>CM069300.1:10102500-11340000 GCA_035609425.1 Epinephelus awoara
AGGCCCCTGGGCCTATGCCCGGTAGACCCACTCAGTAATCCATCCATGTTAAGAGGACACTCTCATCATGATATTACTCTTTATGAAAGTGCGGCCATGTCATCGCTGCCATCTCTGCATGTGGTAGATATTAGTATTTGCAGACTGCGTGTGTGTAGGTCAAATGCACACGCATTACTGACTGAGTAATCGCTGTAAATTAGAGATGTTTAGAGATGTTTGTGGTCGATTTCGGTAAAGCCCCTGTAAAAACTCTCTCTCACGGAAAATAACTTCCCATGACGTGGGATGTCATGTGCCAAACACACACACACGCCGACACTCACACACCTTTATGTGCCGCACCTACCTTCCTTCTTTATGCGCACATAGACCTACTTCGCAATAAATGTATTAACTAACCTGTTTCAAGTCTCCGCCACTACTTGGCAGAGCGTGAGAAAGCAGCGAGCATGATGGGTAATTGCCATGCTGCACGCAGTGTCTACAGGAGCACACTTTATGAGGTGATGGTGGGCGGAGGGAGAGGGGGATGAGAGGGAAGGATGGAGGACACCGGCGTATTCCCTCCTCCCTTTGGATCGTTCAGGTTTCTTGCCAAGAGTTTAAAAGTTTTCAGGACTGTGATCGCAGTAATCAGCCTGCCTATACTTTATCAGTACTTCCTATCAGTTGTCTTTTGTGAAACTGGTGGTAGTGAATCATTGGTGTGACCGATAATAAAAATGTTTTGGGGAAATCTCAGACTGTGGCATGAGTTTGTGCCTCCAGCGTTTATGTGTTTAGGGGCAATAATTGATTTCTGTGTTGTGCCCCGCAGGGCTTGTCCCACATCTCTAAACACACACACACACACGCATGCACACACGCATGCACACACACACACACACACACACACACACACACACACACACACACACACACACACACACACACACACACACATACACACACACAGTAAGGCATGCTGCAGTATTAATGAGACATGAATAAGACATGAAGAGAGACCCCCCTCTTACACGCTCACACAGGGTCTCCCCCTCCCCAGCTGCTTCCTGTCTGCAGATTACCCAGCTTTCACTGGGCTCTGGTTAAGTGGGGCCAGGAAGAGATTTAGCCCCCTCAGCAGGAGCAGACACACACATACACCACCGCACATATACAAGCATACACACACACACAAACACCACACACTCCCTACTGTAAGCAAACATCGGAAACTATGTGTTTTATTGTGTGGTTGACCACTAACTGAGCTTCAGGTCTTTGTTATCTGCCTGGAATATGATCGATGTGTAAAGATAATGTGTTTTTGTTTGCTCCTCTTTCACTCTCACCTATTAAACTACATTTTAACTACCTGGGCTGACAATACCATGTACTTTTATGATGTAAGAAGTGAATATACATAAAATTACATTGCATATAATTTGTATAAAAAGCAAAGATCTCTTCGAGCTCAGCTGAAATCTGGTATTTTACCTTCAACTGTTGAAGCAGGACGGTGTGTTTAATCTAGAGGAAGAAAAGGTGATCTGTCTAATGTGCTGTCTATATCATATAGTAAGTGAGTTGCTTTTTGTTTCCTATTCTCCATTTTATTGTGAACTGTAGTAGAAGTAGTAGTAGAAAGATAAAGACTGAGATGTCTGTTCACATTTGAAAGCGATAAATTAAGAGAGATAAAGAAAGCCTGGGAGACAAGAAATAGGGCTATTATCAAGTTAAATGATGGGTAGTTTCCTTTGTGAGCAGTTCATTTGGGATGTTGTTTTTTGTTTTGTTTTTCATTTGTTTGTGGGGTTTTTTGTGTTTCTTTACATTTTGTTTTGTACATTTGTTTTTATTGCAGTTTTTTCAGTGTATATCAAAAGTGCAGTGCTGAATGGTCATTGCAGGAATATGAGATAAGCACAGGTGTATATATATCATGTATAGGGTCTGGAGTGCTTTTAGAAAAGGCCCCCCACTTTCTGGAATTTGAATGTGGCAAATTTTAAATGGTGTCTTTGGATGTGAGACTTAAGAAATATATATTTTAATTTCAGGGTTTTTGTTTAGACTGAGAGCGATTTTGAAATTCCCAGCTTAATCTTTTTTATTACTGGCAGCCATTTAAACATGACAGTATTAACGAACAACTTTAAGTGCAACTATGTCCAGTTGTGAGGTTTGTAAAGAGTTAAATGATAAGGAAGCAGTCTGCACGCAGTTTAATGTCATTGTTTTATAAAGCTGTGTGTATGCTGCTGCAGGTTGAGGTGTGACCTTTTATATGTTTGTGATGCAGGCCTCAGCGACATCCAGCCCGGGACCTGCGTCTCTGGGCTCCCAGGTTCACGCCGCAGCTGTCAACGGAGACAGGAGCGCCCTCCTCAAACTCATCACAGGTAGGCAACCAGCTTCTAAACACAATACGTTTATCATTCACTAAAATCAACTCCATCACATGAGGAAAGCACACAGAGACGTCAAAACAGACACACAGGGATCAGCTTACATTAATGTGTCATAATGTGTTAATTTATTGATTTCTATAAGAAGCATTTCTTTGCGTTTGCCCCGTCTGTAGAAAGGTGGGAGTGCAGGGGCAGCTGCAGCAGCTGGTAGGAGATTTGGGTTTTGCACAGAGAGACTACGGTAGAGCAGGTGCTCGTCAGCATGGAAGCTGGAACCGAGGTCCTCCTGCTAAAAGGATGGTCCATCCTTCTGCGAAAGAGCTGTCATTATCTGGACACTCAGCCATGTTGATATTTAATCTTGAATATGAGGAAAATTGAGTCCGGCTCAGACATGGAGTAGAATTATCCAGCAAAAATATATGCAGTAGGGCTTTAGGATAAAAGGAAATTTATGTGATGACATTGTTTAATATTGGAAAAAAATATTAGTCAGAAATTATCAGATTTTAAAGGAAGACTTCGCCCACAAAATCACCATTTGTGAGGAAAACCTTTCTTTTGTCGCATGCCTCCATGGAAACATCCAACATATTTATTGATGGATTGATCAGGGACCACTTTTAACAACTGCAAAACTATATCAAAACATCTGTCACACAATTTATGCAGTATAATCCAAGTCTCATATATCCAATCGTATGCTCAGTGCTTCCCAAACTCATGCATTTTCACTGAAACCTTCCTATTTAAAGCTGAACTGAGGGTGAAACTTACCTGTGCTTGCTTCAAAGCCAGACTCCAGTATGCACAAAACTACGAGCTGTGTCAGAGTTTGTTAACGGATGTGTTGATATAGTTTTGCTGTGATTAAACATGGTCCTCGGTCAATCAGTAAATCACTTTTCAAAGTAACGCAGACTAATACAATTTACAAATGCTCGTTTTGTGGGTGAAGTATTCCTTTAAAGTGTGCTCAGTCCTGCCTTTCTGCTGCAAATCTCAGTATGCTGCTAAAATACGACAAATTGCTTGTTAAATTTTTAAAAATGAGGGGAAATTAATCTTAACATTTTTTTATTGAACAAACACACGACAAACACCAATAAAAAAGAATGATAGTTGCATTTTAAAGGGCAGTTTTCTACTGATACTCTGTCTACTACCTAAAAATCCTCTCCCTTATTGCAATATTGCAATGCCTTGTGTGCTGACATGGTGATGACGATGAAAAAATATGTATATAATGTGCAGCTCAATCATAAAGAGCATTGAATGATCTGTGTAAATTCTCTTCGCAAAGGAGGCGACATGGTTCTCCAGGTTATCATTGTTAACAGTATTTCCTTATGACTTCCAGCTGCCCCAAATAAAAGGACTTATTTAGAAAAGTGGAAGTGGGATTCCTATTAAACACAAGCAGTAAAAAGACTGCATTTAAAGTACACAGAGCTGCCTTTTAAAAACAGTTTATAACATATTCCATCACAAGCCACAGAATTGTACTGCAGCACATATTGACTCAAATCTTGATCTCTATTAAAGCTCACCCTCTGACTTGAACCATCAAATGTGCACACTCTGTGTGTGTGTGTGTGTGTGTGTGTGTGTGTGTGTGTGTGTGTGTGTGTGTGTGTGTGTGTGTGTGTGTGTGTGTGTGTGTGTGTGTGTGTGTGTGTGTAGCAGAGCCCTCGCTGCGGGACCGTGAGGACCAGTTTGGCCGGACCCCTTTGATGTACTGTGTGCTGGCTGACCGCCTGGATTGCGCAGAGATTCTGCTGAAGGCCGGAGCGTCGGTCAACAAGACGGACCACAGCCAGCGCACCGCTCTGCACCTCGCTGCACAGAAGGTGCGGGCATCCACAAATACACACACAGACGCACAGGCAAATGTTGCACGCGTGTCAACCCCTTTTTGTGGCATAAAGTTAAAGTTAAATCACAAGAATTGAGAAGTAGATGAAATTATAAAGGTGGAATGAATATGAAGACTGTAGGTTTAACAGCAAGGAGAGAAGCTTGACAGTCCATAAGCTGCAGTGGGAAGCCAGTGCCCCCTAGTGGCTGTTAGTTATGGCTTTAGGGCTTATGGGGGGAGGGTGGGGGGTGGGGGGTCAACTAATTTATAATTCTGCCACACTGACACTGTAGCTATGAGTTTCATTTAAACAGAGTCGTATGAATAAAGAATCATTCTGCATGAACAAAGTCCCGTTTCACAGCATTTTGTACGGTGAAAACTGTGAAAGAAAGAAGCATGATGTTCTTTTCCCTTCAGTCTAGACTGAGGAACAGTCAGAAGAGACAATATAATAATGAGACGGGGTGGTCGGCTCTCTCTGGAGGGATGTAGCTGGGGAACAGCGGGATGTGGCACTAATTATATCTCTTTACAACTCATTTATTTATCAGTGGCGTCTTTTATGGGAGAGAGCTGATACAGGATCATCATATCGTTGAAGAGAGAGGGGAGGTAATAGGTTATTGGGCTCTGTTTCATAGCTGGAGAGTGTGTGTGTGTGTGTGTGTGTGTGTGTGTGTGTGTGTGTGTGTGTGTGTGTGTGTGTGTGTGTGTGTGTGTGTGTGTGTGTATTGGGGGATGCTAGTGATGGGAAGCCCTGTCTCTTTGACATCTGATCAATAAATGGCTGAGACAGGAAGAGAGGCCAGGGATTACCGATCTAATTGGACTGAGAATAGGGAGGACGGCAACACACACACACACACACACACACACACACACACACACACCCTAGATGCATGCTCACACACAAGATAGATCTGTCAGACTGTGGCGTTGTGGTCACAGGATGGCAAATATACAAAACACACTCACACGTGTATACAGTCGTGCCCGCCCGGACACACACACACATACACACTGCAGTCCGGCGACAGGTGTTGCACAATGCATCACCGGATGGCATGGCAGTGGGAGACCAAAAGTGAGGATGATGATGATGATGATGATGATGATGATGTGGAAGGGACGACAGGCAGAGAGCAGCTGTATACTGTTTAACAGCTCATCACAGACACTGAACAGAGAGGCAGGAGGAGGGAACGAAGATGGATGACCTGCGGATTGAACCAGACACAGCTAAAAGCCTGGGGAGCGTGTGTGTGTGTGTGTGTGTGTGTGTCACTGCTGCTCGTTCATGACTAATATTGAGGAGAACTGGCGATTTCTGAGCAAATTTTGCCCGTGTATTGCAGGGGAATGGGCGTTTCCTGAAGCTGCTGCTGTCCAGGCGCGCTAACTGGCTGCAGAAAGATTTGGAGGAGATGACCCCGCTCCACCTGGCCACCCGACACCCCTCCCCAAAAGCCCTCGCC
The DNA here is from genome assembly GCA_035609425.1 of Epinephelus awoara. Taxonomy (NCBI): domain Eukaryota; kingdom Metazoa; phylum Chordata; class Actinopteri; order Perciformes; family Serranidae; genus Epinephelus; species Epinephelus awoara. The sequence continues at coordinate 10,108,236 of CM069300.1, forward strand.
CTGCTCCTCAAACACATCGGACCTGGAGAGGTTGACACACAAGACAAGAACAAGGTACTACAGTGCAGTCACACAGAAGTTTGTTTGTCCTCCCAACTGTCCACAGTTTGTCTTGAGTCAGAAACCAGCAAGTCTCAACAATAACCTGCACACAGATAACTGACTGACTGAAGATAGTTTGTTAGGGGCAGCAGGAATTTGACGTCATGTACACATAAACACGAAGAGGCACATGAACACAGTCTCCTTTGTCTGTTGGAGCTGATGTGTATCTGACATCAGTAGTTAGTTTTGTAATAATCCAATATGCATCATTGTGTCAGATGACAGTGGTTTCAGCAAATCTCAGAATAGCTTAGTAGCCGTCATTGCGGCAGTATCTGGGTTACAATCTCAGCCCACTGCTGGATCTTCAATATGAGCTTTGTGTAGCACGTTGCCCTCACATTTCCTCTCCAAGTGGAGTAATTGTTGTTGTTTTTTAACGTAAATGGAAACTTCAAACCTGGTGTTACAACAGCCCTCTCTGTTTTAAACTCCATTCATCTTTTTATCATCTTTGGCGCCTCCTTTTCATCTTTCTCTCACTCTCTGTCTGTGCAGCAAACTGCTCTTCACTGGTCTGCGTTTTATAACCGACCGGAACACGTCCGCCTCCTGATCAAGCACGACTCCAACATCGGCATCCCAGACAGCGAGGGCAAGATCCCTCTGCACTGGGCGGCGCACAGTCAGGAGCCCAGTGCTACTCAAACTGTCCGCTGCATACTGGTACACACTACACTTCACACATACACACAAGTACTCAAGTGAATCTGTCATCATCATTCTGCATCATCACCACCCGTCAGTCTGCATGTCTGTGTCTTTTCTGTGGTGTGTGTGAGAAGGAAGCGGCTCCCACCGAGTCCCTGTTGAACTGGCAGGACTACGAGGGGCGGACGCCGCTGCACTTTGCGGTTGCTGACGGTAACGAAGCCGTGGTGGAGGTGCTGACGTCTTACGAGGGCTGTAATGTGACAGCTTATGATAACCTCTTCAGGACACCGCTGCACTGGGCGGCTCTGCTCGGTGAGTGAACACACATCCCTGCATGTGACCCACTGCAGCCTGAGTGACAGCGACACACTGACATGAAGGATGTCATGTGGAAATGATGACCACTGTCCCCTAAACAGAATTCTAATTAGAAACATTTTTACACTGGTCAGCTGAAGCAAAGCCAAAATGGACTAGTTATTACCCGCTTGGTAAGATAATGTTTCATTTAATTTTAGCCATGCTAGCAGCATGTCTCAAGGGACGGCAGCGTTTGTCTGTCTGTTGGTCCTCCACTTTGGTCCATACTGAAATATCCCATAAACCATCAGATGAACTGTAGGGCTACAACTAACGATTATTTCCATTATTGGTCAATCCGCCCGTTATTTTCTCTATTAATTGATTTTTTCTTTGTTAATAAAAGATAAGAAAATAGTGAAATATGCCCTGTGTAGTTTTCCAAAGCCCGAGTGAGGTCATCAATCTAATTTTTTTTATCTGACAAACAGTCTAATTTAAAGATATTCAGATTATTATCATGCGTAACGAAGAAAAGCATTAAATTCTCACATTGAAGAAGCAGGAAACCAGAAAATATTTGGCTTAATTATTTAAAAAGTTGCTAAAATTATTTTTTGATTATATTAATTAGTGCCAAAAATCAATTAATCCACTATAGTTGCAGCTCTTATGAATTGCCATGAAATGATGTGCAGACATTCATGGTCCACAGAGGATGAACATCCTGACTGTTCCTCTTGTGCCAGGTGACCCTACCGTTAGCCTCAGCCGTACTTCATGTTCAGTACTAAACAGCAAATTTTAGCATGCTAACAGGCTAAACTAACAATTCATTTCTTTTGCAATGGGAAGTCAGAATGTCTGAGTTCCCAGGCAGAAATTTAACCTGAAACGCCCCCTTAAGAAGAAGAAGATATAATTTATTAATCAGTTTTTTCACTCAGTTACAATAAATGTGCATTCACACATGGATCAGGAGCAAATTGGGGTTCAGTATCCTGCCCAAGAATACTTTGACATGCAGACTGGGGGAGCTGGGGATTGAACTGATAATCTTCTGTTCAGTGGATGACCAACACTTCCTCCTGAGCCACAGCTTGCAACCATGATACTACATTAAAAAAAGAAAGTGAAAAATTAGGGAAAGGGAGGTTTTTGGTAGCATTGTTTGAAACAGCTACTTTTCCTTCTGAATTTGTGCCATTAAGTCTTGAAAAACTTTCACAGTCCTGAATTTTTCAGCACCAACAAAGAAAAACACAGTGGTGAGTAATTGTGCAGTGGCAGGAAAATGAATAAATGAATGACACTGGTGTTTGTGTCGTGCAGTGGTTAGTAACAGTGACAGCTGACTTATGTTGACTTGATGTGGAGTTTTATTGCTTTTCTGTTCACAGTTTTTTTTTAAAAAGTAAACTGAAATTCTTTTCTAAGGTGCCTTTGTAGGAGAGCATTGTTGCACAGAGCAGCTCCTTACAGCATATCCTTGTCATTATCTGGCACACACACACACCGCCCACTAATGTAAACATGTTTATTTCAGGCCATGCCAGAATCGTCCACCTGCTGTTGGAGAGAAACACATCAGGCACTATTCCCTCAGACAGCCAGGGAGCAACACCCCTGCACTACGGTGCTCAGAGCAACAATGCTGTGAGTTGTACACACATGTACACAACCAAGCTGGGAAACTGGCTGAGTCAGCGACATGCACCTTTATTCAAATACAGTGTTGGAGATAATGAGATAAAGCTGTCTCATCCTGTATGCTCAGTATCCTTCTAAAGTCCAATAAACTAAACTAGACAAAAAATAATTGTCTTTCTGTGTCTGCAGGAGACAGTGGGTGTGTTTCTGTCCCACCCGTCTGTGAAGGATGAACCCGATCTGGAGGGGAGGACAGCCTTCATGTGGGCCGCCGGAAAAGGCAGTGATGATGTCATCCGCACTATGTTGGCCCTCACCCCTCACATTGACATCAACATGGCCGACAAGTACGGCGGCACCGGTGAGCACCTGAGAAACAAGAGCAAGCGCTTTGACCCACACTGCCACCTCATTCTTCCATTTGTTATTTCAGAGTGTGGCCTAATGCTTGTTCTAGGCTGGGCATGATGATGTCACAGGGGATTCCCCCCAAGGTGCTAGAGAGGCTGCGAGACTGAGGGAGAGAGGGAAGTGATACTGTCAGCAAAATTAGTGTGACCCCGCTGAATAGACTCCGACCAACTGCCAGCACTGTCCTCTGACACATACACACCCACACACACACACACACACACACACACACACACATATGCAGACACACATGACTTACTGCCACGCTCTGACCCCAGGGCTGTTTGGACGTATAATCTCCATGGCGATAGCCCCTCTGCTCAGCCAGGCGCTCATTGTTTATGCATGCATAACATGCAACGGTTGAGTCATGCTAATGAGACGGTGTGAAGGGCAGTGGAGCCGACTGGTGCCCGGATCACTTCCATGCACTTGACTCTAGTCTAGTCTGTCTGGGGACCGGAGGGAGGGGGGAGGAGGAGGGAGCCACCGAGACACTTAAGTGCATTGCTCCTCATTAAATGTCTCTGTCTGTTTAACCCACCATTGACCAGGCTTTAGCCACAGCCCAGAGAGGAGCTGCAGTCAGGGGGATGAATGAACAAAGAGGCAGATGAGGAGGGAGCAGTTGTCCTGAGGGTGTTTACTGTCCAGTTAGATTCAGTATCTCATAAGTTTTTATCTTTATGTGTCTGTGTTTATGTGGGTGTTCATGCAGCGCTCCATGCGGCCTCCCTGTCAGGCCATGTGAGCACAGTGAAGCTGCTGTTGGAGAGGGGAGCAATGGTCGACTCTCTGGATGTGATGAAGCACACGCCGCTGTTTCGGGCTTGTGAGATGGGACACAGAGATGTCATACTCACACTCATCAAAGGTTGGTGTAGTTGGCGCACAATGTGGTAACAGAGGTGTGGACTTGAGTCACAAATTTGATGACTTTAGACTCGACAAAATCAAGAGACTTGCAACTCAACTTGGTCTTGAACACCAGTGACTCATGACTTCACTTGGACTTGAGCCTTTTTGACTTGAAAATACCTGATATCTTCCCCTAAGCCCAAAAATTAAAAAGTAAATAAGTTAAGGACTTAGGACTTGAGTCTGGACTTTCCTATCTTGACTTGGGACTTGAGACTTATTTGTGACTTGCAAAAAAATGACTTTGTCCTATCTCTGCATCCCAATAACTACACAGTTTCATTTTCTGTACCACTGTGTTCTGAGTATTTATCCTTACCATACCATTTTAGAGTCACAGAGACGATACTGATCACATGATGTCTGAGATTACTGGAATGTTGCACATCATAAGACTTTAAGTGTGTTCCCTCGACTGAAATGTAAATGTAATGAATAAAGGTTCAGCACATGTGGACCTGGTAGACGTGGACGGTCACACAGCTCTGCACTGGGCAGCTCTGGGAGGGAACGCTGAGGTTTGCCAGATACTGATGGAGAATGGAATCAGTCCCAATGTACAGGTATGAATGAGAACACGAAAAAACATACGCAGAAACTTGAAGTCAAGATGAAATGAAAAATGCATTTTTGACCCCTTAAGATCAGATCCCTGGCCAAATTGTGCACCTATTAAAGGTGCAGTGTGTAGGATGTAGGGGGATATATTGGCAGAAATGGAATATAACATAATAAGTATGTTTTCTTCAGTGTATAATCACCTAGAAATAAGAATCGGTGTGTTTTCGTTACCTACCTAGTGAGTGGGTTCTCATCTATGGAGATCGCCATGTTGCGCTGCCAAGTTTCTACAACAGCTCAGAACGGACAAACGAAACACTGGCTCTAGATAGGGACATTGGTGTTTTCTTTCTGGCCGTTGTAGTTAGCAGCCCCTTCACAACAAGAGCGTTGGAAAAACACAATTTAATTTTTTTTAACTAGAAGCCACTAATCTCCTTGAATTTTACACACTGCTCCTTTAAATGATATATGTCAAAAAAAAAAATTCAACCAAGAATGTCATGGCGTCCACCTGTCAATCAAGGTGCAACTTTCAGAGCTAAGATTAACTTGGCTAGCTAGCAACTGGATGCGTGTATCCATGACAGCTTCAGATTATGTGCAAGGCATTTTACAGTGGACTGCTTCAGCAACTAACATTACATGGAACATACAATGGACTTCATCTCTCTCTCTATCTAATATCCAGTTGGTGTCCACCGTCTGGGCCTCACTGTTACGACACACCTGCTTTTTAACAATCAAATAAAATTCCTCCCAACATTATATCCCCCCTGTCAGAATGTTACTCTGCATACTCTGCAAATGCTGTTTCATCTGGACTTTAAATTAAGTACATCAAAATCTTTAAACCCATCTTTAATACTCTTTATTTACAGTTGCACAGTAAATACAGAAGTGCTGCGCAGCTCTACCTTTCTATCCACCGTCCTCGTTTGATGCACAAGATCTCCAGTTTAGCAAAAGCAAACATGATATAACAGCAGTCTGTTGAACCTGAGAGTTCATTTCAAACCAATTTAGTCAGAAATGATATGTTCTCAGCATCCATCTGTTGCACTTTTCCATCTGTATACTCCCACAAATGACGACAGTAACACACAGTGGCGGGCTTTCTATCCACCAAACAAGGAGTGTAGATATGCCTCCCATTAATTGCACCAAAAATCACTTGGAAGGCTGAGGTGACATATCCAGTATGAATCACAGGATAAATGTGGAAAATGCATCTTCCTCTGCACTGCTTTTATGAGCAGTTTGTATAAATCCTGAGCACCTGACTGTTAAATGTTTGGCTCATCCTGGGCAGGACCAGGCAGGACGGACTCCTCTGCAGTGTGCTGCTTATGGAGGCTACATCACCTGCATGGCTGTTCTCATGGAGAACAATGCTGATCCAAACATACAGGACAAAGAGGTAAAAATCACCCACACGTCTGTCTATGTTATGTTGAGCTTTTGGACACAGCTATAGTTTGAATGGGTGCTCTTTTGTTGGGTGCACAGGGGCGAACTGCTCTCCACTGGTCATGTAACAACGGCTACCTGGATGCTGTGAAACTGCTGCTGGGCTACAACGCCTTTCCTAATCACATGGAGCACACTGAGGAGAGGTGAGGACAGAGAGGGGACTGGAGGTGAGAAGAGGGCTCGGAAATGAATGAATGAATTACACTGGTGTCTGTGTTGTGCAGGTACACCCCTCTGGACTACGCTCTGCTGGGGGGGCACAGCGAGGTGACTCAGTTCATGCTGGAGCACGGCGCTCTGTCCATAGCAGCCATCCAGGACATCGCCGCTGCCTCCATCCAGGCTGTCTACAAGGGCTACACCGTCCGCAAGGCCTTCAGGGAGAGAAAGCAGCTCCTCATGAGGCATGAGCAGCTGCGCAAAGACGCAGCCAAGTGAGAGAGGAGCACACACATATACACACTTGTGCTAAAGCTTTAGTTTCTATTGCTACATGATGCTCATAATTGTTCTGCGACTCTCATAAACATTCTTCTCTCTGTCACATGATACCTTCTGTGTTTCATGCATCACTCACCCCTGTTTCTGTCTTCATTATCTGTCTCTGTCTTCTTCTCGCCTATATAGGAACAGTCACACTCTCTCCATATCTATCTTTCTCTCTGTCATCCCTGCACACACATACATCTTCCCCCTGTCTTCCTCTTCTGGCTTGTTCTCCCTTTGTCATTTGCACACCAGTCTCACCTTTATCTGTCTTGCACGATGCATTTGAGGGCACACTGACTTCAACTTTTCTTGTTATAGATTCCAGTAGTGGCCAAGAAGGATTGATCCAAACATTTCCAATAACTCCAGAGCATTTAAAGCCTAAAAGACTAAATTTATTGAGAAAAAAGACAGATGTAGTCATGTTTAAAATTCTCAACAAAGTATTCTAATCCGGTCCATATTTGTTGGGGTTCAGAATGTTAAAAACAACGTTTTCTCCGCGGTCAAAAAACTGTTTGCTGCACACAACGGGAGGCATGCACCCGTATTAAATTACATTTATTTATTGAGGAAAGTTGATTTAATTAAAAAAGACTGACTCATTTTATCCAGTAAATAACATCACATAAACATGTTTAGGGTGATGACGACAGACACTTGAAGCTTCATTCAAAAACTTCAGTGGAAACTTTAAATGTAAAAAAATGAAATGTCGTAGCTGTGACCAAACTTTTTATGGATTCTTCTGACTTGATTCTTCGTTCACCATGGAAAAATGTGAGAAAACAGTTTTTCTTCAGGTGTTCTTCACGAATTTAAGGTAACATGCATGACGTAACTGATTTACGACTGGTCATTTTTTGGGTGAAGTTTTCCTTTAACCTTAAATATATATTATTGTCACCATACTCCACAGTCAAATCCCTTTTAAAACAGATACCCATACATTTAAAAGAAGCTCTGCACATGAATTTTCCCACCTGGACTTTTGCTGTTCGTGTGTTGCATTTCAGACCAAGCTGTAAGCCATGTTTATAATAGATCCGACTGTTTTTTTGTGTGTGCTCAGGAAACGAGAGGAGGAACAGCGGAGAAGAGAAGCTGTGCAAAGAGTCTCGGTGGTCGCTGCAGAGAAACGGAGGGCCCCTTTGGTGAGAGCAGAGCAGGAAAAGCTGTCCTTGGTAAACATCATAGAGGACTTAACCATGAATGACTCAGTGGTGGAAACGAAGAAATCATCCAGAGCTGAACGCACTAAGAGCAAAGAGGAAAGGCTCAAAGGTACATGTGCAGACATTCTTAAATTTGCTGTGATGGAAGTTGCAGTTTGAGTTGGTGGATTGTGGCTTGGCAGTAATAATACGGTGTCAGTATTAGTGGCTAAATTAAACTTTAGACTGAGAAGTTTTATTTTTATGAGTGTCTTGCTCATTTGTATGAGGTGGGATATTTGTTATATAAAAATTACATTACTCAAAACTCCAAGATAAGGGACTGTTTGTTATCTAGGAGGCATGTCAAACAATTTTTGAGCACTGGGGAGGGACTTATGTTTTTTTATGTTGGCTTAGAAATGGCTGCATTTTGTATTTATTTTACCGCCGATTTCTAAAGAAAATGTATCTACTTTAAAATTATACCATTTATTATAATCTGAAACTGAAAAAAAATGAAATTATTGTTGGATTTTCAAATTTCCCACAATCCTTGGACTCATAATGTGCAACAAAGGCTTACCTCATAAAAAACATAACCAAATCTGAGTTTAAAATAGTGACATCTCATCAAAATGACTTTATACTATGTCTCATTTAAAATTTGGCCAAAAATAAACCGTTTGCACTAACTATACAATAACTATGATGCCGGTGTCACGCCACGACTGTCGTGGTGAAGAGGGACAGGGGCCAGAAGGCAAAGCTTTCCATTTACTGGTCCATCTACGTCCCAACCCTCACCTATGGTCATGAGTTCTGGATAGTCTGGGGTGCTTTGCATGGCCTGCTGCCCCCGCGACCCAGCCCCAGATAAGCGGATGAAAATGGATTGATAAATGGATGGATTCATGGATTTTGTCTTCAACTTTTAACTTTTAAACATCAATGGATACGTTTTTAAATTCAAATTACTTATTCATGGTGGAAGGAGGGTCATGGATTTTACCACAGTCACTTAGGGAGGGGAAAGGGGAAAAAAGACCTCAGCCACCCCCCTCCTCTGATAAATAAAGAACAGTCCCTAAATACTTCCATGAAATACAAGCTGCATTTGCAAAAGTAAACTCACAAAAAGCAGAAACATTTTGCACAAAATATCTTGTATGCTTTCTTCTTCTCTCACCAGCCCACAAGAGCAGATCCTCCAGAAGAAGTAAGGCAGCTGAACCACATGAGGCTCATGAAGCTCCAAGCCTCCACAGTCATGTGACAAGTGACACTGTGCCCGCTGCTCTCCAGACCACCAGGCTGAAGGAACTTCTCTCTCCAGCCTGCTGCAGCCAGCCACCCAGTCTCAAACCCAGACCGCCCTCAATGCCCAAAGTCAGGGAACGACCTGCCACAAGCACATGCATTCCCGCAAACGTCACAGCGACAGACCAAACTGAAACTATTCCCAGAGAATGCATCCTTCAAAAAAAGAAAGACCCTCACATGACAGTACAGACAGCCCCCGGCAAGACTGATGCCCACTGTGCTCCACAAAGGCACAGAAACCACAAGGAGCAGACTTCAGAAAAGGCCGTCACCAAAGACCAAACTCCCTCATTAAGGAGCAGTTCATCTTTAGACCACAAAAGCCCCTCGAGAAAGACTGTGTCTGCCACACACGCACCCACCTCGACACGCACACAGGGGGAGCACAACAAAGAGCAGCGCAGGAGGAGGAACAATGCTGCGTGCATCATCCAGCGAGCCTGGCGAAGGTGAGTCTACGCTTGTACCTCAAGAGGTGTTCAGTAGCTGAAACCTCTCTGACTGTGGGAGAGTGGCAGTGCCATGTGGCGCCCACATGTGCCCTCTCCCACATACATGCCAACTCTGTTCCCAGCCCTCCTGTAACCCTCCCCCCATGTTCGGTCTGGATGCCATCAACACTTGAGCAACGGGGGGGAGAGCGTGGGAGATGGGTGAGACGAGGAGGCAGGGGACAGACGGGCTATAATCTAGAGCTTTCATACTGGTTTAACAAGAGGCTAAAAGTTCAGCCGTGCCGCTCTAATAGCTACCAGCAGCCTTTCTTTGCTTTTCCCTCCTCTTACACACTCTGCGTTTCTCTTAGAGGCTGCCAGTCCGCCGCAGGAGGCCCTCTGTTTCCATTCAGCTTCACAATTATATTCTGTATGTGCTGCCTATTAACTGCCTTGAATAAACTCTGTTTACTTTGTTTATTCTTGGTGAGTATTAGTGTGAGGACTTGCCAGCTTTTAGACCTTTGAACACGGTCTGAATTTTTTTATTGAGCGCCGTGCATGTGTATGTCCTCGCATGGATGTGTGTCTGCAGGTTCCACGCACACAGACAGAGAGAGGTACGAGCCCGCGAGGAGGCGTCGGCGTCCAGTGATGCAAACCACGCCCACATCAGGAAGAAGATGGAAATCCGACCTCAACCCACCAAACTGTCAGCGAGTAAGAGCTCGGTGCTGCAAAGCATCTACGGTGAGATCACTGCTCACACTCAGCACCGAAAAAGGATGTCACAGATTCAGCATGGGTCACACATACAGTATATAATGTGATGTATATTGTTGAAGGGAGCAATTACAGACCCTAAACAGTCCCTGAGAGCGGTGCTGTGGTTTGTATGCCTGGTAGTTTAATGGCGTATTAATCAGGTCGATGGCACGCTGTTTGGAAATGGAAGAAGTCATTATTCTAACAGTGTGTCACTGTTTCCATCAGCTGCAGATTCACAGGTCAGAATTGAACAAATGTAAACTGTGACATCAGAGCTGAAACCAACACGGGAAGCACATTCTTGAATTAGTCAGTCACGTGGGCTTTGATTTAATTTAAGTCAGTGAAAGTAAGAGTGAATTTGCGCAGGGACTACAAGTTAAAAGATAAGTTTGGTTATATTGTTTTAGGGGCAACTCTCATGACAAACAACAACATAGAATTCATTCATCTACTTAGTGCTGCCTGTGTTTCCAAATCTTTAAATTCCACTTTACAGCAGAGTGTTGCTGCTGGAAACACATTAATGAGCCACACTGGGTGACATATTCCTTCGGTACGATGAAGGATGTAAAGGTATAACGATATCTTGATCTGAATTGATACATAGATTCATTCATTTTCTGTCACCACGTATCCTGTTGGGGGTCACTGTGGGTCTGGAGCCTATTACAGGGTGAGATGTGGGGTGCACACTCGCCATGTAACACTGACGCGATTCTAATCCGGAGATGTTTCATCTTAATCTGAAATCCTCACCGCTTAACCCCACTATATCTCCCTACATTTTACACACTGAACTTTCAATCGATGATAGGCAGTTTCCTTAATACACTGGACATTTTTTTTGTTATTTCAGGTGTTTGTTTATGACCATTAAAGGTTAAATAAACCAATTTCAAGGCCCTAGTGAGGATCGAACTCACGACCCCTGGTTTACAAGACCAGTGCTCTAACCACTGAGCTATAGAGCCTTTGTTATATACAGCACATCATGTATGATTATTGACACTACACCTTGAACAATCATGGGTGTGGGCCCCGACAAGATCAACCAATTACAGGAGTGTCCTGAGCTTTGTTACACAGCACCAGCTGATTGAAGGCGGACACTGTTCACATGCTGTGACTGCAGATCTAAATATAGATATCTTCAAAACATTTTCCTTTACCATCTTGAAGGAAACTACGGCGAGACAAGGGCGTTCATTTCAGGGCTCTCAGTCTCAGCTGCTCCTGGACATGCTTCTTTTAATGACACGCTGAATGTGTAAAACTGTGGGACCTTGAACTAATGACTAAGGAGCAATCTGGACCAGTTGGGAACCACTGCTCTAGACAGTAGTGCAACAGCAGCAGTTTTTAAACCCACATGTGTGAAACCGTAGCTCCTACGTCGCACGGAAACCTCAACAGTGTTAACAGAGGAATCTGGGAATCAGGATGGTTGTCATGCCGGTGTAGAACATGCTGTAAGTGACTAACTCTGCAAACAGGAACCCGTGTAAATGTCTGGGTGATGCTTCAGTCCACATACCAGGACAGTATCAGTCTGGTGTCCTGTGTGGAACCTCTGCTCGGGTTTCGCCCCACAGACAGCACTGACCTTCATCACACATCACCAGGTGATGATGGGAGAATGGGCAGAAACCTTGCAGGGCCAAAACATACAAGCACACATGCCATCACAGACAGACAGATAGACCCCCCACCCACCCACCCCCCTCTGACGTGGTTCTCCCCTCCCCTTTCTCACCTCACCTCCATCTCTCTCCCTCTCTCTCCCCTTCGCGCTCTCTGACAGTCCTGGCACTGTGAAAAGTTCAGAGCTGTCAGGGGGAATGTCAGACGACTGCGTAGAGCTATCAGCTGAACACACACAAACCCCGACACAGTGCCACACACATTCATGAGACTCATTCTCGCACTCTTTTTTTTTTTTTTTTTTTTTTAACTTGAAGTAGACAGGCATTTCACTCTGGACTGGGTCACACTGCTACACTAATGATCATAACAGGCAACTTAAAAATGGTTTAGTTTTACCTCAAAATGTATCTGTAGCGACAGGCATGGAGAGTGAACTGTGTTTTTACATCCCAGACGCAAAACTACACGTATTTATGTGGCACACAATTAGCACCTTGGTTGAACGACATGCAGTGGGGGGCTTGCAGGCCAGGGCCGGGCCCATGGCTGCTGTGGCAAGGACGATGCCCCCATATGTGGGATGCCTGCTCCAACCACCGAGCCACCAGGCGCTCCTTCCAACGTTGTTTTTACTGCAACAAGTCACCTTTTGTAAGATTTCCGAGCGAGACTTCTCCTTGAGCGAGATGTGGTCACAAAAACAAACAGACCAGATCAAGTTAAAGATATGGAAAAACACTTAATACCTCTGTAGGGTCCTTTCCATAATGTTGTCAAGTACTTAGAATAACAACCTGAGCCTGCCAGTGGCAAAAACAAGCACTTTCAATAGACATAAATTGACGGTTCACAATTGCCTGTCTCTCTCAATACTGAACCACTTTCAAAGATTGTTGTTCTCTTTAGCCACTTAGACACAGAAAAGGGTAAATAGGGTCAAGGTTGAATAAATGCACAAGTTTCTCTTTAAGTTTGGCACCCTGTGTGTCAAATAATTGCTGTGTGCAAGCTTGAATAATTTGTACAAGACCTCATGCAAATACGGCACATTAAAAAAACACAATAAAGTTTAATTAGTTATTTCCACTGTGCTCCTCGAACAAGAGACAATTTCACTCTAACTTCCTCCTGAATCTCTGTGTCTGTAGTTAGGTGGTGATAAGTAGCTCCCGCAGTAGACAGGGTAGTTTTTTTTTTTTGATGATGTAAGAATTTGTTATTATGAACTATTTTTTTAATAATATTAAGACCCTAGTGAGGATCGAACTCACGACCCGTTGTTTTCAATTGATGATAGGCAGTTTCCTCAATACATTGGACTTGTTTTTGTTATTTCAGGTGTTTGTTTGTGACCATTAAGGGTTAAATAAATCAATTTCAAGGCCCTAGTGAGGATTGAACTCACGACCCCTGGTTTACAAGACCAGTGCTCTAACCACTGAGCTATAGAGCCTTTGTTATGAACTTTCAAATCATCTGCAACTCTTAACGCTACACCTTGAACAATCATGGGTGTGACACCTCATTGGATCAACCAGTTACAGGAGTGTCCTGAGCTTTGTTACACAGCACCAGCTGATTGAAGGCAGACACTGTTCATATAATCTGACTGTAAATCTACATGAAGATACAATCTAATATTTGTCTTTACCGTCCTTTAGGAAACTCTATGGCCAGACGAGGGCGTTCACTCCGGGGCTCTCAGTCTCAGCTGCTCCTGGACATGCCCTTACGCACCCAGAGCCAGTGTAAGTGAACACACAAACACACACACTTCTGATAAAGTAAAAGTCTCTACAAGGTCATTTTATGTGCTTATTCTACAGTGAGCGGTATAGACTGTGTGCACCTGACCGATGCCGTGAACCAAGCCCGGCAGTACTCTTACCACCTGAGACCACATAGTGCTGGACAGGGGACCAGAGGCCGGGGAAAACATTGAAGCCACACACGCACACGCGCACACTTTCATATGTTCTTTGATGTTTTCTCAGCTGGCTGGCGGCCTCTCCTCTATAGAATTACTTTACACATTGTTCGCTCAATGTGGCGAGCGTTCTAAAATTAAGCCATATGACATCAGAGCCATGACCTCACAGGGTGGGGTTAAGTCTACAGAAAATGGTGTGTGTAAAAGATAACCTTTCATCCATTGTGGAAGGAACACATACACACACCATCTCCCTCGTTCTGCGTCGCTCTCGCACACACACTGAGATAACCTTTCCTCCTGTTGTGGAGAATGAGGCAGTCTATCAACAGCCGGTCATACAGATAGCCCACCTGCAGCCACGGACACGCACACGCACACACACAGTTACTTTCTACACAACAGTCTGGTTTCTAAGTGCTTTACCTCTCAAGAGAAAGATGTATTTCTCTAATCTGCAGTTTTTTACTTTACTATACATTTGCAAAAAATAATCCATCATGTGTAATTTCAGATGTACCTCAGTTTCATGTTGTTTTTATTGTATTATATGAAATAAAATAAAAATTTACACAGAACGCAGTGCACTTGGATTTAACTTTATTTTGCTTTTTTTTTTTTTTACTGTTTCATTTTTGTAAATCAAAACTCACTAGGCTCTTTCAGAAAGCACTCGACAACATTTGGCAACAACAATCCAAAGATGCAAAAGGGGGACAAACAAATACCAGGCCAACAATGAAGCAAAGAAGAGGCAGCTTAAGACAGACAAAACAAACTGGAGTTCACGAAACAAGAATGTGGAGTTTTCACTGTCACAATTAAAAAACATGTCACTCCACTGTATTCCTGTCTGACGGTTTTGTGGTATGAACTCATCGCGTTTGTGCTCTGTGAGTGTTTTGTCAAAGTCACTGTGAGATGTTTGAGAGGGGGAACTGAGCAACACACCAGGTGCCGGTCTGGTGGGTGTGTCGGTCAGTACATGTCTCGAAGGCCCATGTTTCCACGGCGAGCCGAAGAGCCGTGAGCCACGGTGACGCTGTAACAGTAGAGTAAGTCTGTCAACCACTGCTCCCTGGTCGCACCCCGGGAATACCTCTGAAACACACAGAGAGAAATCATGTCAAGTTAACATACATTCTCTCTACATACAATGACGAAAATGACGATAACAGTACCCTTAAAGGAATTCTTAACCCAGAAAATAACCATTTGTATGTTTATAAGTCATACCATGTGACCCTGAACCCTGAAAACGGCGAATATTTTGATTTATTGATTAATTAGGGACCATGTTCCAGAAAACTATATTAAAACATCCTTTTATGAACCATCTCACAGAATTAACTCGCAGTCTTGGAAGGGTTGCAGCCTATCCCAGCTGACTCATTTATCCAGTGGTATGCTCAGTACTTCCAAAACACGTGCATTTTAGCTAAAAAAAAAATAGTGCTGGAGTCTGGCTGTGAAGAGAGCACTGATAAGATTCACTTTCAGTTCAGTTTCAAATGATAAGGTTTTCGCAAAAATACATGTGCTTGGGAAGTACTGAGCGTACAACTGGATAAATGAGACTTGGATTACACTTGGGTCTTTATCTTAACAAGTTATAATGCACTGATTCCCAGCCCTACCATACAAACTGTAGTGTAGCCTTAAAACCATCCCTGTGAATGTCCTGTCAGAGCTGCGTTTACCGTGAGGTGTTGGATGATCTCTTGCAGCAGAGCAGCGTTGGCCAGCAGCTGGTTGTGGAGCGGCGTGTGCTGCAGCAGCATCGACAGGACCTGTCCGAGCTGCGGCAGCTCCTCCTCGCTCAGATCTCCAACGCGCATTAACTGCAGAACCATCCGCAGCAGGCGAGGGACGGTGCTCAACGCTGACACACAAGCACCCCATACTGCCTCCCTGCAAATGTGACACAAAAATGTTTTCAACCCATTTGTTGTAAATCTTCATTGCCTGACAACTGCAAACTGCTCCTATTGAGGTCAAGATTTCAAACACAGATCAGAGGGTTGTAGTTAAGGATGCATCGATACTAATGTTTAAAATTACAATTTGGCCGATGGGTTAACATAATTTACCTTCACCCAATACTAATTTTTACTGAATAAAGCTTGAACGAATCACAGTGTAACTCAATACCTCAGTTAGTTGTTTGTTTCGGCCACTAGCTGCTAACGTGTAACGTTAACTCGTTCTCCTCCTGTTCATGTAAACGTGGACTTGTTTTTCACAATGGAGCTTTTTCAGAGAAAAATAGGCTTAATCCCGTGACATATCGATAGTGACGTTTACTGCCTTTTTTCTGTTCCGAGGGCGTTCTAGGAAAGATCTGTTTGTCCCAAACTGTTTTCTATTGTCCCCGAGATGATGAGAAGCGGTTACCCTCGAGCCCTGCTTTGTAGCTTGCATAAAATTAATGTGACACAACGGAAAAAATATGCCGACAGGCCAATGGCAGTCGACAAAGCAAGTATCGGCCAACACCAATGTTTGGCTGATATATCGGTGTATCCCTAGCTGTAGTCATTCAACACACACACACCTTTTGTGGTTGGTTTCAGCAGGTAACTCCTGCTGCAGGGTGATGAGCAAAGACAGCAGGCTGAGGCAGCACTGAGACAAGAAGCGCAGCACAGGCTCAATGGGCAGAACAGACAGGTCCAGTAACCTGGAAACAGCTATGAGCAGCCCGGCAGCCATACTGTCAGGCACCACCCCTAAGTTGGTCTGAGACACACACACACAAAACACATACAGGATGTTTATTCAGTATCAAGTTTTCAAAGGAAGACAACAGCAGTAGAGCTTAGACTGAAATGAGCACTACATGATAGATAAATCATCAACATCATTTCCTGCTTAATGAAAACCGTTTCTTACCAGGTATTTGCATATGCCATTTTGTAAGATGTCAAAGCACTGGGACTTTGAACCCAAAGTTTCCAGACAGTGGCAGACTTCCTGTGAATTATACAAGAAACAATTTCATATCAAATCAGTTTTTTCCACAGAATTCCTTCACAGACATTCTGCGAACAAGTGTGAAAGAAATACTTTAAGTAATTCAGTGTAACCACAGTACTTCCTGCTTCCAGTTGTAAGATTTAAGACATAGAGAGTGCTCACATTTGTTTTTTTTTACCAATAAATTTCCATGACTTTTCCATGGCTCGGAGGCAAATTTTCATGACCGTAAATTCTCTAAAATGTCTGTGTATACATGAAAAATAACAATAAATATCCATGTCAACATTTACCACAGTAGCTCCCAATTAAAGTTAATGTCAAGCTTTGTGGTTTGATACAAAATAAACATTTATTCAAGTAAAGCTGACGAAACACTGAGATGTTTACAGAACTGAATGTGTCAGACCCTGAGTGCTCCATTGTCTAGCCCTTTAGTCTGATTTTTAGTTTAAATCTTAAACTCTGCCGTGGACTATAAAACACTACACTATGTCTTATTTTCTTTGGGCTTCTGAAGATGGGACTGTATTGTATCAAGTTTGAGTTTCTGTCACAGTTCTGGGGATAACTTTCAAATACTGTCATGGAGTTACCGATACACCAACCCAAACCCTGTTGGTCTCCATTTCCATTTACAGATGTGTAACGTCAGGTCATGACAGCTGATCAGGGGTGCGAGCAATAGTGGCTTTTGGATTCTAAATTGTACCAATCCTAAGGGACACAACAACTAATACACATCTTTCCCATAAAAAATACCACAGCTGGATGGCAGGGGTGGTTCGTAGATTGATGCATGAGTTTGCCCGGGAACCTCTAGCTGTGGGCTGTTAGCACCATATGCTGAGGTTAGCTCAACAAGCGGAGTGGCATGTAAATCATTCACACCATGATGAGCACAGACGAAAAAGACCCGTCTGCGGGTTCCTGGTCAGCTACAACAGCAAAGGAGCAAGAATTGTGTCTAAGACTAGGATGGTGTGTTGGCATTGCTCCACTGTTGGAGGGGATGTTGTAAATGTGAACACCAACGTGTTAACGCACATTCAACGACTGCACCCAGATGTGCCGATCACCAAGACAAAGAGGAGACAAAGTGGAGCCCAACTCCTTGTCCCCGCTGCTTTCATGCAGCCTTTAGACAGAGCAATTCAGTTCTGTTAACCCTCTGGAGACTGAGGGGCCTCAGGGTACTGCAATCATTTTGGCACTCTCTAATGTTTCAACTCACATGACTTATTGTATTTAGCACAAGTTCAGCTCCAGAAATATTTATGTAGTATGTATTTCATGATAATACTTTTCTTTAAAACGGGGTTAAATGCCCCCCTTTGTTTACCCTCCACCGTGGTGGGTTGGCCAAATCCACCAATTACATTTTTTTCATTTCCATCCTTTGAGTTGATGCATTGGAAAATTAAGAAATCTTACCCAAAAATGATTTATGCAGAAAATCAGTGGTAGGATGGTGAAATAAAACAGCAGTAAAGATGTTACAGAGAAACCCTAAACGAGAACATTAAGTAAAAATTGGTCTCAAACAGCTTTAACCTGCCTTCATCAGATAAACGACACTGCTGCTGTAAATAAAAAGAGCCTTACAGCTCATAAAGAACACCAGAGTATTCCTACATTCCTCTATGGATGGAGTGAGGCCTTCACTTTTTTGTAACCACAGGAAAGAGTCGCTAAACACCACCTAAATTTCATTCTTGTCGGGGAGACAAGATGGATTTCAAGCCAATAAAGCCGCCACAAACTTTTTAAAAGTGAAAAATAACCCTCAGCTTTTCCTCATTAACTTCAAATCCAAATCAAATTTCTCATTAGCTTTTATCACATTGAGGTGTGTGTGTGTATGTGTGTATGTGTGTGTGTGTGTGTGTGTGTGTGCGTGTGCTGAAGTGCAGGAGTGAGTGGCGAGCTAGTGTGTGTCAGAACGGTGCACCTGTTGGCATTCTCGCCGTCATTAAAAACAATCCCGTCTCATTAGTCGAACCAGAGTTGACACAGTCCGTCCCTTAATGCCCCCCCGCCCTCGCCACCGCGTGTCCCCTCCCTCCTCCTTCCCGCCACTTGCCTGTGATTGACTCAGACAGGGAGATGAGAGAGGCAGGATCTGAGGGCTTAATTGAGGAGCTGAATTAGTGATTATAAGCCCCCCACTTGCTCACACACTCACACACACTTGCCCCGGGGCACAGTAACGTTAACTGTAATTTCTGTGCAGAAATGTCACACTCCCATCATGCCATGGGCTCTCATTAGCATTTGTGCATATCCACTATGCCCGATAACCACGCATCTCCAACCTGCGCAACGCGATAAAGGTTCCCCCTCTCAGCTGTAGTGCCACGATAAAGCTTCCGCCCTCTGAGCTCTATGTGAGAGACAGAGAGGGACCAGAGGGGGACTGAAAGACCACAGTTGTGTCCAGAATATCAACACTTTTCAATTTTCAAAACAATGTCTTTTCTTCCTCTTCGTTCACCAACTCCCTTCTAGATTCATTTTCAGTGTCGCGTCCAAGTGTTTCTGATTGGCAGCGGCTTTGGTATGAGTTTGAATGTATGTGAGGTTTAGAGAAACTATGGTAAAAGCGTGTGCAGTGAACGCACCTCAACAACATCCCAGTGGTGTGTGAACTGCTCCAGCAAGGTGGGGTAGAGGCTGAGAGGTGAGAGAGGGGAGGGAGGCAAGGCGCTCTCGTCCTCCTGCAGGGTGGCGAGCTTGTCGGACGAGAAACCCGTCAGGGTGGAGAACAAGAAGCTGAGGTAGTCCGCGTCCTGCACAGCCGCTTCCTGGCTCCCTACCGACCAGCCGCTCAGAGATGACCTGGAGAACACAAAAAGTGAGCACAACTGTCGTCCCAAAGCTGGAAAGCCACAAACATTTTTACAGCTCATAATTTTTGAATTTTCAGAATTTTACACTTTTATACAACTTATTTCCAAACAAAAAAAAAAATCCTGCTAACACATTCCTCATCACTTTTCATGGGACTAATCATGATGACCTGATTTGTGAAAGCAGCACACTGAGAACAATAGTTCACAGAAACATATTTGTGAAAAATTCTTCCTCGTCCCGAGGGGAGGAAAGAACTGTAACAGTAGAAAATGTGAGTGAATAACAAGTGTGTTTTATGAAGCCCGGGAGGCACATGCACACAGAACTGTCTTCTCAATACTTCATGACGACTTTGCATTCCAGCCTCCCAAAGAGCTCTTTGTATCATACCCATTACACACACATCCCATCCCATCTGAGCTCAGCACTGCCTCCCCTCAATTTATACAATACTGCCCTACTGACACAAGCAGACACACAGATGCATGCAGATACACACAGCACTACAGGGAGAGGTAAGCTGTGTGAATATACAAATATAAAAATGGCTTTCATTGTCACCCGTAGGTTGGATATCAAACATACAGGGCATCCACATCAGCACCTGTCAACAGGCAGGAACAATTATATGTCAGGAGTTCATCTGTGAAAGCGCAATACTGCCATCTGATGGTGCTTCGAATGTCCAACTACTCCCTAATTCACTTACCTGACTCCGAAAGTGTGTCAAAAATCTCTCTCCTTATGGCTTCATGTAAGGTAAACCCAATCTACTTCCACTAACCCCTTGTGTGCATGCCTTTAACACCTCCAACCTGAAATTAAGTGGGTCCTGGCACACCTGCAGGACGGAGTGTGGATCGGTTTCAGCGGACCATGCATACACACCTATCAGCCCCAACATTAAAACCACTGACAGGTGAAGTGAATAACATCTATCATCTTGTTACAATGCGATGTTCTGTTGGGAAACCTCTGGTCCTGACATTCATGAGAGTGCCAGGACAGATCAATTACACCCCCTCATGGCGGTAGCCCCCCAGCAGGACAATGCACCATGCCACATGACGAAAACTGTTCAGGATTGGCCTGAGGAATGTGACAAAGAGCTAAAGGTGCTGACCTGCAAATTCCCCAGATCCCAATCTGATCAAGCATCTGTGGGATGTGCTGGTACCCTGCCTCCCAACCTACAGGACTCACAGAATCCGCCACCAACGCCCTGGTGCCAGACACCACCAAGAAGGCCCTACCAAGGATCAAAAGTACCTCAGGGGTATCGACACGTCCCACAATGGCGGAAGCAGATTGGGATCTCAGGAATTCCGAGGCTGAGTCAATGGCTTGTACTGACGTCTCTTCTCAAGTCTGACGCATTAGGTTGAAACTTCACCTGGGGATGTGCTAATAAACTGCACTTAAGGGAGCTGCAGTTTGTGTTTTTACTGGTCTTTTGGTCCACCATGTGCCTTAAATGGTTTTTGGATGTGTGCGACTACTATACTTTTTTGAGAAACAGTGACTCATGGTCGCAAATACTAACCGAACTTTCCTGGGCCATGGAAATAACATTGGAGTTCTTACATTGGATGGTGTTCCCTTTTAATATGCATTATGAACTGTACCCGTGCCTCCTTTTCCCTCCCTCTCTCGATTTCTTTCCACTTGTGTTACATAAAATAAAAATATAAAAACAAGAGTGTCCCCTTAAACACACATGCCAATAAATTGAGGTCATGTGACCTGCGAGAGTTTGACAGTTCACAAGCTCACCGGAAGTGTACGATACGAATCAGAGAGGCGGCGAGGCCGGCAGAGAACCGTCCAGCTGTGCAGCAGCAGCTCAGATTGGCCAGAAGAGACTGGGACATCTTGGGCAGAAAGTAGAGCAGCTGCACCATTTGTTGCTGGGACTCTGCTGGTAACAGCACCACAGCTCCGTCCTGTGGATCTACACACACACACACACACAGACACACACACACACACAGATGCACACTTCACATGTAATTGCACAGAAACAGCACTGCCCTACACCCTCAGGGGATATAAAATGAAGCTCTGCGAAGAAAATTTAAGAGATACCAGGAAAACCAGACTATGTTCGGACCAGTAAAAAAGACACAGATAGAGGCATAGTCACTACAGTAAGGGCTCAGATAATGTGTGTGTGCGTGGTGTTCTGTCTTTCTCTGACGCACATGCTGATGTCAGAAGCCCTCAGACAAAAGGAGTCTTGTGATGGTGAATTGCTGGCTCTGCGTCAGTTTCTATCTGACCCCCCTTCCTCTTCTCCTGGCCCCCTCTGTCACACACCAGCCTAACTATCAAACCATCCTCAGAGCAACGGATGTGTACGGGCTTATCACAGCTTTCAGCCTCTGGTTGTAGTTCAGTCATACAAAGTTGTCTGGGGTGGGAAACATGGAGTTACATCGCCTCCTAGGGAAACAACGGAGTGACTTGTGGTTCATAATTCTCTTAGTGACATTATTCTCTTTGGTAATCTGACCACTGTTGCTTTATTCTGTGTTGTATTCAGTACATTTATTTTTCATGAATTCAGTAGTGGAAATAAGACACATCTTAATAGAAAGCTTGTTTTTTATTGCATCTCCGTTTAAAGGTCCAGTGTGTTATATTTAGGGGGATTTAGTAGCATCTAGCAGTGAGGACTGCAGACTGCAACCAGCTCAAACTTCTCCTCCTCTTCGAAACAAATGGACCCAATACCCATAATCTGTGTTTTTTAACACTCTTGTCCGTCTCATTCTAAGGTAACGGGAACACAGCGATCCTTATTTTCAGGTGATTATACACTAAAGAAAACAATTTTATATTACACTCACACACACACTATTCCAGAGGTGCACGTTTGAAACCACATCAGTACAACATCAGCTATCTGTACTATACGAGCTGGTGACAAATTACTTCTCAGGCATGGCTAAGATGTAAATCTAATAATTATATCTAATATAAATAATTACATAGTCTGACTCACTGAATGTAGACTGTGGCTACAGACCTGCCATTAGCTGACTATTTAGGCCCCTTTGCTATCTACTTGTTAAGGTTTTCAAAATCCCCTTCACTACAGGAAACAACAGCAGCAATATCTGGGCTAACTTTATTAAAATGGCACATTTTGACAAAGATTTGGATCGTGCAATAAGGCATGCCTGCTCTGTCCTTTCTGTGAATTGTTATTAAGATCTACAACACGTAAAACAATTTGTGAACACACCTCGGAAAAGCCCAGAGTCCATCTACTACCAAGACTCCTGTGCCCAGTGTTCATCCATTTTCTAAAAATGATCAGCTTGAGTTTATTTGCACATGACTTCACCAATTTACTGACCCGTACCGCTTCACACAAGCTTCTGCCTGTGGTATCGTTGTGATAATGCTCTGCAAGAGCCACATACAGTAGCGAATTATCTGTGGTTTTAATGGATCCAATGAGCTCCTCCAGAGCTACAGTGCAGTCAGGCTTCACCTCTAGGGCACGGATTATCAAATTATGTTCATCGTTTTATCAGTAAAAATTTAATAACGCAGTCAACATTTGTCTTGTTGCTGTTTTTTGTGGCATT
Organism: Epinephelus awoara; assembly: GCA_035609425.1. Lineage (NCBI taxonomy): Eukaryota > Metazoa > Chordata > Actinopteri > Perciformes > Serranidae > Epinephelus > Epinephelus awoara. Next base: position 10,131,478 of record CM069300.1, read on the forward strand.
TTATCTGGCGGAGATTAGTCATTTTAATGACTGTGCTCACCGCCCAATGTGCAAATGGTCCACCAAACAAGTTCTCTCCTTGACACTATTTTACAACAGCATGGTCGCTGCATCCTGGTCATAGCATCGCCCAGGGCCATTGTGATTGGTTTAAAGAGATACAAACCTTTCTATAACACTGTGGAGACAAGTCAGGCTATGCAAGACAGTGTAAGATATCAGATTCTCTCTGATCATTGTCTCTTTGTTTGTCCCTTTAATTGAGTGTGCGTACCGTAGAGCCTGCAGGCGTGTGTCTGCAGACTGATCAGAAGGTCTTTGTGGCCGCGAGATGCAGCAGCCTGGATGGACAGGATGAGTCGTGCAGAGAGAGCAGGGTTACGGTGGCCCAGCTGGGACAACTGCACAGGAAGAGATGCCAACCAACGACAAAGCACCTTACTCCTTCAGAGAGACAGAGGGAAGGATAACATAGACCAAAAAAATAAGTTTGTTTCTAAATGAATTGTAGGTGATGGTGATATATAATGCAGTTGCATAGTCATGCTTCATTTAACATCTACAATACATCATTTTAATTATTGCTAACAAGGTTTCAGGGTGTTTCGAGGAATTGTGAGTTTTGTTTTCGTCTAAATATTCACAGATTAATCAGATCAGATAACCAGACCGTTAGTGCCAGCTGACCTTGTGAGATGTAGTCTGGCTGTGCGAGACTGTTACGCAATCATGCAAGGATAATGTGTTTTCTCCTACAAATCAGGTACAAGTACATTTAGCTGTATAAACGTAATGTAAATTTCCTAATGCTGAAACAATGACTGAAGTTACCTCGCTATGTGTGTGTGTCCTTGCTCCTGCAGGTAGAGCTTGCTGTAGAAAGACAGCAGAAGAGATCGTGTCTGCAGAGTCAGGTGCCTCTGCTTGTAGTAGACATACACTGCTGCCAACAGGTCCTCTGTCACTGCTGTGCAAATACAAACACACAGACAGATATTAATGTAAAAACGGCATTCAAAATGTCTTCGAGGTCATAATCTAACAACCTGTACGTTTATCATAATACACTGAAATAAACTCTTATATTCCTTAAATTTGTGAGCGTGTACTGTGGTCAACATCACCTTGTTAATCACGCTGAACTTTTAAGTCATGTTTATACGTTTATTAAAATCAGACATTTTCACAATACACCTCACATGCTTACTTTTGCTCCTCTGTGTGAGCACCATCTTCCACACAGTACCCAGCAGCATGTGGAGCTGCCTGCAGCTCAGTTTCATTCCGCTGCTCAGAGTGTCTCGCACAAACGTTCTCAGAGGTGTCAGCCAGTCTCCGTCCGTCTCGCGGCCGAGTCCTTGCCTCTGGCTGAGGGACACCATGACCTGGCAAAGTGTGATGTTAAGGGCCAGAGGCTCCACTGTTAATCCTGGGACGGCTGCACTCTGCTTACATCTACAGGAAGGGCAGTGGGATCACAGGAGTTAGAGCGAGTTTAATCCTTCATAACAGTAGCTATAAAAAGAAGATCCTGCTTAGTTTATTCAGAGATGATTCTGAACATTAAGGGGTAACTTTCCTATTTTCAAATCTTGATCCTACTTTCCTGTGATTATGTGTCTAAGCTACTAATAGGAACAACACTTGTAGAAATTGGTCCAGAACCGAGCGAGACTGCTGCAGCCAGCAGCGGCGAAACAAGCTGCAATGTAGCCACTCTGGGCATTTTGTGCACTGCCAATTTACGTCCACTACAAGTGCTTGTTTTTATCACTGGCAGGCTCAGATTGATATTTTGTGTCAGAGAATGTTAAGGAAAGGATCCTTACAGAGGTTAAACTTCTTTTGTTAAAGGGTAACATCCATTTTGATTAACCAGAACAGTCTCAAAAATCACCATCGCCAAACACACCAGACTCCATTTAAATAAACAGTGATTTCAGCATGCATAGAGCCAGCATATTTTTACATCTAACTGGGTGACTTAAGGGTTTATTTCAACCCAACAAGAGTTGGTGATTGTTAGAACAGTGGAAAGACTAACAAAGACTGTTTTTTAGTGTTTCATTTTGTTTCTGTCAACTTTGAATTAAGTGTATTTTATGATGCTACAATAACTGTTTATTTAAATGGAGTCTGGTGTGTCTGATGATAGGAATTTTGAAGCTGTTTCTGGTGAAACAAAAAGGATTACATTCTTATCCTTTTCCACCAAATTAGCTCTGGTACTTAAACTAGGTCCCTTCAGTATTAGTTCAGTAGTAGCAGTTCAGAACTTTGGAGCTATGCAGCAAACCAGCTCACATTCTCACCAGTTTTGCATGGAACAATTGTAATCAAGAATCAACGGAGGGCATCACACAACACACACTGGGAGTACACGTCACCTTTTGTTCTGTTATTGCAGACATTTGTTTTTACCCCAAAAAGAAGCATGGACCATCTAATAATGAGACCACTGTTCATTCTTTTGCAGACAATTTCTCACTTAAATTCTCCTTTGTTGCCTTTTCCATCCTCTCTTTCCAACCTGTAGAATATGAGACACCCAGTGATGTCGTCACAATTCGCCCCTCAGGTCGAGGAAAACCTGCTATTTTTTGGTTCCAGATGAGAACCAACTTTTCAGGTTTTGAACCAATTTATTTCTGGTCAAAATTAGGTACAGGAAACGGAAAGAACCAGTTCCATTTTGGGGGCAAAGGTGTACTAATATAATCTGAGCCTGTCAGAGGCCAAAACAAGCACTTTCATTGCCCATAAGGATTACATTGAAGCCTGTTTTGCTGCTGATGACTGCAATGGTCTCACTCAGAACTGGTCCTATTCCCAAAATTGTTGTTCAGATTAGCCACTTAGACAAAAACATGTGGGAAAATAGAGTCTAGGTTAAAAAATACCAAAGCTACCCTTTCAAGGAAGGGGGATGTTAGCTTAAGATATTAACAACGATGTTCCTTACCTATTGAGATCAACCTTCTTCTTATGTTTGGGTGTATCCAGAGTATCGTAGGGAAAGTTTTTCATGAAGTGCTGCTTAAAATCTCCCAGGTATTCTTTATAGAACCAAGCATCCTACACAAAGACAAGACATTTTTTAAGCAAACCTTTTCTTGTACAAGAAATAGCTTTGTGATATTTGCGCTCTCCATGTCTCACCAGTGCATCCTGGTGCTCCTGCTGTGGTGCCAATTTTCTCAGCAGCTGCAGAATCGACAACACCTGGAACATTACTGACATGGCATCTGGACTGAGCAGGTGAGCGCCGTCCATGGTGTTTGAGGGAGAGTCACTGGTACTGGCTTCTACCCACACTTCCAGTAGAAGAGGCACCAGTGTGGCTGCGAAGCTCTGGACAGCCTCAGCTGAGTCCAGACCCTCCCCCACTATGGGTCCAGGGTCCACTTCTGGTCTACACAGCGAGAGAATATAATAAAATAATTGATTAAATTCAACTGAAACAAAGATGATAATTTGTTATGTTTATATAAATCCCGTCTGATTCTTATTTCTTAATGGTTACAGGAGTTTGGGATATCATACCTAAGTCTGAAGGTAGACCGTGGAGTTGGTTTGGCCCCAGAATGCTCATACACCTTAACTCCAACCCTGCTGTAGGTGAGCTCTTCCCAGGTGAGATGCAGAGGTGTAAGCCTGCCCTCTTCACGGGAGCCAAACACTCCTTCAGTTGGGACAAAAATATCACTTTCTTCAACTACTGCCTGCAGAAAGCGCCCAAGCCTGAAACACAAGTGAAACAAAACAAACGGTTAGCAGCAGCTAGAATTAAATTCTTCAGATTCTGTGTGTACATGGCCTCCATACCTGAGGAGCACCGAGAGTCGCCACTGCTGACTGGTCACTGCCCTGCTGGGGTTGACTGACAGTGCCCAGGTCCGTCCCTTAGTGTCCTGGGCCTTTTTCTTGGCTCCTCCACTAGTTTGTCTGTGAGATATCAACTCTAGGAAGTCAGTGAGGAGTACTGCAGGCCGTGCTGCTAGCAGAGCAGGGTAGTGTTCCAGCAACACATCAAGGACCTTCATGGCGTCCTCCTGGATGCCTGCCTCGATGTGGCTCATGGCACAAGACAGGTGGGCACTGAGGAGGGGGAAAAATGGTGCCACTCGTTCTGCAGGCACAGACTGTGCAATGAACCTGAAAGCAGAGCACAGTTTAGACAGTTTATGAGAAACAAAAGCCACTTATTGTGTTGCTGTACTCCTGTATCAGTGTTGCTTCACTAACCTGAGCACTCGTGTAGCTGCCATACGAACATTGCCATCCTTGTCTGTGAAAACAGCTGCCACTTCAGAGAGCAGTCGAGAGAGATGCTGCTCTAGCAGAGAGGGATTAAGGGACAGCAGCTCTCTCAAGCCCAACAAGGCACTATTTTTCACATTGGCATTGTAATGGTGGAGCTGGGACAGGAGGTCCTGGTGAGGTAGGATGGAAGAGAGAAAAAAAAGACACATTGTGGTATTCCCAAAATGAAATTGTAGTGACAGCAAGTGGGGTGTAAACACAGATGAAGAGCTTACATTGATACCAAGCTGCCTGTGTGTGGTGGGGCCACTTGTGTCTCTCTTCAGCTGCTCTGTTAGAAGGATTCCCTTTGTGCGAAAGTTGATGTTGGTGGCATTATCAGCTTTGGGCTTCATCTTCCCCACCTTTAACTTGACCTTCTGGAAGTCATCCTGTCTCTTCTTCTTCTTGGACTTCATCCCTGCAGTCTACACTGCTCTCTGTGTAACTAGACATGCAGGTGAGATGATAACTGAATGAGTGCATTAATTTCAATAAGAATCACACTGGCCACATGCACGTTTAAACATGGCGGCTCAAATATGATAACATCGATATTGCTTTCATTTTTTTACTCCGAATAATCAAACCAGGGGAGCTTAATCCACAGAGGCACAATAACTGCACCTAAGCTAAAACAGATAGCTTGTTGCTAACTGCCTCGTACCGCATCATGCACGGCTGTTCTTTATTTTACTCACCACAAGGAAAAAAAAGTCTTGGTTGTTACAGTCAGAATATTATACAGCATCAAACACTCACTCGGTGTGAGTAGCACCCTGCTAACAATTATCGATACACATATATAAAAAAGAAAATATTCAGTTTCCTATCTCGTGTTGATAGCTTGGGTCCTCAAACTCTGTGTACAGTCTCGTTACATGTCCAGCGCACAACGGCTGCGGGGCTTAAAACATAAAACCTATTTAACTGGGACTCTGTAGACGTTTCAAATATGGCCAAGCACACATACGTGCAATAAAGACGAATAAAATACAAATTAGTCCTGAAAATAATTTACGTTTTCGATATGTTGTTTAATTTCCCTCCAGCAAAGTGTAACGGTAAATCCCGGCGTGCAAAACGAACGTCTTGGTATAGTTGTCCACACAAGTGCCTGTAAAATATTTCGATAATTAGTAAATAAAATAAAAACAACAATTTGAATATTGTAATAACCAGAACTGAACGATTTGATGTGACTCAATTTTACTCACATTTTTATGAGGGTGCTATCGGGTTTTGTTATAATATAGTTAAAATTTCTTCTTCTTTTTTTTAAACAGGCAAAGTCAGTACTTCCTGTTCTCCAGTTCCTGCTGTGGGCTTTGTGTTTTTAACATCGTAGCTAGCTTTCTCTGCGACCTTGTCCTCTGAGGAACTCTCAGTTTGCATTTAAATATCTCAGGTAAGTTAAGTAATATGGTCTTAATGCTTAACGGGCGGAGATATATGTGATATTAGGCATTTGGGCCTGCTTAGATATTTTTTTTTACAGCTAGCGTAATGTCAAAAAGCCAAGTTAAGGCTCGGCGGGGCCTGAGATTGAACGAAACAACGCCTAACTGCTAAGATAAGATAGCTTTATCTTAAGAGTGTGTATCTGCCCTAATGGGAATCACTTGGGATTGAGTGTTTTTCGTTTAATACGATTACTTTATTTGCCCCACAGCGTGCAAATGGATAACATGGAGGTTCAGGCTTCAGCCACCCAGCCGCCACCTAAAAACGGGCCGCAGTCGACCCAAAAGAGAAACGCCAGGGTAAGTATCACATCCAGGCTGTACTAACGCCACTTTCAATCAAATATGCACGACTGAAAATGATGAAAGCGCGCTGGTATTACCTCACATATTGAGATGCTGAGCGCTCTTGAAGGAAACATGATTTCCTTTTGATATTTCTTCCCGTATTAATGATACTGTACACTGGCTGTTGGTGATGCCTCATAGAGAGCCAGGCGGCAGCAGTCCTTGACGGGTGGACTTGGTGTCAGTCTCTGTGCTCTCAGGCTTGGTTGTATTTGCACTCTGGTTTACGAAAACCCCACTCAGTGGTCTGGGCCTTGCTATCACTGTTGTGGTTTAAAGGGATTTGTTAGCACCAGTTTTGCAAAGTCCACATTGTCTGCTTTACGATGCAAACATTTCTTCAGTGTTCCGAAACTGCTCAAAGTTTTCACTTCTTCTCAGATTTGACATTGAGATTTATTCGTGATGTGACTGGGGTTCTCTGAACCAGATCCCAGTGGCAGGCTACTCAGTTTTTACTTCTGAGTGCTGCCACACTCAAAACCAGAAAGGCCTGTAAAACAGCTGCAAAACAAACAATCACTACTACACTTTAATGAAATTACGTACAAAACATCCCACTGTTACGCTTGTGAATTTGCCATATAAAGAAATTCATAAAGCACACGTGCAGAATTTGAATTTCTCTTGTGGAATTCATCTTGTCTCTGCTGTAGTTACTGCCATGATGGTATCAAGAGATGAGCCCAAATCCAAGCTGCAAACGGTCTCAGAAACTACTTCCATATTTCAACATTCAATTCAATTCAAACTGGCATTGGTCTCCTCTTTGCTCTGAATGTTTTGATGTTATTTCATGATTTGGGTTTGCTGTTCTCATCTTTCAAACTTAGTTTCAGGTCTCCCAAACACACCACACTGGGTGTGAGGCCACAATACACAGTAGAAGAAGAGCTAAGGCTTGGTGCAACATCTTAATTTTGTTCTCTTGTGAAAATTACTGAGGTCTTGACCTCAGTGTACTTTAATGTGGCCACTGTGGATATGTTTGCATATTGACCTTTTAGCCTTCATTCAGGGTATCAGCTCTTTCTTTTCTTCTCTATTAAATAATGAATTGAAATGTTGCTGTTCTACATTCTCATTTAATGAGAATTTAGACTGATCACCAGACTACATGATTTTGGGACTGCTTAAACACTCGTCTCTTTGACTTTCGCTGCTTGATGCAGAGGTCATGGAGAATGAGGAAAATAATGGCTCTCTGGCATACATAGTGTGGCGGACGAGGAGTTCGGTCCTCTGCTACGTGTCATCCTGTCACTAATGCCTGTATGTGTCTCTCTCCTTCATGTGGGTTTATCCCCCTCCATTTACAGAGAAAGCAGCCGCAGCATTCTGCTGAAATAGGTAAGTCCTTTAAACACGGTGCCAGTGCTGAGAGTTGAAGCTTGAGATCTTGATTTCACTGCTTCATGTCATGGGTGGTGGCATGTTCACCACTCTTGGAGACTCACACTCTCAGAGACTGTTGTGGTGCCATCCATGGGTTTGATCTGTGGAGATCAGTGTTTGCCACTGCAGAAAGAATCCTGCAAAACATATTCCAGTACCTTGCAACAACTTTCCTGTTCAATGTCCATTTTTCATCATTTAGGTAGTTTAAAAAAATATACTGAACAATGTTAGAAGTGTGAACCCATTCTCCTAAGATGTTGCTACATTGAAGACCACCACCATAAGCTCCATTAATCCGTGCTGACGCCTAGACATGGTTTAAAAGCAGCGGGACATACAGTAATACAACCATGGATCTGCAATGGCTGCTGATGAAGTTTTAATGCACTTTTTGTGCTGTCATGGTTGTATAAACCTTTTTTTTCCCTCCCACAAGATATTTTTTAACACTGCTGAATGCAGTATTCATTTTTTGTTTAGTGGCCTGTGCTACACTGAGTGAGAATATGTCGTATTACTTTAATACTTATTAACAGTAAACTATGCTGTCTTATTTTAAATCATGCAGGCATTTAATTGTGCGTTCACAGTTGGAAACCTTCATAGTGCGACACAGAAATGTTTCTTCTGTGGCTGGGCACAGCAAGAGGCGACACGGCATAGGAGCTGGTGTCCTGCAGCCCAGTTTGGGCCTAAACAGGGGTTAGCTGAGAACTGCTGTTCCTGTTCTCCCCCCAGGTTTCAATTGCACACAAGGAGTTTGGGTTTCTAATGGTTGTTCAGTTCGTAAAGACAGAATAAACTTCATTGGTCATCTGACACTGCAGGCAGTGTAAAAAATAACACACTTTATTAACATAAGTGTCTTCTACACTATGGTGACAGGTTTCTCCCCAGAAATGTGTATTAAATTGGCTCGCTGAACTAATTTGTTGGGCATGAACTTTGTTGTCTCACTTGTTCGTTAGCTTTAGGTCATTGTAAAGCTTTTGTGCTGAACATTGTTGTATTTTCCCAGTATTCACCAAAGGGACATCTATACAGACCCTGCCCTCTCTCAGCAAACAGCTGAAGGTTGTCACAGAGTGTGTCATTGGTAAGCAGACAGGCTTTGTCCCTTACATACATCTACTTTACCTCCATCCCTTCCTATATGGAATACAGTTCTTGTATGCATGACTCATAACCATCATGTCTACAGGTCTTCAGTATGTGTGGGAGTACCGCAGCCCCAGTAAATCTGTCCCACCACACTACCAGTGCAAGCTCTGCACCGTCTCCCGCTTGCAGCATGATATGCTCGCCCATGTGAAAGGCTGGAAGCACAGCTTCAGATACCTGGTGAGTGTTGCTTGTTTCTTAATCCGCCTCAAAGGCATCATGTGATGAGATTACTTGAAATATTTCTTTGCGGTGTGTGTGTGCACAGAAAAAGATGCACCCTGACAAGGTTACCCATGAAGAGGAGGAGGCCGTCAAAGACCCTGCTGTAAGGAAGGCAATTAAAGAAGTTGCAGCAGAGGTGGAGAAGACAGAGGGGAGGGGACAACTCAAGGTGAGTGTCAGATGCATATCACAGCAGCAGTTGCACATAAGTTTTCATCCTACTGTGTCAAAAAAAGCCAGACAAGCCTGGTTTTTTTTTTTTAAATTTTTTACCCAAGCCTTTGCTGTCACATTGAAATGAATGAGGAGACAGTGGTGTGTTTGAGGCAATCAGCCTTCCTAAAGATCCTTATATTCAAGTTATAAAAAATAATCATGTTTATATTTTAGCAGTGTACTTATTTTATACAGCTTACATTTTACACATGATTTTGGATTTGACCATTTTCTGTTCCTGTTTTGGCTTTCAGGTGATTATTAAGGAACCCTTTGAAGTACCTGCTTTTAAAGGACTCCGTAAGTTACCCTGCCATGGATTAAAGGATTTTTTTTTTGTTTTTCAGTAATCTGAGTTGTTAATGTCTCTCATGTCCTTTCTTCTCTCACAGGTACTGCTGCTCCTAAATTTATACCTCCACCAGCACCAGTGATGGGACCAAAGGGACCACCCTTTGGTGAGTTATTAGCTGCATTCAGACCCAAAATTCCCAGGAATTTTAGTCCAAGGGAAAAATTTTCAAGGAACTTAAAGGGAAAAAAATAGACCTTAAGGTTTTGTCTCGGTGCGATGGAATTTACTGCTGCATGGCATTGCTGCAGGTTAGATGTAATGAGTGAAATGCAGAGGAGGAAAATGAAAATAAGAGCGTTGTCTCCTCAGTAAATCATGGTCGAGTGCTTGATGATTACGTATTCAAACTTTGGAAGATGGAAGATATTCTATTCCTCTCATTCACAGGCTTTCTCACAGCACAGCAAGGTCTCTTTCTCTGTCTTTTTTTATCAAAGAAATCATCTCATCTCACATCATCTCATCTTAAAATGTTCCAAAATCAGTACTAGAGTACGTCCTTGTTACCTCCGCCAAGGAGGTTATGTTTTCGCCGGTGTTGGTCTGTTTGTCTGTCTGTTTGTCTGCAAAATAACTCAAAAAGTCATGAACGGATTTTGATGAAATTTTCAGAAAAGGTGGATAATGGGACAAGGAACAGATGATACATTTTGGTGGTGATCAGTTGAAGCAAAGTGGATAAAATAATAAATGAAGTCTATCTTCTGACAGCCTCAGCAGCAATTCCAATTTCTAATGAGATGGTGAAAATAGCTCCACCTGGTGGCCAGAAAGCACGGCTTGTTCTACTTGCTAAATATTGATGTAATTCTAAAGTTGAAATTAATGTTCTGTGTTGGAAAAAAAGAAAGTGAAAAATGAAAAAAGAAAACATATTATATTCTGTGTTGGTACAAAATAAAAACGAAATAAATACACCACAGTGTCTCCATGGTGAAGGCATGTATAACCTAATAATGATAGTGATGCAAATAACCTAGTTGTGATGCAGGCTGCAAAATCTGATGCAGAGGGGGAGGGAATATCACCTACTTGGCGGAGGTCTGCATTCTGAGTGCTTTTCTAGTTTTATACATTACACCATATGAGTTGAAGTAGCGATCAGAGACTTGGGATGTATATATTTTTATCATTGAATCATAATCTGTGTAATAGTAATCTGTGCATGTATGCCTTTTTTCTATTGATTTCCTCTCTGTGTATTTAAATGTTACAGGTCTTTCAGGTCCCAGGTTCTCTGACTCGAGGTATCCAGGGGAGTTTCCTCCTCCAGTTGGTCCTCTCTCTGACTATCCAGTGGAAGACTATCCAGTGGACGACTATCCAGGTGGAGACTATCCAGGTGGAGACTATCCAGGTGGAGACTATCCAGGTGGAGACTATCCAGGCGGAGACTATCCTGTGGGAGAGTATCCTGCGGGAGACTCCCAGTGGGAGTCCGGCTTGGGAGGCTACTCAACCAGGCGAGATTCCCTGGACTCCGGTATGAGTCGAGGACCTTTCCCAGACAGTATGGGTCCTCCTCGCCCAGCTGGGATTGGAGATGGTTATGGATCGGGTGGTGGAAGGAGTGGGCTACTGGACGACCGCCCAGGCAGAAGGTATCCTGATGAGTACCGGGGCAGCCAAATGGGGAGTAGCTTAATGAACAAGCCACTGGAGAGACCAGGCTTAATGGGAGCAAGTCCAGAAAGTGGCAACCTTCCTAATACTCTACTTACTTACCTGGTATGTATCTCGTTTCTCACAGTAGGTTCCTCCCCATCTTAACAAGAGTGTGATTTGAATTGTATTCAAAGGTACAGTAAATTCTCAAAATGTATTTTTAGGATACGTTCCGGATAGAGAACGAGAATGACGCACAGCTGGTGCTGAAGGTGACACAGAAACTAACAGATGTGCTGATGGAGTACAGACTGAGGAGCGTGTCGACTGTAAGGAGCTTGTTTTTACTCTTCAGTTGAAAACCAGTTGTTAAAGGTGGAGTCTGTGACCTTGGAGAAAGAATATTGATGTTTGAACGCAACATCTAATCCAATACACGCCATCCCATCAGTAGGGTTGTGTACCCAACTCAGGACTTTCAAGGGTACCGACTGAATTACATAATTACTACGGTGTTTTTGCTTCACGTAAAATCCACTGGTGCCAAATATTGGTACCCCAGAGTGCATCTGAGTGAGAACATTAGGTTTAGACAAGAGGCAGAAGTGCCACGAAGTGCCCCGAAGCCTGAAGAGCCAGCAACAGAGCTGCAAGGCTAGCAACAGTGCTCTGCAGAGCTGCCAAATTCAACGTTAGACAGGAGGTGGGAGCACCCCAAAGCCAGCAACAGAGCTCTGCAGCCACTCTGATAGTTTTGCCGTCTGGTCTGTTTTCGTTTCTGAATTACTTAAGTAATAGCCTACTATCACTGCCAGACGAGCAGACACACATACACAAGTAAACAGAGACAGAAGATCAGCTCTGTGTGATTAGAAAAGAGCCAAGACCAGAATTGCCTTTTAGTCTACAATCTCACCCCTGCAGCTTGTTCAAAAATTAAATTTTTGTAATTACAGGGAAAGTTAAGTACAGAAAATACGTACCGTTGGGCACAGCTACCAGAAGAGATATAGGCATTGATTCAGATGTAAACCATACCCAACCCTTCCTCCTGCTAAATGCTCTGTCCTCATTTCCTCCCCAGGGTTCTAGTCTGAACAGCTTCTCATTGAGCTCCACAGGCCTCTCCTCTACAACCCCCAGCCTGCCACGCAGTAGCGACCGATTCTCAAGTAGTCTCTCAGGTATGTAAGCACCAAGGTTACGTTCATATTACAGGCTAATATGGCCCTACACTCGTGACACAGATCTGATTCTGTTTTCCAATCAGAGCTGGGTCACTTTCATATTTGGTCCTAAATCTGATACATATCCAATCACTGGTCATTCTTCACTGCACAGGAGCAGATTACTTACCATACAGTGTCGGCGTTTCTTTAAAACTACAGAAGGCTGCCGCAGCTGTACTGCTGCTGCAGTAGGCTGCCCCAGTTGCAAGCTAATAGAGTGACTACCAGATGCTTTCTGACGGGGACAGCTTGCCTACATGCGGTGATAGCATTGTCAAGAAGCTGACAGAGATGCTTGAACGTAGCCTTTGACATCCTTAAGTTTGGAAGAAGTGTTTCTTCATGAAACCCTCCACATTGCGACCCCACCACTTCTTGCTCCTCTCCTTTCTGCATGCACACCTCTCTCCAAACGACTACCAGCAATTGGTTTCTAATAGAGCTAGTGGACTGAAAGCCCAGTTGTATGACAGCCTGTTATCCCGTAGACAAATGACTATTGCTCTAAAATGCCATGTCCCAAAATTAACAAACATGACTAATTATGCAGAATGACAGCATTGGACCTTCATACTATGGAAGTGCCCTGGTACCTGAGCCAGGGAGCTGCAAGGCTGGCAATGGTACTCCACAGAGCCACCAGGTTCAACTTTGGATAGGAGGTGGGAACACCCTGAAGCCACCCACAGAGCTCTGCAGCCACTCCCAATAGTTTTGGCAGCTGGTCTATTTTAAGTATTCAGAGATAAACTTGAATTGTTCATTCATCGGTTACCAAAATGCTTGTTTAGCAATTGTGCCGTTTTTTGTTGTTGTTCCAAAGCACGTGAGTGACACTATTGGTTGCAATTAAGGCATTTCAGGGCAGAGATCTGTTCATACTGATGTCATATATGGGTCCAGACAGAAAGATTAGATCCGGGAAAATAATTGGAACTGAGCATTTAGCCCTCTAATGTCAACGCAGCCCGTGTCTCCTTTCAACACAGCCTCGACTCAAATAATGTCATGTTGACTAGGAGACACTAAAGAAATGCCTGTTGCTCATATTTGAAACATGGAAATCAAATGTGAGTGGAGCATCCTTTTTTTGTCCTTTTAATGAGTCTGGCATGTTGTCTCTCTGCAGGTCCATCCAGATACTCAAGTGGTCCACCGAGGTATTACAAATAACAATCCCAAGAAGTGACGCCTCGATCTTCTTATCTCTCTTGTTCTGTGTGCATTAGTCGTGATGGTCCAGGAGTTGCAAACTTTGATTTTGTGTAAATGTGTATGCTTTTAGGCATGTTGCTACAAAGTAGTCTGATTTTTTTTTTTTTACGTTTTTACCTTTTCAGAAGATGGTCTGATTTGTCGGTTTTCCACAAAGTCACATATGCATGTTTTCAGCAGCTTTAATTGAACTTGAGTGTATGACCATTGATATTTTCCCAAGGCCGTGTTCTATTAAAAGTAATTGGAAAAAAAGTCCCGTTTTGAAATGGATTCATTCAAGCTTTTTCCTTTTGAAACGTTCCTCAATTTATGTGCTACATGGACAATGATGGGGGCGCTCCAATAGCTTCTGAATGTAGTCCCACTGAAGTGCTTGAGACACTTACCCTCTCCTGCTGGAACATGTTTCAGTGGACGCATTAAATCATACAAATTTTAAGCATCCCAAGATAACGTTATAAAGCATACCTGTGTATATCCTCCTTAAAGTGTAGATGAGGTTGATTACTTTCCATTATCAAAGATGTCTGCAGGATAAATTCACGCAGCTGTTTCAAAGTGGATCCTGTTCCAACGTTGCACATTCACACAAGCACATCACTTTAGTGTTTTTTAGGTTAATAAATGGGCCGTAAAACGGTATAAAAAAGGTTTATTTTCTAATGCCTGGAATGTACACAGGTGTAATATAACGTAAAGTGTAACAGTGAGAAGTCAAGCATGACATTTAATGTAAACTGAAATTTAAGCAGATGGATGCAATCAAGCAGATTTAAAGTTGGAAAACCAACTTGGTAGAAAAGAAGCAGTCTATAACATGGTTGTCTGCATTCGAGCATTTATATTCAACATCCTCAAGCATTTCTTTCCAAGATGTCCTCCATCTGCTTCACGTTTATGCGAGTAAGAAGCACTTTTGTCCCCAGGAAGTCCTGACCGTGCAGCTTCTGAGCAAGTGCAGCGAGTTTCTGTGATTTAAACTGGACCACGGCCTCACCGATACCCTTGCCATCACCGTCATGCAGTAAGACGATGCTGTCCATCCTCACTTTGTACTTGAAGAAAAGACTTTTAATGTGACTTTTCATCACATCTGCTGGCATGTTTCTGACAAACAAGCATGTCTGGGCTGCCGGGTCCGGGTTCACGCTTGGTGCTTCTTGTGTCACAGCTGGATTTAATTTCCTCTTTTGATTTGGTTTCTTCATTGTGTCCATCTTTGGACAAGGCTTAAGACTCCTGAAATGGCTTTTGGCCATCATGTCCCTCATTATCATTCTAGTGGTTGATGAGACCTCAATGGCATCAGAGCCCACATGGCAGCCACTGAGGTTCAGTGCATAGTCGTAATCCTCAGTACGGTTAAATATAAGAAAAGCAGTGTCCGTTCTGTTACCTTCTTTGTCGAGCAGATGTAGCACATTTTTGTGTGCAATGTTTGGACACCCAAACAATTCTTTAATTTCAGTCTTGGTCATCTCTTTGGGCAGATTCCTGACCATGACAGTGTGCTCCTCAGTTGGAGATATGGTGGTTGTTGAGTCACTGTCAGGTCTTGGCTTTTTTGGTGACACAGATGGCGACTTATTGACACATTTCCTCTTCATCTGCAACGCAGAAGCATTTCTGTGTTTGTGGTTTGCAGTTTCCCTCAGAGGATTCTGCTTGGGTTTCACCCCAACATCCAAAGCAGTTTCACATTCTTGCACAGCACTGCTCCACATCTTCTCAGTTGCTCCACGTACCTCCACACAGAAGGGCCCCAGTGACTGCTGGTTGAAGAGAAGAGCTTCACTTGCATCCTGCATGTTGGCAAACTTCACCAGACAGCCACGGCTGCGTCCCAGCTCTACATTCACGATGGCTTCCTGCACAGACAACCCTTTGAAAAAATGGCAGATGACTTCTTTTGAAGCAGAGGATGGCAGACCAAAGAGTCTGACGTAGCCTGGGCTTGGGTCCAGAGTTTGCTCTGGCGACCTCACCTCGTCAAACTCGGCTGTGTTGTCAGCTCTGGGGAAATCAAGTCTTGGCAATGCCTCATTGTTTTCACTTGTAAGGGACGACTGGAGACCTTGAAGGACAGTACACACCCCCAGAAGAAAGGCAGTATTGGAATCAAGTGAGTGTGTATTTGAAGGTTGTAGATTTGCAATATGCAGATTTGCAGTCCTTGGATCCAGCAGCTGAGCAGTAGGTGGTTTCAGATTCGCAGTGTTGCGTTTCAAATGTGGCACATTTGCATCTGGAGACGCCTGAGGTCTCTTAACTGTGGCCTGCTTGGGGGAGGGGTTCTTCTTCTTCTTCTTCTTCAACAATACCTTGAGTTTTTCCTCCAGCTCTGCCATGCTGCTTATGTGCAGAGACACCACAGACCCTTTGAGGAAATCTCCACTGTACCGCATCGCAAGCTGGGCATCTCTCTCAGAGGTGAATGCGATAAAAGCCTCTCTGAGGCTTCCTCCCACGATGTACACTCCTCCATCAGGTATGTGAAGATGTCCAAAGAATTTCCGAATATCTTCAGTGCCTGCCTTCACATCGAGGCCTTGCAGTCTCAGGATGATTGTCATTTTGTCACACCAGACCACGTGGCGTCTGCAAATTAAGACAACAGTGGTGAGAAATACAAAACTGATGCGACAAATGTTACACGTTGCGTTTTTTTTAACAAAACAATAAACACGTGCGTCACATGAGCACTGAAGGGAAAAGAGAAAATGCTGAGTAAGTTTCTCTGTCTCATGACGCGCATGAATACTCACCACACATAGGTACAATGGATTAATGTTAATATACGTCGTCTGCTAGTGGTGTTGTTGCCGTAGTCGCGTCTACATTTGTCAACTTGTTGGAATGTGTTTCCCTTTGCTCCCCGCGCTGCTTAAGAATGCAGTCTTTCTCTCCCTTCACTTTCATTGGCTCTGGAGTGCGTGTGACGCGCATTACCGCCACCTACCGGGCTGGAGTGTGAGCTACAGTCAGGACAACGCCTCTACAGCAGATGAGAGGTCATTTTTGTTTAGTTTTTACTGAATATTTGAAGGTAAACTGTTAACATGTAAAACTATATCACTTATTTTGATGCAATACTGTTTTCTTAAATCGATATTCAAATAATTAAGAATTGTGAAGAGTATCGTGAAATATCATATTATTTTAGGGCCATATCGTCCACCCCAATAGCCCAGTTTGATCTCCAGTGAATAACCTTTGAATAACAACCTCTTCAAATGTTTGCCTAGAAGTACATTCTGAAAGCTCCATTTGTAAAACAAATGATGAACAGCTGTGATATCCTTGAAACGTTGTGCAAATTCAACAGTATGTCTCAGTTTGTCCACATTCAGCCAGTCTACCTCTCACTTTTCATTACATGTGACTTTTGATTTAAGCAAATAATAACCTGGGCTAATATTGAAGTTTTAGGGATATGTATCTGTTTTACATTATAATGTGATGTCACTTGTGTGTCCCACAGAAGAGTAGCCGCTTCCTTGGCAGTGGCTAATGGGGACTTTGGTGGAATTTGGTGGATTTTGTCTTCTTCGTGCATATGCTTATATTGTTAAATCTTCCTATGTGTTTGTAAGTGTGTGACATTTGCATTCCCCTTTTGTAAACATCTGTCATTACTTGACATCATGAAGAGATTTACATTCTCTATTCAGTCTTGTTTGCTGACTCCCAAGCAGATTGGGTAAAAATTGCCACGACATACACAATACAGAATCTATTGTCTCCTGTTTGTGATAGCACGGACATATTTGTTTTCATAGCCTATATTTTACTGAACTGCCTTTTGTTCGCTGTTTAAATTGATGAAAAGCCATCACATCATATTCTATGCATCTCTCCAGTTCCATTGTTTAAGCATTTCTCCTCCACGAAAAAATCAGTCTGCAGTCCCAAAACAACCAACCGTCGGATGAAACAAAAATGTTCTCTGCAGAAAAAGAACATCTTCCATCCAAAGAAAGGAAAGTGACCAAAATCTTTCACCATAAAAAGCCACAATTCTTCAGCCAGCAACTGACCACAATGATCAGCCAAAAAAAGGACTACGGTAAAATGATCCAAAGCATTTAGCAGTCAACATGTGCTCATTTTACTTGGCCTCACTCAGGCCCATGGGCTGCTTTCCTCGGTGTGGCTTCCTTCTTCTTGCCCTCAGCAGTCGAAGATCACACTGAGAGAAACAGTCCAACTGGCTTTGTGAGATTTCTAAAACACCTTCTCATCTGCCTCATTCCCTTAAGATAATTCCACTTAAATGTTTACATTTTAAAATCTTACCTACTTAATCTCACCTAGGTGTCTCTCTGTGTCTCTCTGTCTTGAGGACTATGCAAAGATATGGCCGATCTCTGTCACAAGGAAGTGAAGAAGACAAAGCTGCACTGCTGTAATTTCCTGCCAAAAGTCCCTCATGACTCATAAGCGGTTGTTATATAACAGAGCATTCTCCAGTCACACAGCCCAGTTAAAAAACCTTTCTCCCCAACATGGGTTATTTACTACCCTCATAAAAAACCTGTTTGACTAGGACAACCTGTATAGTGTGTTATGTATTACACACCTATAACTCTTTGATTTGTGTATTATATTTCAACTGTAGGAACTTAAAGGTACAATAATTCCTTGCAAAACCATCTTAATTATACACTTGTAATTATAACTGTTGAGGCTAAACACTGTAACTGGTGCAATTATTCAATTTTCTCAGTATCCTTCATTATTCTTACCAACACCACTCTTGAATGTATATTTAACATGTGATGCACATATTGTATATAATTCTTATTCTTATATTTTATTTATGTATATATTGTGTTGTATATTGTAGCATAATACTCATATTTTATATTTCTGAAACTTGACAGAACTTTACAAACTAGTTTCATACTTCATAATGTAGCATAAGCACACATTTTCATATTTTTTTTACACACTTTATTTATACATATTTTATGTTTTTTAATATTTTACATACTAGTGTTAGACATTCTAGCACAATTTACATATCTTTATTATTATTATTATTATTATTATTCAATATTTTTATTAGATATTTAGTTATTTCTACTTTCCATAATTCTCTGCGTTTTACTGTGAAATATCACAAATTCCCCAGGGGAATCAATAAAGTATTTCTTGATTCCCCTGGGGAATCAATAAAGTATTTCTGATTATGATTTCTCATCTTAATTATTTGTATTTATATGTGGATAAACTTTTGCAGCTTTCCCTTAGCTTTAAACAAAAATTGGTGCATTTTATCAAACATTATATAGCCTGTGCTATGAGATGGACCTCTTTCATGACAGACATTTTGACAGGCCATAGTAGGAAAAAGCACAGATGTGTTTACATTAGTGATTGCTGCTAACTACGAAGGGGAGGCCCTGGTATTGTGCATGCTGACTCACTGGTATCGCCTACTGGGACACTTAATGGAACTGAGCCACTATTAGTGTCTGCTTGAGTCAAAATGTCTGCTTTACAAAATTATAAATTAATTAATTTAAACTAATTTTGACTTATAAAGATAACAATGTGGCTTAGTGTCTCTGATTATAGTTATTTTTTCAGTTCCT
Organism: Epinephelus awoara; assembly: GCA_035609425.1. Taxonomy (NCBI): domain Eukaryota; kingdom Metazoa; phylum Chordata; class Actinopteri; order Perciformes; family Serranidae; genus Epinephelus; species Epinephelus awoara. The sequence goes on from CM069300.1 coordinate 10,150,595, forward strand.
GACAAAATACAAAAAATAGTTTCAGTTGTGTCTCGACAAGACCCTAAGTTTAAAACACATACAGTGCAGTGAGACAGGACTTTTAAAAGATGTACAAAACATCTGCTATACAGGTGACAATTTCTGATTTTAAGATTTATAGTTTTGCTAATATTGACCTATGATGCCTCTATTTTCCATCTTATGTTTTGTTTTTATTTGGTCGTATTTATTAAGTGCTATTTTATATTGAGTTGCCTTGTTGGCTTGTTTAATGTTCCTTACGTCGATCTTCATGTGAAGCATAGAAATATCTTATTGTGAAGCAGTTTGTGCTGAATTTCTTGTATGAAAGGTGATAAGTAAATAAAGCTTCTGATTATTATATTACATTGATAATGATCTTTTATGTATTTATGTGATTATTTATAATTAAATATAATTTTGCATTAATTTTCCTTGCTTTGAAGAAGTTTTATTACTTTTTTTCTGTGACGCACACGTGAATTCGGTCAAACGTCATCACGCTGGGTTAATGGCATTGTGGGTAAAAAGGAAGACCGTTGTTTACCATGGCGACGGAGACGCCACCGACTGCTGTTCACAGACACAAAGTGTCCATAACGTTATTGCTGTTAATATACACAGATCTTTTTTATTGCCAGCAGTTTGTCATCCCGTATAAAACTCCTTCTGACTGTAGCGCGGAGGAATTTTTCGATATCTCGAGTCTGTCGTGTGTGAGCTGCGGTTCAAACCAGCGACGGAGCACAACAGGTCGGTCACCATCACACCGCATCACAAACACAGTTTTACCGACGACTCTGTGCGAACAAAAAGTGTTATTAGACGTGCCTTAAATCAAATAACTCTAACTGTGAGGTGGTTAACCTCGCACGACGGAAAGAAACCACAATGAGCTGGGTAACAGTTAGCTAGGTGCTAACGGCTAGCTAAGATATTAAAAATCAGTGAAGAGTTTAGCTACGTTAACATGACCGTTGGGAACTCTTAAAGGAGCAGTCCACTCAGAAACAATGCACAGTGAGCTGTGTGGATTAATATGGAATAAAGTCAGTACCTGCAAATACAAACAGCAGTTAGGTCTGGGTAATGTGGCTTATAACATTACATATATACTGAACAAACGTTTACACGGAACACTTTTGTTTTTGCTCCCATTTTCACGGGTTTCAGTTAAAGATCTAAGACTTTCTTTTTAATGCACGCCATACATAACACATTTTTTAAATGCAGATTTTTTAAATCCATGGTAGTGAGCACTTTTCCAGCCTGACTGGTGTGGCATATCAAGATGCCGATTAAACAGCATCATGACTACACAGGTGTGCCTTGGGGTGGTCACAATAAAAGGCAAATGTAGAGCTTGCTAGAGCATATTATTACTTTTTTTTAATCTCTGTAACATTTTTGAAATGGCTCAGGAGGAGTGGAGCTAAACATCTGTTCAAAGGCAGTCAGATTATGTAGAAGTAGTTGAGTTGAAATCCTACTTCATTTTAACAACATGCCATTTATTTTCCAGAACAGATTAGTCTGTGATATTTAGGAGATTAGGAGTAAAATGTTTCTCGTGTTTAGACAAAAATGGTGTGTTTATACATGGTTTAAAACAAAACTATGAACTTGTTGTCTTTTTGTCTTATATGAAGTGTAATCGAAACAAAAGACAAAGAACGTGCCTTTGAGGTAGCTGCTCCAAAGCTCTGGAAGAGCCTTCCAATCTTAATCAAATGCTCCCCCTCCACTGACACTTTTAAGACAATTCTTAAAATGTACATGTTTTCAGTAGCCATAGGTTATTTGTAGTGGTTTTAATATTTGAGTATTTTATAATCTTTTTAATGTATGTAATTGTTCTCACTGCTTTTATTGTGTTTTATATTTCTGTTCATTTTATATTGCTGTATCATTGTGTGTCATTTTTTAAATTTGTGCAGCACTTTGGTCACTGTGGTTGTTTTTAAATTTAATATGTTCATTAATTTATTTTCCGTAACCGCTTATGATGTTAGGGGTCTCAGGGGGATGGAGCCTATCCCAGCTGACTTTGGGTAACAGGTGGGGTACACCCTGGACAGGAGAAAACCCACGCTGATACAAGAACATACAAACTCCCCCACCCTGGGTTCGAAGGTGACAGTGCTAACCACTGCACCACCGTGCAACACAAAAACTCAGAACGGACAAACCCAGCACTGGCTCTGGCATTTCTGTGTCAACCACTGAAGTCTGCAGCCACTCTGTGACAAGCAGATTCGGAAAAATACAGATTTTTTTTTAAATGTGAAACTGCTTTATGCAGTTTTTGCATTGGCTTTGTTCTGAAGAGAAAGAGACCTCTGCGGATAATTTGGGCCCAGTCAAAACCTTTGAAATGTCTGGATCTTGAGTTACTAGAGAAAAAAGGTGAGCTCACATAAGCATGTGGTGGGCAAGCTGCTCGTCTCGGTTCCTGATAAAAACCTCCTGAACAATAAACACTGAAGGATTTCTAATCAGGAGAAGTTTCAGCTGGTTGCAACTTGCAATCTCAAATCCTCAGTGTGCAATGCCACTATAGCTCTCTAAATCTGACAAACTGAGCCTTCAATCTGTGATAAGTAGTTTCCCTAAAACATTGGACTTTTTTATACTATTTAAGGTGTTTGTTTGTGACCAGTAAAGATTAAACAAATCAATTTTAAGGCCCTAGTGAGGATCGAACTCACGACCCCTGGTTTACAAGACCAGTGCTCTAACCACTGAGCTATAGAGCCTTTGTTATATGTCTCACATCAAGTATGATTATTGAGACTACACCTTGAACAACCATGGGTGTGGGCCCTGATGAGATCAACCAGTTACAGGAGTGTCCTGAGCTTTGTTACACAGCACCAGCTGATTGAAGGTGGACACTGTTCATATGATGTGACTGCGACTGCAGATCTAAATATAGATATCTTCAAACCACTTTCCTTTACCATCTTGAAGGAAACTACAGTGAGACAAGGGCGTTCATTTCAGGGCTCTCAGTCTCAGCTGCTCCTGGACATGCTTTTTTTTTTTTTAAATGAAACTCTATGAAGTAAACATCTACATCCTCAGAGGAGATAAACCTTGAGCTGATTGCCTCAGACACTATAGAGATGTTGGAAAGCACTGGGAGATTGACTAATGTTATGTAGCCACAGGTCTTTTCATGGGATTTGTTCTATATAAATAAACTTGATTTGATATCTATGTGCTCAGTTGCGTTCAGGAACGTTACCATTAGCCTTAGAGACTGGACGGTCTAACGCCACCCCAGAGGAGGACAGAATTTGTTTGTTGTGTAATTTAAGTGAAGTTGAGAATGAGGTTCACTTCCTGTCTACTGTCCTGTACATGAGCACATAGGGATGTACTTTTTTAGTAAAATGACCTGTTTATGTTGATTTCCTTTGGTTGGACGATCATGAAAGATTTTAGTTTTGTTTCAGAAGGGGAGCTTTTTTGTAGCTGAATTTCTTTGTCAGACCTGGGATAGAAGGCAGAGTATTTTGTTTGAGGACTGAGCAGTAAGATAACATGCACTTTGGATTTATTACTGCAGTGCCACCCAAAAGGGTTGGGCACAAATTTGTGTGCATGACACAAAATACAGAAATCATTATCAGTAGCTAGAAGACACATAAATATCGGTAATTGCATTCCTATGTAAAAAATGATACTACAATTTCTAACCTTCGATACTGTACCTTGAAAAATATCGACATCACAACACATTCAGTACTGCAAGGGAAAATTCACATTAAGGATATAAGATAAGATAAATATAACAAGGCCATAATATGACAACGGCGACTTATCTTTGCTTGGCTAGTAGCAGAGAACAGCAGGATGACTGTGGTAAACAGTAACAATAACAGAGTGTGACAAAGTGCAGCTGGTACCGGTGTATCAATTCTGTGGAAAATAAGTTTTCATACTGTATTGGTGTGTATTGATAAATTGATATTTTTGAGAATACTACAGTATAAAGACTATAAAGTAATAGTTTAGAAAGAGCAAAAAAGATTTTCTCAGGACTCAAAATAAACTGACCTGCAGGCTTCCTACACAAGCAAAATTCAGATCAAAAACAATGACGATGCCTCTTCAGTGAGTCTTGATTAAAGATTCCTCCTCTTCTTCAAGAAAAAGGCCGAAGCCAGTCCAGTTTCTGTCACTGTCACTGCTCCTTAGCATCTGTCATCTGGTGTCTCATCAAAGTACAATTTATATGTTTCTATTTACAACTTGCGATCCATGCAAATAAGTTAGATGAGAGGAAGGGGAAGTAGAGCACTGAAATTAGATTTTCTACAGGCAGGCAGGCAGGCAGGAAGGTGTTTTGGGGATTTCCAGATCAGGCTGGTTTTAATAACAGATGTTAAGTGACCTTGGATTACTGAGTGTCACTTGCTGTATCCTTTCAGTGAATTATAGCAACTAGTTACCAGAACTTGATTAATGTATAACAATCAAGCAGCGTTAGTGTTACTCTAATCAACTCAATCAGAGCTCCAAGATCTCCTTTTTTCCACTTCCCCACAATTTAGTTATTGCTCCTTCTTGTGTTTTGCTCTACTGTTGCCATTAGCAAGCATAGCAAAGGGTGAGTCATTCCTCCTCGTACTGGGTGAGAGGCCATTTGTGCATGCACTAGTCATTATCCATATACGGGTAGTCTTATGCCTTATTTTGGTGCTGCAGTGTTGCCAGGTGGTGACAGGAACTCGCAGCCGAGATTTGTTAATCAACTAATATCTCACAAGTCAATACTGTACTCTGCCCTCTGTTCCCACTAACTTCCCACTGGTTTCCGCTTTTTTGCAGGACTGAGCTGCGTTTGCAAAACTGGGTACCAAACTCTCATCACTGACAAGGCGTCCATCACTTGCCAGCAGTGTCCACTTGACAAACCTGTACGTGCAATCAGCCAAAGAGCATGTCTTTATTTGCTGTTCATCTCACATGATACTGTAGATACTGTATCTCACACTCCAATGTCTTATACCATTTGCCATAATGCTGACATGACAAGTTGTCTCTTTTTACAGGCAGTAACAAAAGGCGGGTTTGGGTGTATTCGCTGTCCAGGCAGTCTCACTGAAGACGGGGAGTGCCAGTGTCCACAAGGCAACATCCTGGGTGAGTCATATCATGAAAATTTCCCTTAAGACAGCTGAATTCCACAAGTAAACTTGTTTCAAGAGTGTATTGCAAAAAAAAAAAAAAAAAATTTCAAATGGACCTCTAGGGTTGTCAGGCTGAGAAATACAGAAAGAAGTTCAGCAAACATATTTGTGCATACAATCTCTGACAGTCGACCTTTAGTTTATACACAGTTGCTCTTTGTTTATTCATAGCTCCTGTTACTTCATTCTATCTGTATCTTTCTCAGCCATTATCTGCTGAAAACTGAGGTTTGAAGGTTGAATCTCAGTCTCGCCTCTGAAACATTTAACACCTGCTGGGAACTGGCAGTTTAATGATTTTCAGGAGAAACAGAGAGGACGTAATATCACACTGTACACTCCATTAGGCAGTATAATACGAGACAGTGCACATAATCACATTTCTATTACATTCACCAATGACTGCAACAAACTTATCACTTTAAAGGAAAATTTTTACCTTTACCTGAAAAACGCGCACGACTTGCAAAAAGGAAATAAAGAAAAAGACGCGCTTCACTCATTCTGCCTGTTCCACTTTTATAGCAAATGTCTCTACTTCTTCTTTAACCCAGACAGCTTCTCACCACCTTTTCTTCCGCCTTTAACGGCTGAAATAATCCGGTGTCATGTTAGGTTCTTAACCTACACTACTTAAGGTCCCTGACCTAAACCGAGCTCACCACTTTTCCTGCACTCAGCTTCCCAGAGCCAGTACCTGGCACGTCTGCCAGCCTATCTCAATAGGTGGAAAAGAAGCTCACCAGAAAAGACAGCCAGGTGTTGACAGCCACCAAGTTCGTTGGACCCCAACGGTGAAGGGAATCCCGGTTTTCCAGACGTCAGGCCCTCCTCTCAACCTTCCTTTGTGGGGGACTTTGAGGTGGTAAGAGCCTTGGCTCTTGCTGTGCGCAGTCTTCACACCTTCAGTCCAGAATTCAAGAATCCGCTCACAGATGAGGTCCCTTTGTGGTCGCCAATTTTGTGGTGGCAAAGCAGCTATTTAATGAACAGTTTAAAGAAAAAGTCTTCAAACGTCGGCTGTCTTTCTTGAGTTTTAATAAGCATTCATGAATGGAGTCACACACATACTACTGCATGAACAGTCAGTGAGTGAGTGAGTGGCTAGATGTCCTCTAGCCCTGCTATCTTTATAGTTCCCATAACACATGCACATCGATAGTCAAAATATATGACGCTCAGGTGGTTTGACATTCCTAAGACACAGCATCTCTTGAGACTAACAAGGACACTTGGTGTCTGAGCTTCCCTGGCTCCTAACCTTGGTGTCTCTCACTGCTGTTACAGTGGGGGTTAAATGAGCAACACATCATACATCATAGCAATACCAAATACCAGAATTTTCCATCACACGTGCTTGCTGCAAATTTAACCCAATGTGGCAATAGCATAGACTATTTTGTATTTTATCTGTAAATGTCTTGATATGGGTTTTTTTTCAGTGGAGCGAGACGTCAATGGAAACCTTTTGGACGAGGCCAGGTGTGAAACATGTAATGGAAACTCCCCTGCTTCATCTGTACCAAACCTCAGTGGAGACAGGTACATATCACTTCCATACAAACAGAAACACATATCCAGCTGATTTATACAGTCAACCTCTAGAATTTGACCAAGGCATCTTAGTTTACTTCTGTCATTCACCTACAGTAATGCCATTAGAGGAAACACAAGAGGGCAGAGAAACACAGACTGTTTCATGTACTACTGTGTGGATGTAGTGACAGTTTCAGCAAATAAAACAAAAAATCTTTTTTTTATAAAAGTTACCAGCTACAGCTTTAAGGGTCATTGAAACTGTAATACTGTGTACTATAATACCATGAAACTGTCTGTGAGATGGTTATCTCACTGTGAAAATCTCATACCGTTGCAACCCTACTTCCTGTCTTCATCCCTCTGTGCCTCTCACTGGCCCATGACCCTCACCATTGCAAGGGCACAGTTTCTTTCTTCCGTGACGTATTTTGTTTGTTCTAAGAAAAGGCCTGCTCTCTTTGCACCACTAGTGCAGTTCTGTAGTGTGAAGAAAGGATGACTTGATTCCAGACTTTGTTTTACAGTATAAGGGTTGGAACAGTCTCCTGTCTTTCAGGTGTGAGAGATGTCAGGCTACCTTCATTAACTCCTCCTGTGAGTGTACCCCTCCCAATGTCCTGGTGAGTTCTGCTGACCCTCTGCCCTCCTACAGACACTTCATACACACACTGTTCAGTTACTAACTCAGTGTATCATCATTGACTGGTATGTGGTATGTTTTCCAGGCAGGAGGTTTGTGTATCCCTCCAGGCAGCCTCTCCACCAATGTGAATCCCAGTGTCAGTTATGCTCAGCTGGTGAGTCTCTTACCATCTCTCACTTGCTCACATCATTTTTGTTTATTTGGCTGTGTTCTGATTTGTGTTTTCTGCTCTGTTCCCCTTGTAGAAATTCAGTGTCCAGTCTGCCTGGTTCGTCAAAAACCTGTACTCCTCGTCAGCAGCCTGCCTTGTAATTCCACATCTTTGTTGCTATTGAAAATAATCTTTATTCTTGATCTGGCATTGCAGGACAGTTCAGATTCTAATTGCAGCTACATACCGCCACAAGGGATGTGCTCATTGTGACACAGGAGGATATTTGTTATTTCAGGATGTTGTGGTGTATCTGTAACTGTTGGTGTTCATGACAAATCACAGACATTTACTATAGCTATCGAAATTTTAACTGCAAATTGATGCAAAAATGTATCTAATAAATATGCACAAGTATTGTAAGTAATGACAGTTCAGACGCTGATTTTTCTTAAACTTTGTTTCAGCTGCCGTGCAATAACAAGTTGTGTGCTTACAGGTCTTCTCCAACCTGACAGCGTGTCAGGCTCTTGGGAACATGTGTGTGATGAACATGCACTCCTTCAGCGGCGTCTCCACTGATGCCTGCGGTCTCTTCAACATCGTTTTCAGATCTAGGGCTGCTATGAGCTCAACTCAAGACATATCCTACTGGTAGTCAGCACTGTCATGGCATATATGTATATATTGGGATTTCTTTGCAAACTAAGCAAGGCTTCATCAGCCTACACTGTAATTTAGTTGCACCCAGACTGGACAGTAAGTACTCTGGTTACTCTGTCTTCAGGAGAGGTAACCTGCCGTGGCTTTACTATGGGGACGAACCAGGACTGGCCAGTCGAGTGCTTCAAACCGAACCTGTTCCCATTCGGTTCAGTTTCCGAGGAAGAAACAAGGTGAGTGATAAACTTCCAGGGTATCTTGTGTCTCAAAGTGCGCCTCTGCGGGATGACTATGTGCCACAGCTTGATTGGCCGTGTACAGTAAAGGCAATGAGTCTCTGTTACGTTATTTTACAGAAATGTATGCGTTTTCCTGTTCTTTCAGACCATTCAATAAACAAAAATGTCTATATAGGTTAAGTAAACGAAGCCCTAAGTCTTTCATCATTCGGTAGAAAGATAAAAGTTCCTACTATGGATGGATTACTCAATACACCTGCCAAGCACAGGCCCAGAGGCCCAAGTGCTAGGGCCCCCCTCAATGTGTTTTTATGGCACTTTGAACACCACAAGCCGAGTGCCATCCAGTTTCATTATATTGGAGAGAAGGCAGACATCTCTACAGTTGATATCTCCAACACTCTGCTACTCACACCAAAATAATCTAGATTGATAAATGGCACTACAGGTAAGAGGAAAATATGTGTTTTTGATAGTGGGATGAACCGTCTCTTTAAGAGAGAGAGGCATGGGTTGGGAGGTCTGGACATTTTTCCTGACTTACCCTTTTACACATGTAGCACACAGCAGGAGATTGTTATGTCAGATGCATCCTCCCATTGGAAATACTCCCTTTAGTTTAGGCGAGGGGTGCATGAGGTAGGACATGACACAAAAAATATGATGCGGTTGTAATTCACCACTTTTAAGATTTTCACCAGAAATAAAACGGCTTTTATTTTATGAGGAATCAAAGAAAGTCCTCTCTCCCACTAATGGTAGCCTCACAGAGAAGGGTTCAGACCCAGTCAAAAAAAAGCAGCTTAGCTGGCTTATCCAGCACCAGCTGCATGTTTGAAATAAAGCAGCTGTGGATGAGAGAGGAGTTGATGGCTAAAAGTCAAAGACGTTTGCATTGAGGTTTATGTTCTGCTTGATAAACACATTAAGAGAGGATTTGAATTGTGATTTTCCTTTAGCACCGGCTAAAACGTCTTTGGAGGGGGCGCCAGAAATTCCTCTTTGCAGGACAAACCCTGACCGCAATCATCCTCCAGTTATCACAACAAAATCATAATTTCATGATTCTACAAATAGAGCAATAAACATTAAATGGTGCCAAAAATGTTCTCTTGATTTGACATACTCTGTTTGTCTGACAGAACACTGACATAAAGCTCCTTGCTGCTGTCTACAATGTCAGAGGAGAGTTCCTCAGATGGGAACCACTAGGAGGAAGTAATCTCCAGGTAAGATTTCAAACGACTGATGATAAAATGAGATATTAAGTCTGAATACACAAAAGAATCGTAACTTATCATGACATGTATATGGAAGTGCTTGGTTTTCCTGAATAGTTTGGTGATAGGGCCAAATCCCACTTACTGTTGCCCACCACTGTTTTGCATGTGAACAACATAAACTTATCTTTTGCTACTTTTGATTGAATTAAGCAATGTTATGTGGTTCTTACAAAATATGAAAATAAATACCCCACTCTTCCTCTCCTCTTCTTCTCTTTAGCTTTGTCCAGAAACGACCACCAAACAGGCGGCTGCGTTCAGCTTTGGAACCGCTTACCAAGAAAGTGTGAGTTTTCTTTTTCATTTGCCTCAGAGACGGTGCACAAACTCTTTTGCAATGCCCAGTTGTATTAGAGGCTGCGTGTGTGTGTGTGTTTGCAGTGCGATCTCTCAGTAAAAGAGCTGTTGGATACCCATCCAGAGCCGCTGTTCTATGATGTGTTTATGGATCTTGGTGGAGAAGAGAACAAAAAACTTCTCCCTCTGCCTACACTCGTCTACAACCAGCAATACAACGGACGCTTCATCAACCAAGGTGGGGTTTTATGTTTTAGAGAGTGTGGGTGTGGGTGTGTGCATGCATTGCTTTAATGTATTTTGTCTTTACAGAGAGCATGAAGAACTGGTACCTGTCTCGACGTATGTTTGTTGTCGACACACTGAGCGGAAGAGAGAAGAGCACCGGCTCCCAGCCCAAAGTCATCCGTGTAGCCAGCAGTGTCAAAATAAGGTGGGCAATCAGTGTGTACACTGCCATTACAAAAAAGAAAGGAAAGAAAGAAAGTAAAAGCTCGTATTTGGTACTGCCTTGGGAAGCGGTGCTGTTTTTGATCAAATGTGTGTTTTGTAGGTTCCAGCTGGTTCCACGAACCCAGGAAGGACATGTATTTCCCCCTCTGATGACTGTGACCTATAGAGACGTCCCCATCATGGATATAAAAACACAAACTGTGACTGTGAGTAGAAACACACACACACACATACATATATACAGCTGATGCTTTTGATCTCAAAAATTAAGTTGCACTATGACTTTTTCTTAGTAGGCCACCTGTTAAAGTCAAAATGGCAATATGAGTCTTCATTTATGTCAAAAACAAAGTTTGGTTGGTAGATGTGTTGACGCAATTTATCTGTTTCTAGACAACGTTTGCTGTGGAGTATGAGATGGATCAAAAGGAGGCTCGCATGAAGACAGATGTGAGTAGAAGATATAATAAAATGTTTATTGTTAAAGCTTGTGTAGGCAGGTGGTCAGGTCTGAGAGAAAAGTAGACTTCTGTACCTCCAGTTAGGGATGGGAATCATAAAGGGGTTTAAATTGAGAACCAGTGCCAATTTGCCTGATCCATTGGAATCAAATGCCTTCGAGGTTATCAGCTCCCTTTATTGATACCAGCATGTTTTTCTGACTGCAAAACATTGACGTCAAACTCGTGTCTGTGCTGCTGGAAACAGAGTCTTAACAGAGAGGAAGAATGGATCCAAAATGTGGCTCAATGTCACAATAAAGATGGTAACAGTGCCGCTTGTAATGTCTGTAAAATTATTTTTTTCACATAAGGGTGTAAACACTTGCAATACGCTGAAACATCTTTCTCTGCAACGTGGGCTTATATTCCTGGAATCCCATTCATTAGATGCCGTACGCTGAAAAAACGGTGTGGGCCTACGCTTTTTCAGTACAGAAAATTGATCAGGAATTAAAAAGGGAATCGATAAAGAATTGGACAGATAAGCAGAATTGATAATGGTATTGGTATCAATAAAATGTAATCAGTTCCCATCCCTACCTCCGCTTGACTCAAGCTTGTGACAGGAGTTAGAGGCTCCACAGGCCATTTTCAGAGGGGGCAGCTGTCAGTCATGTCAGTCACTGCTCGTGAAACGCAGTCAAACTGTCAAATTAGGCAGCACTTTTCATGATTAGAATATTTTCTATCTCAGATGTTTTCAGAAATATATTTTAGTGAGGCAGCATGCTGGTGCAGTGGTTAGCACTGTTGCCTCATAGGAAGGAACCCATGTCTAGTAACTTCTTCTTATGTTTGCCAAAAAAAAGTTACCTACTGCAGCTTTAAATGGTTTAATGTGACAGATAAAGGAGATGTTCTTTATGCTTTTCAGTGTTAATGTCACAGCACACAGCGCTGCAGTATTACCTGTGACTCTGATATGTTTGTGTGCACAGACTGCTCTAGGTGTGATGGGTGGTGTGGCCGTCCTCTACTCTCTGCTGAAGACAGTCAGCTGGAAGAGGAGGATCTCCTCTCCGCTCGTCGATGTGGCGGTACTGCATCTTTAACATGTCATAAGTCATGTCAGTCCATACGCTGTAGTCATGCTCGTGAGTAACTTTGGTCTCTCCCTCCTCTCACTGTCTGTCCCAGACTATGCTCAAGTTTTTCTTGTTTTATGCTGGAGATCTGGCCAATGTTTTTTTTGCTGTCACCGTGGGAACTGGACTTTACTGGCTCATCTTTTACAAGGTTAGTCTCATTCCTCTGGGACTTTGTTTTATATGATTTCTGATTTTCCTACTTGAGTGGTGTTTAATGTTTGGTCCAGTATCTAATTCCTGAAGCTGTTTCCTTTGAGCCCTTTTTTAAAACTTTACTTCTTTTCTTCTATGCTTCTCTTGTCTTTGCATGGACTTATGTGTTTTCCTCTCTGCACTCTTTAGACGTTAAAGGCAAGTCTTTTTCCTCCTTTACGTTCTTTGCCTTTTTTTTCAAATGCATAGATTTGGGTATGATTATTAGTGGGTGCTTCCTGTGATTAATTTGTATATGTATCTATTTAGGCCCAACAGTTTGTATCAGTGCTGTTACCGCTGCCTGCTCAGGAGGAGCAGTTTGTGACATATATTGGTTGCGCCTTCGCTCTCAAGGTTAGAAACCAACTGAACAGATGTAAAAATGAGCAGTATTGTTTTTGAAAGCTAAATGGTGTGCTTCTAACAGGAATATTGAAAAAGTGTTTTGTGTATTTTTACCCAGGCTATCCAGTTTCTGCACAAGCTGATTCTTCAGGTGACAGTTGATGTGTTCTTTATTGACTGGGAGAGGCCGAGGAGCAAAACTAGCAGAACTGTACAAGGTACAGACATATTTATGTTTATACTTTTCAGTCATGATAAGAAGTAATTATACGGCCGTTTTATTCGATTCACACACACACACACACACACACTTTTCAGCAGATGGCACCCGCCTGTCACTCACAGCACCCACGCGAGAGACCAAAACGGCTTTTTGTACCAGGCTGTAAACATGTTTATTTCTGCTGTAAAGTTGGGCATTTTAACATGGGTTTGTATGAGGATTGAATCACTCGAGCCAGCCTCGAGTGGCCATTAGAGGAACTGCAGTTTTTGACACTCTAGTGTTAAACTGGGTTGATATCTGTCACCATTAAGGCTGTAGTATTTTATTCACGTCGTTTTCATAGCCGCCAAACCATTCAGTGAGCCCTGTTTCTACACTTTCTAATCCAGGTTTTCCTTTCATTTGTGCCCTGTCTGTGTGTATACATATATATATACATTATATTCACATATATATTTGCTGCTGTTTCAGCCACTGGTGAGCTGAAACGTGACCCCTCCCCAGTCAGCATCTGGAGGACCTACTTTGTGGCCAATGAATGGAACGAGATTCAGACCATCCGCAAGATCAGCCCAACTTTTCAGATCATGGCTGTGCTCTTCTTTCTTGAGGTACATGTTACACCAAGACATACAGTCTGTTCTTTTTTTTCTAGCTTTGTTATGTCCCTTTTCCTCATTACTGACCTGTCACCCTTACTGTTCAGGTGCTGGGTTTCTCTAACCTGGCCCTGAGGGACCCCTGGCCAACTTTACAGCGCTCCTCACAGGCGTACACCCCTTCATACAGCCTGATGCTGCGCTATGGTCTGGCAGCCACGCTGTGGCTCTGCATTGGACTTCTGCAGGTAAAACTGCCACCAGTCATACTTATCTCTCCTTCCCTCTCTTCTCTTTGAGCTCTCTCCTCTCCCTAGCTTTCTTAAGAAATGAAGGAACTACTGCATACAGTACGAGTGTTCAGAGTTCCTTTAACAGATAGTCACTTATCTCCACAGGTGATTTTCTTCACTGTGTTTCATGATCACTTTGTGGAGGATAAAATCCGTCAGTTTGTAGATCTCTGCTCCATCAGTAATGTAAGTAGCAATGTTTATATTATATTCAAATAATTTATCTGCCTGGAGTATTTTACTAAAGTGTACTTTGTCCGTGTTTCTATTTAGATTTCTGTGCTGCTGTTATCTCACCGTTGTTTCGGTTACTACATCCATGGGCGTTCAGTACACGGACATGCAGATACAAACATGGAGGAAATGAACAACAACCTGAACAGAGAATCTGTATGTACACCAACAGATCACATTACAGTGTTGGTACTTGTGACACATTTACGACTTTGTTGATTTCACATTATGGTAATCCACTTTATTTCTTCCTCGCTGTCGTTTTCTGTCACAAGGAGTCCCTGTGTGGTCAGAGAGGTTTACTCCCCAACACAGAGATCCAGACGTTTCAGGTTTCTCTCAACAGCCACCTGCGGGCACAGTATGACAGGATACGGGAGCAGATCGGCAGGGTCTGTGCTTTCTCTGTTGTGTTTGTAACTCATCTATAAACTGTCAAGCCATTTTCTCCATTTTCAATTTAAATGTTTGCTTGTGTGCTGCACTACAGAGGCACGGGCCGTCGCGGCTGGTGGACGCAAGCTTGGCTAACCACTTTGAGCAGAGGGCCAGAGGCTACCAGACCATGAACCACTTCCTGGGATCCATTGTAGACCATGTTAGTATAAAAGCACATAAACACACTCACATACGCACGCTGAACCTGGCACAGTTTTATTGTGTATAGCCTCTTTGCATATGAAGACATTCTTTGGTGCGCTGTCCATTATGGCTGTTCCAATCGATCAGATTGGGAAAACATCTACTGCTTGTCTGTCCGTCCTGGAAGAGGGATCCCTCCTCGGTTACTCTTTCTGAGGTTTCTACCATTTCTTTCCCCGTTAAAGGTTTTTTTTGGAGGGGAGTTTTTCCTTATCCACTGTGAGGGTCCAAAGGACAGAGGGATGTCGTATGCTGTAAAGCCCCCTGAGGCTAATTGTTATTTGTGATATTGGGCTTTATAAATAAAATTGAATTGAATTGGATTTAAATTTGAATTGAACGAGTGACACTTAAAGTCCTAAAAATAGTAGGACTAAAGGGGAGACATGAGTGACCTCCAGCTACTGTGCCACAGTATAGCTCGTCAGTGTGCTTTTGTTTTGGTTTGGATGGGGAACTGTCAACAAAACAACTTCACTTATTCATTCATTTTGAATAAATTAAGCACAGATACTTCCCAAAAATACTTAAGTACTTTAACGAAACATTATTACTCTGTTACATTACACCACTGACTTTAGCTAGTAACATAAGCCTGATGGTGGTGCATCCATTTATAGAGCTGGAATATAAAAGAAAGTTATGCTCACGGGCTGCATGGTGATGTAGTACTGTCACCTCACAGCAGAGGGTTCCTGGTTAGAGCCTGTCAGTGTGGGTTTTCTCTGGGTACTCCTGGGTACTTTATTTGTTAGATTGTAAAGTATATGTATATGATTTGTTTTGTTTGACCTGACCTGTTTTGCATGGATGAGTTTCCCTGTCTCTAATGGTGCGTTATTTACCTCAGGCACATCCAGACATGGACTATATAGTGAAGGACAAGCTGATCTTTGAGAGGGTCGTAGGGATGGAGTTCCTTGAACCCTCTGAAAAAAGCATATTTTACAACGGTAATGACATGCTGTCCCAGACAGGCTGCACATCTCTGTTTGTATGTAGTAAATACAGTATGCGTGTGTGTGTGTGTGTGTGTGTATAACGTCTGTTTGTTTTCCTCACTGCAGATGAGGCCCACTCCTTCAGTGATGTGCTATTTTATGGAAACGAGGCCACACTACTGATCTTTGACACTTTGTTCTTCTGTGTCGTCGACCTCGGATCTCAGAGCTTTGTACTCGCAGCCGTGCTTACATACGTACAGCAGACGGTCAGTATTTGGTGTGTATACAGTATTTTGCTTTCACTGTGCCATAAAGAAACATGCATTAACCTCCATCTCATTCATTACAGATATTTCGCTTGATCCGTAACACTCTCGGGAGGAAGAACCTCGTCAACAAGACTCTGGTAGACGAGAGATTTCTGATATAAAGTTCCTTGCTAAGTAGTTGGTGATGTCAGTGTTGTTTGGTGGCATTGCTCTCGAAATGTTTACTGTTCACAGCTTGCGCAGCCTTTTTTTGTACTTTTCTTTACACATACAGTATTTTCACGACTGTTTCATGATGTAAATATCATAATTTTTCTAAAGATTTTGATGTTTTTATTGATTAAAATGTTTTGATATGAAGACAGCCGTGTTTTGAGGTCATTTCAATGAAGTTCACTTCAAGATGTCTTTTGAGTTTCCTGAAATTTATATAATGATATAAGAAAAGTTTTACGCAGATAGGTGTGCAATATATACTGTGGGATTATACATAGATTATATGTATTTGTCAACCAGCAGAAGCTTTTAAACGTATCCCTTTAACATGTCCGGGTATATTAGGTCATTGCGAACAACGTTGCAAAACACTTTTTTATGGCAGCATTCTTTCATGCTTTATGGGTTAATCATCCAACAGACATCCCTGTCAGTTTCTTTACACAGAAACAGTCACTGATTTGTAATGTGGAAACTTCTTTATGTGGTGTTTTTACCAGTTTTAATCACTTGATCTGTTCCTTATGGTGAGGAAGAGACTTCTGCGGATAATTCAGCCCCTGGTAAAAACCTCCAAAACCAGGGGTGTCAAACATACGGCCCAGGGGCCAGAACCGACCCGCCAAAGGGTCCAGCCCGGCTCACTGGATGGGTGACCTTGCACACTTAATAGTGATGTACTTGTGAAGGCTGAGAGGTACCAGGCTTTAGAAGCAAGTTAAACACTGAGTAGCTTTTTTCGTGTAAAATGCAGCCTCAGAGGATTTTCCACCCTGACCTTAATACAGTTATTGTCTTTCACTTTAGTTTGGTGTGGTGATGTCAGGATTACGACACGGGAGTGGAAATGTACAGAAAAATGCACATGTAATGACAGTGAGTGGGCGGCTTACTGAATGTGGAAAAAACTGAGAAATACGGAAATTGCATTCATCCTTCTGAAAATATCACAGGCTGTCATCTGTTTTGTAAATGGATTTTTTTTTCTTTAAAAGTACTTTAAACAAAAAAAGGTAAAATGTCAGAGGTGTCTGTTACTGTTTGGCAATGGTTTTACTGGTCTTACCCATCTGCGATCAAATGGGACTGTATGAGGCTTGTGAACTAAATTGAGTTTGACACCTCTGTCCTGAACACTGAAGAAATCCTGACCAGAAGTTTCAGCTGGTTGCAATCTGCAACTAAATCCTACACTTTACTCCTTTAATGCAATATAGTAAGACTAAAGAATAAAACATCCTTATGAGACTTTTATCAGTTGCTTATTGACATCAAATGTGTTTTTGCAAATCCCTCCTTTTTTGAATCGACTGAGTTCTGTTGGTTAAATCCTCACATGTCATTCCAGGGTGTGTTGAACACTGCACAGTACATCAGGACACAAATAGAACCGCATGCATGATTTACAGGGTCACATGAGGTAACAGCTTTTGTCTCTGCCCAGTGTTGTTTCTAAATCTATCCTGCCCTTTAGACACAGATTACAGAGAGAACTTTTGAAATTATGTATTTTATAATTAATTGTTGAATATAGACACATTATTGCATTCACTTGAAAAATAAAAAAGCCCTGTTTTTCTGAGTATTTTTTTTCTATTTTTCTGAGTAATTTATTCATTTTTCTGTTTTTTTGTGTCATTTTTTCTGTTTTTCTCAGTATTTTTTTCTCTTTTTTTGTGGTAATATTTTCTGTTTTTTTCAGTATTTTTTTTTCCTGAATGAGGAGACGAGATACTTCAAAATCTCGCGAGAAGCTCCCACCTGGCACCTGCAAGTGACCCCTGCATCCATGGTGACTCCTGCTCATGGATGTATTTTGCATCCGTGCTCCTGCTCCTAGACAATTTCAACTACGGGGTCAATAAGGGTAAGGCACGTAATTAGTTACACACAGGGCATCATAATCTAGCTATGTTTTCGACTGCATCCTTCTAGTGTAGGCCTATCGCTCAATGAAACAGGTTGGGTTAGTAACAGGTTGTAAAATCACGTTTGTCAACCTAACCTGTTACATTGAGGGATAGGCCTACACTAGAAGGATGCAGTTGAAAACATAGCTAGATAATCATACCCTGTGCGTAACTAATTATGTACCTTATCGTTATTGACCCCGTAGTTGAAATTGTCTAGGAGCAGGAGCACGGATGCAAAATACATCCATGAGCAGGAGTCACTATGGATGCAGGGGTCACTTGCAGGGTCACTTGCAGGTGCCAGGTGGGAGCTTCTCGCGAGATTTTGAAGTATATCCTCTCCTCGTTCAGGGAAAAAAAATTACCCCGAAAAACAGAAAAATAAATAAATTACTCAGAAAAAAATTACTCAGAAAAACAGGGCTTTTTTATTTTTCAAGTGAATGCAATACGTTTCCGTAACTTTCACCTTAATTACTTAAAATATCTTGTGGGTAAATAAAAGCTGCAGCTCATCCTCATCTTCAAACGCTCTACCCGTGCGTGAGGGCTTGCCATGACGTCAGCGCGTCTGTCATAGCTCAGCCAATCAGCGTTCACTCTGCGGTGCGGCGCTCCAGGATGACAGAGACCTGAGGGGTCGGTGTTAAAGTCATGAACTTCAGTAACTTCTCCACATCCCTCGGTTAAGGTGAGTCTGAATTTAGCTCCACACTCGCACTTTGTTACAACTGTTACGTGTCGGCGGGCTGTGTGCTGGTCCCTCCTGGTGTTATGAGAGCGGACATTACCCAGTCTGAGCGACAGTTGGTGGGTGTAACCCAAACACCACTAGCTACCATTTGCTTAAATTTGGCTGCTCTCCTCGGTTGACTGACGCACGTCGAGCTAACGTAAATACTTTCTGTTAATGTCATTAACGTGGCACGGTTTGTTTGCCTAGCTTAGCGTTGAGCCTGGTCTTCTGTGCTGCAGGGTCGGCTAACAGCTCTGAGGCTAGCTTACGGTTTTGTAGTCCCGCTTTGCTACCAGCTAGGGGAGGCTAGTGATGTCAACAAACATGGCAACTTTATTTGCAGAGCTCAGAGCTGGGACGGGCCCTCCGCGGTCTGACTGACTCATAATATACACTCTGCGGAGGATTTTTCACTGCCCAGCTTACTCCAACACAGCGGGGTCAACCTGGAGGACATTTGCACTAAAACGTTTAAGTAACAGAGAGTTTCACCTGAGCTGTCATCACCTGGGCTGCTGCATCTTCCTCCAGAACCACATTGACTCCAAGGAGCTGCAGATACACTTAAATTATGCAATGAGAACAGATTATATATGGAAACACGCAGCTTGGATCTGGTTCAGTAGGTCATAACCAGACAGGACATTTCTCAAGACTGAAATGTCAGGGCTGAGATTCTTGCCAGAGCTAATTTTAGCAATGCTGAGCTGGAGTTGGAGAAGAGAGCAAACTTGCAACCCAAGCCAGACAGACACCAGTGCATGTTCTGACTCCTAATACTCGTTTTTCGACACTTTCAGGACAAAAAAAGTGAACTGTGCTAAGCTGTATGTTGCACAAGACTATATAATGTCTCTGTGTGAGGCTGTGTGGCATGTCAACTCCTCCCAGAGTTACACTACAATAGGTTTTATATTTCCACACTGAGCAGGATGTTAGAGTAGGTTGTGCATTCAAGATAAACAGATTAATCAGATTAATGTTGCCAGGTGCAAAAGAAATAGACTCACCTGCCAGTTTATTAGGTACACCTAGCTAAAAAATGTATGCAGTCTGTATATAAAAGCCCTGCAATAAGCCCTAGCTTCATGAAGGTTATTATAAAACTGATATAGCAAGGAGGTGGTTTAACGGCATGGTCATTTTGGAGGATGCAGTTTGTGGTGCTGTTGAACTGTGTTTTCCATTCAGCCTACCCTAATTAATGTAATGGGGTCGACAAAATAACAGCTGTCAGTATAACACATTACAAGTCAACAGCACCGCCATGATTACAGTGTTGAACCTCTCCGATAAAGTTTTACTGAACACCGAACCTTACATGCTTCGTGACAGTAGGTTTTATTGCATTAGATTGCATTCATTTAGTTATGTGTGCCTAATGTTCTCCGGTACACTGGGCAGTTAATCAGCAACTGTTTAAACTGGTCATTTGATTTTATGTGAATTGCTCACGGGCATAATATGTGAACGCAGATGGAGCAAAGTGGCAAATATTGGCCTGAAAAAAATCAAATGTTCTTATTCAAATATTTATGTGTGGTTAGTCGGTGGGGTTGACACCAAAGCCTTGCCTGCATTCACTGCTACTGTCAACCTGTCACTGCATAATCTGTGTTTCACAATGTTTGCTCAGTGGCGCATGGAGAGACCACTCTGTTCTTTGTAGATGAATGCATCTCATTAAAAGTCCAGCTGTTACGTTCTGTTCACTTCAGTTCAGTTCAAACAGCTTTATTTATCCCGGAAGGGCAGTTCAGTTTTGCAATCTACCAGGTTTGTACACACACTCACAGGCAGAAACAAGCAGCAAGCAAGAGTTGTGATATGTCAGAGATCGATACATGGGCAAAAGATGCACACTGGCACTTTGTGTGGTCCCGTGCACACGGACCAGGCAAAGAAATTACATGCTTCAATAAATAATTAGTAAATATAAATAATGTTTGTTTACATCAGTGGTGTTTTGTCTGTGTCTGTGCTTGCAGTGCACCTTCAGCCATGCCTGTGACGTCTCAGCTGCTCAGGGGGTTGCCCCGTTCCAAGGTCTTGGCCTCCAGTCTGTTACCATGCCAACAACACCAGTCCCAGTTAGGACCCATCACTCACCGACCTGCCTCAAGACAGCCTTCTCACATATGGCAGAGCCACCAGCACTCAAGAAGTTACCGGGCAACCTCAGTGCTCCGCAGTTACATCCTCACACCCCCGCAGGTCAACTCGATTCTGAAAGCCAACGAGTACAGCTTCAAGGTGTGTGTGTGTGTGTGTGATTCAGGCAACTAAGGCTGCAAATAATGATTACTTTTGGTGTTGATTGATCCGTCAGTTATTTTCTTGATTAATGGATTAGTTGTTTGGACTGTAAAATGTGAGAAAATGGTGAAAAATGATCAGCGTTCCTTAGAGTCCAAGACGACGTCCTCAAATAACTTGTTTCTTCCACAGCCCAAAGATGTTTAGTTTACTGTCATAGAGGGGTAAAAAAAACAAAAAATATTCACATTTAAGAAGCTGGAATCAGAGGAATTTGAAATTTTCCTTTTAAAAAAATATGTATCTGATTAATTTATTATGAAATTAGTTGGCGATGAATTTAGTAGTCAGCAATCTAGTAGTCAAATAATCATTGCAGCTCTAATGCAAACATAAACACGCCCGGCCATCTCTACATTTAAGTTTTCATCTTACGATTTTTATGTGTTGCGGTCCCAGGTGCCGGAGTTCGACGGGAAGAATGTGTCAGCAGTGATGGGTTTTGAGAGTAATCAGCTGCCAGCTAATGCTCCTATAGAAGACCGTCGAAGTGCAGCCACATGCCTGCAGACACGAGGAATGCTGCTGGGTGTGTTTGATGGCCATGCTGGCTGCGCCTGTGCACAGGTAAAGTTGTCTCTATACGTGCATTGTTTAAAGTGTGATTAAAGTATCTGCTACGGTCTTCATATCCAGTCTCTACTCATGACACATAACAAGGGACTTGTTTTACTTGGGGACCTCTATTAATTTGTAATAACTGCAGAGGTTGTCTGTGATGTTGATCCCACATGAACCTGCCATATCTGTAACTTGTCAAGTAAGAATTTCACCTAAAATGACTACAGACACAGAGGTCATGTAATAATATTAGTCCTGCACAAACTGGCATCTCAGTGATTTGGGGTCATATTTAGATTTTTTATTTTCCTCGCAATTTCAGCCTCTTCCCTTTGCGAGAACTATGGAAGCTGCGTTGGCAATTAGAAATGAAAGTTTTGACATCATTTTGGGTGCAGGAGGCTCATCTTATGACATCATGCGTTGCAAAAAGAGGTAGCTGAAATCATCACAAGATCCAAATTTTTAAAGATGATTAAAGGGATGAAGTGACAGAGACGCATAGCCGGTCCTGTTTGTTTAACCCACATTTTCAAAAGAAAAAAAAAAGGAGGTTAACACTGTACTGTATGCATCATGACGGGGGGATAATGTCAATAAATTTCAGTAAAATACGGACTTTGCTTGTTCCTTGTGAATGTGCCACGTGAAACACAGATATGGGGGCGTGAAGAGAAATCACATAACGTTCCCAGGTAGTGCTAGCTCTGTATGAATAGGACTTTATTCTCCAACATTTTGAAACATGGCGCATGCTTAGAAGAGCCCGAAGCACTAAACATTAATTTTGTAAGCATTGTAAACAGGCTGGTTGGAGGAACAGGAATATTTACACTTTCTATATACACATTTCTACTGTATGGTTATTAAAGCTTGTCCAGTAATTGGAACAATTTAAACTTTTGATGCTGAGATGTTAGAAGTCACATATTTAAAGATCTCTTTACAAGATAACTTTATATGTATTTTCATTTCTATACACTCTGTTGCACTGACAGTATTTTCCCATCTCTCCTCCTCTCTGCCAGGCGCTGAGTGAGAGGTTATTCTACTACATAGCAGTGTCTCTGCTGCCCCACAACACACTGTGTGAGCTGGAGGCAGCGGTGGAGTCCGGCAGGGCCCTCAGTCCCATCCTGCAGTGGCACAAACACCCCAACGACTACTTCAGCAGGGAGGCTCAGACTCTCTACTTCAACAGCCTCCGAACATACTGGCAGGAGTTAATAGATCTCACTAGGTCAGCAGACGATTCACGGCTAAGTATACACAACAGTACCATGGCAAAAATGCAGGCTTCTTCCTAAACTCCAGTTAGACCACTATGTTACTGACAGCTGGGGGTGCCTTCACTTGACAAGTTTTTTGGCTTTTACTAACTTTTGAAGCTGGTTTCTTCTGTACCTTGTAGCAACATGCCCACAGTGGCCCATCTGTTGTTTTGCCAATAGTGCTGTTGCTGGTATCTGTCCTTGACGTGTGGCTTCCTCTTTCTCTCTGTTCTTCACACACACACTGCTCTCTCTCAATGTTTTCAGCCCAGGCGAAGTCCCAGACACCCGCGAGGCACTGCTGAATGCCTTCAAGAGGCTGGACAATGACATTTCTCTGGAGGCTCAGGTAGGAACTGTCTGCTGTCTTAAAAGGACAGTTCACCCAAAAATCAAAAATATTTTTTTTTTCTAATGTCTCTTTCCAGAAATCATGACCCAGTTACTCAAGATAATCCACAGACCTTGTTATGAACAGCTTCATGTAGGAACTATTTTCCTTTTACTTAACTTCACCCACCAACCGTATGACCACGCAGACAGAAGAATGCATCAACTGTTTGACGAGAGGCTCGTGCTTGTGACAGCCGGAGATGAAAACATTAACAGCAAACCCCTCCTGTAATGTTAGCTAGCTCAGTGGTGCTAGGTGAGCTAGCAGTAGATGCACACTTCCTTCTGCGTGGTGATAAGCTTGGTGAGTGTTGCTAGGTAAAAAGAAAACAGTCTTCTTTTAAATTGATAAATGTAATTAATGGCACTATTCAAACAGGATCAAACAAATATTTGTCTCTCATTATCATCATTAACTATCATACATATTACTTCCATAATGAGGTCTGATGGTGGTCCACTGGGAGGGGATGGAGTTTGCCTCTCAATTAGGGGCGTTTTTGGTCTAGGCTCTACTAAATGTATAAAATGCAATTAAGAAATTGGCACATATGTTTTGGAAATGTGTCGAGATACATTATACCTCTCCAGTGTGTGTATATATATATATATATATATATATATATATATATATATATATATATATATATATATAGCAATTTCTAAGGGTATCACTTCCCTTCTTTTTTTGGAAAGACTTCTCATTTTCTACTCTGTTTCTAAGCTGCTAGGTTTTTGAAACAGTCCCTGTAAATATAAAACACTTTATAATCAAATGAACACGTCTGCCGTTTTCTAGAGTAGATAAAAGTATATTTGATCCTAAATACAGTGTAACCTGCAAGTCTTGATTCATTAACTGGGGGTCCGTGACCACCAGGGGTCCTCAGAGTTATTGCAGGAGGGTCACTTAATTATAGTTTAATCATTTTTACTTATTTATTACATAAATCCAATATATTTTGCCTTTGCAAAAAAAAAGTTTTTGTAGAAGTGGAGTTTCTTCCCTCACCTACCTGAAAAGCAAATACAGGTTAAGACTGCAGCCTGAAGCTAATATGGCCCTCTGCCTGACAATCTCCATCTGCCTAGTTGATATGCAACTCAGTTTTATGTAGGACGGGGTCCCTGCTTCATCTGTTTCAGCTAACAGGACCCCCTTGCTCCAAGTTGTTCACGTCTGTATGATAGTATTAAATGTCTATCTTAGTTTGGGCAGTTGCCATTTGTACAGGTTGTCACACAAAACTTTCATTTGTACAGAACGTCTTGGTTTCAAATGCAACACGACGTTGCACATGGTCACAAAGTCGGCATCAATGCAGGCTCACTGGTTGGAGGGTTACATAACCCACTTTAGCTCAGGTTTGGGGGGGACACTTAATGTGGCAGACCCTCCACGTGCACACGAAAGTGGAGTAGCAGTGAGAAGGCAGAGGGTGTAGGGGGTGGTCTGAGAATGATGAATTAAAAACGCTTCTTCGCTTTCTTGCAGGGAGTCGGACAGCTGGTTAGCTTATCTTAGCATAAAGACTGGAAAGTAATTGATACTCATGTCTGAGTCAAATTGCAAGTCATTAAATTTGTTCTGAGCGCAGGACGTCAGTGCAGTCGCATGCATTAAGATGCATATTGAATATCACCTCTGCCATGTGGCAGCTGTGCCAAATAATAATATGAGCATCCAAATTTAAACTTTTATGGATTAAAGAGGAGCTCAGGTGTCACTGCCTCTACATGTAATTTAAACCATGTGCCACATCCTGTCTAGAGGCTCACAGTGTCATACTGCCCCACAGGTTGGAGACCCGAATGCCTTCCTGCACTACTGGGTCCTGAGAGTGGCCTTTTCTGGAGCAACAGCATGCGTGGCTCACATCGATGGATCAGACTTGTAAGGAGGATAAATACATGCACACACGTTCCTGTCAGTGTGTCAATAACACGTCTCAGCCTTGATTCTTCTCCTCTCTGTTTCTAAAGGTATATAGCCAATGCAGGAGACGCTCGGGCAGTGTTGGGAGTGCAGGAGGAGGATGGTTCATTCAGCGCGCTCACACTCTCTAATGACCACAGTGCCCAGAATGAGGATGAGGTGGCTCGGATACGAAATGAACACCCTCCGTCAGAGAGGAAGACAGTTATTAGACAGGTAATACACCTGCTGATTTGCTCACTTTGGTCGTTGTTGCAGCGTTTATTAAAACCTCTTCCTCTCTTTCTAATGTTTTCCTAATCAGGAACGCTTGCTCGGCCTCCTCATGCCGTTCCGTGCATTTGGGGATGTGAAGTTTAAGTGGAGTATTGAACTGCAGAAGTGTGTGTTGGAGTCCGGACCCGATCAGCTCCATGAAAATGAGCACACCAAGTTCATCCCTCCGAACTACCACACACCCCCCTACCTGACCGCCGAGCCGGAGATCACGTACCACAAACTGCGGCCGCAGGATCGCTTCATGGTGAGAGCAAACAAATCCTCTCCATAGTTTTTTCCATAATACAGCGATGCTTGACATCATTTCCAAAAGGAGAAATGAATGACCATTTTGTTTCAGCTTTTTTCACAAATTTAAAAAAAATATATCCATCATTAGAAGTTGCAATTTCTGTAAATCATCTTTCAACAAACTGTGCAGCTGCTTGAATCTCTTTTAAAGTTTGGAGTGGACGACTGTTTCCCAGAGGGGTATGAACAGCCATAAATAACTGAATTAATCGAAATACGGATGACAATTCGGAGGTCTGGAATCAGGCTGGGAGGTCTCTGCCCTCTCCTAAATGCTAGAATGATATTAGGAGACATTATGGATCTGGCATCTCTCTTTTAGATGGGAAACAATAAAGGGACAGTTCCCCCTCAAATCAAAAATACATACTTATCCCCTTACCTCAGGGTTTCCGC
Organism: Epinephelus awoara; assembly: GCA_035609425.1. Taxonomy (NCBI): domain Eukaryota; kingdom Metazoa; phylum Chordata; class Actinopteri; order Perciformes; family Serranidae; genus Epinephelus; species Epinephelus awoara. Next base: position 10,176,710 of record CM069300.1, read on the forward strand.
AGGTCCTTAAAAAGTCTTAAATGTCTTAAATTCAGTGTTATAAATATTAGGCTTTACAGTCATGTGAGGTCTTATTGTGACATCTTATTTAGTTTAGCCATCTTTTTAAAACCTGTCATTTTTTCAGAGGCACTATCCAGCTTCTAGGCTCATGATTGTGTGTTGTATGGCATACTTTATTATCTCTCTGATTAGTGTGAATTCAGAGCTGTATGACCTTTGCAGACAAAGACTGTGTTTGTGAAGAAAGAAATTCCAGTGGCAGTATTTCTTAAAGTGGACATGGAGTGTTTTGTAATGAAGCTCATTTAATGATGTCACTCTTGGCATGAATGTAATCTGTTACAATCAAAAGTGAGTCAGACTCCTCTTTGTCTGTCCCTGCAGGTGATTGGCTCTGATGGCCTCTGGGAGACCCTCCACAGACAGGAGGTGGTTCGTATCGTGGGGGAGTATTTAACAGGGGTGCACCAGCGTCAGCCCCTCAAAGTTGGAGGCTACAAAGTCACCCTGGGACAGATGCAGGGGCTGCTCGAAGAGAGAAAGGCCCGCGTGTCTTCGGCTTTCGAGGATCAGAACTCAGCGACCCACCTGATACGCCACGCGGTGGGGAACAACGAATTTGGCACGGTCGACCACGAGAGGCTGTCGAAAATGCTCTCGCTGCCCGAGGAGCTGGCTCGCATGTACCGCGATGACATCACCATTATCATCTGTCAGTTCAACCCCCATGTGATCGGAGCACAGAGACAGGACGAGCAGTCCTGAGCTGCACAAAAGCCATCCACTGAAGCGTACGCACACTTCAGTAACTGTGTAACCTTAGATCTACACGTGAGCACACTCTATGGACAAACAGGCCATGTTGAGATAATCTCTGTCCAGTGGTCGGAATGAATCATTTTAACTCTATTTATGTACAGGATTTGTATGTTTGTATGCAGTCATGAGAAGATCAAGTTCGTCATGAAGTCCAAAGATCTTCGTTGGATCGGAGTCTCTTCTACAACATGCTGCAAATATCCTCTGCTAACCGTTTCATACTCACCTCTGCGTGGCTGATAAAATGCTGTTACAAACTGATTTTTGTGCCAAAATATTCAACCTCCTCATCTGCAAAGACTCGACGCCAGGGTTGAAATTACAGAGATTCCAAAGAGGGTGAAGGTTGGGATCTTACATGTAAAGAGGCCGTGACTGATGCAGCACTGACTCAACCTCCTCCCTCTGACCCCCTTTACACCTGGCATTAAAATGCATCTTGGGTGATCGGGTCGCAATCAGAGAGCGCTTGACCAGAAGTACAGGTGTAAATGCACATACGCTGAGGACTGATTATGATCGGGATGTGGTCAGGGATGCATCGTGACCACCTGAACACGTAATTGCAACTGCATTTTAAGTCCACATAAAACAACTACATGGGAGCGGGGTAGCACCGGCTCTCCTTCACTTGATGCTGAAGCTGCGAGGCGCGCAGTGGTCTCTCTCTCATCTGACGCTAAAGGCTCATTTATTTTCCCTTTGTGTTCAAAAATAGCTGCGTTCATTTCAAACGTTGTGACAGGTGCTGCCACATACGTCCATGTGTCCTTTATGTTGACATAGATATATCCACTAGATGGCGCTAGAAGGCAGAATCAAAGGGTCATGACAACAAAGAGAGGTCATATAATAATGTACTTTTTAACGAAGGCAGCGTTTTGTCTGAATCTCTAAGCTTTCAGTAAACATGCAAAAATACAGATGAAAGGAACGCAGAACAGACAGAAGGCGTCTGTGTAACATTAAGCGAACATGCACTATAACACCCCTGAGTTGTCTCCCTCATCTGTATTGTATCCCTCCTGTCAGTCTTTACAATCATAAGGCCTGTTTGACCCTCGTTGACCTCGCTCTTACCTTCTAACCCTTCCTGACTGGCTCCATAGCAAAGTTTTTTTTTAAATAATTGTTTTATTTGTACACCAGTATTGGCTACGAAAACTGCAGAAAATATGTCATTTTAGTTAGTTTTCTAATTTTTAAAATATTTTTGAAATTCTTATCCTAATAGTAGTTGACAGATGGGGGCGGGGCCTATTTGGACTTGGTTCAGTTGTTTGAGCCCGACAGAGCGATCAGGTCTCCATGTGGATACTTGAGACGCATATTAACACTAGATTTCAATGTAATCAGGTTAAATCATAGCGTGATACAATCCGGATACAAGACACATTGTAATGCGAGGTGTAAAGGGGGTCTCTCATATGGACTCTAGCTGGCCTCTGCCATTATAACCCCAACGCTCTTCCTGTGCAGTCTGGTTTTGTTGTTTGCATCCCAGGCACCTTCTCTCGCACCTTCCAGGCTGCTCCTGCGTCTGTTACAACACAGCACTGTTGCATCTGTTCGTTTTTACGTCTTCGTTTCAGTCATTGTACGATATATTCTTAGCACTGTCCAAACATACTCGTTTTGTTCTGCATTTACACGTCAGTCTGTGACATTTACTCCAGCACTCTGGGTTTCAGGTGACACAGTAACTATCAGGTTTCAGTGCTGACTTTGAGCTCTCTGCAGACACATTGCGTGAAATGAAAGTTTGTTGTTCTTTTCCCACGTTTTGTGGGTTTAAAAGGGATGTGTGTGTGTGTGTGTGTGTGTGTGTGTGTGTGTGTGTGTGTGTGTGTGTGTGTGTGTGTGTGTGTGTGTGTGTGTGTGTGTGTGTGTGTGTGTGTGTGTGTGTGTGTGGAGTTTCTCTTGCCTTATGTTATTTTTTTTCTGACGGGTCATTAGCAGTTAACAGTTGGTTACAGTTTGGGGTTTTATTACTCATGACAGCCATGGTGAAAGCAGAAGCAGCCCATTCTCCTGATACTCTCCAGTTAAACACTAATGACGGGGTCGTATCTGTGTGTATATGTGTATTTAAGAGCAGAATGTAAAAAGAAGCTGTTTGAATATTAAATATTATTTATTCAGCTTTTGCAGCATGTTACACTTCTTTATCTACAGTTTTATGTATAAATTGTAACTTATGTGGGTTAAGTTTTGTATATGGAATGGTTTAATAAATCACTGATATACACCACATGGTACTGTTGTCGTTGTGTGTTTTGGTTGACGCAGGCAGGCAGCGGTGGACATGTTGCAACATCCCGTAACACAATGACCCGCTAACCTCGACCCACTGGAAGGTCAGTGTGGCTGCAGCTGTGGCGTCAGCTGGTGCGTCACATGTCAACACAGTTCAGTGTTACGTGTGTCAGTGACCTGTTATCAGTGGTGAAATATAACAAACAGTACATTAACTCACTGTACTGTCAATCAGATGGTAAACAAATAATCAGTGACTTTTGATTGTTGGTATTTTTAAAAAAAAATATTTCTTGCAAAGTTTCAGCTTTTCAAAGGTGACAATTTCCTACTTGTTTTTGTATTAAAGTGACAGTTAACCCCAAAATTAAGAGTACATATTTTTCCTATACCTGTAGTGCTATTTATCAGCCTCGCTTGTTTTGGTGTGAGCTGTCGAGTGTTGGAGATATCAGCCGTGGAGATGTCTGCCTTCTCTTAAATACAATGGAGCTAGATGGCACTAAGCTTGGGGTGCTCTAAGTGTCAAAAATACATTTAAAAAACACTCAACAGCAATGTCTCTTTCCAGGAATCATGACCCGGTTACTCAAGATAATCCACAGACCTTGTTGTGAGCAGTTTCATGTAGGAACTATTTTCTTTCCACCGACCTACACCAACCAACTGTATCACTGCGCAGAAGGAAGCCTGCATCTGCTCATGGACGAGGGGTTCGTGCCCATGACAGTGTGAGATGTAAACAATAATTGCATTCTCCTTGGCTGAGCTGTAATGTTTGCTAGCTCAGTGGTGCTAGGTGAGCTAGCTTTAGATGCATGTTTCCTTCTGCGCAGTAATACAGTTGGTGGGTGTAGTTTGGTAGACTGAAAATAGTTCCTGCTCTCAACAAAGTCTGTGGATTATCTTGAGTAACCGGGTCATGATTTCTGCAAAGAGACATTGCTGTTGAGTTTTTTAAAATGTATTTTTTGGCGCGTTGAGCACCACAAGCCGAGTGCCATCTAGTGCCATTATATTGGAGGGAAGGCAACTCACACCAAAGCAATCCAGACTGATAAATTGCAGATTACAGTAAAAATATATGTATTTTTGATTATGGGGTGAAGTGTCCCTTTAAATTACAGTCAAGTAAATAATTATGTGTGAAGTGTGAAGTGTGATGGGACATTCCTCTACAGTTTCTGACATTTTACATACCAAACAAGTGAGGAAATTATCACGGAGACAACTGGCATGATCCAAAATGAAATTATCATTATTTACATTCCACAATAAAAAATGTAACACTCTCAAGGGCAGTGGAAGAAGAAGCACTCAAGTCTTTCATTTAAGTAAAAAAATAGCAGTACTACAGTATTAAAAGTACTGTGCTACAAGTAAAATACCTGCATTCAAAACTTCACCTAAGTAAAAGTGTAAAATTTTAAGCATCAGAATGTACTAAAAGTTACAAAAATAAAAGTACTTATTAAGCAGACTGGCCCATTTCAGAATAAAATGTATGTTACATTACTGTATTATAATTATTTATGCATATGTGTAAACAGCTGGTAAAGATGGAGCCAATTTGAATTAGGATGATTTATAGTAGTAGTTTAATCTATAAAAACACTGATATTATATTGATATTGATCATCTGAATCTGTGAAGTGACTAAAGCTTTCAAATAAATGTAGCGCTGTAAAAAGTACAATATTTCCGTCTAAGAGATAAAGTGGAGTAGAAGAAGAAGGTAGCATAAAACATTCAAATACTCAAATACAAGTACCTCAAAATTGTACTTTAGTAAAGTATGTGAGTAAATGTACTTAGTTACATTCCATTCATGCAAAGGGGGCTCTTCTGCACTGATTACTTCTACTTTTAATACTCGAAGCACATGTTCCTGGTGATACATACGCACTTTAAACCCAATAACATTCTCAATGCATGACTTTTATTTGTAATGGAGTATTTTTACCACTGTGGTATTGCTACTTTTACTTCCCACACCACTGACAGTGACACCACAGGCAGCACAGACACAGTTGTTTGATCTATGAAGTTACTGTCTGGAGACAGTCACCTGCCACCAGATGGCGCTGCAGTATCAGACAGGACAGTGTCTCATGGAGGACGTTTAACTATGATGACACAAGACCTAGAAAAACACTGTCATCAGCTGTATGATATTATATCTACTAACAACTTACTTATAGGGTGTAAATGTAAAGAAAAGTAAGGATAAATATATTGTTTTGTCTATTCACCTAACTGTGGATAAAAAAAATATTTGCTGCGAATATAAATTGTCTGGTTTTCCATTAAAGTATAACCTCTTTCGAATAATATTTTCCTCACTAATACAACAGCCAAGTTGATTTTGAAGTTCTTTTAAAACATGAATTACTTAAAGGCCTCAGCCACAAAGTTCAAAGTATTATATTATCATTTTTTTATGTTTTAAGAACACTGTGAATCTGTTTTTAAAAAGTAAAAATGAAACTTCAAACTGTCTCATTATGCTGGATGTAAGTAACGGATCAAAAATACCCTCACATGGCTCCAGATAACAGCACACGGTGAATATTGCAGACTGTATTAATAATGTCCTGTCATTATTTGCAAATAAAACTTTTATACATGTTTCCTGTTGTGCCACAAATGGTCACAGGAAACTTTACTTTAAGCCAACATCTCTTTTTGATCGTCATCGTGATGGCTCTGTTTGGTTTATAGGTGACATTCAGTGAGTTACTGGAAATAAACACAACATTTTGGTCAGCTGTACGCCTCATTTCCGCTGCAGCACAGATGTTTTTCCCGGTCTAGTTCGTAACAGCTGCCTGAGTGACATTCGCTTATGGAATTTGTTTACATGCTCTGACTTTTCCGTGGGATCAAGACGCAGGATGTGTAATAAAATCATCCCACAGAAAATGACTGTCTGATGTGTTTCAACAAAAGGGGAGCTCAACACCTAATTTATTTAAAGTGATCCACCACTGGGGGCAGTCACAGCTGGTCAGGCTGTGCTGTGGAAAATGATATGACAACTTTGTTTTTATCCACACAGAATGAAATAACTGGCATTTAAAACAACTTTTGGTTAAATTTTAAAAGCAGAGTTGATCTGATGATCATTTTACAAAGAACAGAGACGGTCTCTTTGAAGTAGAAACATAAATCTACAAAATGTTGGTAATAAATGAGATTGATGTTTGATGTTCCAATTTAATGTTTACTGCAGGGTCAAGGAAAAGGGCGGTTTAGCTACTACCGAATAAAACATATTTTTAAAAAGATACATAAAACAGTGAAAGACTTTCAAATATCGTAATAAAATAAAAGTCTGCACAAAAAATTGAGAAATATAGAATATATAGATATAGAATATATTTTTCAAAGTTATACATTTATTTGATAACACTTTACAATAACCACCATTTATAAATGGTAAATGCTGGTTACTTAAGCTTAAGTTATTTTACTGTCAACAAACAATGAAATTATAATATTAAAAAATATATCTATATCAGTAATGCTATAATTAATGGTACTTTAACGTTTTATTGTTGCACACAAACATAACATTATATTAACCATATTAAGTGTTCATTAATGGTTATTTTTTGGTTTATAAACCATCTGTAAACATTATTTTGATTGCTATTATAAAGCTGTAACGGACGATTATAATTCCTTGTTAAATGGTTGATAAATACTGTGTAGTGCATCTATAAACATTATTTGGATGGCCATAAAGTTGCATTTTGTAGAAATGCACTGCACAGTTTTTATTAAACATTTAACAAGGTATTAATAATCATCAGTTACAACTTTATAATAGCCATACAATAATGTTAATAGACAGTTTACAAACAAATTAATAACCATTCACAAGTACTTAACATAGTAAATAAACTGTTGAAAACAATAAACTGTTAAAATAAATTAAATTATAGTGTTACCAATTACTAAATACCAATAACTGTCTTCTCATTGATTGTTAACAGAAAAATACTATTAACCAAAGTTTAATTAACTAACAATTTACCAGTTATAAAGTGTGAACATGGAGTTTTCCTTCTTTCCCTCCAGACGTTACATCACTAACGACCACAGGACTGAGTGGTTACTTACATATACATAATATAACAGTTTCACATTTTTACTTCCGCAACATATTTATGTAACTGTGTAAATAATCTCTTGGAGTACGCTGTGTGCTGTGTACAGTACGTACTATGTACATTGTACTAATGTGTTCTGGATCAAAGCCAGATGTTACGTTCTTGTGCTTACTGTGTTATGTTTGTACTTGTCTTTGTTTGCTGTAAGGCAGAAAACAATGCTGTTCAAATGAGATTCCAATAAATTGGTTAACAGATCCATGACTGTTTTTAGAAACCACATATATGTTGCATATGATAAATCTTGGTTTTTTGAGAAATATTTCCTTTGTATTTCCAGAGAAACTTTTTTTAATTGAGACATATATAGAAAATTATAAGGAGATATGGGCCAAACAATATTAAATGTATAGTTTTTAACCAGTTACACAGAAAATTAGTTTTTCTCGACTAGAAAAGCGCATTTGCCGTAGAAAATCAAATTTTATTAAAATTACTACGCAACATTACTAAATATTATTGTTTGATATGACAGTAGTTGCCTGGTGCCAACATATTACAAAAAGTATTTCTCCATCTTCTGTCTTTTCAGGTCCTCCGCCATGTTTACTGAGGGAAATCAAAGTACCTCGGGGATGACGCTTTTCTGTAGTCCAAGGCGGAAGTTAGCATCGTGCTGTTTCCGTCGTCAAAATGCTACAGACGTTTCCACTGGATTTTGAACTACTGAAGAAAATGAGCTTTGTGGCAAACATAAGTTCATGCTGAGTAAATAACAACCAAGTTTTCGTTAATGTGTTGCCTATTTCTCGCCCAGAATGTTTCCAGAAAGATATATTAGCTTACAGTTTGACAGTAATTCAGGATCGTTTGTTACCTACCAGCCGGCCGCCATCTTGTTTCCTGTGAGATAAACGGCTAGTCACCTACAAGCGGAAGTTGGTTCGCTGTTGTGCAAAGCATTCTGGTAGTTGTAGGTTTTCTAGCCTTTCCCTTCGGTTTTCTCTGATCGTGTAGCACCAGTGTAAAAAGTATTTCTACTGCATAAACAGCCTAGTGTCACGAAAAGACGATTTTTTTCCAGCAGTGAAGCACTTTTTAAGAAGTAGGATAATTTTCTTAACACAGAAAGAAACACTAATATCTTCAGATATCACAAGCATTCATAATACAGAGAGGATGAAAAACTGTAGATATAAATAACTAAAAGCAGTCATATAAATGAATAAATCTTAGATGTTGTAAAATACAAGTACCTTGAATTTGTAGTTAAGTGTGGTACTTGAGTAAAAGTAACTAAATATATTCCACCCCAGAGTATTTCTATATTAGGATAAAGAGTGCCCCAGCACATCTGGGTGGGAATCACTGGGGACAAAAACAATCATGTGAGACTGCGTGGTGATGGTGAGGATTGATATCCAGAGGTGAGCAGGTCATCCATCACACAGTTTACTCTTCCTTTCTCTCCTCCACCTTTTCTCTTCTGTCCCTCAACCTTTCAATGTCTCCCACCAGCTCCATGTGTGTGTGTGTGTGTGTGTGTGTGTGTGTGTGTGTGTGTGTGTGTGTGTGTGTGTGTTGTTGTGGAAAGTGTTACCAGGATACAGGCAGGGAGAGAGTACAGACATAAACACTGGAGAGGCTCCATGTTGAGTTTGTCATTACGAGGCCGTAGCTCAGTCCACTCCTCTGACACTGTCCTCTGTTTGGTTTTGGAAGCTGAAGCAGGCCGTTCGATGACTCATCTCACACGCACACGCTCACAAATATGGCACATGGATAGGAAGGTTGCACGGTCATGGCTGCACATGTGGCACCCATATTCAACTCTCACATGTGTGTGTGTGTAAGAGCGGGTGATTTTCTTTGTGTGTGTGCGCTGTGGCCTCTTTGTGCTGCCTGAAAGCCCACAATCATGCCAAATCATCCTCTCAGCACCGCTAACAATCTGCAGCCTGTCCCCCACTGTCTGAGAGATGACTCAGAGCATCGCTCTCTGCAGCAGCACCGTGGCCTTGACTGCTCAGCAACAGACAGGCAGAAAGGGGGGTGGGTGCAACAGTACTGACTACAAGCACAGAGTAAACTTTAGTCAGAAATATGAGCAGGGAGAACAGAGAGGAAGTTGTTTGTATCGACGCTTATGTCACCGGTCACCTGCTGCACCACGCGTCTGCTCCGACATGTACTGCACACATGTACCGCACATGCATCCACACAGGCATACACACATATAGTGGCGAAACCCAAAGTGGATCCCAGTTTCTTTGTTTATTGGGAAACACAGCAGTGACTGGTCATTACAAAACACAGAAATGATTGTTCATTACACACAGTGATGTTCTGGGTTTAAGATGTTTCCAGCTTTGACACAACACTCAACAGTTATCTGTCACATTCAACACAAAAGCTCCGGGTCAGAAACTAATTGAATTATGTGAGATGATTAAACTGCTAATGAAACAACCTGAGTCTGGGAGCGAAATTCAAATAAAATACGTTAACAAGCTTTATAAATGCATGATTAGCATGGAGCCACCTGACAGTAATTATGTATGCACAGCACCTATTAATCAGATCTCACTTGTAAATAAACAAACCTCATGTAAATACGTGTGTCTGTCTTTGTGAGGATTAATGCGACTTTTAGACCTGGAGGGAGAGGACACTGGTGGAAAACCAAGTCCTCATTTCTGCTGTTGCGGTGGTGAAGATTTAGTCATTAATTACTTTTATTTCATTCGTTTATGTGGCAATGAAAATGCTAATAAAAGTTTGTAAATGAGCCGTCAGCACAGAATGAGGGGCACAACTTGGTTTGAGGGCTGAGGTTCGAATCAGGTTCAGGTTAGGCCTGTAGATGTGATGGCTAAGGTCCTTACAAGTATAAAAGTACAAATATGCGCATATGTGTGTGTGATGTTTCTACATCATGGCGTTCCTCTCTTCCTCTTCAGTTGCCCTCTTGCCCCCTTTACCGATACGTTTGATCACTACGACGAAGACAAGAACTGCAACAAAAACAAAACAATTTAAGAGTCAATTATAGCCACAAACAAAATGTAGTCAGCAACATAAAACTATACAGTAACATCAGACTGTACAGTGTGATGGATGCTGGTTCATGTGATGACGATATATTGTGATAAATGATATAACTGTCACTTTAATACCATTTTATACCACTGATATAATGATAATACAGCAGCATATTAATGCAAGTACCATCACAGTCTGCAGTGTCCTGACACCATCAGACTTTTTTGGGAAGACTGGACTGCGTATCTGTAATAGACTATTATGAGTTGCCTACATTAGTTAGTCTGTCTTTGTTTTCACTTGTAAGTTTTTTATCAAGACGATGTTTTTCTGGGTTTTTGGATTTCTGTGTACTGCGTTCTGTCGGGGTGGACCAGTCGCCTCTGTCAGCTTTGCTAAATTTGTGCTAAATTCAGGCTCTTATATCCATTTTGCAAGTGTTGTTGGTGCTTTTTGTGGTTGGCTTTGGATGGTGGTGGCGTGTGGCGAGAGTCACTCATCAGAATGAGGAAATCAACTCACCAGTCTGAACACTCTCCTTCTGCATTGCTTTTGTAAATGGGACGCCCACACTACCCACTGAGCTACTGGGCACCCTCAGCTGCTATCTGCGAGCTAGCCAGGTTGAGGTTTTAAGATGTAAACATCAAAAACATTTAGGAAAAGATGGAGAGGAATGGACTCCAGCTGAATAAGCATTCTACAGGCACTGGATAATAAACTGGACAACCTCCATGCTGCAAAAATTTCACATTGGCCGATTCTTCTAATATAAGCCAATACCGATGACGTACTGACATTAGTGTGCATCCCTACATTTGATTTACCAAAACTTGACTTCTAAATGCCAATCACCAGAGCAGAGGACTCTGGAGAGAAGGGAGGAGGTGTGTGCTTTACGGTGGATAAGGACTGGTGTTCGGTTGGAAACATGAGGTGCTGTCCCGTTCCTGCTGTGGATTACTGCTATACACCGAGCAGAGCCAGCTGCAAAGCGGCACTGTGTTCGGGAAGAGCAGCGGTTGTCGAGGTCAGGATGTGCAGACAGTTAAATCATCCCATATACAGATATCGTGGATCACGAGAACCATCCGGAAACATGGGCAATAAAGCAGCAGCCTTCAATGTAAGAGGACGCCAAATAAAAACGAAAAAGACTAAACTAGTGCACAGGAGCTGATATGGATTGATAGATTCTCTCCCTCCTGTGTTTCTGTGCTGCCTTTCCCTCATTTGCCCACCTACACACCTGCCCTGCATCAGCCTCATCAGTCCTTCCCTGCTCCAGTTTTTCCCAGCCAATCAGCTCCCTGCCTGCTCGTCTGTATAATCATCTTACTCCCCTCAACTGTGCTTCTCCACCCTTTTCCCCACCTGCACTTCATCCCCTTGTCAGACTAGTTTGTATTTAACTTCTGGTTTTCAGTTGAGTCTTTGTTGGATCCTTGGTTTTGTCATGTGATCTTCAGTTTGGCTTTTGTCCCGCTCATACCTTGAATAAAAGGGATTTATTCGAGTTGCTGTTGCCTGCAGTCTCCTGCATTTGGGTCGACTTGCTGCACACCACATGACATGTACACCTTTTTAAAGAGCAACTACCAAAATTGTAGGATCTATGGACATGACCTCGTTCATTCAATGAGCTGATAGTTATCGTGACAGGCCAAGTGATGAGTTGGTTTTCACAAACTTTTATGTGAGAGTTTGTCACACTTACCGCAGAATCCCAGAACGCCAGCCAGGATCCCGATGGTGGGTCCCATCCCTAAGCTGAGCTCACGGTTCTCTGGTGTGATGTAGCAGTAGCCCAGCTCTGTGCAGTTACATACTCTCACTGGTACAGGGGAGAAGACAGCAACACGTGTAAATAATCCGTTATCAGGGACATGATGTGCAGTGAAGTGTCAGTTTGCCTTTAAAGGATGCAGCTGAGGTCAATCTGTGTATACACATCCTATTAACGTCACAAACCAACAATGTGTTAGTTTATCATCAACAACCAATCACTTCTTGGCTGTTGCTTAGCAGCTGTGGCTCAGGGCGTAGAGCGGTCATCAACTAATTGGAAGGTCAGTGGTTTGATCTCTGGCCCCTGCAGTCTACAAGTCACAATGTGCTTGAGCAGGATGCTGGTCTCATCGTAGCCTTGGCCACCGATACATGAGTGTGTGTGTTGCAGAGTGCTGAGAGTGCTCACTATGACTACAAAAGTGCTGTATAAACGCAGACCATTTACCATTTATCCCAGCCTTTGAAATACTGTGTAACCTGTGTTTTCCTGCTAAAAAATAAAAGCAGTCTCGAAACACTTACTGATTTCTTGTCTCTGTCTGTGGAAACTAAGCCTCAAGCACATTTGTGGTCAGGTTTTTGATAATGTTGTCTACTGCGTGTGATTGTTTTCCCCCAAATTTGTTGTTTGCTTTTCACTTATTTGCTTCTTACTTCCTCATAATGTAAAAATGTTCATAAATACAAAGTTTAAAAAATGTCACAAAATATAATTTTATATTAAAACAAAACTTTAAAGCAATTTCCTTAAACATATGAGCACTGTAGTTTTTATCAAATCTTGCCCAAACAGGAGAAAATAGTTAATTTGTTGGGGACTATTTTCAGTGGCGCATTAATACACATTTTGTGTGTTCATGGTAATGAAGGAACATGTTATGTATTGTAACAGTTTGGTGCCTTGATATACTTTTGATTTTTTTATAGACAAGAATGGAGGTAAATTGCAAAGAGGAAAAAGTTATATCAGGCTTTGACAACAAGGACAATAGATGTATGGATTAGTAAATTGCTTTTCATCCTTTCTTGGTAGAAGACATGTTTCTAAGAATGTACAATTCATCTGCTATAATTAATATTTTGTTGAACATGGTTTTCCCACATAAAAAAGTTAAAAAAAATTAAAATAAATTATTGCATTCAGCCTTACGTTTGAGCCTCAGTGAGACCCAGATTCAGATGAGGAGTCTGTTATGCACCAAAATCGAAGACTAGCATACGTATCAGAATAGTAAGTGTAATCAGCATCTTATATTTGTTTATGTTGCTTGTTGGCTTGTAGGCTAACTTGAAGTGGCTAACACAGCCTTAGTGTTTGTAAAACATACATTAATATCTGCTGCGATTAAGTTTTTGGAAAATAAAGGAAGGCAGCTCTGGGGGCGGGTTTACATCTAAGGATTGCACACTCAACCATGTTTGCTGTCAAAACTTTGACAATGCTAATGCTAACTCTGCTCCCTGTACTGACAAGTCTGCTCTGCGCTGGAGATTTCAGGTTTCTTTGCTGGTGTTGTGTCATTAAGTCTATGTTTGCCATATCAGGGGCCGTACACATGACGCGTCTTTAACCGCCTGGAAAATACGAGGCCAGGCAGTGGGTGCTACTTCTGTGCCTTTTCTTTGCCAGCTTTCAAAAGCACGGTGGCAGGTTGTGTCTGAGGTTGCTAAGCAATCTTAAGAAGCATGACATCATGGCCTAGTTACCTGACATACTGAGAGCTGATCTTCTTCCGGGTGCTGTTTGTGTGTAGGCCTATTGTCCGTGGGACAGGTGTAAAGCCCTGTACTAAAATGATCAACTTCTTCTCCATATTTATCACAGACTGATTATTATGGATGAAGGTAAACATGTCTGTCAGCTGTGACTGGTTGTCCCCCGTCAGATGACATGCTGTGTACCCTCAATATACAATCGTTGCACCCTGAAAAATAGGCGCTCAAAATGCATGCATTCCGCTCTGGTGTTGCTCTGTATTTTGAGCTCACCTGCTGCACATCTGTACTGATTTGAGGATGCAAAAAACGCGGCCTGTGTACAACCCCTTAGAAAGCAATTGGCTCTCATATTAGTGATTTTTCTAATCTAGCAATACTGCTGTAATATCTGAATCTCAGATTTTAGGGAAGTGCACAGAGATGGCCCCCTTCAGTAGAGGAATATGAAAACACCCCTCAAGTCAGTATAGTAAAGCTCAGACATTTTTAAGAGACATAAATATCAGAAAAATGAACATCTTTGAGTGGAGACGGACTTGAACTTAAAGAATGAACTCACCCTCAAACGCCTGCGTGACTCCCATGCCTGCACTGTCTTTAATGTTAATGTTGAGAATGACAGTTTTATCTTCACTTGGTATTTTCTTCAGGATCAGTCTAGCTGATGTACCTGTGTTACATTCAAAAGCAAACAAAAAGAATATTATGGTCTGCACAACGTCTCCTGATGATGACCTCAGTATTACAGCACGTCAGCGTACCGTCGATACTCTTCAGGTCCCAGTTGGGAGATTTCTTGCCGTGGGCGAAAGCGAAGGTGAAGGGCTCGGAGAAGGGGGGGCTGTCTGTGTCTTGGGCCTTGATGATGACGGGCTGGGGTTTCTTCACACAGATGAAGGCCTGGGTCTCTGTCAGTTTGGGGACGTTGTCATTGACATCCAGCAGCCACACGGTCACGACACGCTCTGCAGACATTTCCGGGTGCTCTTCAGAGGGAAAGCAGAAAGACTGTGAGAAAGGTTTCCTGATACAACACTACTTTGTTACAGCACTATCATGGAGAAGATATAAAGTGTAAAAAATGGGTTATCCTTAGCAGGAATTACCTATTCTACTTTGGGAAAAACAAATACGATTCAGAAATGTTTGGCATCCTTTTATCATTTACTCTGAAGAAAGAGACTTGAAAAGTATACTGGGTCAGCTGAGTGAATTTGGAGATGACTGATATACTCCTCTGCTCGGAGCAGGATGGAAACCTCGCATAAATGGTCCAATATGAGTGAGAGGGCTGCAGGCGGCAGGGGCGAAAAAGGCTGTATGTAATCCCTTACATCTTGCAGGCACTGAAAGAGCTTGTTTTTGCCACTGACAGGCTCAGATAGTTAAAACATTATTGAAAGGTTCCCTACAGAGGTTAACGTCTTTGTTAAAGGGTAACTTCCTTTTTGTTTACACAGAAACCAACTCCAAATCGCTACACACCAGATTATTTCGGGGCTGTTACTTGTTAAACAAAAAAGATCCTACTCTTTAACAAAGAGGTCAGAATCTGTAGGGATCCTTTCAATAATGTTGTCAGACACTTAGTATAACAATGTGAGCCTGTCAGTGATTAAACAAAAGGAATTTCAGTGGACATAAATTGGCAGTGCTTAATTGCCCGCAGGGATTAAATTGCAGCCTGTTTCACTGCTGCTGCTGCTGCTGCAGCGCTCTCACTCAATACTGGACCAATATCAAATACTGATGTTGACCTTCACTATCTAACAGCTTGCGTCCACAATAGCATTTCTTTCTCAGTGCTTCTGTTTTTCAATTGATCTCAATGTGAAGTTGCGCTCCTTTTTGTGTGGCCACACCGAGTTGAAAATCTCTGAACTTTTCAGAAAGGCACAGGTGACGTCACTGCCACCTCTTTAGCTAGGCTACTGTCTACTGTCACAGCAAAGACAGATCAGCTGGCGGATGTTACTGGTGAACGTTGTGCTTTTATCACTGTTTGCTTTGTGAGCCTGAAGCTGACTGTGTCGTCAACCCTCTGTTAATATAGCATTATGTTAGCAACCAGACAAATGTTAATGTCAAGATATCATTGTCACAAAACTAAATCCTTTAATTCTATTAATTGCTATAATTATTCATACTTCTAAGACCTAAAAAGTCTTGTAACTTTATTTAAAAACTGTGTCACTTCATAACAACTGATCAACACAACAAACACTCTAATAAGCTGTGATATGAGTCTGTTATCTCACCCTTCTCAAATGCAGTTACAGTAACTTTGAAAGTCTCCACGGTTTCTCTGTCCAGCTTGTCTTTGGTCTTGATCTCTCCTGTGGCCTCATTGATCTCCAGCCAGCCCCGAGTGTCACCTTCCAACTTAAATCTGCACACAAACACACAACAGCAATCACACACACAGACACACACACATAGCGAGTAGATATTGAAATAATACGTGACACATCGGGCTCTGAACGCAAGCCTAGGGGAATAATGGTAGTCAAAATAAATCAATAGTCCTGTTCGGGTACTCGTGATAGTCCTAACATCATCCTGACATTAAAAACAAAGCCAGTGCACATCTAGTGGGACAATTCCTGAGCTATGAAAGCTATGCATGTGCTCAGTCTTCTATCAGAACATCTTGTTAAAGCTCGTAAACTGAACAAGAACGTGTTGTGTCCCTCTGGTTTCTAAGATGATGGTTGGAAGTCTGCATTTTGGTATGCAGCTCAGAGGTGTTTTGATACATACAACACCCCCCAAAATTTATAATTTAAGAAATTTAGTGTAATAGTTTTGTACATCAAGAGTAAATTTGCTTTAATTCTGTAGAGGACTTTGGGGGCTTTAGGGGAACTGGTTAGTGCTGCTCTATATTTCTACTGTTGTCAAGAAATCCCATTAAAAGAACAAAAGCAACACATTAGTCCATCTGTTGCCATGTTGGAAACAGCCTGGTGAAAACTCAGCACTGCCCAACGGCCAGAGCAAACATCCTCATTTTACAGCAAAAAGCAGTTTTGTAGGTTACAGTGTTGATAATGACAATAATTATAATAACTGAAGGGGATAGTTCTGATTTTTTGAAGCAGGTTTGTATGAGGCACTTATCCATAGTGGGTGTATTACACAACAGTAGAGAGCAAATAGCATGCCCCCAGTGTGGAGAAGCAGACTGGAGTTCGGGAGTTGCTGGTCTACCACCACCTCGATCGGTTAGTTAGTCTGTGTTTTTGTGTGATTTTCGGATCCAAACTAACGTAGTGTCCAAAGCAGTACATTGCTTAGCTTCCTAGCCGTTTAGGGGGTTAGAGGAATATAGCTAATTTGGAAGATTGATTACACACAATTAAACAAAGACGGCTTGATCACAAAGAGGCACATTAGCCTGGTCATGTGGGAAACATTGTAGAAGGGCGAGGGAAAATAACATTTTAAGCACACATACTTGACCAAAATAAGATTTTTTTTTTATTCAAATACACTATTAGGAAGCTACAGAATGATATTCCGGTAAAAAACTAATGAATCAAAAATAATAATAATAAAAATAGACTCGCCCTTTAAATGAGATACATCATGCTTGGGGCACACAGACAATACTGTATTATGTTTAGAATGATCAACTGATTGTTGGTTTTGGTCTCCTGGGATTTGATGGTCGCTGCTTGGTCTTGCCTGTGTCGTCTTATTTCCGTGTGCTTACCTGATTTCTTTGCCTTCTGGATCTTTCGCCTCCACAGTGAGCAGCACTGATCCCTTGGTGGTGTTTTCAGGCACAGTCACATCATGGATGTCCAGACTGAATTCTGGAACCTCGTCCACGTCAGTGAGAGACAAGGAGACGAAGGCTGTGGATTCGCTGCCGTACTCCAGACCCTTCATCAGTGGCTCCGGATTACGAGCATCAATCTGGAGCTTGAAGGTGGGAGAGGACTCAAAGTCCAGAGGCTGTTAGGAGACAAACAGGCTGGTTAGAGAAAGCAGGAATAAAAGGAGACAAAGAATATTTGACACAGTTGTGACTCTGCTCTCCGCTTGCCCAGTGTAATGTACATTTACAATCAAGGGCACATTCTCCTTTGATTTCATAACACAAGTTGGAAGAAGTCAGATCGAGTAGTTAAATCAGCTTACACTCTTGCTATCAGGATGAATTTCATAAATGATAAATGTTTGATTTTCAATGGTTGTGTCTTTGACAACTTTTTTGATAATCAGTTGTTCAAAGGCCCTGACACATCAAGCCGATAGTCAGCCGTTAGTCAATGCTGGGCCATCGATTAGCATCTTGTTGCCCTAGTTTTCCCTGTGTGTCCCACACTGTTGCCACTAGTCGGCCATTGTCTGCTTTTCTTCAACATCTTGAGATGGCGTTGTACTGTACGTGGTGGAGCCCGCCGGTGAATGAAATCACTCTGATAGGGAGTTCAGCTCAGTGAGGAAAGTAAACAAACAGCTAAAGTTAAGAGTCAAATTGTTATATTTGGTTAAAAAAATACCATTGAGATCATAATTGTTTGAGTTATTGTTTGCATGGTAATTATACTTTGATCTTCCAATATTGGGCTGTGTTGTTAATATGCTAACTGGCTAACTAGCGTCTTGAATCTGTGCTATTGGTTTTACGGTCTCCCTTTTTTTAATGATGAATACAGACTTTCACCGCCTGCTGGTATGGAGAGTTATCTCCTCTCATGCAAGTGTATGTGCAACTTGTTGGCCAAGGCACAGGTAATATGAGGCAAGGCAACAGTCAGCCTTTGTCACCTCTCATTCTTTGATGCCTATTTTGTGTGTCTGAGGCTTAAAGATGCAGTATGTCAAATTTTGTCCCATCTCGCAGTGAGGTTGCAGCTTACAACCAACTGAACACCCCACGGCTCGCCCCTCTATATGGTGAACCTACGGTGGTCTCCAGGGTAAAGTAAAAGTGCAAATGGCCTGTGTGACTCTGTAAAAGAGGACCAGGGGTCTCATTACAGAATATTATCCTTTGGCAGATATTTTCAGTTTAGGACAAGGTAATTATCCTGATTTTATTATTTATTTATTATCTAATTATCTGTAATTGAGGATTCTTAACTTGGTTCATGCCTAAGTTAGGACGGTTCTGTAACAGCTACATTCCTGTCTGAAGAGTAGATAGGATTTTTTTTCCTAAATGCAAATATGTTTCTGTAATACCAAAACTCCTAAATGTTGCCCTAAACTAAGATAAGATAGGATTTCAGACTTAGGAAGTTTCTGTAATGAGGCTCAGCTCCCTGCGTAGATATAAAAGGAACACACAACGATTCTCAGTTTCTGGTGGTTATACGCTAATGAAAACATAGATATGAATATTATTTTCCATTTCTCCCAATGGATCTCACTAAATCCTACAAACTGAAGAGAAATTCTTACTATTTTCTGAGATTTTATAAACTAAACCATACATTTATTAATGAAAAGACATCAATAAAATAATCAAGTATGAAAATAATCATTACACATAACAGAAATACAAACCTTACACCATGGGAGGTTAAGAGTTAACTTTTTAAGGTATGAGGGACCTCGAGTGTCTCAGCGAACAGTTAAAGATCAGTGAGTTGTATTAAATCATCTGTGTGTGTTTGTGTGGGAGTGCAGCGGGGAGATACTGTACCTTAGCTACGACCAGATGGCCGACGCCTTTGCCGTCCGTTTCCACAGCAAAAACTTCATCATCATCGCCAGCAGTGATGTGGAACTCGATAAAGGAGCTGCCGCTGTCTGGGTCATCGGCGTCTGTTGCTCTGATGGTGAGCACTGTGTGTCCCACAGCAGTGTCTTCTGCCAGAGTGTGACTGCCGTACTGCACACCGATACAGGAACATGAAGAAAATCAGCCAAACATCACGAGAAAGAAGAAGCTGGAAGTGGTCCACATACTCACATCATTCTTCTCAAACAGAGGCATCTCGTTGTTGACATCGATCACCTTGACGACGACCTTGCATTCTGTGCTGAAAACTGTGAGACAGGGGAGTTAAAACTGACCCACCTCTAGTTACAGGTGTATTACATCGCACAGTTTCGTATGTGTTACCTGGGTCGTTGACTCTGACATTGAGGTTATACATCTGGTGGTCTTTTCGCTGCAGCAAGCGCAGTGCCTGGATTCTTCCTGAATCACCGTCGATGGCGAAGGCAGTGGGTTCGGTAGGTGGATTCTGGGACAGGATGGTGAAAGACAGCTGAGAGTTCAGTGTCCCTTCTTGATCGTCATCATGGGCCAACAGCTGTCCAATCAGGCTGCCTGGAACCACAAGAAACACAACTTGAGAATAAAAACTTGATCTTAAATTTAAGGGCCTCCAGAGTCTTTTAGGCTTGTTACAGTAGAGTAAATCCTACTGTCGATACAAGTCTTTTATCCATCCATCCATCCATTTTCAGACGCTTATCTCAGGCCAGGTCTCGGGGACAGCAGGCTGAGCAAAGCACTCCAGACGACCCTCTCCCCAGCAGTGCTTTCAGCTCCTCCTGGGGGAGCCCAAGGCGTTCCCAGGCCAGATAAGATATGTAATCCCACCTTCAAAATCACTTTGCATTACACCCCCAAATGATCTGTTCCACTACCTAAGAATGAGGCACTAGACTAAAAGTCGGAAACAGTGGGAACAGATTAAAAGAGACCCAGCACCTATCTAGCAGCATTTTATCATGGCAATAGAAAAACACTTGCCAAATAGATGTCATATCTTCTACATATGCAGATTGGTAACAGCTGACATGGCAGAAAATACCCTCCATGTGAAAGAGAAATCGCAGTTAGAATTAAATTTAACAACTTAATGGTTCATCTACACTCTCTCGTCACAGCTCAGGAAAGCACATTGCGTTATCGGCAGAACTTCTCAAGTGTAAATCTCAGAAATGTGATAAATACGGATCCAAAAAATAAACAGGATGCAAACCAACAGAAGAAGCAACAGTAAGATCAAATACAAAGCAAGAGAAGCAAAGTTTAGGAAATTCTTTGGCTAGATCCCAGCTTTGAAGCACGTGTAACACTCTACGCCACTAATGGCTTATGCGCTAACCACACACATCTTACCTACAGGTTCGTCCTCCTGCACCTCGAATACACTTTCCTCTTGTGCACACACTGGAGCGTTGTCATTAATATCCTCCACCAAGACTTGAATCTCCATGGGTGGATCCACCTGTCTGTCGTCATTATCCACTGCGAACACCACCAGGATGTACTGAAACAGAGCCAACACAAGATCAAAAATCAACCCTGAAAGCAGGTTTTGATTTCTACATGAGAAAACAGAGATTTATAAAGCAAACTGTGTTGTGTACCATGTCCTTGTCTTCTCTGTCCAGCTCCTCTGTCAGAAGTATTCTTCCATCTTCTGTGATCTGGAAGGGGAATTTCAGCTCTCGCTCTTTCTGCATTAACTTGTAGATGGCGCTGGGATCATTAGACTGGACCTGGATCCAAAAGGGCCAGAGAGGGATGGTAAGTCACTGCACATAGAGAGTGTACTTTAACGTGTATGCATTTGTGAGATCTGTGAGGAGTTGGCATCCCACCACACCTTTGCGATATCCATAGGGTAAGTTTCCTCTAAGTGCTCTCTAATAGTAACAGGTCCAGGATTGACCCACAGGTTTTGCTGCACGACAATTCGCACTCTGGCGTTACCACTCAGCGCGGTGTCTGACGCTCCGCCCAGGTCCTGCACACGCACAGACAGGGTGTAGTCTGGGTCCTCCAGGGGGTCCACATTCCTCCTCCTCAATTCTGACAAAACAAAGGACGGCAAAGGCTGCAATTATAGCTATTGTTTTTTATCGTTGCCCAGTGTAAACCTTGTGTGCATGTATGAAAGTGTGTCATATATTTTTATATTTATAAATGTGACCAGAGGAAAGTGAAGGTATGTGCGAGGAGGACAAGAGATAAATAAATCAATCAATAAATAGGTAAATAAAAAACAATAATAATATTGAGAAGTCAGTTCAGTAATTTCACAAATAAATAAGCCTCGCACGCTACCCCGGAGTCCAGCCTTTTCATTTTTATCTTCCAAATTGTCTCCTTGTATTTAGCCATCTTATCTTTCTTCTCACAGGTGTCATTGCATGGGCAACAAAAAGTAAAAGTCCGGTGGTTGAACGTCACAAAACATTTCAGCAGATCTGTAATTCTGGACAGCTGATTCACATGGATACAATCTTAGTGATTGGTGGTGGCTTAACCACTCTCCCCGGCTGAACTCATCAACTCAGCACCCAATAAATCACAGCACCAGCACTAATCGCTGTCTTCATTGCAGTCTGTGTTTATCTACATTGACACCACCCGTCACTCTCAAACGCTCTAGCTTTTACACACCCCAAATCCCTGGGCTGGGATCACTCATGACTTTTAAGATTTGAGAAACATGTGTCAAACTAAACAAAAGTTTGTGTACACAGTTTTGTGCTGTAGGATTAGTTCTCAGCTCTTCATGTTTTTTTTAATTCTGGATACAAACCTGCTCTCTCCACACAGGTGAAGAAGGGGTTGTCTTCATAGGGGACATTCTGCACCGGACAGTAGTCACTGAACTTTGTCTTCAGAGCGTCAATACTCTGATCTTCTCCCCTGCCATAATGGATGCCTTCTCTTGCCTTAAGCATCTTTTCCCCTGTTAAAAAAACCACACACACACACACACACACACACACACACACACACACACACACACACACACACACACACACACACACACACACACACACACACACACACATCAAATACTGTTCAATACAGTCAGCTGAGAGATAAAAACAGGCATCTTCAAACACAGACCCATTCACATGCTCACACACACTCAAAGTAATCAGCGATCAACATCACGCGACACATTTAGGCAATCTGCCTCCAATCAGCATTAATCTTGAGCACACAAGATGAGCTGTTTAATCTGGATTTACAGTGGCACTATACTGCCAGATTACAGGCAGGGATGGACAGATTACTGACTTTCCCATGGAACATGTTCCTAGTTCTGCATGCTGATGTCTGGGTTCATGTCTGTGCGTTATTACCTGCTTCTGTGATGGAGATCTCTCCGGTGTTTGAGTCGATCTGGAACAGGAGGATGTTTTGTTTGTTGGGGATCTGGCTGACCAGACTGTAGCTGAGGTGAGCGTTGGGAGTCTGCGGGTTGTCCCGATCCAGTGCAAACACGCGGGTAAATGGGACACCTTGAAGAACAAACAAAACTGATGTTAAAGTCTTACCACAGTAAGATGCCAGCTTGAGTGTTTCAGCACAGAGCACTATAGTGACTGGAAGTCAGTGAACATATAGAAAAACTGCTTAACCCATATGTGTGCCAGGAAAACTACCATAATGGTACTTTAAATGCTAAAACCTATGAACACCAAACACATTCAAAAGCACAGCAGTTTGTTGGTTTTATAGGAGAGGTTTTCCACATTTGAGACAGTCACTGTTTTGCTTTCATTTTAGTACAGAATGAAAATCACTCCACAGAGACTGCAGACTTGCTTGAGTTTCCCATCTCATTCCACATTAAGCAGGTTTAATCTCTTTGTTAAAGTAGTGTTGTCATGGCTAAGTAATACGGCTGTAATGAGGGACATTTTTACTTGTTGATCATCCTAGAAAGCACCTACATCCAGTACACAAGAGTCCACTGCCAAATAGCAACTGCATATGAACTTGTTTTCTCCTTTAATGTCTCCTTAAATCAGAGGTAGGCAGTTTAATGTTGGCATCACTGGGGAAAAAATTCCACAATAAATTTTTAACATGTTGTTATTCAAGAGGACTGAGGCAAAACTGGACTCCTGTACCTTCTCTTGGGTCTACTTTTAGGCTTTAGAAAATCTACCCTGTGAAAGGAGACTTATGACAATCACAGGCCAAGGGCGTTCACATTGGCTGTTCTATAAAATGCAGATGTGTGAGCATGTCCCTTAGGTGAAAGCATGATTTAATGTTGGAGGATCCTGCAGAAAAATGTGTTATTCCAGCATTGGCAACAACTGCCTGCACGGCAAGAGTCTGACAATAAATGAAATAAAACATGCCAACATCAACAAAGCATTTCAGTGATGGAGAGAAAATGTTGCCAATAGTTTAGCCTTCTACTAACCAAGGCCAAAAGCTCACAGCTGCAGGTTCATGTCTATGTAGCTAACATGAGCTAGAGCCTTGAATCACAGTGTCCTTTGCCTCACTCCCCACCTACAGACCCCTTCGCTGGGAGGAGAGCAGGCAGCAGCTCTGGGGACAGACCCCCACTTGGCAGCCACAGCAACCCAAATCCAGCCACTGCAAACTCTAACTCAAGGAGACTGGAAAGACAAGAGTCCCTGCTGGATGAGCAAACTTTCTGTGACTGCCGCTACACAGGTTAGACCCGGCGCTGCAGTCGGCCGCCAGCCTGCTGTGACACCCGTTGCTGGAGGGTTTGAACTGGGCGGATTTGAGCCGCTACAGCCAACTACCACAAGGTCTAGAGAAGCAGGGAGTGAAGCAGAGAGGCTCATGTGTGATCTGATAAACAGAAAGAGAGGAGCAAAAAGGGGCTGAGTGAACTGCATGTAACTGTCGATGAAATAGGATTAAATAAATCAGTGGATAGGAAACAGGGTTACTGTATGAAGCATGAGCATGTGCCTGTGGTGGTCTGGTGGGAGGGCTTTAGGACAGAGAGGGGAGAGCTATAGGAGGGTGTATTTCCTAATTCTGCCATTTTTTTTGCCTTTGCCAGATTTCTGCCAACTTTAAGGATGGAAAAATAATCTTATTCCATGTTATGTGGCAGCATTTATAATGTGTACATGCTTGTTCTAACTTTACATTGAAACCCTACACTGTTGGCTGTTGGCACTGTTTTCTAGCATCTCCACTTGAAATTGAAATAACAAAAGCTGAAGGTCTGAGCAAAGTTCGGATGCACAGATTGAGTCTGTAATGAACTGAGGCTATAGTTTTGAAATGCAATGCTTTCTGGGATTCAGACACGCATGTATGTGAGTGAAACAATACACAGTCCTAAAAGTAGTTTCACACATTACCCCGGCGAAGGTGGGGTTGAAAAACAAGGGACCTTTAATCACATTCAAAGTACAAACGGTCCCATTACGGTCACCTGTGATGGATTATATATATATATATACTGAATATTTACAGCTTTATGTGTGAATGACCTGTAAAGCAATACCAAGTGTTCCTAGGCCACTGTGTACATTCACATCTAAGCCACTGCAGGTTTTGACTTTTTTTTTTTGCATTAGTAATGTTTCCTCTCCTCTTATTTATGAAACACACCTGCTGGATTGTTTTCTCTGACCAGTGCTGTGTAGTCACTCTGGTTGAAGTACGGAGCGTTGTTGTTGACATCCAACACATTTATTGTCACATAAACTGGACCATCCACAACTTCATCATCTGCCAGTGCCTCCACCTGGATAAAGCCACGCACACACAAACACAAGTATGCTTAAATACATGTTTTATAGCTACTACAATGCAGAGGTATAATTTTCTGTGTGCTTTTAAGAGGAGGAAGGACCCTGTTACCGCGAGTATGTAATGGTCCTCTCGTGACCAGTCCAGAGGCTTCTCCAGGAACAGCCACCCATCCTTGGAAATCCTAATGTCGTCCTTACCTTCTCCATTCAGCCTGAAATTATTCACACCTGCATGGGTCACCTGAAACTGTAGAGGGGAAACAACAGATTTGTTTACAGCCTTTTGACACGTTATATTATCACACACAAGAGGAAACAAAAGAAAAAATAGAAAAATTGCTGTAAAAAAGGAATAAAATGCTAAAAACGCATACGTAGAGTAGGGGGTTGGAAGGTCTGTGAGATAGGATATGAGCTTGCTGGTTAGCATGCTCATTTCAGTAGATATCTCTGCAACCATAGACTGTATAAGTCATGGACGCAGCTACTATTGGTTTGTGGACTGCCATTTTGAAGCTTCGAGTTCAGCATTTTAACTATCAACATGTTGTTTTTTTGGAGCCAGAGGTGACCATGATTGGACAAGAGGTTGGAGCTGTGGAGGAGCGAGTGGTGCATCTGACTCAGACTGTAGCGACGCCTCAGACAGCCTGTCACTCAAGCAGCCCCACCCTTAAATATGCATAACTTTAAGTATCAAGTCCAAGAAACTCAAAGCAGTAATTGTACTGGCATGTGTGTAATACCTGATACATGGGATATGGCACCGGCGTCCCCTCTGGCACATCCAGCTCTGTGTTCTGAAACGGGCCCTTCTTCTCCTCCAGATCCTTTCCACCAGCCTATCAGAGCGCAGAAACAGAGGTCAAAGGTCACTGAGTGTAGTACAGGAGGAAGTAAAACTGAACCTCTCCCACTCAACGCCCACATTTGCCCTTTCCGCTTCACTCCGTATTGTAGCTGAATGTAGTCGGGTATTGAGGGCAGGTTTTTACAGGCCAGTTATTTATTGAACAAAAATTACATGTCAAGTGGGAGAACTCTTCCACTGCAGGACAGGAGAGCAAAGTCTACAGAGAAAGGGCCGACACTCAGTTTAGTAACAAGTCACACTTATTTTCTAGTGTTTTAAATGAGTTACCAAGGGTTCTCTTGTACACATTTATTAACACTTGTCATTGATGTTTCCTTTGCACAGGATGCTTGAACGACATAAAAAATGATCTGCCACATGCATGAGCAGATTATGAGACAATTATCTTTGTAATCTTTTTAAGTCTCTTTGTAGCCATCTTGAGTCTCTCTGTTGTCATCTTGAGTCTCTTTGTAGCCATCTTGAGTCTCTTTGTCGCCATCTTGAGTCTCTTTGTAGCCATCTTGAGTCTCTCTGTAGTCATCTTGAGTCTCTTTGTAGCCATCTTGAGTCTCTTTGTAGCCATCTTGAGTATCTTTGTAATATTTTAAAGTCTCTTTGTAGTTATCTTGAGTCTCTTTATAATCATTTTGAGTCTCATTGTAGTCACTATGAGTCTGTTTGTAGTCACCATGAGTCTCTTTGAAGTTATTTGTGTATCTTTGTAGTCGTCTTGAGTCTTTTTGTAGCCATTTTGAGTCACTTTGTAGTTATCTTGAGTCTCTTAATGGTTATCTTGAGTCGCTTTGTGGTCATTTGTGTATCTTTGTAGTCATTTGTGTATCTTTGTGGTCATCTTGAATGTCTAGCTATTTTGTGTCTCTTTCTAGTCACCATGAATTTCTTTGTAGTCATTTTGAGTTTCGTTGTAGTCATGTTTTGTCTCTTTGTAGTCATTTTGTGTCTCTTTGTAGTCATCTTGACCCTCTTTGTAGTCATTTGTTTATCTTTGTAGTTGTCTTAAGTCTCTTTGTAGCTATTCTGTGTCTCTTTGTGGTCACCATGAATTTCTTTGTAGTCATTTTGAGTCGCTTTGTAGTCATTTGCATATCTTTCTAGTCATCTTTAGTCTCTTTGTGGTAATTTTGAGTCTCTTTGTTGTCACCTTGCATCTCTTTGTAGTCATTTGTGTCTCTTTGTAGTCATCTTGAGTCTTTGTGGTTGTTTGTAACATTTTGTAGGTGAAGGCGAGGGGGCCCCTGGGCCTGCACCTGGTAGGCCCATTCAGTAGTCCATCCATGCACGCAAGCACTTCCTACGCATCAATACTGTCCCATAGACTATTCATTAAATCTAAGCATTAATCCACACTGACTGTTTCACACACATTTTAACGGGGTAATGTATTTGTGCATTTACTATGAATATGTATTGAAGGACAGGAGCAGCAATTGGCAGTATTATGTACTCACAATGCTAAGCAGGAGCGGGAGCAACAACAGATGCATCATGGGTGTCATGATCACAGTCTGGGAAGGAAGGGGAGTAGAGGAGGAGGAGATATGGGGGATAGGATTATATACAGTGGTGAGGGAGAAAACAGGAGGTTGAGGAGGCAGAGAGGTGACATGAAGAGGAGGATTTAAATAATACGGTTAAAATTTACAGAGCATAATATTCACTGTGATCTGCTGTTAAATTCACATCTCACACTTGCAGGAATAATGGAAACTGATGTTGTCCAGAAACAATTAACCGCTGTGTGCCTCACTCTGTTCAGCACACCGAGTTATTGATTCATAAAGACAAAGTAAATCTGTCCTTGAATATCCACACATGTACATGCTATCTCTATGTGTGTGGCACCACCTACACAACCATGCGAAATACCCACCTCGGCACACGGGAGAAACTGAAAGTCAGAGCACGCAACTCACGACTCGAGCAATTTTCACAGTGGGTGTCAATATGACGCAGGTGGCCAAAGGTCATTATGGAGTGTTTAACCTTACCGACTTTACAGCAGCCTCAGAGTGACATAACAACCTTCACTGTGTGTTTGTGTGTGCAGGTGTGGCTTTTTTGTTTAAAAAGAATCGCAACGTTTAACTGTCTCTCTGCGTGGTCGGATTATAAGACAAAGTCCCGACCACCTCTCCTACGCTGGGGCAAGACACACCGACACTGTGCTTTTGCCTCTATTTTGTTGTTTTTTTGCATCTTTTTGCAGTCATAATGTAAAATGATACAATTTCTTTCTGCATTTTTAGTCGTTTTGTGTCTCTTTGCAGTTCCTTTGCATCTCTTTGTGGTCATTTATGCCTATTCCTGGTCAGTACATGATACAATAATTTGAGTAACATTCTGGGGATGACAGCCAAGGGGGCCCCGACACTTTGGGCCCCAGGGCCTGTGCAGTAATCCATCCATGTCTCTCTGACATCCAAAAGTTACATATGAAGTTTAAATGATAATTTCATGTCATACAGTGTGTCTGAAAGAAGCTGTGAACCCAGATGGAGTTAACTTACTCTAACACCAGTTTGAATTATGACAAAAAAAAAAGTATTCATCATTATCAAACAAGACTAACATAACATGCATGATTGTGCTTAGCAAATATATCTAGGATGTATTGATAAATGACCATGTTTGAGATCTGTCGACTTGTAAAGTGCAGGCGAGAGAGAAGGCTGCCGCAAGAAAGTGAAGGTGACATTGAGTTGGGCCAATGACCTTTTGGTAGCACAGCACACTTTTAATGTCACCGCCCCGGTCACACTCCTAATGAACAGGACTTTAACTCTATGAGTTTATTTAATTAACTTTAATTTGTATGTCTGTCTACGTGCTGACCAGTACTTCTGCTGACAGGCATATTTTACTTTTTAGAGAAGCCCACTTTGAACTAACTGACTTTCAGTGAGGAAAATATTCTGTTAATCGAATTATTCACTGTATTTGATCAACAAAGCGTTGATGGACAAAGTGGCAAAGCTGTAATGACTTGGCTGTTGCAGGCCCTAACTTTCTTCCTTTAGCACAATGACTGTATGACGTCTGTCAGTCTACATTTCAGCTGCTATGACACCAAATCTAGTGTCCCACACATACAGTAATATCCCCTCAAAGCTCGGCTCTGGCAACAACCCAGGAAGCCACAAAGAAGCAGAGGTCGATTGTCAGATATGCCAACACCAGACGCTAAGGCCCTGTCAAAGTCAAGTGAAGATCACAGCACTTCTGTAACAAACTAAAAGCATCCAACACATCAAACTCAGCCTGTTAAAAAGCAACAGAAGCAGTCCAGTTGAGTGTCCTACTCACACCCCAAAATCTACTCCAAATACTCAACATGTCCAAAGCTGGGAGACAGAAGAGCGAGGAGACTTACCTTGGCGGAGAGATCGAGCGAGTCACTCCTCAGACCTCAGAGTGATCTGAGCAGCCCCATCCTGTCTGGTCAAACGTTAACCAGGTGTTAACCAGCAATGTTTTATTGGATCTAATGATTGTCTAATCACCCTGCCCTCATGTGGAGTTAGCCAATGGCTGCGTAGCTGAGGAACAAGAAGGAGACAGGAAGAACAGAACAATGATACATACCATACTGTGAAAGACAAATCCATTAGCACTTAGTATCAGCCATTGATTTGATATAATGGTTATAGATTATAGAGGGTTACAGAGTCCTGTTGGTGGGTTAAAGTTGCACAACGTTTCTCGCAATAGTACTTTTTAGTCTGCGGGTGTGTGAGTTGTGAACAAAAAGAGAAAAACTGAAGCAAAAGGAATAAATAATGGGGGGAAATTTCTTTAGGAATCTGCTGTTCAGCGTTAGAATTTCTAATTTCCCCTCAGACTTTGACCTCTGCACCTCTGCGCCATTTCCTGTCAGATTTTCCATTACTAGCAGAGCCTGATAAGGAGTTGTGTGTAGACAATAGGACCTCCAGATTACACTAACAATGCAATGCATCATAAGAATGCAAACCCACAGGGTCATCTGGTGTTGTTCAGCGGGTCAAGGCACCTACTATAAAACTGTTAAATAGCAGGTTTGATTCCAGCTCATGGCCTTGACTCTCTCTGAACTTTTCCACCTCTGTAAAAGTGTATAAATGAATGTTCAAGAGAAATGCCTCAAAGGTCCTCATTGATTTATGCCTTATCTATGACCCAACCTCACATATAGCTGTGACGGTCTCCAAAACATCCCAATGCACACCCTGAGCTTTACACGCTGCAGAAAGCTGCTCAGCAACAAGGTAGAGATTTGTGTGAATCCGCAACTGTAGTAAAACAGGCCGTGAAGTGAGTCACCATTTCACAGCACTGTTATTTAACCAGAACCTGTGACTGCCATGTTGATGGTTCAGCGGATGAAGCCATTAATTCAGATGGAGGTGACTCTGTTATGTAAAGCATGGGTCTGCCTTGTGATAGATATTCTGGGCCAACTTGCACCAACACCATCTGCCTGACACTCCCTGGACCGAACATACAAGCACATACACGCACTTCCCCGGTTTCCTCTGAATGTTACCTTGGCAACACATCTACTGCTTTTCTGACAAAACGGAGTTTGGGATCTGAGCAGGCGGTGTCTGAGCAGGATGTTCGGTGTCACACTGTGACCCAAATCTCTGATCAGTCCCTGAGCAGTCAGATCACTGCACTCAATCATCTCTCTCTCACACTCTCTCTCACACACACACACACACATACAGGGGGACTAATTTTGTTTCTGAAAGTTCAGCTTTAATGTCACCTGACTCATCTTTTGTCAGCTCAGTTGTGCGAGTCCCTTTTGTGTCAAAGCTGAGTCACCCATCGTATTTTCTTATTGGTAAGGTTAGGATGACAGACCATAGGTGGAAATTTCAGGGTGGCGGGGGCGGAGGGGACACGTCCCCCTCACGATGTAGAACACGTGCATTAGCCAACCCTCCTACAATAAAAACATGAAAGTAGCAGAGGATTTACTTCGACAAAATCACAGAGATTCATACAGTCATTATCCGTAACTGCTTGTCCTATTTAGGATCACAGGGGGCTGGAGCCTATCCCAGCTGACTTTGGAGTCTGGAGGCGTGGTACACCCTGGACAGGTCCCTGACTATCACAGGGCTGACACATAGAGACAGACAACCATTCACGCTCACGCAATTACATCTACGGGCAATTTAAAGTCACTAGTTAACCTAACTTGCATGTCTTTAGGCTGAGGGAGAAGCTGGAGAACTCACACTGACACAGAAGGGCCCCAACTGACCGGCGGGTTTGAATCAGGAACCCTCTTATTGTGAGACGACAGTGCTAAAAACTACACGACAGTGCTGCCCAAAATAAAGACAAGTACACCGTAAACTGATGCAGAAAAGGCACAAAATGGTGCATAAAAAAATCACCAGAATGCAGTAAATTAACCTCCCCATGTGTCCCCCGTCATGCAGAGACCAAACCTACTCCCTTGTGACAGACAAAAGCCACAATTTTTTTAATCTCAAAACTGGATGATGTCACTTTATTTCAATAAGCAACACTGAAAACATACAAGTAGCAAAATACAATACATTATATCAATCTGTTTTTTATTTACAGTAAGTGCAAAACACAACAAGTTATAAATAAATTTAAAGTAACTACAAAATGATCATCGCAAATCATCATAATTCATCATCAACAGCTTACAACTGGTAATGTTAGCACTTGGGGAATTGACAGACCACACATTTGGCAAAAGGACAAGGGAAGTGAGGAGACAGGAGAGAAGAGGCTAATATTAATGTAACACAAAAAATGTCCTTCTCTCAGTTTCCATCAGTTGATCACTAACTTCCAACATTTATGACACAAGATGCTTCTTTTGCAGATTGTCCAGTCCATTACAGAGGCTGACAAACTGAGCTCAGTCCACTCTGTTTGCTTTAGACTGCAACACATGGATGGCAGTGCAGAAATGTTGCAAACACCTCTCATGTGCACCATGCTGGCTCAGTGTGAACACAGGACTGAGGTTTGAACCGTTTAGCCCTTCAGAACCAGGCTTCCCTCCAGCCCATGTTCAAATGCTCTGATCCCCAGTTCACCTGCTCAAAGGTTTGTTGCAGGGTTAAAAAACAGGAGTCTGTCAGGCTCCTACAGCACAGAGAGATCATGACAGGACTTTGATTTCAGCCAGAACGCCACACTGGGATTGTTCTTTGCCACCACCTTGTCCAGGAAGCGTTTGGCCTTCATAGGAAGGCTCTCTCGGCGTGCACTACAGCTTATGTGCCTGCGACGCTTGTTGGCCTCCTTGGAGTCTCGGCGTAGACGCAGCTGACGCACCATGCCGTGGAAAGCCTCCCAGACGTTGTGCTGCATGGCAGCTGAGGTTTCGATGAACTTGCAGTCAAACACAGCAGCACATGCACGACCCTCTGAAACAGGAAGTCAGTGATCAGTACTTGCACATAGAAAAAAAAACCTCACAGTGAACACAAACAGACAGGGATTTGTTCTCCTCACCGCTGACTGACACCTCCCTGCGTCGCACCAGGTCACATTTGTTCCCCACCAGGATGATGGGTGTGTGCTGGGCAGGCCGGAAGCGGCGAAGGGTGATCCGGAGCTCGGAGGCTCGCAGGAACGAGGCCCGGTCGGTTACAGAGTACAGCAACAGGTAGGCATCACCTGTCTGCATGTAGTGCTCCCGAGCCCATTCGTTATCAGTCTGCAAAGACAAACATGCACCGTTAGATGAAGGATTCACAGTGTGGCATGTACAGTGGGCCCTCCTCAGATTCACACAAGGCAATGCAGCTGTTTTTCCACCTCACCTCTGCATCCCATGTGTCGAGAAGAGTTATGGTTGCAGGCTCTCCGTCCACTTCAATTTCCTTTTCACACACTTCATCTGAAATGATTGGGAAAATCATGGACTTAGTCATTTTGTTGACAGAAATGTGTTATATAAATAACTGCAGCATAATGATATGATTATAAGAAATGAACAAGTGCATGTTGCAACATTACACATAAACATTACAATGGCCTTCTCCCATATAATTTTCTCTGTCTGTATATTATGATGATATGCAGTATTAAAATTTCTATATAGGGCTTTAGTTTGCTTTATTTTGTTTCCTTTTAAAATGAATTATAAAACTAAGACAGATCTATTTGTCAATAATAACAACACAATATATTTCAGCATCTTTTCCTCACCTCCACACAGCTCGCAGTCATCGCTGTCCATGCTGTCCGCTGCCCCTGCGAAGATGCTGGCAAAAGCAGTCTTGCCGACCCCGCTGGCCCCTAAAAGCACCACCCGATAGGGGCCCCCGGGTTCTAACGGCTCCCCGGCGGAGTCGGTGGAGATGACCGAGTCTGAGGACGACCAGCTCCCGCGGCTCACGTCCGACTCCCCGGCGGAGCTGGTGCAGGACTTGGAGCGAGAGATGCAGGCGGGGACGCGGGCCAGGAGGCTGTCTGTGAGCAGGTGGCTGCCCGGGTCGCAGATGCTCCACCGGTGGAGCTCGGTCTGCAGGCGGAGGCTGTGCCGGCGCACACTGGACAGCATGATGCCGGAGCGCGATAAAAATAGGATGAAAACACCCCCCAAAAAACAGTTGAACGAGTCGATTTCTTCCTGAAAAGTCGCTTTTACAGCTTCTTATCCTTCAGAAACATTAATGTCCATTTGTTTCTCAGAGACTCACTTGAGATAAGGGGAGCATAAACTGTCCTAAAATTATAAAAAAAGACAATAAAGTAAGTATAAATATGCTCTGCTGCAGTTACACTCAACAATAAATTACTGCACCCTCAATGAGGCTGATAAAACGCATGAAACTCTTTCTACAGTCCCGACTTCAGATGCAAAGACGTGCATCCCGCATTAAAAACAAACTTTAACTCGAGCATCGCAAAAACATTTGGTTTGGCAAATCCCGGAGCGACTTCTGCTGGCTTCTTCTCCGTGTGTCTGCAGCAGTCTGTGAGTAATCTCCATCTGAGAGTGTCTCTAATGCTGCGATGGGGTTTCCCTGGTTTATAAAGACGAGGAGGAGGAGGGATCACACAAGTGGAGCAGGAGTGTTTACTGTGGTGTGGTGGGTATTTACTGTTTTGACTCACTCTCACACTGTCAGGCAATGGGCTACTGCTGCCCAGATTATGTTTACACCAAAGGGGCTTTGAATTGTGCAACATGAAAGTAAAAATTAATTAAAAAATGTCTTTGTGGAATTTATAGATGAGGTTTTCTGGAGATTAATAGATTTCTCTTATATCCCCCTGAGCCCTGAACTTTTGTTTGGTATGCATTTTTAATTTCTCCTAGCTATTTGGGATCAGCAGGAGCCGACAACTATAAAAAAAAGTGCAAGTTTCAACCATAAAATGTGATCAGGTTTTGGACCTGGTCCATTTTGAGTCGGGAGTTGGGTTCAAACCAGGAACCATCTTGCTGTGAGGCAACAATGCTAACCACTGTACCTTACCAGGGCAGCATGGTGGTGCAGTGAGAGGGTTCCTGGTTCAAACCCAGGGTGGGAGGGTCGAACCCCGGGGTGAAGACAGCTTTAACTCCCACTCCCGCCCACTTCCGCCCACTCTACCAGGTGAGCTTTTGTGGGTACCCCCAAGTCTGGGGTACTTTTTTTAATTCTTTGTAATGGGGCCTCACTATGCCACAAATGACAGCATCTATCCCCAGTGTGTATTCTGTGCAGAGCTCTGTATGTTTGACAATTTGTCTCTGAGCAGCAACAGTTGTAAAATGTTCTACTTCGGGAAAAAACGCTGCACTTATCACTGTCACTTCATAGGGAGCCGTTCAATCATAGAGACAGAGGAACGAATACCACAAAGACCAACTATCACATCTAAATGTTCAACAATGGAGGAAAACTATGTCAATATACTAAAAGCTAATTATTAATATGTATCCTCTCATGAACCCACACAGACCAGCATGTCCATGCTCTCTCCCTATGTGCCTCAACCTTCCCTTCATCCAGAGCAAGTAGCAACATTTTTCTTGTGCAGCTATTACGTATCATGGCAACCCAATGCAACCAAAGCATCTCAGCTGAAAAGACGCTGCGTCTCCAAAGTGCTCTCAAACACTCCCAGCTGGGCATTTCCTGAGGAGCGCCTGACGAGAAACACTCTGGTGGACACAGGGCCTTAGTGTAACTTCTTTCCATGCTAACAAAATAAACTCAGTGAGGGTTTTCTCTGGACTCAACATTTGTGTGGCAATGTTCAGCGCAGAGTGGAAAAACTCATGTTTTGCCAGCAGCATCGATCGTTCCCCATTACATTTCTAACGGCCAGCTGAATGTAACATGAGGATGTCGAGGGGAATTTTGTGGGGAATCAAAGTATCAAACATCACGGCCTGCAGAGGTGGTGTTTAAAGGTTTTTGAGGTGGAATTTTCATTTTCTTCTAACCTAGAGCTGCAACATTAACAGATCACTACTCTGATAAACTCTTTCAAGGCATTTTAAAGCAAAGGTGTCAAACATTTCCTACTTAGCTGCTTATCTTTTTCTAACATGACAGTGAGCAGAATATCTTAAGGTTTCGTCTGCTCAAATTAAAACTGATTTAGTTTGTATATGAATCATTCAAAAATTAATGTCTTGTAAGAACTGAATTTATTTATAAATGGAGATTTGTGTAGGCAGGCGCCAACATGAATAATTGATTCAAACCTTTGCTGCTGCCTGTCCAACCTAACAGATGATTAACAGACATGCTAGATTACAACATGAGCTAATAAAGAAAGCATCAATTATTCCAAAATCCTATTTGCTTCAATCTTGTACTCAACAGCTGCGAAAGATCACGTATTAGGAAGCAGTGTTTGGCAGGCATCTTAACACTTCAGTTGTGAGTATTACCAGTAAGGTCAAATAAATACAAGTGATTCAAGCCACAATTTCCGGGAGCATCTTGACAAAAACATTGACGTGTTGTTGTCTCATTAACACCAACAACGAAGTGAAAGACGGCGGATCAGACAGACGTTGTAAAGTAAGAGACACAAGGTGTGGCTCAAAACTGATAACCAGGTTTTATATCAAATGACTAAACACACCCTGGGATCATCATAGGGCAGATTTATCAGCTGCAGTTCTGTGACTGTTGGGAGTGAAAACAATGAAACCTTCAGAAGTGTCTTTTCAGCATCAGAGAATTTCTAAACATAGCGTCCTATCAGGAGTTACTGAATAGAAGCTTTGCGAAGAGGCTTAGCATGTAAGCCCGAGATCCACTGCCAGCAGCACCAGCATATTGTTAATGGGCTGGAAACCACCAGTTGGTATTTTGTGAATGATCCATCTAGCAATGTACACAAATGTCCAGAGAGAGTGCGCATCACATCACTCTCAACTCATAAACATCAGATTTTCATTTGCCAAAGCACTTTGTGTGTGAGAGAAAGAACAGCCGGGAGTCGAGGGAGTTATTACTGTAATTGTGGGATTACACTGCTTTTTCGTCTGTTGTTTTTCAGGACTTCTATATCGGGTTGTGGCCTCATCTGTGGGACCTGCTGCTGTGTATTACAGTGCTGATCTGATCTGCCTGACAGATGATTGGGCGACATTAAATCCTTGTTAAGTGCTGGAGCACGACCAGGATGAGCGTGGAGGGGGAGCTGTGCTCGGGCTGGCTGCAGACTGGCAGGGTCATGGTGATGGCTATAGATGGGAGCTGAGCGTGGAGTGACCTCTTTCTTTCGATCTTTCAGTCACTTCATGTAAAACATACTCTGTCTCATAGAGTCAGAGAGTTGAGATACACACAGAACAGCCTAAGCACAAGGAAAATAAGCATATTTGTGCTTTCATAAAGACACAGCATAAAATCAGCAGACACAAGTTCAACCAAAAATACCTTCCTGATTTTGTCAGTAATATTAAGTATGGAGCCAGAGCTTTTCTTATTGGGTTGTTATCCAAATGAAATGTAACTACATATTGTGGCAACGCAGACTTCCTGTCTGTTTTTGTAAGCTGAAACCATTTCCCTCAGTGGAAACAAAGCTTTTATTTCACAGGTAAGAAACAATAAATTGTGAAGACAATAAAGCCTCCACAAAAATAACATTTAAAGTCTTGTGTGTGATTTATCCTGGCTTCATGCGAGTAGAAGAAATCTCCGCTATTTGCCAGGCTAATTTATACAGTGTAAAATGCCATAGGTTTGTGCTAATAACATAAGCATGTTATATCTGTTTGGAAAACGTGTTTAGAATAAACAGTTGTTTTGTCGGTGAACCTTGTGAGTTGTAATGGAACCGAATTTTGTAACGTTACCTTTGTTAAATGTCGCTGTTGTCTCTGTCTTGTGTATGTTTGTACACTAATGTATATTGGTTATGTTTCTTGGGCGTCTAATAAAGTGTGATGCTTCTGTGTTAGGTCATGTCTTTGTTTATTCTTCATTTTGTCCATTTCCTGTTAGTTTATTTTGTTAATCTCTGTCTCATATGACTTCAGGTTCCCACATCCTGTCAAGTTTCCTGTGTGATTACCTGGCCTGCCCTAATGTGCTTCAGCTGTGTCTGATTGCCACACCTGTGTCTCATTATCCTATTCTCCCCTTGTGTATGAACTTGGTGTTCTGTTCCTCCTGTGCCAGCTCATGTTCGCCTCAGGCCAAAATTGAACCCAGGGTTGCCACCACAAGGACACAGCCTTCACACGTGGGCTGCCCACTCTACCTACTGAGCCACTGGGTGCCTTGTGCCTGTTTGTTTTAGACTGTTTTTTGACTCTGCTGTTGCCCTTTTTGGATTTGTTTGTCTCGCTGACTGAACACTTGTATACTGAACCTGTTTTTGTGATTAAAGACTTCGATTATCACTTACCTGATGTGGCTCTGAGTTGTGCATGTGGGTCTATTCCCTGTGAGCCTGATGTAAAGAAAGTGTAAAAAAAACCAAACACCTGGCAGTTGTATGCCTCTGTGCACTGGGCAAGTTGCAGCTACAGTTTACATGCATGTCTGTGAAAACATGGACGCTTCACACACACTCTCTCCCCCCACAAGAGCACAGATGATCTATACAATCAGCACAGTTTTAAGATGGACACCCAGGATTAGTGTCATCAATTCAGTATCTGACCAAATGTCTCTCCTTATGTTCCTGAGATATGATGTTTTGTAATGACCAGAAAAGTTTTCTTTTATTTTTCTTTCTTTCTTTTTTTTTTAACAGAACATTATGATGTCACAGCAAATTTGACCTTTGACCTTTTGGATAAAATGTACATATGATATAAAATCAACTACCTCTGCTTCACTTCTACTTGGTTGCGGCCACTTCAAAGGGCTCAAAGGTTTACAACATAACAATCAAACCAAGTTACTGCACCCCAGCTCACAGAGCAGCGAATAATCTGTACCTGTTCAATATAATAGACTTCTCAAGGCTTGGTATGAAAACAAGTGACTCAAGAGAGCCCGCTGCTGAAATAATCTTAGGTCGGCAAAAATCTTTGACATTAGGCCACAGAAAAGAATTTAGTCAATACACTGCACTGAGTTCAGCTTTACAGGACATGGTCCATCCGTCATTAAAATGCACTGCAATGCAAGATGCTTCTTTCTGTCTTAACAGTCTAGAACAGTACAACACCACAGGGTGACCAGAATTTACATTTTGCCTTACAATTATTCATTCAATTCATAAGCAGTCGGTAGTAGTAGTTAGTGTACTGAATAAGTAAAATTTAAGTAAAATTTCCACCAATGTTATGAAAAAGTAAAACCTGTAAGTCATTTTAATAAGAAACTTTCTCTAAATATTTACTTAGAATCTGGAAATTATGTTAATTTTAGATACTAAGTCATTGTGTTTGAGATACTTATTATTATCATCATTATTTTTAGACATGAAATTGTTATTTTTCAGATACAAAGTTATTATTTTGAAACAATAATCTTGAGATACTAATAATAATTAAAAAAATGGAAGTCATCATTTTGATTAACTAAGTCATTACATTTAGAAACTCTGTGACTATTTTGAGATATTACTTCATTATTTATGTAACATTAAGTCATTATTGTAGGAGACTAAATTATTATTTTGGAATACTGAGTCATAATTCATTATTTTTGAGAAACTAAGTCATTTGGGGATTGTAAGTCATTATTTTGAAAAACTAAGTCATTTTTTTGGGAAACTAAGTCATTATTTAAGAAACTAAGTCATTATTTGAGAAACTAAGTCATTATTTGGGGATACTAAGTCATTTTGAGAAAGTAAAACATTATTTTGAAATACTATGTCATTATTTTGAGAAAGTAAGTCATTTTTTGAGATACTTGGTCATTATATTGGGATACTAAGTATTTTTTTGAGATACTAAGTCATTGTTTTGAGATACTAAGTCATTTTGAGATACTACGACATTATTTGGGGATACTAAATCATTATTTTCAGAAAAGATTCTTGTTATTTCAGTCAAGTCCCTCTTTATAATAACTTCTCCCTTTTATCATTACATTGGCAGAAATGGATGTCTGTAAGTGAAGGCTGCTGTAAGATGAGAGGAAGCAGGAGATCATTATGTTGTGGCCTTGAGGTTTTAGCTGCAGTGACCTGGTTTCAGATTTTTTTTTCTTGCATCCTTTGGCTCAGATGTGGGCCAAGGTGGTAATTGCGCAATCAAAGCGCTGGCTGAGGCTCCCTTTTTAACGGAATAATTACTAATAGCACTGTAGATCAAGGTCAGGAAGGACAAATCCAATCTAAGTGCCTACCTACATTACTTCCGTCTTTATGGTTTAACACATTTGTGCTCACATTTAGTTGGTCTTTTTGATGTGGATCTCGTGGACTGCTTATCACATATGTAACAGTATTTATCTAAAATTTTCAGTCTTACAATGAAAAATAACAACCAAATCTGTGTGTGAGTACTAAGTAGTAGGAGAAAGAGAAACAAAACAAAGGGAGAACAATCTTCCTGGTTTGTGGTCTTTATCATCACAAAGAGGTGACAGCATCATGTCTCACACCTTAACATTAAATTTCAGTCCAACTTCAAATGTCTAATCTTATTTTGCGTGAGCACTTATCACTTCATCCGATTTTAAAATGAAATGAAGGTAGAAGGTGTTGTGAATGAGCTACACTGGTTGTGGCTGGAGTTGCTGCAGCAAGCACAGCAGTTTTACGACAGTCTGCCGGAAATAAGGTTGCGGCGGGAGAAGTCAAGACGCGTCTTGAGGTTCTCACGCCCAGCGCACGAAAATATTTCCGGGAGGAAGCCGGAAAACCCGGAGAAAGTCCACACCGACACAGGGAGAATATACAAACTCAACAAGGAAGGGCCCCAGCCGGCTGGTGGATTCGAACCAAACCCTCTCGCTGTGAGGCCACAGTTCTGAACAATGCACCACTGTGCAATAAAAAAAAATACAATTTACAGTTAAAAAATAACAATAAAGGATAAGAGAACAAGTATAGTTGTTAAAAAAAAACACACAACAACAAAAGAACTATGCTCTTTATCTCTAAATGTCTATAAAGAGAGAGCAGTGCAAAAGAGAATATGAGGCAGCATGTCATGAGTGGGGTAATCAATACTACTCATCCCATCTGACAGGAGAACATTCCAGCAAACTGAGCATGAACTATTTCAAAGGACTGTGAGCTGTTCTACCATGTTGACATGAAAACCCCTGTGCTGCTGGAGATATTCACTCTTTGTCACTGATAAATGACGAGATTAGTCTCTTTAAACTCAAGTGCATCCAGTCTGCTGCCATCAATCTTAGAGACTACATCTTTAGGTCGGATGGCTGAAGGCCTGTGCAGTATAGACTGTATCTACTGATGTATCTTAATGTCTCCTCTAGAGCCACGTGCAGCCTGAAGGTGAATGATTGTCGGACTGATGATGAATGAAATACAAGAATTGTGACCTCAGTGTGGGTTAATACCCGAGACTTGGCCATCCAGCCTCCTACA
The DNA here is from genome assembly GCA_035609425.1 of Epinephelus awoara. Taxonomy (NCBI): domain Eukaryota; kingdom Metazoa; phylum Chordata; class Actinopteri; order Perciformes; family Serranidae; genus Epinephelus; species Epinephelus awoara. Next base: position 10,217,777 of record CM069300.1, read on the forward strand.
GTACATTCAGATCTTCCACAGAGGTCCTGTGATCACAGGGAATAAACTTCCAATCCGTGATTCAGTCTCTCCATCAACACAACTGCATCTCTTTCTCCCTGCCTCCAGCCGTGGAAAGTCATTCATTCGATCCATACGCCAGGTCTTTGAGCAAGAGTCTGGCTGGAACGCACGGCTTAAAAGAGGGATTGGCAATGCGGCCAGCAGCGGCTAGTAAGAGCTTTATACAGACAGACAAATTCCAGCTCATGCACACACCAGCACATGGCCTCCGAGACTGTTGGAGGAGTGATTTGGATCAATATCCTGCTTGGACGTGTGACACTCATCTGCCGAACACGTGTCTAGTAGCAAAGTGCTGAATGTGATGGCTCTGAAACAACAAACAGTATCTTACATTTCGACAGCCAGGTCAGGGCAGTAGCTGCAGTTAGTTGCTCGGGTGACGGTTGCCATGTCGGCACTGGTTTCTGTCTGAGGCTCAAACATGGACTTCGTGTTATTGCAAAGTTATAGATCATTTATAGCCATGCTAGAGGAAATGTTGGTCCACCACTTTGGTCCACTGAAATTCCTCAACAGCTATTGGAGCTTCTTAAAACTGATCTGATTGATATATCGATTCAATGATTAATGATCTAATGTCATTAATGCAAACTGAAAACACTGATACAAATCCTCATATTTAGGATATGCCTTTATTTTTAAATTCCCACTGCAGTTGTGTCACCATTCACATCCAAGCACACCTCCTTCCTAAACATTCAAACAGTGCTAGTGGCCTATCACCAGGCAGAAAATGGTGAGCAGGCATGAAAAAGAACATGAGGATATTAACTGATATCATCTCATATTAATCGAAGGCCCCTGAATTGAATTGCAATCCATATTGTGCTAGGGTTTGGTAACAAAACTCAGTGCTATATCACAAGACTGGTAACTAAACACTGACTCAAATTTCAGTGCCAGAGTGTGTGTGAGTAGCTCAGAGAGATCACGTATATGTCACGGTGATGAGACTATGAAGTTGAACGTAGCAGTGCAATGTGTGAACAGTTCAGGCTACTTGTCGGTGAACAAAAAATTTCTGTTTGTAGCTTCTGATTATTTTGAAGGGGGTTAGCCCTGAAGTTAGCGAGCGAAGTTAGCCTCCCATTGGAATCTGACATGGCTCACCTAAAGTGGACTGTTAAGGTGCTGACAGTAACAGCCACTCCTAAACAGACAATGCAGACATGTCTGACTGCCGAGTCTCTCCTGAGTTAGTTGGACAATCATTGATCTGAACTCAACATTTATTTTGCTGTTATCATTACTGTAACTGTTATTTAAATGATTGTAGGGTCAAATTTTATTTATTATGGGACTTTGCTATGAGAATTTGTTAATACAGAGTTAGTTTGAGTTTTAAAAAAAAAGGCAGTTCTTAATGTTTTTTACCGTTGTTTTGTACTTTATTTTCTCAAAAAGTATCAGGTACCATTTAGGTCAGTGGTTCCCAACTGGTCCAGCCACAGGGTCCAGATTTCTCCTTAGTCAGTAGTTCAAGGTCCACACAGTTTAATACAATCAGTGTCATACTTGAATTTGGTCATGTCATTGAGCTAGTTTGTTGTGGAACTAGGATCAGCAACCCACTTTTGGATCGCAACCCACCATTTGGGAACCACTGATTTAGGCAACAGTACTGTTTTAGCACTGAAATTGAAAAAAAAACAAAGAAAAAAACAAAAAACAAACAAGCAATATCAAACCCTAATCGTGGCAGCATATCGTACCGTTGACCAAAGAACTGATACATAGTCCAGTAATGAAACTTGTGATTTACGCCCCTAATTCTTAGCCTTCTTTTACTGTCTCAAACTGATGAGCTTCTGGAGGCCTTCACTGGAGTCCTCAGTCTCCACAGACTACATAATAAATACATGCAATACGTAAACTTTTAATTCTGGCGTTTGACAGGCACCAACAGTTCAAATTCACACTGTGGCCACAGAGAAACAGCAGGTGTCTGCATAATCGCCACGCTGCCTCCAGCATGCCAAACACACACTGACAGGCCACAAAGCTACAACTGTCATATGCATAAAGGAAAAGCTGAACATCCCACAGACCCATTTATTATACAACAACATTGCTTAACAATCACGCAGAGTGGAGAGCATCCAATAAATAATAATAACAATTACCGTTTATGTAAAGACGCATTGTATTGGACCTCAATCTGACAGACCCGAACACAAATCATATGTGAATTCAGGGCGCACGCGCACGCACGCACACACGCACACACGCACACACACACACACACACACACACACAACTACATAACTCCCACGCAGCAGCTTTGTGGTTGGAAAGCATGAACAGACCGGTGTTATGCAAAATAACAGACGGAACAGATCGGAGTATGGCCCACGTCAAAAACCCCCACTGACACTTCACGAACAAGTGGTCACTACATTCAATAAACTGTGACATTATAGCACAAAAACATCAGACTAAAGACTTTTTTATTTGCCTTAAGTGTTCAGGAAATTGTGATTCAAATGGCACTCTTCCTGCACAGACAGCCATGAACTAGATTATTTTCAATGGACAGTTGTGTACACGTCATCACACCACCAAAGCCTCTGTGTCACTTAAACGCGTCCTAGTACAACATAAATCCTGTAATTAACACAATAAATGTCACGCTAATGGACACAGGGTACCTCTCTTACATGCTATCTACATTGTGTGGACATTAATCATTCCTGTCACACAAACTCTTCCAATTTGCATCATTCAAACGTGTAACTAAGGCCCTGTTCACACCAGGTATTAACCTGAGTCTTGGGTGATAGGATCAAAGCAGACGGCTTTAAGTACAGGTGTGAATGCACCCAATACGTCCTCAATGCGCATATGGCTGCATTATTTGAGCAGTGTGTCCACTGATGTGTCCAGGGACACAGAGGGGCCGCTTACTCAGCTGACATCTTCGCAAACTTCTCGCCAGATTAGCAAACTTTCATGTGCTGGCCGCTAACAGCTGCAGCGGTGACAGACTGTCCCTGAAGCCCTCCACTTACCGGACCCATGAACGGTTAGTTCAACATCTGCCCTGTGAGCACCAGCTAACACAGATGCAGCTGTTAAACATCCCAGCAAACTCACAGACACTACAGCAGCTTGCCTTTATCATTAAACCTGTAAATAAGCATTCGTCATGTGATGCTAATAGCCCTGTCACTGTGTGTGTGCAGGTGGACTCTCACCAACTGTCCCCAGCAAGGAGCAAAAGGCGGAGGGACCACGAGTTGCACCTGTCTTATGATAAAGAGAGCAACAGAATGACAGCGGGGCAAGGAGGGCTGAGCCAATCAATAAAATGAGATTTTATCATCATCAGATAACTTTGTATTTGCTTTCATGGCTTGTGTGCTAATTCCTCCAATAATTTAACAGCCAGACGTCTGGTGAATAAAACCCCTGTTTAAAAATGTCCAACATTTGCAGAATGTTTCAAAGGAGAATTGAAAACCAGGTAAAACAGTTTATGGAGGAGCTGTGTTGACACTGATCAGCTGACTGTAAATTCAGATGCAGAAGTCATAGAGGCCTGAAAGAAAGAGGAGAAACAAAACCCGGCAGAAATGGTGTTGTTGATTGTTTAATGATTAGGTGAGACAATTGGATTACAGCTGGCAGCTTCTTGCCCAAAAACTGGGCCCGCTGCAAAGATCAGCCGTTGGTGGGTTTGCGCTGGTGAGGTTTCTCTCACAGGCGTATAGCAGCGGTCAGGCGGTTACTTTGTTAACTTAAAACCCAAGTGTCCATTAAGAAGACGTAGATAAAAACAACCTTAATCTAAAAGGTGTACGGTTAAAAAGGGCTTAACAATTGGATAAAGAGTTGATTTATGACAGAGACTGTCAGGGAACACACAGGTACCTTTTAAATGTTAATGGCTGTAAGTGTGTGTTGCGCAAAAAAAACCTCCCAGCAGTTAAAAACTATGCATTTGTTTTCAAAAAGGGGAAATAATATGCCACTCTCGGCCCTTGTCTTACAATTGCATTTGGCACTGCAGCTACCTGAGGAGGTTAAGCTGTCCTCCCTTTCACTGTCCCTTCCTCTCTGTCTTTGTGTGTTTCTCATCCTCTATTACATCCTCCTCCTCCTCCTCCTACTCCTCATCCACCTGAATAGTACTATCTGACCTGCTGAAAGTAGGCTATCTGAGTTATGAAATGATACTGTGTCCTGTTCCTCTCTCTCGTTTGCAGATCTATCCTGCAGGTTGTGCCACATTTTCTTTACTGCTTCAAGGTCAAACTTCAGCCTAGGTTTTTGAGGGATGGGAAAATATGCAAAAAATGGAACCTTTTCCCAAACCTGGGTCTGTGTGTGAACATGATTGACACAACATGAGGTCTTATTTATTTTTAAACATGCGACAATTGTGGATGGAAAAACAGACTTGGTGTACAAAGGCCTTTAGAGCTGTCCACCTGTGATCCGATCACCCAAGACACGTTATCACCAGGTGCACACAGGGACTCTAAAATGCTCTGCTTTCCCCAGGAAGAATTTTTCAGTCAATAACAAATGTTTAACTTCTTAAAAGCTTTATTACACATATTCCTTTGTAAATTCATTTATTTGTTGACGTTAAACAGTAAATTTCCTTAAATAAATTAAGAAGATGTTGAGAACAAAACACAGAATCTGCTGTTGTTGGCAGCAACTGTTGAGTGCTTTGTAATATGATGTAGCCAGACTGCTGACAAAGCCCAGAAGCCTGAAGACAAACACGTAGAAGACGAAGACACATTTGTGTATATGTGTGTGTTTGAGTCATCTGTATCTTGCGTGCAATCTGGTGCGCTTCTGTTTACGGAGCTGTGTGAGAGATGGTGGTCTGGAAGGCGAAGGTGATGTGGTTTCGTGCGAGATCAAGATAAGGGTCTGAGAAGGTGTGTGTGTCACCAGAGAAATGTCTCCACTGCATCAGCTCGGACATGCTGAGATGCTTCTGTTGCGCCCCTCCGCGGTCGCCTTGACGACCAAGCTGGCAAGGCCTATCAGACACCTGCTCCTCTTCCTCTATGACAGCTGAGGATGAAGAAAGATAGTATGAGGAATTAAGTCAAATACTGGTGTCAGTATATGTGGGGCTGTAGTGGAAGAAGTCTTCAGATTGTTTACTTGAGTAAAAGTTCTAATACCAAAGTGTAAAAATACCCAACTACATGCAAAAGTCCTGCATTTAAAACCTTACTTAACTAGAAGTACAGGAGTATTATCAGCAAAATGTTCTTAAAGTATCTAAAGTAAAAGTATTAAATGTGCAGCAAAATGTTCCCTGACAATATAATAATATTAATATTCTGCGCCGCCAATTTACGGCCACTAAAAGTGTTTGTCAATTTGTACTTGAGTACAGTACTGATGTAAATATACTTAGTTTCATTCCACAGCTGGTGTGGGGCGTCAGCTATGTGCCTACCCTGGACTGAGCCATCCATGCTGCAGCTGCAGTTCAGCAGGTCGTGTGTTAGAGACAGCGTGTCTGTCAAGCTAAAAAGATCTCGCAGTTCACTGGTGGAGAAACTGGTGTGTTCTGCCTTCTTGCCCAGGTCAACCACCGTCCCAGAGAGCCCCTGTTTGGACACCTGTCTCTGGAATATGCGCTCCTCAATAGTCCCTGCGAGGACGTAACAGACACCAGGACATAAAGCTTCACATCAGTCTGGTTCATGACATACTGAACATTCAGGCTCATTGTGTGTTTTCTCTGACCTGCAGTGAGGAGGCGATAGATGTGTACAGTCTTCTTCTGTCCATCTCTCCACACTCGAGCCATAGCCTGGACACAGGACGGAGAGAGGGAAAAGTTGTAAGGGAGAATTACATTTAAGTGCACAGCACCATCTGGTGGATATGTAAGTGAGTGTGACAGAGTATGGGGTGCTGCTTTCACACCTGTTGAGACTACAACTTTTTCTGAGGGTGATGATCAGCTCAGGTAAAAAAAAAAAAAAAAACAAGGACGCAAGAGAGGCGCCTTTTACAAGAATATCACCCGGCTGGCGTATCACTTTTTGATGAACTGCCAAAAGAAACCGAGTATGACACAAACACAACACATCTCTGTTTAACTCCTTTTCAGTTTCTATTTAAAATCCCCCCACTGACGAGGTCACCCATGTAGTTGTTACTATGGTTACCAAATAATTTGTACACATACTGTATACAGTACAGTGCTTATACAGATTATGTGAGACGGCTTCATGAACAGCAGCTGATTTTATAATCATATATCTACTATCTGTGATCTGTCTGCTTTCAGAGCGCACACTGCAGGGTAGCTGCACATTTTCTGATTACAAATGACTTTAAAGATGTTTTTAATACCTCTAAAAAGGAAAAACAACCATTACTGCAGCAAAAGACATCGACAAAGACTTTCCGTCGTTTTTAAATAGTTAATATAGCTTAAGAAGAATAAGAATTTTTTTTAACACATAAAGGAACGCTTCATCCTTGAGTATGTTGAATGTAAGACTTTAAAGACTTTTTAAGGAGCCACTATGGTGGAGACTAATGGAGATCCTTAATAAACTAAACTAAACTAAACTGTGAAAAAGCACCTGGAAGTGTTTGATTGACAGCTTTCACACCAGCTTCAACAAAATGAACCGCATGGGGACCCTGTGTATGTGTGTGTGATCACAACACAGAAGAGACAGCAAACAAAGAAAACAATGTTACAGACTGAAAACTTTTTTTGGCAGGTCTGTGAGTGTGAGTGTGTGTGTCTCACCTGAATGTCATTGGCAGGATTCCAGTCAATATCATACAGCACCAGGTGGGAAGCACCCACCAGATTGAGCCCCACCCCGCCTGCTTTGGAGCTCAGCAGAAACAGGAAGTTCTGAGAGTAGGGGCTGTTAAAAGCATCAACTAGCCGCTGCCTCTGGCCGGTGGGGGTGTGTCCGTCAAGTCGGCAGAAGGTGTAACCCAAGTGTACACACAAGTCCTGGAGCAAGTCAAGTGTCTGCGTATAGTTGGACACTACGACTACCCTGCAGGAGCACACATACTGTGTCAGTATATATGGACAAAAATGCAAACACATACACATACTCATCCACACACCTGTCTGAGGGGCTGATTTGTCTGATGGCGGCCAGCAGGTCTGACAGCACCAGAAGTTTTCCGGAGTCAGCGGTGTTGAATCCACCTGAAGAGTAGGATTCTGGGAAGAGCTCAGCCAGGCCCTCGTATAAAGTGCTCTCCACTGAACCACTGTCTGTTCTCTCCTAAAAAACAGAGCACAGTGCTCACAGTGAGGACTGGTAGTAGATCTGTAAACACTAACATAAATGCAGAACACGAATACGAATTCCAAGGGGCAAAGGGGCACTTGAACAAAAGCGGTCAGTTTGGTCCAAACTGATAGTTTTAGTGAAAGTACCTCATACAAACCCATTTAAAAAAATCTGAACTATTCCTTTAAGAGGCCAGATGCAGGTTTTACTCCCCCAGGGACTAACAAAGACCTTTACCTTGACAGTAGAGTGGAGCAGACCAGGGTGGTTACACAGCTTCTTCAGTGCAGTGATGCAGGCCAGGTGTGTGTGCATTTGCACGGAGCCCTGAAGGCAGGCTCTGAAGACTCTGTGGCAGAGGAGATGCTTGTACAGCTCTCGCTGCAGAGGGGACAGGTCGCAGAACAGTGTCCAGTCGAGGCGAGGAGGCAGGTACCGGTTGATGATCTCCTGTGTCCGTCTCAGGATGAACATGCCAGTCAGGCGAGAGAGCTCTGCTGCCCGCTCCTCTCCCAAAACGCGCTCCTCCTGTTGGCAGAGACAGGTCAGGTTTAATGCTAGATTAAGCTGTTGATATACAAATTACTCATGGTCAGGAGGAAGCAAGAGGGGCGGAGGTGGCACTACCTCTGTGCAGGAGGGCTGTCTGGAGCGTAGGATTGGCTCCTCGTACACCTTCCTATATGCGGTGGACGTGCCAAGGATCCCTGGATTAACAAACTCTATAATAGCGTAGAACTCCTGCAGATCGTTCTGTACTGGGGTGCCTTCAAAACACAGATAATTTATTATAAAACCTGTTCCAAAAGGTGCAGCTCTCAGTTTGAAACACCTTAAAGTTTGCCTCCATGTTTCTGTCAGTGTACCTGTTAGTATGACTCTGCGACTACAGCTCAGGCTGCTGAGGGCTGAGGACGTTTTGATGCTGCTGTTCTTTAATCTGTGGCCCTCGTCACAAATTACAAGACCAAACTCCACTTTCTGCACCTGAAAGTACAACAAACTAATACTGTAACAAATTAAGAAGACAATACAAGCTGATCTGTTTGTAACATGAGTATTTTACAGCAAGACACAAGATGAACATACCTGCTCCAGGCAGCGCAGCAGCATTTCGTAGCTGATCACAAGAACACTGTGCAGAGGGGACAACACGAACTGCTCTATCCTGTGGTCCTATGTCAACACAGTATGTATATTAATGACTGAATGCATTCTAGAAGAAGGTAAACGAGTGAATCTGATACTTCACCACATTGGCTGTGAGCCTGAAAAATTTCACCTGACCTAACAGAGATCTTTCTATTTATGCTACCATCATGCTGCTTGAGCTCCTTGTAAAGTGTCTCTCTCTATAAGAAAGAATTTCTCCACCTCCTCTCACCTGATCCACAGTGAAAACGCTGATCCTCTCACGGCCCAGCCACTTGTTAAACTCTGCGCCCCAGTTGTGCACTAGGCTGCCGGGGGTGACCACAAGGACACGCTTAGCAACGGGTTTCCCACCGTAAGGTCCTTGTTTAAGCAACGTCCAGGACAGTGCCACGCTCTGGAGGGTCTTCCCCAGACCCATCTCATCAGCCAGGATAGCCCCGTAGCGACCTACAGCTCTGAAGCACAAACAATAAAACACACCAATGTAGGAATCTTGATCATGGCTTAGAGGTGCATGTCCATCTGTATCTGTATTTGGATAGAAGACAAAAAGTGGGTGTGGCTTGTAACGGTTGTCAAGTTAATTCAGGCAAATGTTGTATTTTCAAACCTAACATTCATTCACAATGCAAATATTTGTGCCTTTAAAGTATTAAATTGATTTCATGATGGCACATAATTATTTAAATAAATTTACACATCTTCATACTATACTTTTCATCTCTCTCTTCTCTTTTTTTATCCTTAACTAAGCTAAGTTTTATGAACTGTCTATGTGTTTGCATGCCTCTGAAATAAATCCTGAAATAAATAATTATACATATATAAATATATGTAAATATGAATACATAAATGCATCAGTATAGTTGAATGAATAAATACATTCTATTTTTCTTAGAAGGATGTTTTTCAAAGGACTACTCTAATTTATTTCAGGGGACTTTCCTAATGCCACATTAACTTCCCAGCTCTTTTTATTTCAATCCGTTTTAAATAACCATGAAATACTTGGCAGGGTGTTATAGGACGCAAAGCTAAAATTCTCTTAAACCTCTGGCTGATACATATAGTGTTACATCTTAAACAGATGAATATAGATTAAAAAACAGGGTAAAATGTCCTTTTTTTTTTTTTTTTTTTTTTAAATTGTTGAATTTGCGGCTGTGAATTTTGAATGAAAAAAATTAACACAATAAAGCTAAAAAAAAAAGCTAAAAACTACAGGTTCTATGTTTATTTCAATGTATGATTTGTGAGGGTTTGAAAAAAATACAGCTGTCGCAGGCTTTTATATCGCTGCTCCGGCACATGACGCCTCCTCCCACTCATGCGATCAGAATATAGTGATCATTATCTCTCCCATTTGCTGAAAGTGTAAAACAGAACTGGACACTCTTCCACAACTTTTGGGAATGCAGTCTGATTACTAGATACTGGAGACACATAGCTCATGAGTTATGCGGGATCTTTAGGATCACAATAAGAAAGAATCCAGGGCTACTCCTACTGAGTTTGCCCTCAAAAGAAGAAGCACTCTCCCATAATTATTATAGATTACTGGACAATCTTTTGATCCTTGCTCATAAATGCATCCTTTTAAATGGATTAAAGATACTCCACCCGCAGTAACAGTCTGGCACAGGAGGATTTTTAGTGCCTTACATCATGAAAGAATAAGATCTATCCTTAAGAAATGAGTCCTCATCATCTCTAAGAGCTGGAGCCCTTTCCTAAATTATCTACACTTAAACAAACTTTATTAGAAGGTCAATAACCTTCTGAGTGGAAGCATACTAGGCCTAGAGCCATGTGAGATTTCCTAAATGCTTAGCTTGTAATACTTTTGCCATATGCTGACTGCTGTGAGACACAGAACACTTCTTCCGCTGTGAGGCTGAAACAGATTCATGTTTAAACAGCATCAGAGAGAATACCACAAGACCAGGCTCTATTACCTCATGCCCATGACACACTCATAGAGAAACAGCAGGCCGTCTCTCTGGTGGGGTCGCAGGTGAGTGGTCAGGTATGGGTCGACGACAACATCAACCACAGGAAGCCCTGACTTGTTATTAGACCACTGGTGGTTCGCAGAGGGACGAGGCATCACTAGAGCACCTGTAAAACACCCAGAGATCCTGAGTATGTACATACACAATGTGAGAAGTGTTCTCACAAACCAAAAGATGCCACAAAGTGTCAAAATAACAATCATGACATATCTTTTAGAGTTCTTATTCTACGTACCTGGAGCCAGCGGATCATGGCGAGGTCTGCAGGTCTGCTCCTCCTCTGATTTGGCTCCTGGGTGATCTGCTCTCCCCAACAGCGTTGGGGGGCAGAAGGGTTTGGACGCCAAGCGACGAGAGGGAGGTGGAGCTGCCTTGGTTTGCGGCTCCTCTTTCTCTACCTGGACCTCTTGAAAACAACGTCCTCTGGCGAAGTCCTCCGCAGAAATGACCCCCATCACCTCCACCTCCTTCCCTCCGATCATCAGGGTCTCTCCCTCGGACAGGGAGGCCAGCTGGGACACCTTGTAACCACTTCCTGCACACAATCACACACAAGCATACCCACTGAACTCATGACCGTGTATACTGGGAGAAATGATCTCCAGGGGTTTAAAGTGCTCGCTAGATCTACTAAAATATCATGTCCGCATTCAGAGGTTGTTTCCATTTTCCCCAAGTGGCCAATTGCCTTTGTGCAGGAGTAAAGAAGTGTACTCAAGATGTAGTCATGATATTCAAACATCTCTGTTTGGTGTGGTTACACGTGCACCAGAAAACTTGGTAAAATTGAGAAGAGACAATTCCCCCGGATCTGCACAGTGTAAGCGAGACTTGTAGGAAACCAATCTAAACGCTGATTGTGTCATTCACCATTAAATTTATAATCATAACTTCACGCAACAATCTTTCACGTTAAATCAGTACTATAAGTGACTCGTGTTGAAGATTTACTCAGATTTCAGAGGCCGCCTGGGCTGCGTTCACTTGCATTAAAACATGACAATAAGCAACAGACTGAATGTAAACTGGGGTTTGTCTCTGTCTCACCCTTGCCAATGTCCTTGCCCTCCATATCTTTCAGTGTGGCCGTGCGTCCTCTTGTAACCAGGACGGCATCACCCTCCCATCGCTTGTGTTTCTTCTTACTGGCTTTACACCACACCACACTGAAGTAACGCACTCCGTCCTGACTGCAGCCAGAGTCTGAGCCTGCAGCTCCAGAAACACACACAGACCCCACTGGAGGCTGAGGGGGTTGAGAAGAGCCAGGAGTCAACTGAGGGCAACTGTTCCTTCCTGAAACACAAAGACATAAAACGAAGTGAAAAACCAACAGAAATATCTGAAACACAACTCACCAGCAGAGGTCACTGTTGCACTGAGGCTACACATCGAACCAGATGTTCATACTCAGATGAGACAAGGCAACAACCCTTGATCATGTATTCCTTTGCTTATAACTTTGGTTACAATGATAAAAATATGTAAACCCAGTTAATAAAAATCATATCATCATGACAGCAGATGCCTGTTTGACATGTAATGAACACAAAACCAGCCAGCAGAATATTAACCTCACTTTTTTAATGGAAATGAGTGGACATATGGACAGAGTGTAAAAGAAACTGACAACACTTGTATACCAACATTACAATACAATCAATGTTGTAGTCACGCACATTAAATAACAGTAACATCGCAAAACCAATTCCACATCTCCCCTCTGCTGATCATGTAAATTCCGCAACTCACAGAACAAGGTTGGTCATCATTAACATCTTGAGTTTAAGGCCTCTGGCAGTTTAACTTGCGCTTCAGTCCTGGATATCTGAACATCTCTCAGGTCTAAAACAGTGTTTAGAGTAATTGATAACCAACAGAATTTTGAATAAGCATTCAGTTTGGTTACTTGAAAGTGCTACAAGGAAATGCCTTTTTAATTTGTCACAATGTATTCTAATAGATGTCACATCAAGAGGAAACTTTCTTTACAAAAAAAATGCATCAAGCACTTCACAATCCCCCTGATGTCGGCAGACTCTTGCACTTGTGACACTCCAGTAAATTACTGTTGCTGGAATTTTTCTAACAAGATCATTAAATGGAAACTTTGGTATTTTTAAACCTGGACTCTGTTTTTCTGTGTTTTTGTGTCTGAGTTACTCGTGGGAACAACAATTCTTCAAATTGGTCGAGTACTGAGAGAGAGACGGCTGCAGCTGTAGCGGCACTGTCAATTTACATCCAATAAAAGCACTTGTTTTTGGTACTGACAGCCTCAGATTGTTGTTATAAGTGTCTGACAACATTACAATAAGGAAGCAATGAAACATTTTTTCTTACCCTTCACTGGTCTGTTTGTTATTGTCACTAAGTCTTGCTCAAGCAGAAGTCTTGTTCTGAAATCTAGCAAGAGGTAACTTGTTGCAGGAAAACAACAGTGGAGACGTTAGTGAGAGTTGGAGAGAGAGGTGCCAAGAAGAGTTTGTTGTGTTACATGTAGCTGATTCTGACAATGTGGAGAAGTTTATGAGATTTCAGACCAAGCTAAACTTGGTTACACACACTAAAAAACAGACCGGACCAGTGAGCGGTGCAGAAAAAAGATTCACTCCTCTGTTGGGTCTTTTTCAACATGTCGTCAGACACATATAATAACAGTCTGAGCCTATCAGACCTATCAAGCACTTTTAACATAAAGAAATTGACGGTGCACAATTGCCCGCAGGAATAACATTGCAGCAGTCTCTTTCAATGCTGGACAAATTTCAAATATTGTTGTCTTTTGTCACTTAGACACAAAAACATGAAAAAATAGGGTCCAGGTTTAAAAAAAAATACAAAGCTTTCCCTTTCACACTATGCTAAAATTCCTATTGATACATACTGTTGGCAGATCTTGGCAAGAACAGCTCCATAATGAAATGGTTCACTCAGTTCACAACTACCAATATTCCCTTCTAGAACCTGGACCTTCCCATTTATTTTACCTATACCGGCCTGCTAGTGTTTGTAATGTGAGCACATACAAGTTTTGTTACTGCTTCTGCCAATGAGTACTAGAATGATGATACATTTTTAACACCGACAAGCATAAACACAGACCAATGGCAACACGAGTCAGCCTTTTCCTGCAGTATGCAAACAGGCTTTCAGCATCTGTACGAGGCACTATGTTTCCAAAAGAAATTCAAGTTCTGACACAGCTCTAAAAAACAGATGAGTTTGATTGCTCCTCCGAGCCTCTCCCTTTCTAACACTGGACACAGATGTGCGTGTTCATGCTTGTTATAGAGGAATTGGCAGTCCGTGTCTCAGTCGCGCAGCCTTTAGTTTCTCCACTTTGATCTTGGCTCTCAGAAGTTCCTCCTCCAGGTCCTGCTTCCTCTTCAGCCCCTCCCTTTTCTCCTCCAGGTACATGGCAACCTTCCTGTGATTGGCTAACACCAGCTCGTGCTCCTCTTTGGCCAGGTGCAGAGGGCGAAACCTGTCGGGCTCGTGGTGGGGGTAGATGTCGTTGGGGTAGAGGTCGTGTCGTAAGGGCAGTGGCGAAGTGGAGAGGGGGATATTAACAGACGAAGGGACGGGAGACAGGGATGCTTCGTAATCGTGGACGCTGCCCAAGTCCTGCTCCCCCTCCCGCTCCTGGCCTCCGTCCAGCCCTGGCCCTGTGTGTGTGGCGAGGATGGGGAGATCTGGCGGTGGTTTAACATCCTCTTCAGGGTCCAGCTGGACCACCTCATGGGGGATACTTGGGACAGCTGCTGAGTAATCCTGGAGTCCAGCCAGAGAGGAGCTGCTGCCAGGATGCTCGACAGGAGAGTTGTGCTTGCTGTATATTAATCTACAAATGGAATGAAGGATAAAAACAAGTGAAACTGGAGTGCTTAAACAGCATTTATTGAGTGTCTACATTTTGTTTATGTGGGGTGTGTGGAGACCTCTGTCGGTGACGATGCACACTAAATTAATCAATCAAAGGGTCAGTTGACTAATCAGAGTAGACGAGGGGAAATTAAGTGACTCACCAAAGTAAAAATAACAAACCTGTGCTCACTACAGCCTCACAGAGAATAAGATGTCCTTGCTATTACACATAATTAGGCATACTTAATTAATCTGCAATATGTGTTCTTGGGTGGGTATTTATCTCTGAAAAACAACAGTTGCCCACTAAAATGACACTAAATTATTCAAGTGTTTGTTGGCTTCTGCATCCTCTCCCGAGCCAATATTGATATATTCTACTTAGCCTTATTTCCCTTACTCTCTGTAGTAGTGGACCAAGTTCAAAACTTTATTTTGGGGCTCAATTTGAGATTGGCAATTAAATTAAATGTAAAAAAGAAAAAAAAAACACTATGATTAACCTGAAACTAAATTGGCAGATTAATCAATATTAATAGAGCAGTTGAGTATTATCCATCTAAATAATAACAGCAGGACAAACTTTATTTTCCTGTTGAGCCTGATGATGTACAGAGAGTGTAATCTGATTGGTTTTTGCAGATGTGAGTTCAACCCCTCCCTTCCTCCCTCCTCTAGAGTTCAATCAGTATCGTGACCACATACTGTTAATGATGTATGTGCTCACTAAACCCTCGCCTGATCCTTCAGGACTGCATTAAAACGCGTGTTTGTGCTCGTGGGTGTAAATCAGACTGTACCTGCGCAGTGCCTGGTCCTTCTCGTGGATGGGCACATGGTGAAACAGGTGAGGGATCATCTCCATAATTCTCCTGGTTGGCTCTGAGATGCTGGCTCTGTACTCCGGCTGGGCGTGTCTCCGCTGCATCACTTCCTGCTTGGCCGACTCCTTCAGCCTCTTGTAGAGGGTCCTGAGGCCCTGAGCGGTGCGATGGGGTCGGTCCCCTCCCAATGCATTGTACTGCTCAGCGACAGTGTCCCAGCACTTGTTCTTGTCCACGATGACTGCATGCTTGTTGGTGTGCTCCTCCAGGATGCGGATGTGCGGACGGACCAGCTTCAACAGGTCCAGCTTCTCAGAGAGGGTGAAGTTGGAGGACCGAGCTTTACCCACCATACTGGACAGAAACACAGAGCTGGATGCCATCTTATAGCATAGCGGACTCACACAGACCAAGTCAGGCCAACGGCGGTCACCCTCCAGCAGCCGCACTCAGGACTAAGGCTCCTCACTCTTTCCACCTGTCTTTTTGTGTCCCTGCTGCCGGCTTCTCTTGTACCACCGTGATAAAGCTCACACTGGTCTTACTCCCATGTATTCCCCATTTTCCTTCTAGTCTTCTTCTAGATCAAACATAAGCGATGTCTAACATGTGTATGGACTCATACACTACTCCTAGGTTCCTTCTCAGCCACGTTGCACAACAAAAACAGGCTGTGCTGCACACAATAAGAATCAGGCTTAACTAGGCCAGCCTCGTTTAGGCCCCCGCCTACCGCGGAGGGCTTTGGATGAATTCCTCCCAGCTTAGGCTGACGTAGCTAAGCCGCTTAAGCCCAGCCCGACCTACTTACAGCTCGGTCTCTCTAAACCCCAAACCAAGCACAGCACAGAGCACAGCACAGCCACACTGCCTCCACATCATGACACAGACAGGGAAGCAGCAGCGCCTCTGTGCCCTGCACAAATGAGGGAAACAGTCTTTAAACAGTGTATTAGAGGTTATTACGGGTCACGGGTCTATTTTCCAAAAGTGAGAGATAGCGCTGGCTTAACTAAGTGAAGGGGGAGGGGTTTGTGAGCGCGCTGCGCATGCCCGCACACACGGATCGTTCATATCCATCTAATGCCGAGTGCGTAAAATAAACCAGAAACAAGGACTCGCATGATTGAGACACGTGTTCAGGGCGCGTGTGGAAACCGTGCCGGGAGTGTAAGCCGCGCATGTACAGGGTGGAAAACAGCGGCACTAGTTGCTCTTGCAGGAGGAGGGAGCGGTGGCTCACTGATCCTGAGCACAGTCCTAATCTGCCCGGCGCTGCCGCTGCACTACCCCGCTAATTTGCATAATGCTGGACCTGCTGTCACTCAGCTTCAGCCCGCCTGGTTTAACATCAGCATGTGTGTGCATGTGTGTGTGGGTGTTATTATTAGCCACAGAGACGAGACAGTCGGGCACTGCGGAATAAGAGAGCGCTGTGACTTAAGGCGTTGCACACGGGTTTTTATGTAGAAGGGACTGAAGCACAGCTGTACTGACTGATCTGCACGCCGGTGCGTAATTATCGTGTAGTTAAATCAAGTGAAAGCATCGACCCTGGGTTGTTATCACGGTATAGGTCATGTTTAATATCCAATATTAGTATTTGTAAGACTAAAACTACGCGAAAATAGCTGGATTGGGTGCTGTGTTTAAGCTTACAGGTGTTGTGAGTTAAAGCAGACTACATCCTGCCGCTGAAAAGGCAGCTAGTTTCATGTGCATCACCTGATAAAAGTTTTTGCAACCAAACCTGCACAGGAAAGAATTTAGTCGCAGGTGTTTCACAATAGAGGATTCAACATCATGTTCCCATCATTTTGATCATTTGATATTATTTTCCATCAGTGAACTTGGTAAACTAGTGTCAGCTAATGCCCAGCAAGATGCTAGAACTCTATGGTATTACATTCCTTTATAATAAACATTGAAATAAGGAAGGCTGACATCTGACATAACTGAGAAGAGACAGTGTCAATCAAATGTTTTAATTACCTTGTATTATGTTGTATACTGAGGTATTTCTTAATCAATTTCCATTTACATTCATTGTAAATAACCTTAAAAAAGAAAAAAAAATATGTGTGTGTAAGATATATACACACACACACACACACACCTATATATATATATATATATATATATATATATATAAATTTGTGAGTAAATAACCTGGACCTAATTGGAAGTGGCTGTGGTTGTGATTGCTCTAATTAAGCACCTCTGGGAGCAAACATGGTGTTTATTCGTCCTTTTAACATACAGGCTTAATTGGCTGATATTTTCAGCACCTGCATTTAATTGAACACTAATTACGTGTCTCTTTACGTGTCTCATTAAGATCTCAAAGCTTGCAAGTTCCTTTTTTCTTGAATACAAATGTTTAGCTCCTCAGCGAACACTTTCCAGATTCTGGTTCACTTTTTCCTTCACTCTTACATGCAGTGCCTCATACAATTATGCCTATGATATTAGCAATATTATCACAATCCCACTCAGAAAAAACTGCACTTAGCCGGGCTGTCTTTTCCTTAAGAGCATCTCATCAATGGAATTTAGTACCACAATCAATTAGAGATGGTTTATTGAGAACAATAATGTCTACAATGATGCTACTTTTATCTAATTACTTTATTTTTACTGTACCTGTATCATCTGCTATTTGGATTTTATCCACTCATGTAACTGTGTTGTATGTGCATAAATACACGTATAACAGTATTGTATATGTCTATTCACCACAATGTTGTATGTTTTTAATTAACTTAAGTTTTTTTTTATTATTCTAGGACGCTTATTTACATCAGGCAAAGGGACTGCAGATGAAAACTAACTTTTCCACAGGTATACTAAAATTTGTTTGAATGTGGATTAATGTGTATTTGTTGTCATATACACCCACATGCACAAACAGGACCTATACATAAATTAAACAGAGAGTGGTCAGAGCAAGGGGCTGCCCATGGACGGGCACACCGAGCAGTTGGGGTTTTGGGGCCTTGCTTGAGGGCTCCTCGGCAGTGCCCAGGAGGCAAACTGGCACCTCTCCAGCTACCAGTCCACACTTCAGGTTCTGGTGCACAATCTCCACATGACTATCCTTGCCCATAACAGGTACTGTCCCAGCCACAAATCTTTGTGTCTCACCTGCTGGTCTGTTGTCTTCTGTGTTCTCTTCCAAGCCAGTGTTATGATCTTCTGTCTCAGCCTTATTCTCCTTACTTTCCGCTGCACTAAGAACACGAGCCAGAGCCCTTGACAAGGCCGGAGCAGGCTGGGCAGCTTTGGGCTGGACATCACACTCTGTTTTCCTTGGAGCTGGTGCTGCTAAACTTCTCTGGACCTGCAGGATGTGAAGAAGAAAGAATTCATAATCTGAGGGAGTTGGATGATGAGAGTCAAAACAATACTGCGAGATCATACTGAAGGTTAAATGATGTGAATAATTTACCTTCTCTAGTGCATTGCCAAGACCAGGTTTAGGGGTAAGGGGCTTGGATTCAGCCACAGGACATGAAGTAGTTGCTCCAGGGGGCACAAACCGAGGCTTTTTCACAGCATTGCCCAAGAGCTGGCTGGGAGCTCCGGAGCGTCGCATTCTGCTATCCACAATAATCTGTATCCTAAAAACAAAAAGCAATTAATACAACACAACAATTAGCCTAATACTGGCAACTACTTAGGTCCTATTCAGTATATTATGCTGTCAACTGATGCAGTGGGGCAGTAACACCCCAGGATCTTTCAAAAGTATGACAAAATGAGAGGTTTTTTATTTGCCAGAATATACATTCACCAGCAAATGTGTGAGGGAGACTGTCTTTATGGTCCATCGCCACCTATCTCAAATTATTATTTAAGTCAGGGTAGATAAAACATATGGCCCAGGGGCCAGAACCGGCCCACCAAAGGGTTCAATCTGGCTCTCTGGGTGAATTTGCACACCTGATATTGATGCACCCGTGAAGGCTAAGAGGTGTCAGGTTCAAAGAGTGATATTTCATGTAAAATGCTGTCTCAGAGGCTTTTCCACCCCAATCAGAACACAGTTCTCCTCAATAACAATGAATACTTACTGTGGTCATATTTAAATATATTGAACATTGTGGGAAATAGTCAACCAGCAGCTTCAGTGCAAAAGAGTCTGTATCAGACTTCTATCTTAAAACAGTGTGGGTGGGGGCGCTGGTGGCTTAGTGGTAGAGCGGGCGCCCCATGTACACGGCCCAGGTTCGACTCCAGCCTGTGGCCCTGTGCTGCATGTCACTCCCTCTCTCTCCCCCCTTCACGCTTGTCTGTCCTATCAATTAAAGGCTAAAAAATAACTAAAAAAAAACAAACAAACAAAAAAAACAGTGCGGGTGGAAACCTGTGACTGAGGCAAAGATAAAACCTCTGACTAAATGGTTTATAAGGCAGGAGATAACTTAACCCGCTTCTTCAATATCTCCCACTTCGGTGGAAAATGATGAAAAAACATCACATGTCGTGAAAGTGAGTTGTAGACTGACTCAATGTGGATAAACTTGAATTTGCACAGATTGTTCTGAGGATATAGCAGCTGTTCATCATTTATTTTCTAAATGGATGAACATTTTCAGAATGTATTTCTTTGGATGAAAGTTGTGGGTTGTTATTTACAGGTTATTGTGTAATGGTTTTACTGGTCCTGCCCACTGGGGATCAAACGGGGCTGTATGTGGGCCCTGAACTAAAATGAGTTTGACACCCCTGCTTTAAAGTTTAGTGTGGATGCCCTTGTTTGAAACAGGAAGGTTTAGTTACGAACATTAGGTGTAACGTTATAAATTAGACCAGCTTAAACAGAGAGAACAAAGACATCATGACACCTCTATTATGTCACGATAAACTAAATTATTTAAGGTTTTAAACACAATGAACTGAGCAGACATATAAAACTGTCTTCACTAATACAACTTTAAAACATGTTTCTGTCATGTCTGTAATGTTAGCTACATGGAGACACCACTTTGGCTCTGGTTGCATGTGATGGACATGCCACATTTCATTAACGCAATCAGTAAATAATTTGAGGGCTATCAAGATAAAGGAAAGACAACATTTAAAAGTAACGTAAAGCTGTTCTATCGTGAACTTAATCGACCATTGCAGCTCTGGTGACGAATTAAGAGGAGGATTTGAAAATAAAATCTGTACAAAGTGAACTGAGTTACTTTCTACCTGTGTTAACCCCTCTGAAAGTCTTTGAGCTGCCACATCTGGTTAAGTAGACATCATCAACTCATCCAGCTCCTATGTTAGCTAACGTTACATTAACCTGTTGCATCTACTGCATGTTAGCAAGCTAGCTAACTAGCTGCAAACACCGCTAACCTGGTTAAAAGTCGTACGTAATGTCGCTTTTTATGACGTGTAACGACGTGTCATACATACCCGGACGACTTAACGGTTTCACGGCAACATATAAGATCACAAAATGTCGCTGAATTCAAATATATATAAACTAAAATTAATATATTCGTTTTATCTTTTCTGCCTTAAACTCTTGATTCTGTTCAGGTTCTCCCGCTGAATGATTTGAAGAACGTGATTGGTTGAACTCCGAAAGTGGGCGTGTTCAAAACAAGTGGGGTGCGTTTGATTTATAACACCGCAGTGGTAGTACCATTCACATCCCTATTGAATTCCCGCAACCCGCCAGTCCCTGGGTTATAAATTGAGCACACCCGGTACCTATCTGTGGTGACCTCACTTCACCACTTTAATAACAACAGAACAATAAAATGTGACGCTTCTAGTAATAATATATCAATATTTATGTACATATTATTGATTTTATCCTGTAGTATAGTCTATTTTATCTTGTACCCACCGCCTGCTTTGACGTTGTCATGAATTTATTGTTTATTTTAATTTAGTTTATGAAGCTCCCCATTAGCTATTGCATTGCAGCAGCTATTCTTCCTGAGGTCCCCAACTTCACATCTGTGACTGTACACACAACAATGCACATAATAATCACACAATAATTAAGATATATGTATTTTCATGATTTCATTTAGTAAGTAACTGCCGGTTTGGGGCTAAATTTTGCTCTGATTACCTGATGATGCTCAATTACTGTAATGTTAGACCAAGTATTTACACAATACTATGGACCGTTTCAAACTGGACAACATAACCATTCTCAATGGGTCCCTTTGTATTTCCTGTTTGAATGTATGTTAATGCAGAAGCTGACAGGAAGTAAACAGGGACCAAAGTTGTTGCCCTCCCAGAATAGCAATGAAACGGTCCATACACCCACATTTGTATGTTTCAATACACACATTACATGTGCATTAAAAGGAATACTTCCTCAGAAAGACAATATTTTTACCATTCATTACGGTGTATGAATCGTATAGGTCTCTTTGTCGTCATACAAATTGATTTAAACTAATTAAACAGTCTAGTAACAGATGTTAATACTCCAGAACTGTACTTAAATACAATGATACTTGTACCTTGTTTGAGTATTTGAATGTATGTATACTTTAAATTCAGAGGGGAATATTGCACATTTCTTCTACTACACTCATTCGACAAATATAATGGGCTACTTTAAAGAATAACACATATAATGACTATGACAAGCAAAAATATTTAAATGTAACCTTTATGTTAATGGTTAGGTAGTTACAAACTAATATATTTAATTATATAACACTGACAGGAGCCTTTCCCATGCACTAAAATTTGTGACCCATCAGATTCTGTGGCTCAGTTAATCTTTAAAATCTTTAAATTGTGTGAGTTGTTAAGTGGTAAGGGATTTGATTTAGGGGCTAGGTCACAGTTTATGGTGTCACACTGATGCATGATATGTACTTTAACTTTTGATACACAGAGTAGATTACATTTTGCTGGAAAGACACAATCTTAACAGGTTTTACTTGTAATGGAGTATTTTTTACATCATGTGGTATTAATCTTTTTTTTAACTTAAGAAAAGCATTTGAATAGTTCTTCCACCACTGAGCGTGACAGAAATGTAAGTTCAAAGAACATAAAAAGGACTGGGATGAGTCCAGGGGTTTGGGTTGCTCTTTGAATTTTGTGTTCTGACAGTTTGTGTCATCTGACGTTGTGCAGTCTGTAATCCAATCAGGCAGAGAGAGAGAGAAAGAGAGAGAGAGTAATCCATGTTAATCCCATATCCAGAGAGCGAGAGAGAAACCTCAGATAGGATGGGTCATTAAAACAGTTGAAGGACAGCAGTAATCTCTGAAGGCACTGCAACCTTTAGCTTTACTGGTGAGGCGGTGAGGAAAACAACACTACTGCGGAATTTCCCTGTTTTATTGAGCGTCTCTCCTCCTGTAATTCTGTCTGTCTCTCTGATCTGATCTGATCTCGTCTGACAGCTGCCTGCCTGTGTCCCAAACCCTGGTTGTCAGGGATACCTCTCCATGGAGACGCAGTCCCAGAGGTAGGGGAGGGCTTTCAGGGAAAGGAGACCCTCACCTTGATGGAGCAACAAGTCAAGAGAGAGGATGAAGAAGGAAAGACTGTAGTAGAAGTGCAGAGATAAGAGGGGAGGTCACCTGTGGGGGAACAAGTGGAAATCAACAGAAGGAAAGAAGAAGAAAGAGTTGAATGAAGTGAAAGTTACTTTGTCAGGTAGGAATATTGTCATCAGAGAAGAAGAAAACTGTGCACTGTGGCAAGATTGGAGTTTTGTTCCCTTAACTTGCATCACGTTTAATTTTGTGGTTGTAGGATGGGCTATGATCTGGAGAGGTTTGTGGGCTATGTGAACGAGGGTCTTCTGTGCTGTGTGTGTCGAGACGTGTTGGAGCGCCCCCTCCAGGCACCCTGCGAACATGCCTACTGCAGTGCATGCATCAGCAGCTGGCTGGTCCATCACCCCTCCTGTCCTGAGGACAGACTTCCACTGGATGTGGGCAGCCTCAAGCCACTGTACAGGTCCGTCTCTGCACGTGTGTCTTTTATCATCATAGAAAAAAATGTAAATGTTTACCACCTAAATTAAGAACTCCAATGTTATTTCCATGGCCTAGGAAAGTTAAATTATTTGTGAACATGACCTTCTTGCTCTTAAAGTCAGAAACCAGAGAAGTAAGCCTCAAACTTATGATGCCATCAAGTATAAATTCTGAAGATGCTCTATAGACAATGAATCAGAGCCTGTTTGTTTTCTTTTATTTATACCCAAATCAGCTTTACTCTGTTAGTGTTCTCAGCTCTGAAACAGAAAATGTACCTGTACTCAGAACATTCACCTGCACTACTCAGAGAGTTGTCTGTTTACTAATGATTTTTTTTACTGTCTTAGACCATAGGAGGAATATGTATGAATTTTGTAAATGGGTGAAGTTCCTCTTTAAGTTTTACAACCTCTCTCTATTCCATGGTGTCACACATGAATGCTGCTCTCTGCGCTCAGCCTCATTTCTCTGATGCTGTTTCTGGTCACAGGTACATGCGTAATGACCTGAACCGTCTGCAGATACGTTGTGTGAACGCAGGGCAGGGTTGCGAGGTGGTCTGCTCTCTGGAGAGCCTGCACACACATGAGGATGAGTGCGAGTTTGCCTTTGTGTCATGCTCCAACACAGGTATGAAACCTCACACTGAGCTCATCTAATGTGTCATTTGTTATGTTCATCAGTAGTGTTTTTATGGTTCTTGAACTGTTATTCATGTGGATGTGGGATATAAAGGTAACGTGACACCTGTGTGTGGGGGGCAACAGGTGGCTCTTTTGTTGTCATGGCTACCTCCCAAACTAGTGCACCTATGGGACTCGTGCAGCTCCCACAGACCTCACACAGAGTGCATTCAGGGTCAACTTTCCATCACTCTTTAATGAGAGAAGTGTGTATGTATATACAAGCATGTGTTCTTGTGCTAACAATGTGTCTGTGACCTGTCATTGGCAGGTGGAGAGTACATATGTTACCACTGTGGTAGGTATAGTTACAGTGTGTGCATGCAATGTGGCTGTTTGCAGTGTTACAGGCACTTACAGCAACATCAAGTTTTGCACAGGATTCAGCCTGGTGTTTCTTTTGCCGTCTATGACTGCTGTGATCTGTAAGAAGTTATTAAATCTAATCTATGATGAGGCATAAGTGTAGTGAGGAGTGTGAAAGTTAAGGTGATCTAACCTATATCCTCAGGGATGGAAAACAATTATTTTTATACAACACTCTTTTCCTTAACTTCTACTGTTTTAAGTGCATTGTAAAATTGGTAATTCTACTTTCACTTCAACAAAGTAAAAAGTAGATTTTTTTTTTTTTAGGATTCATCATGTTACACAATGTTGTCACATAATTGGGAGCACACTACATTTACATTTGCAATGAAATGATACCTTTTAACCCCGTAAGGTAATCTGAGATGGCTCTCTCATAAAGACACAATGGATTCAACATCTGAAAGCACCACTGAAATGAAGTTGATTGTTAGGGCATCTTTGTATTGCATGTATGACCAGATCTGACCTGTCTTCAAAATTTAGTCCGTTACTTACAATAACTGTCAAATATTGAAGTAGTTCTATATGACATTCAAACATTAATCTAGTTGCACATGTCAATTTGCTATTTAAAGACATAGTGGAGTGATGGTGTCCTGAGCAGAGAATGAAGTCACACTCAATTTGTGTGTGTCGTAATCCAAGCTTAGCTGTGGTTGGTTGTGGTATACAGTCTGGCCAGTGGCACGATTGATTGTAGAAACTGGCAAACATATTTTGCTGCCAGCCTTTTTTGGCTTTTGTCTTTAGAATGGATCCCACGCATTGTTTTATAAACCAGACCATGGGTCTGTGTGGACACTATGCCTTTATTTTTAGCGCTGTCTGCTGTAACCCTTCAACAGCTCCAGTTAAATTGCACGTGTCATACCCCATAGCTGCCATGTGGTAATAGACAATGCTCTAATATCCTTAAGACTCTGAATCATAGGTGTGCTCAGAATGTCTTATAAGGCTCCTTTAAATTTCCTTTTGTAAAATATTTTGTAAGACTGTCTTCCTGGTGTAGCATTTACATACAAACTGAGTACATGGTTGCTTCATGTCCTGGCAGGTTGCCCTGTGCAGGTGGAGAGGCGGGGTTTGGAAGCTCACCTGTCAGAATGCAACTTCCGCAGCAGGGAGTGTCCCAACGGCTGCGGCCACACCCTGCTCTCCATTGACCAATCACAGCATAACTGTGTAGCAGAGCTGCGCACAGAGGTGGAGATGCTCAGGTAATTTTTAACAGAGACACTGGTGCTACAGTTGGTATTAGTTTTTTTTAGATCATCATTTTGTCTCACTAAATGTTTATGGCAGGGCAGAGATGCTGTGCAAGGTGGAGGAGGTGAGACGAGAAATGGAGTCTCGGCTGGACTCGCAGAGGAGACACATGGTTCAGAAAGAGTCGCAGCTGAAGAACGATGTGGAGGAGCTCAAGGTGACCTGTCAGTCCTTCTCGTGTATTTAACTCCTCAGTTTTTAAGGTAACAACGGCATTAGTATAGATCTGAGGGACTTGCACATTACTTGAGATCAAGGGCGTAGATTTCGTTTCGACATTGAGGGGGACACATGAAATTGGGGAGGTTGGGGAAATTTTGAGCATGAAAAAGCTCTCTGCATGTGTGGCATGTTGGAGAGGGGCTGTTAGCCCAGCACCTGCTGATGTGTGCTCGCCTTTTTTGTCTGATAACTTAAGATCCAGATGTTCAAGAGGTTTTTATTTGGAGCCAAAAAATCCAAACAGGTCTCTTCCTCTTCAAGACAAACTGACCCAGTACGCTGTGACGCATGATGATGAGTGTTCAATCATCCCGTGTTCTCTCCGTGCAGGGTCAGCTGTCCCGTGTGATGTGTGACATGCGCGCCCTGTTAGGAGCAGAGCGCCTGAGAAGACAGGAGCTGGCAGAAGCAGAGCTGGAGAAGAGGGAACTGTTGGAGCTCCTCAAAGACCTGCAGCCAACCAGGAATCAGCATCCCTTTGAACAGGCACCCAGGGAGCAGCATCATCAGGGAGCCCAGCAGACATCTGCGTGGGAGCTGAACACAGAGCTCACCAGACACCAGCAGAGGGAGGCGTCTTTACATGGCTCCAGTCTGTCACTGCATTCAGCTCAGGTCATGAATGTTTCTGGTCCACCTCCGTCCCCTCAGCTGGGAGAGGGGACGCGCAAGGGTGGTACCAGGAGCCTGACTCTGGACTGCATCAAGAGGAAGAGCAGGGAGGTGACGGTCATCTGAGTGGACCAGACTGCTGGGGGATTAGCCAAACCAGGAAAAACTGAATCTCTATTTTTGTAACATTTGGCTGACAGTTTAGTGATGAAAATATTGTGTCAAAACAGTTAAGTTCTGTAGTTTCTGGGATGAGTTTTAGATTTTTTTGATCAAATCAGTGTGAAACAACAGCTGAGAGAAAAACAGTCTGATGTAGAATCAACCATATGATGTGTTTGAAAGGTCTTTTTGTGTAATTCTACAAATGCAAGTGATGTTTTGACTGTAGGCGTACATGAAAGTGAAGAGACATTACTTTTGTAGACTCACCACTGATCTCATCTGTAAACAGATCATCGTGTAATGTCTCTGGTTTTGTATCCCTCAGGTTTCAATTAAATACAGTCACTTCGATTAATTTTAATGATCTCAGGCCCAAGTTATTGCTTGTTTCCTCATTAGTGATCCACCTGATGCAACATGTTCAGCTTAGAAAATGTTTGTGTAAATGTTTTTGAGAGTCCTGCAATAACTCGGTTACACAAGATCTAATAATGTCTTTTTAAAGTCCAAGCTAACCTAAAATATTGAGAAATGTGTCTTGACTTAGTGTGTAATCTTTTGAGAGGTTTTGAGTCTAAAGCATAGTTACAAAAAGGATGACCTGTGGGCCTATGGCAGCCCTCAGAAACACTTCATGGGGCCTCCTCTGGCTCACCTGGGGGAGTGGGCGCCCTATGTGCGGGGGCCGTGTCCTTGCCACAGCGGCCATGGGTTTGATTCCAACCTGCAACCCTCGGCTGCATGCCATCCCATCTCTCTCACCCTTTCATGAACAGTCCTGTCTAATAAAAGCCAAATAAAGCCATAAAAATAACAATTTCAAAAGGGAACTTTGTGCAGCCCCCCCAACTTGACATAAAATGCATCCATTATATTTTATCAGTCCATTTCCATTCCATTACTCTCAATAAGTAAGGGATAATGCCCTACAAGGTGTCCATTATCACTTTTAAACGGCTGACAGGGAGACGTGAACTGTCTTTAACATTTTAAGTATGATCAAGGTGATGAGCGCTCTGAGAAAAGCTTATTTGCTGAAACATATCTGACGTGTGCTTAAAAAGAAAGTGTCTGCTCAGTTACTATGACCTTTATTCTCTGAATACAACTCATGATAACAAAACATAAAACATCAACACAGGGTCTGTACGTCGTCACGACATCATCCCACCACGTTTCCATGGAGACAGTATATTTTATATCCTGATTGGTCCGTGCGGTGCCGTGAAAGGCTGCAGTCATTGCCCAGGTGAATTCACCTGGTGAAGGAGCGAACGTGTCTGCCCCTCCCACCTCCGCTCCCTCCCCCGCCACTGAATTTGCTCCCCTGAGATCCTCTGCCTCCTCCACCTCCCCCACCGCCTCCTCCAGCGCTGCCGCCTCCTCCTCCCCCGCTGAGCCATGACAATCCAGCGCCTCCTCTTCCCCGTGGGGCTCGGTCCCGTGGAGCCAGCCTATATGCGCCTGGCAAACAGAGAAGAAGACATTTTGAATTCAGTGTGTAGAGTTTTAAAGTGCAAAATAAAGTTCTGTGTGTGTGTGTGTGTGTGTGTGTGTGTGTGTGTGTGTGTGTGGGTGGAGGCTTCATACTTGCTGGGGGTTGTCTGGAGGGCAGCGGTCCACGTGTGAAGTTGCTCTGGCCTCCGCGAGGTTCACTGTAGGTTCCTCTGTGAGTGACAGCTGGAACTTGGCCACTCCATGATGAACCACGGCCTCCTTCCCTGCGAGTGTAGTTACCTACAGAACCAATACAGAAGATTTAGCTCCCTCTACTGGCCAATAATGGCTCTGACCTGCAGTATGGCCAAATTCAAAACTACCATTAATTACTGACCAGTATGTCAATGGTTTGTCAAAAAGAGAATAAGGTGGGTGCCCACCCAAAAATCACACATGATGTCGTCAGCACTTACAGACAATTATGTAATACTTTCAATGATTCATGGCAGCAAGGGAAAGTGGACACATTTCAGCCCTTGGCTTTCCTTAACATGCTGCATCAGTTCAGTACAGGATAATGATGAAAAGCCCAAGGCTGAAATGTGTCCGCTTTCTCCTGCTGCCGTGCATCAGTACGAGTTTTTGTGCCATTACCCACGCTGTCACACAAATGAGTTGCCTTATGAAAGATCAGTATCTGTCAGCATCAAAATATGAGCTGAGCTGAGGCTTCAAGTCCTTTAACTACACTGATTGAGCAGATCATAAACACAGGTTTTATCAAAATCAGCTGTGTGTGTCTCTGTACGTACCGGACAGCAGTACACCTTTGGGTTGTGGTGGAGTGAAAAATCGTGTCTGGCTGTGGAAGGTGCCTCTGCCTCTGTTGCCAGTGAACAGTCCTCTGGTGGGGGGTTTGGGGGAGTTCTTTGGGGGCCGTTTGGGAGGCAAAAGTCCAAGGGGAGTTGTAATGTCTTTAAACTCTGCCGCCACAAAATCATCCACGTGCATACTGGGAGGACGGGAAGTATTCTGTTTGCGCTGGCGAAAGATATCGTGGGGTCGGTTGAGATTCTGTCCAAACCCTCCTCGACCTCCGCGGCCGCGAGGAGCAGCCATGATGTGGGCTCTCTTTGCAGGCTCAATGTAGTCTGATTTACCGCTGCAGAGACGAACAGGAAATGGCGTTCAGTCAGTTGATTGAAACAAGAATTAATTGTTAGTTCTCTGCAAAGACTAACAGAACAAATATGACAAATTTAAAACGCAACCAAACACTGCTAGTGTACCTTGATGTAATGAAGGTCTCGTGCTTGTGTTTGCCCAGTCGGAAGCCTTTTGGAGCCTTAGTGTGACCAGGAGAGGAGGGCTCAGACAGGAAGGATCGCTCCAGTTCTGCCTTCAGGTCCAGTTCTGGACAGCACTCCTGAGCCAGACCCACCAGATCCACCTTCACCTGCCCCACAGACAAAGTCACAATCATTAACAAAGTGCATTAATATAAAGACTACAGGCTGACTTATTTTTTGGAAACGTGTGGGTCATGGGATTCCTGTGGAAAATGACCAGAACTAACAACTAATGGAAGACTTTTGAAGCAATTATTTTTTCATTTACAAAAAAAGACGCTTTTCATGTGAAAGACAGTTTTAATATTAAAGGTTGCTTCACAGATTTATATGACTGAATTTTGCTCATTCAAAGATAGTGTGGCGGACTGAATGACTTTAAAAAAATTCTGTTATTTTTTGTTTCTCTGGCAAAAAATGACAACCACATGCCGGAGTGTTTTGCAGGCGCATGTACACATACACACTTACCATATCAAGATCTGCTTCGATGTCATCAGTTTGGAAGGGAGAGAACCACAGAGTCTTCAGCTGCTCATCCAGAGCTTCAGACAGAATGAACACCGTCCTACAGATAACAAAGCACAGAGGAACGATGTACTTATTGTCACATCCAGTGTTTCCTTTCACTTTCCACAAAAACGATGCATGAGTCCCATTTTAGTACATCATTTGTAAAAGGTTTAGTTTTAGTTTAGGAGGAAGCTGTAGCGTACACGTCATGTTGATACCATGTTGTCATTTTTAAAAACCACATCCTTGTGATTGGTGATTGAATGAAGACAAGAAGTCATCTTGTATCATCCAGGGTCCGTACCTGTGATTAAACTGAGCCACGAGCGTCTCCGGTGGTGGCAGAGTGGGCTCAGTTTCAACTGCAGGAGGTGCGTCTGTGGCCGTTTCCAGTGTCTGCCTCAGAACAATCACAGTCTCCAACATCGTCTCCAGTGAATCATCCTCCTTACACAGTTTCTGCAGGCACAGAGTTACAGAGTCAGATAAATGCCAAGGCAGCATCATCTCTAACTGTGCAAAAATTATACACACGTGTGCAAAATTTGTACCGTAATCTGTTTCTCTAAAGTAGGGAGCGGATGGGAGTCAGAGTCCTCCCACTGCAGTAGTCCTTTCATCTCGTAGCCTGACAGCAACCGTGGAGAAACGAAGGCCGACTCCTCGCCAGACCCCTGGGCCTCATCTACACACTGGATTACAACACAGACAACAATAAAATCCAACTATCACATAATATGTGCAACTTGGCAAGAGCAGTCTTGTAGCAATAAAACCAGGTACTGACCATTGTCTCTGTGTTGACGATCTGTCTGAGGAAGTCAAGCAGAGCTGAGAGCAGATCTGCTGAGTCCTTGTTGAAGGCAAACACCAACCTCTTCAACAGCGTGTATAGACCACCACCATGTTTCTTCAGACCACTGAAACAAAGATAAAGTGTCATCAAAGTCTTGTTTGACAAAGAAGAGGACAGTACGCCTGACAGGAGGAGAACTGATTATAAAGGGAGACAGTCATAATGCCAAGAGACAGAAAGAGCGTTGTCATTTACACTTTGAGGTGGAAGAGTCCATAGTCGTGCTCAGTGAGGAATGTCAGAGTCCTGATACAGGTGAGGAGGAGTGGGACACTGCTCTCTGAATTCCCCAAAACCTCCAACAAGGCGTTGCACACTGATGTCATCATCTCTCGCCCTGGGAGTGCATTGGCCAGCTGCTCGGCCTCTGACACACAGGTCTCACCAGGTGGAGAAACCACCAGAGAAATGTCCTGGTGAAAATGGAAAGTCATATTCTTTAGGCTGTGTCCTTTACCTCTTGTTTGCCTCTATAAGCACTAAACCTGTGATTCTGGGCCTCAGACTGCCACCTAGTGGTACGTGGAGGTACTGCCAATTGGTTAGATAAGATTACAAATGCTGGTAATTTACTATGCTAGTTATTTTCATATGTACTTGGGAATCACATAAATAATCAACAGCAAATTAGAATTTCAATGACAGGTTACATTTGGATGTCACCCTGTTAATCACTATGCATCATGTGATAGGGACAAACATGTTTTGCCACTGTCGGCTTGCTAATGTTCCCTCAGATGAAGTGACATGAAATGGATTAAAAGCGAGTGGTGAGGAAATATGACCCTGAATACATTCAATTTGAATTCCTAATTTATTTTTTAGAAACAACACATATTTAGAGCTGTTTATTTTTCTTCTTTTTTCATGTTGTGTTTTTTGAGGCACATTGACATTTTTAACAGAAGTGAGTTCGAAAGGTATAGGATCTATTGCGGTGGGATTGTATGGGCTATTTATCCATAGTCGGTGTACTACCTACAGTAGATGGTGGTTAGCACACATCTAGTTTGGAGAAGCGCAAGGAATACTAACACGGAAGCTACGCAATGTACAGCTGTGGACAGGGGCAGTAACAAAACCTGTTTTGGCCAACAAGTCCAACCTATAAAATTCTATAAACCCAATTTAAGTGTATAATATATTGAGAGTATTTTCACCTCTTTACCTTCCCATCAGACAGACTGTTCTGGCAGGGACGCCATTAACAGCCTCAGTCCTCCATCTATGCTCTATGCTCATCTATGCTCCAGACTCCATTGACAAAAACATCGATCTTGGCTCACTGAACATGGGATCTAGCTAGTTAGTGTTGCTGTGTGACTTTGGTGAATCCAAATTAACTATTTAAAACACCAAAGTCACACAATACCACATACTAATTGATTGAGGCAGCGGAAGACCGGCAGCTCCCATGTTCAGCAATGTTAAATTACTGTTTTTCTCAATGCAGTCTGGCTTTGAAGACAGTGATATATGGGCTTCAGTTCCCCAATGGAAATTGTTGTGGAAAACTGCTGTGGAAAATATTATAAAAACAGTGACACTTAAACTGATACTGATATTTTTAGGTGGCTAAAATACGTTAGATTGCTGCCCTGTCCACAGCAGTTCATTTCTTAGCATCCATGTCTGGCTCCAGCCTGCTTCTCCACACTGGAGGCGTGCCGACTGACATCTACTGTGGGTAATACACTGACTTTGGATAAGTACCTCATACAAACCCACTTGGAAAGATCCAAACTTTCCCTTCAAGTCACAAAAGGTTGAGAACTCCTGCACTGTACTACTTACCTGGTCACATAGTGACTGTAATATTGTCCCGACTATTTCGCTGCACTGCTGCTGCTGTAAGGAGTGGTCAGCTGGAGGAACCAACAGAGACAGCAGCAAGGGGAACAGATCGGCCAGCTGTTCATCCCCGGACACAGACCCGGACAGCAGGTGAAGTGCTGCGCTCTTACAAGATTTCTGTGACACCAGAGCGTCCATCAAGGAAAGCAGACGCAGGACCTGGCCCCAGCACACGCCTTTCCCCTCCACCCTGCAGTTAGCACATTGCATACACTTAAAACACAATTCACAGCATACACACAAACAACTGAGTGTGTGTGTCTTTTCACTCACGGCTGCAGCTCCTCCAGCAGCAGCTCCAGCGGCATCTTCATGATGAGTGTCGCAGTGGGTGAAGACAGGTCTGCCAGCTGAACACACATTCTCCTCAGCATGGCCAGGAGAGGAGGGCAGCTGGTGGCACACACACACCTCAATGCCTCGGAAAACACTTTCCACTGCGCCCGTATGTGCATGCTCCACAGCTTCCTTGTGTTTAAGGCTACGGCCACATCTTGGACCGATATCACCTATGGAGCCAATTTAAGGTCTATTAATATGAGTGTGTTCATAATTTGTAATCATCATGAGAGGAAGTACAGGACAGATGGGTGACCAGTAGGATAGAAAGTTACCTGAGTGCTCTGCATTGGCAGTGGAAGAGGCAGGAGTTCAGACAGCAACGTCAGACCAGAGAACAGACCTTCAGGAGCTTTTAGCAGTGAGCTCAAAACCTCCTTTAGCATCAGAGACCAAGTGTTGCTGGCCAGAGTCTCTTCTGTATGAGTCACCTGCACCAAGACACACACACACACAGACTCAGAATAATGATGACTAATAACACTTTGTGCACAGTACTTCTTGGCCTTAACAAACATGCCTACTTTCTTGCTCATTCACACACCTCTTCATTGACACCCTGCGTGAAGGTGAGCAGTACATCAACGATAAGTGCCTGCACTCTTGTCTCCTCTCCGTCTAGACGCCCAGACGCGGGGATGGAGCACACTATCATGTGGAGCGACACCAACACGCTGGCCACGCGCGTGTCCCTGAATTGGAAAGCTCCCCCACGCAGCAGCTCCATCAGCATGGTGCGCAGCAACCGCAGTGTGCTGATACATATACTGAGGATCATGCAGCGCTGGGGCGTGGGGCCCATGTGTCCGTGTACACGCCATGGCTGCAGCAACACGCTGCACAGCTTCTGTAGGACACGCACACACGTATCCAGACCCTCGCCGGAAAACAGTTGAACCCCTGCAAGACTCCACTTAAGATCCCTCTGCTGACCTGTAGAAAGAAGATATTGTGATGAACATGTCCAATATTGAACAACAGCTCCCACTTCTATAAATGCCGACATTAACAAACACGGTAACCAGTTTTACAGCTTAAAGGTACCCTGTGGAGTTTTTGACCACTTGTAACTACGAGCAAAGATTCTTGCTAATGGTCTCCTGCTATTCCATTGATCTACAGGCGGTGATAACACACTATGAAATACAGTGATGTGCCAGCAAATGCAGGGAGGAGGACATCTGCAAGCTTGTAATTGTGGATATAAACAATGCAAGATTTAAAATACTTATAAATCATCTTCTCAAATGTTTTATAAGACAGGAAATCTATTAAACAGGTTTGTTACACAATGTGCTTTGGTGAGTTACACACAAAAGGGCACCTCTACAGGAACAGTGTGTAGGATTTAGTGACATTTCACAGCGAGGACTGCAGATTGGGAGAAACTTTGACCCATGCTTACCAACATTTTGGAGACAGGAAATTGGGGACGCAGATGGTAAGGTGGAGGCCTGATTGTAGAAACTGCTAGATATTTTTGGTGCATGCCATTTTAGGCTTTGTCTGTACGTGCATGTTTACTATGGGTCCTACCCACTGTTTTATAAATGAGACCCCCTGGTAAAGACAATGAATAAAGCAGTTTCACCATAAAAATAAGTGATTCTCCAACACAGTTCAGCTCGTCCCAGACAGGCTGCCTGCACCTGCTAGTCTGTGCTCACTTTTTCTCTCTGATAACTTAAGATCCAGATGTTCAAGAGGTGTTTCATTGGGAGCCAAATTATCCACAGAGGTGTCCTCCTCCCAAAAACAAACGGACCAGGGTTCTTATTTATAAAACAATGCGTAGGATCCATACTAAAATGTACTTACAGGCAAAAGCCAAAAATGGTGTGCGCCGAAAGATATCCAACAATTTTTACAATCAGGCTTCCACCTCACCATATGTGTCACCAATTTCCCGTCTCCAAAATGTTCCTAAGCATGGGTCAAAGTTTCTCCCATCAATTCTGTTTTTATAAATCACAACTTTTGCGTGGGAGGTGGCGTACGCCTCTTTGAGGCCTCGCTTTGTGTGTACGCAGTGTTTATAAATGAGACTCCAGGTGATTTAAAGCTGTAAAAACACTGAATAAGACAATTTTTATATTTAAAAATGGTGTTCTGTGGCTGCTAATTGCAGAGGGACTGCTAACTATGGTGGCCAATGTAAAAACAAAAATGGCCCTATCTAGAGTCAGTGTTTGGTTTGGGCTACTGTAGAAAAATGGTGGTGCAATAAGATGGACCATATGGACGGAACTTGCTCCCTATATAGATATAAACGACTCATTCTAAGGTATCAAAAACACAACAGTTGTTATTTTCAGGTGATTATTCACTAAAGAAAACATACTTCTTATATTATATTCCAGAGCCCCCTAAATCCTACACACTGGACCTTTAATATTCAAAAAATTAAACAAAAATCATGTTTAGTGTCTTTACCCTCTACAGCAGGTGGGGCAGAGGCAATGTGACAAAGGACCCTGAGAGCAGTGACCAGTCCAGCTCCCTCAGCAGTCAAAACATTTTCCACATTCTGAAGTCAAGAGAGGACACATGTTTAAAATGACACAGAGTGCTGATATTTGCATACAGCCTTGACTCAAACATACTATAGTGCAGTTACATGTGTGAGCAGTTCAGACTTGTCGATGACATTCCAAGGAGACAAAGTGTATATCTGACGGCTTAACGCTACAAAATTAGATGAAAAAAATATATAGTTGAGGGTGTGACTTAAAATAAAAAACTGTACTCTGAGAGTCCCGGTGGAATAAGTTAGGGTGAGAGATTTTGATTTCTTCACTAAAAGAGTGAATGGATTCACTGAATTAAATGTTATCGACAAATCACTGGCAGCTGCCCAAACACAACCAGCTCCAACTGAGGAGATTTATCACTCAATGCATTAATAGGACTCAGAAGTTATTAGGAGTGTCTGCGGGGTGATATAAAGAGATGAAAGCTCACACAGTTAATGAAGATGAAAATGTAGTGAAATATTGCTTTACTTCAGCAGTGCATATAGTGAGGGACAAATCCGTACCTGTTTGATGTAGTCAATGAGGGTGGGAATGCTGCCAATCTCAAAGCGGACTTTTTCCAGAGGCTCCAGCCATTTGCTGAACTCTGAAGCAGAGAAAGAAAAAAATATTAACAATAAAAAACACAAACACACCTACCAACAAGTCTAACATATGGCGTGATAATTTACAGGGTTCCCACATATTTTTACCCATGATTTTTCAAAACTTTCCCCATTCATTTTACATAGTTTTATCCAATTTCCATGACTTTAAGTAGTTTGAAATGGGTGGGCTTATAGTGCGATACAGCCATACATTATTAAACATGCTCTTCGCAGGCATCTGTGAATAAGCAAACTGCTAGCGCTTGCTTACTTTACTTGCTCCTCAAATATTGTTGCCACCAACTAGCTGCATATAAGACCAAACTGGCAACATACAGGTACTTTGCAAAACATCAGATACATGCAAAACAGAAGACAGTTTAGATGTCAATGCAATTTGATGTGTTTGGATTATAATTTTGACAAGTTTGTATGCATCTAGTTCTTGTTAAACAAACATTTGTTTTATAGAGTTCCCTGACAGTTCATCTGTGACTTGCCTGAACCTGGGAGTTCACTATACCTTGATAAATAAAGGTTGTCCCTTCAGGCTTCCCCATCTAAGTGCATGAATGAAACGACATACTGGCTGGATATAACTTAAAAGTAATATTTACCCTGCAACTTGGCATTCAGGTCATCAGCCTTGGCTATGGTGAGTAGTGGGGCTGCAAATTGTTCCATCATCCGCAGTTCATTAGAGGTCTGTACCACTAGTAACACCAGCATGCAGGCATAGTTATATGTCACTGCTTTGCGAGCTTTGGCCTCACTACAAGAGAAGAAGACAAAAAAGTGAAGACATACCCAGAAATCATTGCACAGGTGCCTGAAATAAAACCAAATCATACAGAAAGAGACACACAGAGAAGAAGACGACGACTGTACCCCTGTCCATCCTTGCTGTGGTGCTGAAGCAGTGTGACCAGACACGACAGGTTGTTATCCAGGCTGAAAACGTGGGCTACAGCACTGCGACCAGTCTGTGTGAAGGTCATCAGGTAGAGCGCATGAAGCATGCCCAGTACCTCCGGGTTGTCACCTTCCTCTAGCCCAGCTCCTCCGTCTCCTCCCGTGGCCACATGGCTCATGAGCTCTGACACGCCCTGCAGAGCATGCAGCGCCTGCATTAGCCACACGCCAAAGCCCTCTTCACCGAACCCTGGCCCTGTGACACCCCCCTCGCCCCCTGTAACGGCGGTCTCCTCGCTCTCAGCTTCTGCCATCGATGCCAGGAGACGTAGCAGCAGATTTGCCGGTGTGGGCTGGGCGAGAAGGAAGAGCAGGCCTGACTGGGTAAGCGACAGGAAACGTAGGAGATCTCTAACAGCTTGGGTGACACCAAGGTGACCGGCCGCCGCAGCCGCTGACAACACCGCTGCTGTGCTCTCCAGGAAATGGCACGCATGCATATACCTGAGAAGTACATAATAATAAATCCAATCAAAGACTCGCAACCACATATAACTTTATATCTGAGTGTCCGGACTGTGTGAGGTTTGAGGTCATGTGTGTTTAAATGTGTACCTATACAGAGTCGGGTATGGATCATCCCTCTCCTGGGGTCCTGTTACTCTTGCAGTCGTCGGAAAGGCTTTCCCAGGTGGCTGCACCATGCAGTGAGGGGCTGTTTCTAACAGGTGATGTAACTCTTCCAAAACTCCCGCTAGCCTATCAAGCTCTGCCTCGCTCACAGGGGAGGAGTTGATGGATGGTTCCTCCTCCATGGGGCTCTCAGCCTCCTCCATCTCCTCCTGAGATTGACAGTCAGTCAACGATTATCATGAAAAATGCACTTTGAAGTCATTGACGTTAGTAACATGTGTGTGTGTGTGTGTCTACCTGCTGTGGTTCACTCAGAGCTGCTGCTGCACGCTGCAGGTCGACCAGTACCTCATACATGTGGCTTTTCTGTAATATGGCGTTGCCAGCTGTAATGACCCTCACTGTCTCTTCACGCAGGAACAGCTGGACTAAACGCTATAAAGGACATACAGCCTAGTGTCAGATAGTAATGAGGCAAAAATTCACCATGTTGTTCAACTAGTGAGTGTTTCTAAGGGTGTTCTGTAAATGTAGCAATAGTTATGCATTGCATGCAAAACAAAAACTCATTAGTGTGGATGTAGCCTAGACCTGGCATCTTTGCTAAAGAAAAAAGTATCAAACAAAGTGTTGACAGAAAGAACATTTGAAAGTTTGTATACTTTATGATGCTAACCTGATAGCCACTCTTCTCTGATTCTCCTGCATGCAGGAAAGCCTCTGCACCAGCAGGAGCGCTGGTCAGAGCACCGAGCGCTTTCAGGATACTCAGCTTCAGTGTAGAGGAGACATGGTCGGCTTGGATCAGCTCCAGCAACACACCCAGGGCCCCTTCACGCAGCAGCACTGTGAGGCCCTGTGGACACTCTGCAAGCTGTGAAGCTAGCTTGGCACCAGCTTTCAACTGTCTGAGGTTAAGAGCAATGGGCTGCGTGAGAGCAATCTCCATGCTCAGAGCTTGGAGTGCCCATTGGACTAAAACTCCAAGGGGTTCCTCCATCTCACTCTCTCCTTGTTTGACTAAATAAGCCAGCCCTTTGGCCAGTAGTGCAGGTGCCTCCTCCAGAGCAGTGACCCAGCGGGCATCTCTGTCATCTCCAATACTAGCTAGGAGCTCTTTAAGCTGGGCAACAGCCTCAGCCTCCTCTCCACCTGCTGGTTCTTCTGTTCCACCAGGGTCTCTGGGTTCCTCCACACTGGCCTTCTCAAATTGGGTATCAAAGCGGGTCTTGTATGGAGGAGTGAAGAAGAGCAGGGGCCTGAGTTCTCGCTCATATGGGTCATACTGGACTGGTGGGACAGATGCCAGGTCCTCAGGAGTGTAGTCCATGTCAAATGTGGGCAACTTGAAGCTACCATTATCCAGATCATCCTCATCACTGGAAATCTGCTCATAGCCATCATCACCTGGAAGATTGGGAGAGATGAAAGAGAGAAAAATTTGACAAAAGTTAATGTTTGAATCCTTCAACCATTGTTAAAATATGTGTGAAAAAAAAAAAACGAATGAAAATGGGGAGGCCAGCAACTTCTACATATTCCCTTGATCATTCACAAAATCATACACAAACAAACCTACTCACACACGGCGCCTCACTGCAAACATGCTGGGTTAGTTTGACATGCAGGATGTGACTACAGCACAAGCATCAGCCATGGCTGTGACAATGATCTCCACATGACAGCTTATGCATGTTGATCATAAGCCTTCAAAGCAGCTTGGGGGAAAGGCTAGTTGAGAGTTTGCAGCGCCTGGCGGTTGTAGATGGAGGCAGCATGCCACAGCACACACTCTCTCCAACTGTCACTCAGTCCCAAATGGACCCTGCTCCTGTGGCCCCCGGGGGAGTCTGACGAGTTTGCAGTACCGAGGGGTTCAGGGCCGGGCATCCATTTGGGATTGCAGACTATCCTACTCTCACAAATTAACTCCCCTACCTTCCTCCATCTCCTCTTCCTCGTCCTCACCCTCATCTTCCTCCTCCTCTTCTTCCTCCTCTTCGGGAATGCTCCCCTCAGTCCGGGCATCTTCTTCCTCCTCTTGCTCCTCTTCATCCTCCTCCTCATCGCCTTCTTCCTCTTGTTCAGCATCTGAGTATGTTTCATCAGCTGGCAGCGATCTTTCAGGGGACACGGCCTCCAGGTAGTCGTCACGGCCCTCGCATGGCTCCTCTTTGACCACGCCCACTGTAAATGTCACAAGACAGACCGGAGGGCACAATGTTCAGCGAGCATCCCCACAGGGCACACATAAACATGCAAACTATACATTTAGCTACACAAGAAGAGGCCTACTTAGGCAAAACAGCTTAAGGACCATACCTGCCGTTTTGGATGTTCTCACACAATGCTTTTGCTGTACATTAATGTCAGCCACTGTCAGAAGGATAACACTTTTCATGTATGTTTTAGCGACTGGCAGGCAGCCGCCGCTTTTCATTAATTTCAGTACATTGTGAGAATCAGCATGCAGAGACTTGCTCAGGAACGCATTATCATGAACATTATGTGCCCTTCACCTGTACAAGTACACTTAGTTTTCAAATACACTTAAAACACGGCAGGGATTTGCATCTCCGGTTACCTGCTTGAAGGTGTGTCTTCAGCTGATAACGCGCTTGTCGTGAGTCGATGACATTTTAAAGCAGCAGGCTGATCCATGGCTTTGAGGTCGTTATTTGGCTTCGAGTGTTTTTCCATCACACAGCACAGCAGGTAAAATAAGTTCACCTGTTGGAGGATGGCTGTTTGCAGAGGTGCAGTGAGAGCCTGTGGTCTGCAACGCTTCTGTTTCTGCTTGTACTCTTCCTTCTTGCGGTATTAGTAGACTTGTTCTTATGGAGGAATAGCTGCTACCAAAGTCCGGCTAATTTCGTGATTAACACATTTTAGTTCCTTTATATTTTTTAAAATAAAAGCCCCGTGTTATTTGATATATTAAAGCTTAATGGTGAAGCAGCAAAATAAGGAAATGTTGCATTTTCATCAGCAGTACTTAACGTGACTCCTGTACGGCTGAAAGCGAGCATCAAACAGTAAAATAAAGTAGATGTCTAAAGTACAAACAGTAGTACTCAGAGCTGAAAACAGAGACTTTTAAAATGTCTTTCTGTCTGGTCTCCCGCAGAGAAATAAGATGCGTCTGCAACACACACTTGTTTAAGGGGGAGAATGGGGGATTATCGGGGAACTGCAGTCGATAGCACATCACTGCTACCCACTTGGAAGTTCCAGTATCTTGAAAACAGTATGTGATGGCAGAGTACAAATCTGCAGTTCTCACCTGTCACTGGGACCTGCTCTTCATCATCATCATCTGGGGGCGGAGGCCCAGGTGGAGTACGTGGCCCTCTGGGTGCTGGTCTGGGTGGGCTGCCATTGTACTGGTCATCCTTTTCCCACTCTAAGAAAACAAACCGGACAATAGATTGACGGTATAATAAGCAAATGATGGAAATTAGAGGGCCTCCACACTGAGAGGTGTGTCCGGTCTGCCCGCGGGGATGTCGCCCTGGAGATCCCTCAGGCCCAGAGGACTGGGGGGCTCTGCACCAAGTGTGGAGTCCACGACCGTCTGTCTGGGTCGGGGAGGTCTCTGTGGCGGCGTTCCCTGTTGCTGTCGGCTGTGACGCCTCTCAGTGTGGATGGCTCCCCATAGGTGGTTCTTTCCTCACCTGGTTCCTTAGTGCCCAGCCATGTTATTGACTATGTTGACTGTGTGTGTGTTTATATGTGGGGGGTGGGTTTTCAATATGTATGTATTATTTTTGTTTTTGTTTTTTTATTCTGTGAAGCACTTTGTGCTGCATTTTTAATGTATGAAAAGTGCTATACAAATAACGTTTGATTTATTGATTGATTGATAACTTGTTCATTGAATGTTTCAGTTTCAAGAGGTGGGTGGGAAGGAGAGCCAGTTTCGTTTTAATGATGCGCACCTTGTTTAATGATCCGCTTGGGCCCACTTGGCTGTTGAGGGGGTGGGGGTGGAGGAGGAGGGGGCGAGGCTTGGTC
The DNA here is from genome assembly GCA_035609425.1 of Epinephelus awoara. Taxonomy (NCBI): domain Eukaryota; kingdom Metazoa; phylum Chordata; class Actinopteri; order Perciformes; family Serranidae; genus Epinephelus; species Epinephelus awoara. Next base: position 10,259,275 of record CM069300.1, read on the forward strand.
ATGTCCATGTGAGCGCTCTGCTGTCCCGTACACTGCTATTGTCAGACTGGTGTACCAGCCACGTAGCACCAGGCCGTCAGTGTTCACCTGAACACACAAACCCCATTTAATTATTCACAAAACAACATACAAAAAAACCTAATGATCTTATTTGTGGATTATTATTATTTACCTTTCCACTGGGTCTGAACACGATGGACTTGTTCTCATCATATTCCAGACTGAGGGCAGAGAGAAAGACAGGGCAGATTAAAACATCAGCTCAAATATACACCAAGGATGAACGCTTCTTGAACTTGTGTATGTTTGCCCATCATCTTAGAGATTTTAGTGTAGAAAAATAGCGTGCGAATGCAACAAAGCTAAGCAGCAATCTGTTAAGTCCCAGATAAACCTCTTTCCAAACAGCACAAAACTGCTTTGTAATTATGTCTGAAAACCACTCCGTCATCATGCCGTACATCTCTCTTTTTCTCCTCCGCTCTGTATTGCCCAATGGCCAATAAAGAGCTTAGGTTTCACTATGGTAAATTTAAAACTTTTAGAGGAAGCTGAACATAATGTCAAGACCTTCAGATACCTTAAGCAGAATTATGTTTTTCCCCTTCTAATTTAGTCTTTATTTGTGACTTAGAAGACAATTGCACATTGTTCTTTACTACTGTTTATGCTTGCTTGTGTGTTTTGTGTATATAGATATTTTTGTGCCATGTGCTTTTTGTTTGGCATTTGCTGTCTTTTGTTTCATTTCTGATAAGTAATAATCAGGGGGTAAAAATCAAGACTATGTAGTGTATTTTATGTGGCAATATTGTATCAACCACGGATGCCAAATATTGTTATTGATGTTTGTTATTGAAAAAATTATTTATATTGCACGTACAAAATAAACTTTTCTGCCTCCTAGAATAATAAAATAAGTTGCTTTTTTAGTCCACAAGATACAATTTGCTGTAATAAACATGAACAGACTGAAACTTTATCTTGTTAGATAAAACAGGTGTTGCTCAAGTTTTTCTTTGGGGACATAATTTGCAGCTGATACATATCAAAATACATGTTATCGCAAGATTCAGCATAACACAGGACATTTAAAATGACAACAATAATGTATCCTGACTTAATTATTCTGACATCATACTGTGGGGCCTCTGGTGCTTCGCATACATTTTAACACTCTGTTTAACCAACTTCCAATCAAGAGGAAGTGGGCGCCATATCAATTTCCTGGATTGTAAAACTTGGATCAAACAGTAAAAGTAAGCAGTGCAGATCAAATTTCAATCAGATTAAGTTACTGTGTTGCCTGTTTGTTTTCAGAGACATGTTTTAGCTTAGTGTTTGACCGTAATTCAAGATCATTCGTTACCAGCCAGCCAACACTTTCTTTTTTGGACGGGCAACTCGTATTACGTCACCTACCAGCAGGAGCATTAATTGGGCCGGTGCGGCGCAGTACATTCTGGTATTTGAGGATTTTCTACCTCTTTAGCAAAAGCAAATGCCACAGCTCTTTTTCTCCGTTTTCTCTGGTCATGTAGCACCAATTTTTAAAGAATTTGTGTCTTTTTACTGCATAGACAGCCTGATTTTATTAAAGACCATTTTGCCAGCAGTGGAACCTCTAAAAATTATTCAGATAAAATAATCTGAGATGAAAGATTCAGTGTTACATTGAACTGGTCACGTTGCACTGACAGAATGCAAATGGTCCCAAGCAGACATATCTGAGTTTTATTGGGTCACAAATCAAAAGTTTGGGAGCCACTAGTCTTAATCAAACATCATGTAATTGTCATGGACTGGGTGCAAACAGGACCAGGAGGCTTTGCAACATGGTAGATAACACACCTATACTGTCATATTTCAAAATGTCACGAAAAACTCATCTTGTAAAAAACAGTATTATCAGGGTTATCTGGATCACACAGATCCTGATTATCACCTCAGCTGACAAAAAGGATTCTGTCTGTAAAATTTGTCTTTGACATTTAGAAGATACTTTAATAGCAAACAGACGGGTAAAGGATCTACTCCCAACTTTCCCAGCAGAGATAATAACTCGGGTGTGTCGTATTTACAGTTTTAAACAACCCTTACACAATGGAAGACTTTAAATACAAGTTCACGCTCTGCTGCTGCTGTGCACACTTCAGTTGTTATGACGGTGCAATAAAAAGGTTGGACTCAATCATTCCACTATTCATCTATTACATCGGCACCTCTTAGTTTTTGCTTCACTTTCAGCTACTGTGTGGGTGGGGTTGAGTTTCTGGACAGACCAGTTGGCCAGCATAGGAACAAAGGGACTTGAATAAGGGTGGGTGCACAGACATAAACACACCCACCCCTCTGGCCTGTGAGAACAGGGCTCAGATGCTACCATGACTGGTTCTACAGGTGAGACAGACACCTGCATCTTAACCACTTTTGAGATTTGACCAGGTAATGAAGAGATAGAGGAGAGTCTCGGAGCAAACCCAAAACAAAAGGAGAGTGATTCTGACCTGCCCAGTCTGTGGAACACGGGGTTGTTGGGTTTGGTGACATTATTAAAGAACAGCTCCAACTGGAAGGCGTGAGGGGACGTCTCCCTGGAAACACAGAAACACACACATGCACATTACTATGGCAGTCAGGTACTGATTCAGTCCTGTTCTATACAGCAGGTTTTACTGATTATTACATTATACATCAACATAGGAGTGGGCATTATGACAGTATAGACTCAGCTGCCATTTCGTTAGGTACACTTATACAATCTACCCCAATTCAATACAACAGCTCTGCCATTAATTCAACTTTTATTAAGTTTATAATGTTCTGTTTTTGTTGATATCATTTGACAAGTCAACTGAATTTAAAGTTTATTGTTGTGGTATAATTTAAAGGTTTCAATTTTAAAGTTCTTCATTGTTAAATGCACAACAATTAACAATTTTTCTGTGGTCGCCATATTTTTTTAAATTCTTGGCAATGAGAGCACCACGAATTTACGCTATGTTACGAAGGCCAGCAGCATTACCAGGCGCTAAGCATCAACTCTGTGCTGAGCGATGCCAAATGTTCATCTTCAGGTAAAACACTGTACTTGTCACTGTCACATTTGACCCAGCCGTTCATTCACGGTGGAAGACAGACAAATACCACAAAGACCAAACGTCACATCTGACATGTACACGTGCTGAACAACAAAAACAATGGAAGAGAAATATGTTAACACACTGTAGGCTACATAAATTTCCTCTCCTGAGCCTACATAGACTGGCGGGTCTGTCATCTCTGCCTACATGCTTTAGCCGTCCACTCATTCATACATTTTTACTGTCGCAGAATTTTTGTATCATAGCAACCAGATGAAACCAAAGCATCTCTGCTGTAAGACGGCATCGTCAAAGAACTCTCAAGCACACCCAGCTGGGTGATTCCTGAGGAGTGCCTGGCATTTTCAACCAAGAACAAAAAGCTTTGGTGGACACGGCCCTTTAAAGATAATCAGTCACTGGCAATGACAGTCTTAAGTCTCAGGCTCCCATCAAAAATGCTTGTTAAACACGTTTAAAAAGAAAGGTGTCATGTGGTGTTGTACTGGACTACATTATATTCTGATGAGGGTTTCTAATTTTTGTCACATACTTGGTGGGCTAGAACATTAGAAAAACCGAATATGATTTAGTCCAGAAGAACACGGCTATGAACTATAACCTCACTCATAAACACATAATTCAATGAACAGTTCTATGATAGTGTTATCAAAAACTGAATAATATAATCATTATGATCTGCTCAGGTGTGTGCATTGCTGAGCACTGAGCCCATTCGTTCAGTTAAATTACATCACACATTACCCAACAGGCTCAGCAGGAACCAGGATCCACACAACAATGGAGCTCGAATGTCAAACTACTTTCTTACAGGCACACACATACAGCTCAGGTATCTGCAGCAAACAACCATCACCAGAGGTGACACATCAGTGGCAATGAGGTTAAGTATTTCCTGTAACATCCTAATTCTTTTCTCTGTCAATACAGTGCCGATACCTGGAGTCTGGGTATCTGCTGATACCAAAGAGTGCCAAGCTCATACTAGTGCTCTCTTTTTCAAATTTCAATCTACATACCACATATTGTATCAATCATTTTGATGTGAGGTAATGTGGTCAAGGAACGCTGTGGCACTAAAAACAGAGTCAGCAGAGCACCATGAATGAATGAATGAATGAATGTAACTAATAGTGGCAATGCTAAATTTTAATATCAATATAAATAGTAGTAGCCACATGTAAATTGTAAAATGTGTTTATTAAAAAGAGCTTAAATTAAACAGGAATACTAATACATATATGTGTATGACTGGTGTGGGGGAGTCAGTCTTAGGAAGTGACCTCATTTATGATCCTCGAAGCCTCAGGGTAGAAGCTCTTTCCGAGCACAATCTATTGTGCATTAAGCCAAACAAGCCACTCTTTGCAAGGTGTTGCAGTCATGTTTGGTGCAGCGATGTTCCCCATCAGGATGCTCATGATGGTGAGAGTAAACCCAGAATTACCTCAAGCATCTGAGAAATAGTCTGTCTTGCCACTGACAGAGAAACTGTGTTCACTGCAAATTGGTCATGTGCTTGATAGAGTGTGCATCTGCTTCAACAGTGACACAGATCTGGTGCATCAATTGGTGTGTGTTATGATGGGATGAACAAATTATTTGAAACACCTCTCATAATACAGAACTTGTATACTTTGACAGCACCAAATGAACATAGAGGTGAATGAACAATTATCTAAAACAGTTTAAACAAAAAAACTGTACATTCTGACCTTCATGAAGGAGGATTTATTGCAGAGTTACTTTATTAGACTGCATTGGCTTTATCCAGTTGGACTTTCTGTACAGTATGCCAGCCACTGAGTGTTTGTGGGTATTATGTTGCTCTTACCCAAATGCTCTGCTGTCGGGTAAGTTGCTGTGTGCTTTGATTCCTGGAGGAATGACCCGCACCTCTGTGATTAGCACCCCGCAAGGAAACCGCACCACATCCACGTTGGTTAACTGCAGTGCATTAAACATCATAATTAATACAACCATTTAGATAACAGAATGTCGTCACTTACCATACTAATCACAACTTAACATAAAGACCAGAATGGTCACTTTGGCTGCCTGCTATGAGGTAAACACCGCCAGGTTAAGACTTTACAATTAGCATTAGCTACTCAGCTAACTAGCAAACAAACTGCGCAAGGATGCAAAAGACAACAGCTGAGTGTCGTTCTCTGATAATGTTGATGAAAATACGTTTGGCAAATATTTCAAGGAACATTAACTGTACATTAAGGCAACACTGAAGTGAAATAAAAGCCGTGAGTTGCAACGTTGTCATAACAATCATTATACTGCTGCTAATGTTAGCCATGTTGACATCGTTAGCTTGGAAGTTTAGCATCATTCTCCAAAACTCTTTATTAAAACCGATTTAAGTATTGAATGCATGCAGCTGTAAAGTAAATATACAATAGGGTGGTAATGTGTCAGAAATATTACCTCCGCACTTTGGTGCTTAAACGTATCTAGAAAAAGAAGCTCCGTTGAGGTGTCCCCCGCCATCGCTTTCTTGCTCTCTGCCTGGCCAGGGGTACACTTCCGGGATAGTGATTACTTCCGGAGCATGATCTACAGCGCGAGCGCTCCTCCGACATGAGCACAAACAAATGAATATAGGAAATAGATTTTTATTTCTTTGATTTAAATTATTATTAGAAAATAAAAAAAATCAAATCTAAAATAGATTAGTTGATCAATACATTATTATTTTTATTTTTACCATTTTATTGTTATTATTATTGTTAATACAACTAATAATATGACATTAATAGCTCCATATTTCATATAAGAAAGTCTACCATACAATAACTTTGTATAACAATACACTTTAACTTTTCAGAAAAGAAAAAAATATATATATTTTTTTACTTCAATTTTAAAAAAATATTGGACATACAATAGCCGGTACATTTGTGACAAAACATGAACAAATGCAAATAAGAAATAGATATACACATTCAATGCACATTCAAAAGCAATCTTATTCAGATTACTTGATCAATAAATATTCTTATTCTTATTTTTATTTTTATTCTTACTATGCTATTATTATTATTATTATTATTATTATTATCATTTTTGTTAGACTGCAGGAGAATCATGGGCTAAAGCTGTAAGACTATTTATAATTGTATAAATTTAATATCTACATCTATCATATAATAAAGTATATTACAATAACTTTGTTTTTAATATACCTAAACTTTTTAAGAATATTTATTTTTTATTTTAATCTCTAAAAAATTAGACATAAAACATACATTTGTGACATGTACTTATATTAAACCAATGTAAATAAGCAATATACATATTTATATTATGCTGAACAGAAAGTAAAAGGAACGTTTAAGTCTATTTAAATCTACTTTTTATTATTAATGTTGTTGTTGCTGTTAAACTACAGGAAAATCATAGGCTAAGGCTATGAGTCTAATTATAATGATATAATATTAATATCTATATCACATAATAAAGTATATCGGAATAATTTTGTTCTCAATATACTTTAATCGTTCAAATATATTTACGTTTTACTTTAGTATCGAAAAAAGTATTCAATATAAAACAGGTAAAAAAAAAAGGAATCACAGTGGCCAAACTCCTGAATTAATATGGAGCCCAAACGTTTTGATATTTTGGGCGCTTATTATTCAGCTCAGGTAACTTGGAATAGTTTTACCCGTCATGTAAATATCCCACATAAAAATACGCAAACAAATAAAAAATAAAAAAAAGCATAAATCTGCAGATATTTCTTTCCTCCATGGTCTGCCACGTCCTATTCTGGTCACCACCTGAAGGAGGGAGGGGGCAGGTACAGAGTCACGTGGTCACACAGGTAGATGCACTAAAAAACGGGGAACGTTCAGCCATTACTCCGCGATGGTGACTGCGGGAGGCTTCACGTAAAACCTAACACGCGACGAAACCTGGATTTACGGACCTCACCTTTACGCTCAGGTGTCAAAGTAAAGGTGTTTATACCTCTCGGCTCCCGCGTGCGTGTCCTCTCCGGCTTATCTGCAGTTACCGTCCTTTACTTTAGTGCAGTATTAGAGTAGTTTTTTGTTGTGTTTTTGGGCTGTGTTTGTGTTCAGATGACGGCGCAGGTAGACTACCTGGTGGTGGTTTTCACCGCCACATCTGGCGCGAGCGGAGAGCTGCTGGGATCCGACGAGAAGGAGCTCGTGCAGTTGGTTTGGCAGCTGGTGGATGTAAAGAACAAACAGGTAAAAACTCACGACTACACTACTTATTACAGCTAATTACTGTTCTACTGAAGCAGGAAATGTGGTGGTGAATAAAGGAGCGGGCAGGTAAACAAGTGTAGTTGGAAATAGACTCAAACACAAACGACAGCCGTTTATAATAATGTTGTGACTCAGGTGAGTAAACATTTATGAGCTGAATATAGGCCCTGAAGTTCAGTACAATGGGAGGACAATTGTTTTCCACAAGCTGATGGGCAGTTAACATCAGTTATATAGTGTCAATAACTCTGAAACATCTACTGTGCTTCACTGAAACTGTAAATTAAATATTCTTGTAGTTCAGAGTATTATAGTTTAACATGCAACTATTATAACTGTCAATATATATGTCTAAATTGAGAGGAACATTACACTTACTTGACCAATAACGCTAATTTGAATTCTAACTATCTTGTCCTAATTTCATCTGCATTGTAAGATGTTGTGTCACAGCCATTTGACACTATTATATCAGGCTTCTGTTTCAAGACTGACGTGTCTTATTTTTCCCTGAACCAGTTGGGCAAGGTGAATGAGCTCCTCATTAAGCCTGACCTCTCAGACTTGACAGAAGAAAAAGAGGTGGAGGATGTGGTGGAGGAGAGTGAGGAAGAGGAGAACAGATCCGGAGCAGATAATGTCTCCACCGCCACAAGTCTTGAGACCGCATTAAACCTGGTAATAACCTCACTAGAAGTCACTTGAAATAAGTGCTCTTATTACACAGTAATTATGGAGACGCCTGAGGATAGATCATGAACGTCTTCATTTCTTCTTTGCAGTTTCATCTACAACTGACAAACGAGGTGAACAGCGCAGGCGCAGGCACGTCAGTGTGTTTGTGTACAGACGGGCAGCTCCACATCCGTCAAGTTATTCACCCCGAGGCCGCGAGCAAGGTGAGCGAGCTGGGTGGGTAAACGCCTCGCAGCCAGGGCGGATGTTCAGCTCAGTGCTGCAGGAACCTTCAGTGCTCACACAGTCACAAAGGGATGTGTTGTGTCAGCACTGTGTTCCCAGGTTGAATTTAATGTTAAAGATGAAAGTCAATCCACTCATGCGAACCTGTCTAATGACACACGCCCATACCTGTGCACATAAAACACCACCTACACACTGAAGCTGATGAAATTCTCCTGCATGTCTTAAACCTGCGTGAAGTGTTACACAGAGATTATTCTGCTGGCTTGAGCAAACAGCGATATGATGGCAATAAAAGGGCAGCTGTTGACAGGCCACATGTTCACATCCTTTCATTTCACTTCTTCCCTCCTCAGAACATCCTGGTCCCGGACTGTTTCTACTCTTTCTTTGACCTTCGGAAAGAGTTCAAGAAGCACTTCCCCACATCTGACCTCAAGGCTTTGAATGTACACATCATGGCAGAGTGTATCCTTTAAGAACATGTCACCTGTTGACATCTGTGAACTACGCTGTTTTTGGACAGTTTTAGGTTCAGCTTGATCTCTTGAGCACACACATTGCTCTGAAACACTCGCCACGCATGTCAGAAGTTTAAAAGCCACGGGTGTTGGCTGCAGGAGTAGAGGTTTTGAAATGCAAATAGGGAAACAATGGCAGCACCTTACTGAGCGCTCGGTGAACAAGTGTGTGTTTAGCCAACAGGGCAAACCCCACACACCCGCTGGAACAGGATAACTAACATCTGTGTGTGTGTGTGTGTGTGTGTGTGTGTGTGTGTGTGTGTGTGTGTGTGTGTGTGTGTGTCTTGCCTCGCTTGCTTCTTATTTACCAGCCACCACAATGTTGCAATGGCTGGTATTGTTTTCACCTTGAGAGTCTGTGTGTGTCATCATGGCAAGATGTGGTGTTGGAGACACCTGTTGTAGCGGGAGCTACCGCAGAAATGGTTGAGAGTATTTTGTCTGTCTGTGGACGCACTTTGTCTCCGCTGTGGTGTCACAACTGTGCAAGATGCAGTCACGAAACTTTATAGGTGTGTTGTTCAGATGCAGTCAAGCTCAAATTCGAAGATGGGTGTGGTTTGAGCAAGGGAGTGGGTAGTAAGGGGGTAGTAAGTCGGAGCTGGGAATGACACACCCACGGCAGTCCCACCTGAGTTGAACACATTCCAATACAACCAAGATGTTGTTAGCAATACCAGTTGATAAGAACACACCACGCTGTGTTTTGAACATTCAAATACCATAGTGACATGTCCACAGATAGAAGCTGGACAGTACTGTGTGTGTGATTGTTTTAAGGGGATAGTTCCGATTTTTGAAGTAAGGTTTTATAGGGTATTTTATCCATAGTCGGTGTATTACATACAGTAGACTTCAGTCGGCACGTTTGGAGAAGCAGCAGGAGCATAGACACAGATGCATTACTGTTCCATCAGACAGCCCATTTCAACAGAGAAGATGTTAAGGGTTTCTGCTCCCCACCTATGCTGTCATCGACGCCACCAGACTCCATTGACAAAAACAGTAATTTTAGCTTGCATAACACAGGAGCTGCTGGTCTACCGCTGCTTTGATCAGTTGGTCAGTTTGTGTTATTGTTGCTTCTGTGTTTAGCAATGTTAAATCACCGTTTTTCTCAATGGAGTCTGGCTTGAAAATAGTGATGAAACAACTTCATTTTCCCATCAGAAATCACTGTCTGATAATAAGGTAAAGTAGTGAAAATATTCTTAATGTAGCATACACTTATAGCGTATTTATTTTTTTAGGTGGCCAAAACACATTTTGTTGCTGACCCCTCCACAGCAGTACATTGCCTAGCCTCCATGTCGGACTCCAGCCTGCTTCTCTAACTGACATCTACTGTATGTAATATACTGTCTATGGATAAGTTCCCCGCTTTAAAAGATCTGAATTATCCCTTTAGTGAGACACAACTATGACAGAAGTACTACTAACAGTATATTACTGCAGCTTTCACTGCTGTTGATGCCCGAAGCAGCCATCTTAGATTTTAAGGTCGAGGTCATCTGGTTCTTCGTTCCAGTTGAAATTTTTGACTTGGAGCTCAGAAATTCAGACTTCCATGTGCAAATGAAATGTACAATAAGAGGAAGGGGCCATTGTTCCCCCCACTTAACGCCCTTGGACCACTTTTATTTTAAGTTTATATCATGTCTGGAGGGATCCGAGCGCAAAATTGTCTCTAATTGTGCCTTCTTTCTGTTATCATTATTTGTTCATTTTGCACTTGTGTGTGACTCATACATACAAAAAACCTTTTTGCTGTCTCCGTACTGTTAGACTTTTTTCTCTTTTAGTTGTATATTGTTTGCTTTCCTTGACCGCCTCCTCCTCAGCTCTTAGTATACCTGTTGATGTGCCCGCCATGTGGGATCCCTCAGCCACACTGGATCCGTCAGCCATATTGCCTCCAGAGGCAACAGTGCAGCAGGTCCAGGTTATGGGCAGCATTGTCCTTGCCCTGCTTTCTGAGCCATTCAGTGAGTAAACTCTATGGTTTTATATAACAGTGAAACATTAGGGATGAGTCAGTTAGTTTGACATAAAGACCTCAGAAAAGTGTCACTTTAAGAGCACTGTTAATATTTTAGGGAATTAGAGCTGAAGCAGAAAATGAATCAGCAACTATTTTTCATTTAGTTAATCCACTTAGAAAAGCCTGTTATTTGATGGCCTCAGCTTCTTTATTGTTATTACTTGCTGTTTTTCTGTCGTATATGATAGTAAATTGAACATCTTTGAATTCTGGACTATATTGCTTTACTTTCTGGCATTTTTCACTGCTGTCTGTCATGCTCTATGTCAAACATCTAATCAATACACAGAGATAATAACTGGCAGATTCACCTGAAGTGAAAATATTTGTGAGTTGCAGCCCACAAGTGGTTTTCTCTTTATATAGAAACTCCAAAATATAGTTTAATTTTCACCCGTTAGACTGTTATCTTGTTGATTAGAAAGTTCTATATTTAGGTTCACTCATGGGATATAATCTGTAATCTCGTTTTGGAAAACCAAGCTGTTGCTTTCCCATTACAGACCACACGTTTTCTACCCAGGAGAGAGTTAGTGAGAAGTTTGAGACTGGCACTTGGTGAGTAAAGTTTGTTCAAGATAAATATTCTTTTTGTTCTCTGCCTCTGAAATCAACTCCAAGTCCACTTCTGCTGTGCTAATGTCTCTCTATGTCTGTGTGTAGCAGTAAGATGGAGAAAGTGAGTGACAACACAGTGATCAGAGCCAGAGGGCTGCCGTGGCAATCTTCGGATCAGGACATTGCTCGATTCTTCAGAGGACTCAACATTGCCAAGTATGTTGATGCTATATTACAACTGCATTCTCATTTATGGAGGGTCAACCTGCTGTTTACATAGGGTTTAACATCCTCTATGATGCTCTGTATGTTGTGTAGAGGAGGGGCTGCGCTGTGTCTTAATGCTCAGGGGAGGAGGAACGGAGAAGCTCTTGTTCGTTTTGTCAGTGAAGAACACAGAGACCTGGCGCTGCAGAGACACAAACACCACATGGGCAACAGATACATAGAGGTAACCTGTCTGAAGTTGGTATTAAATAAAGACATACTATGCAGGATTTCATAAAAAGAAACAATGTATTGACTCATGCAGATGTAACCCCTCTTATTCATCACTTATGACCCACTAGAAGTGTGTAGCGGTGTGTTTTTCTGCAGAGACTCTGCCCTCTACCTGTATTTCCTTATTTTCTTGTTACTTTCTGTGCCTGGGACGTTTTTGGGACTCAGGTGAGGTCGGGGCTTTATAAAGAGGTAGCGACCAGGTGCCAGACCTTAAGCAGCAAGCATCCAAAAGAAACAGCGCTGAAAAAATGCAGATATAGCAAGGCGAAACGCCCAACGACAGTGACTCCGGGGTTGGCTTTGACTTCCGCTTTTGTTAGCGAGCGTGTGTACAAACAGTAACCAACAATCCTGCATAGTATACCTTTAAGTAAATGAGCTACACTACCTAATCACCGATGTGTTTCCCGTCATTTATTCCAGCTATGCCTGTAGTGACAGTAATTCTTAATTTCTGTCTTGTTCCTTTCTGATGGCAGGTTTACAAAGCAACAGGGGAGGACTTCCTGAAGATAGCAGGAGGTGAGAAGATACAACCATTTGTAATATACAGTATTTTGCCTTTCCAGGAACAAACTGAGGCATGTCACCATGACTTGATGCAGAAAAGGCACAAACTGGCAGATAGAAATTCCCCAGAATGCAGAAAATGAAGTGTTTGATGCCAGTGTTGAAAGAAACCTACGGCCTGGGTATCAGATTAAGACCCATAGGAAGCTCTCCATACCATCATCAAGTGCTGCTAAAGGATAGAGAACCTAAAGCTACAGTGTGGTCAGTTCTGCTTGTAACTTGTGGTTAAACTTGTGTGTGTGTGTGTCCGCCAGGTACCTCCAATGAAGTAGCAATGTTCCTGTCCCGTGAGGACCAGATCATTGTGAGGATGCGAGGTCTCCCTTTCACCGCCACACACGAGCAGGTGCTTGCCTTCTTCTGCCCCGAGGAGGGCCTTAAAGAGACGTGTCCAGTCAGTGGTGGGAAGGACGGCATCCTATTTGTTCGCTATCCAGACGGGCGGCCCACTGGCGATGCCTTTGTTTTATTTGCCTGTGAGGAACACGCCCAGTGTGCCCTGAGGAAACACAAGGAGATCCTGGGGAGGAGATATATTGAGCTTTTCAAAAGTACAGCAGCAGAGGTCCAACAGGTATGTCAGGGTGTCTGCCTGGATGTTGGCGTGCAAAGTGGATATTCGTGTATGTGTTCTGTAGAAACTCTTCTTCATATGTCACCACATTTGCATTAATGATTGTTTGTTCTGTTTTGTCCTCCTGTTTGTTTCTGAGGGCAAAAAGAGGATTTTAAGTTTGTGTGTGCACACTGTAGAGAGTGACAATGTGTGGGTGTGTTTCTCCTCAGGTAGTTGTATTGGAGTAGGGCTTATGGGTGGGGACCTGCCTAACAAAGTTGACTGTGTGTGTGTCTGTTTCCCTTAAGTATGTAGGCACACACAAATACTGCGTCCTTTGTTGGTCTTCCTCAGTCTTTCTCCCTCTCTTGTGAGGTGAACACATGTGGGCTAATTTTCTTATCTTCGCGGACCGATAAGCTCGCGGCCCACATCCATATCTATGCAGAGGCTTCTCTTCATGCTTTTATGTAGGACAGAGAGACTGAGGTGTTTTATTGGCCCTCTCCAGAAATGCAAACAAGCCAGCGTCTGTCTGACGTTGCAACACACCTTTAAACACAACATGGACATGTCTTTGCTGTGTGCTAAATGTTGACCTATACTGCATGTTTATCAGTGTGTATGAAGCTTTTTTATTCTTCAGTTTTTACTGATGATAGTTAGTGTGTGTTATAGTGTCTGAGTGTATTATTTTATCCTGAAAATGATCCTCTAAAGGGGAGAAAGACAAACCTAAACTAGACGAAATCAGTTCTGCCTCATTGTCAGCCTTTGCTGCAGGCAGAATATGTTATTTACTGTCTGTGTGTTTTAGGTGTTGAACCGATACTCGTCAGCCCCTCTGATCCCTGTGACCCCTGCCCCCTTGGTGTCAATGCTGCCCTCAGTGTCTCTCCTGCCCCCTCCTGTTGGTATAAGGGACTGCCTGAGGCTAAGGGGGCTGCCATACACAGCGAGCATAGAGGACATTCTCACCTTCTTGGGCGAGTTTACACAAGATATCAGACCACATGGCGTACACATGGTCCTCAACCAGCAGGTACATGCCGCAACCGCACTGACACACCCTTGAACTGACATGCTCTCTGACACAATCCTGTAGAGTAATATCTTACTGTCTCTGTCTCCAGGGTCGTCCATCAGGCGACTGCTTCATCCAGATGACCTCTACAGAGCGCGCTATTCAGGCCTCACAGCGGCTTCACAAACACATGATGTCCAGCCAGCGTGGGGCCAACAGCCGCTACGTGGAGGTGTTCCCCTGCAGTGCAGAGGAGATGGGCCTGGTGCTGATGGGAGGCTCGCTCTCACACACACATACACACACACACACCCGGAACAGGAGTGGGACAGGGCTCAGCCCGCCGCCATGTAAGTCCAGACGTAAGTGCTGCTGGGAGCTGGGGGTGCTTCGGGACTGCAGGGTAGGTGGGCTCCTGCCGTTGGGGGCAGGGTTGCTGGGTTTTCTCCAATCTAGTACTGTGGGAGGTAGGGGACATCTGGTCTGACCGGGAGGATGCAAAACTATGTGTGTGAGAGTGTGTGTTGGTGTGTGTGTGTGTTTGTGGGGTACCTCTTTGTAATTTAGCGAGAATAAATCACCCATCTGCATGCACTGAGAAACCTCATGCGTTAACTGTTTGTTCTACCTTTTCACCTGTGTTCACAAATTCTGATTGTAGTTGATCTTCTTCAGCGGCATGTTTGTCACTCATTCTTAATTTTATCACTTTACCACTGCTTGATCATAAAGATCTGCCAAGGTTGGAAAAGTGTAAGCAAAACAGCCAGTCTGTGATATGTCAAAGTGGCTTACAACTCTCCAGTCTTATCAGATTGGTAGTGGTGGTTGTGGGATTTAGCCTCAGTAGACCGGCGCACCTCAGGTGTGTGAGCGTCTCCTGTGCTTGTCCAATCAGTGGAGCCGTGGGAAAGGTGGGCAGAGCTGAAACGCTGGTGTGTAGAAATGTTGTTTGTTCTCTGTGTCTGTAGTCCTTCACCATGAATGTGCACTCGTGCGTGCCTAGTTTTCAAAAAGAGGTCTGATGTTTGTGAGTTGTTCGATTTGAAGTGCAGATGTTCCATTGAGTCAACAGTACACAACACAGGGACTCAAGGCTAGACATGTGTGGGTAGTCGTGAGGTCATAGTGAGACAAGACTATGGATTCTTGAGTAGGGGTGGGAATTGAAAACAGTTTCCAGTTGGGAACCAGTTCCAAATTGTCCAATCTCATTGTAATTGTATGCCTCAGAGCTTATCACTTCCCTTTATTGATGCTAGCATGTTTTTCTGACAGCAAAACAATGATGGCAAAGTCGTGTGTCTAAGGTGCTGGAAACTTGTAGCAAGAAGGAGTCATGGCGGAGAATAGGAAATGCCCCAAAGCGTGACTCGACAACAGTGCTGCTTGTAATGTCTGTAAAATGATCATTTCAAGTAAAGGAGTAAAAACCAGCATTGAGCCGAAATGTCTGTCTATGCAACATGAGCTTACGCCATGAATCTGACACTACTGTACTGTATGTGCCGCTGCTTCCCAACCAAGGGTAAATAGCCTCTTAAAACAACATTAGTGCCATGCAGGCAGACTAAGAAAACCTGAATGAAAAACAAATGCTGTACAAATACTCTCTCATCTCATCCGTACTGTGTTTCCACTCAGAGATAATATACTTGTTAGATAGAGAGCAAGTCCCTGTTCCACATAAAAACATACCGAGCCCGTAGCCATAAACTGTCAGACAGCACTGATAGGCCTAAAATGGTATAGAGCGTAAATTGAGTCTTATTATATAATTGTTTTTCTGCTGAATTCATCCACAACCGCTTCTGGGATCCTAACGGTATCTCTGTCCTCTGAGGGCAATGTTGCTCTCATTTTGCTACATAGGATATATAGATGCATTTATCAATTAGACATGTGTCAGGTGCTGAGTAATGGTGGTCATTGTTTGCACGTTTGCATGAGCGCCTCTCTCAGAAACAAACAATGACCCGACTTCCCCATCACCACTGTGTTTCTGTTTTTGTTTGATTGTTTTTAAGTATTTTGTTTCTCCCTCTGTTCTCTCCTCTCCAGGTTTATCTCCACCGTCCTACTCCTTCGCTCCTGCTCCACCTCTCATGTCCACAGAGGCTGCTGCTGCCCTCTACCCTCCCATCGGTCAGGTGTTGCTGGCCCCACGCCCACTGCCACCGGGACATGCCTACTACCCCGCTTCAGCTCAGCTATACATGAACTACGCAGCCTATTATCCGAGGTGAGCAGTGATGGTCACAGGTGTACACAGACAGACACATGCTGGCATCCAACTTTTAAAAATGCTTTCAATCTCCCAATCTTAAACCAGTTCTCTTAGGAATGGAACAATATCAGAGTTTAACACAGATCACGATAAAAAACACTCCCAATAAGTTTATTGTGAATTTTTCTGGTGTCGGAATAATTGTGAATATTGAGTCCAGCTCCACCCAAAGAGACTGTTGGGCAACCAACAGTAAAAGACACTCTGTAAAAACAGGCTGTGTCCACGTCAACTTAAAAAAATGTGAAAGATCTCAAACAAGCATCGGCATGTTTTATATCAAGAGATATGACGCCATTTCAAAAAAGTTTTAAACTCAAACGGATGTTCACTAAAAAGAGATGTGGGTCATATCTGTGATGCAAAACTATTTGTTTCTTTATATAAGGTAAAGTGATTTAAGCAAAAAGTAAAGTGAAAGTAACATATATAATGAACCTTTTCAGAACTATTACAGATAGAATTAAACAAGTATTTCACTGCAGAAAGGAAAAACTAGGCTGTCTGTGCGGCATTTGCTTTTGCTCAAGAGGTAGAAAGTCTACAACTACCAGAATGCACTGCAGTAACCAGACCAATAAATGCTCCCGCTGGTAGGTGATGTATGTTACCTTGGCAGTTTTAAAACAGGAAACTTAAAACGTTGTAGGTGAAAAATAGGCAATTTAATCAGTGCTGTTAAGTTTCAGTGTTTGATCTCAGTTTATTTAAGAGTCCATTTTTACAGGAAACAGTATGGCGGCCACTTCCTCTTGACAAAGTCTTCTTTTATAGATAAACATCTAAAATATGTTTTCGAAAACACTGTAGATGAGAAAAAGAAGAACACCCACCTGTTTACATGAAACATGCATTTGAGCTGGGAGATCTCGGTGCTGGATGGAGAGAAGTTTACCACAGTTCATAAACACATACTACCCACATTGTTAAGATACAAAGCTGGTTGAAAATCGGCAAAGTGTCCTTTTAGGAGCTAACGGACTTCCTTGCCCTGAACTGAACCTGTCAGACAAACTGTGTCCAATTGCGATCTGTTTGAGTAAGCGAATAAGAAACATAACCATTATTGTTTACATGTTTGATTTCCTGAGCCCTCTGTTTGCATAGGTATTATTATGGTAACTTGAAGAACGTGAGCGCACCAAAACAATTCAAGATCTAGTTGCATATTATGCATACTGGCGAGCCCTTAAAAAAACGAATTTTTCCCAGTTTTTTTTTTTACTGTGAAATAATAACTAATCAAAAACTAGTCAAAAACTGCTCAGCATTTTATTTGGACTGTAACAGTTCACAAGATACCCTTTATTGTATCTGTCATTTTAACGCATGCACACCAAAAATGGACTCTTAAGAGGAGCAGTTTGGTTAAAATGCATCTTGGCAAGGGGAACGGCCGGGACAAGGGTAGTTAATAACTGAACACTGTGGTATCAGCGTACTTGGTAAACATCAGTGACCTCTGTTTCTCCCTGGTCAGCCCTCTGTCATTGAGAAAACATTTTATAGACGACGCCCAAAGTTACGCCTGGTTCATGATTCATACCTGCTTTGTTTGCTAAGAAACATGCACCCTTTAAGTTATGTTGTTTTCTATTTATGGATGTTTTCCTGATAATAGTCTGTCTGTGTCTTCTCTCCAGTCCACCTGGCTCACCTACCACCGTAGGCTTCTTCCCCTCCCCCTCATCCCTCTCCTCCCCAGGGGGGTTGGTGCGCATGCCAGGTCTGACCTACAACAGCAACGGAGTCAAAGACCTCATTAATGCAGTGCAGGGATACCAGGTAAGAGCCTGTTTTCTTCAGATGCACCATATATGCGTAATAGCAGGTTGTTAACACAGCTCCTATACATGCAAATACCCCCAGAGCTCACACACCTCTCTGTAGGATCCAAGTGTTGTATTGAAATCCTCTCCTGTTGTGGGTGTGTTTTGTCAGGCATCCACTGAGTTTGCCCAGAGGCTATCAAACTAGTTTATCCTGTCTACTCTCCCTGTTCTGTCACACATGCACTGCTGCTTGCTTAGACTTGAATTGGAGGAACTGGAGCCTTATTTAAACTTGGAAGAAAGTGAAGAATCCCAGTGATATGATCCAAAAGAGTTTAAATTTAATGAAGAGACAAACTTGGAACGAGAATGTGCAGTATTTTTCTCCCATGAACAAACTCCTCTTTAACCCCCAATGCTGGAGTTCACAGGTCCATGTGGCCTTAAGGTTAGTGTCTGTGGTTGCTTGTGTCTCAGTCCCCTGACTCTGTCATTCCTCCCCCTTCATCACACCACAGTACGCCCCTGAGGATGCTCTTGTGCACGCCCACGGGGCTCTGCACGCTCACGACCCGACCGGGACATTGCTAACGCAGCCCAAAGAATGGGTGTGTATTTAAGGTGTCTGAGGCAGGTGGCAGGTAAGGATTGGCTGAAGGCTGAGTTGGGGGGATTGTAGATTAGACAGTGGTTGTAGCCGGGGTTTGGGTCTTGACTGGTCACCAGGGGTAACAACTCAACAGCCACGCTTCCTATGTAGACAGGGAATTTTCCACTAACCACATGCAGTGGCAACAATGGACACATTTTTGATTGGGATGAGTGGTTAGAGGAAATTTCTTGGATATTAATTAATCGGTGGGTTTTGTTTTCAATTGTTTGGTCTTTTATGGCAGTGTGCTTTATCTAACACTGCCTACATGTCTAACATCTCAAGAAGTTATTTAGGCCACAGAGGGCTAATTGACCTTGTTTGCTAAACCCCGCCTCCGTACAGAGATTGCCCAATCATAGCTTAGCAACTGTAACTAGGCACAACAGACCTGTCAAGCTTTGAATTCTTGATATGCAAAGAGCTCCAACGAGAGCTCTGTATCTCATCAAATTTGGACAGTAGTTTTTTTAGCCCTTTTTACATAGAGATCATATATGGCGGCTGATCATGTCCTCTGCTCAGACAGTAAGGAGCTCCCGAATGTTATTGTTTTTCCAATTTGCGGACATTTTTGGCCACTGTGCTTCTTATTTGAATTAGCTGTTTACTGCTGCTAGCTGCTTTTAAATCTCATGTGGTGGTTCTCGCACATAACACGTTGGCAAAACATCACGCCCGTCCTGCCCATGATGCGGCCCTGGCAGCTGTCCTGTTTATACAGACATCGTTTCAGCGCGGTTACAACCTCTAGTGGGAGCTTCAAGGCAAGACAATGCTGTCCCAAATTCTGCACGTAAGAGCTAGCAGCGCCTCTCACCACTCTAATGCTTAAAGAAATCACTACAAACTTTATCGCCACAGTTGGAAACTTTTATAAAAGTAATTTTTTGTCATATTAGCTAAAACTGTCACTATTTCCACACACAGTAACACAGACAGGTCATCCGTAAAAACGAGTCACGTCACTCTGCCTCCTCGTAGCGCTTCTAATAGCATTTGCAGGAATCCACCGCATTTAAATAAAATAATAACCAGTCAGAGCAAGGGAGTGTCTAACGCAGCTGTCAATCATGTCATTTGTCATTTACTCTTGAACTGTGGTCAAACAGTCAAGCTAGGCAGTGACTCAAGATTCTGTTACTGCATTGGTTATTTCTCTTCTCAGATGTTTTCAGGAACGTATTTTAGTGCACTGTTTAGCTATAAAATATGAAAGTTTGTGACTCTGCCGCCACGTTGGAAACAGTGGACCGAAAACAAAACATCACCCACCGGCTGGAGCAAACTTTATCAATGTGCAGCTAAACAGTACATTAAAATCTTGATTCATATGTCTTTTTTCATGTCAGTGCTGCTTAGTATGAAAGTTTGACGGCTGTATACAAGTGATGACTGACAGCTGTGTTTGAGATTCCTCGGCTCTGATTGGCTGTTTTCATTCAGTAGATTCTTGCAACAAGGAGGACAAACTTGTTTTTTATCACAGACTATCCGTCTCACAATATTCTGTGGATGTAGTGACAGTTTCAGCAAATATGACAGAAGGCTAAAAGTTATCAGCTGTAGCTTTAAGTTGTAAATCTGCCATGGTTTTGTTGTGCAAGAAAAAAAGCTTGACAGGCATAGCAACAGTAACTAAGGGAGGCGGGGGTTAGTGAATGGTCAATTGGTGCTGTTGTCGTGTAATAATAGGTAATAACAGCCTCCAGGTGGTTGAGAAGGTGACGGGTAACATCTGGTGCTGGTGTAAGGGCTCTGTGTTTGACGCTGCAACACTGGGATAATGCTCCTCTCTCTCTGTCTACCCTTTCCTCCACTTCCCTTACCCCAATCTCTCCTTCCTCTCCTCCTCCAGAGTCCCGTGGAGTCCGTTTCTCTCCTGAGCAGCAGCCTGATGGGTCAGTCAGGCGGAGGCGACGCTCCTCTCATGTCCCTCCCCGCTCTCATGACCAAGCCTGCAGGGCCTTACCTGGACCTGACCCTGATGTAGGGTCCCAAACATACAAAGGTCACTTGGTACATGTCAAAGACTTGTAATGTATTTTTAGGTTTTTAAAAATAGTCTTTTAGATGTGTTATTTATATTGTTAAGAACAGAAATTAATGTATTTTATACCAAAATCATTGTGGCCTTAGCCAAAAATAGCAGTTTTTGTCTTATATTGCACAGTGTGTATTTTAAAAGCTTTATAGAGATTTTTTTTAACGTGTTATATTATAATCACTATGATATATTTGCTAGCCAAACTAGAGAAGAATGACCTAGTAGCCACCAAGCTAAACCTTTTCTGTAAGCTTCTCTGTGAAGAGTGAAAGTGAGCGTGAGTGTGTTTCAGTGTGAGAGAGATGAAAATGAGTATTATGCATGGCTGTGTCGATACGTCTTAATACTCAATCTTTTTATGCAATACATTTAATGTGTTTATATACGTTTGATACAGTACACAGTGATTGTATGGAAGCTTTAGTGCATGAAGAAGTTAGTAGTAAAACTTTAAGATGTTTACATTATGCCAAATATCAATGCACTGCTAATCAATAAGGCTACTAATGAATATAATAGCAGTATCTTTGAATGAGAACATACTGTATATGTTACACTGTGAGTTTGTCAAGTAGTCTGATCCATGCATCAAGATTCACTTACAAAAATGTGACATCTCACATTCATTAGCCCCCTCCTATCCTCCTCTACGTACCCTACATGGGTTTGTTTTCATGTTGTGTAATGCCACTGTAGTCTTGCCCTTTGTTATGGACTCACATTTGAACAGAGGACAGCCCCAGTTCTCTGTAACCTAACCACAGGGTTGCGATCTTCAAGAGGACTCATGTCACAAGCTCTCATTTTACAGAGTGAATCACAGGAGACGAAAGGAGGATTCTGACAGATTTCATTACACACTTTACTCAGAGGAAACCACATGGATTTATCAGTCCGTCACACTTTCCTTGTCTTCTTTCCACCATCTACGCTGATGCGATGAAGCAAACAGGGTCACCCGCCCAAATACCAGTTCTCTTTTTAACTTAATCATTTACAAAGTAGATGGAAAGCAGTGGTGCCCCCAGAAAGTTTTCATAGTGGTTGCCAGATGGGGCCACTGAAAATCTTGAGTTTAGTTGGGTTGTGTGAGGTACTTAATCCATAATTGATATATTACCTAGAGTAGATGGCACTTGGCGTGCCCCCAGCTAGAGAAGCAGGATGGAGTCTGACAGAGAAGCTAAACAATGTAGTGCTGTGGACCTATAAAACTTCTACCTGAACTAAACTGTATCACTTTAAGTGTACGCTATATTTAGAATATTTTCACCTCTTTACCTTTGCGTCACACAGCCTGGTCCAACAGGGAAGCCGTTATTGACCTCAGTTTCACATCCCTCATCGAAGCCACCAGACTCCATTGAGTAAAACAGTAATTTAACATTGCTAAACACAGCAGCTGCTGTTCTACCACTGCTTCGATCAGTTAGATTTTTTGTGTTATTGCGTGACTTTGGTAAATCTGAACTAACCTTTTGAAATGCCAAAGTCACACAATTACACAAAAAAACCCAACTGATCGAGACAGCGGTAAACCATCAGCTCCTGTGTTCAGCAATGTTAAATTACTGTTTTTCTCAATGGAGTCTGGCATTGAAGAGAGCGATTTAACGGCTTTAGTTCCCCATTGGAAATTGCTGTCTGACAGAAAGGTAAAGCTGTGAAAATATTCTAAATATAGCGTTTACTTTAACTGATAACAGAGGGGGCTTGCCGACTGACATCTACTTTATGTAATGCGTTGACTATGGATAAGTACCTCATACAACCCCACTTAAAAAACTCTGAATTATCACTTTAATATTGCTAATTATCTGATGTGCATAGACTTATACCAGTACATTTAAGATTTTGATTGAATGTGTCATGTATCTGTACATGTTAGGTGATATATTGTTCTTCAAATAGGCTGGTTGTCTCTTTTCCTTTAAAAGACAAATATACAGGCTTTTCCCAAAGAGCTCATTTTCATTCTGATATCTTGAGGTGAGAGTTAAAGGGACACCTTTAAAAATGGCCATGCCAATTGCTCCCTCACCAAAATTTACTTTGTAGCGTTATTTGGCCCTCTTCATGACAAGCCATGCCGACATAGTTGGGACCAATGGATGCCTTAGGCTGTTTATCTTTACGCTAGCTTAAAAAAAATGAGCACATCACAGCCTTTAAAGACAGTTATATCAGCCTCAAGCCCAATTATTTCCGCCAACAATTGTATCAGGGCGGCCATGGCCCCCTCTGGCCCGCCTTTGGGGGCACCACTGATGGAAAGTTGAGAAGGAAAGGAAATGAAGGACACCTCTGATGTGTATCTTGTGAATTTAATTGCCATTTATGCCCTGCACAGTCGCTGTTTTGACTCCGTGTTGCTGTATACACTTCCTGCAGTAGGACTTCAAACTCCTGCTCAGGACGTCCTGCTGTGGCAATGCTGAAACAACAATAAACATAACGTGAAGTCTCTTAGCTCTCGGGTGTTTGATTTTGCTATTTGCCTTCACTCCACTTCGCTGTGTACTTATTGTCTCCGTCTGTACTTTGGGAGGGTTTGTGAAGAGCAGGAGCGCAAACACACAGGTGGAGTTGTGTGATGACAGAATGTGGCCAGAGGCAAAACTGTGGGAACTCCCTCACACTGTGCTCAGTGATCACCCCTGCGATTCCCACACACACATATATGCTATAGCAAAGAAACTATTGTCACTCAGACACACTGAACACATTATCTGAGAGGACGGATTTTTTTTTTTTTTTAACAGGGTGGAAAAGTGAAGAATAAGAGAGAGCAGGAAGGGGGAAGCGAGAAGGAAGGCAGACAAAACCATGTCGGACCCCCTCAGGGCAGATTTGGCATTGTGTAATACAATCTTATGCACCCCACCCAACCTGATCCCTTTTAAACACACTCACTCTCCCACTCACAGAAAACACTGTCAAACCCAGCATAGCAACACCATTAGTATCTATGCAACACGGCCCAAAATACTTTTTTTCTCTTTAACTTTCATCACCTCACTGGCAGTTAAGTTGGAAATATACCGTATGTAATCTACCGAGGGATAAGAGCAGTGTGATTACACAAGAGGTTATTATTTCATGATTTGACAAAAAGCATTTCTTTGTATGTCAAGTGCAAACCCTCAGGTGCAAGCATTTTAGCCTTGTTAAAATCTTTGTACAGCTTAAAATTAGCATTAACATGAATTGAAGTGAAGTACAGATTAACAGAATTAGAGTAAATTAAAGTAATTTTGTCTGTGATTAAGTGTAATCCAAAGAATAATAGACTTTGAAAATTATTATTAAAGGAGGATTTCTTTCTTTTTGCTAAAGGGAGGGCAGTTTGATTGAATAATTCTATAATTTTATTTTAGCACTCTCCTGTGATATTTACTGCTAAAAAAGATTAAAGATTTAAGAGAGACAGTTACAATAAAATACTTAAAAAACACTTACTACACCACTGTGACCTATATCAGAATGTGGGATGGTCTTCTCTCACTGATAGACGGGAAAAACGTTCTCTCCTTTTTGTTTATAAGGCATTGCTAGGAAAGCTTCTCTTTAAAAATCAAATCCATCTCATCACACACACTTACAGGGATTAGTCCCTCTCGTCGTATCCCTTGAAACTCCTCAGATCAGCACTGAGCTCGCTAAATTTGCTTTTTCGCATCAATGTGGACTGACTCGCCTCTGGAGCCAGTCTCAAGTGGCTATTTTTAGAACTGCAGTTTTTGGCGCTTCTGTGTTAGCTTCATTTTTCAGCCCTGAAGGTTGCTGTTTGCTGCAGAGGAATGATGTTTGGCTCTCCTGGAGCTGCCTGCCCATCCACGGGTGGATGTTCAGGCGCTAGCAGCACGGAAGAAATCAAAACACCATTTATCTTCACGCTGCAATGACATATAGCTGGTTGAAAATCGACAAAGTTTCCCTGAAATTTCATTGTCTCTGTCTCGATCACCAGGCGATGAGGTGGTTATTTTTTACATTTTGATCTGTAGACTAGCAATAGCTTTTATCTGTATCTTTTCAACCTGGTTTTTATTGTTGAGTGTGTTTTGACATCCTGAATATATTCTTAAAATATATTTTGTCGATCATTTTGTCTTCCTCTCTGAAATCACATCTCTGCTTTTTCCAAAAATTCAATAATACTTCTTCAGGTAGTGAGAGTGTGGGCTCAATGCTCGCTCTGACAGCTTGGTGGAGCATCATAAAAGGGCAGGGCTTGGCAAACAGTTGATTAGTAGTGACCCATTAACATTTTCAGCTTGGGGTTGAGTTTAACAATTAGGGATGATGAGCACTTACAGTAGTAATAACTCGGGATGGTTCACCCCCTCCTCTCAACCCCAATAATTTTTATACAGTCCCTTAATACATAAAGCAGGATGTGCTTTGAAGGTCTTGTTTGTTGGCTCGTCCACATTATTGTCTGTCAAGGTCCACATTAATTATGTCAGTTACAAAGATTTGCAGCACATTCTTCAACTCATACCAACTCTCCGCTGCACCGTGCCTTGAAGATTAATTATTTTGCTTTAAGTGTTTCACCGAAGGACAGAACAGGGGTGCAATTACAGGCTGACTCACTGCACTGCACCTGATAGGTGTGTAGAGGCAGATAAATCAGTAATACCCTTTATAACAACATTCTCTCACAGGGTGGGTGAGGCCTATATACACTTACCGTACAGGCATGCAGGGCGAGGCTGATCCACATTCCTGTGTCGAATGCAGAGATCAAAGATGCTGCTACAGAGTTGTCAAACTGATGATGTGGCCTTTATTAAGATCCAACCATGGGCAGGAACAACACAATCAACACATACAGTACAGCAGCAGATCATCAGCCGCCTCAGATGTGGTTGAAGTAAAGTTGTTGAGCAGCAGGGTTATGCTTAAACAAGAGCTTATTTCCAAGAACAGGACGTCTGAGATCAGTTTTGCAGTTTGACCTGTGATGAAAACTGCATGTAGAAAAATAGTGATCCACGACCTGTAACGCGGGATCAATGTGCTCAGCTGTGACTGCAAATTTGTCTCCTTCTGGTGGTCGTACTGAGACTGCAGCTGCACAGGATTCAGTTCACTTTCAATTCACTCTGTTCAGGAAGTTATTCAAATGCTGCAAATGTTTTGGCATCTTAAAAATGGACGTACGGAAGAAAGCATTTACAACGCCTGCTCTGTTATCAGCATATTAATTACAATGTCTATTTACATATTGAAAAAAATGATTTGAAAGTGAATTGAGTTTCACTTCAGCCTGTTTGTTTTAAAGTGTAGAGATCAGTGCTTCAACAGTCGCTGTCTGAAATACAGTTTAGGCATCAACGTGGATGTGTTGATGACATAAAAGTTAAACATAACCCCAAAGCAAATCAGATAAATATTTCATCATGTAACATATTCATCATGCAGGCAGCACCAATCACATCTGTAGCTTGTCTGTAACGTGTGTGAGTCAGTCAGTGAGTCCACTTTCCTCAGTCTCACTTACAGGTTTTACAGTTTCAGTTTGATGAATATGAAGAACCGTCCCTCTAAAATAACAATTAAGCAAATATAACAATTGCCTTTATGCAAATATATATTTATAACTGCTGAATGTTTTATGCAAATGTACAAATGTCGACTGCAGCGAACGGTTTTGGCTCCTCTGCCTCTACTTTCCTCACTTGACAGCAGGTCTGCTGCACCTGGTGGTGATGTCACAAGGGTCAAGGTCTCAGAGCTCCGTCATCAGGAGGGCTCTCAGTATCTTCTCTCGGTCCAACCTCATTTCCTCTCCGCTATAAACACAAACAAACCTCATGTCATGAGAACTTTAAGGAAGTCTTTGTCACACATAATAGTAAACTGAATATATATAATATTCACAATATAATATATATAATATTGTGGCATGTTGGAGGCTGAATAAGTGGGGTTTCCCAGCATGCCGTGAGACAATGTATTTAAGGCCATAAGCTGAAGAAAGCTTTGTTTAAATGTGTTTTAAATCACTCACATGTTACTATTATGCACTGATTAATGTTCATGCATTTCAAAATGGTTGTTATGGTTAATGTTGTGACACATTGCTCCAAGAGTTAAGGTGTGCACATAATTAGTGACCTCTCCGCTGTGTAGGGGCGATGATGTGAAGTTAGAGGGTGTGCAACTGTTAAATAAAAGGCAGTTTCTGGTTCAGAGTTCATCTCGCTGCTGCTTTATTAGTACTACTCAGGCTTTAGAAAGTCTGACACGTGGCGGGAGACTTCGGCATATCACAGGTCATTTCAGAGAGAGGACGTTCCTATTGACTGTTGTACAAATGTGGATGTGCGTACACGCCCCTTTGGTGAAAGCCTGATTCAGTGATTCAGAGATAGTTGCTATTCCAGTATTAAAAACAACTGTCTACACTGCAAAGCAACCCATAAAAGGAAGACAATAGAGAGTCTGACAAGAAATGAAACAAAACGTGTCAATAAAGAAGCGTTTCAGAGTTAAAGGGAAAATGCTGCTAATAGTTGAACCTTCTGCTAACCAGAGCCTAAGCCTCATGGTTGTGGCTTCAACTTCATGCTTATGTAGCTAATGTTATCCAGGGATTTGAATCTGAAATGAAGTGTGTCCTCTGCTTCACTCCCCTCCGCTACAAACAACAGGCAGCACCTCCAGAGACAGACTGCCAGTTAGCGGCCACAATAATCTGAATCCAGCTAGCGCAAACCCCAGCTCCGGAGGACCGGACAGCCCCAACTCTGCACCGGATCAGCAAACTTTCTGTTGCTGCCATTACAAAGAAATTGATTGCGATATTTGACTTTACATCAATATATGAATTTATGTTAGTGGCTTAAACAAAGATTACTTATCTCACCATCGTCATATTACGGTTATTAATCTTACATAGCGACAAGTAGATGGATCTCAACGCTTCACATCCTGCAAATAGACGTGTTTAAAAAAAATTGTATTAACAATAAATTGCTTTTGTCCACAGGGGGCACCAAATTCAACACAAAATGAATGTTTCTTTAAATGAAATTGCAGATTAATTGATAATGGAAATGATTGTTAGTTGCAGTATGAGTCATAGGATATGCGGCTCAACTTGTAGACCAACAGGAAGCTTCAGCTCACTGGGGAAATTTTTAGCAAATATAAATGTACCTGAGGAGCGTTACCTGTCATTATGGGCAGCAAGGTAAGGGGCCAGGTGAGGGATGGAGCTACGGTAATAAGAAGGGGAGAGATGGGGAGAAGGCAAAGGAGAGGGACAGCATGGACTACCAAGCTCCAGTGACGGCATATTATCCACCTGAAATACACATTAACACACACACACACACACACACACAGTGATCTGTTGACTGACAGGTATTTCCGAGAGGCTGATTTACTGTAACTCCCTAAGTGGAGTGTCGTGCTTTCAACAAACAGGCATTCTAATGGCTTTTTAACTTGTGTGTTACCTGTGGGTATATAGACGGCTGTATCTGTTTGTCCAATGAGCTGGTCGATCCTGTCTTTCCTGTACTCTGGGAGGAGATGGCTGCAAGTGCTTCTGGGAGATTATCTTCATCTTCATGGTTACTATATGAGCGATACATTGAGAGACGCTGAATGACTTACATGACCTGCAGGTCGATCTGAATAAATAACTTATTTTTAAAAGCTATGGTGCTACAGTGTTCAGGTGAAGTGTACTCACAAGCTGAACTGTCTGACCAGTCGTTTCCTGCGGTTACTGCTCGCGTTGGCTTTGGGCTGCAGCCTCTCTGGCGTTGGGTTGCGGTCTTGCCAATGTGGCGTCTTGTCTGCGGTCAGACTGGACGCAGCCGAGTCTTGTGACGAGCTCTGATACCTGAGGAGCAGAGTCACAACACATGGAGAGTTAGTCTTAAACACATGTGTAGAAACATGCATGTGCAGATAAGAGGAGGACACCTGCCTGTCATTGAGGGTCTCATTTAAGTTCTTCCCTCTGGGCGTTGTTGGAGCTTCCTTCTTCATTGGGGAGAAGAGGAGACTGCTGTTAGTTATACTTCACATTGCACAAGGTTTCTTAGTTAAATGGAAGTCTGCTTTGGTACTCACCCTGAAAGCCGCCTCCATCTGGGCCTTGAGGATGTTACACTTAAGATGATCAGGGAGCATCGCCGGAGAGGCAGGAGGATGCAGAGACTTCTCAGACAGCTGCTTCTCCTCTCCCTGGCGAGGGAACATGCAGCAAAGGAACAAAACTTCGGTTAAGATCTTATCATGAGCAGAACAGGACAACAGTGTCTGGAGAAAGAGTCTGACCTTGTCCATGTTGACGTGCAGCGAAGGCCAGGGGGGAGAATCGCTGTCTGACTCCAGAGCTTTGAGCAGAGACTGAGAGATGTCCAACTCATCTGCAGGGCAGGGAGGAGCTCGACGTTCTAATGGACACAAAGTTTAATGAGAAAAATGCAGTATGGGCTACATTAGTTATTATATAGACATACTTTGTTTTTTTAGTGTGAACATTTGATTTGATGAGGGAGGGATGGCCAATTTAGCATCTAAATCAGGGGTAGGCAACCTTCAGCTCCTCTCCAGTGGCTCCTTGTGGCTCTGACAGAAAAATTATATGGAAATGGTGTGGATGTTTACGGTTCATTTTCATTTATAATTGGCAGTGATGAGGGAAGTCTTTAAATCTTTATTGAAGTAAAAATACTAATACCACACCGTAAGAATACTCTGTTACAAGGTAAAGTCCTGCACTGAAAATGTTACTTAAATAAAAGTATGTAACTACAGTCAGGAAAATGTATTTAAGAGTTATGTAATGTAAAAATCTGTAGCCTGTACACTGAACAAAAAATGTTTTAACATGTCGTCAAATAAAATGTGAGTCACACATCTACAGCGTGTGTGTGTTAGCTTCATGCTAGCAAACGCACTTGTAAATAGCATTGCGCTTTACATTACATTGCAGGAAGCCGGGGGTGACCTGCCATTTTTTGTAGCTATGCCTAGTATTGTATTTTTGTTTGCCTCTTTTGATTGTTGGGCCTCTGCAGCACTCTGGAGGAAAATAGGTGGGTTTGTTTGTTATTTTGGCCGTGGTTCACCCTTAAAGTCCTTGCCTCATACTGTGCATGAATTTCTTGTATAACCTGCGTTTAACAGAAAAACACGTTTGTTTCAGTCAGTTTTGTCTTGTCCAGTCTGAATGCTTTACGATGGGTTGCTGCTTCCAACCCAGCATATTAAGGTTAGCTCATTTAGACCTATTAGTAATGTAGGAAGACTCATTTAGACATAATAGTTACCTTCATTACAGGCTCAAGTATGTTTTGAAGGTCCAGACTGATTTTTTTTTTTTCACCAAAAGTGTCTCTTTTGACAGTAAAGGTTGCCGACCCCTGCTCTAAGTGGTTTGGAAAATAGAATAGAAATGAAACTTCTTTGTGACAAGGCAGAAAATTGTCTTTGGTTTGCATGTGTAAAAACTGCTATTAAAAAGGCTACATTAAAAGACACCATATTCCATCCAGACAAAACACGTTAAAACACATTTACATAAAAACACGACACAATAGAAGCTACACTGAAAGGAGCACCAGGTACTCGATGCTGAGGACTGAATCAAGGTCGAATAAATAGATAGAAAGTGCTGTGTACTGAGGTGGCAAGCTGGCTTCAGAAAGTGGCTGTTCTTTGTGACTCAGATATTTTATAGCAACAGGGGAGAATTATTTTTTTGTAGACGCAGGATTCTGTACCTTTGCCCCGAAGGCGGTAGCTGAAAGTGGTGATTTAAGGATGACTGTGGTCGTCTAAGATTTTGCCACTTAAGCGTTGGACAGCTTTATTATATTAATGTGTTATATTAATAATTTGTACCCACAGAGGGACATTTTTATGGACACTTTTGTACATTAACAGAACAAATCAAAATTGTAAAGAACGAAAGGAAGAGAACTCAAGACAATGTGCTTAAAAGGGGCAAATCAACCAAATCACGAAAACTTATTTTCCCACTGAATGCTGCTGCTAGCTATCTAGCCAGAAATGTTTTTCTTGGTTACTCTGGATGATACACAGAGCTCACTATTAACAATTTTTACTCTTTTTTTTAACCTTATGTCTTAAAACTGACACATTTTATGGAACAAAACATTAAATTGCATTAAACTCCACTGTATTGTTTAGTTGGCAGATGTAATCATTGGATATTTCACACTGAAACTATCTGTCTGGACACAGTTATCAACATGGCAGCTGGCAGCTACAAGTGCTAACTCAATAAACAGTGCTAAAGAATGGCAACAGCACTGACAGAGCTAACAGTGTTACCCAGTGGGGAGCTGGAGGGTGGGCGCTACACTTCCAGGACAACCCTGTCCCGATATCAACACTAACTGCCATATGAGCGCAGTGCAGTGTTGGTGGTGAGCTAGCCAGGGGGCTACACACATGCACTAACATGCATGTGCAGCTGGTTTGGCTTACCACAACAAATCAGAGAAGATTACAGATTACAGATGACAACACACGCAGAGGGAGTGTGACTTAATTCTCCGCTCAGGATGACTCCACTATATCTTTACACAGCAAGTAGAGGTTCGCTGTTGTGTTACTGCTCTGAATGTCATACAGATCTTTCAAAGTGGGAAAGTATAGTTTGTGTGTGATGTGAATGAGCTGGTACTTAAAGAAAACACAGGATGCTGACCAACAGACAGCGACAGACATGAGAAGAGCACCAGCGTACGTACAGTCAGATCACAGATGGGACTTCCTCGGGCTGACAGAGAGTACTCACTGTTCTTGGTGTGTGTGTGGCAGAGCGTGTCCTGACTGTGTGTGTGGCGACGGTGATGGTGGTGGATCTTGCCAGAATACGAAGTCTCATTCTCTTCAACACTGAACTGATGGTCTGAAGCAGGACCGCTCAGAGGGAAACTGAGGACAACATGTGCAATCAAAACAATTTTTTTTCCTTCTCTACAAACTGTAAACCGTTATCTAACTTCTAATCGCTCCATCTGCATGGCTCAAGGTTTTAAAGGAATTCTTCACCCACTGAATGACCATCTCTGTATCAAATACACACTGTGTGTTACCTTGAGTTTGTGAAGATCAGTCTCATTTATTCAGTTGTGCTCAGTTCTTCCCAACCACTCAATTCAAGGTAACACGCAGTGAGTAACTGATATACAAATGGTCATTTTGCAGGTGAAGTATTCCTTTAAAGCACATCACACTGTTACAATATGGAGCTTGTTATAAAACAATGACGGACAGACCTTTGCACAGTTTTTGCATTTTTGCAATTATAAACATTGTGTTTATTTGAAAGGCATCGTGTGATTCGAGTAAACGTTACAGAGCAAAAATCAACACACTATGACAGCAAAACATTGGCAACATTTTGTGTAAACAGTTAGTTGATTCAGCAAATCCATAACGTGCTGTAACAATGTAAAGTTTAGTCAAAAACCTCTTCTTTAAAGCACAACACCACATACGCAGGATTCTAGTTCATGCTTCTACTTCACACTGAGCTACGACTATATATTTAAAGCAGCTTAATCCCTAAACCAGCATACAGTATGTGCTTCACTCGACCCCTTCCACCTGTTGAACTTCATATCACTTCATCTCACTCAGATTAAAGTGGTTTGGATAAATTAGCTGTCGTAAGATTTCCAAGGCATGAAGACAAATTTAATCTGCAAGGGTAGAATTGTGATCTTCTAG
Source organism: Epinephelus awoara (assembly GCA_035609425.1). Classification (NCBI taxonomy): domain Eukaryota; kingdom Metazoa; phylum Chordata; class Actinopteri; order Perciformes; family Serranidae; genus Epinephelus; species Epinephelus awoara. The sequence continues at coordinate 10,291,824 of CM069300.1, forward strand.
TAAACAAGAATGAAAACACCGACCATGACGACATGACAGTGTACACAAACAAAAAGAGGCACAAAGCTGTTAAACCTGGTCCTGTCTTTATTTTATTTGTGTTCTAGTGGTGCAGTTTAGTCCAGTGGTTCCCAACTGGTCCAGATTTCTCCTTAGTCATTAGTCCAAGGTCCACCCCGTTTAATACATTCAGCGTCATACTTGTGTTTGGCCATGTCTTGAGCTAGTTTGTCTGTTAGTCACTCACTCTACAGCAGGAAATGGCACTTCAAAATAAAAGCTCTGTGCCAGAAATGAACTGCATGTCAAAATAAAGTGTGTCTTTTAAAAACTTGACACATTGGCAGCCCATTCAGATTGGACCTGCGCCCCACCAGTTGGGAACCACTGGTTTAGTCTCTTAGACATTGACATTGGACAGACGTTAAATTTTGGTTGAAAATACGGTTTACGATATTTATAAACATTTTGTGGACTTTAACATTATGTTTTGCAGACACTAGGTTTTGTTCTCCATACCTCACAACTAAATATTTTTCTGCAGATGATGTTGTCGTAAGAAGTTTGGAAGACGTTGGCTTTTGGTTACATTCCAACACAACTTAAAGCCAACAAAATGTCAACGTCATCTGTCATCAGGGCTGCACTGTGGAGCAGTGGTTAGCATCACAGCAAGAGGGTTTGTAGTTTGAACCTGGGGTGGGGGAGCCCTTCTGTATCCCTCTGTGTTCTCCTCGTGTCAGTGTGGGTTTTCTCCAAATGCTCCGGCTTCCTCCCACAGTCCAAAGACATGCAGGTTAATTGGTGACTCTAAATCGCCCGTAGGTGTAAATGTGCGTCTTAATGGTTGTATGTCTCTATGTGTCAGCCTTGTGATAGTCTGGTGACCTGTCCAACATCAGCTGGGATAGGCTCCAGCCCCCTGCAACCCCAACAGGATAAGCATTTACAGAAAATTAATGAATCTATTGTCAGTATTTTAAGTCAATTGGCATTCAGCGTTGCCCTGACAAATCACAACCTAAATTAACCAAACATAAATGTCTGACAACACTGGTGGCGAGCTGGGATGTTAAAGAAACATTCTGAGCCTTAGTAATGTAAAAAACATATATACTAATAGTGTAACTCGAAAAAGTCGACGGCTTTTGTCACTTTTGTAACTTGGTTAGTATCATCTTACTTTGACAGGATAATCGTGCTCTAATTTCAGAACAGTTCCCATAATTTAAGAGCTTTGGGATCTGCAAACAGGAAGTGCCTTATAATGTTACCACTGAGTGAGTGCGTTAGCTGTGGGGAACAACTTGTGTACATTTTGGCAAACTGGCACCATTGAAAGTATGCCGAACTAGTGGTTAGCAGTTCCTGTTTGCGATGTACCCATGAACATACAGAAAAGTATCACTGCGTTACTTTGACACTGAAGAAGATTTAAAAACGTGATAATTCTGAAGCAAGTTATAAGGTGCATCTTTTTTCTCTGTGATAACTTGGTGGATTTATGCACATTTCGCTGAGACGCTGACATCATTGGAAAGTGTTAGTCAAACTGACTCTAAAGATGTATCATATCTCACATATCACGTCTGTGAGTTCATATTTGACCTCAAAGAAGATTTCTTGACGCCTACTGCAGAAATCTTTTACAAAGGATGGTCAGTTTTAAAGTGCCTTAATTGCCTTCATCAGCTGATGATACGACTGTTGACCGCGTTAATAAACAGGCCAAACTAAAATAACTAACTTCCTGTTGTTTCCAGAACACCTGTCCCTTTCACCTTACGCAACATATTCGCCTCCCGTCTCTCCCTCGGCACCTTTTTGGGATATTACATGAAGGTGTAGACTGAAAACACAAATAACAGGATGTGACAGATGGATGATGACAAAGGTGATGAGGATGACGGAGCTTCTCTCTCTGGGACACCAGTCTTTTTAATTCTCAGATTTAAGAGTCTGGGTTGGAAACAGATTCCTATTTCAAACAGAGGTCAAAGTGCAGTCATGACCTTATCCCTGTAAACCACACTGATGGATCCTGGGATGGAGCCGCTGGTCCGCTCAGGGACGGGACGATGACTGGAGACGGGACTCACTGACTCGAGAGAAGGCCTGAAGGGAGACGGGGGATCACGCACACACAAGCATGGAGGCAGACAAGACAGACACATGAGGTTTATGAGTGACATGAGGTGTGATGAAAAACAGACAACGTGGAACATGAAATGAGTGACTTTGTCTAAAAATAGAAACTTGCCATCCCGTCAATTTCTGATCAAGGACCCCTGAGACTGACTCGCATCATCCTCCTGAACACAAAACATCCTCGAGTATCTCTAAACCTCGCTGTCTGCGTCCTCTGCGGCTGGTTGTCTTACCTGTGTGATGGCGTGTGTCCGGAGGGCTGCAGGTAAACTGGAGGCGTGAGAGCCGGGTGGGGCGGGTGCCACGGCTCGTGGCCAATAGGAATGTTGTGCCGGTACTGGAGGGGAGGAGAGGAGACAGATTGAGGAGACGCTGAAATTAAATGTTGTCACAAGAGCAGAGCCAGATCAGTGGCTGCTGCATGTGTGTGTGTATGAAAGTGGGTTATCTGAGGTCACTCACTGGATGTAGGCTGGGATCAGGGCTGGCGTGAGAGCTGGAAAATACAGACAATAATCACTGATAGCAGATTAACAAACCAACTGAGAACATTCATGTCTTCATGTGTTTGACTCTTTGAACATGCAAAGTATCCTCAAAAGATGTGGAGAAACCTCAGAAGTGACGACCGTTTTCTTTCTTTTACAAAGGGCTGTTGGTGTTAAGATTATCCAGGCCGTTATGTGGATTAAGGTCCAGGATAGGGGATAAGGAATGAATGTAATAAATGGAATGTCCTCGCAAGTACAGTAATATGAATGTGCATGTGTGTGTGTCATGTTTATTTTTGGGTGTTTTGGTGTATTTTACCTGATGTGTGGCTTGGCTGGAGAAATGGCAGCTGACAGACAGAGAGAGACGTGATGTCAGTTAGAGAGGAAAAAACGAGCTGAAGGAAATATGACTATCATTTTATCTACATTTATATGCTCGGATGTCACCAGTGGAGGAATGTAACTAAGTACATTTACTCAAATACTGTAATTAAGAACAATTTTGAGCTACTTTTACTTTGAGTATTTCATGCTACTTTATATTTCCTATCCACTATACTTTATATTTCCTATCCACTATATCTCATATAAAGCATTTAAAATTATCCTTACATTTACCACATGCAACATTAAAGTGATGTACACAATAATGCATCAATAAAACAAATAAATAAATGAAGACCTAAATTTTTAGCCTGGCTTTTAATTGAAAGTTATGTCTTTTCTTTATTTTGCATTTATCATTTTTGTGTATTTATCTATTTTTATTAATCTGTTTTTCCTCTATGACATATTCTTCTATTTTAACTTACTTATTTACTTATTTATTGACAGGCAAACATGCACGCGACTCTGATTTGAGAGGCTACAATTGACATTTAGGCTAAATACATGGTGTAAACTATGTCTTTCAGGTCAAATTTGAATGTTACAGCCTACAGACACACACATGTTGCACACACAAACATTTTGTGCTTTTTTGCGTTTTTTTACATCTTAAATCCGGCCACCATTCACTTCAGTTGTACTGGATTTGGCTGCCACGCTATTAAAACTCTGGGAGCGTTTTGTGAACTGGTGATCGTCACCCATCCTCACATCAGCACAGGGGCGAGTAGATGAGTGAAATGTCATTTTTGGTCGCTTGCGGGTGGAGAGAGAGGGTCAATATTGCAATGGTCTTGTAGGAGAGAGCTCCAAACGTGGGGAGCAGAACAGCTGACAGCTGTAGACCCCCTGGTGGTCGAGCTGGCAGATGTTGAAGGGAGTTGGATCTCAGAAGAGGATCTGAGAGTACGGGAGGGTGTGTAGATATGAAGGAGTTCGGAAAAATATAACAGGGACAGGTTATTAAGGGTGTTTAATGTGAGAAGCAGAATCTTGAAAATTTCAAGACACTGTAATATTTGTGCTTTTCGTCAAGTAAAACATCTGAATATTTCTTCCACCTGTTGCCAACACTTCAATTTTCATTCATTTTTGGATCGCAGGCTGAATGAAAGCTCCAAATCTAATTTAAAACAGGTGTGTGGAATTAAATACACTTGTGTAATCTGCACCTCATCATTCATGTATGATAGAAAAGAGGCTTGTGGGCCTGTAAAGCTGCTGTAGCTCACAGACGGTGGGAAGTATGGAGGTTTTTGGCCAACTCAGAAAAGTAACACAACCTGACTTAAGAATAAAGAGCACAGAGCTGTTTTTAAGTTTTTATAACCCTGTTAAATTAGAACATTTTAGACGTTTTTAAATAAAATCCGTTGGCAGTTTTATTAGCTGCAGCTTCTGCTTTTCTCTGCGATGATAACATTTTTTATAAATGCAGTGAATTAAAAGAGTATGTGACCTTCATGAAAACACATTCAGCCTGTAAAGAACTAAACAGGTGCTGTTAGTCATTAACATTTGCGTGTGCTGATAAGACTCACCTTTGCCCAGCGACTGTGTGCGGGAGGGGTATCTCTTGCTTGGCCTTCGCTCGAATGTGCTGGCTCTCCTCAGTCTGCCTCCGTGAGTGGCCTGATACTCAGTCTTACCACTGGGACAAACGCACAGAGGAAGATGGAAAGTATAAAAGTTACTACACAGAGGCCAAATCAATTTTTTTGTGTATGTGTCTTGTTTTTTGTTTAATTCTTGTGTTAATGTTTTCTTGTTATTTTGTAGGAAGAGGGTTGGTAGCTGATGTATCATAAGTGCTATATCGTAGGCAACTGGACTTGCTTGTGTTTCTTCAGTTTGACGTAGATGGCTTCTTTCACGCCTCTTTAAAACCACGTGTCTTCTCTGGCCAAGATGTGAACATCGCTGTCCTCGAAAGAATGTCCCTTAAATGGACAGCTGAGTCTTGACCTGAGGAGCTGGCTCTCCTGTGCTGTGCCATGTGCTGGTGGAGTGGTTGTTTTGTTTCACCAATGTACAATCTGTGCACTCCTAGCTGATGTATCTGCATCAAATAATGAGTATCCTAATAAATACAAATACAGTCGGACTTCAGCTGAATTGTATTTAAACTTTAGACAGTTGTTATTGTGCCGCTGTCAAGAAAACTGTCTCTAAAACAGTTTGATATGCAGACGTTTTGATGAGACGAAATTGTTTTGTTTTTTTAATTTGGGATGTTCATTTGGAAAACACAGATTGAGTCAAATTATATAAAATGTATTAAAAAAAAGAGCAATTTAACAATTGGTGTCATCAATCTGAAGGGATTCGTGTGATTTCTGCATATGTTTCAATTTAACTGACTTGACATCTCTTATTTTTTGCTCTTGAAAGAAAACTCATTCATTTCTATCAAAAAATGCCTCTAAATTCAGACACTGGCTGATGACAAAAAGCTCCAGGTAAATGACACTGGCATGTTTATTTATTATACTGGATTATATTACACTGTGCAGGTGTTCCTGTTTTTACTTCCACCAGCTGTAACTTGAGTTTTTAATCCACTGACTTCGATGTGAGACAGACATCTCGCTGCTTTGTTCAGCTGCTCCGACACATGACAGGAAGTGCTCTTCAAGTGTGACAATTTGCTTTGACCATCTCCGATAATAGTCAGAAGAAAACAAACAATATGAAGGGAATATCTCAGTCACCATAGGAACAGGTCCACGTAACCATAGATACACTGTAACCATAGATACAAAGGCTCTGTTTTATGTGACACACTATTCCCCATATGCTGGTACTAGTGCTGGCCACAACTACCTGAGTGTGCCAACTTGTCTTATCTGTCTTCAGTCAATAATACACTTTATGAGTTTGAAGAGCAGGCGTGAGTTTGCCTCAGAGCCCCACCTGAATCTGAAGCGCGACCCGAGTCGTGTGAAGTCGCTGCGGCTGGCCTTCCCTGTGGTTGGCTGGCGCAGGCGGAAGAAGGCGTGGCTTTCCACCGCACACTTCCACAGGTGTTTGCAGCTCTTGGAGCTGGCCAGCTGGAACATAAACGTGTGCTCCTGCTCGCGACCCTGCACAATCAGAAAACAAACAGTTAGCCGCCCTGTGTGTGTTTGTGCCTGCGCTTGTTTGTACACTGGGTGTGTGTTTGTGGCAGGATACAAACCTGATCGTCATCCTCCACCACGACCAACGTGAGTCGACTCTTTTTAAAGTCCAGACGAGTGATTTTGGGCCTGGATAACACACAAAGACACACGACAAAACCAAGGGGGATTAGTGTCTCAGGTTTGATGAGTGTTACTGACTGAGGTTGAGATGATAAGAGCAGTGGCTCCCAAATGTTTTGAAACCATGGCACCACCTCACTATATCCACCTTCAGGTATAGATTTTAAAGTCCTGGTAAAAGAAACATAAGTATGCAGTGTTGGGCAAGCCTCTTTGAGGCCAAACGTATAGGCAGGCAAAAATGTTCAGCTGAATTGTTTACTATAAAACAGCAGACTTGAATTAAAATTTTCTTCATTTCATTTGTTTGAAGACTTTGTGACATTTGAACATGTCCCCCTCTTCCTACTTAATGCATTTCTCTGTCTTGGCCTCTTTCAGTCAGCTATCTAGCTACGTGAGTAACTCAAAAACAGACTTCTAAAATACATTTTGCAGTCAATAACACCATTATAAAAAAAGACAGTAATATAAACAATAAAAAAAAAAAAAATTGGCATCAGAACATGAACATGTCTCCTCCATCTTCATACTGTTCCTTGTCTCTCTGTTTCTCTAGTGTCCATTGCAAATTTACTAAATATAAAAAGTTGAAAGGCAATACACATGGCAGTGCAAAGTAGCCAATCAGAGGCAGAGTAGGGCAGGTGTTGCCAAGGAAAGCCAATAGTGAAAACAGCAGGCAGAATAAACTGAAGGATTAGTATGTGATGTCGCACAGAAGTGCTTCCCCTCCTCTACATGCCTTGGTGTGGCACTGGCTTCAGTCACTCACATATCCTCAGTGTCATTACCTTTACTTTTATCCAAACCTCTGCAGAAAAAAAGTCTGCTGCACTTTAGAGTGTTTCCAGGTAAAAATAGCTTGTAACTTTTGTGGATGGTACTGTGCTACTCGATCAATTAAGCAAGTCTTCTACTGAAAAGCTTTTAGACTCAGAAAGTAGTGACATAACCACCATGCTACTGAGAAAAAAAACCCCATTTAGAAGCATGAAAAAATAGGTAGTATCCTCTGCTCTGAGATGCCGAGGTGGTGTCCGTTGACTGTAATGAAGCCACACCCACTTGCAGGATAGGCTCAGCCTCTTTTAATTGTAGCACTATAACAGATGCCAGAATCAACCAGAATCAGGTTTGGAGCCAGAGGACACTGACCTGTCCTGTTCTTTTCAGTCTGCAACAACAAAACTCAACGGCTCCTGTTTTTAATATAATGTCAGGGCGGGGATTATGCTAGGGTTGCTCCATTGTGTCATCGAGCAGGCTTTAAGAATCACAATTTAAGAATTCAGCACTACATATAGTTCGCAGTGTTTTCACGTTTTCAACAAGAGTTTTCTAACTCTTAGATTTTACTTTACCCTTAAGTTAATCACATTATCACGACATTATCATATGACATTACACATTTTTTATCACCATCAGTTACAATCCTAAAAGGAGTGCAAACAGAAGGCTTTTGGTTGAGCAAACACTTTTATAACTATTCTACAACTTCTATAAATATGCTTTTTATAGGGACATAAGTGCACGTTTGAAAATAAATAAAATAGCATAATATAAAGTATATCATGGGTAGGATAAACTGGTTTAGGTTGGGTAAACTGGTTTCCCTACATGAAAGGAGACAATGCTTCAAATATAAATGTTGCTGCAAAGAAGCTACATAAAACAAGGATATCTCACACACATCTTCAACCCAGCAGCATAGGAGAGCTTTACATCATGACAGTTTGAAGGTGGGCACACAAGATTAGAGTCAGTCAGAGTTGTGACGTTCACAGTGACGTTGACCTTTGAAGTGGCTGGACAGCCCAGAAACATAATGCCTCCTGCCATGTCTGTTGCTAAAGCGGAGTCGTAAAGACATTTTAATATGGTGACATGACAATAAATTGTATTAGAAAAGGGTTGAATTCTCAGTGCTTCCCGAACACATGCATTTTTGCTAAAACTAATATTTAAACACTTCAGCATCAACAGTCTCACGCACTAACAGAGTAATTTTTTTTAGAAAAAATGCATGTGCATTATACCATATGAGCTGTGTGAGAGTTTGTAGGCAGATGTTTGGATTTAGTTTTACTGTTGTTAAACTAGGTTGTCTATGACTTAAATTCATTAAGAATGTCACCATTTTTGGATTCTTCGTTCAGCGTGAAGGCAAGTGAGAAAAATAAAAGTTTTCGTCATGAATTCGACGTAACACAGTGTTCCTTTAATTGACCCTAAGGTGCCACAGAGCCCACTTTGGCAACAGCTGGTTCAGAGATGCGTTGGATGTACTTACCAAAAGAAGAGGCCGATTTTGTTGGAGCCTTCAAATACTAAAATACCAGTTGGAGTGAGACCTAGTGCATATTCCCCTCCATCTCTGCCCTGAGGACACAACACACACACACACATTTAGTTGTCAAACACACTAATGTAATGTAAAGAGGTGACATGTGATAATTAAGTACACTCACACACCTTGACAAAGTGCATATCTACTCCGTAAAGTTCCAGCCACTTGCATTTGTTGAGAAAAGAAATCTCTGCTTGAGACGGACTCTTTCCCCTGAGGATTTAAAACAAGACACCATGTTGAGTTTTCACAATAATAACATAACTTTGTCTGTCACCACAGCTCTGGAAACTCACTCTGAGAAAGGCTAACTATCAAAAACGGCACTCGCTGCATGACCTCTGCTGGTAATTGGTGTTAGCTCTGAGGGAAACACTCAGTGAGCAACCCTCTGTCTGCGTCTGTGACTCAGTCTTGGTGTTGTGTGTAAGAATGACTGTGAACTCAGTGTGAGTTCATCCTTGTGATGGCTCAGTGGGCTCGCTGAAGCGCAGCATATGTGTATGTAATCTAATCCGAGATGGGAGCAATCGGACCGCGGCTGGGTTAAATACTGCCCAGAATCAATCAAGACCCTCAAGGGATTAATCCCTTAATCCTTCATACAAACCAGTGAGAGCGGGGCTGAGGCGGGGGATGAGAGGACCGAGGGAGAGTGAAATTTAGACGCCCTCATCAGTAGAAATGCTGGCACTGAAAGGCAGCCACAGAATGACTTCCTTTTCTTCTCAGTGCTCAGCCCAATGAAGAGATAAACCTGGACCTGGACGCTATCCAATAAGTTGCTTTGTCAGAGCAAATGTTTTGTAGGAACTAGTGCAGATGCATGTGTGGAACCGTCCTGGATTTTAGTGGTTGACAAAGTCCCAGTTTCTACAACAAGCCTGAAACTGAGTTCATGACAACCTTGAAATTCACCTGAGGTCCAGCCACCTGCTGAAGATGTCCGCCTCCATGGTCTCGCTCTGTTTGGGAGTGAAACGAAACTCGGACACCAGCTCAGGAGAGTGCTCCAAGGGATCACAGTCTCCCAGCTCACCTAGATATAGATGCACACAAACACACATCAAGTAAAGACACAAGAAATTAAGTAGTTGTAGGAGAGCAGCAGTCTGACTCTTCCCTACTTGGTACACTATCTTGCAATTGTCACTTGTGGCCACAATTGTTGCTGCTGAGCAAAAAGTTACATCATCTCTCTTTAAAGCTGCAAATTCCTTCGAGGTCACGCTGCACTACGGTACATGAGCAACTAACTGCAGACCGAAAACATCTATAGGGTATTGATTGGTTTGACTTAAAAAAACACTTTGGATTTGGATTTTTTGAAGTAAGGTTGTATGAGGGACTTATCCATGGTCAGTGTATTACATACAGATGGCGGTCGACATGCCCCCAGTTTGGAGAAGCAGACAGGAGTACTGCAAAGGAAGCTAAGTGATATACTGCTGTGGACGGAGGCTGCAGCAAAACGTCTTATATCAATCTACACTCTCTTCAAAGCCTCCAGACTCCTTTGACAAAAACGGTATTTTTACATCTCTGAACACAGGAGCGGCTCACCTGCCGCTGCTTCGATCAATTCGTTTTTGTTTGCGTTATTGTTATTGGTGAATTTGAACTGACCCTTTAAAACACTTAAGTCGAACAATGACACAAACAAACTAATGCAGGATTTATTTCTGCGTCGACATGGAGCGTACACGTCGCAGCAGACCTGTCTATTTTTGTAAGCTGAAACAAATTCCTCAGTGGAAACAAAGCTTTTATTTACTTTAATTTCACAGATAAGATTTCTGTGTGATTTTTGGGGATTTATACTTCGGGATTTATCCTGGCTTCATATGAGCAGAGGAAATCTCCACTAGCAGCTAGGCTAATTAATACAATGCAAAATGTCATAGGCTTGTGCTAAGAACGTTAGCATGTTGTATTTGTTTGGAAAAGACGTTTAGTATAAGACAGTTGTTTTGTGAGTTGTAATCGAGCCTAATTTTGTAACTTTGCCTTTGTTAAATGTTGCTGATGTCCCTGGTTTCATATGAGTAACGTTAGAGGAAACGTCCGCTAGCCACTAGGCTAATCTATACAATGTAAAATGCCATAGGTCTTGTGCTTAAAATGTTAGCATGTTGTGTTTGTGGGGAAAATGTGTCCAACAAAAGAAAAGTGCTTTGTTTGTGAATGCTGCGAGTTATAGTGAAGCCAATTTGTGTATTTGTATTTGAAATTGTCGCTATTGAGCCATGTTTAATGTGTGTTTAATGTGTGTTTTAAATCAACTAAACTTTACAGCACTTCACAGAAACCCTGACGCCGACTAGTGTTTTTGAGGTGTAACTGCAGAGTGACACAGACACACCACCAAACAAGTATAAATGCCCACAACATGACGTAGGGTCTGCATTGAGCTGGCGCACAAGTATAAATCCCGCTTAACTGATTGCGGCAGTGGTAGACCAGCCATGTTCAGCAAATAAAATCACTGTTTTTGTGTTAGTCTAACTTTGAAGAGACCACAATTAAGTTTCACTTTCAGTTCAGGTCATCATCTACTGTAGGTAACACATTGACTATGGATATTTACCTCATACAACCCCAATTTAAAAAATCCAAACTAGTCCTTTAATGCAAGGAACCACCAAAATACAAAGTACTTTCCCATCTTAGCTTATTGCTTTTCCTCTGGGTTTAATTTTTAGATGACACGGATCATAAAGTTCTTCCTTTCCTCCAAATCATAGATGCCAAAGTAAACGCACCACGAAGGAAAAGAAAACAGTCCCTGCTCACAACAGCTTTACCACCCAATGAAAAGATAAGATAAACCTCTAATGATCCCCAGCGGGGAAATTTGGTTGTCGCAGCAAAACAATGACATAAATAAGTACAGATAAGCATGGGAAGTAACAGAAATAAATAATGAGAGGAACATAAACTAAAATGAGAATAGAACAAAAATAGAGACTAAACAAGAGGAGACAAGACAATAAATAATCACATACGGGGTAAGATGGGAGAAGATGCCTCCACCTCTTTAATTTCTCTGTTAACCAATATAAGGTACTAAATCTACTCTCAACACATGTATTGAACGGCTCTGCTATACGGAATTGTGACATTTCATCTGAATTTCTGCAGCTTTATTCCACCAAAACTGCTTTAGGGTAAACTGATCTAACTTTTGGCACTGGAAAATAGTGATCTATGCTATTATATTAAGGTGTACATAAAAAGCTTTGATGTATGATGAAAAATTAGGCTTTAAATAACATATCAATCATGACTGATTTGATCAGTGACTTACTATACTTGTTTTATGGCACCTGAGGATTACAGCACCTGGAATACTGACACAGCACATTAACATTGCTTGCTATCTAGAATTAGCCAACATTTTTAGCTAGCTTGCTGGAGGAAGACACCCTGAAATAAAAATTATGAGCCTGAAGGAAAGGCTAAAAGGCTTCTAGATAATCCATTAACGTGTCAGGGTTGGGATTTGAATTTGTTTTATTGAGTTAGGTAGAATGTTTTGTAGCTTGAGGGTTTCTTGCCCAGAGTGGGTGCATCTTGTCCCAATAGCAGGGCAATTATTTTTGTGCTATAACAAAAAAATTGACTAGTCTACCAATTTATTTCTCCCAACTGTGTTGGTTTATGCATCATCATCCTGCACATGCTTAAATCATATCCAGTATATATCAGTAAATTGGCCTTGTTCCAGAGGGGGGCATCTTCTCCAATCTTAACCTATAAGTGGACTAACTGTTGCATGTTTATTTTTATACCATAGTGAAATAAATGGAGATTAATGGCCTCCAAATACATCAGAAATAAATTAAAAGGTGGACTTACTTTGTAAACAATATGCCGCCAGCTCTACTGAGACATCGTACGGACATTTCAATCTGACCAGAGAAAAAGAGACACTGGTGATGAGCTGTTTATCATGAGTGTGTTCATAGTGTACATGTTATCGTGTGTTCAAAAGACATTAAAGTGTCTGTATGTCCTACAGTGTGTGTGTATGTGTATGTCAAGGAGAAGAGGAGCAACCCTTTTCCTAAAATAAGCAGCCCTCTGCTGTTCCTGATCTTGAGCTTTATAATAGAGCTGGACTCGGGGGATGCGTGGCCCAGATAGAGTCAGGAGCAGGGAGAGGGGGAACACGCTGTCTCAGTGTGTGTTTGTGCATGCACGTTTGTGTTTGTGCGGAAGAAAGCAGGCAAGCGCCGCTGTACAGAAGTCCCCCAAACTCTAATGTAGGTGACCTGTGTGTACGCTCCCACAGGTGTGTGTGTGTTTATACACCAGGTTTGAGAAGCAGAAGTCTTCACAGATGAAGAGAAATTACCTGAAAATGACTCACGAGGACTTGTTTAATACTTCTTTATTTTAGGGCGAATGTTTTTTACTTCTGCTCCAGTTAAGATGAGGTCAGAGTCAGGCACTTTTGCTCTCTTTAAGTATTCACTCCAATAGGCTCCAATAATGGGGTCAACATTTCCTACAGACACAGAGGGTGTTTAAAAGTTGCATTTTGTTCATCATTCATTATCTTAACTTTTAAAAGGGTTTTTTTTTGGGGGGAGTTTTTCCTTATCCGCTATGAGGGTCCAAAGGACAGAGGGATGTCGTATGCTGTAAAGCCCTGTGAGGCAAATTGTGAGCAGAGTGACATGCCAAACACACCTCCAATCACTCGTCAGGCCTAATTAGCCTAATTATAGACTATAAAACCTGGTTAGCCCATCCTCCCCTGTTTGTCTCTTAATGCATCCTCCCTTCCTTTTACACTTTTACACCACAAATAGGTGCATAAACATTCAACTGAATGCACTAAATTAAGTGTTTGATACTCCCAGCATACAGTACCTCTGCCATCATGTCTCTCTCCATAGACTGGTGCAGGAATGAGTCCTAAAACCTGGAAATGAGTTAGCACTTTAGCACTTTCAGTTCCCTCCTCTTAAAAATCAATGTTTTTTAAAAAATAGGTTTTTGGTTATATGTCTGAAATTAGGTCTGTGGTTAACACAAGCTTTTCACGTTTTGTTCTACAACATAAAAGAAGTAAATGAGTAGTCAGTAAATACCACACTTATAATATTTGAAACGTCTGTGTGTCTTAAAAAAGACTGTTGCTAACAAGTGGCTAAATGAGACTACAGTGGCTTTAAGGCCTTGTTTTGGTGGCGACATAGGTCCTGTGACTGTGGTGCAGTTTCTTTATGGCCTAACACTAGCTTTTCACTTCTGGTGTTGCATTTATGCTTCACATCTTTTATGATTTTTGAAGTGTACATGCAATCGCCAGAAGTAAAAAGCTAACGAGGCTATAAATGAACTACACTACAGTTGTGTGACTAACATCAACACCAAAACCAGGCTGTGAAGCTGTGTTTGGCTTTATTTCGTTCTGTAGTTTCATTTTGCCACTTGTTAGCGACTGCATTTTTAAGAGATGTACAGGCTTCAGAATTTATAAGTGTATTATTTATTTTATGTATGGAACAAAACGTCAAAGTCTCTTAAGCGTGCGTTCACCACAGTCCTTATTTCAGGCATTTTATCCAAAACCCATTCAGAAAACCCACTGACTTTGAGACCAAGGAACCAGAAATGCTAAAATGCTAAATCATATCTGGGTTTCAGGGCTCATTCCTGGAGCACTCTTTCACATCTCTCCCCGACCAGTCTAAACACATGACTTCCTCCTTCTTTGATCATTTTTTCCATGCAACTGCTGTTTTGGGATTTTGTTGGACAGAGCTGTGTCCCCGCTTAGTTTTACATCTTCAAACTAAGCTTAGCTAACTGTCCGCTACTTGTAGAGTGGTATTAATAATCACGTCTAACTATGAGAGCAAATCAGTGTTTTCCTAAATTGTTGCACTGTTCCTTTAAATGTGCAAAAATGATGTATGTGTGTATGTATGTATGTGAGTTTTATGTATGCACGTGTTATGAGTCCCAGGGGTGAAACGGCTGCAACAATAGAGAAATTTTGTAAAATACAGATAAGCGTGGTTGTCACGTGTATCACAAAAAAATTCTGTTAAGCTAAATAAATTCAATAAACACAAAAATGAATGCACTATTTTGGGGTGTGCCACATGTTATATATACAAATAGTGGCACATATGTTCATATATGCATCTGTATCTGTTCCTGGGTGTATTATTATGTAAAGAAACTTACTTGCCAGACAGAATATCTTGTCGAAGCTGCAACACGAACAGATACCTGATGGTGTAAAAAACAACACGCATGGAGTGAGAGGCTCGAACTGAGCAAGAGCATAAATCAATTGCTGTATCACCAGCTCCTCCTCATCTCTGACACATCATTTGTTTTAACAAGTCTCCGTCCGTTTGGCCTTGATTTGAATCTGCCCACAGCAGCAAAGTAATTAGCCTGTCATCCCCTTTGGACCTCGGCACTGGGCTCCTGAGAAAACCATGTGTGTGTGTGTGTGTGATGTTTTTACCTTGTAAATTCCTCACGCAGGTTATTTGGCTCCGAAGAGTAAAACTTCACCCTAAAGAACAGTCTGTAAGGAGGCCCGTCTAAAAAAAATAAAGAGAAAGAAAGAGCGTGTTTGAGTGTGTGAGACAGAGAAAGAAGCAGAAAAAGACTGAGTAGTAATTTATTGAAAATTAATTCAATCAAATCAAATCTTATGATCTATTTTATCAATTTTGTCTCATCCATCACTATCACACAGGTTATAAATCTTTATTCACCCAAATTTCTTTCTAACCTTCTTTATTATCTCTTTCCTGTTTTACTTCAACATCGATCAGACTCTTTTCTCTCTTTTTTTTTAAGGCTCCTGAGCTACAAAAGGAAGCTGCGGACAAGTAGGACAACATCAGTCACTCCTGTACCATTCATCCCCCTGTTACGCGCTGGAGAGCAAACAAGGGTACGGCTCCTAATGCACGTGCTAATCACCATGTCAACATTGAATAACGCGCCACCTGCTCCCCACTTACCTGCTTCCACATGCACCTACTGCGCATTTTGCTGCACACACAAAACACAAGAGGGCCTAATTAGGAAAACTTACCTCTTATCTGTTTCTTTATAAGCTTGGTCATATCCAGCCAGTGCTACAAGAGAGACAAGAAGGTGAGAGTGAGTGACAGGTACATCAACTCGTGGTCGTCTGTGAGAGAAGTGAGAGCTCACCGAGACTTGTTCTGTGTCCATGAACTGCAATCCGAAGTAGTCCGACTCCACCAGATCTATGTGGTACATGATCTGGTCAAAAAGGTCCTGGCCTTTGGATTTACTCTGCAAAAGAGGAACAAGAAGTTAAATATTTTTCAGATGAGCTTCGTGTGTGTTTATTCTGATCTCTCTGCTGCAGTAACCTGGTCTTCTCGAGACAAATTGAGCCTGAAAGCTTGAGTTCAGGCATGAAAAACCTGGTGTCCATGACAGGAGCAAAGTGACTTTTGGTGTGTGTGTGTTTGTGTGTGAAAGTGACTGATTGTGTGTGTGCATGTGGGTCAAAAAGAGAGGCTCCTGAGAGACAGGTCCTCATTTAGGCCTTGGTCAATAACATACACTACCAAGAGCACCAGTCATCGCACGATCGTTTGCCGATTTTCAACCAGCTTTGTGTCATGACATCCCCCAGCTCATTTTCACTGGCTTATGGGTTGTTGCTTAAACTACAGCTGGTACTTCCTGCATTACATCATCTACAGCCTAGACTTCCACATATTTCTGTATCATGATGTGGTATCTGGCCCCCACAATTCAAATAGCATTTTCATAGACCTAACTATCAATAACACATTTAACACATTCATACGTTTTTTTCTGCAGTTGAAAAAAACCACAACGTCACGTCCATTTTGCAATTAATTATGGGTTATTAAATTAGTAAGGTCTGCTGAAGTCTGCACCCCAAGCGGACTCTCTGGAAGTCTGCAGAAAGGCCACTTGAGGCCCCTTGTGGACTGGATGAATTGTGGATTTGGACAGTCCTCAGCACTCCCAGACTTCCAGGGAACCTGCCTGCAAAGTTTAGAGTCTGGTGAAGCGGTGAAGTCCAGCCATTTGGATTCAGCCATTATGTCACCCATCAGTGAGGGTGTCTGTGAACAGGAAGTGGATGCCATACTGTTTCCTGTGTTGTAAAAATGGAGGCTGGTCAGACGGTAAATCTGAGCAGCGCTGATTAGATTTAAGCCAAGATTCTGTTACTGTGTTGCCTGTTTCACTCCTAAAATGTTTTCAGAAACATTTCACTGCAATTTGACATCATTTGTTACCAGACGGGCATTATGTCACCCACCAGCTGGAGCGTTTACTGGTCCAGTGCAGAGCAGTGCATTCTGGTAGTTGTAGGTGTTCTACCTCTTGAGCAAAAGCAAATGCCACAGCCCTTTCCCTCTGTTTTCTCTGGTCATGTCGCACCAGTGTTAAATGTCTTTGTGTCTTCCCACTACGCACACAGCCTAGTTTTATGAGAAGACAATCCCTCCAGCAGTGAAATACTTCTTCAAGCACAGCTAGGAACACTTTGTCCCAAACTTCCTCTGAACAATTCATGAGCACATGAGCCTCATCGCCCCAGCGTGAAGACCTAACCCCAGTCTGACCCACATAACACCCAGCGGGTGTGTAGAAAGATGACAGCCTTGTACTTTGGATCCTGATAACCAGTCCAAACTTCCTGGTGAGTGTATGAATGTGTGAGGAAATCAGTGGTATTAAGGGATTGGGGACAGAAAAAAAAAAAATCACGCTCCTGCTCATTCTGCAGCATGTAGTTTTAGAGAGGCTGATTGAAATCATAGCCTCTATCACAGGGGTGCGCACACACTGCTGGCAACACTGTCACACAGTCTCTTGCACAGTGGAGTGAATACTGTACTGTTACTGTAAGTGTTAGTCAGATACATCAATTTATTGATACATATTGATTGATTAATGTTTACTGCACACATTCTGCTGTTCTCTGCTACTAACCAAGCAAAGAAAAGTTGTCTTTATGTTATACCCTTGTTATATTTATCTTTTAAAGGAGCAGTGTGTAAGATTTAGGGAGATTTAGTGGCATCTAGCAGTGAGGATTGCAGATTGCAAACAGCTGAAAGTTCTCCCAGTTAGAATTCCTTCAGTGTTTATCGTTCAGGAGGCTTTCAATGGGAAACAAATGATCTGTAGATGTCTCCTTCTCTCCAAAACAAACGGACCTGATGATTTACACGACTAAAAACACTGAATAAAGCAGCTTACGTTACTAATCAGTGTCTCTCCTCTGGTGTTCGCTGCTAGCCCAGCACCTGCTGATGTGCGCTCACCTTTTTTCTCTGATAGATGTACAGGAGGTTTTAAAATGAACTATCAGAATCAGCCACATGCTTTTCCTTAGTCTGTACAATGAATAAATATGACAGACATGGGAAAATATTGTAA
Source organism: Epinephelus awoara (assembly GCA_035609425.1). NCBI lineage: Eukaryota > Metazoa > Chordata > Actinopteri > Perciformes > Serranidae > Epinephelus > Epinephelus awoara. The sequence continues at coordinate 10,309,886 of CM069300.1, forward strand.
TTCATGTCTCCATCTGCTGATGAGCCATCGTGATAAGAGTGTGCACGCATAATATGATGCTTAATCCACTCCAGAAGAGACTTGATGACCACTAAAATAAGGTTGGGAATAAATCGGATATTGGTATTGGCTATTGGCCAAATAAGATGTTAAATACTGGCAAATCAGATATTGGCAAAAAATCCAACATCGTGCATCCCTAGAACCCGGGATTCAAACCAGTAAAATCACTGATAAAAGCAGTTTCACGTTAAAAAAATCAATGTTCTTTCAAAGCTGCTTGTTGCAGAGTGGCTGCTAAATATAGCGGACGGCGCAAAAAATGTGAATGGCCCTATCTAGAGCCAGTGTTGGCTTGTCCATTCTGGGCTACTGTAGAAACATGGTGGTGCAACATGGTGGATTCCATGGACGAGGACCTGCTTCCTATGTAGATGGGCTATAAACTGCTCATTCAAAGGTAACAGAAACATGATGATTCTTATTTTCAGGTGATTATACGCTAAAGAAAACATAATTATCAAATTATATTCCATTGCTGTCAATATATCCCCTACATCCTACACACTGGACCTTTAAGTTGTCTTAAATTTATCAAATGTGAAAAGTGGACATTTTTCCTTGTCTTAACATTTCAGTAAAGTGAGTGTTTTGTGGTTTAACCTCTGGGACACTATTTACAGCATTATTTTTTATTGTTTTCTAAACTTATAAAAGCCGTGGACGAGGACCAGCTACCTACGTCAATATGGACGGCTCATTCTAAAGTAACAAAAACACGACAATTCTTATTTTTGGACAATTATACACTAGGAAACCATTTCTGCTAGTATATCCTTCTAAATCCGTCACACCTGACCTTTAATAAAACTTAAAATTTCATGCCAATTTCTTCATGTGGTATCAAAAACAGTATCGAATATCGATATTTTTCAAAGGGAATTGTATCAAGGTTAGATATTGCGGCATCGTGACAACACTACTTCCTGCTTTTGTTTTGGCTGCAGTCAGCTGGGAGTGAAAGACTAATAAGCTTTAATAGGCGAGTTTCAGCCCGGTTCAACGCACCTGACCTGACATGAACAAACTTGTTCCAACACACCTGTGACTAAGCTGCCAGCTTAACCGGCCCTGTGTCGTTTGTTGCTGGAGCTCGGCAGAAGCTGTGGCATTGTGTTATTGTCGTAATCTCCCTATTGGACTGTAAATGAAATATCCTGTACCCTGAAAACCCACTGTACACCGTCTGAACGTTTCATAGGCGACGCAACCACACAGCAGCTTCGGTGACACATGCAACCTTCGAACATGAAAACATCTTACGAGAAGCCACTTACGCACGAATACCCACACACAGTCACTCATCATCCCACCTACCCCTCACACACTCGTAGCATTCGTCTGTGACACAGAGTCCGCACAGCGGTAAATCAGATCAGGGAGTCGGGGAATAGAGGGAGATGGATGGAGAATAGGCAGAAAAGGGAGAAGGAGAGGAGGGAGGAGGGCGCGGAGTGCGAAAGAGTAAGACAATGAGCGAGGGAGCAGGCCACAGAGGGAGTGTAAAAGAAGATTAGGAGGGAGGATGGCACACGGAGGGGAGGCGGGGGGAGAGCGGAGAATGGAAGATCAGATAGAGGCAAATAGACAGAGAGAAGAAGAACAAGAGAGAGGAAGGTGCTGTAAAAGAGCAAACAGGAGGGGGCAGCTTCAGGTCTATCTTAGATTTCCCAGCAGTCAGAAATGGGGAAGTAATGTGATGAATTGGCTGATCATAACACCATCTGGAGCTGCACCTCTCACTGTACATGAAGAGGCGCACACACACTAACACTATATAGGCCAGTATGAGTCTACAGGCAGGGAAACTTTGGTAACTTATCTGTGCCAAACTTTAAATAGACACATTTTAGATACACATCGTTGTTGATTTTCACTGGGGGCACAACTACCAGTGATTCGCATCATTGATTACTCTTTTTATAATTGTTTAGCCCATTAAAAGTCCAAAATATAGTATAAAAAAGCCAAAACCTGTGTTTCAGATCCAGAGATGAGGTCTTCAGGTTGCTTATTTTGTTTGTCCATCAGTCCAAAAGTCAAATGTATTTAAATTACAGTAAAAGCAGCTAATCTTCACATTTGAGAAGCAGGAACCAGTGCGCTTTTAGCACTTTTTCGCATGAGAAACAGTTACATAATCACAACTGCTGCTGATTAACTGTCCTGTCAATCCACTAATCATCTGATAGACTAGGCAAGTGATACTTAACTAAATCTGGCCCCACCGTACGGTGCCAGATGCCAGTTTTTTTTTTTTTTTGCTTTTAATGTACGGTGCCATGTGTGTAAAAACAAATGTGTAAAAAAGCATCAAAACAGAGCTCGTTTATCAAAAAAGAAGTGACAGGAGAGATCCCACAGACCCCCTGACAGAAATCTGGGCTAAGACCCGAGTATTCTAGCAACACTCTTGCATACACCTGGTCTGTGCAGGGCTGCTGCCACTGGCCCCTTGACCTCCTGACGTTTTGGCAAAGCAAGCTGAGTATCCCTAATTATTGAGCCTTAATTTGAGCTGCTGTGTCTGCTGGATAAATGAGGGAATAAAAAGCAGCAAAAGGACAAAACACTTTTCCAAATTCTCTAACCAGGACTGTGCTCAATTAAATTTTTACTGTGATTAAATTAGGTTTTAATTTTTCAGATCAGTCGTAGGGCTGCAAATAACGAATACTTTTACTGTCAAATAATCTGTCGGTTATTTTCTCGATTAATCGATTAAGTGTTTGGTAAAATGTTAACAAGTGTTTCCCAAAGCCCGAGATTACGTCCTCCAGCACGTTCTCATCACAGCTAGTTAAATATCGCTGCTTTGTCAGTGGCCTTTCAAGTCCAAATATGACGCGCTAGGTACCCTCATGCATCTGTTGTTGACGTTCCAGGACGACCTCTCAATTTACACTTGTATAGTGTCCTTTAAAAATACACAGTTTCTGCTGGTTAGATGCAAATACACTTGCAGCGTTGGTAAAACAACTTGTTTTAGGTTTATTTCCTTGTGTAACAAAAGCATGTGGTTAGGTTTACAAAAAAACATCATGGTTTGGCTCAACATTCACATGGGAATCAAACAGCTGGCTCCTGGGTGAAAGTCCAGGGTGTGTTGGTCCCACCCACCTCCACAGGGACTTTCCAGCTGTTATATTATGTTGTTACCGGCTGTGTTTCAAACTGACACCGTCTGGCAATGTTAGAACCTGACGCCTACCGTGGGTGTATCATGCTGCAGCGAAAGGTGTCTTTTGGCGTCTGTTGCGGAAATCACTGACAAAGTTGCAGTATTTGACAAGTTGGGAATGAGAACAGGATGCGTTCTCAAATGTTTTGTTCTGTGCACAACCCAAATATGTTATATGTGTCGTAGAGGAGTAAAGACACAAGAAAATTTACATTTATATAGCTGGAATCAGTGAACATTGACTTTTTTGCTTGAAAAATGACCCAAACAGATCAATCGTTATCAAATTAGTTGACACATGATCAATTAATTGTTGCAGCTCTCTGAGTCGGAGTTTCTCCTTATTTTGAATTTTAAAAAAGTTGCAAGTAAAATCAAACAACCCTGAGTCCAGGCTAAACAGGGCACCCTGAGGAACCCTGTCTCTTATTTTTACAAGGGACCACCAGGAGCCCCCACAGGGTCCCCACGGGGTCCCCGGGCCGCACTTTGACACACACACTGACCTAGGCTACCACTTCGCCCTGCGACAGACATGGACTCTGTTTACACACTCAGTGTAAACACACACACCGGACAGGCTTCAGCTCACTCACAGGCAAATCCACATTGACATCGGAGCCGTCCAGCAGCAGGACACGGCAGGTGATGGTGGTCCTCGCCGTCCCGGCCGCCGGGATGTGGACCGCCGCTCCCCCGGTGACCACGGCGGGCGCGTGTACGACCTGCTGCTGATGTGCCAGGAGCAGGGGGTTCCCAGTCACCCCTCCTGCCCCTCCTCCTCCCCCTCCTCCTCCTCCTCCTCCTTTACCGTCCCGCTCGTCCCTCTCTCTCGTCTGGAAGCGGCTCCGGGAGCGGCGGCTGAACGTCCGGCGCAGAAAGCCCATCATCTTCCTGATCCACAAGGTGAGGAGGTCCGTGCTGTGTCCGTGAAAACTGTTCCACACAGCAGCAGCCGGGGTCCTGCTTCTGCTGCCGCCGCCTCCTCCTCCTCCTTCTCCTCCTCCTCGTCCTCCCCGGGGCGAGGAGTCACTTAGCAGGCACGGGGGAGACTTCAGGGCTGCCGATCAGTCCTCAGGCTGAATGTCGGCAGCAGCGGGGGGACTCCAGCCGCATACTAATGAAACTAACACACATCGACCACCGAGGCGCCAACCAGTTGATTTCCAATCATTGGGCCCGGTGTGAACGACAGGACTCCCTCACGGAAATACAAGCAGCCCTCCTCCTCCCCCTGTCCTGTCCTCTCCCGTGCACCTGCCTCCTGCTTCGCTCGCTGTTGCGCACCGACTCTGAATTCCCGGAGAAATCCCGTCCGACGCTCCGCAATGGGAGTCACACGGGGCCGGGGAGGGAGGAGGAAAGTCTTACCTCTTACCTCTGGACCGGACCCCGGTGGTTGTTGTTGCTTACTGCCACCGGCGAACCGAAACTGGTGTACCTCACAGGTAAAAGTCAACCAGTGAAACTGGACAAACAGTGTGATCTGCGCCTGCGTAAAAACACAGCGCAGAACAAACTTCTGTTCCTCCCGACTGGCCGACCCATCAGCGCCGGTGAACCAGCGCCACCTGTCTGCCACCGGTCAGCCTGGGCAGGGAATAGGTCATGGCACATCATTAGTGGTTCCCAAGGTGGGGCCCACGGCGCCTCAAGGGTCGTTAAAGGGTTTCCTGGAGGTCCCCACATGATGATGATGATTTATGTCACTCCATTTATCAGAGCCAGAATACTGAGAGTCCTAGTCAAAACACCTCAATGACATTTAAATAGATAAATGAATGAATGAATGAATTAATTAATTAATTAATAGTAGTAATAATAATCTATTTAATCCTTTTTGCAAAGATGCTAAAGTTACAGTGCAGAAACAGTTCCAAAAATATATCAGGTTTCCATTCATGCATTTGAAAATATTATTTTAAAAAGTAGCCTAAAAGTAAAAGGACAAAGATACTTATCCAAAAACATAACAAAAGAGACACAGGGGAACCTCGGCAGTGTCTAGGAGGCCAACTGGCACCTCTTTAGCTTCCAGTTCACACTCCATACTTGGTCCATACAGAGACTCGAGCCTGTTACCCTCCAGTTCCCAAGCCTTGTCCCTGTGGATTGAGCTACTGCTGCCCCAAGTTATACAACATACATAATGTAAATGACTATATATACATTTCAGTACACACTGGTGCCATGTTGAAGGAAAGGAAAAGCAAAATGATGATTATTTATCAGACTCTGTTTATCAGGATCCAGGACTGTAGGAATAACAGAATATTTTATAGAATTTAAAATAAATATTCATTTAGTTACCTATTCAAATATATACTCTTTCTTTTTAAATATATATTTCTTCTTTTTTTTATGCAAATACAGTACCAGAAAGCACAAGTATTGCCAAATTATAATACAATAAATAAATTAGACAACATTCTTGGATTGTGTTCATGTAAATGACCACATATACAGCACATTTTTACACGTAGGTACCATGACAAAGAAAAAGGAAAAAATGTGACTAATTTCTTAAAAATAAAAGCACTGGTGCCTTTCCTGCAGCAGGCAAACAAGTTCACCAGGACAATAATCAAGGAAGGGTTGCAAAATATTATTAAGAAGTTATTTAATGTAGCATTGAGGTGTTCCACGTGAAGCATGATCCTTTGTACCGCTTATTTATATTTTCTGTGGAACATATGAAGGTCTATGAGCTCTCTCTACACCGCCAGGGATGCAATTACGTCTGCTGAATATTTTATTGATTTTCCATTGGGTTACTAATTCAGTTTTATTGCACCAAAAAACATTGGAATCTGCCTATGAATTATTTTTATGACTGTGTGTGACTACCTGTAAATCAGAGAAAGAATACACTGTAAACTTCCCAAATTTCCTATTCCCACATTAAATATACAAAGAAATGCAGAAATAAATGGGGTCAAACAAAATAAGTGACTTTCTTGGATAGGAAGGAGAAAAAAAATCTAAGAGAAAGTACAATAGCTCTCTGATTGAAATCAGTGTCATCAGTGTGCTTCCACCTCATGCTTACTTTCTACATTTACAAAAGAAACACACACACCCTACTTTAGGAACTATTTTTCCATGCTGCTAACCTATATGATATTCTTTCATATTCAGCCACCTTTCCTTTCTTTGTAACACAGTCCTGTGAAAAAGACTCTCCAGGTGTCCTCCACTTCCTGAGAGTAATTTTCTAGGCAATCATTATAGCTGTTGGTGTCCAGTATGTGTGTAAATTTAAAGGGGAAGTTCTGTATTTTCTAACCTGGACCCTTTTTTATATGTCTTTTTGTCTAAGTGATGAATGAAGATGATTTTTTAATTGGTCCAATTCCTATGGGCAGTCGTCAATTAACGCAGGGTGACATGACGTGCAATTTTTGTCACTGATATTGCGATTGGTTCGGCCTTTGGACCTTCTTCAAGATCAACAAGCGTATTGAGACACAGGTACATTTATCTGTTACATGGACCACACCTTTGTTACACACCTGATGGTGATTAGGTCGTGCTACACCAGTAGGTTGAGCAAATCAGTCACACACAAAGTCACACAGCTGACAGTGATTGGATCATCATACCACAGCATTAGGTTGAGCAAAAAAATTATTTTGAGGCCCTCAACAAATCAAGTCCTTTAAACCAAAATGTCAGGAGCTACAGCCAATCACATCAGCAAAGCAGATGACATATACTAGAGTTGTAATTTTAGTAGCAATAGTAATTTTTGCATTTCATTTCCATCCAAAAAAAGTAAAAATGGTGTGATTTTTGCTGGGTCCAGTATCAAACAAGCATGTTCCCTTACGTCTGGAGTATGATTTGTAGTCTGGGGCATCTCTGTAGCACCACAATGATATTTTGTAACAAATTTTACCTTTATCAAATATTGCAGCACCTGTGATTTGGATATTAATTCAATTAATTATGCAGCTTTAAGTTTACATCCACTACAAGTGCTTGTTTTTGCTACTGACAGGCTCCTACAGTGAAGTGAAACCTTTGTCCTTACCTTTTGCTGGTCTGTAAGTGTACGTAACCAAGTCTCCTGAATCTGAAATTATTTCACATTGTCATAATCAACTAAATATTCAGAAATGGAACTTAAAATGCAAAGAAAAACTGAATTTCAGGTACTCATGCGTGGAGCAAGAACAAATGTACTTAAATAAGTTAAAAGGCCTTTATTCAAAAAACATGGCTGCTTAAATGAAAACACCAACCGGTTTCAACCCCAAGGTCTTCATCAGGGTCAGTGCACCTTGCTTGAAGTTTATTTTTTCTTTCCATGTGCTGACCCTGTTCTTCAAGAGCACCTGCGTTTGAACTGATAAAGACAGACCTCAAGCGCAACACTACCTCTTTCTTTGAAGTATGACATTGAAAATCCTTAAGATAACACTAAGCTACGCTCTCTGTACTCTACACAACTCCTCCCCTGTCAAATAGCATTTCCCTAACGTTAACATGTAGCTCCTTCCTTGGTGGATATATGGCGAAGGCTTTTTCCTGCAACAAGTCACCTCACACGGGATTTCAGGACGAGATTCTCCTTTAAAACAAGCACTGTCAATGGACATAAATTGACGGTGCACCACTGCCTGTAGGGATTACATTACAGCACTGGACTGATTTAAAAAATGGTTATCTCCATTAGGCACTTAGATACAAACACATGGGAAAATAGAGTCCAGATTGAGAAGCACCAAAGTTTCCCTTTAACTGTAGAATGAAAATATGACCTCACCGCCCTCACATTCAAACCCTCAGATGTGCATCTCTTGCACAAAACCTCTTGCAGATGCTGGTTTCTATGCATCAGTCTGCTGATAAAAAGCTCCTGCATCATTTACTCACATATTTTTGTAGCAACAGTCGTCCTACTTTGTAAAAAGCATACCAGCTCCTCATGCCTGCATTATACTGTATGAAAAAAGAACTACAGAATAAGGAGAGCACACATATAGCAACACGATAAATTATGCATCATCATAAAAGAATATAAACCTGCAGAGATACTCAAATCCTCACAGCAATATTACATATTGCTATAGTGTCTTTCTTTGAGAGCAACATTTTGTCCTAACCAGACACAGTTTGGGCTGATTTGTGATGCCGAGTTAGTTTCACTGATATGATGCCAGCTTTAGAGGCACTCAGCTGAAGGTTAAATAAGCAGATGACTCTTCACTTCAGTGAGCAGCTTCATCCTGCGAGGAAGTGTGAAAAGGTGCAGAGGCTTTAAAGAAACAAAGTGACACATCTTCATCTGATGATCAAATGCATGATGTACGCTATCAAAGGAAATCACAAAGCAGACGCACAGGTATAAATCAGTGTGTTTATTTAGTGTCTTAATAATTTAAGAGTGTTGAACAGTGGGGTTTGGTGCTCCTCTGGCGGACTGCACCACCATGACCTTACAGTATCTGCTGTAGTGATCTAAAGCCTGCCTTGCTCTTTGTCTTTGGACACACAGATGAACTACAGATTATAACGATCCAGGTCTGCCTCCGCCGCTCCGTTCGATCCATCGACTGGGAGGCGTCAGTCTAAGGCACATGTAGCTTAATAAGTAGAGGCAACATTCCTGAGTGGCCTCTTGGACAGAAATTAGCAGCTCACATCAGTCTTACATCAGTCTCTATGGAGACCGCAGCCTCTACAAGCTTAATGCACTATCAGCAAACACTAAGGCCGACTAGGTAGAAGACTCATACACCCACATTGAATCTAGGCTACACAGATCACAGACAGCTGTGCTCTGAAGCTGGTTATACTCTCATTATCCAGTCTGTGTACCAGTCTCAGAGGCAGTGACAGAGGTTAATCTGCTATAGTCCCTCCGTGGCAGTCGCCTGCAATGAGGTGAGGCTGAAACGTTAAGTGTGTCTGTTCTGGTCCTGTTGCTGATTTGGGCTACGGTGCTGTAGATCCCTTTTGTTTCTCTTTGTAGACTCGCAGAATGGCCTCACACACAAACTGGAACTGACACTGAAACACACAAGATACAAAGTGTTACCAGCAGTTACACAACACTGCTGTTCTTTAAATGCTAGCACTGATTAGTTTCTTTATTTCTCCTTACATTCTATGAAAAGAACAAATCAATGATGAACTGGTCCTCTAACAGGTGCTGTTTGAGAAACCAAAAGCCTGTTTCATTGTATTCTTCTGTGTCATAGCGCTCTGCTATTGTCCAAAAACTATTAGCTATTGAAACATATCAATGAGCCAGCACTCAGTAACAAATACACATAACACATGGCTGAAAGCAGAGTGCAGAGTGTACTTTTCTTTTTGCAGGCTGACGTGAAAGTTAGCATCACCCTGGATCCCCTCGTCAAAAAGCCACTGGGATTTTTCCATCAGGTTTTGGATGATTGCAGAAAATAAGCTCGGTGGCAAACAAAAGCTTATGATATTACACGGTTGTGTTCAGCAAGATAATCTTCACAGATGAACACCACTTTTATCATGTCTGAAGCGTAAATGCAATGCACCATAGCCACGTGACTTAAAGTCGCCGCGACAATGAGGCTGCAAAGCCCTTATCAGTGTGATTTAGCCACTTTTTTGCAATCAATATTTCAAGACTTCTAAAAGCTTCACAATTCTCGAGGGGGGTATTTACAGACGTGTTTTATGTTGTAGAACAAAACATTAAAGTCTTACAAGCGTGTGTTAACCACAGATACCTAAATCCATTCAAAAAACCCACTGAGTGTGTTTACATGGACATAAATAACTCCTGATGATTGGGTTTTTGAGTATCCTGTGTATGTATTTGAGCTTGTAAACACCATATTTCATTTATGAGAAACCAGAATATGCTAGCTGGAGTACTCTGAAAGTAACCGGGATGTATACAGGGAGTATAAATCTCTGTGTTAATGTCAACACGATATCCTGAATATGATAATCAAAATAAGCCTCTTAAACAGGTTATTCACGTCCATGTTATCGCACTCATTGACTTTGAGACAAGGGAACCAGGAGTGCCAAAATGCTAACTCATTTCTGTAGTTCCTGTGGTCCCCTAGCTGGAGTAACATTTTATAAATATTGCAGCTGTTTTAGCCTTTTTTTAAAACAATGCTAAGAGAGTACAGCCATGCTAGCAGCTCTGTTAGAATGTAGTCTCAGCATGCTAACATGCTCACAATGAAAAAGTGAGGAACAAGCCCCCAGGGATAGTCCCGGGCTTTGGAGCCAATTTTACATAGTGGCAAAAAGTGGAATTACTCCATCCAGGTCCGTCACGTGACACCATGGGGCTGAAAAATACTTTCCCCATAGACTTACACTATGAAAGAGATGTCTGTAAATCAGTGGATAAACTGAGTGTTACATCTGCTTACAAGGTTGTGCATACCACAAGAGGAGGGCGTACATATGGCCTATTCCTGTAAGCATTTTAATGCAGCAAATGTTTACCATGTTCAACATCTAAGATTAGCATGTTAGCATTTACATTTGCTAATTAGCACTAAACCCAAAGTGCAGCTGAGGCCGATGGGAGTGTCGTAAGTTTTGCTGATATTTGGTCATGAATCAAAGTATTGGACAAATTCAATAATTTGACCTGATGAGGGACATAAACATGTGCCAAATTTCATGGCCATCAGTCCAATATCTTCAAGACATTTTACTTAAACAACTGATGCGAACCTCATGATGGCACTTCAGGAAAAGGCAGAGTGTCACCACATTCAATAGGATTTGTTGTCTTGAAATCACTGAATAGTAGTTGTGAAATTTCGGTCTCATCCAAAGCAGTGGACCAACCAACTAACCAACATTGCCATCAATACAACCATGCTGCTAGAATTGCTAAAAATAAAACTCCATCTGCTGAGGAAGTTTGTGGGATACGATCGAAAGCTCCAGATCAGAAACTGAGTGGACCCTGTGGTGAGATTGGTCAACTGTGTATTTGTGACCTAGTTTTATTCTATTTTATTTATTTTTATTATTTGTAATGTCAGAAGCTGGAAGGTATTGACAGACTAACACATTTGGGGTTTTTTTCATGGGATTTGTTGACAGTAGGAAAAATACAGAATAATGTCAGCCTTATCCTTCAACATATGGCTCCTTCACATCAAGGTCTGTCCTCTGCGCATGTTTTCCATTACAGTCAGGGACACAAACATATGAGTGGGAAACCTGAGGAAGCGTTCCATCAGCACAAAAACATCAGAGAGTAAAAGCCTCAGGGACTGGATCTCCTTTCACAATAAGGGTGATAGTGGTAGCAGCACTGCCCTAGAAGCAGGCTTGTGACTGGAGCGCTGCCATATTCCCAGCACTACCTCCTATCAAAGCAATGAGCAACACTTTCCCTCTCCCTCGACAAATACCGCTGAGGTGCCACAGAGCGCGGCTTCCAACCTCAGCTCGCCTGCTCCCGCTCATCAGCCATCACTGTAAAACTGTGGCAGCCACGTCTCTGTGAACTAATGAAGGTTAAAGATGACAAGACCTCACAGATGTCAAAAACTGGGACATTGGCCTTTAAAAAGTAATTCTGGGCACAGTGAAGTGAAGTCTCCTTCCCTTAATCAAAATTCCTTATGTTCTTAACACGGTATTTTTAGATCAACTGACAGATTTTTTTTAATCTTCCAGAGGCTTTGACTCCATGAAACCAAATTTCTGACATTTCATGATAATTGCAGTGTGCCTGATGAAATATGAAAATGTTATTTCTTTAAATAAATACATGCATTTCAGCAGCCTGAATTGAGCCAAGAGAGGCCAGTTGTTAGGCTACAATGTGAACGTGCATACATGCTCAAGGAAAACAAAACAAACAGACCAAAAAAGCACCTCTCAAACTGCGACTGATGTTTACTTGCACTCCTCTGTTAATTGGAAACTTTAAATAGCACTGCTCAACAGTGCTCTCTGTGGGTGTATCCCACCATCAAGCCTTTTTTGTTTTAACGAACTAAGACAAGGCACCAGTTTAAAGGGGACCTGTAATGCTTTTCCGTATTTTGCATGTTATAGCGTTTCAGTGAAGGATGTTCATATTTAACTTGGTCAAAGTTTCAAATAATTAAAAGTAAAAGTATGTAGAAGTGATACCTGTGAGTAAAGCTCAGGTTTCCTACAGTTCTGAATACTCTGTTTCCAACAGCCTTTCTACTCTAGCTACAGTATGACATCACAGCGGCTGGATTTCCTTATATGGTGATCTACCTAATGCCCTACACTGCTATATGAAGCTGCATGCTAACATCAGGGAAGCAGGTAAACGTAGTTGCGAATGAAGAACCCCTCTCTGCAATGTGCAGTTCGATTTGGGACTCGATGTGGGCAGAGTCAAACACTGAACTCCGCCCAGGTGGCACACGGCCCTTCTCGTTTGACTTAACTCAACGGCACTATCTGAAAGTGGACATCAATACTGCATGAAGTAATTAATTACGTGTAATGTAATATAATAATGATCTGTAAAAGCACTGCCTGCAAATTAAGAAATAAGGATGCTACTGCTAATTAGCCTCTTACTCCTCCAGCCTGGGTCAGCTGGAGGCTGCTTAGTGGCTGTGGGATAAGATTCAGGGCTCATGGCGCATGCTGGAGGTTTTATCAAGGCTGGAGGGGCAGTCATAGTGGGTGAGAAAAGAGCCATCCAGGGGTGTGTTGACTCCCACACTCCCTCTGGCTCTCCAACATGCTCTATGGGTCCTGGCTTTCCTCTCGCCTTCAGCAAGCCCCTCTGACTCAGGCTGCGTTCTGCTCCTCTGCCAGAGAACCAGAGGGAGGGCGGGAGGTTGGCAGGGGTCGTACCCATGGCGCTCTGTTGGTTTTTGTCCAGTGTCCACATAAGCCTGGATGAAGAACTGTGGATGTCTTGTCTGTTTTTTCAGGGATTTTGCGTGAATTTATCATATTCAGGGTGGGTGGGGGGGGTCGCTAACTTTCGGTTTCTTCTATTTTTAAATTTATTTTCTTGTTTTTGTGTTGTGTATCAGTCTGTGTCCGCTCTCCAAACTCAGAGGTTTCTGTCAGTCCGTGAATGCAATGTAGGAACTCTTCTGTTTTTTCCTCAGCTGCAGTTTGCAGAGTTTTGAATCGCAGCGTGGATATTTGATCAATCGTTTAGATCAGAGCTGATCAGATCAATGGACGAGAGGAGGAGTTTGTGAGTAGAAAATAACTTTTAGACCCAGTGCAATAAATGGTTACGTTTCCCTAGTGTTCTGCTGCTCCTTTGTCTGCGCACAGAGTATGTTCTGTGCTGTGAGTCTGATGCAATAAATAACCCAACAGTAGTAGCCCACCATGTTTTAATCATGTCAGGCTGCCACAAATAAATAGATGTGTGGAAACCCTGAAAACCCAACTCCCCACCAGATCAGAGGAACTGCGGGTTAGCAGCTGGCCAGCTAACAAGCAGGTAATGTGGTTGGACTTGCTCACACAGGGCAGCAGTCAATGTTTGACTCCGCCCATGTTGAGCACAGCCCTGAACTGCACACTGCAGTAAAGAGCTTCTCTGCTGATGTTGTTTACCCCGATTTCAGATCACATTTCCTGCTGGAAGTTGTCCCATTATGTTTAGAAGCTTTTACTGGTGTTTTTTCACAACAGCTGGTGCAGCTTTTCTCCGTTACAGTCATTCCCTTGGCTGCAGGTACACCGTTTAAGTACATGTAGCTACATGCTAACATCAGGGAAACATGTAATCTTGGTTGCTGATGTTGTTCTCCCTGATTTCAGATCAAACTCCTGCTGGAACATGTCTGCTTGTGTTGAGAAACCTTAATTGGTGACTTGTCACAGTAAAAAGTGCTGCTGTTCTCTGTTATAGTCATTGCCCTGGCTGCAATAGAGTGCTGCAGGGATGACGTTTTTCAGTACGTCAACGTGGAAGTTAGCGTCGCCCTGGTTCCTTTATCAAGAGGCCGATGGGATTTTCTTATTGGATTTTGGATTATTGCAGAAAATAAACACCCAACTCATGACTGCTGAAGCTATTATGCTTTTTTCAGGAGCAGGGCTTAAAGAGAGTGGCGCTAAAATGGTGTGTTTCAGGCAGAGGGTTAATACAGGTGTTCCAGCACAGACAGTATGAGGAAATTAAAGTGCTTTTTTTAACATTAAGGCATGTGAACATGTTCTTATAGAACCTTAAAGTTTCCAACCACATGTGTAAGACAAATCAACTGGACCATATGATAATTAAAAACTACAGGTTATCATGTTGCAATAAATAAAAATTATAAATAATAAGGGAGAAAAACAATCACTGCAGCATTAATAATGGTTCTGTTTATCTGTACCGTGGTCTGAACCATCATGGCTCGCTGATCTCTCACTGTTTTGACAATGTCCAGCGGGAACACCGGCCGGCCCTGATCCAACAGAGTCAGGGCCGTTTCCATGGTAATCAGAACACCTGTCCGTCCAATACCAGCGCTGTAATTCAAAACAAACACAGCATTAAGTGTGTAGAAGAGGTGGGTACAGAACATGCCGGCAGTGTTCAATTAGAGTACAGTGTGTGTGTGTGTGTGTGTGTGTGTGTGTGTTACCTGCAGTGTACCATTAGTGGCTCTTCACCTCTCCTCCTCTCCCTGACCGAGCTGATGAACAGCAGGAAGTCGGAAGGGTCATCGGGTACACCGTGGTCGGGCCACGCAACATACTGCAGGTGTGTGACTGCACGTTCCTCACCCCGCTAACACACACACACACACACACATTAAAAAGAAAGGCAGATAGACACAGAGGGAATTTAAGTATCTCATAACTTGAATTTAAAATGATGAACATGTAATCCCTGAGGAGAATAAACACCCACGTAAGACTGGCTAGGCGGCCCTACATGATCAAACACTGACAAGATTCAGCATGTGAGGAAACAAAAGAGTGTCGTGGAAAAAGCGGAGCAGGTGAGGAGAACAAAACTGCACGTGACCAGTGGGTGACACCGAGAAGTGAGGGACACGGGAAGATAAAAACAGAAAGACAGGCGGGGAGGAGAATAGCTGAGTTTAGAGTTTATAATGGTCATGTGGCCTGTGACTCCATGCAGGGATTAACTCGCTCCGCCAGAGGAACAGATGGGCCCACACAGCAGTATCTGTGTGTATGCACGTGTGTGCCTTCATACTTCATGCCTCCCTGAGCATTATATGTTTACTTACCTGTTTGCTGTTGAAGTCAGTGTGGAAAACAGCTAATTTAATCTGATTATCTTCCATATAAAAGTGTTTTAAACTTAATCAGGTTAACTTCTCAGAATGCCCGGCCACAAATACACACAGTTAAAGGAATGGTCTGGATTTTTTGAAGGGCGGTTAGATGAGGTATTTATCCATAGTCTGTGTATTACCTATAGTAGATGGTGGTCACCACAAACCCAGTTGTGAGAAGCTAAGCGATGTATTGGGATAGGCTCCAGCCCCAACAACCCCCAACAGAATAAGCAGTTATGGGAAAAAAAAGAATGAATGAACTACAAAAATGGGGGGTGGGGGGGTTTAAGAGATAGGGGTGTCTTATCCACAGTTGCATGGTCTCTTATAATAATAGTGTGGCGAAAATAGACAGAACATGCAGACAGTCATTCAGTCATGGGATGGGAGATTTTTCATATAATTAATAAGGCTGCCATATTTTATAGAAAGAGTGTATCTTATTCTTTAGTGAGCAGGTTATTTTCTCTAGAGGTATGCAACTGTTCACTTCTGGGAGATGTCTGATATTAGAATTTCAGAGGCTGCCCAAAAGGCTTACTGCCAGACCCACTGGGACAGAGACTCCAAAATAGCGTACATTTAAACTGGTTTTGATTTTTTTTCTCAAATGGGTAAAATATTCACTTCAAATAAATCCGGACTATTCCCTCAATACACACACTAACACACGTGTCCACCCACGCAAACATACAGACCGAGCCAGCCACACGGAGGTGACTGTAGTTTGGCTGCAGATAGTTCGCTGCCTGTGGTGACCTCTGTTATGTGACATATGGCACAAGCATGGTACATGTCACTGTAAACATTCAAATGGAAAAGCTTCGTGTTGTGTGACCACTGGTGATGCTTTGCTCAGGGTTCATGTGGATATGAAATCAGGTGTGAACTGGATGAATTTCATTGATTAAATGGTAGACTATTTTCTTGATTAACTGTTTGGCCTGTATAAGATCAGAAAACAGTGAAAACAATGCTGACAATAGTGTCCCAGAGGTTAAGGTGACCAAAAGTCCCAAACCCCAAAATACTGACTTTACGGAAATGTTAAGACAAGAAGTGCATCCCATTTTACATTTACATTTAATAAACTTAAACAAGAGATCTTTGGGGATAATTCGGTTCCCAGGTAAAACCTCCTGAACAAGGAAAACTGAAAGAATTCCAACCAGTAGTTCACACTTAGCACAAGAGAGGTTTCAGCTGGTTGCAATCTGCAGTCCTCACTGCTAAATGCTGCTAAATCTTACACACTGCTCCCTTAAATGATAATTCAGTTATCAAAATAGGTACTCAACTAGTGGACTACTCATTGCAGCTCTATTTGCTACTGTACCTGTGTGTGTGTCAGAGTGAACTGCCGCGTCACATACGCCAGGTTACACTCCTCAGAGTGACACTTCACCCGCATGTGTCCGTAATCCTTCACTTCTGGTGGATGTGGCCAGTACTGGTGGCACTTGGTCTGCAAGCGTGTGACATCACAGAGAAATTACATTACATGCGACATGAGTCATCTGTCAGGATACAATTTACAGTGCTGCAGCGGCGGCTGCTACATCAGCTGTGCTCTGCTCTCATGAGATCAAACTTGTATTCAACAGCGTGGTATGTTCCAACCGGCAGTCTGAGGAACAAAAGCAATTCATCAGGAGCAGGATGTGAACTGATTGTCAATTTTTGTGTGTGTGTTTGTGTGTGTGTGTGTCTGTGTGATTGTCAAGAGGAGAGAAACTCAGGGCACTTGACGAAAATCATGAAAATGATCAATTAATGAAAGCATCTGGTTACCAGGCAACAGCCAAGACAGAGACATCTTCATTCAACGAGACCTTGATACGTCGCTGCCTCTGTCTCTGTGTGGATATGTCTTCCTCACACTCAAATTATTTCTCTCATCAGCATCCTGCTCACACTTTACAGTTAGCTATTCTCCACGCTGTGAAACCCTGTAATTAGTCACAACTGTGCCAATTTATTACTTTTGTGTGCAAACATCACCGCTGAACCTTGTAATTACAGTAATCATGTTTCAAATAAAACACAAAACTGAATGTAATAATGTGCTACAATAATTACTGTGTAAATGCACTGCTGATATTGAGCTGTGTAATTTCAAATCCCTCTACTCATTTCCATTCCTGCGTGAAAGTGTGAACAGCATTACAGTATGAACACATGTATACCCGTCCCCTCTCTGTCAGAGTCGTTAGCATGATGATGGTGTGTGTCTGTTGCTCCCAAACACTCTGCCAAAAGTGAGTGCAGGTCTGTGGCAATGGACCCTGAGCCGCGACATAACGTAAACATACACCAGACACTGGGGGCGCCACCTACGAGACAAATAAACACACAGAGATACACACAACAAACAGAAGATGAGTTTACATTAAAGGTCCAGTGTGTAGGATTTAGGAGGGATATATTGAAATATAATATTATAAGTGTGTTTCTTTAGTGGATAATCACCTGAAAATAAGAATTATTGTGTTTTCGTTACCTTAGAATGAGTAGTTTATACCTACATACAGAGCGGGTCCTTGTCTACGGAGATCGCCAACGTACGACACAATATTTCTACAGTAGCTCAGAACGGACAAACCAAAGACTAACTCTAGATAGTGTTTGTGTTGGCCGGTGTAGTTTGTACCACGTCACACATGGCGGAGGCTTCCATACAAGGTGCCACCTGCTGTTTAGGAACCATTCACTCGCACTCACACACCGATGGTACAGCCATGGAGAGCAGTTTGGGGTTCAGTATCTTGCCCAAGGATACTTCGACATGCAGACTGGAGCTGCGGATTGAACCGCTGATCTTCCAAATTGTGGATGACCTGCTCTGCCTCTGAGGCACAGCCGCTGGAGCACAGATAAGCAGGTGCTATGCTAGCAGCCCATCAAAGAGCTGAACAGTGTCAGAGAGACACTGATTTGTCACGATAAACTGCTTCGCTCAGTGTTTTTAACTGGTTTAACTGGACCTCTGCGATTGATTTAGATAACGAAGATAACATTACTCAGAGCCTGACCAGGAAAAGCCTCTCTTCCTCTGGGCAGCTGCCTCAGTGTACGCGGCTACCTGTACAGAAGAGCAGCATGAATGCGAGGAGCGCTCACTTTGAAGCTAGAAGTGGGGACCAAAATGACCCCTGAAATACACCGCACAGTGACAAAAAACGACTGCTCGACTGATGACTCGAATCTCTGACTTTCAAGGGGCAGCCCGACACCGAAGGAATCCTAATCAGGAGTTCCTGTTTAGCAAATGGGAGAAATTTCAGCCAGTTGCATCCGCAATCCTCACTGCTAATGCCACTAAATCCTACACGCTGCTCCCTTTAAATGTCAGACAGGGACAAGACAGTCATTTTCATATCAGTGATGCGCACCGTGATGTGGCTGGCGTTGATGTAGTCCTCCTGGCCCTGAAGCACCACTCTGGTGGCATCATCTGAAAGGAGAACAGGATAGCAGCATGTGAGGGTCACAACAGAGCCGTCAACGCACCGCAGGCTAAACCAATTAAATTTCATGAGGTGTTACAGCGGTGAGCTCCGGATCAAGGTTAGGAAGGTAGCACAGAGCTGTGGGTGGCACCAGGTAGAGAAGAGACGAACGGCAGGGCACAGACACACAGACAGTCAGAATAAGCAGCACTTACAAGGTAAAACATCCTTATATCGATTCTTGTCCATGTTCTCAGGGAGCCGAGCACAGTTTAGTGTCAGACCAGGCTTCCTCCTGTATAAATTCTAGAAATTAAAAGCATACAAACACGCATGCGCTTTAACCCACACACAGGAACATACACAAAGAAAAACTACACATTCCAGTCCAGTGACGGCATCTTTTGTTTCAGATTGTCAGGAGTCCGAGTGAAGATTAGGGCCAACAGCTGTCTGAAAAACAGCACTTAAAAGGCTTATTATGATCCACAGTAATTCAGTGGGATGAACTAAATCCTGCTTAACTTGTAAATACACTTTAAAGGCCTGTTTACTGTTTAGCTCCCACCTGTATTCTAAATACCTCAAAGTAGAAACAGAGTGTGCCGGACTGTATTCCTCTCTCCAGCTGTCTCATTGATTCCTCCAGTGTCGTGACCTGCTCCGACTGGCCAGGTGACAGCTTGTCTCCCTGTGACTGGCCGGTGAGCGTGAGGGCAGGGGGCAACTGCAGCAGGGGTGCCACCCGGCCGGGACCTGGAATCCAAGGAGGGTTCAAGGCTGTGATAAATATTCATAGAAGCATAAGCAACAGTGCGCACACTTGGATCACATGCTGCCTCAGCTGTTTTGTGTGTCATCAAACACGCACCTCTACGTCTGATGAGCAAGGCCAGCTCTCTGGAGTGCGACTCTCTGCTGGCTCGTATGAACATGACAACTTGATCGTGTGTGTGCTCGGAAATGTCACGACCGTTGATGAGCACCACCAGGTCTCCCTCCAGGAGTTTGGGCTCGCATCGACCCGCCTAGAAACAACACAGGATCATCTCACAGCTGAAATCGTCACAGCGTACATCAATCTATATTTCAGTCTAAAGCTCAGACCTAGATCTCATTCATTATTCAAATATATTATTCTTGACAGTTTGGCAAAAATGTTCACCTGACATTCATCTCGATAAAGCATATTGAAACTGTCAAACACTGTCAAGGCGGCTGATGTGTGTCATTGCGCCACAACAACAAGACTGTAGAGCCATGATCAGCGTGATGGCGTTCTGTAGTCTTAGTGAGCCACCTGTTAGCAACGGTCTTTTTTGAAGACACTTAAAAATGCTAACTTCTTTCTGGGATTTAGGACTCATTCCCGCACCACTCTATACACACAAACATACACGATCTTTAAATATATATCATAATATTATGCTTTTTTTTTTCCTGGCAAGCAACATGTAAATGAATTGACCAATCATTAGAGCTATTTCTCAAAATATCTGTGTTGTGTTGCCATTTCATCATAACATTATTTTGACCACCCGGAGAAACCAGGCGGTCAAAACACAAACACATCCGAGTCCGTTCTTACCGGGGAGTCAGGTTTAACGTGGGATATGGACAGCGGCATCTTCTGATCCACCCCACCCTGGGAGGAGTTGGGAAATTAAATGGAGCAAGAGTGGAGGAGTGACGACACAAAACATAATGTGTGTAAATAAATTAAACAGAAAAACATAAAAGGTTGCCTTAAGTGTTTAAGAGACACACAAAGAGTGTAAGAGAGACACCCACTTTAACATTGAAGCCAAACTTGCCGTCATGATCGGGGGCAATACATATCAGCATCAGGTCGCCATCGCCGAGAGCGCCCTGCACACACACAAGCACTCACAGTCAACTCACATATGCACACACATGGCTGGATCTACAGTAATACACTTATGTAGAGATGACAATGATGAGATAACGGACCTTATGGTAGTTGTGTGAGCTGTTGTCACCATCCTCGTCTCCTATACTGTCATCAATTTGCGACAAAGCCTCATCTGTGCCCTGGCTGTAAGAGCCAGAGAGCCTAAAAGAGATTAAATAATGATTTTTTTCACACTGATCTGTAGATTAACAGATGATTTTCACATACGATAACAATAATAAAATTCCCACTGAATTGAGATAGACAGACAGACACACATTCCTGTTGTAATTGATACTAACTGATGGGGTGAAGCGTCTCCCTCACTGTCCTTACTGCTGCTTACAGATGCTCTGTATGTGTAGAAGACGTCCTCCCCCTCTGACATGTCTTTCAGGTCATTCGTCAGTTCAACTGAGGATGGGCGAGGTTTACGGATGCCATGGCGAACTCGAGGACTTCGCCTAGCAGAGGGACAAAACAGTAGTCAGGTTGCTCAAAACCAGGTGTAAAAGTCTGTGTTACAGAGATAAGATGAGAATATATTCTAAATAGTGTGTGGTAGTGGATTATGCTACGGTTATGTTTATATTTACTATTATTTCTGTGTAAGAATACAACTATAATTTGTTGGTTGGGATTGCAATACATTTTTGATTGTGGCATACAGTGTTGTAGCGTGTAAAATTGTGCAATACATGTGAGCTTATAAGAACAGGACATCAGGTCGAGCAAGATGTAAGTTAGAAGGAATTCACCTGTTGTAATTATAATCTCAAATAAATCTTGTTCAAGTTTTCCCTGCCTAATATGAGTACATCTGGGCTTCACAACAAACGAATTGGAACAAAATGCGAAAACCTTGCAGACCAAGGTGGCCTGGGAAGGTGAGTATAGGATTTTATTAGATGGCACCATCTGAGTTTGTGAAAAAGCAACAAGTAGGGCTGCAAAATATGCAAAAATAATCACATTGCAATTATGCTGAAAGATATTGCGAATGCGATACGGGTTGTAATTTAAGTGGTAACACAAGAAAAAATGATCATGATGTCAGTTCTGCTGGGGTCTGTACCAAAGAAGGATGTTCCCTTACATCTGGAACATGATTTGTAGGCATCTCTGTGGCACCACAATGCTTCATTTATAATGGTGTGTAGGGCACATTTTACTGTTGTCAAAAACTATAGCTCCTATTTAAATATTGCATTTGGCCATATTGTACAGCCCTATAAAAAAGTGTGACTGATCCTGCAGATCTTACCAGTTGGGGGTGTTTGGGGGCGATCTAGAGGGCAGACTCTTGGTCTCAAGGTACTCTGATGAAATCGACCTCCGCAGGACTGGATTCCACACCATCCCTCCCACCACACGCTGGCACACTGGGCCGCTGCAGATTAGAAAGGAAAAGATAGAACATTTGCAAGACTTATCACAACAATGTACATGTGAATAAAAAGCAGCAGCTTTTGAGGCTAAAAAATAAAACCAATGTAGTAGTGTCAAAAACTGCAGTTCCTCTAATGGCCACATGAGGCTGGCTCCAAGAGCGAGTCAATCCTCATTATAAGGTGAATCACATCCTCATATATTATGAAGGGTTTAGATAGGTGTGTTGGGGTGGCTGCAGTTTGTAGGGGCATGTCGTGTACGCTACAAACAGAACATGTCTGCAGCTATACATGTCTCAAACTATTGTGAAAACACATACAGGCGCAGTTACCTCTCAGGTTTACTGTTGCTGAGGCCCAGGTGTTGTGTTATCAGCTTTTTGTAGGACTGAACCGTGCTGTTGTTGTGTTTGGGGCTCCTGGCAGTCCGGTTGGAGCTGAAGAAGGAGTGATGATCCACACAGGACCTCCACAGGTTCTTACAGGTCTTGGGACAAGGCAGAATCAGAGACACCTCACAATCCTGGGTCTCCCCCTGAAACATACAGAGTTCCATTTCTTTTAAAATAATGCTTTATAATGTCAGAGTTCTTTACAACTGAGATACTCAAGGTCACACTCTAACTTAAGCTGCTCGGGTGGATCTTATCATATTTCTTATGAATGATTTATTACTTGTCACACACATATACACACACGAAGACAAGCTGCCAAAATTGTGAATATGAACTTAATCAGTGCTACATTCACATCTATGCAGACCACGTAGTAGTCAGGCTTGTGAATTTTGTTAAAAAACTGCTTTAATTACATCACAGCACTAAAAAAAGGTGCTTCACAAACTTGCAACCAACCAGAAACCTCCAAGGCAGAAAAATTAAGCCGACACGTAAGTGCAAAATACTGCAGTTCTTTAAATGGCCACTTGAGGCTGACTCCGAGAATGACTCAGTCTCCATAGATCCTCATGTTAAAGTCCACAAAACAATGGGTGATATCACAGTGGCTACATTTTCAATAGATTTACCAGCGGAGTGTGTGGAGCAATTAAAAGCAGCAACAAGTCCAGAGCAGATCTTTAAACTATCAAGAACCAATATACACTCGAGGGACTCACATGTTTACGTTTCAGATGTATAAGAAAGCGTTTCCTCTTGAATGAAATCTTGATGATGTTCCCCCTACATGTGAAGAACGCAGTCGGTTGAAGAAAAAAAAAAGAAAGAAAATACAATAACAACATGTGTAATTAATTAGCACCATCATCACTTACCAGGGGAAGAAACTGGAGCAAATCATATTACAGAATATCGCCACGCCGCTGGAGGCCAAACCCACCATCAGAGGGGCGTCGTTGGTGTCCTGAGAGACAGAATGATGAGGGAATGACAAAAAGTGTCTCACATGAGAGGAATAAAAAGGATGCAGGGGAAGTTAAAGTAGAACATGAGGGTTAACATGAAAAGTTTAAGCGAGGAAATCACGCTACCATGGCAGCATGCAGCTCAACTCCATACAACTCCAGCGTCCGTGCTGTGTTGAGGAAACACAGCTCTGCCTCGCTCTGCTTCAGCCCCCTGGGAACACACACACACAAACACACACAGTCACATACAACACCAGGAACCAGCTGCACAACAAAGATACTACATTTTCATGTTCAAGATTGATCATTGTTTCAACAGGATTGATACCAAAAAGGGGATTACTTTCTCTCTTCTACATTGCACCTATTTGTATTTTAAAAGTAAAACTTTTAAAACTAAAAACTGTGCGCAAATAATGTTGCACAGAAGCAGCACACCGTGGCGCACATCCTGACTAGTTAAATCCGACACATAATAGCAGTGATGGACTAATGAAATAGACAAAAAAAGACACAGCTAGCAGAACTTGGAGCTGCAACCAAAAAGAAGGGAGGAGGGAAATTCTTCCATCGGAGACAGCAGAGCCCGTTGGTAAATTAAATCACTCTGATTGGTCGTTCAACTCAATGCACATGAAGAGAAACGGAAGTGAGGAAAGCAAACAAACATCCAAAGCCAAGACGAAGGTCAAAACAAACTTGTTAAATTAGTTAAGATTAGGTTTTTTAAGCCATTGAGCTCTTTAGCAGAAACAGTTTGTAATTGCTTGTGTAATTGTTTGCTGGCGCACAGTAAACATCATTTGTTCTTTCAACATGTGTTGTTTTTTTTAATGTGCTTACTGGCTAACTAACATCTTGAATCCATCCTGTTGGTCTTCAAGTTTCCCGCTATTTGGCCGCTGACTGTAGTCTTTTAAGTACATTCAGGTGCAACCTTTTGGCCAAGACACAGGCGACATGAGGCGATGCTTTTGTCCCAACTACTTCTTTGGTGTTGATTTAGTGCACCTGGGCATATTGAGGCAAGCAGGGACTCGCAGCTGGAGCCAGCGGGAGAAACCTTACTACAGATATTCAGTGGGCTGCATGCCCCAAGTCAAAACGAAAGCTAGAAAAAAATTTGGGGCATGAATCAGTCAAGTATTTCATTGGACTGAATAGGCGCCATCCTGGAGTCTGGTATCTAGTTATTATTATACATCTATGGTCAGTGGCAACTAAATGTAATGAACTGTCTGAATTACTTGTGCTGTGGATGCAGATCCTCCACATTAGACAGGAAGTCCTCATCCTGCTCAGGAATGAAGTGACACTTGGAGAGGTAACCAGGAAGTCGTGACGGACAGTGATCCCCCATCTCCGCTGCAGGTGATGGAAAGAGACACTGAGCACCACACATTTACACAGTGACATCTGGGGTTCTGTCAGAGAGCTGTTGCTTATCAAGAGCATCCTCAACAGAACTAATTACTCACTCAGTTATTATTAAGTCATTAATCATTTGTTTTCTCGAGGAAGAGATGGGACTCACATTGCACGGCGTAAGAGGCCAACACTACAGCTGCACTCAGCGGACACTGCAACCTGCAATCATACGCCATGATTACACACTGTAGCAGCTAAACACAAACTGTGCACAGGGGGATGTGTTGGTGGAGTTGGTGTTTTACTAACCGTCCGTCTCTAATGTCACTCCTGATCTGGAGGAAGTACAGGTGCCTGCAGAGACGAGACAAGAGGAACTTCAACAACCCACGCCTTCATTTCTCTCCATAATCCCAGCGAAAAGATCCTTTCTGAGTCACACAACTTCTCCAGATCAATATCTGGTGATACATGGCTGCTACAAAAACACAAATAACAGAGGGGCACATATACTAACCTCGTCTGCTCATGCTGCAGAGAGTTAGGATCAGAGATGAAGAATCGCACTCTGAAGTTCAGATAAAAGGGAGATGCAAGACCTGCAGAGAAATGGCATACAGTCGCAAGTTCACCTCAATCTCTTCTCTCCTACGCCTCCTGTCTATAAATGTATTAAAATATAGTTCAAAACTAAAATGTATTTGTCTAAAGAAGTAATTTCTAAGTGAAGACAGTGAATGATTGCGAGCCAGAACGAGCCGGATACCTTTTATCTGCTTCTTCAAGGGTTTCTCAGGCTCCAACCATCTCTGAGAGAAAGAAATTCATTAAGTTTAATGGCTAACTGGGGCTAAAAAAAACATTTATGTAAGCATACCCTGTGGTTATCATCGCCTAAACAGCAATCAGCAAGTGCAATACATTACAATCCCAGCTCGAATGTGCAGCAGATGAACAGTGAGCTCACAGGAGAGTGTGTGTTGGCTGTGACTGAGGCGATGGCTGTGCTGGATTCTCTGATCTGTAGACTGAAGAGCTGCCTCTCCTGCAGGCCCAGGTGGTCGCATACTGTGTCCAACAGAACCACACCTTCATCCTGCTTCTGAAAGATTGGAAACATCAAACAAAAATTAATATCAGCCAAAACTTTGAGTGACATCTACCGGTTGTGTATTTGTACATGTGAATATACCGTGCCATGTGTTGCAGCAGTGCCCAAAGATATACAGTGCAGGATTTTCCTAAAAAACTATGGACTCACACAGAAGTGATGTCTCTCAGTCATCTCCCATGACACACTAGAAGTGTGTGACAGTGTCTTTTTCTGCAGAGAATCTACCCTCTGCCTGGTTTTTCTTATTTTCTTCTCATTCTTCTGTGTTCAGGACAGAGGTGTGGTCACGCACAGCACTCAGGTGAGCGCAGGGCTTTATAAAAAGGTAGTGACCAGGTGCCAGACTGTTAGCGGTAGATGTCTGAGAGTAAAACTGGGGTTGGCTTTTTCTTTCATTTTCCATGGCAACAACAAAACTAAGCTGTCTATGCTGGAGAGAGGCGCCAATACTTTTTGAAATTGGTGCTACATGACAACAGAAAACAGAGGAAAAGGGCAGTGATATTCGCTTTTGCTCAAGAGGTAGAAAACCTACAACTATCAGAACCCAGTGCGCCGCACAGAACCATTAAACGCCTCCTCAGTAGGGTGACGTAATGCAAGTTGCCTTTCTGAAAACAATATGTCAGCTGGCTGGTAACATACAATCCCATTTTACAGTACAACAATGAGCTACAACATGTCTCGGAAGACATTTGACGTGAGAAACAGACAGAATGGTTTGATCAGCACTGCTTTGTTTTACAGTTTGATCTGAGTTTGGGCCTCTCTGTCTCTCTCAATCTGCTTCTACACTCTTTCGCTGCTTTTACACATGCACTGCAAAACTGACATTATCTAGGTATTACCCGGAGAAGCTGGACGTGAGAATGCAAATGTCAGAATCCGCTGGATTGGACATTAAACAGTCTTTACTCTGCCAGCTCCTCAGTGCAAAGTCTCATGTGTGAAAAGAGCAGGTAATTGTCCATAGAATTCACAGCAAGTGAGTGAGCGTGTTGATGATGTTTCTATCATGCAGCTTACGGGCTGAAGTTCCCAAATTTATCAGACAAATTCAAGAACAGCAAGAGACTCTGTTTGTTTATGACTAACTTATGAACCACCTACGTGATTGCGGTGTAATCCATATAATATCCTGACTTCTGTACGCTTTACCAAGGCAACACCCCTTGCCTAAACCAAACGGAGTATTTCCAGTAGGTAAGAAAGCTTCTGACACAGACAGTCTCTTGTTGGGGGCTACATGTGTGACAGAGAAAAGTCCAGACCTGATTCTCCGGATACTGTCCGAAGTTCATATAAGAAAATGGCTTTTGTGTCCCTTGTGGTGGCAGGCGTACAAAAATGAGAAAGTACAATGAGTAGTTCGAGCAACAACACTGCAACCACATCCTCCAGCGGATTTTTGCTGGCAAGTAAGCAGCGAGATCTGTGCGCTTGCATGATGAAGGAAAGTTTAACACAGTTCATTTACACATACTATCAACATTGTTTTGATACTAAGCTGGATGAAAATCAGCAAAGTGTCCCTTTAATGTACTGATAGGGAAAATTATTTTCAAAAAGTCAAAAAATCTAGGAGTGTCTTTGCAAGTTTTTTAAAGGTCCAGTGTGCAGGGTTTAGAGGGATATATTGGCAGCAATGTGATATAATATATAAAGTATGTTTTCTTTAGTTTATAATCACTTAAATATTATAAGTGTTGTGTTTTCGTTACCTTAAAATGAGCCGTTTATATCTATATAAGGAGCGGGTCCTTGTCTACGGAGATCATCATGTTGCACTGCCATGTTTCTACAGTAGCCTAGAATGGACAAACCAAACACTGGCTCCAGACAGGGCTATTCGCATGTTTGCATCAGCCACCGTAGTTGGCAGCCCCTCCGCGATTTAAGTGTGTGTTTTTTTGGTGTTTTACTGGTTTAAATCAACGGGTCTGTTTGTTTTGCAGAGGAGGAGACCTCTGTAGATAATTCAGATCCTGGTAAAAACCTCCTGAATGTCTGGATCTTACGTTATCAGAGGAAAAAGGTGAGCACACATTAGCAGGAGCTTGGACAGCGGCCTGTACCCAACATGCCAAGCAGCGCAAGAGAAACACTGATTTGTCACGGGAAGAAGCTTTATTCAGTGTTTTTACTGGCTTTAATCACCTAGTCGGTTTGTTTTGGAGAGGAGGAGACCTCCGTGGATAATTCAGCTCCTGGTTAAAACCTCCTGATCAATAAACACTAAAAGAATTCTCATCAGGAGAAGTTTCAGCTGGTTGCAATCTGTAGTCCTCACTGCTACACACCACTAAATCCCCCTAAGTCTCACAGATCGCTCCATTAAATATCAAAAATGGCTGTGAATAAGACAGAAGGGATTAATAATGCATCGATCCAGGTGAGAATATGATTTCCATCTGCAGTACAACACTCTGTAGTTTAACTATTAATCACTCTGAGGGATAACCCGCATCTACACTTTCTCCACACTTTCTATTACCAGAAGCTCACTCACATCACAGAGCACCATGTTTACTGTAAACTGCGATGACGAGCGGTGAGTCCTTGCAGCAGAAAACACAGTCATTTTTGATGTGTGTGGACACAACATCGGAGCACTTTAAACGGGCCGCCCTCCTCCCTTAAAAAAACATATTCTTTGTCAGTGAAAATCTGTAACACAATAAAGCTTATCCAAAAATGAAACTGAGCAGCTGTAAAATAAAGAATAATGAGGGGTTTAATATAGGAAAACAACCGCAGCGCTCTCCCTGAGTTCACATAAAGATGCCACACAGCTGCTGTCCTAGAAAGCAATATCTATGATTGCCTTTCTGCATGTGTACGCCTGTCAGTGTGTGTGCTGTCAGGCTGCGTACGACATGATATGCTGATCATGTCAAGTGCTCTTTAGTGTGAAAAGCTGCGTGAGCTGCAGGAGGTG
Organism: Epinephelus awoara; assembly: GCA_035609425.1. Lineage (NCBI taxonomy): Eukaryota > Metazoa > Chordata > Actinopteri > Perciformes > Serranidae > Epinephelus > Epinephelus awoara. The sequence goes on from CM069300.1 coordinate 10,338,901, forward strand.
AGGATGTCCTTCAAAGCAAGGTCACGGTGTTAAATAAGAGATGTGGATCGATGGGAATAGGAAAGAGTAGTCTGTCACTGTACCTTCGCTGACGCTATGATCGTTAGCAGAGCACAGAGACAGATAGGAGCAACATATGATCTCCATAATGACACACAGGAAACAGCATGTGTGTGTGTGTCTGGGTGTGTATGTGTGTTACGCACGCTGACTCTGAAGGTCTCAATAGTGCCGTCCAGCAGCTGAACTAGGCAAAGCAGGTCCGGTTTTGGCATGTCTGTTACCACGGTAACTCTGCCTCCCTCTCAAGACAAACACCCTGCCCTCAGCTCGTCACTGAGTGGGGACCTGGAGACACACACGTAGACAAACACACACACACACACACACAACCAAAACACTGTCAGATGTTTCCAGGCTGTTGTCTTCCAATGAAAGCACCTCCCTCAGGATGACATTGTGTGGTGAGTAATATATGTGCTGGATGGAGCATCGGGCTGCAGTGAGTAATGCACCATGAATGCGAAGGAGTGACTGTGTGTGTGTGTGTGTGTGTGTGTTTGTGTAATTCTTTATTATTTGGCCTGGGTCTGAACATGTCCCTTCCCTCTCCCTGCTGCTCTCCCTCTGCGTCTCTCCGCCTTTCTCAGGCAGCTGAATGATAAGAATGTTAAACATTTTCAGAGTTGAACACGCCCATCTACAACACACTACGACTGATCTCAGACCAGCCGCTGCAGGGACACAAACATGCACTACTAATGCATGCTCGGAGCCAATAACTCACCCTGGCTTTGCTTAGTGTGTGTGCATGTGTATGTGTGTGTGCATCTTTATGCATGCGACGTGTACGTACATGTGTCCTGTCTTGGTTTTCCAGGTGAACGATTATTGGATCCAAGCCGGCCTGTCTCGCACTGATTCTGAAAGGACACACAGTGTTTGAGTTAATGTTTGAACACGGTGACACACTTTGAATACATTAAAACAGAGCTGGTCCCAGTTTGGTGACTTGTTTTCCATAATGACCCCTCTCACAAGCAGGCCTCTGATGATTTACAAGTCAATGCTACATTTAAAGGCAGATTCATGAGGATGTGGAGAGGTATGACTTCACTGGGTGTCTTGCATCTTGCATCTATTTCTGGTATGTTGCCAACATGACAGCTACAGATGAGGAAATTAATCTAACTTTATGGTACTTTGAACATATTTCTGCATTAGCTTGACAAGTGTAGGACACAGGAACACCTAGCACAGATGGCCTCTGCTGCTACAAACGTACACACACCAATGAATAAACAGGGCCTATCTCAGTGTATTAGGCCCATGTCTCTGTTGCCCGACTGCCCCAGTTTGTCGATAATGAACTCTGCTGTGACCTCGCTGTACTTTGAACCGCAGCGCCAACAAGGAACCTGTTGAAGTTTTTCTACAGCTACACCCAAAAGGAGGAACACTTCACTGGCAAACTTTCCTCCAACCGCGACAGTGCTCGTAAACTACAACTTGGCCAAGTGACTGCTGCCTCTTTTTTTTTGGAGGGGGAAGAGAAGGTTTAAAAGACAAAATAAAGATATGTGTACCTCGGTCGTCTCGCTTCAGAGACGGTTCATGGTCCTCAGACAGTCCGCGGTGGAAACCTCGGGACGGGGCGCGTCGGAAGAGCCAGGTATAGTTAGGTAAATATCCGGGACAAGTTTCTCATCCCTGGCTGCGCTGACTCCGCGCGGCCCCGCCCCTTCGCCGCGCGCGCTCCCGGCTGGGATGCGCGTCCCGGGGCGCGCGCGCGCAAAGCATAGGAAATAAGTGAAGAGCAGTAAAAACCAAAACAGACCCTTTACTTAAATAAAACTACAAATACCACACTGTAAAAATACTATCTATCTATCTATCTATGGCTGAGGTGGAGCTTATTTTTAACTTTCTTATACAGGACTGTAATATCTTCTTCACTAATGGATTGATTGTTTGGTTTAAAAAGATCAGAAAAGATCCAAATAAATGGCCATGACAATTCCCCTGAGCCCAAAGTGATGCATGTTTTGTCCACCCACTGAAAGTAGATATAAATTATTACAGTAATTAAAAGGAAAAGGACCAAATTCTCATATTTGAGAAGCTGAAATCATAAAAAAAAAAATCCAGTTGCTTTTTTGTCAGTCAACTAATCTATTATTCAGCTAATTGTTCAGCTGTACTTGTTGCTTACTTTAATCTACAATAAAGCATCATACTTACCCTGTTTTAGTAACAAGTGATTAAAGGTGTCAGATAATGATACTGGAGTAAAGATTACAATGTTTGCCCTTGAATTAAAACAAGTATAAAGTGAAAGTAAAGGAAAATATTTAAGATAATTACAAAGCCTACAGAGCTACAGAGCTGAGTAAATGAGCTATAATTGTTAATGCTATTATTTTAAGAGATGCAACTAACAGTTAATTTCATCACTGATTAATCTGTCAGTTATTTCTCCAATTATTTGATTTTTTATAATGATATTAAACTGGGTAAACTGGAACTTGAGGTTGTCACTGTGAAACATAACTGGTGATTCATAGTCTAGTGATCAACTCATTGTCGAATCATCTGCTGTTCTGCTGTTACTCAAAGGGAGTAGTCTGCTGATATGAAGACACACATTCCTCCAGAAAGACAGGAAAAATAAAGCAGTCAGTCTTCTTCACCAAGTCCTCTGGTTTGCTGTCTCCATCTACAGGACAGATGAAGCACTGCTGCTGTCATGTGTGAGCTCACACTATAATATGTAGACTGTAAGTTTACTTAACGCATAAAAACCTCCCAGTAACTCAGAGACTGTAACACCCTGACAAAACATTATGAAAGCATTTGCTAAGGTTATTTATTTCTATTTTCCCCTAACATATAGAGCACAGTTATGCCTAAAATAGAATTTAATAGAAATAAGTTTAACCTTGTTTAATTAGTGGTGGATGAAGTATTCAGAGCCTTTATTTAAGTAGACATTGTAATGAGATGGTGTAAAAATACTCCAGACATGTAAAGACCTGTTTTGAAAATACTGCCTAAGTATTAGTACAAAGACATAATGATGGAAATGTATACTTTCAGCATTAAAAGTAAAAGTGCTCAGTGCATGGTCCCTGTGAGTTTTACACTGCTACATATTATATTGCAGAATTATTGATGCATTAATGCTTAAGTAGCTTTTGAACTAGATAAGTATAAGAATGTATTAATAATAAATATAAAAACATTTGTCATATGCAACATTTAACACCAGTAAATAAAATATTTTAAAAAAAATATGCATTACATTACAATGTTTATCACTAGTGAGTAAAATATTTTTTTTAAAAGTGTGCATTATACTACAATGTTCAACACTAATAACTATAATATTTTAAAATATTAAAAATATGTATATTATGCTACAGTGTTTAACACTAGCAAATTAAATATTTAAAAATATTAAAAATATGGGTATTATGCTACAATGGTTAACACTTGTAAATAAAATATTTTTCGAATATTCTAAAATATTTTTTAAAAATATGGGTATTACATTCCAATGTTTAACACTAATACGTAAAATATTTAAAATTATGAGAAATATGGATATTATGCTACAATGTTTAATATGAGTAAATAAAATATTTTTCGAATATTCTAAAATATCTTTTTAAAATATGGGTATTATGCCACACAGTTTAACACTAGCAAATTAAATATTAAAAAAATATTTAAAAATATTAAAAAATATGGGTATTATGCTACAATGGTTAACACTATTATATAAAATATTAAAACTATTTTAAAAAATATGTGTATTACGCTACAATGACAGTGGACTGTCTGAGGAATATAACCTAGAATGTAAAATATTTAAAAAGATAAAAAATATGTGTATTATGCTAAGTATGTAAAAGTGTAAAAATATGTGTATTATGCTCCAATGTATAAAACTATTGTGGAAAGTTTTAGAGATATACAAAGATATACATTATGCTACGAATTACAAGACAATATATTTATAGACAGAAAATAAGAATTAGAAATATGTACAAATAATATAGTGAAAGTACAATATATCATTTGGACATTTAGCTGAGAGTAAGCGTGTAGTAATAATCTAATAAGTTATCCTATACAAATTTAAGAAACCAGGAAGTGTATTTGTGCTTCAGTGTGCTGCAGCTTAAAGTCGAGATTTTCCTGCTGAACCAGGTCTGAAACCAACATTTCCCATTCCAACCACAAATCTGACTGTGTGGACACAAGCACTAGTTAAAAGAAAACCAGACGTGACAGAAACATCACTGATTTAAAAGTTAATGACAGTTAAAGGGGTGAAAATGAGACTGGTTTCTGAATGAGATAATGAAGCACAGAGAGGGTGAGGGCTGGTGATAATTGAGCTATAATGAGGTCAGAAGTTAAAAGGGGCTTTGGGTGTCATTCAGACGTGGAGTTTGAATGTCGTTCAACTTTTCTTCCTGTCAGGCCTGAGGCTGACACATAGCGCTCATCCTATGTCTCTGGTGGGTCTCCTCTGCTGTCCACTGTCACCTGCTGCATGCCCGCAGAAGCAAAAACCAGCTGCGGCCAGTTCCCCTGCTGTAGAGTGACATGACGAGAGGTGTCAGACTGAGGGTGGTGGGTCAGACCAGCAGAGACCAGTTCACTTTGGGGAGACCGGCGTATGGCTCCCCCCCCGCCCCGCCACCACTGTAACAGAGAGGGACCTCCTCCCTGTTGCTGTTCGCAGATCAGCTTTCTGCAACAGTAACCTGTAAGACACTCTGTCCCAACTCTGGACTCAGCAGCTCCAAATTTAGACACAGAGACACAGGGACAGATTTGACATTAGTTCAGTATCTGCACTTCATGTTCCGTTTATATGATTCACACCCTCTTATCCTAACCTCACGCCGTATTCCTCGATTGCTCAATTCCAGTTAAAGGCAATACTTCCTGTTTGACCTTTGGCCTTAATTTATCTCGTGACAATACCCAGTTTGTGTCCTGTGTGAGTGTATTATCTATAGCTTTTGGTCTGTGGTGGAACAACAACAAGATTAAGTTTACGACCTCTCTGTCTCTCTCTCAGAGGAATTTGTTTACCACCAGCTGTGCCAGACTCTTAATAGTTCCTCTTTCTATTCCCATTTATTATATAATCACATGTTGATATAAAGTTCTGCTCATGTGATTCAGTCCCCAGCAGGAACATTTGGATTTAACAGTGACTGTGAATGACTGGAGTGTCTATACACTGATAAAACAACCAGCCACTACAACAATATACTGATCATATATCACAAGCATGAAAGTGGGTCTGTGGCGGTGTGGACAGACCCTGTCACATGAGACAAGAAGACAGAGTTGTCATATACTGGAATGCTGTAGTGACATTGCACACGTAGGCTATAGTTTCCATGACCCATTAACTATCTTTAGGCTCAAAAGTGTGCTGTGTGTATAAAAGTAATACCTGATCTGCACACGTGCTTTCATCCTCCACACCATGCCTTCAACCATGTAGGTCAGTGAGGATGGTATGTTGATTATTTTGTGCTGTAGCCTACATGTTTGGCTCTCACATACACACACATTAACCCAGTGTGTGTCCCACTGATAGGCTGACAGGTAGCAGACAGTGCTCCTGACAACTGAGTGTGATGAAGAAAGAAAGAAAGAAAGAAAGAATGAATGAAAGAAAGAGAGAGAGAAAGGGGGGAAGGAAAGAAGGAGGGAAGGAAGGGATGAGGGTTGGAAGAAAAGAATGAGGAAGAAAAGAAAAAGGGAGGAAGGAAGGAGAGAAGGAAGTAGGGAGGAAGGAAAAACAGAGAGGGAGGGAGGAAGGAAGAAACAAAGTAGTTAAGGAGAGAAAGAAAGAATGAAAGAAAGGGGTGGAAGGAAAGAAGGAAGGAAGGGAGGAAGGAAAGAAAGAAAGAACGAAAGAGAGAGGGAGGAAGCAAGGAAAGAACGGGAAGAAGGAAGGAAGAAAAGAATTACGAAAGAAAGAAAGTAAGAAAGAGAGAGGGAGGAAGAAAAGAATGAGGAAAGAAAATAATTAAGAAGGAAAGAAAGAAAGAAGAGAGAGAAAGAAAGAGGGAGGGAGGAAAGGAGGAAGGTAGGAGGGAAAGAAAGAAAGAAAGAAAGAAAGAAAGAAAGAAAGAAAGAAAGAAAGAAAGAGGGAGGGAGGAAAGGAGAAAGGTAGGAAAAGAATGACGAAAGGAAAGAAATCAAGGAAAGAAAGAAAGAAATCAAGGAAGGGGAGAAAGAAAGAAAGAAAGAAATGAAGGAAGGAAATGAAGGAAGGAAAGAAAGAAAGAAATGAAGGAAGGGCAGAAAGAAAGAAAGAAAGAAAGAAAGAAAGAAAGAAATCAAGGAAGGGCAGAAAGAAAGAAAGAAAGAAAGAAAGAAAGAAAGAAAGAAAGAAAGAAAGAAAGAAAGAAATGAAGGAAGGATAGAAAGAAAGAAGGAAAGAAAGAAAGAAAGAAAGAAATGAAAGAAGGAAAGAAAGAAAGAAATCAAGGAAGGGCAGAAAGAAAGAAAGAAAGAAAGAAAGAAAGAAAGAAAGAAAGAAATCAAGGAAGGATAGAAAGAAAGAAGGAAAGAAAGAAAGAAAGAAAGAAAGAAAGAAATGAAGGAAGGATAGAAAGAAAGAAAGAAAGAAAGAAAGAAAGAAATGAAGGAAGGATAGAAAGAAAGAAGGAAAGAAAGAAAGAAAGAAAGAAAGAAAGAAAGAAAGAAAGAAAGAAAGAAATGAAGGAAGGGCAGAAAGAAAGAAAGAAAGAAAGAAAGAAAGAAATGAAGGAAGGATAGAAAGAAAGAAGGAAAGAAAGAAAGAAAGAAAGAAAGAAAGAAAGAAAGAAATGAAGGAAGGATAGAAAGAAAGAAAGAAAGAAAGAAAGAAAGAAAGAAAGAAAGAAAGAAAGAAGGAAAGAAGACAGGTCTTTCGATAGGGACGTCAAGTGGGTCACTTCACTGACCGCGTGGCTGCAGGGTAGTGACCTCGTGAGCACTTCTCTTTGTCAATGGGGCACGAGCCCACTCTGCTGCCTTCAAGTGCAAACAGCAGCTCGTCTCTCCAGGACCTGAAGTATTTCGTGAGGCCACTCATTGCCTGCTCTTCCTCCTGCCGCCTGTAAACGCATTTTAAAAAGATGTATCATCACCTCTCATTACAGCCTACGAGCTTATATGTTGTGTCTCTGCTGCAGCCATGAAATCGATTCAGTCAATCAGGATTTAATGTAACTACAATCACTTTAAAATCACTTAAGGTCGCTCATTAGCGCACGATTTTAAACCGACACATCTGAGGGTCATTAAACGCAGCACTGCTCATACGTCATTGGTCTTTAAACTGAGCTGCTACACCGTGAAAGTTCAGGACAAGCGGGGCGTCTCTGCTGCTGGACAGTCCGCCTTCACTGCCAGCACACTGCTCTCTCCTCTGTCTAACTCTTACCAAATCCTCCACACAGTCGTCAAAATGACCGTGACTCAAGACCAGCCGCTGACCTACGCCAAAATGAGAGGGCTTATGTCGTTTTTCTCAGGTACGTAACCGGCGTTTCTTTACTTTAAGTTAAATTTTGCTAGCAAGTGAATCACAGTCTCTAACGGTTGAAGCTAGCTTACAGAAATGCTGCTACTAAGAGACAAAGTCACCTTAAATTAGAAAGAGTAGACACCTGTAGTTTAAGAAAATTATATTAAAGTAAAATATCAAGACATGGCCTTTTTTAAATCGTCACAAAAAGTTAAAAACGTGACTTAAAAGTTTAGTGTAATGGTTTCATAACTTCATTCAAGTGTGTCAGATTCATGGCAGCTTAACCTATTGGCTAAATACAGCTGTTGAACTCTTATGTAAGGGGCTGGCTAACCCCCTGTCTGTCTTACAGCTCTGCTCAAGGGGAAGAAAGTTGGCCTCAGTGGCTTCTTACACAAATGTGTTTCCACTCAGCAATTCTGCCAACAGTAAGTTAGCAATTCGTTTACAGCTTTTAACTTCACTGAATCTGATGGGAAAAATAACTTTTGTCTCTGACCTCCTGATTGAAGCCTGGACACCCAGAAAATCCTGCAGCGACAGAGCAAGCTGAAAAGAGAGAAGGAGGAGAGAGGCACTTTGGTGAGTTATAGAGGAGTTTTTTTGAAAGTACTGAGCTAAGTGTTGACAGGAGATGAAACTGAATCTGACCTCCTGACCCTCCTGACCCCTATTTGTCTGTTCTCTCTGCAGAGCTCAGCGAACACAGCAACCTCACAGTAAGTCCTTTAACCACCCGATGAAGAAAGAAGTCATGACAGAAAAAGCTTGGCTTCACATTATGGAGCAACTCTTTCTGTCCGTAGCAGTCTGTTGAGTTACACTTAAAAAATACTGTTAGAACTGGTTTACATCCTGTTAGTAATGATTATTAATAGTCTACTGATCTGTCAGAATTCACAATTTCAATATGATATAGTGAGTAGTTAGTTAAAGGATCAGTATGTATGATTTAGGGGGATTTAGTGGCATCTAGCAGTGAGGATAGCAGATTGCAACCAACAAAAAAACTCCTGGTTGTTATTACTTTATTGTTCATTGTTTAGACAGTTTTTGTTGGAAGCTGAATTATCTGCAGAGGTCTTTTCCTCTCCAAAATAAACGGACCTGGTGATTCAAACCAGCAGACACACTGATCAAAGCAGTGTAATGTTAAAAATCCATGTTTTTCTGACCCTGCGCCAACTCAGGGCAACAAAAAAGTTTGTCTTGGGTGCATCGGTACAATGGACAACCAACAAAGGATGGCAGAGGAGATACCCGCACACCAGTGCAACTTGGTTGGACAGCTACAAAAGGGTTCACAGGCTGAGATCAATGCAAAAAATGTCAATTTATTTAGGACATCCATTAACAAAAAAAGCTGCTCAAAGTGCAAAAAATAAAATAAAAAGTCAATTGAAACAGCAGCAGACATTTCAGTCCTTGACTATTATGAGTGCTTTTTTGTGTCCGTCTCCTCTGCTGTCCTTTCTTGGCTGTCCATTGTACTGACACACCCAAGAAAATTTTTTTGTTGCCCTAAGTTGGCGCAGTTTCTCAGCAGCGCTAAGACTAACCACATATTAAGCAATTACTGAAAAGCAGACCAGGAGCATGCCTCACAACATATATCTTTCATTTTCTTTCATTATGTGAACTAGGATGAAGCCGTCAGATTTTGACTACCTCAAAGTTATCGGCAAAGGAAGCTTTGGAAAGGTAGGTGTTTTTTTTCTTGATATTTTTTGTGTTGAGTTTTTTTGTTGCTGTTGTTGGGATATTGAATGACAGGTCAAACTTTTACAGGTGCTGCTGGCAAGACATAGAAAACGTGGAGGCTACTATGCTGTCAAAGTGCTGCAGAAACAGATGATTGTCAAGAGGAAAGAGGTAAACTATCTATCTATCTATCTATCTATCTATCTATCTATCGATCGATCGATCTATCTATCTATCTATCTATCTAACAAACAAACTACTTGTTGTGTCTGTTGTGTCTCTGCAGCAGAGGCATGTGATGGTTGAGAGGAATGTGCTGCTAAAGGGACTACAACATCCATTCCTAGTGGGGCTCCATTTCTCTTTCCAGACACAGAACACGCTCTACTTTGTCCTGGACTACGTTAATGGAGGGGAGGTATGTGTATAAAAATTTCTTCTCTGTCAACTGTGATATGGTAAAAAAAAAACTGTGGAGAAAGTCTCCTTTTGCCCACAACCATTCAGACGTTGAAAACAATGCGGTCTTCGTATCAGATATAAAATAAAATTGACATAATTCTCACAGGGGAACTTTTGTATTTTCTTACCTCGACCTTGTTTTCACGTTTTTGTGTCTAAGTGACTTACGTGAACAATCATTTTTGAAATGGGTCCAGTGAAACAGGCTATCATGTAATTCCTGTGGGCACTGAGCACGTCAGTTTACAACAACTGAAAGTGCTTCTTTTTGCCACTGACAGGCTCAGACTGTTATTTTAAGTGTCTGAGAACATTATGGAAAGGATCCCTACAGAGGGTGATCTTTCTGTTCAACCAGAAACAGACCTGAAATTGCCATCGCCTAATACGCCAGACTCCTTATCAATAAACTGTAATTTAACTGTGTAAATTAAGGGTTTATTTCAACCAAACCAGAGTTCTATTTTGTCTCTGTCTACTTTGAATGAAATGCATTTCAGTTTATTTAAATGGAGTTTGGTGCCTGTGACTAAAGCGATTTCGGGGCTGTTTTCGGTTTAACAAAAAGGATTTTACTCTTCAAAGAGATCCATCTCTGAAGGGATTCTTTCCATAGGTTGTCAGATACATAATAATAATCTGCCTGTCAGTGGCAAAAAGAAGCCCTTTAAGTGGACGTAAGATGATGGTTCTCAATCGCCTGCAGGTATTTAATTGCAGCCTATTTTGTTGCTGCTGGCAGCAGTGTTCTCACTCAATACTGGGGCTGTGCATTCAATTTAATTTTAGAAATGTCACAACTCATCTGTTTGTCCTCAGCTTTTCTACCACCTTCAGAGGGAGGGGTCATTTCCTGAACCCAGGGCTGCTTTCTACGCTGCAGAGATGGCCATGGCGTTGGGCTACCTCCACTCTCTTGACATAGTTTACAGGTACATACACATCCACATCCACAAATAGACAAGCCATTACAGAGTCACTCTTCCAAGTTTTTCTTGGTTCAACGCTCACTGACTCATGTTTGATTTAAACGTGTTCCTCATGTTTAATTGATTCATGTAGGGAAATCCCAATAAAGCACTCACTTTGATTAGAGAGGTCTGCATAAAAATGTTATCGCTAGAAACAACCATGTCTTCCAACACCACATTAAAAATAAACTGTTGAGAAAAGTGATAGGAACCAAGAGGAAATTTCAACAAAAACAAAGTCAGTATCTGTTTTTGCTGGAATCCGTAGACTAAACCAACACTTTTGTCTCATTTGTTCATCTTCCAGAGACGTCAAACCAGAGAACATCCTGCTGGACAGTGAGGGCCATGTGAAGCTGACTGACTTTGGGCTATGTAAAGAGGGAGTGGCCATAGGCGGGATCATGCATACGTTCTGCGGGACTCCTGAGTACCTTGCTCCAGAGGTGCTACGAGGCCACCCGTACAGTCCAGCAGTGGACTGGTGGGGCCTCGGCACTGTGCTGTTTGAGATGATCTATGGGCTGGTGAGTGCTGCATGTGAAACAATCTTATCATCATATAAACCTCTTCATCATCTTCACATTACTCAGTCTCCTTGTCTTTTCTCTCAGCCTCCATTTTACAGCCGTAACAAAGTGGAGATGTTTGAGAACATACTTCACGCTCCTCTGCAAATGCGCAGTGGGGGGTCTCAGGCTGCATGCTCACTATTAGTGGGACTGCTGGAAAGAGACGTCTCCAAACGCTTAGGAGGGAGCCGTGACCTTGTAAGTGCTCACACACACGCAAAAAAAATGATGAGTCTGATTACACATAACCACTGAGGGTCTGATTTCAATGTGTTTCCAGGAGGAGCTGCAGGAACATCCCTTCTTTGCATCCATCAACTGGGACGACCTCCTGGCCCGGAAAGTTAGACCCCCATTCATCCCCAAAGTGGTAAGACTGATTTAGAAATGAATGGGAAATACTTTTTTTTTTTTTTCAAATCAAAGCCCAGTGGACCTGAGTGTGTTTATTCCTCCCCAGACTGGTCCCTGTGATGTCAGCTACATTGACCCCGAGTTCACGATACAGCCTGTCCCTTCCTCTGTGAATGAGCGGTGCCAGAAAGGCGAGGTCAGCGAGGTCTTCCCAGGATTCTCCTTCATGAACCCGTTGGAGTACGTGGCAGCAGAGCCAATTTTATAACAACGCCAAATCCACTGGGAGCATGTTTGTTCAAATATTTATTTTTTATGTCATAAATTATTAAACCAAAGTCTATTTTTAAACACTTAAGCAAAAAGTTTCTTACACTAACACTGCATGTTTCATTGGTTACTAAAATATAATATATTTTTTAAGTTATTACTGTTATTTTGACATCAGTTCATATTGTGAAACAGGCTGGTCACTATTTCACAAGTCCTAACTACCTAAACATGTAAGAGGGTGGAAGAATAAACAATCTGAAGCAGCTTTATTGTTTATGCACTTTACATTTATATCTTTAAATATGTACAACAAGCATGTATTGCAACTTTCCCGTTTTGCTGTTACATTCACAGTTTACAAAGGTACTGAAAATACTTCACAGGGCGCCTTAAAACCCTGCAGTGACAGAGGCATTGTGCATCACAAGCAAAATACATCTCCTCATGGCATTTACATAAAAACAATAGGATGTCAGTCTGTTGACAACCCTGAAACACAAATTGGACCCAGCTCTGACTTCATGTGTGATGGTGAGGAAATGGTGTCTTTTTTTAGTGAACAGAAAAAGTCCATCACCGTGGAGAATCTAATGGATGTCTCCAGGATGAGAGCATCTGGTCTGATCCTTTCCACCTCACTTCACAAGACTGTTTATGAAACAGTTTATACGCAGAGGAGCTTCCTGTCTGTCAGTAGATGCTGAAGGAGGCGTAGCTCTGGTCACTCTGGCAGGTGAAGTAAGCTATAAGCTGACCGTTGCAGATCATCAGAAACAAGCCGCTGCCTACGTAAAAACAAAAATGTCAAACTGAGCTCATGAAGTTAAACGCAGAAAAGATGCTTGTGTTTTTTGTTTTACCTAAAGCCAGCCACCACTGCCACACCATGGGAAACTCCAACATCACTGCAATGTGAAAGCAACACGTCAACTTTCACAAAACATTCTGCAATTTGTGTGTGTGCCTAGGTGTTTCCGTTAGATCTCTCCTCACCTACACTGGTGATCATTACATGCAGGAGTGTGACAGTGAGGGCGTAGTCCCACACCCGCCTCCTCACCACTGCGGCAAACAAAAGGCCGCTGCAAAAGTAGGTGAGCTCCAAGGACAGGAGGTTCACTGCAAAAAATACAGGAAGTGAAAAAAAATTCAAGCTCATTGTTGATCATACTGCCTGCGTCTAATGTGCTCACCCAAGTATTTGGAGTTGGACTCAGCAGGCTCGGTCTTGAAGTCAAATGGGATCAGTCCGTCAAAGTGATCCAACCTAAATGAGGGGTGAGAACATACAATAAAGATGAAAACTAATGTCAGCAATTGCAGGACAGTGTGGTAAACCAGTGTGCCATATCATCTTGTTCACAACAAGTTAAGTTTTAACATGATAAGAATTATTCATATCTAGATAATGGCAATATTCCAACTTGTTGACATATTGACGTCATAGTGTTACGCACGGCAACAACAAGCATGGCTGAAACTGAAACCTGATGGTCAGTGCTGAGTGACACAAGATACAGCGGGAAGAGAAGGGAGGAAAAAGCAGAGCGTGAAGATTCAGATGGAAAAGACAGATCAGTCTTTATGGATTTTTCCCAAAGAAAAGGAAGTTTCCTGTATATTTATTATGTATACACAATGGCAACTGTTAAGATGTGTCATTTTAAGTTGACTTTATTTTGTTGTACCTTTTATATTTCATACAGAATCAGGATCTCACTGAGAAACTGTTGTTTACAAACTAAAGAACTGAGGTCATTTTTACGTAGTTTGTTCTTCTTATTTGAAGGCAAACTGTTGAATTTATACTGACATTAACTATAAAACCTATTTTGTTGCACTTGTATCTCCTTGAAAAATATTTTCAGTATGACAAAAATCCCTTAAAATATCATGCTGTTATTTTAGGGCCATGTCACCCACTTCTTATGTCTACCTGGCAACAGGTAAAAGCAGGCTCCAGATATAGGCGACATGGTGCAGAACTAAATCCCTAAATAACTAAATCCAACCACTGCAGTGGCTGCTTCAGAGGTGGATCCATTACCCTTTTCAAAAATAAGCTGTTTGGCCCTACTGACCCGCTCGCTGTCATGTTTTCTGCGTGTTTTGTTCGCATGCCACAACCTCCAAATACACACTGCAGACTACACGTGGCATCAAATGTCGCCTTAAGAGTCAGTAAAAATACATACAATTTTTTTTGTTCTTGGCATTTATGCAAAGGGACATTGGGCAATTTTAATAGACGCACGCCTTCTAAAGCCAAAAGATGTTAAGCATCAACATGGAGAAGCACCCAGAGACAATGTATTAGGCACTGGCTTAAGGAAATGTCTGTGTTTTCCTTTGGAACATATGAAGATAAACAAGAATGGTTTCAGTGTATCTGGGGCCCATTTATAAGATGTTAGAGATTTATCTCGTATGTTGGACATAACGAAGGACACATAATCACAACCTCTGCATTAAAACTTATTTGTTGTATAGAGTAAATGTAATATACAGTATGCAATGAAGGACTTGTGTCGGCGTCTGTCATATCCTCCTGAGACCCCACATTTTGGGTTTACTTGACTTTATTATCATTTTACTTAACTCAGACCTGTTGTCCTCATCCGTGGACACTTTTTTGTGCCACCTAGTTGTGTAAGAGCACAATACACTAACCCATGTAAAAACAAGATGGCAGCCATCTCTGCCAAGTCAGTCTGCCGCCAATCCCGACACAAAAGAGGACAAGGTCCAAAACCTGATCACATTTTATGGTTGAAACTTTGTTTGTCGTTTGACACGGCAACAAATTTGACCAGTTTTAGCAACAGTGACAAGCTAAGATGTTTTTAGTTAGGAGGTACTGCACCATAAAAAGCACAACTGAAAATTAGGAAGTACTTGTTTGAAGACATGAGGACTTTGTTGTTTGAGGACACCAAATAAAAGTTCAGGTCTCAGGAGGATGTTTTTCTTTGCCTTTTTCTGTTTTTATTTAATGTTATTATTACTATTATTAGTTTTATTTATTGATGCTGTTTGTGTTCTTATTTGCTTATTTTTGTTTACATGTGTGTGAGCGTTTGTTATAATTTTTCAATTGCTTTAATATGGCCTGTCACCATGGATGTATTTGTTTTAAAGAAAAGGCAGGACTTTTGTTTCATACATTTGGTATTCTACAAGTTATTTTCTATTTGTATAATGTTGACAAATTAAGAAAAAGATTGTTGAAAAAACAAACATATATGTGCTATCTTGTTTTTAGCCACCATTTTTATAATATTAGAATATTCACTGGGTGTGGATGATATTAACTAAAAGAGGAAAGTTCTCGCAGGAGAGGTTGGTGATGCTTTCAAGGGCTGGTTTGCCTGTGCGCATGCGTGTGAGAGACTCTCACCTGAAGGCTCCGAAGCACACGCTCCCAATCATGTAGAAAAGCGAGTAAAATATGAGCAGACACAGCAGCAGGTTGAAGAGCACGGTCTGTGGGGTTGAGACAGAATGTTTCACAATACGGTATTTTAATTTGTGTAATGAACAACACATGTTTTCCACGCAAACATGAACCTGGAGCTGCATATTGAGGGCGACCGGGCTGCAGTGGGAGGCAGACAGCGACTGTCCACTGACCTGCTGCACTCAGTGGAGATTATAATCCGCATTATTGCAAAAAATAAGCATCGGGCGTTACATATCTTGTCATATCCTGCTCACTGTTTGATCGCACATGATCCCCCACAGCCGATCCCGACTGACAGTCCACACACACCGCACATGACACGTTCACTGTCCTCTTACCTTCGAGTCGACCGCTTTGCTTTTGAATGCCATCTCATTGTTTTTCCTTGATGTTACATTGCAAAATAATCCAGGCTGCTGCAGCACGGTGCACGACCCCGTTAATCCCCCGGAAAACTGGACTTCTTCCGCCATCTAGCGACAAACACGGGACACAAAACCAGCGCCGCCGCTTCTACAACACTGAACTCATTTCACCTCGTATCAGGGCGGCCTTTGTTGGCTCAAATAAAGACTTTCCTCTCCGTGTACCTGTTAGCTAACACCTGAATGTGCAGCCAGGGGTACTTTAATGTTTTCTGCCTAACCGGAGTCAATTGCATACAAAAAAATGGCCAAAACGACGCTTGAAAATCTGCAGCTTTATTATACCGGAGAAACCATAACCGCCCTATGTGGGAGGGATTGAACACTACTGCAGGATAGCTGGGGATGATGTGCCTCAACATAACCATCAGCGACCCCACAAATACTTTAAATCAACCTAGAAACACCAGGAAGGAATAAGCACACAATCCTGTTACTGAGTTAAATGGATTAGCTGTCACATTAAATCATACATGCAGTAATGGTATTTGAGGTGATGCCACACAGTCCGATACAGTGCCGGCATGCATGTTGGATTTAAGACAAAATGAAGCCATGTGGCTGCGTTTTTCTGTGTTAAATGTGTGTTTCATTCAGCTAAACTCAAATGTGCATTCATCCTGTGCGAGTTGATGTGCAGGATACGCACCAGCCGACGTGACTGTGGATGTGTTTTAACGGATAAACCGGTTCAGATTGTTGTGTTGCATCGTATTTGGGTGCTTTCTGGTTCATTTAATGCCACTTACAGGCCTGTGTGTTTAATCCTGCTGTTAGCACCGGCGTTAACAAACTGATTATCGCTCGTGCTCGGGTCGCATGTACACATTGAAGCCATTTGGCAGCTGAGGATGGTTTTAACTGAAGGGGGACAGGCAGTTTGACCAGAGGGGAGCCAACCGCTCCTCAACGGTTATGGAAGACACTGCGGTCCCTGCGCTCCATTGAAATACACTCAGTCGTACTTCTTTATGTGAATACTTCTGTGGCTGTTGCGAGCAAACCGTAGATACGAGCACCGGTCCATCGGTAGTGCTCGTTATATCGGTGCCGAACTGAGTTTTTGGGCGTGTTGTGAGAGTAAACAGGCCCGGTATTGACCACCGATAGTAAACTGAACTTTTCCGAGACCCAAAGTTGTCAGGCAGCGCATCTTGCACGCATGCGCATCCTCCTATCCAGCTCTAAATAAGAGTTAAAACAGAAACGAGGTGAGTTCCACATTTTTCTAAACAATACGGGCGTTAATACTCATTTATTGCCGGTAACAGTGGCGAAATTTGAAAAAGCGGCCTTCGTTTCGCTTATTGGCGTTAGTTCACATTATTTCCACTCTGATTTAAAACGGCGAGAATAAATCGTTTTTTTCAAGTTTCTATTGAAGAAATTAATCAAGCAACAATGTTGAAGCTCGTAACAGTGGCGCGGTGTTATTGCGACTGTGTGTGCTGTTGTGCGAAATGTTGACGTTTGGCGAAATGCGTTTTCCTATTGTTATTAACCGGGAAACTTATTTATTACAGATTGTCCTTAGCTGGCTGCATCCAGTCACAATGCTATGGCTAGCCGTCTAGCAACCCCCAGTGCAGTTGAACGGAGCGGAGCTAGCTGGCTGTTAGCTTCGTGTCAGCGCTAGCTAGCAACCTGGGCTGACATTCCGTGACAAGGGGAAAGTGAAGAAAATAACTCGAGTGGCGGAAAACACAAAGTCAGGAAATTATACAGCAAGCGTTTGCTTTTGTTCGACGCGTAGCGGCTTTGCATGATTTGTTTAAATGGGTAACTTGAGTAATTTACATAGTTTAAACGTGTTGGTGGCCTCTTCCTATGCTCCGCCATTTTGTATAAGACGAATGCTAATCATGGGCGCTCCTACATTCACTTTATTTATGGCTAGAATAAAACTGAGGCATCAAGTGCAAACTCAAACTTAATCAAGATCCATCAGCTCGGGCTGTTGTCTACTTTTCACATGCTTATGAACGCCATGCAAACAGAAAATATCCCCTTAATTCAGTGTTGAACATGCGTCAAGACTAAAACGTTATATCGTAATATTAGTCGCCTTGAAACGCTTTTAAGTTTGGCCAGTCGGTGCAGAAAACAGTGTTCTCTTTAAAACGGATAACCAAATCACCCTCTCACTTGTTCATAACCAGGCAAACAGTCGGTTTTAGGAGATACTGTTAAAACAAGGAAAAGATGAACTTGTGTGGTTAACTTCAAGTTGAGACATCTTTCCTCATGTTTGTCAATGGTCCTGGTGAAGGTTCACTCTAATGGGGCCGTTTGTGCACGTATTCCCCTGTTAGTTGGCCAGCAAAACAATATTATTATTGACTGTTTTGTCTGAAATCGAAGTGCATGGTGTATCCTGCAAGCCAGCACACAGTCGCCATCCAGCGGTGATGTCCGGCAATGCTGTTTACAAGTGCAGGTAGAAACTGCATTTGACGTTTGGGAGCACTTTGTAGGTAAAGCCATGCAGGGGGCTGCTTCGCTGGGATTATCACACACAGTCAGCACAGTGGACGGAGAACAACGCCATAATATGAGTCAAAGATGTGGACTGAACCTTCTTTAATCAACCTCTGTTACATTTTGAACATCTGTAGTGTTGTTGTGTCAGTTTTCATCATGTGGCAGTGTCTTTGATATGTGTTTTATATTTCATCTTTGCAGGTTGGGGATATCAGAGGAGTGGGAATGACCGACACTCCGCCCAGTGATGGCCCCTCCCAGGGAGCTGAGTTTGATATGATGGGTGCTCTGGACTGGAAGGACGGTATTGCCACGCTGCCGGGTAGTGACATCAGGGTATGGGTGATATTTATGTAAATGTTGGTGTAAAAGTCTGTGGTCACACACAGTTTTGGAGGAGCAGGGCTTCATGCTTTCGCACAGGGTATACCCATGGGTGGATTATGAAACAGTGGGCCCCTGGACACAGATATGCAAAAGGCCCCACCACATCTCCTACTTAGGAGCAAGACACGCAGAGTTTGTGGTGTCTTTTTGTGGTCATTTTGCTTTTTATTGAGGTAATTTGTGGCATCTTTGAGGCAGCTTTGAGTCTCTTGGAGATCATCTAGTGTCTCTCCAAGGCAAATTTAGGTCATATCTGGTCTTTTTGTTTCTCTTTGTATTCATTTTGTGCCTCCCTGTGGTTGTTGTATGTGTCCCATTGGTTGTTTTGTGTCTTATTGAGGTCATTTTGGATCTCTTAGAGGCAATGTAGTGTCTTTTTGAGTCAATTTTGTGTCTGTTTGAGGTTTTTTGGTCGTTTTGTGCCTCCTTGTAGTTGTTTTGTGTCTCTATGTTGTCATTTTGTGTCTCCTTGTCGTCACTCTGTGTCTCTTTGAGGTAATTCTATGTCTCTAAGGTAATTATAAGTCTTTTCTGGTTGTTTTGTTTCTCTATATATTCATTTTGTGCCACATCTTGGACTAATTTTGGGTGTTCTTGAGGCAATGTAGTGATTTTGGGGCTAGTTTTTGTGTCTCTTTGAGGTCACTTTGTGCATATTTGAGATAATTTTGTGTCTCCTTGTGGTTGTTTTTTTGTCTCGTCATGGTCTATATGTTAAGTGACATTATGCAGGTAAAGGCCAGGGGGGTCCTGACACTTTGGGCTCCTGGGCCTTTGCTTGGTTGCACATTTAGTAATCCATCCATGGGTATATGATATACTTATTCAGTGTGAATATTATTTAGGTTGTCCTTAATGAAGTACCTTCATCATTAGACACCATGATCAGGATTAGGGCGATGTACCAGCTCAATAATTTCTTGGCAGAAACCCTGATGAACATACCAGTTTCTTCCTTACTTGTGTTTTACAGTTCCGCATGACAGAGTTTGGGACTCTTGAGATTGTCACAGACCTGGAGGTCAAAGGGCAGAAGACAGAGCCTAAGCCTGAGACCTTGGACCCAGCACAGTCTCACACTCCTACACCTCCACCAGAGGGCCAATCACAGACTGGCACAGCCACAACTCCAGCAACTCCGAGTCAGCCTGGATCGTCTCAAGTTAAAGGTATGACGGCACATGTTGAATCCTCACAATGCTGTTTTTGTAAAGCAATGCAGTGTTGACTTTTTGATGCTCTACTTGTCAGTTTCAGACCTTCTTTCTGCTTTGTCCTCTAGCTCCTGGTCCTGTGCTTCTGTCTTTAGAGGAGGGCCCCAGTATGGAGGGCCCGAGTGTGGAGGTTGGTCCCAGTGTTGAAGTTGGCTCCAGCGCAGACATGGGCCCAAATGGGGAGCTGTCAAGGTGCCGAGCCTGTGGTGGTCGTGTTGCCCGTGATGCCCTCCTTCAGGGCAAATTCTGTAGCTCAGTTTGTGCCCAGCCCTCCAGCGGCAGGTGAAATCACACGTCCAGTATCGTTAAACGCCTCTGTGTCCTTCAGATCATTTTGCAGTTTCATCTGGAGCCAATTTTTTTATTTTCACAGATCGTCTCCAGGGGAAGCAAGGGAGAGTCAAGCAGTTGAGGGTGAGAGGCTGGGGAAACGTGTGCGCAAAAAGAGGAAGATATATATGGATTCTGGTGATGAAGAGGAAGACAACCAAGAGGAACCGGAGGTGAGGAGCATACCCTCATACTTCCTTTCCCTTTCTGCAGTTTCTGTAATAAGTGAAGTTTTGCAACAAAGTATCTAATGAAAATTTCTATTCCTATCATTTCTCTCCTCATCGCTAAGTCAAGAAACCACACAAGATAGGTGGTGGGAATAAAGATGATAATTCAGATTATTGACACATTTTTTTTATTTCACCTTTTGTAGGAGAAGGCCAAGACTACCAAAGGCAGGAGAGGTGCCAAAATTGCCAAACTGGGTATGTTAGACTGCTGCCACTGTAGAGTGGGAATAAGGATAGAGGTGTTTTCATGTCTGACAGTGTTTGTAAACCCCATAAAAAACATTAAAGGTCCAGTGTGTAAAATGTCGTGGCATCTAGCGGTGAGGTTGCAGAACTCAAAACTCTCTTGTGACCCAAAAGTGTTGGAGAACTACAGTGGCTGACATAAAACCACAAATGTTCATTTCTAGAGCCAGTATTTGGTTCATCTGTGGAAGAGGACCCACTCATTATGTAGATATAAACGGGTCATTCTAAGGTAATAAAAACACAATGATTCTTAATTTTAGGTCATTACAAACTAATGAAAACATAGTTATATATATTATACACCATTTCTGCTAATAGATGCCCCTAAATCCTATGCACTAAACCTTAAAATGACTGACATGAGTAACTAAAATCGAGCCCTAAATGGGTATCAGATACAATTCAAGATCCATTTTATGTCCCTAAATTCAGTTTTGTAAGTCGTGAAATTGCTGGAGCTAAATGATGTGCTGTTGCCCTAGTGAGAAACCAACCGTCTTACAGGTTGTCGTCTCATGTATCAACTTTTATTTTCAAATCTTTAGTGCATTTAGTATTGAAACTTCTTAAAATATCTTAACTCTAACTTGTGTAATGTACAGGAAGTACTGGAAGTGTGACACAGGACAGGCATGGATGACAGCTTATATTAATTTGATACCGATCTATCAATATTATGGTCATGTTTTCAGGTGTCATGTTTTTCATTGACATACAGAGTGATAGATTAAAAAACATTTTTTCAGGGTGTTTGCAGGTCCTTAAATAGTCATTAAATAGTTTTAAATTTGAATTTGTGAAGTCATATTTGTCACAATTTTAATTTTAATGTATCTAATCTATCTTGAATTTATCCTTTATTTATTTATTCATTTTGTCAAAATGAGTCAAGCTTTTCTGTGTGAAAGTTCACATGTCTGATGTTACAAATCTTTAAACCCACCACTAAACGTAATACTTTACACTTATACTTATTTGATGACAAAATATAGATTTACCCCCACTCACTCTAAGAACCATATTCCTACTTAAAACCCACATCTGCAAGAAAAAAATATGACAATTCCAAACAATTTAGTCTTAAATTAAAAAGTAAACTGAACTTATCTGAATTAAAAATATTTCAAATTTGCATCTGTATGTTTGTCATGAATGTGATGGAGGTCCTCATGCACTAACTTCAGTACATCATACTTGTGTTTCTGACCGACTCTCAGTGACTGCACCAGCCAATAAGAAACGAGCGTGGAGCTGGCCTTCTTACTTGGAAGAGGAGAGGGCCATCGCTGCTCCTGTGAAGCTATTCAAGGAGGTACATCTTCCCCACATACACAGCGGCCAGTTTTAGTGTTGATATATTTAAGTATCACCAGATGGTTTTGCTTTTTTGGTGTCAGATGAACCAAATCATGACCGAGCTGTGATGTACATTTGTCCTGCAGCACCAGTCGTTTCCTCAAAGCAGGAACAGTTTTAAGGTTGGAATGAAGCTGGAGGGGCTGGACCCGTCTCACCCGTCTCTGTTCTGTGTTCTCACGGTCGCAGAGGTGCGTGCGCTTATAGTCGTTTGTAACCTTGTTTTAGCAAATGACCACATCCATATTAATCCCTGTTTATTTAACAATTTGACCGTTCATCGCCTCTCAGATCCAAGGCTATAGGATTAGGCTCCACTTTGATGGTTACCCAGAATGCTACGACTTCTGGGCCAACGCCGACTCGTGGGATATAAAACCAGCTGGCTGGTGTGAGAAGAACGGGCATAAGTTATTGTTGCCTAAAGGTAGTCACACACACAAACTTAAAAATGTATGAAATATTTTACAAACAGCTTTACTGAGCAGGTTTGTCTTGTAGGTTGTAAGGACGGAGAGTTTAATTGGAGCATGTATGTGAAGAATTGTAGGGGTCAGCTGGCCCCGAAACACCTTTTCAAGAGCCTCAACACAGTGAGTATGAAGCACACACAACCTGTACAATCTAAAGCCATCAGTAATATTCATATTATTACTTTTATTTAAACTGTGAAGGCAACTGAGAGCAAGGACACCCTGATTACAGTACATAGAAAACAATACAAGCACACAAAAATCACAGTATAAATCAACAAGTTATTAAATTGAGGTTTTATATGAGCTGAACGTGTATGTTTTTGTTTTTTTATTCCAGTCTGTGACTCCGTCTGGATTCAGAGCAGGGATGAAGCTGGAGGCAGTGGACAGGAAGAACCCATCATTGATCTGCGTAGCAACTATTGCTGCTGTCGTTGACAACCGGCTGCTCATTCATTTTGACAACTGGGATGACACGTATGATTATTGGTAAGAGCCTGATTTAAGGGGCACGTCCATCTGTCTTCTTAACATGTTTTTAAAATTGAAACCCCTCTAATCAGAGGCACAAGTAACTAGTAGGTCCTTGTTCTCTAAAAAAAGGATCACCTAAAGAAAAACAACATCACTTTAAGTGTCAGCATCAGACAGCCCTGTCTGATTGGAAACTGAAGCTGTTATATCTCCTTCTTCAAAGCCGGCAGACTCCATTGACAGAAACAGTAATTTTACCTCGCATTACATGGAAGTTGGTCGTCTACGTGCTGCCTCGATCGTTTAGTTTGTTGGTTATTGTGTGACTTTACGGACCGAACTAACGTGGTGTCCACAGCAGCGCTTCGGTTTATATGTAGCAGCCGCATTGTGCATTAACCTTCATCTGGACATGTGGGAAATGTTTTTAGAAGAGCCTGGGAAAATAGCATTTTGAGGATATAACGTACCTACTTCAACCATATTTAAATTTTCAGATCTGAATACATTAGGAGCACTTCTGGGAACTGTATTGTTGTGCTTTTGCTATGGAGAACGAGCGAATGAATGTGACGTGGGCTTGAAATTGGACAAAATGTCTGAAAAAGTTGGACATACATAACTAGAGTTTGCACCTGGAACACATTTGAAAAAGTCAAAAATCGTGCTGTTTTTGTGTGTAGGGCTGAAGCAAATGCCTTTAAGCATCGACGCTGAAGTCATTGTCGTGGTTATTGACGTCCAATTCAGCATAAACATACATTAGAATGGAGTTATTCTCAGAAAGGGACATTTAAACAAAATGCAGTTCTGTGACTTTGACTCACTCTCATCTAATGTCAGTTCCTAGCTGTCCAGCAGTACTGAAACTGGACCAGATTAACCACAGGCTTAGAGATTTGCTACCAAGATGTCAAAAAAGTCAAGCATCTGGAAAAGCTTTAAAATGTGTGAAGATGACCCCCAAAAAGTCAAGTGCCAGATAAGAAACTGGCATATCACAAATCTACAATGAGTCTGGCAAATCACCTGGAAACTGCACCCAACAGTTGTCTTGTAAAGTATTTTTTCTAGCTCTTACGGCTAATGTTACTGCAACCTGAGTGCTGACAAAGTGGCTCATTGTCACATTATTTTGGATGCATCAACTAAAAACTGTTGTTTCAAGATAGTGCGACTTGTGTCCTTGTCTCTCATGACAAAAACTGGTATTTGAGATGTCCCTTAATGCGTGCTTGTTCACCTAGTAGCTGTTTCTTATCAAGGTGTGACGCTAGCAGTCCATACATCCATCCTGTGGGATACTGTGAAGAGGCTGAGCTAACTCTGACCACTCCAGCTGGTAAGACACAGACCAAGACACACGTGGGTCAGTATAAACTCTTTTAATATACCGTAGGGAATGCAGAATCTAACATTACTAGAGTAAATACTAATCCATATCTAGATTCTGCTGACAAAGCTTATAATGTGATTCTTTGCTTGTGTGATTGATGTATTTTTCTGTAGAAAGTTTACTACGTTTATTACATATTTCTGGTGTTAACATTTAAGTAAATATACTGAAGCTAGTTTACATTAATGGTGAAATGCATGTCGCTGTCAGTTCCTGTGGATGTTGAGATTGTCACTAGTGTTTGATCCACAGGTCACGTGTTACATAACTGAATCTAACGGATCTAATTCCCTCTCCTCAGAATATAAACAACCCAAGAGTTTCTCATGGGAGAAGTATTTGGAAGAGACGGGCACACAGGCTGCTCCTGCTCGGGCTTTTAAACCGGTACAACTCATACACATAGATTTATAATTTGTACAAGTGTAGTCAAGATGTAGTCATGTGATTGTTGGTCTGCTCTGTGTTTGCAGCGACCTCCACATGGCTTCCAGATTGGGATGAAAGTGGAAGCTGTGGATAAGAGGAACCCCATGCTCATCCGTGTTGCAACCATAGCAGACACAGAGGACCACCGACTAAAGGTACAACAGGTCTCCTCATCTGGACGTGTTTCACTTGCTCTGAGCTCTGTCTGATTTGCTGTAACGGCCCTCTCTTCTCATCTAGATTCATTTTGATGGCTGGAGTTCAGAGTATGACTACTGGGTGGAGACAGACTGCCCTGATCTGCACCCTGTAGGCTGGTGTCAGAAGACTGGACACCCACTACAGTATCCCAACGGTGAGACACACTCTTCCTGTCTGTCAGGCCTGATATTCAGAGAGGTCAGTTGAGGTTTCTGAGGAGAAGAATCCAAAATTGTAATTTCAACAGATGAGTCAGCACAGTGTGTTTGCTTTCATTTCACTTCTGGAGAAGTGAGAAATCTATAATGAATTAAAAATGGAAATGGTCTTGCAGTTGTTTGCTTAGTTTTATGAACATTCCCGTGTGTGTGTGTGTGTGTGTGTGTGTGTGTGTGTGTGTGTGTGTGTGTGTGTGTGTGTGTGTGTGTGTGTGTGTGTGTGTGTGTGTGTGTGTGTGTGTGTGTGTGTGTTTTAGGCTCCAGTGATTTAGTGACTGCCCCGGGCCAAGGATGTCCTACCCCAGGATGCAACGGGGTTGGCCACATAAGAGGACCTCGCTATGGGACCCACTACACGTGAGTAGCACAAACTCACAGTCTCTTCTCTTGTTCTTGTTGTTCTTTCTCTCTTTCCTATTGTTTCTCAGTCTTAATGTCGTGTGGCACACATATGGTTGTTTTCTAAATCACTTACTCCTCAGTTGAAGCATCAAGACTCCAGTATTATAAATCAAAAATCGATCGAAATGAGCTTTCGATTTCTATATTCAAAATCAAACATAGGATCGAAGCCTCCCCCATAGCGACACAAAAAGGTGTAGCTTACTGGTAGCCTGCAGAAGCACTTTTCCAGACACTGTGGCTACAGTCGGAGATGACGGAGAAATGACACAACAGTGAAGTTCTTTCGACTTTCTGAGTTGGTAATCCAACCACGGGGCATTCCAGTTGATATTTCCAACTGGGAACTTGGAAACTCTGACTCAGTTTAAATGGAGCGTATCATTTTTGCAGGCGAGGAAACTCAAGATGTTGTTGTAAAGAAGCCTTTGGCCAACTCTTGGCTATTCATTTTGTTCCCACTTGACTGGTGAAATAAGTTGTTATTATTATTATTACATCTTAAATAAACTGTTGAAATTTTACCATATGGCCTTATACCCTGATAAGATAGACCACATTTTAGCCGCCTGGGCTTTTTGTAATTAATTTCAGTGTGAGTGCAGCGATTTGCTCGCTTCTCTTTCATTGCCGAGTGCCTTGCATTTTTGCAGGAGCGCCCCGAAAACACACAACCGTCAGTGCAGGAAAAAAGTTTAAATGGAAAATTGAATCGAATCGTCACCCAAAAAAGTCTAATTGAATGGTGGATTTGGAGAATCTTAGGCTTTGGTGTAATACGTTTTAATATCCCTTCCATCAGTACATTCTAGCCTAAATTCTGGGCAAATTTCTATTTATGAAAACCACGCACACAAATTATTCTGATTTCGTCAGTGTTGCTGTACCACTGTGCTCAAACAGCACATCAGTGTGGGCACTGTGTATGTAAGGCGCACAGGAGAAGAAGAAAGAATCTTAATGTTCTTAAATTTCATTTATCCTTGTGTGGGCTGCCTGCAGTGTAAATGTGTTGCTTGTGAGTGTGGGGGGGAGTTTTGAGTCTTTAAGGTGATTTTTAGCTGTTTTCTCTTCCTTTTCGTTGTAACCTGTTACATCGCAGAGCATCAGAAGTGAACATTTGGCAGTTTTGTTTTAGGCCTGGGTAAAGGGGCCGTGTCTTTTGTGTGTGTGCAGTCAGGTGAGCTGTCCCTACTCGGAGATGAATCTGAACAAGGAGGGCTTGCTGCCAGACCGCCTCAGCGGAGAACGACCCCTCGCCCTCAGTGGACCTCATCCACGTGGCCGACGCCCAGACCCTCACGCCAACACTACGACACAGACCTCCTCAACGCCGGACCAGCCGGACGGAGCGGAAGACTCCCAGAACAGGTTTGTGCCTTTCGCTCCACAAAAACAGCACAAACACACTTTAAACGCCACTTAAACTCCCGAGAGAACTCCTCTCAGTGTTTCACATGCAAGTCCATCCAGTGGTCTGTACCTGAGAGCAGTTATCTGTGTTGCTAGGAAACCGGTGACAGTGGAAGCTGAGCGTGTAGGACGTAATGCTCAGCCTGAGCCAGCGGGTGGAGCCAGTGAGCAGAGCCACAATGGAACAAGGCCTAAACGGTACAGTCATGAAATCATCTCACCAAGCTGTGCCGCATGCAGAAAGTGTTCCCCTGTGTTGGAGAGTGACTCTAACTTCTGTGTTTCTGCAGGACGGCTCCAGTCCCCAAATACCTGAAAATGCACTACGTGAAAGAGGAGATTGGCGACAGTAAAGGTGCGTGTGACTGTGTGTAAAATTAAACATGATAAAGCGTCAAAACCTCGCTCCCACTGACTTCTGCCCTCCCTCTGTTCTCAGCCTCTCCAGACGCCATCTCTCTCCAGCAGGCCCTCCACGAGTCTGTGTTTTCCCCCGGCATCTCCGCCTCTCCCCCCCACCGGGTGGCTCTCTGCTGGGACAAACACTGCCAGCTGCTGCCCGAGGTCCTGGGGCTGACTGCCAAGAGAGTGGCCACTTGGAGTGCTGAGGAGGTCAGACATGCTCACACACTCGCACTGCAGCGACACATGAAAAGCAGACATGCTCCTCCTTCACTCATCCGACATGAAGGCGTCTAGTTGTTCTGGGGAAACCGCAACTGTGCATGAATATTCAAGGAGAGCTTTTCTAGTTCTGAGTCGGTGCTCTCTTTCGACCTGTTGGTTCAGTAAAGGCCTACGAAGCACTTTGATTAGTGGATAAACATGTATTGATTGAAACATCTTGTGTTTGACTGACTGTCTGTTGCTTTTTACTCAAAGTTGTTTCCCTTTTTAATCAGGTGGCCTCTTTTGTCAAAGGACTCCCGGGATGTAAAGAACACGCTGCTACATTTAAAACTGAGGTAGGTGCTTCATTGCTATTTAGGACCTCAACCTTCTGATGAACTCACCAAGACTTACAATTAAGCTAATGATTACTGGATTTAATGATTGATAGATTATTTTTTAATGCTCGATTGATCTTTGCGCAAAAATGTTTTTTTGTTTCTTTTTTTAAAAAGAGCCAGATGTCCTCAAGTTGCTTATTTTGTCAGTCGACAAGTCAGTAGTGTTGTGCCATAATGTCTACTAAGCCCCCAGTTTGCATAGAAAATACACTGAACAAAAATTTAAACACAACACTTTTGTTTTTGCTCCTATTTTTTTTTTTTACAAGATTAAGTTAAAGATCTAAGAATTTTTATGCACCCAACAGATGTATTTCTCTCGAACTTTGGTCCCATATTTATTAAAATCTGTAAGTGAGGACTTTTCCAAGATAATCACAAACCTGACAGGTGTGGCTGATCAAGATGCTGATTAAAACAGACCCACATATTGGTCACAGATACTCCAAAGAATTAGCCAGTATCTGGAGTGACACCACTTGCCTAATGCAGTGTACAGGAGCCATCCATGGTGTTAAATGTGTGTAGGTTGCTAATTTGTCCTGTAGGGGTCACTGTATCGTCATGGGTGTCTGCCAATATACAGTGGTGATCAAAATGAGAGAACATTGTGTGAACACTTCTACAAAATAACCAAGGCGAAGGTGAAGACACTGGATGTGGAGGTCGTGAGATAGTGTGGGTACACATGATCTGCAGTTAAGGAGGCCAGTTTAATGTTCTGCCAAAATCAGGGAAACAACATTGGGGACGGCTTATGGTAGTGAAATGAACATTCAGTGAACATGGATAATCTTGGAAAGGAGAAGTGCTCACTAACACAGACTTCAACAAATGTGGGAACAAAATTTGAGACATTTATCTATTAAATTTGCATTTCAAAAAAAGTCTTAGATTTTTAAAACTGTGAAACATGGAAGCAAAAACAAAAGTGCTCTTTTTTGTTCTGTGTATACATGAAAAAATACACAGCTCTTTTTTTGTGTAGTGGATGGATGCCAAAACTTCAAAACCAATACATGAAACATACACACAGGTGGCAGCAATACATTTGCACTGACTTAATCACTTCAGTGTTTATTTATTGGTGTCGTGTGTGTAGTCTGCCTGACATGAAGCACACAGAAAACAGGCCCGACCACAGTGTGAATACTTTTTAGGTGCCTCATTAGTGTGTTTGCTCTGCAGCTCTGCTTAATTCTATGCAGTTTCTTGCATTTTCATAACATTTACATACATTTTCATGATAAGACATTTAGATTTTTGTTTGAGACCTTTGATTCATGTCCACAGTTGATGCTGTCAAATGATTTTCATGTTGAAAGATATGTAATTCTTAGGAGATATAATGTACAAAATTTAAACCTCATTCAAATATATTAATCAACTGTAAATAATGATCACATGTACAGTTGGAGTTACACACTGATGTTTATTAAAGTTCAAGGAGGGCAGAAGACTCAGAGCACAGAGCGATCACACACATTTTCATCAGGCAATGCAATATATTTTTGCTGAGAATTTAATTAAACTATTTTATGTAAAGAGGACAGACACAGTTAGAGACGAGCTGGTGAACAGAGTGGAGCGTTTGGCAGCTAAAGAGACACATATTTCCCTCAGGAGTTGGTAGAAACAAAACCAGAGCTAAAAGGAAAGTGAATATTGGATTTATGTTGCTCAAGTGACCAGAAACGTGACTGCAAATGAATAATAACGATGCTCCATAACTGCTGGATGTGTGAATAAGCAACTGTTTGCTAACAAGATGTCTCTGCTGTTTCAAGATGGATCAGCTTCAGTTAAAATTATCAGAATCTGAGTGATGGCCCTGAAACATTAAGCTGACTGAGTGTCTGTCGCCCCAGTTTTTAGCCATGTGTTCCACTAGTTGGCCCTTGTCAGCTGTTTTTCAGTCGATTCAGCATTTTGAATCAGGGCTCAAGATGGCAGAAACAGTCAGTGAATGAAATTAAGGGGGATTTATATTTGATAGACGATACACGCGTCTAGTGCGATGCGATAGACGCGTAGGCGCAGCGCAATAGCCGCGAAATCTGCGCCCATCGCCTCATAACTTGAGTTGAAAATGTTGAACTTTTGAGGCGAATTCACATGACGTTGTGCCGCGAAAGCCAATCAGCGTAATTGTGTTATTGTTCACAAGCGCATGGTAAATATCATTTGTTCTTTCAACACTAGCGCCTTGTATCTTTCCCCTCAGTTTTCTGGATTTCCTTTTTTTGAATGGCTGCATGCTTCATGGTGTGTTCAACTGCAATTTTTTGGCCTAGACACAGGCGACAGGACAGTCTGTTTCATCAACACTAGCTCTTTGATGTCAGTTTGGTGTTCAAAGTCCTCTAGTCTGTAGACCACAGTGATATGGAGCAAAACATTTTCCTTCTCTTTGTAGCAAATCGATGGCGAGGCCTTTCTGCTGCTCACCCAAGCGGACATCGTCAAGATCCTGTCCATCAAGCTAGGACCCGCCCTGAAGATTTATAACTCCATCCTCATGTTGAAGAACGCAGACGAAGAGTAAGACCGGACTCTCACGAGGAATCGCTCCCTCTTCACTGGTTTCATCAACACTCAGCTAAAGACATTTTGATAAAATCAGCCAGAACAGTTTTCATGTGTCGAGCTCTGCGACAGTGCAGCTACACGAAACAAGTGGAAGCCATCATCTCTACAAACGTCCATCCCTCCCCCCTCTCCTTCTCCCTCCTCTCTCCATGATGGACAGTACAGATCACCCTGAGGGAGAGTTTTACATGAGGATTCCTTGACTTATATCGTGTTTGTTTACTGAATCATTTAAAACAAAAAAAAGAACTACAGGCACCTTCAATGCTTCTTGATATTGTACAGATTATGGATTGGATCTAGTGTCATGATTCTGTTGCGTTTCCTG
The DNA here is from genome assembly GCA_035609425.1 of Epinephelus awoara. NCBI lineage: Eukaryota > Metazoa > Chordata > Actinopteri > Perciformes > Serranidae > Epinephelus > Epinephelus awoara. The sequence goes on from CM069300.1 coordinate 10,369,857, forward strand.
TTTTATTTGAACTGTAATGGTGCTTGAGCTCAGAGCAGATGGAACAAGAGCGTTTGTGCTTTGTTGCATTTTACCAGGCAACAGATACTTTTTTTTTTTAAGCTGCAAAATACAATCGTGAGGTGGCGAGAGGTTTTTAAAAATGTGAAACCCAGTGGAGCAGAAGCACTATGTAGTTCAGCCTGTAGATGGCGAGAGTGGGCCGCTCCACAGGCCCGAAGGCAAAGGAGTTTGATTAAATTGGAGCTGGCTGGAGCTTAGATTGAATGGGGGATGGTAAAGACTTTGTGTGTGTGTTTGTGTGTGCAAATGTGACTAAGAGTGTTTGAGAAATGAGGGTGCAATTTCCCACCAGCCTGCGTGTGTTTTCCTTTTCTGGTCAGAGGATTGTTTTGTGACGAGCAGGGCTAAGGGCTAAATGTTAAATCAAGGAAACGTGCAGTCTTTTAAGGTGGAACAAGACAACGAAGCAGCTCTGTTCTTCTCTCTCTGCTTTCTCTTTGGGAACGGCACATGGATACGAATGTTAAAAACAACAGCTTTTAGTTGTTTTGTTGATATCTTTGTTTGGTTTAAAATAACCTGTCATTCATAATGTAAATAATATACAGCTACAACAGGACTGTCCTCCCTCCCTCCCTCCCTAACAGAGTTTACTCCTGCTTGGTTATGCAAAGGCTTGACATCTGTCCACGGGGAAGGACATTGTGACAGTGGACTGGAAATTACGAGCCTCAATTCATACAAAGATTTTGAGAAAAAAAAAAAAGAGGAAGCGAAACATTGTCAGTGTCTGTGTAAATGCAAACTGCTTTTATTTATGTATTCTAATTTAAAGGGGAATGGTACGCTGTTTTTGGCTCCGAGGCAAGCTGCGGCTGTTTGATGGAAAATGTGTGAATGGGTGAAAATAAATGAGATGCACACTGTCTGCTGTCCTCATTTAACCTCAGTCATCACACACACACACACACATTCACAGATAATCTGTAACTGCGGTCTTTATCTGTACATGTTTTTATTTATTTATTTACGCAAATGGAAAACGCATTCACTCAGGAAGTACTTAAAGGAACAGTTCACCTCAAAATATTCTCCCTCCTACTGGCTTCTTTATGAATCTAGATTTTTTTTTCTGGCATGAGCTTCCAAGTGTTGGCGATATCGGCCGTAGATCTGTCTGCCTTCTCCTCAGTTTCACAGAGCCAGACCTGATGGAGCGGCTTACTCATGATAATCCACAGATCTTGCTGTGAGCAGTTTCATGTAGGAACTATTTTCTTTCAACCAAACTACACCCACCAACTGTATCAGCCTGCAGAAGGAAGTATGCATCTGTTCATGGACGAGAGGCTCGTGCTCGACCTGTAGCTACCTCACTAGGTGACCAAGCAGTAGATGCACACTTCCTTTTACGCAGTGATTCGGTTGGTGGGTGTAGTTCAGTACACAGGAAATAGATTCCACTGTGGAGAAAACCCCAGCCTCGGACGCCGTTAAGGCATATGCACCCCATAGTCAGCTTCATGAAGAAACAGGTTGATTTATACCCAGCAACACTATGAATCACGCAATCCCATAATGGATGAACAAGGCAAAGAAACACATCAGCCCAGTGCGAGAAGAGCTCACAAGCTACGCCCTCGAGTGTTAAATGTTGACAGGGGCGATGTAGTACCCAGGGCCCCAATAGGAGGGAGGGGAGGCCTTGAAAAACATGGAATAAAAAATGTTTTTGTTTGCAATTTAAGTAATTGCTGGCCTTAACTAAATTAAAACTGTCTGAACAATCCAGTTCAAAATGGTGGAAGCTCTCTGAGGACCCTCTCACGCTTAAAGGGAACTTGAGCTGCTCTCTCTCAAAGCCAGGCACCAGAGAGGTACGTCTTAAACTTGTGATGTCATCATGTGTAAAGTCTGGAGCTGTTCCATAGTCAATAAATGGGAGCCGGATTTTGTGGACCCAAAGAAAGATTTTTTTAAATACTTAAATGAGCTTTATTCTGTTGTAGTGTTCTCAGTTCTGACATAAAAAATGTTCCCATATACTCAGAACATTCCCCTGGGTGCTTTCAATCTCATCGAGAACAGTGGTTCCTAACTGGTTGGTCGCGGGTCCATTCTGAATGGACCTCAAGTGACTCATAAACATGTCAAGTTTATAAAAAACACACTTTATGTTTAAGTACAGTGAATTTCCAGCACAGAGCTTTTATTCTGAAGTGCTGTTTCCTGCTGTAGAGTGAGTGTCTAATGGACAAGCTACTTGACAGAGACAGCAAACTAGCACAACGACATGGCCAAACACATGTATGATGCTGAATATATTAAACTGTGTGGACCTTAAACCGATGACGAAGGAGAAATCTGGGCCCTGGTGCTGGACCAGCTAGAAGCAGCTCTAGACGTGATACCCAATGGCATCGCAAATATGGGTTTTAGCACTGTAGCTTTTGGCTTTGGGAGAGAGTTGTCCGATTTTTCTAATATTTTTGGACTGTCTGAGACCACAGAAATAACATGTATGAATTCTGAAATAGGGTGAAGTTTCCCTTTAAATCTGCAAAACGTTTTAGTCTGCCCCTGCACTAGGATTCGTCTCAAAATGCAGCTGGAGCTGAGTGAGACACTGGTCGTGCTGCTGGAGCCCCCTGATTACTTATCAAACTGTCCAATACTACTCAAACTGCTCACGTCAAGGTCTGTGGACCATCTTGAGTAACCAGGTAACTGAGTTTTTTCTTTGAGCACCACAAGCCAAGTGCCATCCAGTTCCATTATACTGGAGAGAAGGCAGACATCTCTATGGCTGATACTGCCAACACTCAGCAACTCACACCAAAACTATCTAGACTGATAAAAAGCACTACAGGTAAAAGGAAGAATATGTATGTTTGATTTGGGGGTGAACTGTCCATTTAAAGGCATTTCTGAGGTACAGTAGTTTGACAAAACAACTCAAGGTCCACAGCTTTTGTTCTGGAGCTTTAAGAGTATCACAGACTTCAGCAGCAGATGGAGTTTCTTTAGTTATAATGAAGATTAAGTAGCTCTTAAAGTTTAATTTACAGCTCTTGTACTGAAGGACATCTTGTCCGTGATGGCTTCAAAGTTAAACATCAAAGTGAGAGGTGGAAAGTAACATCGTACACGCTTTAAAACACAATTTATCAGATTAAACCAATTGTCTAATCTAGGTCACTCTACGTGGACAGCAACTAACGGTTACAATCTGATACCATATTACAAATTACATGTGAGCAAATAACTGACAATGCAGCAAAAGAAGACTCACACACAGAAGAAAAACTGATTCAAACTGAAGGCTGGATTTCCAGAATCTCTATTTTACATGTTGCAGGGCTGCACAAACAGATAAATAATGTGCATAAAGTGCAAATGTTTCAGTCCATTTTGCACTGAGGAAAGTCCAACATGGGCCGAAATGCACTTTATGCACATTTGCACATTTCACTGTGTGTGCAGCCCTGCAACATGTAAAATACAAAGATTAACATTGGACAGTTTAAGGTGCAGCTCATTACATCCTTACCAAAACAAGGACATGCATACGTGAATTAATAAAAAGGTAATTCCAATCAACCGAACATATATGACATCAACTCAGCTTCCTGTTTACCAAGATTTTCACTGACTTTCCGAGTTGTTGTTCCAAATGTTTACAACTTTTCTGACACCACATGAGTTAATCATCTCACAACTCCCCTCCATATATGACCCCTTAGATGGGGTCTGACCTCTAGGTTGAGAGCTACTAGACTTCACCACCTAACTATACACTAACCAGCCACTTTATAAGGGGAACCTTGATAGTACCATGTTGCCCCCCTTTTTGCTTTCAGAACTGCCTTGATTCTTTGTGGCATAGATTCAACAAGGTGCTGAAAAAAAAGGGTGGTTATTTGAATTCCTGTTGCCTTTCTATCATCTTGAACCAGTCTGGCCATTCTCCTCTGACCTCTGGCATCAACAAGGCATTTTCACCCAGAGAACTGATGCTCACTGGATATTGTCTCTTTGTTGGACCATCGTCTGTAAACCCTAGAGATGGTTGTGTGTAAAAATCCCAGTAAATACTCAGACCAGCCCGTCTGGCACCAACAACCATGACACGTTCAAAGTCACTTAAATCACCTTTCTTCCCTATTCTGATGCTCAGTCTGAACTTCAGCAGGTTGTCCATGTCTACATGCCTAAATGCATTAAGTTGCTGCCACATCATTGGCTGATTGGCTATTTGCATTAATGAGCACTTGAACAGGTGTACCTAATAAAGTGGCCGGTGAGTGTATATAATGTAAGTAAAACTAGCTCCAACCCAGCAGATAAACACAGTAAAATGCTCCCAACACAGTGATGCAATAAAGCAAATTTTGCTAATCATACATGTGTACTTTAACTGGGGTAAAATTTTGAATACAGGTCTTTTACTTGCAATGGAGTATTTTTAGATTGTTGTTTTGGTACATTTACTGAAGTAAATAATCTGAATACTTCCTCCACCACATTTAGTTTGAGGAAAAAAATCAAACTCAAGGTCAGTTTACTAACTTTTCCCAGAACGTTCATCTGTATTAAAAATGGATGAGGAGGTTTACTCAGCTGTCAACATCAGAGCGTATGTGCGTAGAGTCATACTGGCACGAAGCTCCCGGGTCGTATGTTTTGTTTTATCAGATAGCTCTAAACATTGAACTGTAGCTACTTCAGCGTTGTGACCCACATTTTCTGTAAATTTGTTGGGGACAGGATGTTGCAATGTGGTTGCAACCCTTAAACTGGCTGGTTGTGTACTGCTTATACGTGACGACCCACATGCAAAGGCAACAAACCAGAGTGCTGTGTGGGCTGTATCTGGCTAACAGCTGGCTGCTGCTTACCCTAAAACCACCATGCTGTGTATTTGTTACACCTGTTTTCTATGCCACGAGCTGGAGGTCACATTAATGCAGAAGAGTGGTATGGGCCATAGCTGTTGGCCCAAATGTGGCAACTGTGACACCTGTTGCCATTCAAACTGTGCCAAAATGGCCCAGATAGACGTGAGCCAGAATGTAGTGTAAATGAAACCATGTCACACACAATTTGTGAGCACTGCTATGGATTTTACAACTTAAAAGAGTTCTCCACTCTAGGCAGTAATTGAAATATACACCGATAAGCCAAAACATTAACTTTGATTATTTTGTTGCGGACCAAGAACCCCCCTCATGGCAACAGCACTCCCCAATGGCAGTGGCCCCCCAGCAGCATAATGCACCATGCTACACTGCCACTGTCAGACTCACAGACAGTTTAAAATAATAAAAAAACTGATGCAGAAGACGCAGAGATGTCGTCTTTTTCCATTCCACACATTCTTCTTTTCTTGTCAAAACTGCATTAACTGCAATGCAGTGCAAACGTAGTTGGGTAATGCAGCCTCGAGCCACGTGCCTCGGGCAGAGATGACAAGCGGGCTACAGTCCGAGGTCTGGTGAGCTCCCCTCTTTCTAACTTTCTAAGGCCCAACAGCACTGACTCTACTAAGTGACACTACTCCATGTAATTTAGCAGATGTCATCATGCAGTTCCCCTGGAGCAAACAGCAACCTCCAGGGCTAAAAAATGCAGAAGTGTCAAAAAATACAGTTCCTTGAAAGGCCATTTGAGGCTGGCTCTAGAGGCAAGTCAATCCCCATAGACACTCGTGTTAAAATGCTCAACTTTACAGCAGAAATAAACATGTTTACAGCCTGGTACAATAAATGGTTTCAGTCTCTAGCTAATTTCAATAATCATGACAACTGTAGAGGGGATGGATTTTTATATAACTAATCCAATAACATCTGATTAAGGCTTACAGTGTTGCATGTTTGGGGTGTGTCGTTTGTCGTTTGAGGCTACCACGATGACATGTATAGAGAGAACTGGATACAGCGTTGGAGGTGTGCTCTAGTCCATTCCTACAAAAACTGCTCAGTGGCACATGGAGCCAAAAAAGTTCAATGTATGCAGTATAAAAATTACCTAGATCTTTCGTGTTGTGGGGCCCATAGAGCAAGCACACTAGAGATGTGCGGCAGCCGATCACAACTGAGCGGCTAACTTCCATATTAGCCCTCTGCAAACACGAATGGCTGTGAAATGTGCGACTCGTCTAGACTTTCAAAATGTTATTGGACTGAGACAATCAAAAACAATTGCTCCACTATTTACAACGTCTTTATCACAATGTAAGTCTATGGGGAAAAGTATTTTGGGGCCCAATGGCACCTCGTGACCGATAAGACCAGTGAAGTTCCACTTTTGGCCACTGTTTTAAAATTGGCTTGAAAGCCCTGCGCTCTTACTGGGTTCTTGATTCAAAATGGCAGTCAACAAACCAATGGGTGACGTCATGGTGGCTACGTCCATTATCTTTTACAGCCTGTGCTCTGGAGCCACAAAAGGTTTTTTTACAACTTTTTTTTATTTTCCACTGATGCAGTGTTACTCGCTGAGACTTTGAACTGACTTTAAAATCCGTGTTCCCCCTTTAAGCAAAATTCAAGCATCTGCTAAGTGATTTTCAAACCATGCAGAACTGAATGAAATCATATTGGCTGTCTGAAAATAAACCTGCACATTATGTGTTTGAAACATTAATAAAAATGTCAAGTGTATTGTTGTTAAGGAGATAAATAGATGGCTGGTGATCACTAAGAATAACTGGGCTCACCGTGGGACTGGCCTGGACCAGCCACAGATTCCCACGACCCCTCCTCTACACACACACACACACACACACACACAAATCAAAACACAGGCAGGCTGCAGAGGCGCACAAGCAGCGAGGACACGGAGAGGCAGAGCGGCTTTGCACCACTTTTAGTTAGATTGGTATTTACTATAAAAGCTTCATTTCAGGCTCCGCAGTGCTCGCTGTTGAGCTGCACACTGACTCACACAGTCAAGAAACGCATAAAAAACCGTCTTCATGTGAGGAGGAATACGGCGAAAGTCTGGATTTAACACACGCAGGAGTGGGAGGAATAACGCAACTCAGGGGTATTTATCTTGATGATGCCGAGGAGCCAGTTTCTGCTTCGGATTTGCGTCCAAAACAAGGCAAGTACTCAATCTGATTATACATGGACTGCGTTAAAGTAACCGGACAGTGAACTGCGGTGAATTACTGTGGGCAGCAACAGTGCTGTAGCGCAACGTGAATTAAAATATACCATGAAAGATGCATGCGTAAAAGCACTCAAAAAACTGCATTTATCACCAACGTGTGCGTCCTGTTGAATCGCCCGTTGTGTTCACTCGCTCCGGGGGAGAAATCATGAGTTCAGTTGGAGCAATAACCGTAGTAATGGGACTGTTTTCATGACTGCAGTGAGACTGTGAAGTGAAATCACAAGGTCTTGAAAGGGGTCACTTGTATTTATTCCCATGATGATGAATGAGTGGTTTGATAGTTCAGTCCGGGTTCAGGGAAGCTGCTGCAGGGTAGAGTAGAGAGACTGGAGAGAGTCTCTGTGTGGCTCCACAGAGACACTGGAGGAGCTGCAGAGAGGTTGGCATCTCATTAACTCTGCCACATGTCTTATTAAAGCAGCTATTTCCTGTTGTGTGCAATGCAGAGCAAACTATCTTCTCTCCAACACCCCCAGCGCTCTCCCTCTGGTGCTGCATGCAACACTTGGTTACTTAATTCTTGTATTTCTGCTCTTAGTCCTCTTTCCTGTCTTCTCTCTGTCCAGTGTGAAGCCAGAGGATGACAGAAGCCAGTCCTGTCTGCAGCCCCACCTCCTCCCACTCCTCCCAGTCATCGCCTGTTTGCCTCCCAACATGCAGGAGACACCTGAAGAAAGGCAAAGCCCTCAAGACCAAGCTGCACCTGAGCTCTGCGCCGGGCGTGTGGCTGCTGTTGGGTGTAATGGTGGTTTTGGTGGGGATGGCTGTTGCAGTGGCCGGCTACATATCTGCAGCACCAAAGTCAGTCGTGAATGGCCTAGACACCCACATTGGTAGGATGAAGCTGGTCGGGCCCGCGGTCATGGGAGTGGGCCTGTTCATCTTCATCTGCGCCGCTACACTGCTGTATGAGAACCGGGATCTGGAAGTCCTCAGGCGAGATGACCTTGAGGATCTGAAGGGAGGAGACGGCTGGGAGGATTCGCAAGATCAGCCCAGCTTCAGCTGTCAGGAGCAATGGGAGCAAAAAGATGGAGAGCAGGGATCCTGGGCGGCTCCGACCCACACACTCCCCCTCTCAAACCAGAACTGTGATCCTCCACTTCCTTCACCTCACAGGAACACGCACAACACCAGCAGCAGGCCATCGTCGCCGCCGCCTCCTACGGATGCAGGAGGTAGAGATGGAGAGGAGGAGGAGGAGGAGGAGGAGAAGGAGGGAAGATCAACCCTGCTGGCCCGAGTTCTGCACCACCAGGAGCCAACTCCTCACCCTCCCTCCCCCTGCCCGTCCATCTCTCACTCCGTCTACTCAGACTCTTGCAACTCCAGTGAAATTAACTTCAACGTACGAACAGGCATTCCTCAACAGTGAACCCCCCGCTGGTTCAACTTGTCTCATAAAATATGCATGATGAGATTCATCTGGAAGTTTCACGTGCAGACACACACTTAAGACAAGACTATGCATTCCTCAATAAACGAGTGAAATGTTTGTTGGTATGTTTTAGTGCCTCCGAGTGGCGCAGTGGCTCTGAGTCACTGTCTGTGAAGGGTGTTTTTGTCCTACATCGTTCTCTGACTCACCCACGTTTGAAAGATTGGAGCTACGCCGTCTGATGTCAACTCACCATCTTGTTGTCTTTGAACTCAACCATGCCCCAAATCCCTAAAGCCACTGCTTGTTTGACCATATTTGGACCTGAGGAGGATTGCTGAAAACTTATTTGGGTGCCGTACTGAGAGATGGACGCTCACTCCTCTCTCTTACACACACGCAGAGGTGCAGGGTCTACATTTCCTTTGCTGGAGAGCTTTGTTAAGAGGATGAGCCAGATTAGGTTTTAAATGAGTCTCTATCTAATCTCACACATACTGTAATCTACTCTTTATCTGAGGAAATTGTGTCTCGCTATAAACAAGAGAAGCACACGAGGCCACACTCCTCTCACTCGACACCTACAGCCACGCTATAAATACCAGCTGCTGCTTTGTACACATGCGAGTGTGGACTCCAGTTTTCACTGTAATTCAACATTTTTTTTTAAAATCACACTGTCAGCTGCTCAGTTTTATTCTTTTCTCGAGTGTGATGAAGCGAGATCTTAAAGAATTTCAATCAGATGGTGGAAAGAAAGAAAAGAGCATTGACTGACCAAAAAAAAAAGCAAAATCTGGTGAGGCTGTTCTGAGTTATTCCTGACGCATCTTAACTGAGAAAGCGCTCCTATGAGTCGCTTTCTCTCCCACCATCCCGACCTTTCATCTCCTCTCACTTCATCATCCGATTCCTACGCTTTATTCAAACACCCCGTCCTCCATCTCGATCCCTGGCTTCCGCAAAACAGAGCAAAACAATGCAGAGTAAAATGTTACCGGGTCCAATTAAGCTAAAGCGAGCATGTTTGAGAGGTAAAGGGGGTAGGATTTTAATTATCGCCAGCATTTTCTCCTCCAGCCTCTAATTACACAGGGGATCAGTCTGAAAGTTTTTATAGGTGCTTTAGCACCGCAGAGTATTTCCTTGTTGTTCGGGCCCATGCTGGGATCCTGCCATCCAGATGACGACCGAGACTGAAGTGTACAGTAATTTCCAGCCGCACATTTTACTCACTTAAACGAGCACTCATCTCACTCTCACGCACACATACATACATTATGCTGTTTTAAGATGCTGAATGTATATTTCAGTAGCAGGTCGACAGGGAGATGTGTCTGATTTTTCACTGAATCATGCAACAAGCTGCAAGCAGCCTCCTTCACACTTACTGCTCAGAAAAGCAGCTCTCTCCTCGCTCTCACACATACACGAGTCCTTCTGGCTGTGAGAGATGCTCTGATGTATTTACATTCAGACAGAAAGATGCTGAATGTTAGAGCGGCAACCAAAGATTAGTGTTGATTAATCTGCGGATTATTTTCAAGATTACTGTCAAATCTTTTTGTCTGCAATAAATTGCCAGTTTATGAGGTACATCCAGTTTGAACTAATGCAGTCTAATTCAACAGTCAGTGTACGGAAGCTGAAAACGGCCGTACTTGCTTTTTTTTCTAACTGCCATTATCTGGAGATAGAAAATAAAGCGTGTGTTGATCTGTGTCGATTCTGGATAAAAACAAAAGGTAGATAACCAGATAATTCATCAGGAGAAAACCACTTTTTCTCAAGACCAAAAAAAAAAGACAGCTCACTTTCAGTTTTCTAGACATAAATGATCTTGTTATTTTGAGAAATTTGCCTTTTGTTTTTTTGAGAATCTACATAATTTAACTTATCATGAGAAAATGAGCTCATGACTCACAACTTCAAGATAACTGCATTGTCCAAACAGCCAAAAACTCAAGAGAATTTACTTTTATAACAAAGCAAAAAATCGTTATTTTTCATTATCATTGCTAAAAAAAATATTCAAATGATTAATTAGCCATCCATTTCAGCTCTGTCTGTAGAAGGTAGCTTTTTTCTCATGACAAAGTGTTACTCTATGCCGATTTTCGAGAAAACAAAAGACAGATTTCTCGAGATAACGAGAAATTGTATAATTAGAAGACACCTTTTTTCCTCAAGATCACGTTTTCATGAACAACATCTCACTTCTCCCGTGATCTTGAGGAGATAAAAGTCATTTTCTTAAGACAAATTATCTCGTTAACTCAAGAAATTGGCTTTTTGTTTTCTCGAGAATAGCGAATTAACCTGCTATTATGAGAAAACAAGCACTGTTATCTCGAGATTGGGAGTTAATTATTCGGGAGGGCATTAACTGCATTAAAGAAATAACTGCAAACAAGGCTCTTGGATTCGACTGTGTGGTCATTTTGCAGGCTGCAGTTTGTAGTTGACAGTGTTTCTATTATGTTGTCCATCCCATTTATATCAGTGAAGGTAGGCTAAAAAACATAAAAACCATCGCCACAAACAACAGCCTACAAAATAATTATAAAGTTGTCAGAAAGATAGCGAAAAATGTCATCACAAGTCTTTAAATTGCTTCAAATTGATTGTTTTTTCCAGTCAAAAACTCAAAGATACCGACATTGTTCCTTAAGAAATCACTCAAATGATTAATCAACTAATCATTTCAGCTCTGTCAGCACCAGGAACAGATTTACTCCTGTGTCATGTTAATGTACAGGCCTAGTTTGTTCTACCAGGCATCAATCCTGATGTTGAGATTAAATTCAGATGTAAAACCCCTTTGAATCTGATACCAAACTGACCAGAGGGAATTTCAGGATCTCTACACGTGTAGCTGCAGCACTGCAGACACACAGAATACAAGAAACCTTTGAGGGTCCTCATGTGTGCATCAGTGAGTGTGAGTGTGCGAGAGTCTTGTTACATAATTCAGCACCGCACGTTCTCTTTTGCTGCATCGGGAATGTAACTGAATCGAATCCCCTCCTCTGTGAGATGAATGTGTTTGTCGATACATATCTAAGCAGATGGACGGGAGGCTGTAAGCTGCTTAACCCTGCGCTGACTCAGGACACGAGCAATTTCTCTGTTCCTTAAGAGAGAGAGGAGCTATGATCAACATTTTTTGGTATAAAAGATGCGTGTGACTGAGGATAAGGAAGATGCCAGTTTAAAGAAGTGTGTGTGTGTTTTTTTAACGTACATGCTTAACCTGTTACAGCAGGAAGTGGGATTCAGTTAAGAAGTCTTTGTAATAAAAGTGAGACGCATCAGCTGTATGGAGAAATGTTTCCACCACCAAGGAGTTTTGACCTTTGTCCACATCTGGCATTCAGTATTTCATAAAAGCAGAGGGGTGAACTTTGAGGTTTTATATGTAACATTCACAGTGTATCCTCTGTTAAAACAAGCTAATAAACCAAATGACATTTTTCTGGCATTTAAGGAAACGTAAAATCTCTCTGGTGGCCACATTCCACCGCTCCTGAGTTTTCTAATTTGCAGCTTTCCCTCGAAACCTTGTGTTGTTTGATCATCTTCAGCCTCTGAGCAGCTGTGATCAGTACACGATAAACAGCAGGTGTATTCCTGATCTAATCCAATTTCAGCTCTGCTACCGGCTCTCCTCAGCAGTCCACATGGTGCAGTCAATGGAAGAAGGATCCCGCTCAAAATGAAAGGACTAATATTCTGTGTTTTGGCCATCGTGATGCTCACACCTGCTCGAGGTAAGATGACGTAGTGCCTCTGGTCATAGTAGGTGTAGTTAAACATTGTCTTCTGTTCTTCGATACTGTCACGACTAAAACTTTAACGTTTTACCCCGTAAAGAGCGATTAGATAATGAATAATTTACTTAATTAATGTTGATGTCAAATTATTACCCTTCTTGATTTGTGAAATATCAACAACTCCCACTTTATTTAATTTAATGAATTAGAGCTGCAATTACCGATCATTGTGGATTAATCTGCAGATCCTATTCTTCGTTATTTTATTAATCATTTGATCAGTAGGCTACGATAAAACTTTATTTATCTCGAGGCAAACTGATGTGCAGCAGCCGTGCAAATGTAAAAGTCTAAGATAACAATAAGGTGCAATAAATATATATAAGTCCATCCCAGTCCCCAGAATCCAAGGTGACATCTTTTAATATCTAGTTTTGCCTAAAACTCGAAACTATTCAATTTATTGTGATGTACAACAACAAAAAAGTTGAGAAGCTACAGGGATCATCAAAATTTGGGGGTAAAAAGACTCAAAAGATAAAGTTATTATCAGAATAGTTGTTGCTACATTTTCTGTCGATCGACTAATCAATCAGGCGTCACAGCTCTGCAATAATTCTTAACTTCATGCAGGTTATAATATTCAGCTTTGGTTAAAACTGTTTTTGGTGGCTGCAGTTTAATCTACCCTCATCAATATAAATCGGGTGAAGAAAATATTACAACTACACAAACGTCCACAACACCTCTCTTACAAACTGAGCATGATAACATGATCATGATGAGAGGATTTATTGCAAGGCGGTTGCATAAGACTGCACTGGTTAGGTTTACCTAACAAACTGGCGACTGAGTACAAATTTAGTCAGCCTGCGCTCTCCTCACAATGAACCCCACCTCACTACGCTTTTGTCTGCTCGTTCCACTAAGCCATCACAAGCTAACAAGATGAGAGGGGATAAGGACTGTGACTCTCACTGAGACTCATCGTATGGCCCCGAGGAGGGGATTAGTCCTTTTCCAGCAACAGCAGCAGCCTGTAGCAACACTGAAGCCAACCTTTTGGCAACTGGATATACTCTGACAGTGAGCTCTATAGAGCTAAATCTCACACAACGATGCACTGACATCCAAAACTACCTGGGTAATCAGGTTTTTGTATCCAAATATGCTGTCCTTACAGTTATTTGAATATATAATGGCATACTTAATATGATCTTAAAATGAAGAGTCAAACTTTAAAGGGATTTACAGCCACATTTGATGAACAGTTAGAAAACTTTCTGCTCAGTCACGTACTTCCCACTGCCAATAAGTCACTTACTTTAGGAAAAAGCCTCTCTGCACTTCAAGAGCTAATGTGTGACACAAGTTTGAGGGATTGTGCAGTACAGTGTGTTAGGAATAACTAAGGATTTGTCCCACTCCTGCACTGCGTTCTGCTGCCAACTCTTTCTATTAATTCCAGTATCTGTCTGGTTAATAAAAACACGATGCTGCCCTAAGACGTGGAGCCCTCCCTGAAACACACAAGTCATCCACTCAGAGAAACAAATTCCAGACTGCTGCAGAATAAACAAAATATTCCTGAGATGCTTGAGTGCTCAGCAGAATGTGGCTCATCAGTTTGGCTTGATGTCCTTCGACAGCGCTCCAACACCTTCACACTCTCGGCACCCCCTGAATAATAAAGTGTCCAACAACACATTACGTAAATGCCTCCAAATCTGAATAATTCAACACTTTTCATCCATTAAACTGTTAATAAGTGTTCTCTGTTCTTAGCTTGATTGTCTGTGTAACGGCTTATCCTGCTGTCGTAGTCTTTCTCGCAGAAAAAGTTTCCTCGCTCAGTGTGACTTGTCTGGTTAAAGGTACACTATGCAGGATTGTGTGATACTGTTTGCAAACAAGCTCAGCAGCAAAACTGAAAGTAAAAGCCAACCCAAGATTCACTCTCTTTTGGTGTTTCGCCACAATATATTTGTGTTTATCTCTGCGCTGTGTCTCTCGGATGCCTGCTGCTTTCAGTCTGGTTCCTTTTTATAGAGCCCCGAACTAACTTGAGTGCTGCGGGGGTACATGCCCATAAACGTTTTAAGCAAAGAAATTAAAAAAATACTGGCAGAGGGCAGAGTCTCTGCTGATAAATACACCAGGGTTTGTCATAAGTGATCATTGGATTACTTCTGTATGAGTATATTCATTGTTTTTTGGGACAATCGTGCATAATATACCTTTACAGAAACGTCATTTCACAAAAAAATCAGTTTTACATATTATAGTCGACATAATTTTGATAGTAAAGTTGATGTTTGTTTTTCAGTTTTCTCGCTGTTAGACACTGTATCCTTTGGAAACATGTTCGTTCAAAATTAATACCAGTAAAACTTAACTGTGGCCATATCCACACTGAGACATTTTCCTTTTAAATTGTGTTTTAAAATGAAAACACACTCCATACACAAAAGTGTTTCAGTACCGTTTCAGAAAAATATCTCTGTTCATGTTAATGGCTCATTTGTGCTTAATGTCAGATATGTTTATGGACCTGGACGGAGCTTTTTGTCCATATTCATTTAGTCCATACCTGTGCACATTTTCTGAAAGCTTACGGATACAGACAAACTAGAGCAGTACCATTGAAGATCATGTGGGCAGTGTAACATAGTCCAAGCCAGCTATGACTGTAGGACATGACAAAGACATTTAAAAAATTGTGCAATTGGTAATACAGTGAGAAGAATTCTCCGTCCACGTGTCCCGATGGCCTCACAAACAACCGCCTTCTACAATGCTGGCTGGTACATTATCACAACCTCCTCCACTGTTGCCTTGATTGTTGTTGTTGGAGACTTTTTACTCTACCCTCGAGTACCATCCAATAGATGTATCTCTGCCAACATGAAGGACACATGGAAGTATGTGGGCCGTGACGGTCATACCTTTTGAAATGACTGTATCTATTTTCATATGTAAAAGAGAATAAATGAGCCTCAAAGCGCCTGAAAACATATCACACGACCCTTTGGGCACACTGGGTATGCAGTTTGTCTACTGTACTGTCTGCGGTTGGTTGTTCAGTTACAGAAAATACCATGGAGATGGCGCAAAGTAAGACCAGAGATTTCTTTTCTTGGACTGACAACAAGCTGGAACTGTTACTTAAAGTATCATGAGCAGAAGTGGGTTAAGGTGGCGGAAAACAGGTTGGGAATTGTTACAAAGCAAATTCAGTGACATATTAGAGCAGTACCGGCAGCATTTGCTGTTACTGCAGGAAGCCACTGTAATGGAAAGGAAGTACTCTGACTAGAAGGATGCTATCATGAAAGGTATGTAGACCTAGCAGCCCTAGAGTTTTCAAACTAAAACTGGGTCAGCAGTGCTTTTTAAAGGTTTTAGGGATTCCAAAACTCCAGAGTAGTGTGGACGCCAGGCTTAAACGTTATAAAGTTATAAAACAAGAATGTATTAGTGTGGATGTAGCCTGTATTATAGTGTCCTGTTTCTTGGGCTCAGGTGAGGAGAAGGAGCAATCAGAGCAGCTCATGGAGTCGATGGGATTTGAGGAAGAGGAGTTTCTAGAGTGTTTCCGTTGTGACCTGGGATTCTGGGATGCCTGCTACACAACGGAAACCAACTGCAGTGCAGGGGAGCGCTGCTACACGGGCCGAGGGAAGGCAGGTGTGTTGGATAAGACTGTATTTCCACTGTTACTCTAATATCTAAGCATTAGAAGTAGTGTAAAGGTTTCACTGAATAACAGCATCTTGTCTCCACAGCTGATACTCTGGACGTTAAGACTTTGGGTTGTGTGAAAGCAGACGAGTGCGGAGTGGAGACCACGGTGGAGCTCTTCTCTAACAACACCATCTTTGTCATGACCAAACACTGCTGCGACACCCCCTTCTGCAACTCGGCACACAGACTTTCAATCGCCACACTTCTGTGTCTCACTGTGGCTGTGCTAACTACCTGGCACCTCACTGAAGCCTCAATGGGCTCACGATGAACAACCTGCATTTATTTATGTTGTCAGAACAAAAAGAGAAAGACTGTGAAGTGATGCTGAAAGGACTTCAACCATATGGTAGGAAAAAAAATCACCAGCTTTGTGGAATTTTTGTACTGTGCAGCAGCCTACTGAATTAGGAAACACTAATTAGATAATTATGGGATAAACATATTTAGAAAGACTTTAATTCAGCCAAGGAGCAAATCTGTTTGTACCATATTGCAAAACTGACACTTTTGCTCAACATAAACGCCTGCAACACATGCAGTACAATAAATAAACCAGCTGAAAACATCCAATAGTTAACGAGTGAACTGACCACAGATCTGTAGACACATGTTTGCAGCAGAACAGTTCAGCTGCGGCTCAGCAGCTCCCCAGCAGAGGGCAGGAGCTCTTCCTTCATGAAGTGCTGAAGGTCCAAATCTTTGTCGTCCAGGTCAAGGCTCAAGAACATCTCCACCACAGACCTGCACCTGTCAGTCACACAGACACATCTGTTTCACATACTCTGCTCTCTTGTGTTGGTTTTTTGTGTTGATGGAGTTTAACAAACCTGTTTGCCTGCTCATCTGATGACGCTGTGTCGATGCGTTCGATTAGCCGTCCTGTCCGGTACAGTTCAGACACCTGACCAAACACACACAGGCAGTCAATGTGAGCATGCTTCATTGTATCTCTATGTGTGCAGGCTTTTTACACATTTTCCATTTCCATTCTCAAATTTCCAGACTTCTCAGTAGGGTTTTCAGACAATATTTGACAAATATTAGACAGCAGGCCCTCTGAAAATTTGCATTTACCTATTGCAGCCGTTCAGTCTATACTCGTATGCAGAAAGTTGGACAAGTCAACTAACCAACGCTACAAATACTTTTATTATTTTCCTTAAACATTTTGAATTATTATTATTATATTATTGTCCCCTCCCCCTATTTTTAGTCTCTCTTATAAATAGGAACTGAAAATGAATAAAAACATTTGAAGGTGCTCTACGTGACATTCAGGGCCTGGGCTGGGATTGGCTGCACACGGCTCTCACCTCTGACATCACAGGCAAACATGAAGGGTTGCTGAGCCGAAATGGTGGCGGCTAGCAGTGTGTCATGCTTCCACGACAATACCGTCCCGCCACCATGGGTCAGGAGCGCATTATCAGCTAACCAGACTTACAAGAAATAAGATGCAAGCTTGGCTAGCCAGCGACCAAAACAGAAGCTCAGATTACAAAACACAGATTACATTACTCCACTTTATTTTTACATAGCAAATAGTGGTTTGCTGCTATATCATGTTCAAAATCTCATCAATAGAACCTTTAAATATTTAAATTTTCACAGCATCAGTGCAGTCCTGTTTATTCACACAACAACGATGAGCGCAGCCATAAAGGTTTCCTTACGCAGAACAGTCTAAATCACTGCCTACCTAAGACACTGAGACAAACTTAATATTACGGTTATTTGTTTCAATAATTTCAAACTAATTTGGGCACAGATGCTTGCATTTGGTTCAGTTATAAGGCATTTGGGGTAGAGCTGGTTTGCAGACTGTGTTAAGATGCATGCCATACTTCTTGTGTTGATTCTGACAATGCCTGTGCTCTCTCACACAGTTGTAAACATTTTGGCTGCGCTGGTTGCCTGCTCCAAACACCACGAAGAACACTCTGCTTGTATGTGCAAGTTATTTTTTAAGAAATTCAGAATTTTATATTTTAGAAAACAAAATAAATGAAAACACAAATATTTTTTCATAGTCTCAAATTTCATACTACTCCTTACTGTGTAGGAACCCTGTGTGGTTGTGTGTGTGTGTGTGTGTGTGTGTGTGTTTACCTCCACTCCTCTCTGCACGAGGCTGGTTGGCAGGCCTGCCAGTGTAGCGATGTTGGCAGCATAGCTGGACTGGCAGATTCCTCCCTTCAGTTGGTACAGAAACACCAACTCATCCCCGTCCACTGCGGTCTCTAGAGTCTAACACAGACACACACAATAATACACAACCACACCACACAACACACTCACATACACAATAAAATAAACTTCTAATGAGGTCTCATTAGCTGGATGATCATTTGGAAGTTTTGCTGTCAACATTTTTTCTGCAGTTCATTCGTTTTTCCACCATGAAACCTCAGTGAACGCTCACAAAATGCTCCGGGCTACATTTCATCATTGTGCAGTCGAGTATCTCTCAGTACCAGAAGAGACAGCAGGCCAGAGGAGGGGAGCAGGCCCAGCTGCAGCAGACTGTGGAAGTTAGTAGCCAACAAGACATGAGGAACATCCACCAGAGGTTTCCTCAGCCAATGAGAGATCGATGCAGCCAGCAAGGACAGTCCATCCACCTGAAGGGGAACATTACACAGTCAGCTGTGTTTGTGCACATGGATGAAGCTCCCATGGGTCAAACTCGGTCTTAATTCAGGTTAAGCTCTTTACATAAACCCTTAACAGCCTGAGATTGAGTTGTTGCTACAAATAAACCAATTAACATTCCTGCCTATTGTTCTGTGGATGAAAAGGTCCACCCAACAGATGTCCCTGTTATTTGTGATTGAGCAACAGTATTACAAAAAACAAATGTTAACTGATGCTAGTGACGAATACAAGTATCACATTCACACAATACAAATTCTCTGTTTCTGTAATCATTGTCTATTTTAATTCTTCTCAAAAAGACAAAATCAAAGTTTCTATGTTTACACTAAAACTTTTGCACAATCTCTCAAGGGGAGCTGTTCCATCATTGTACACCCACCTGGACCACCGACAGGAAGAGAAAGCAGCAGCAGTTTCGATCAGCAGATTTGTGACGGACAAGGAAAGCTATCTTGTTAATGACTACCACGAAATGATGTTACATTTTCCATTTTTTTTACGTGCCATGTCTGTCTCACTGCCAACCAGGCAGCATCTGTCACCTATGGCAGGTTTAATTTTTCATTGCCAATATCATACAATACCAGCTGGTTAAACACAACCAGCAGCCTCTGGTACTGAAAAATGAAGCCAACACGAAGCGCCAAAAACTGCAGTTCTTTGAATGGCCACTTGAGTCTGGCTCCAGAAGCCAGTGGACTTCACAGCAGAAATAAACATGTTTAAAGCCTGGTACAAAAATGATTTTGGTCTCTATGGTTAATTTCCCCTTCATGACAACTGTACAGGGAGGGAATTTTTACATAAGTCACCCTTTTACATTTTATTAAGGCCTCTCTGAGTGACAGGCTGTCTGCCACCTATCGCTCCTCCACAGCACCAGTCTTGTGCCCAAACATTGTCACTTCTGGCTACAAAAAACAAAATGGCGACACCCGACCTGCCAACATCAAGGCTTCAAAACAGCAGTCCTTAAACCAATGGGGGACATCACAGGTGGCTACGTCCTTTATTTTTACAGTCTGTGGTTAAACACAGCAACAATCACTGTCTTCTCCACATATACCTCTCGGCTATCTTCACCGGTCAAAGTTCAACTTGCTCTACTATTGGAAGCAAATGTTTTATTCATCCATGCATTCGTTCTTGCAATGAATGGAAGTGATCTGGAGGTGAATATCCAGCAAGGATAACTTTATGGACGTGTGACCATGCTAAGATCCTCTGTGGGAAGCATTTTGCACTTATTTCTGACAGTGTACAACGGAAAGATAGATGGTAAATGTGGGGAAAGACAAAGGGTGGGGCGTGCAACAAAAGAACCAGGCCTTGCAGTTCTCTGGCACGTCACCACCTACAGGCAAGGGAAGCAGCAGCTGCCTTAATTTAAACACATGCTCCACCTGCAGTTAAAAGTGTTACAGATGCAGTTTCTTACATTTTTTTAGAGCTGTTGTTTTTAAGCTGTAGCACATATGGGGTTTCACATTTAGCACTGTGTGACTCTTACCTCCAGCGGACATTACTAATAATATTTAGATTAAACAGAAGTACAGTTTGGTTTGTGGCTGTAAAACACCATACTTGATGAATAAACCTAAAGCAGATTTTTTTTTTTATATATATTAAGGATAATTAAAAATATAACTTTTACCTTGATATTGTAAATTTGTTAGCAGTCAGTTGCCTATATCAATATCATTATAGAAGTCATTATGTTTTTGGCCAACTGACTATTCACTCTGTTGTAGCCTTTTAGGTCTCTTCCAACTCCTGAGGGAAACATGTGGGTCTTAAGCTCCTAAATGCTCCACTATGTTCCCCAGCTAGTTGCTAACTGCGTCTGCCTGCTGTTTGGTGCTGAGCAGGTATTGTACAGTGGGTTTATAGCCCCTTTAAATAATTTAACAAAACCCATTCAACCTACATTGGTAATTTTCTTTTATTGTTTTCTTCTGGCCTCTGCCTCCCACACCTGCATTTCTTTTTTGGACAAATAAAATTGGTTTGGACCCTCTTCCTCCCTCTCCAGAGGAACCTGGCAGACAGTGATGGAGGACAGAGAACATAATGATACTCAGAGCAGACTCTGAGTATCCAGCAGTTGCTAAAACTAAAACATCAAATGTAAAAAAAAGCATATATGAAACTACATGGAAAACAGCAGTCTTTGCCTGCAGGTTGCACAAGTTTCAGAACTGCATTGTCACTGCTGTTGCCTATAGATGGCGCACATCAACACCTCTGTATCTGCAAATCTGAACAGCTGCTGCTGTTTTCTTGCTGATGGGTGGCACATGTTGGGCTGAACTGGAGGTCTGTTCGTGCTGCAGCTCTAAATTAGATAATATTGGCTGGAATAAGTTTCAGGCGCTTCATATTAATGACACTGTGTGTCCTTGTTATGTGTATACATATGGATTTCATTCACAAATCGCTGGAACAAGTTCTTCTTACTGTGTTAGTTCCCTTTCCAAATTCATCGATGAGGACTAATGAGTTGCCAGTACTGCTGCTGAGAGCCTGGGCCATCTGGAGAATAGAGACACAGAGAGTTACACTGCATTTTGTTATATTTTGTGTGTGTGTGTGTGTGTGTTTTATAGCTGTAGGCAGTAGTTGCTTTATAAAAAAATGTCTTGACAGGTGGAGAGTAGAAGTGGGGCTGGAGGACACTAGTGCTGGAAGTTCATATCTTTTATTTCCACACCCACACACATTGCTTGTGTGTGTTTCTGAGTGTGTGTGTGTGTGTGTGTGTTAGTTACCTGGTTGAGGTCTATCATAAAGGTGCTGAGGCCAACAGACACAGACTCTCTGCTCTGCATGCGGGTAAAAATACCATCCACCAGACCGATCTCCGCCTCCTTCGCAGGCACGTCTGAGCCAATCAGAGCCATGAACACAATCAGACCCACCTGACAAAGTCAGATCAGAGCAAGTCAGGGTTGGATGACAGGTGCTGTGGTGTAAACTTAACCAAAGGGCAAAGAGGAGTCACATCATTGATTCTCAATAGTAGCCTGGAGGTCAAAACTCCCTCAAATGAAGTGTAAAATAAAGACATTCTCATTAAGAAATGAAATTGTTACCCTTAATTACGGCGCTCTAAATGTGTTTTTTGATTAAGATGTAAATTACAGCTTTAGGGCTTTTTCTGATACCAGTAATTAATAAAGTTGGATATTTTAGAATGGGAAAATACAAATCCTGTACATCATAACAGCTTTAATCATCTCGCAGAACGCTGGGTTAATTACCATCTGTAGCGCAGCTTCTGGTGCTGAAGAAACAGATGTTAAAAGCAGATTATGTGCAATTATGCAGATTTTTAGAGCCAGTAGTGTCTCCCAATTGTCTATCTTCACTGGTCTTTTATTTTTTAAAGCTCTCTGTTACTGTTTGCCTGACCACAGCTTATCACTGAGAGTAGCAAAAGAAAAACAAAGGAAAGAGCAGATTTGTCCTCAAAACACCAAATGACAAACCAATTTCAGGTAAACTGGAGATGGAGATGTACACACAGGGTCACACAGAGAGACAAACAAGTCAACACAGTGGCAAAGTGAGACATAAGGTAGACTATATTTGAGCTAGTCAGGACCAGGAGCAGTTTATCATTGCACCTGTTACTGAGAAGATAAAACTTGTGTGTTATTGCCAAGATCAGAGAGGTTTTTTTCTGTCCCACCTGTTTGAGGTAGATGCTCTTGCCAGATGAGTTGGGGCCAGTGATGATCTTGACTCTGCCCTGTGACTCTGAGCTCTGGAAGGAGTTCGCCACAAACACAGGAGAGCACAGCTCTAACAGCGGGTGTCTGGAAAAATACAGCTATTTCTTGGTCCTGTACTGCAATGTTATATTAAACACAACTTCTGCTTTACTGATGTATGTATGTGTGTGTGTGTGTGTGTGTGTGTGTGTGTGTGTGTGTGTGTGTGTCCTGGACTGTATATAAAGATGGACAGCATGACAGTGCCCCAGGCAGCTGGCTGCAGTATAGATCATAAACCCTTCCCCCTCCATGTTAGAGGATGGGGCATGGGCCAAACTAAAAGATCAAAAAACACATCAAATACATTTTTCCTCCAAATGGTTCCTGTCATTTTAGGCAGTTCTTATCATGCTGAGCTGATGTGTGCTTGAGTGTTAATTTTTAAAGTTTAGTTGTAATCATGTATTTGATGCTATAAAAACAGAGTCTGAGGTCATGATTAACAGCTGTGCCACTCAATGTGTTATGATCAGTGGTGCTGCTCACAGTTGGTCAGACAGGTGTGTGGGCAGGAATTCGATACTGCAGACGTCATCACCACCAGATGGCAGCGGCCGTATCCGGGATATTTTGGCTTCATTTTTGTACAGTGGGAGGAAGTAAAGATTTGTTATCCATCTTTATGTACAGCCACTGGTGTGTGTAATCAAACAAACTTTAGATGAGCTTACATGACGTGGCAGATTAATAAGGAGTTCTAAATTACAACAAGAACTAGAGTGCCTGGATCAGTGTTTACATCTACAGTGCCTACCTGCCCTGTGTGACTGTTATCTCCCTGTGGCTGGCTAATTTGGGTGAGGTGTAGCCGTACTCTTGGGAGGCGCTGCTCATGGCCATCAGACAGTCCAGCTCAGCAGCAAGATCCAGAACCTACACAACACACACATTGAACACACTGACTGTCCTGAGCAGAGACGCTTTGACTGATGAAAGAGTAGAAACTGTTCACAAACTCAGTTTATTTATCCATCCATTAATTTTCATCCGTTTTTCCAGGGCCGGGTTGCGGGGTAATCAAGCCAAGCAAAGCACCCCAGACGTCCATCTCCCCAGCAATGCTTCCCAGCTCCTCCTGGAGGACCGCAAGGTGTTACCAGGCCAGATGAGGTATGTAATCCCTCTAGTGTGCTCTGGGTCTGCCCCGGGGCCTCCTACCAGTGGGACATACCCGGAACACCTCCAGCTCCACCTTAACTGACCCCTTTTAATGCGAAGGAGCAGCAGCTCGGCTCCTCTGAGCTCCCTCCGGATGTCTGAACTCCTTACCCTATCTCTAAGGCTGAGCCCAGCCACCCCACAGAGGAAACTCATTTCGGCCTCTTGTATATGCAATCTCAGTCTTTCAGTCACTTCCCAGAGCTCATGACCATAGGTGAGGGTTGGGACGTAGATGGACCCGTAAATCGAAAATCTCTTCACCACGACAGTCCAGCGAAGTGCCCGCATCACTGCAGACACTGCAACAAACTGAAACCAAAACCCAACCAAGAATCACCACCTTAACATGGTGGTTTGCGTGTCCCCGTGATCCTGGGAGCTGTGTTTTCCGGGGCCCAAGGCAAAGTGGTCCCAGGGGAGGGGCCAGACTAAGAGTGATTCAAGAAGACTTTGGTGTTTTGGCCTATTTGGACTTTAAGTACCTCGCTTAGTATAGGGACAATGGGCCCCACCCCTAAAGCCAAACCTGGGGGAGGAGGCCCAGCCTTAGGCCAAGGGAGTCGCTGCCCTGTGGTCGGGTGAAATGTGTGCCAGGTGGTGTGTGGAGGGGCGGGGCCCTGGGTGTGCTGATGCGTGGAGAGTGCAGACTGGCTCTGGGAAGTTTATTTATATATACCACATTTCACCAGCAAGGTTATTCTAAGTGCTCTTCATAAAACGGCACAAACATCAAGACAGAGTGCAGAAGCACACTAAAAAAGGACATGTGAATGCAATTAAAACAGTCGTTAAGGGGGCAAGAAGATGGAAAATAAAAATAAGCTAAAATGGAATAAGACAGATAAAAAGTGGAGGAATAAAAGTTATAGTGCAATGTCAGAAACGAATAATTGCAGCAAACAGAAAGCATTCAGCCTTGATTTAAAAGACCTGAGAGTTGCAGCAGACCTGCAGTTTTCTGCGTTTGCTCCAGATATATGCTGCATAAAAAGAACCCAGTAGGTCTGTACACGTAAAAATGACAGACTGTGTATTTAGTCACATTTGATGGAATATATGAGCATTTGAAACACACTGAGCATACAGACAAGGAATTGGATTGTGTTGCAGGAGCAGTGTGGTAATTTTCTTTGGATGTTTGGATACTTGTTGTTCTGGGAATCCATTGTAACCACAGTGAGGGTGGGTGGATTTGAGTGTTTAATTCTCAAAAGAGAGATTCTGAGTGGAGTAAAACCATAAAACTGTAATACATAATGCATAAAACTAAATGCAGCAAGGAGGCACTGTTGCATTTAGTGTTATGCATTATGCATTATGGGTTTATGATGTCTTTCTTCATTTCATAATGCCTATGTATTTATATCTTGTATCTTTCAATTTTTGTCATATTTAATTTATGACTGTGTCTTTGTTGTACCACTGTACTGTCTTGTTGGCTACATCTTGTTTTTAGTTGATTGCAGCTGTGTGTAGCACTATTGCCCCCCTCAAAATTCCCCTTAGAGACAATAAAGTATCTTATCTTGTCCTAGTATCACTTTAATGAAGCTTAACAAGTTTGAAACGTATGTATTAATAAAGCTTATTGTTTATTTTACATTCATTTAATTGCCAAGTTGGCAGTAAATTATAATCACAGCTGCACTTAATGCTCATTCTGTCCCCAAAATTAATAATAAAATTTTGTAATAAAAGGCGGCAATAGCAGCACGCCCATCTGTCATGAGACAATAACACTTGTAATGAAAAAGAAAATGTAATGGGATTTGTACCTATTTCATAATCAAAATGTACAATATAGCTGATCAGAACAAACTCCACCTCCACATATTAACAGAATTACTTTCATGCACCTAATAATTTTATCAGAGTGGGAGTCGTGTTTTAAACACAGGGACCTGGAAGTGCACGGTGATGCACACCCACCTTGTAAAGGGAGGCGCTCCTCTCAAGAACTGTGTTCTGCAGCTGTGTCATTACTGCCGTCTCCATGTCTGAGAAACACAAAGTATATGAGCAGGAAAAGTGTCAGTGGTTGTGGTCACTTCTACAATGTCAGGTACACAACTATCGGGTAAACTAACCACTGAGTGAAAAAGTAAAAGACCTCTAATGTCACAGTGCAAGTCTCCAAGAAGGTCGTCTAGCTCCTTGGTTCTCTGGCTACGGTAGTGCAGACGGTCCTCTGACAGAAACTATCCCACATGCACACAAGAACAAGGTGTTACAGCACATTTGTGAGTCTGAATGACACAAAACAAACAAAATTAACATGCTAACAAGATCACACACAAACCATAAAATCAAGCCCCTCTATCTCAAAATCCTCTTTCTCCACCATGCTGGGCAGGCGAGGGACAGAAAGCAGGAATCCAATCTGTGAGGGCAGTTAAAAGAAACATATATGAGCACTGATATATGTGGTGCTCCAGTGGGGGGGTCATACCAATGTTCTTGGGGTCCTATATTCCAATAAATCCACACTGTAAGAGATTACTAAGGGCTATCCACTTTGCTGAAATAGCAAAAAACAGAGGGAGATGGACACTTCAAATGCAGTTTGAAAAGGGATGGGAATGAAGATTTATTGATCCTGTTTTTCAGTCCGACACCTTTATGACTCCCTTATTGATTCCAAATCAATTTTCTGTGTAGGAAAAAATGTAGACCTACACAGGTTTTCAGCGTGATTATAAAATTGAAACCCACCCTCTGAAACAGACGTGCTGCTCAGTGGAACTCGTGAAAAGAGTCGTCAATTACACAGTGTTCCTGGAATTTAAGTCCGTGTTGCTTGGGGAAGATGTGTCAGCATATTGCATATTTACAGACATTACAAGCGGTACAGCTGTCATCTTTGTCCGTGAAATGAAGCTACGTTCTGGACTGTTTCTTCCTCTCCACCATGACTCCTCCTTCTTGTTGGATGCACGAGTTTGACATCTTTTTTTGCAGTGCATAACTGTCAGGAAAACATGCCAACACTGATCAAAGGAATTGATGAACTGAGAGACATACGACTGTAATGGATCCGACAATCTGTAACTGGTTCTCAACTGTAACCACTTCACGATGCCTACCCCTAAGTGTGAATGGTAAAAATCCATTCAGCCATTGTGGAGATATCAATGTCTAAAGTCAAAACAACTGTCTTGCCTGCATATTTGAGGGCGCAGGTTTCAAGGAGTATAACCTCAGTTGGCTATAAGTTGCAGGTGGGTGATTTCCATATATTGACCCAGGAAAACATACCTTGAATATTTCTCTTATAGGGAAAAACTTTGCTGAGTACATAAAACCTTTTAACAGGTCTCCTTAATGTCATATCAAGACGATACTGAGTTGGAAAATAAAGGATCCTCCTGAGACTGTTTTCACCATATCTATTTGTATGATTCCCACCAATAATACCGTACATGCAGACTCAAGCCATTTAAGTAAATAAAAATGGTGCTGTTTGACAGATCAGTTGGTATATATACTGTATGTGTCAATATGAAGCTCAGACCAGAGGGATGTAGATGACGCAGCAGGAGGGGATGCGAGCATCCAGGTGCTCCAGCTCTCTTCTGGCTACATCTGTCAGGAAATCGGACAACCCCATCATCCTCCTCTTCTCTGACAGAGAGAGATAGAATTAAGACTTAAAATCAAGCACCGTATTAACTTATCAACACATAACATGTAGAAATTTATGAAGAGGCTTTCACGTATTATATGACTGTTCTAGGTTTGAAACGAGGGTACGGGTGCTTACTCTCATCAATTGCTGGGTCCACGTTCGGTTTGATGGTGAAGCGGTTCTCGGCTATGCTGGTTTCAAAATCCACCTAGTTCCAAATCAAACATGGAGTCTGAACACTAAATAGTCTACAAACCAATCTTAACAAACGCCAGGAGATTTCTCAGATTTGCAGCTGTGTGTTATTTAGTTTGCGTCTCACAACTCGGCTGATGAGGGAGGCGATGTGGTGGAGGTCATCCGAAAACCCTTCGCTGATATCCCAAAAGAGATGAATGGACTGAGGCAGGTGTCGCACCGTGTCCCTGATGCACACCGCATTGTACACAGTCTGATGAACACACATAAACACAACATTTCTCACACATTTAACAAAGTCTGGCATGTGAATAAGGTATAGGTGTAGCTCCAACCTTGTAGAGACTCTGCCAGTCGGTCACTTTGGTGTGAGAGAGAGACATCCTGCGCAGAATAGTCTGACACACACACACACACACACACACACACACAAGCACACACACATACTGGCTTTAGGCTTTCACAGATTCTTTGTCCAGGTGGTGACACAGCAGGTAAGGGATAAATGGTCACATATGTGGAGGAAACAAGGAAGTAATTAGTTAAAGTTTTTACTGGTATGTTAGTGATGTTGCGAAGCGAGGACTGCAGGGTACTCAGGATGTCGGAGTTCCGAGGTGATGTGAAGAAACGAATCACTTCCTGTCTCCTGTGTAACACGGTCAGATCCTGTGTAGGCCGCAGAAACCACTGGCTGAGAGAAGAGAAGACATCACAGACACTGTAAGAAGCAAACAGTACAAACTAGCAAACTTCACGTCTGTAACAAAACCCAGCGTTATCGGAGTTAACCAGATATTGTGTGCATGTAGAAAGTAATTGTTGTGTAAATAAAAATGGCAGAATTATGTAATTCCCACAAGAATCGCAGCATGGAATTAGATCACCATAATGTGATTGGTGACAGTACTAAAAACAGATGCATAATGTTGGAAACATTAAAACATTTATCTTGTTGCCATAGATACAGGCAGCAGAATGCAAACCTTGAAATTCCTGGGACAAACAGGAATCTTCTGCCTGAATCACAAAACAGCAGCGCAAACATTCATATGGAAGCACATAACACAAACTTTCATTCTGGCCCCAAGTTAAGCAACTTTTAGAAGGATGTGTTTGATGCCCTGAGAGGAGTGCTCCATACAAATATCCCCAAAGATCCAAGGGTGATTCTCCGAGCAGCAATCCCTGAAGGGTTTGAGGGGAGGGCAAAAATGTTGCTATTACAAATCCTCATGGGGGCTGCGATTAAATGTATCACAATTAGATGGTTGAATCCTGAACCTCCAACGTACAATATCTGGATTAAAGAAATACTGTATGTCAATTGTATGAGATGGAACGAATCACATATGTATTGAGGTTGCAAAGACCGAAATTCTCGAAGAGGTACATCCTCTTGCACTTGAACACTTCACTGTACTTGTCTTAAACCTGGATATATGTTACGGCAGCTGAAAACTGTATACATTGATCTGTACTGTGTGAGCTATGTAATAACTGTATTGCTTGTATTGAATGCTGAAGTTGAAACAGAAAATGAGTTTAAAAAACTTTTATTTCGTTGCTTTGGTAGTTGTATGGTAATATAAGGTAAAATTTAATTTATCCAGAAGGAAACTGTAGTGCAGATACTAAGAGTGCAAAAGGTAACATTTGTCTCTAAAACTCCAAATGTTCTTGTTGTAAAATAATTTATGTTCTTACATGATCAGACAGTTATGATTATATAATTGCTATATTTAGTGTTACGTGATGCAGTGCCCTTTGAATCTCCTCTATTTGCCTACCTGTCAAATACAGGATTGATTTCAAGGTTCTATTATTTTTTTACAGCCACATATGGGCTGGCATGCCAGTATATTGCTGAACTTCTCTGCCCCTTTACCAGCTCCCGACCTCTCAGATCCTCTGAACGTCTTTTAAGTGTCCCACGATCGAGGCTGGTGTGTAAGGGAGCTTGTGACTTTGTGGTAGCTGCTCCAAGCTCTAGCTTTGGAATAGCCTTCCACTCTCAATTAAATCCCCCCTCCGTTGATACTTTTCAGACAAATCTTAAAACTTACATGTTTTTTGTGTACGTGTTATATTGCTATATATTTGTGTGTCATTCTTTTATTTTGTACAGCACTTTGATTTGATTTTAAATTTGCTACATTTGATTTTAAATTTGCTACATAAATAAACTTGATTTGATTTATTAGATTAGCCAAAACTATGCCCTGCCTTTTAGAGGTTGGCATAATGCCAGTTGTAATGGTGGTGCTGCAGCATTATAGGAGGTATCTGACATCGATTTCCCATGACACCAGCAAAAATTACCGATCTACTGTTATACAGAATGGTGGTGGAGTTTCACTTGTCTGGATGTTAAGAACCTGCTGACAGAAATATCTTTTCCACTAAAAGCCTTGTATTCTCTTTGAATGAAGTGAAGGCCACATTCATTTTTTTGGTTTTACGATTTCACTCTAGCAGGAAGTGTTTCTCACCGTAGCAGTTTGGAGCCAAACCTGCACCTGCAGCGGTTCAGTATCCCTGCAACAAAAGATAGGAACAAGTGGTTTATGTAAACACCATCAGATAAGATGGACTGATAATGCTACCTTCAGGGCCACGTACCGTAAAGACTGAGTCCTTCCTTTTCACCTGAATGCAGTTTGTATACTGATGGGTGAAGCTCTGATTTGAAGATCTGCAGTACACTGGAATGAATACATAATCCACGGTGATCTCTCAACCAACCCATATCTCTTGCTAAATGTTCTTTCATGGCTCACATATCCCGTATTTTAAAACAGTCATATTGTAAAAATGTACTAAACAGCTGTACTGTAGGTTTTAGTTGTAAAACGATTAATGAGATATTTAGGAGATCAGTGTCAGCTTTTAAGGACATATTGGGATATACTTAATACGGATCATATATGTAATGGATAAACACCCTTACCTGTAAGTGTCTTGGTCCATGCAAACAACACCTTTACTATATTGAGAAGAAACAATACACTCAGAGGAGCAACATTTTTAATTCATGAAAACATGAGATGGGATTGGTTGGCTGGTAGTAATATTACAGAGAAGTAGAGAAGAGAAAAAGAGAGAATAGAGAAAAAAACCTACTCATTGACAAAACTCTCTCAAGGTCCTCATTATGGAAAATGTGTGATCACAGTCCTATTTGTGTGTATGTGTGTGCAAAGCTTCATTAGTGTGTGTCTTACAGTGTGTAGGCGAGGAACTGTAGGATAGGAACTCCAACACTGCTGTCTTCCAGCTCCACTCCCACTCTCCTCCTGTCCAGACATTTCAGCAGAGCGCCCACTGCCCTAAGCTAGCAAACGGATGTACAAACACACACACACACAGACACACACACACACAAAAAAACACACACATTAACACAAAAAAATGATGGACGGTTCATGATCAGCTCCTGCACAACGATAGACTGATGGATAGGATGACATGTGGACAGCTGGCTCACCATAAGGGGTGAGTCAAAGGAGATATAGGAGGAGAGGTAGGACATTTTGTCTCTCTCCGAAATGGAGGCAGGAAGGAAAGGCAGATGGGCAGACAGTAGCCTCTGCTTACTGACCTCCAGACCTGCAACATTCAAAATTGACTCAAAATCTGTTCATTAGTGAAAATCATTTAAATTTAATGCAGAGAGATCCTGCCTGAAATTGATGAGGATATTTAGATATTATTGGTGTTTACCAAAGTCAACATAAGGATAAGTAACCACCTCTGGTTTGTAGTCTGGGTTTGAACCTGCGATAAGACAGAGGAAAGAAATCAAAATAGCTTATTGTATGAAAGAAAACATTAACATGGCAGAACTGTGTCACTTCACTCTCAATAAAAGCCTCATAAAGTTGTGCATCATAGCTATACAATCTACTCCTCTCCCTCTTATCACGCTATCAGGCTGCAGAGTCAAGCATCCCTAATCTCATTTCATTCCCTTGACCTAGAAACTACTTGTCTCATGCCACGTCAAAACAAAATTTTCTCAGTGTGACATTTTTTTGTTTCCCCACCCCATGCTGTGATTATATCTCAGAACTCACCAAGGTGATGCAGGAAGCGTGTCATGCAGCTCTCCTGCTTTGCACTGGTAATAATTACATGGGGACTAACCTCCTGGATGACTGAACAGAAAAATACAAGTACTAGGGCACATGCAATACAGCAAGGCAAGCACAAGTGTCAGCTCATATACAGTACTGTCATTTCTAAACTATTAAAAATGCATAAACACCATAAAGCTACTCTAATTTGAGGACAAGGCTGAGATTATGTAACAGGCTGTGTATTGTTCACCTCTGGCCAGCAGGTGGAGCTCGTAGTTGTCAAGAGTGTCTCTCATGTAGTGTAAAGAGGAGTCCTTACTGTCATAGAAGCAGAGGCCCATCTGCCCATGTTGGGTGAAAACACTCAGTAAAATCTGCCAACATACAAATACATGAATGTGTATTTGACTGACAGCTATTCACTGCTCTGCCGGGGCTGAGTGGGAAGTTTGAGTTTACCGCAGGTGAGTCTTCCTCCTCTTCTTCATCTCCATTAATACCAAACACAAACCCTCCTCCTCCTCCTCCTCTCAGACTTGCAAGTGCTGCCATGATGACCAGCTATTTCTAGAGAAGAACAACCAAATTACGGTAATAATTTAATGTTCTACATCAGTCATTTGACTATATAAAAACGCACAATGTTTTAATTAAACTTTAAAAAAATCAATAAACTAGCCAACAACAACAAAGTAAAGGTAAGGCAGGTTAGCCGTTAGCTAGGTGAGCTACTGTTAGCTATCGTTAGCTAACGTCAGCTTGAGCTAAGCTAACCAATAGTAACTTTAATAGTATAGTTAGCTAACATATTCTTAGAGGGCGGATTGGGACTTTGTAAAGTCAAGATAATATCATTAATAAAATTTATACTTTAAGGGGTTGATAAAATGTTAGCTGTGATATTTCATTGTCAGGGTCGGAGGGAGCTCACCTTCACATAACCTCTTTTTCTCGCGCGTCTGTACGTACGTGTTCCTCTGTTGTCATGACAACAGTGTCCCGGATGTTGGTTCTTGTCTATCTTGTGTTAGGTTTTTATTTTTGCACAGTTCAAAAGTCACAAAATAACCAAAGAAAGTAGCATACAGAGCAGGCAGAGGCAGAAAATCGAGTTGGCTTATTTAAAGCATCCACAATTAACATACAAAGGTAATATGACAACATTAAGATGATAGCAATCAAATTTTGTGTGTATATGGATAGATATTAAAACTTAAATCAGTAGCTCAGGCTGTTACTGGCTTTTTAAATCACTTAACTCAACAGGCTTATATTTTAGACAGGCGTCTATATGGGACAGGCCTTTAATTCCCTTTACACAAAAACTGTTGCTCGGCCAAAATTGGAAATACAATCAAAGTGTTTATTTGAACCAGTATGAATTTTGCTTGTATGAAATTAGGCTTTGAATAACATCAATTATGTGTGATATGACACTTGTTTCATGGTACTCAAGCATTATGGCATGTGGCATACTGACACAGCACCAATTTATCCTGTTAAAACTATACTCATAACATGGATTAATATTTATGAAAACCACTTGTGATTCTTATAACCAGTGGACCCTTACGGCGTAAAGAAATATGAATCCAGGGAGAGGAAGGGACACATTTTCTGACTTAATGACAGCTTCAGAGGTAGGGAGTCACTACTTATTTTTTCATCATGCAGGTAAATCTGAATGAAATACAGTCTTTTCTGGTGCTCATGGTTTCAGTAAAATGAACTGAACCGAGCTGACAATGTGTAGCATCTCCGTATTGATAAAAGTATAGACATTTATATATGTATGTGCGATCTAAACATCTAACTAGCATTAGCTCAAATAGATAGTCAACAATCTGGTTTTATACATCCAAAGAACTTCTATAAAAATGAACTGTTGGCAACCAGAGCAGGCGTCTAATTGAGACAGGTGTTTATTTGTCAAAATGTGGAGCTACACCAGGCTTGTAAAAGGGACTGGGTCTTTAAATGGGACTAGGCATTTTATCGAAGTTTATACATATATATATATATATATATATATATATATATATATACATATATAATGTATATATGTGTGTGTGTGTGTGTGTACTGTATGTATAATACTCTACAATACTGGGAAAGGAGCCATTCTGCATACTTTTGGTTCTTAAAGTACATTTTCCTAATAATACTTATGTACTTTTACTTAAATTAAATTTGGACCTACTTGTAGTTGAGTTATTATAGACCATAGTAACTCTACTTAAGTAAAGCATCTGTTGAGTCCTGAGCTGAAATCATAATAGGCTATATGTCACTATGAGTCAAACAAATAAACATGGATACATGGACAGAAGTACATGGAGAAAATCAGCTACAAAACAGCAGGTAAATGTTCTTTAAAGTGTCTTTTATATCATTTTTATAGAGGAACAGTTTTTTGCCAGGTAAAACCATTCAATGAATTGGCACCTCTAAATATTATTAAAAATTGACCTCTGCAAGTGAGAAATTTAGCAGGATGAACATCTGCAGATTGACGAGTTGAATAAGAATGAACCTGTGACTTGGCTTAAAAAGTCTTGAAATACTGGAAATTGTCCCTTTCCATCTCCGATAACAGTTTAATTCAGGACCTCCTAATTCATCCAGTTTTTGCATTTTGATATTGCCTCTCCATAAATATTTTTCATAGCTGGTAGACTGAGTGTTTACTTCTCACCTTCTAAAGGCTGGCCGTTGGGAAAACATGTTAAATACTTTAATTAAAATGTTATTTATTTTAATTTACTTGGCACGGTAGCAGCTGAACAAGCAGCCAAGAATATGAGTCATCTTAAATCTAACCACACAGATGCTCTTTTAAAGATGCTGAGGTGAGACAGATTGTTATCCATTGAGCAATATAGAGGAATACCCAAATTCAGTTCATTCATAGTGTTGCTTGGGAACTATTTATAAATAAAATAAGCAACTGTATCATGTCATGTAAGAATCACAGATGAGTTCATTTGACAGTTTTATGACTGACAGAGGGTTTTAAACAATATGTTTATTAATATTTTTATACACATATAAGAAATAATCCAAAATGAAAAATAAAAGCAGATGCAATGGATTTTACATACAAATGGGTAGTCAAATAAAGGATGAAATCAATAGAAAATAGAAAATATATTAATATCGTGATTGTTCTGCTTTTCCTCTATAGTTACACATCATGTCTGCCTCTCCAAAGAAAGGTAGGTTGCTTTTTTCCTTCAACCCGCTCACAGGCAGCATTTGCATATATTGCTTTAAAAGAGAGCAGTCATTCTCCTGGCCTGAAGACCACCATCTATTATATATATCGTGCATAATGCTTTCCCAAAATGACTGCACCTTTGAGCAAAGTGAAATAATGACAGAGTTTAAGGAAAATATTCAAATCACAGATCTTAGGCTCTCTGAATCTTTACAGGCATCAACACAATTTTAATTCCCTAACTGGCGTCATTTGGTCACCCCTTAACCTGGGAGACTGAGCCCATATTAAAAAATCCTGTATACCAGGCAGGTTTTCAGTCAGTGAAAGAAAATGGATGTTTATATAAACCCCTGCAGGGAAAGGTTTTAGCTTAATGTTTGTTGTTTTGCAGCAACAGCGACAGTCGCTGTTTCTTCATAATAATTTTCTCCTGAATGTGAGGTATGTTTTCTAAGAGCCTCTAAAAGCATCCATGCCACCAAACACCAAACAAGACAACTGAAGTGATCTTATTCTCCTTCCTTCTTATATTCACAAAAGGATTGAAACAGCAACAATGATGTTAGATTTAAACGGTAGCCATTTATTTTACACACAAAGAAAGAAACAGAGTTAAAGAGACACTCCACAAGTCAGGAGTGCCTTTAAATTCCTCTCAGCTTACTGCGAATGATTTAAAGCTTTTGTAGTTTACAGAAACATTTCAACATCTCAGCAGTGAACTATATATATTGTAATAAATACAATGAATAATAAATACATTTGTCTGGCAATAATATCACATGGATGTAATAGTTGGGGTTGCAGAGGGTACAGTGTCAAAGTGCATAGGCCAGTTTGATCAGGTGGGTTTTGAGACTGGATTTGAAGGATGTTATGCTGTTGAGCAGAAGGTTTTTGTAATCAATCCAGTACTAAACAGAGAGCCAGTGTAGTTGGATGAGAATGAAGGTGATGTGGTCGGATGATTTGGTGCGGGTAATGATCCAAGCAGCAGAGTTTTGAATGATTTGAAGCCTGGTAATGCGTTTGGTGGGAAGGCCAGAGAGTACTGCATTACAATAGTCAATACGTGATGTGACGGACCAAGACCTCAGTGCTGGACTGGGACAGTGATGGGCGGAGTCTGGAAATGTTGCGTAGATGGAAGAAAGCAGTGCATCACTTTTCATATCGACCGAATCACTTCTATTGGCAAGGAAGATAAGTAATGTAATGCTGTGGACAGGGCTGCAGCAAAAGGTATTTCAACCACCAAAAAAAATCAGTATCAGTGTAAAAGTGAGTGGATATTTGCACCGCTTTATCTTACACACTGACAAATCGAGGCTGTGGAAGACCAGCAGTCAGTTCTGATAAGTACAACTACTCATTTGGTCGATGGGGTCTGAGGGCTTTGACTTGACGGCTTCAGTTCCTCTCCCAAAAGGCAGTCTGATGGCAAGGTAAAGTGGTGAAATACTCTAAATGTAACGTACACCTAAACTGATATTGATTTTTATTTGGTAGGCCTCTTTTTTAGGTGGCTAAAAACTCATTGAGGCAGCGTTCACTCAGTGCCATTTGACTTAATGAATTTGAAATAAACATTGTGTTTCAGTCTATAACACTTAAGTGATTGTCAAACTGTTTCCTATTTTGTGTGTGTGTGTATGTGTCTGTGTGTGTGTGTGTGTGTGTGTGCACAAGTATAAGTGTACATTATTGACTAGAAATCAGGTAGTGCTGGAGACGAAGGGGTAGAGGCAGCTTGCCAATTTGATTCTGCCTCTGTTCCCCTAAAAGCTGGTGAATTGACAGCCCACATAAAGCCATCAGTGCAGGGGGATCACCTGGGAAGGAGAGACAAAGAAAAACTCTGTAAGTTTATGTGTCTTATAAAACCCAAGTATCTAATCAAAGCAGATTTGTGTTCACGTCTGACACTCACGTGTGGCGCCGTTTAAGTATCGTAGTCGTATCCTGGCTCCTCCTCTCACGCTGCTCACTGCTGGGAACAGCTCCACTCCACGAGGAAGGTCTCTAAAGGCTACGCCAAGATAGCTGCCATCAACAACAAATCCCAGAGTTCCTGCATCGGCATCCAGGACCAACAAGACACGCTCAGGGATTGGGAGAGGTGTCCGTGCCACTTTTGTGTGTAATGAAGTGGAAGACTGTGTGCTTAAGTCCTCAGCAGCTTCAGAGAGGCACCTCGTTCTTGTTCCTGGGTAAAGTCCCAGTCTCTGTCCAGCATGCCACAGCCGATTGGTTTTGAGTTCCCAGCCCCAGGACTGTGAGTCTCCACCAATCAGCACATTGTACCCTGAGGCCTGCAGAGGGCAGCTCTGCATGGAGATGCCCATGACGGCATGACTCCCTCTGTGGTCGGGACTCCACAACACCTCCCAAACATGAAGCCCGCTTTTCACCCCCATCTCCGCCCTCACCCCGTCGCTGCTCAGCTCAGCGGGTGATCGTGTCACTTCCTGTTTGCAGGCAGACAGTAGGAAGTGAGGGGAGCGGTGGACCGAGCTCCAGTGTGAACGACTGTCTCCCGGAGCAACAGGAGAGGAGTTCAGAGTGACAGCCAGACGAGAGGATGTGGGGACGGCCAGTGGAGGGAAAGCTGATGAAGAGGAGGGAGAGCTGTCGCCTGCCCTGCTGTACAGCTGAACTGACAGTGAGACACCCATTGGTACAAACAGTCTGTACAGCTGAACACACAGGCAGGGTCGCTGCTAAGTGTTGTCAGAGAACTGTGGAGAAGACAACAAAACATTAGGTTACAAACTGGAACAAAATATATGATTACTTCCACAATAAGCAAGTGTGACGTTGTGTAGAACTTTACTCACGTAAGTCAGCTCCAGTCAATTTAGTTTACAGTTTATTTGTGATAAAAGTACCAAGAAAAATACAACTCCATTATCATAATTATTATAATAATTAGAATTATTTTATGCTGTTTTAACTCTGGATCGACCTGCCCGAGGATGTAAGGCTGTCTGAGTCACTGGCTCCGTTTAAGTCTCTCCTGAAAACATACTTCTATCAGAAAGCATATCCTGACTTTACCTGAGCTGACTGTCTATTTTATTTTTTACTAGATGGCATTTTATGACATGTTGTTTGTTTTATTCTTCTCGTGTTTTAATTGTGTTTAGTTTATTGTACAGCACTTTCTAACTGTTTTGAAACTTGCTATATAAATAAAGTTTATTATAATTGTGCTTATGATGGTGGTGCAAATTTAGGTGGTTGCAGTGCTGGTATATTTTATATACAGTTGGTGCTTTTAGTTTCCTTTTGTGTGCATTTACCTACTATCACATTTTATATTTTAACTATAGGCTTCTAAATTATAAAGCTGATAAATGCAGTGGAGCAAAAGGAACCATAATTTACTATCTATCGTCTATCGTCTGACAGCCTCAGCAGCAATTCCAATTTCTAAAGATGGTGACAATAGCGTCATCTGGTGGCCGGAAAGCACGTCTTGTTCTACTTGTTTAATAGTGTTGTAATTCTTAAGTTGAAATTAATGTTCTGTGTTGGAAATAAAGAAAATTAAAAATAAAAAAAAACCCAAACATATTCTGTGTTGGTACAAAATAAATACACCACAGTGTCTAATGATAATGATAGTGATGCAAATAACCTAATTGTGATGCAGGCTGCAAAATCTGATGCAGAGGGGGAGGGAATATCACCTACTTGGCGGAGGTCTGCACTCTCTGAGTGCTTTTCTAGTTCCCTCTGAAATTAAACTCCTTTTCTGTACAAGTCCTCAAATTATAATTACATTATACAAAAAGTATAGTGTTTGGATCACCTTTTAGGCTTAAACCTTTACCGCAGTTTAACCTGTCGGTACAGGGAGTGCCTGTGGGACAGGTAGAGCAAACCAAACTCCTCTGGGTGATATTAGACAGCAGATTGAAGTGGTCACAACAGATAGAAAAAACTGTTGCAGATATGGGAAGAGGTCTGGCAGTTATTAGGAGATGTGCTAAATTCTTACCACAAGAATGTATCTCACACATTGTTCAATCATTAGTTCTCACTCATTTGCATCAGTGTGCATCAAGAAAAGACTGAGACAAACTACACAAACTACATAGAGCTGCACGACTCGCCCTAAACTCTAACAGAAGAGCTAATATCATCAGAATGCATACCACCTTAAGTCGGCCATTGGTGAAGGACAAGTTGGTCATTTCTTTGCTCTGTTTTGTGAGAAATATTTCATTGTCCAAATCCCCAGCTATCCTTTACCATTATTTTTCTTTTAACAACAACTATAAAATTAATACTAGGCATGCGGCTCGAGGTCGTTTTTCACTTCCTGTTTCAAAAACAAATGAAATGATGGAATGGTTTGCCATCAGACATTACACATGCAACAAGTGCAGCTGTTTATAAAAAGAGGTTGAAGAGACACCTGATGACACAGAACACCAGCGCCTCACACATAGGGTTTGTTACATGATGCCAGACTGTATGAACCTTAATGTGAAACTCTCCTGGTCTTTAACTCTCTCAATCACTGTATATGCTGTTTTAGTAGTATTAAAATTACATTTGAGCTATAAAATAATAATTATTATAATAATAATTATTATTATTATTTTCTGACCATTTCTGACTTTTTCGTGGTTAATCCATTGGTTTTGTCTGTTTATTTTCGTTGTGTTTTGTTTTTTTGTTCCTTTTTGCCTTGAATTTTTATGTATATATTTGTTGTACTCTCAACCCCAGTAAGAGAAGTTGCTACTTTTGTTGTGATCAATGGGGATCCGAATAAATAAATAAAATAAAATAATTGTTTTGAAGTAAAGTACTTGATCAAATGTGATCACTTCGCATCACTGGATAAGGTAATTAAAAATATGTTGAGTGAGAATAAAGTAAAGTGAATAAATTAGTAGAGTAATAAAAGTTCACGTGCACACAGACATGGAAAGTGACTCAGGTTATTTCACCTGTTGGAGCAGGTGATAAAAACAAATGAATCTTACCTGCTGT
This sequence comes from Epinephelus awoara, assembly GCA_035609425.1. NCBI lineage: Eukaryota > Metazoa > Chordata > Actinopteri > Perciformes > Serranidae > Epinephelus > Epinephelus awoara. The sequence continues at coordinate 10,409,658 of CM069300.1, forward strand.
GTCTCTGAATGCTTCGCTGAGGCTGTTTGCAGACATCCTCTCTCTGTGTGTTTATAACAGTCTCTTATCACACATCTCGTGCGTCTTATCGCAGCTCGCGAACGTAACCGCGCCTCCAGCTCGGTGTCTTGCTTATGTTTCTGTGGACGACCTCCGAGACGGAACAGCACAGTCCATCACCTCAGATTGACGCCACACAGAGCTGCAGAGACAAGGACGAGACGAGACATCTCATGACGTGTTTGTAAACCGAAAAGAAATCTCGGTGATATCAAACGTCAAATGATAAGATAAATAGCACGAGCCATCATCATTTCACCTCTTATAATTATTCCCCTCTGGTTTTCTTTCGTCTATCGCGTCCTGTAATGGATGTAAACATAAATGGCGAAACACAAGAAAAGGATCAAACTCGGACTTTTATACAACAAGAAGAGAAAAATGAAATAAAACCCAAATCGACTCATTATTCCGGAGAGCGCATGCGCAGAGAGAGGAACATTGACTGAGATTTAAAGCCCTGGGTTGTGTCTTACAGGCAACCTGGACATATTGGTCCACACTTTTCTTGTGATCATTAAATTTATGAATAGAAGGTCAAATGATATTTGTCATGGAAAGATTAAAAGAGAAGGACAGCACTAGTTGTAGTTTCAGTTTAAAGGTTCAGTGTGTAGGATTGGCAGAAATGGACATGTTAATGTTTTCTTTAGTGTATAATCAACTGAAAATAAGAATTGCTGTGTTTTTGTTATCTTAGAATGAGCCGTTCATGTCTATATAGAGAGCGTCCTCTACAAGGATGTATCCACCTTGTTCCTAGCCGCCATGACACCTTGCGCGAATCATGGGTGCAATTTCCAGGCGTTGAACCAAAACCAGCGATTTCCAGTGGTAACAGTTTGTATTCAGTCCTCTATTCTTCTTTCCAAGGGCAATTGGGAAATAAAACGTGGAGCATGCCGTCTTATCCGCCTTATTCCTGAGGGCACTACTGTAGAAATGACTATGTGCGCAACTTCCTGTGAGATAGCGGAAGTAGCAGTAAGCTAGTTAGTCCCAGTGGCTACTCTTGGTGGCTGGTTCTTTTTGTAAGTAATTTGCCTTCAGTTTAGCAAATACTGATTTATTCTTTAACAAATATTTAACTAATGTTAACTTAGCATTTTCTAAAAATGTCTTTGTGGAGCTCTGGTACTTGTTGCACTGTCCGCGTCTGTAACGACTAACAACCAGTCTAAGCTAAACTTTTGTCCTCAGCAACTGTGTGTTGAACATGTGACCAGAACAAAAAGGGATTGCTCCTGTTGCCAAAGGTACCATTGATATGAATGAAACCACAAGAGTTTAACGAGACATAGCGATAAAGTTTTACATCAGATTTTGTAGAGACTGACACCTAGACTGACAGGTCCCCCTTTAGAAAAATGTCACCCCTGGAGTAGAAACGTGGGAGCAGTGTATATTTGACATTAGCGCTGGGCAATATATCAAAACTAGATCTGTCGTGATATGAAACTAGATATCGTCTTAGATTTTGGATATCGTCTTATCAAGTGTTGTCCTCTCCTGGTTTTAAAGGCATCATTACAGTAAAGGGATGTAGTTCTATGAAATTGCCAGACTGTTCTAGCTGTTCTCTCGTTTCTCTTTTCCCACGTAGTCATTATATCTACATTAATGATTAGTATTTATCAGTAATATCATTTCTAAGTATTTAGTGACAGAACCAGTAGACAACTGTACAATATCGTCGCAATATTGATATCAGGGTATTTGGTCAAAAATATTATATTTATATTTTGCATGTGGATTAAATGATTAAATAATTAGTTAATTAAAAACATTGATTTTCAGCCAATCAACTAATCAGTTGATTGGCTGATAGCTTTAGCTCCACAATGAAAATTAGACTTAAATTAAATTAAAAAAAGAAAGACATAACAGTTGTTCGGTACAGGAGCATTATACCTGCATATTTTCAGCAGCTTTCCCGTATCTCTAACTGTGAAACCCCGCCTCCACAAACCACAAACCACATGACATCAACACATTAATGATGGGAATGAAACATTAACAAAGTAAACCGGTTTATCCCCTGTGGTGGGACATAGCAGAAGACAACCCACGCAGCATTTTTACTGCCACACAGCACTCCAAAACAAAAACCAGGAAGTCGGGTTTCGTTGCTTATGTTTGCCTTTCTGATTTCTACTCCCAGTCCTTTCCCCTCCCAATATTTACTGCAAGTGCAAACAAGGTTAGTGTGTCTAATCTGTTCAACCTTGTCGAGGGCTAACCATGACTGAGGGCTGAGTGCCCACAAGCCTGACCTACTTTCATGGAGTGAAAGTGTGTCATGTACAGTAGGTAGCTATGTACGGAGGACATCCACGGTGCTTTTAGGTATTTCAGACATAAGGATTTTTATTCTTTGGAATTGTTGAGCATTTAGGCTTGTTAATTGTACAGTCGTAAATAATAACCTATTTTTAAGGTGTGTAGAGTAAAAATGACAAGAATGAGTCATTTTAAGTCAGCATACACACGTTTACTCATCGGATTTGATAAGGGTACTCATGAATCCCAGGCCTCTCTGACTCAAAGTGCATCAACACCCACCCTGCAAAATCTAAAATACAATATACACGTTGCGTACTGTACAAAGACTGGTCCAGCACAGGCAGATTTTTTCTGTCCCAGTTATGTAATGTTGAGAGTTTTTTTTACTGGATAGTTTGTCTTGTTACTGAGTTGAAGAGGCTCACGGGCATGTGTTAATTATTTTATGTTATATTAATTATCTATGCCAGACATTAGCCTGAAGGGAATCATGTGTTAGTCGTCTGTGTTTGTGTGTGTGTGTGTGTGTGTGTGTGTGTGTGTGTGTGTGTGTGTGTATTTGTCTGTCCACGGCTAATCTGGCATACTACTGGACCAATCAGCCTAATATTTTGTGTGCACAAGCATGACTGTGTGCCCAAGAACCTGATTGTGGTGAGTCACAGTTGCTGAAAAATCTGTGTTGGAGCCATAATATAGCTTTGTTTGTTTATTCTATCTTAACAAGATAAAAATAATTATACACATGCACTTATTAAACTGAACACAGGATGGAGCATTCATGTGAAGGGCATACAGGTGAGCTCCAGGTGATGAGAATCTGATGTGGAATGGAGAAAATTGGCCGTGTTATGGAAGAATATTTAAAAGCTTGAATTGCTGAATGGAATAATGATTACATATGGACAATGCTGTTGCCCGTTACGGTCAGCATGTATATATTGTATTGAGGATAAATGGAAGATAAAGAGAGATAAAGCGCTCTGGACATTGGTTTATTGTAAGCCCAGAACACGTGTCACAAACAAGGTCACCCGTTCGCCCCTCAGTGGCTTGTTTAGACATTTTCTTTTGTTAAAAAGTCACTACAATCTGTTTTATTGACTTTTTTTACCGTCATTGACTCCTCACGCCTCTTAACCGGTCGGTAGGGGCAGCAGGTTTTCTGGAAGACGCAACATGCCTCCATACCCTTAAAAGATGGCACAGAGGAGGCACAGGAGTAGCACTCGGCACCCAGCCTCGCATTTTTTAGTGACTTAAAAACAACTTTCTTCCTTGAGTAAATCTACCCAGTAACTGAGAAGATCAGAGCCATAGTTTACTTTGGCATATACTCTTGGCACTGGTATTATTCAAACTGACTTACCTGTTCAACTAGATCTTATTAGGTAGGGCAAACAAAATCCAGAGTGAAGAGACTGATAAAACCAAGACGATACTGCTGTTAAGATAGTTGAAAATAACATTTGAAGCATAATAGATTAAAGTGATATTGTTATCTCAATGACAGTGAATTTTGATAGCACAGAATTTCTTGTTCCTGCCTGAACAATAACAGTAGCTGCCTTTGGCTTTGTTACATAATATTTTTTGTACTACTTTGAATGACAACCTCAACTCAAATTTTAGTCAGCAGATAAGTGTTCACACATTCAGGTTTTGGGAGGTATGCTTTATTTTGGATAACATATATTCTGTATTAAATATAATCTCAATGTTTATAGGCAGGAGAAAAACAGACAGTGTGAAAATAAAAACAAAAAATGTGGATTTTAAGTGCATTATTTCTATGTATATGAGTAACATGTATCCAGTATATCAGATCATGTGATTATTGCCCAGCCCATAAGCCTGAACCATAGTGCTCTGTACACATTTTCAATGAATAAAAAAGTCAAAAAATAATAAAACAACATCCACATTTAAGTCTTCATTCTTCATTGTCCAAAACAAAATTTACAAATTACAGACAATTACACTTATTACAATATATAGTTCTGGAGAAATCAAAGTAAATACTAAATAAATAGTTAATCTTGCCTTCTTTTCAAAATCAAACAACCATTCCTATCTTTGATCATCTGAGCATTTCAGGGATTCGTCAAACCATTTAATGGAAGATAACCTCACTTAAATTATCATAATGTGCACAGGACAAAGGAAATGTAGGCTTTAATAAGTGACTTTGAAAGCGTTATCTTCAGACTTCAGTAAAAGCTTATTTTAAACCTCCTCAATAAGTGACTGCAGCTATTTTACCCATTGAGAACTGTGTTACTCCATATAAAAAATAAAACAACTACTTATTCCTTTGATCCTCTGACATTTGAGATGATTTCACAGTCGCATCGTTTCGAATTTTGGCTTGTATTACAAATGTTTCAGCCAAAGTGACGGGCTGCGTTAACCTGTGGGCACCAACATTCGGCCTGGAATAAAAAACAAAAGGAGAAATTAAGTTACACATGTGGTTGATATTGAGTTACAGTGTTGACAAGTGTTTAAAGCTAGTTGTCAAGTCTACAAGTGCTACATGATCACTGGTGGATTTGGATGTGACAGTGATCACTGGTGGTGTTAACTTTCATGCTCTATGATTTAAAAGTCCTGTGTGTAAAATTCTGGGTGATTTAGTGGAATATAGTGGTGAAGATTATAGACAGAATTGGAGAACCAGGTGATTTAAACCAGTTGATGCTGCTCGTCGCTTCTAACTATAGTGGCGGATGCAAAAACATGAATACGCGAATGGCCCGCTCTAGAGCCAGTGTTTGGTTTGTCCATTCTGGGCTACTGTAGAAACATGGTGGTGCAACTAAGCCAACCTCTGGGGCTGAAAAATTAAGCCAACACAGAAGTGCCAAAAAGTGCAGTTCCTTGTACAGCCACTAGAGGCTGGCTCTAAGAATGGGTCAGTCCCCATAAACCCCAATGTTAAAATGCCCAGCGTCACAGCAGAAATAAACATGTTTAAAGCCTGGTACAAAAATCAGTTTTTGGTCTCTATAGTTAATTTCTCCCTTCATGACGACTGTACGGTGGTTACTTTTCAATAACTCACTCTATTAAGGCTTAAAGTTAGGCATAATCAAGGCGGGCTGCTTTGAGTGGCCTCGGCTAATGCCCTTGGCTTCTAAGTCAGATCAACCACTCGTCCTCCACAGCGCCAGACTCTCGGTCACTTCTGGCTCCAAAAAACCAAGATGGCGACGGCCAAAATGACAGACTTGAGGCTTCAGAAACTAACGAGTGACATCATGGCAGCTAGCTACCACCATTATTTTTGCAGCCTATGAGGTCCTTTTTATAAACAAGGACCGGCTCCCTGTGCAGATATAAACAGGTCATTTAAACGCAACAAAAACACAACAACTCTTATTTTCAGGTGATTATACACCAAAGAAAGTGTACTTATTATATTATTCCATTTCTGCCAGTATAACCCCCTAAATCCTACACAGTGGACCTTTAAGGGATAATGAAACAATAAATCTTATCTGATATAAAGGCATCAGTGCAGGGGTGTGTATGAGCTGCACTTCAGATAACAGTGGTGCAGTGTATTCAGAAGACAACAAAAGCTGTAGATGTAATGTTTGTGTCTAATCTTGACGAGGCCTATTTATCTCTGATTTGGTCTTCACTCTCACCTGCACTGTTCTTCTTGTAGTAAATCAGCCCAGCAACCAAAAACACCAGACCCAGCACCAGACCTGCCGTCCCGATAGCAATCTTGTTATTTTGTGAATGAGGTGTCGGGTCTGAAAAACACATGATCACAAACACAAAGTCTTGTAACTCTAGTCAAATGGAGATTTGCCTTGATAACATTAAGCTGATCCAACCTGTCACTCTCTTACCCCAGTCATAAAGCTTGGGCTCGGTGAAGCTGCTGTGCTCCACCTTGCAGGTTATTTGCTCCCCAGGTTTGGGTGTAAACTCCAGATAGGAGTGCATCTGGTGGAGCCAGTTCCCATTGGACAGTTCCTCAGTGGACGTCACATCAGACGTCACCTCCTTTCCGTTCCTCAGCCAAGTCACTCTGATTTGCTTGGGATAAAAGTCATACACACTGCAGATGAGCATGCCTGGATGTCTGCTGCTCGCTGCGTCAACTGACTTTACGCTGACGTAGGGCTCGACTTGGGGGAAAGAAACCACAGACAAAACTAGTTGGCATGAAATAGCAGATCTTATGCACAAACAATGCTGAGAGTTTCAGTGACACTTTAGACAACAGCCCGCAAATTACAGTGTAAATCTTTTTTTTATGTGATGTACCAGTTAAATACTTAGTGGGTATCAATGGAAGGCAGAAGGGAAACAAAAGGTAACAAATCTGCATTTTGGAAGAACCTAGAAATATAGTCTAATTTATCAAAAAAAAGTGATGAACTTATAAGGAATTATCACCTGAATCTGTAGCTCTCCTCAGATTTACGTAGCTTTATAGATGATGGTTTATTTGTCCAGCCTAGAACTTTATGGTTTTGGTTCTCATAGCGTTATTCATGGCAAAAGACGTAGTATTTGTTTCAACACGGGGGGGGGGGGGGGGGGGGGGGGGGGGGGGGATATGAAAAGGATTTGGGGGTCTTCCACCAGTAAATTTTGAACATCAAATACTAATTTTTCTGCATTCTAGTGAATTTCTATGCACCAAATTGTTAAAATAAGACACGACATGCTCACTTACAATTAAACCTTTAAGACTGGGTGCTGGATCCTTAATGTAAGTGATACAAAAAAAGTAAGTCCCTCTTAAACCCAGGTTGTTACCCCCTTATTTCCTGACCTCTTGTCTTCTTTATTTGTACTTAACCGTAATAAGTATTATACCACACATATATAGCCTAAATAATGACACCATAATTTGCAGGCTGTAATCTAAAGTCCGAACAGATTTTTAACACACAGTCACCTGGTTTTGAAAGGAAGTCCATTGCCAATGGGACGTGGCTTTTGCATTTGTCTTCATTCTTCTTTACTTGTTTCATAAAAGAAGGGCTTTTGTTGAGGCCATCTGCAATGTCTCTTGTTTTCTCCGTGTAGCCGACATATTTTCCCACAGTGCTGTTGTAATCTATCAGAAGCACCTTGTTGAAGAAGATTTGCTCCATATAAAACACGTCATCAGGGGAAGTAAACTGGCAGCGAAGCAAACCATAGCCAAAAAGAGCATCTGCAACATGAAACAAATAAGTGTTAGATAGTCATTTCACTTGTTTTTATATATTTTACTTGTTGTGTTATATCCTTATGTATTTTTATGTACAGCCCATTGAGGCATTTTTTTTGTGATTCTGGGCTATAATTAATTTTGACTTGACTAGATCATTTAATATGTTATATTTTCTTGTTCATTACCTGTTTTCACACTCTCATAATGTGCAGCAGCTTTTTTATCACTGTTATTGTGAGAAATACCTGTTACAATTGTGATTAATCATTCTGATCTACGACATGCAGCAACAGACTGACAACTGACACTAACGCTGGTCTATGTGCGCTTTTAAACAGCAAAACAAATGAACAATGACTGCTTCTATTTTAATGTCACTTACCTGCTCTTGAAAATATCAGAAACAGAACCAGCAGGGAAAAGAAGCTGCGAGCGAACATGCTGACACCTGAGAAATGACAAGATACAAATCGGAAGTAATTTGATCTCGCACTGAAAACACGAGGAAGTGAGGCAGCAGAGTCCTCGGCAAACATTCCCGTAAACAGGTGTGGCTCATACCTGGGCCCTGTGTCAGGAAGCAGGCTCAACAAACTCAGAACCTAATCCCGATCTCCGGGTTGACTGAGCCTGAGCTGAGAAACTCTGAGTTTTGGGTTGCAGAACAGCTGATCACAGTCAGCTCAATCAACTCTGAGTATGTTCAGCCTGAGAGCACTGAAAGACATCATCAGTGGAGTGCCGATAACGTGATATTCAGTGGCCGAAAGCAGAAAGCCACTAGTTTCATCCCAGCTGGGTCGGAGAATCTAATGACGTCAGCTGCAGCTGAGGTGTGATGGGAACAGTCTGCAGAGTGTGTTAGTAGGTAATGTGAAGTGATGTGTTAATGTGTCTTATATACAGAAAATACAGAAACATTACACATAGTACAGTTGAGACACAGTTTGCTTCTCCATTTTTGAACAGTTATTGCACAAAAACTATACACTGAAAATAAGTGATTTTTCATATTCAGTTTAATTTGTTTGTATACTAAGTTATTATTGATCAATATCATTTATTAGTTGTTTATTTTTTTCCACAATCAGGTCATAAACATGAGGTGCATTTTTACCATGGTACCGTCTCAACTATACCCCATATGTGTACAGTTGAGACACCTTTTGAAACAATTGATGATGTCTGAACATCAATTGTAAATGCAATAAACTTTTTTAAAAAAGGACAATTTGACAAGATATTTCAATATGAATTCATTCCTCTTTATTGGAATTAAAAACAATGGAATATTATTGTAAACAAGCAATAATAAAACACCAACAATGCCTAAAATGTCAACACTAAAAATAGGCTAAACAAGTAGTTATGACACGCAACGGAGTGGTCATGTGGGTTAGGCTCTGGCGCCGGTGGTGGTGTTTAGTTTTTATTTTACACCCCATAAAGGCTGTATCAACTGTACCCGTTCTACCACCTTGCCTATTACACCACACACTGAATTATCCTTATATCATTCATGGTTAAAAAGATGTCCATTAATACAACACAGTTCAAGTATCACAAATATTAAATTTTATTATCATTTTCTTTGTTTGTGGTCTTATTATGACTTATAACCTGTTATCTTTATGCTGCACAACTTAACAGCATGTGATGTAATAGAACTCTGTCACGGGTACAGTTGAGACATTGTGTCCCACCTTGTGTATTTCTCTAGATTATGCAGTGACCATGCTAGGATAGCATGAAATATGTGAGTTTTTAGGGCACAGAATAATGTTAGCATGGATGTAAGTTATGTTTGATGGTCACAAAAGGATAATAAGCTATTCATTGTGGAAGGGACATGTTAAAGTGAAATTCTTACCTTAGTAAAAAGACTTTTGCTGATATCTTCAGACTGGAGATGCTAACACTCTTCAAATTTCCCACCACCAAAGAGGATGCTAATACGCATGTGCCGAGTAAAAATCACGGCTCAGGCTTGCAGCGCAGGCAAGATATTTAGGGTGTTTCAACTGTACACATGTCTCAACTATACTCAGTCTACCCTTCATATATTTTAATATAATTTGCTGTATCATCTTATTCAGCCATAATCTGATGGCGCCTAAACACACTTGGCAGTGACTCAACATCAAACACAAAAATGTTGTACAGACTGTTAAAAGTTTTGCTTATACTTTATTTATTCTGTCAATATTAGGCTGAGGTTAATTTGACTGCTGAACTGCTGTGAAATGACTTCTGATTCACGTAATCTCCTTTATGCTTAGATGGAGCTACAGTATTATGGGATGTTGAGTCCCGTGAATGAGCCAGTTACACCGCAGACTATTTGAATATATGAAAAGTATCCATGAATCATTGCATCATATCTGCGTAGATTAATTTCTGATTAACACTGACAAACCTGAAGTTCTGTGGAATTCCTTTTTCTAAAGATTATTTTCGGGGCTTTTGTTGCCTTTAAATGTTGAGGGAGAGAGGGAACGACGCGCAGCAGAGGCTGCAGGCTGGGTTTGAACTCGATCTTTGATAATTGATTCTGGTTTATGTCCAGGGAAAACCACCACTGTTTCTGTTCAGTGTCTCTGATGTTGTAAAGAAAACTGCCGCTGCCGAAGAAGCAAAGGGCAATGCATAAAATTTGCTCCTATGATAATGTAAATCCACAATGTGTAATATTTGATATATCTGGGTGGAACAGATTGTTAAGATAAATGAAAGACTGTGAGGTCAAACAGTATCTTTCATACAGACACTCCTCCGGGGAGACATCCAAACGGGGTCTAATCACCTTCTCCTTACGCAGCAGCCTCTGTATAAACTGTGCCCCAACGTCCACAACTTCATTCACTAAAGGACACGCCATGTTTCTCCTACCTGCAACACGCTCAGCCTCAGGCCAGCAGGTTTGCTTCATGGAGTAAGTTGCCATGGTAACTGACTCAGGGTTTCGCTGAGCTGGCTTTCTGAAACGGAAAACTCAGAGTTTTCCTCATCTCAAGCTCAACATACTGAGAGTTTGCACTAATCCTGCTTTCTGAAATAGGGCCCAGACCATCAGAATGAAATACAAATTTAATCATTTACCATGCATGTTACTGTGGTTGTTAATTTAGAATTTTTGTTATCTGAAGGGTAAGTTGTAAAATTCTTAATAATTTATAAGACAGAATCTCAATCAGAAGGGTTTTTAGTATAGTTTTATCATCTTAAAGACAGATAAAATGAAAAGAAAGAAACCAGGAAAGTGGTTAAAATTTTAGTCAGCAGATAAGTGTTCACACATTCAGGTTTTAGCAGGTATGCTTTATTTTGGATCACATATATTATTTATTAAATATAATCTCAATGTTTATTGGCAAAAAGAAAACAGACATAACATTGTTGAAATACAAGCAAAAAAAAGTGCATATTGAGTGCATTATTTCTATGTATATGAGTAACATATATCCAGTATATCAGATCATGTGAGTATGGCCAAGCCCATTTGTATAAACCTGAACCATAGTGCTTGTCATAAGAATTAGTTTGTAATGACCTTTAAAACAATAGAGACCGGAGCCCAAATATCAAAGATTAACAGAATTTATTATCTTGTACAAGAGGAGCATTTCACAGTGCAACACACAAGATGAGGTTACAGAGAAAAGGCTCCCTGAGGACCATCTGCTGCAAGCTTTTATACAGTACAATTGGGCGTTGGAGTTCAGGTGTTTCAGTACCCCAAATTATCAGGTACAGACTTCATAGATAACAATGGTTTTCAGTTGGTGTGACGTCATATCACACTGTCCAGATGACACTGTCCCCGACCTGTCTCCGACCCTCTTTTTCTCTCATTTCCTCTTACAGGTAGTGTTGGACTTCCCTTATCTGGGAACTGTCTGCTGATGTTGCGGTTGCTATAGAATAAAACCGGAACTATTCTCCAGACTTGCACAACACAATGGTATGCTTAAACAATGTGATCATACTTTTTATAACAGTGCTGTGTACACATTTTCAATCAATAAGAAAGCCAAAAATGTTACAGCAACATTCACATTTAAGTCTTCATTCTTCATTGTCCGAAACAAAATTTACAAATTGCCGACAATTACATTTATTACAGTATATATAGTTCCGGAGAAATCAAAGTAAATACAAAATAAATAGTTAATCTTGCCTTCTTTTCAAAATTAAACAACCATTCCCATCTTTGATCATCTGAGCTTTTCAGGGATTCGTCAAACCGTTTAATGGAAAATAAGCTCACTTAAATTATCATAATGTGTCCATAATGTGTTGTCTGGCACCAACGCATTGCTGACAGATCCCTTGAGTCCTGTGGGTTGCGAGGTAAAGTACTGGCACGCCCAATAGATTATCAATTAGATAGGGGTCTGGGGAATTTGGAGGCCAGGTTGACGCCATGTATAAAGGTGCAAAAGCCGCCGCAGTACATCACTTCACTTCATATTTTCCTTTCATCTGCTGCACTCAGGTCGCTGTTGCAAAAGAAATCTCAGTGACACAGTCTAAATGAATAAAGCTTATTTCGTACAGTTAAAAGAAATTGAGTATATAATTTCAACATTCATAACATATATTAAAGCTATATAGCCTGGAAGGTAAAAAGAGACACGAGAACATGAATTAAAAAGAAATCTAATAAAAAGCTTCATTCATATTTTAAGGCCCTTTCATATGAGATTTGTAAATCCAAAGCACTTCTTGACATTAAGTGTCAGCAGGTGTTTATTAACCTGGTAAGACCATCCTGATGACATGAACTCAACATTCTGTTTTGCTCTCTGTATCAGTCTGACCTTGATGCCGCCCCAAACACTTTCAGTAGGCGGGAGCACTCACCTTGACAGACAAACTCCTTCGGCCAGCCAGCATAACAAAACACTGAGGAACATCTTCATCACCAACAGAGCTGGTTGATAAATCAAGCTTTGCCAAATCCAGTCGGAAGAAAGGCAAAAATGTAATTTGCTCCGAGACACTGCATACTCTTGTTCTTGTTTAATTGTTATTGGCTCTATTTCTGCAATAAATTCCCTCATTGCTGTGTTTACTCTACTAATGTTAGAGTTAGCGTTTGTTACTTTGGGATCCGCCACTATTGTGCTGTAAGCGTTTTACAGCATCACCCGTGCAGATACCTCATTGGCCCTGACTGGATTTTGATTTCTGGAAAGTGTTTGGGGCAGCATGAGTGATATTCATACCTGTCTCTAAACCAATTCACGTGTTAGAAGACAATAAACAGTGCACTCCAAAATGACTGTTGTTGTAAATTTCATCATCAATTCATGTGTCTCATCTCTCTCAAACAGAGATGTTACCGTCCATGGTGTCCTTTAACCATTAAAAATGTTCCAGCTGCGACTCCCAACAAACCCACAGCCAGGCCCACTCCACAGTAAACATCTGGTCCCACACTACTGCCATGACTAAAGTCAGGGTCTGTGGAGGAATGTGAGAAAAAAATCATTAGACACAAATCACTGTATTATTTCTATATTTAAGTGGCTTCATAAGATAAATCAATCACCCCAGATCATTGTTTGAGGCCTGTCCAGGGCCATGTGCTCCACAGTGCAGCTGTAAATGTCCCCCTCCCTCGGTGTGAATGTCAGGGTGGAGAGCTGATGAAAGGTTTGATCATTATTGGGATAATATCGACTGAGTGACACCCCCTCCGACACTGGAAGACCATTTCTGGTCCAGGTTACGTTGATGTCAGGTGGGTAGAAATGATTCACAAAGCAGATGAGGCTGTTTTCAACTCCCAGCTCAACTTCTTCTGAAGAGTAGACGATGCTCTCAGGGGGGTCTTTAGTGGGTCAAAGGACAATTAAAAAACATCATCAGCATCTTAGCAGTCACGTCACAACACAGAGAGAAAAGTTGGGTGCAGGTTATTTTACCTGTTTTTTCGGGTGGGTTTCTCTCCTCTGCTTTGATGACTGCCACAAGTGTTGAACACGATTTCTTGCCTCTCTTTGCATTCCTATATTCATGTTCACTGTCAAATAGTTTACTTGGGTCGTCCACAAGAAATCTGGGCACAGTGTAAACAAGCTCATCTCTGTCAAAATCCGCATACAAAAACTCCTCATTGTCAACCTCAAACTCAATTTCAGTTGTCCCATTATAGAAGCAGCCCACAACAACAAAAGTGTCATGGCGAACTAAAAAAACAAGAAAAAAAGAGAGAAGGAAATGATAAATGCATCGGTATAAACATATAATGACAAATAGCTCTAGCAAGTCACTTCTGTTGGATTTTCTCCCAGGCATTTGTATTTTCCACAGAAACTTTGAACACTACAGAAAGATATCTGAGTATTTGTGTTACTAGGACAAAGTAGTAAATTTGAAATGTATTCTTACTTTGTGAGAAGACACAGAAGCTGTTGATCATCAGGATTATGAGAGCTGAGCACTTCATGTCTGGGCTGCAGATCTTCATCATTGGAGACTCAGTCTGAACAAAAAATGTAATCTCCGTTGTCAATCTGCATTTCATACATGTAATGACATAACCAGATAAAGCGCAAATCAGAAACTGAAGGAAGTTAGATTTCGAGCCATTGTGAATTTTCAGTAGCATCGATGTATCCAGGCTGTCGGAATTCAAAACTAACTCTTTGGTAGACAAAGGAGCTTCCTTGTTATGTCAGTTTTGATGGCAACACAGCCGTCTAACCCGTGGAGCCGGTACTGTAAATCTGGCATGGGTTTAAATGCAAGTGTACATAAGCAGTGCAGATGTTTTGATTTTTGAAATCAGCCTTGTTTTTTTAATTTCAAATAACTAAATCATGTAATCCACACATTCACAGTCTCCCAACCCCTCAACAAATACTGCATTGTTATGTGTATGTGGCAACACGAGGGGTAGAGGGAGATAAAGGTTACCAAGTTATTGGTGAATATTAATATTAACTAGTCAACCAGGACAAGCCGGACAACGCCTCCTTGGGAGTTTCGCCCGAGGCACTCAGGTTTGCTCTACAGTGAGGCAGGAGAGCTGTTTCCAGGTTGGGAAAAATCAATTCTCAGGGCGTCGGTGGCTTATTGGTAGAGCAGGCGCCCCATGTACAAGGCTGTTGCCGCAACGGCCTGGGTTCGACTCCAGCCTGTGGCCCTTTGCTGCATGTCAGTCCCTCCCTCTCTCCCTCTTTCACACTTCACTATCCTATCAATTAAAGGCCAAAAAATGTCCTAAAAAAATAAAAATAAAATCAATAATTTATTACAAAATACTTTGCTACAAAAAACCAATTGATGCACCGTCCACACAGGGATGAAAGGAAAGGGGGACCTTTCAGTGCCGAGGCTTACCGGCAGGGAGATGGGTCGACAAGGGTGTGAGGGATCCAACGGAAAATAAGGTCACCCCAGTCACACGTGACGGCCAGCCACACACACACACACACTTTAGTGAAGGGAAAACCAGGACCAGGGGACGCACAGCACACCAAAAAAAGAGGGGAAGCCCCCACCAGCAACTGAAGGGCGAAGAAGAAAATAAAATGAATGGGGTTGCACTCAGAAATGACCATAAACAAAAACAACCAAATAAACAAACAAAAACAAACCTTAAATAAACCAAACTTGTAAGGTTGGCAGCCAAAAGATTACGGATTAACCAAAAACCCAAATAAAAAAATATAAACTGCCAAAAACTAGTTAGTTAACAAAATAAATCACAATACCACAAATCAATATTCATGTCAAGAAACCCAAAATTCACAGAAATCAGGAATTAAATCAGATACGTCACCAGCCACAGAAATTAAGTTAACACAATACAACTTAACCAGAACAATAGGCCTACATAACTTCCTTAAACTCAAAGAGAGTGTGACAAAACAAAATCAGAGATCCAGACAAGATTAAGTGAGAGCGAACCCCACAGTCCACATGCACACACACACTTTAAATAAACCAAATTAAAATCTCACTAAAGGCTGAACTTGCGAGCGACAACAACTTACCGATCAGGTGGTGTTTGATCACCTGAGCGAGAGCGGAGAGCTCGCGCTGTCCAGCAGCGGGAGGAGGACGGTCAGACAGAGTCGTTAACGTCGGCCCAGGACAGCAATACAGGAAGCTACATACAAACACACCATCTAATTAAATTGTGAGTCAAACGGCCAGATTTCCACACGTGTACAGGCAGCTACTAACACATTATCTGCGCAGGTGTCAGCTACTACATTACCTGCAGCGGGGAAAGGAAGCAAGGCGACTAGGAAGTGGGCGGTCTCGGAGCCAGAGAGCAAGATCGAGCCAGGATGAACACAACCTCCTCATGTAGGGTGCCCTCATGTGGTGATTGGCTATAGAGTGGATCATGAGAGCAAGGAAGCACACTCTCGCATTAAGGGCGGGGACGAGCATCTCACCCTGCAACATGTACATAAACAGAACAAAAGTTTAAATGCAACACTTTTGTTTGCTTCCATTTTTTCATAGGTTTAGTGACCACTTTTCCTTTTCCGAGACAATCCATTCATGTGACAGGTGTGGCACATCAAGATGTTGATTAAACAGCATCATTACAACACGTGTGCCTTGGGATGGTCACGATAAAAGGCCACTCCATAATGCAACAGATTTCACTAGTTTTGAGAGGGGGGTGCCATTGACACTCTGACTGCAGGAATGTCCATCAGAGCTGCAGCCTGAGAACTGAATGTTCATTTCACTGCTGGAAGCCGTCTCCAAATTCCAGGAATTTGGCAGAACATCCAACCAGCCATGTGTTGTCATGATCTAATATAAGGGTCATGGTGGCAGATGAATGGCTCGGCAATGGGTCTTGCGATTTGCACACTGCGATTTTGTTGAGTGGGACATGCTCCTGGATCAACATCCCACATCATGTTCCTGGGCCAACACTTTGACCAACCAATCACAGCCCTCTGACATCATCAGTGTGCTGCTCCTGTGCTTCCTTCAAAATTCCTTTTTATTCGTAAGCATAGCTGACCTAGTTAGCAAGGTAACTCTAACTCTGCAGTAGCTTATACGTTTTTTGTTCACTGTTACTGAGGATTTTTTGAAAATTAGCTTAGTTCTAAAGACGCACAAATTTTAAATGAAGTCATCTGTGAAGAGAACACCTCTCCAAAGTGCCAGATGCCATTGACAGTGAGCAGTTGTCCACTCAAGTCAGTTACAACGACAAATTGCAGTCAGGTCAAGACCCTGGTGAGGACAACAAGCATGCAAATGAGCTTCCCTGAGGACATTGGAGATGTCTTACGGTAGTGAAATATATATTCAGTTCACGGGCAACAGCTCTGGTGGACATACCTGCAGTCAGCATGCCAATGGCACGTTCCCTCAAAACCTAAAACATCAGTGGCATTGTGTTGTGTGATCAAACTGCACATTTTAGAGTGGCCCTTTTTTTTTTGACCAGCCCAGGGCACACTTGTGTAGTAATGATGCTGTTTCTTGTTATGCCACACCTGTCAGGTGGATGGATTATCTTGGAAAAGGAGAAGTGCTCACTAACACAGGTTATAACAAATTTGTTACCAAAATTTGAGGGAAATATATCTATTAAATGCATTTAAAAAGCCTGAGATTTTTTACTTAAGCGTGTGAAAAATGGGAGCAAAAACAAAATTGTTGCATTTGAATTTCCTTTAAGTGTTAGTGTAGATGTACAACCCTAATTCTGAAAATGTTGTTATATATACACCGAATCTGAATGTTGCTGAAGGTTGGGGCAGGAGCATGTTTACCACTGTGTTACATCACCGTTTCTTTTAACAACACTCAGTAAGCATTTGGAAACCAAGGAAATTAATTGTTCAAGTTTTGAAAGTGAAAGTCTTTCCCGTTCTTGCTTGATGTACAACTTTAGCTGCTTTACAGTCTGGGGTCTCTGTTGTCGTATTTTGCGTTTCATAATGCGTCACACATTTTCAGTGGGAGACAGGTCTGAACTGCAGGCAGGACACTCCAGTACCTGCACTCCTTTAATGTGAAGACACGCTGTTGTAATGTGCAGAATGTGGCTTTGCATTGTCTCGCTAGAATACACATCTTTGGCAGCATATGTTGCTCCAAAACCTGTATGTCCCTGTAAGCCTTCACAGATGTGCAAGTTACTCATGATGCCATGGGCACTAACACACCCCCATACCATCACAGATGCTAGCTTTGAACTTTGAGCTGATAACAATCTGGACGGTCCTTTTCCTCTGTAGCCTGCAGGACACGACGCCCATGATTTCCAAAAAAAATTAGAAGTGTGGACTCGTCCGACCACAGCACACCTTTTCACCTTGTGTCAGTCCATCTCAGATGAGCTCAGACACAGAGATGTCTGCAGTGTCTCTAGATGTTGTTGGTATATGTTTTTTTCTTTTTCTTTTTCTTTAACTGACAGTGGTTTTCCAATGTGTTCCCGAGCCTGTGTGGTAATATCCTTTATCCAATCATGTCAGTATTTAATACAGAGCCGCCTGAGGGGTCAAAGGTCATGGCCATGAAGTATTGGTTTTCAGCTTTGCCCCTTATGTGCTGACTCTGAATCTTTTAATGATATTATTGATTGTAAGATGGTGAAATTCTAAATTTCTTGCAATTGTGCTTTGAGAAATGTTATTCAGAATGAGTGTATATTTACAAATACCAGTAAAGTTAATCGGCCTGAACATTAAAGATATTGTCTTTGTGTTGTATTCAGTTGAATATAGGCCGAAAATATTTGCTTTTTTGGAAGTGGGGTTGTACAGTATATGATTTTTTTTTTTAATCGCTTCCCGAGGCCAGAAACATTGAACCATCTTGTGTCTCACAAAAATAAATAAATAAATAAAATAAGGTTAGTGAAAAAATACTTTAATGTTGTAAAACAAAGATGTGTAGATCATGATCCCAGATTAGGAAACACTAACCTATGTATTAAAGGTTGTCCCATTTTCATGTTATTGTTTTATCAAAGTGTCTCATACATAGACGACAAGAGATTGGCGCCTCATCTATTTTTACTGCTAAAGGAGATTAATACACTGCATAAGTGTCTCAATAATAATAGTAAAAACAAACAGAAGGATATTCAAAAAAAGGCAGAACAGAAGACTGCTTTAGTTAAAATGGGTTCAAATTTCGTGATGCATCATGTGACAGGAAGTGACAATTTCATCTGAACTTCTTCCTCAAATTAGAAATGAAAGGGCACAAGAACGCAACCTGAGAGAAAGTTGCGTAAGAACAGGTAACATGATTTTATAACCAAACATCTCTGTCAGGTTTTTTTCTGACATCAAAAGAATGATGTGTTGGGCTGCATGCGATGGAGGTCTGTAGATGCAAGCAGGAGGAAGAGGCTGTTCTGGAGCATGTAGGTTACCACAGATACATGAATGTCACACAACTTGGGTCATTCAAAGACAACAAAAATGTAAAGTAATATTTAAACAGTTCAGATGCAGAGTGAGACGAACCAAAGAGTGAGGGCATTTATAAAAGAGGACTGATCAGCAGACTGGACAGTGAACATTTCCTCTTCAAATCAGTGACTAATTTTATGTTGACAGTCCCTAGTTGCTTATGAATTCAGCGTTTCTTTAATAAGAGGAAGAATGTGTTATTTCCTCCCTCAAAACTTTCGTAGTTTCGTTTTAAAGTTAAACATAATCTTGCATATGTACAGTATATTAAGATATGTTCACATGTAAATGACAGACTGAAATATAGTTTACAATCTGTTTTCTTTGTGCATGGTGAGACAAAAAATAGTGCACTTCAAAATGATCATCATCATCATCAATTCATGTGTCTCATCTCTCTCAAACAGAGATGTTACCGTCCATGGTGTCCTTTAACCATTAAAAATGTTCCAGCTGCGACTCCCAACAAACCCACAGCCAGGCCCACTCCACAGTAAACATCTGGTCCCACACTACTGCCATGACTAAAGTCAGGTTCTGTGGAGGAACGTGAGAAAACATCATTACATTCACAAATCACTGTATTATTTCTATATTTAAGTGGCTTCATAAGATAAATCAATCACCCCAGATCATTGTTTGAGGCCTGTCCAGGGCCATGTGCTCCACAGTGCAGCTGTAAATGTCCCCCTCCCTCGGTGTGAATGTCAGGGTGGAGAGCTGATTAAAGGTTTGATCATTATTGGGATAATATCGACTGAGTGACACCCCCTCCGACACTGGAAGACCATTTCTGGTCCAGGTTACGTTGATGTCAGGTGGGTAGAAATGATTCACAAAGCAGATGAGGCTGTTTTCAACTCCCAGCTCAACTTCTTCTGAAGAGTAGATGATGCTCTCAGGGGGGTCTTTAGTGGGTCAAAAGACAATTAAAAAACATCATCAGCATATTATTAGTCATGTCACAACACAGAGAGAAAAGTTGAGGTTAACTTACCACTTTCCTCTGGTGGGTCTTCCTCCTCCTCTTTGCACAATACCGCAATTGTTTTACATGATTTCTTGGCTTTCTTAGCGTCTAGATACATGTGCAAATTCTCAAAGAGTTTACTTGGGTCGTCCACAAGAAATCTGGGCACAGTGTAAACAATCTCATCTCTGTCAAAATCCATGTATAACATCTCCTCAGCATCATACTCATACTGAACTTCAGTTGTCCCATTTTCAAAGCAGCCCACAACGTAGAGAAATTCATGGGGAACTGAAAAACAATGAAATAAAATAAAGTATAAATGTATGACAATAATACTTGACTTTCTCTCAGGCATTCATATTTTATACAGAAACTTAAAACAGTCAAAAGGTTTCTGTGAGTATCCGTGTTAGTAGAACAAAGAAATAAATGTGAAAGATATTCTTACTTTGTGAGAAGACACAGAAGCTGTTGATCATCAGGATTACGAGAGCCGAGCACTTCATGTCCGGGCTAAAGAACTTCATCATTGGAGACTCTCAGTCTGAAGTAATAGTTTAATCTCCTTTGCCAATCTGCACTTCATACATGTGATCACATAACCAGATCATGTCCAAAACAGAAAACTGAGGGAAGCTGGATTTTTAGTCCTGGTTAATCATCAGGAAGCTGCGTCGATGTGTTAATGAGATATTAGAAGCATCAGACTGTCGGAAATGTAAATGACGTATTTGGTAGACACAGGAGCTTCCTTGTTATGTAAATGTTGGTGGCAACACAGCCGTCTAACCTGTGGGGCAGGTTCTCGAAATGACAGTGTACATAAGCAGTGCAGATATTTATTTTGTAAATCAGCCTTTGGTTTGAAATACTTAAATCATAAAGCAGTGATTCACAGTCTCACAAACCCTCATCAAAGGTTTCGTACTGGCTGTTTCATCTAAAGAGCTGCCAGAGGCCAGAAACGCTGAACTATCCAGTGTCTCACAGTAAAAAAGACACTGCTCACGGAGATTAAACCACTGGAGTCTATGTAAAAGAAGTAAGAACAAACAAAAATATTCACCCCAGAAAGATTACTTTATTTACAGACATGCAAAAAAATGGGTCCAATTTTTCATGATGAATCTTGTGACAGGAAATATCTAAGCTTCATCCTCATATAAGTAATGAAAGAATACAAAATGCAACCTGACAGAGAATTCTCCATGTTGGGCTGCAGGTGGTGCTGGAGGTCTGCAGATGTGTGCAGGAGGAAGAGGCTGCACAACATTTGTTCATGGACTTTTCACATCCACATATGATGCAAGGTACCCTGGGTTGATGTTCTTAGACACTATATCAAGTTCTGCCTGTTAATTGCATTGTGTTCTTTCAAGATGCACTTCCGTTTTCACAGGAAATTTAATGTTTACATACAGTCTCTTTCAAAATAAACCCACTACGTCAGTTCAACACCGCAAATTGACTTTGAACAGGATTTAGCTTTAGAATCTTACGGGACGCTAACATTTCTCTCTCGGGTAAAGGTCGTGTTTGTTGGACCCATCCACCACTCGGACATTCGCCACCTTAACTTTCGTCCTTGTCCCGCAGCGTGTCCCCCTGACGCCGCTGAGCACCGTTAAACTATAACATGCCAACGTTAAAGGACCCCTTTTTTAGTTGGTTTCTGACACTGCAAGTTACTGCCTTAGATTTAGATGACTTCGGTGTGAGACCGAGCTCACGTGACAGAGACATGAATCAAGAGAGTAAGGGCTGGGGGCCCACTGAGACTGCTTAATGCATATGGCCCAGAATTTGGTGCTACGGCCGTGGTCACACCACTTTTAGTTCATTCAAAAACAACAAAAATGAAAAGGGAACTAATGTTGAACATAATTCAGATGCAGAGTGAGACAAGAGGATTGAAGAGCAAATGGATGTGTGTTAGATGATCTCTTCTTTATATTCATTCATTCATTTCTGTAAGTGCTTATCCTGGTGGGGGTCGCAAAACTCTCCAAATTGACACCATTTATCACAGCCACAAACTGTAAAAACAGAAATCATTGTTGGAGTTTAAAATTTCCGAGATCATGGATTACTTACGCTTCCATCAGACATAACAAAACAAAACAAAATCTAAGCTTAGAATAGTGATATTTCATCAAAATCACCTTTTTTCTGTCTCATTTAAATTTGGCCAAAATCAAACTTTTTGCATCAACAAACCAGCATGCACAACAAGAGAGACTTCAAGTACAGGATTTTGTCACGTCAGCTTTTAACTTAAAAAACATAAAAATTAAAAAATAAAATAAAATCAAATGGTAAATTTTAAATATAACTAATATGTGATGGAGGGAGGGTCATGTATTTCCCCCAGTCACTCTTGGAGGCCCAAGGAAAAATATCTGTAGCTTTGGCCAGGGTCAAATACAAAAACAACAACAAACAAACAAACAAATAAAAAAAATAAATACATAAATGAAAATTAAATTCATAAATAAAAATCAAATAAAGAGATAAATATACAAATTCAAAAAATTAAATAAATAAATACCTAAAAAAATAAAGTAATAGATAAATAAAATAAATAAATAAAAATCAAATAAAGAGATAAATATACAAATAAATAAACATAACTAATTAAATGAATACATAATAAATAAATAGATAAATAAATAAAAATTGAATAAACAGGAAAAAAAACGAAGTCAAACCCAAGCCACCCCCCTCCTCTGACGTATAAAGACCTCTCCCTACAAAACATATTTTTTTAATTTCTCAGTTTAGTTTCCATATTTTAGATAATGTAATCTTGCACTGAAAGACCCTTAACCCTTTGAAACCTGAAGTAACATCACTTGTCCTGCGCTGCTTTCAGACACCTCTAACGCACCTCAAACTGGTGCAATGTCTTTCAAAAACATGGGGACAAAAAAAGGCAATGAGCAACTTGGTAAAAATGTGACACAAAGTGCAATAAAATTAATAGATTTGGACAATTATTTTTTAAAAAGCTGGGGAAAAAACTACATAATTCTGATTATTATATATTTAAAAGTATGTTACATAATTATTTGAAGGTGATTTGTTTGTTTGTTCTTTTTTTTTGCTAATTTTCTTGTTTTTGATTTTTCTCTTTTTACTAATTTCTTCTTCTGTCATGTGTTTTTGAATGAACCCAATTTGCTCAGGTTTCAAATGGTTAAAAAACCACAGGGTATTTTCCCCTCTTCGGCCGGCAGATGGCGCCAGAGCTCCGCGGGTGTCAGCGGTGCTGCGTGTGGAAGAAGCTGCCTGTTGGTGCTGTTCTGGGGCATGTGGCTCAGAGGAGTGGGGCCGTCTTCCTCTCTGACCCGTCGATGAAAAAACAAACCCGAGCGAGCGGCAGCAGGGCCGGGGGATGCACAACGGCTCAGAGGAAACTGCTTTACAGGAGAAAAACCACGACTGCTGATGCTGCTGAACATGGAGTGTCGCCTCCTTTGCGGAATAAACCTAGTGAACGCTGATGTGTCCGGTCAGTGAGTTTTTAAAGGATAAAGATTTGGGCTCACACTTTGTTTTCTAACCGTTGATACACACATCTGCAATGATGCGGGCTGTGGACTGGAGACGAGCCGCTGCGATTGTACTCTGCCTTTTGGGATACCCTTTCTCCGGAGCTGTCGCCAAAACACTACCGGAGGACACTGGCACAGAAGGTAAAAAGTGATTTAAACATTTCGTCCTTTAAATAAATCTGGCTGTGTGGCTATTTTTGGTGGCTAATGGTGCCGCTAGCCTGCACGGATGCTGATGTGACCTAAAGTTAGCTAACGTTAGCAAGTTAGCTGGTGGCAGAAGGAGAGCAAGAAAACTTCTCTGAAATGTCTGCTATCCAGTTTGGTTTTTATGTCCCTGGATAACTGTTTGAAGCAACTTTATTTCAGCGTGACGCAGTTATATCTGTGTGAAATACTTTGTTAGTGGCAGAGGCTGAAAGCATGTCCTCATATTGTCCAGTATAATGCTGCAGCAGAGGAGTCCAGCTGCTGTGATTTGTCATTTTTAGCATCTCAGAAAACACTTTTTCCCTGTATGTTCCTGAGTGTTTATGTGGGAACAAGACTACATTAAACCATAATGTTACATCTTGTAGTTTTAAAGGATTTGCACTCTTTTGACTTTACATTTGTGCAGAAGAAGGCTGCAGTTTTGCTGTTTCAGTGTGTTTTTAAGCAGTAGGTCCTCATGTCAGTGGCTGCAAACATCCACCTTAAACTAACTGCTCAGGTGTCCCACTGCAGGTAGATGAACACCAACGACCTTAAACTTGATCATTGGCCTTTGTGCTGCAGCTGCAACTAATGACTATTTTATTGATTAATGAAATAATCAGTTTGAAGGTGTAAATTTCCCAGAGGCCAAGTTGACACGTTCAGATTGCTTGGTTTGTGCAGCTCACAGTCCTAAACACAAAGCTGATCAGGTAATTATCATAAAAACACATCCAATGTTAACATTTAGGAACATTTGAACCTTTTGGTATTCTTGCTTTAAAAAATACTTAACTAATGAATCAGTCTTTGAAATTTTAGTAGATGCATTCTCTATTTATTTCTGCCCAACTTTACTTTAATTACTTGTAAGATAAGTTAAATAAATAAACTTTTTTCTTCCCACACATGGAACTTAAAGTGTTGTAGCTGTAGAAGTACAAGAAGGTATGTATATTTAACATAACTTTAAAATCTAGTACACTGCACTGATCAAAATTTAAAATGCAGCATTTTAGTTTTTGCTCCCATTTTCCACAGGTTTGCCAAAAAAGACTTTATATGCACTTGATTAGGGCTGCAACAATTAGTCGACTAATCGATGACTAATCGACTATTAATATAATTAGTGACTATTTTAGTACTAATCGGTTTGAGTCATTTTTTGTAGAGAGGTACTATAAAAGTACCCCAAAATACTATTGCAGCTTCTTATGTTCAAATAGTGGCAGCTTTACACACTCTCCCACGACAGTGAATTAAAACCCTTTGGCGTGAGTACGAAACAAGACATTAGATGACATAATTTTGGGGTTTGGGAGAGACAGACTGACACATTTTTTGATAAAATGATTAGTCGACTAATCGAAGAAATAATCGACAGATAAGTCGACGATGAAAATAATCATTAGTTGCAGCCCTACACTCAATACAATATTCAGTACATATATATTTCTCTCATATTTTTGCAGTAGAGTGACTGGTTGGATGTACTGCCAAATTTACAGAAACACTGGAAATGGCTTATGGTGGGGAAATGCACATTCAGTTCACTGGTAACAATTCTGGTGGACATTCCTGCAGTCAGCACGTCAGGTTTAACTAAAAATCTGAGACATTTTTTGAATTCACTCAATACATTTATATTTTTTTAATTCATATTTAGCAGCAGTTTACTTGGTTGGATGTTCTGCCAAATATACAGAAATAACATTGGAAATGGGATACGGTAAGTAAGTGAACAGTCAGTTAACTGGCAACAGCTCTGGTGGACATTCCCACAGTCAGCATGGCAATGACACACTTCCTCCAAACATGGAACATGCGTTGTATTGTGTTGTGTGATAAAACTGTAGACTTTGGAGAGGCCTTTTATTGTGGCTATCCTGAGGCACACCTGTGTAGTAATGATGCTGTTTATTTAGCAATTTGATATGCAACACCTGTCAGGCGGATGGATTATCTTGGAAAAGGGGAACTTCTCACTGACAGGGGTTTTAAGAAACTGTGACCGAAATCAGCAAAAAAAAACCATGTCTGTTAAGTGAATAAAAAAAGTCTGAGTTATTTGATTTTAAGCTGTGAAAAGTGGGAGCAAAAACAAAAAAATGTGTTCAGTTTTCTTACAGTGTATATACATTATGACCCACTATTGGGCCTATATACAAATCGAAGCATGAAAAATACTAGAGCTAAAACTATTTAGTACATTTAAAAAGTTAACAAAAATGCCAAACCTTCCCTGGCTCTATTTCCTGACATTTTATAGAGCCTTTAATCTAGAAAATAATCTGATTAATTGATAATGAAAATATTCGTCAGCTCTTCTAAATAATAGCAGTATGGGGAAATATGTATACAGCATAGTATTGCTATTTTTGCGTGGCAATATATAATCGATACATGGACTCAAAGTATTTTTTTTTTAATGTATAAATTTTTAATATTGCATAAAAAAATGTAACCTTTGGGAGCCTATGAGAGTAATAAAATCAATTGCCTATTCCGTCCACTATTTTGCAGCAATGAAAATGATTGAAGAACCAGCTGAAAATTAGATAAACTTAAACAGACTTAGATAAAACTGATGTTGACAAAGTTTTCCTTTGGGGACCTCATTTGCAGTTGAAAAAAGTAATAAATGGCAATATATGTTACCACAAAATATAAAATATAGCAATAAAATTGTATTGTGAATTAAGTATTTTGATAACAAATGGGTCTCCTGGTGATTCCCTTCCCTACTCATGAGTAGTATATATACCAAGCATCCCAAGTGTTGTAAGACAAAGAAATACACAAATAAATTAAAAAAAAAAGACAGGAGAGGAAAATGTGTTGCAATCAAATGAAATCCATTGGTGATGTGTCTTGTGTCTGCAGTTAGCAGTGTATCCAAGGGGGGTATTTTGTCACTACTGTACAGCTGCCGACACATTCAAACTTTGTAAGACATCATGAATCACAATAATCTGTTGGCATCTCATTCAGCCACTAACATCAAAGCTGCCCTGTCACAACTAAAGTGGAGCCACATCTGTTTTATGTGTCACTTTTATCTCTCACTTGCAAGCACAAGCACGCACAGACAGCACTGGTCGTCTGTGTTCGCTTACATTTTTGGCTGGCCTACATTCGGTCCTCTCGCTACAACTGTGTTTACAGTTCAAGCATGAATGTAAACATACAGTAACTAATGCTGTAAATCAGTCAGGGTTTAAAAAAGCAACACTGAGCACAGATTCTTCTCCAAATTGACGAGTTAGTTTCTGATATTTTTATGTTTAGTTCAGGAGTTTTTGAAGTAGTTTCACTTTAAGGCCTGTCATCAGGAATTTTCTGCATTACAAAAATCAGCTGAATTCACAACAACATGCTCTGGTAAAGAACAAGGTGTAGTCTGTCCCGGCCTCTTTCTGCTCTCTGTTTTCCCTTTCTTTCTCACTCTCTTTCTGGCGGCCTCAGATTGACCTTCAGTAGTCCCTGGGGGGGTTATGTTCAGGTCGATACCGAGGACTTCTCCTGGTCTGTCAAGCAGACAAACATGGAACAGTGGAGCCAGACGGACAATCTCCCCGCAGATATAGATCTCACTCACATTACTGCTGCCCATAATAGGCATGGCGTTGCATCTCCAGCAGACAAACATTCGCTGAAGCTGGACAAGGCCTGCCAGGAAGTAGACCAATCCGATCATATTGTCACCAGCTAGCCAAGCTTGATTTTAATCATGAGGCTCTGGTGTGAGTGTTAACAGCAGATCCAGTTTGGGGAGGATATATCAGGTCATGAGGAGGCATTGTGTTTAGGGACGGGGCCAGCAACCCCCTGAGCCAAAGAGCAGATCCAGTAGAGGTGTGTAGTACAGTAGATGGGAGTATTTACTGCAGTAGGATGAAGAGAGTCCATTTGCTCTGCAGCCTGAGACACAATGATGATGTAACCTAATTGCTGTGTCCCCTGCTGAGTTAATGGGATCGACCATGGCGATCTAATCCTACTTTTAATCCCGATGAGAGAAAATAGCAGGCTAAACACCTATTGATAGCCCTTTTCTTTATTTACAATGGCAGAGTCAGTTCAACAAACAGGCGTGTGTTTGTGTGTGACTTTATGTTTCTGTTTTATATATTGCATGTGGAGACACGTTTTCTTTGTCACCGTTGATGACTCATACTTAATGGCAATGACCTTTTTGTGTATTCCTCGTTCTTTTCCCATAACCGTTTTATAAGGCTGATTCTTTTTTTCTTGTTTGCAAGATCACCAAACTGAGAGTCAGATGTTTGTCATTTATCTGAATGGTAAACAAATAGCTTCAGTCACTGCGTTTCCTTTTGCTGTGGTTTTACAAGTTATTACATCCAGAACACACAAGTTTGCTGGAGCTTGAAGTTAAAGTGGCATGCGTTGGTGTAGCTTTCATGAGCTTGAATCCTTATAAAGGGATAGTTCGAAACATTTGAAGTGGGATTGTATGAGGTGCTTATCCACAGTGAGTGTGTTACATACAGTGGATGTCAGTTGGCAGGCCCCCAGTTTGGTGAAGCAGGCTGCAGTCCGACATGGAAGCTGAAGCTTCTTTTTCCCACTGCACAAAAAGCCTGCAAACACCCCCTAACATCTGGCTTTTCATTATAATGGGAAAGGTTACAATTGGCATTCAGGCCCAGGTCACATGACTCTGCAGTAGTCATGGGTATTTTTATCAGCTCTGGCTCTGATAGGCATTTATGGAAACAAAACTCTTGAGTGAACCCGCTAATTTTAGCCCTTAACTGGTGAAATGCAACAAGACGGCACAAAATACAGTCTGTCTTCGCCCAAGCAGCGCTCAAACATAGTTTCACATAAGTGTGACGGAGTTTGAAAGAGTGACTGAATAAATAAGAGATATATATGAAAGAGTAACCACCGTGACATCTTCACTGGCTTTCACGCTGCTTTCTACTGTCTACTAACCTGTTATCTGGCCTGTCTGTGACATCGAACGTAACACACCAGCTCATTCGAACTTTGGTGCAGACCAAACGAGCGAACCCTGGTCGGCTTGAAAACTGGGGGTCTCGGTGCAAGTGAGGTGGGAAGTGCAAACGGACTATCAAGCAAACCAAAGAGAGGAACTGACGTAGAGCGCAGTGCGTTTTGGTGTTTGGTGTTTTTGTGGTGATCAAGCCGGCTGAAGGTGGTGGATTTCCATTTTCGGTCCTGGCCAATCGATGAGCCGGGTTTTCTTCTTCCTCATGTGTTTTTTCTTCCTGTTCAGTGGTCATTTCGGGCAATAGCGCCCCCAAACGAGCAGCTGTTGTAACTGCGTGACGTTGTCTGGGACAGTGGTGGTACTGCTGCTGCTTCTCCCACCTGGGGGCGTGCCGACAGATGTCAACTGTGTGTAATACACTGACTATGGATAGGTACCTCATGCAACATCACTTGAAAAGATCCAAACTATTCAGGATTTAGGTCTATGAAAAAAACACCTCTTGCATTTTTGTGACATGATTTCTGGCTCTTCTTGTACTCAACCATGTGCTCCTGCTTGAGATGGTGAGATATAAGTTTGCTGTTACCTTCTTCTCACACTCCTCAACATATTACTGTGATTTGTTCAGGGTTTGATGTTTTGTAACCAAACCAATCCCACATTGCTGATTATTTTTTCCATTTGGGTGCAATTAAATCATTGCAGAAGAAAAAAGAGGGCGTAGTCAACCATCAAACAGTGGAAAACAGTGAACACAACGTGATGGAAATTTGCCATTTTTGTTTTTTTCATGTATCAGAATTTAGGAAGGTTACAGTCTCCTTGTTGGTGCACACAGATCTGGTGTTTTGAGAGTTTTCTTAGGGATGTTAAAGTCACATGATTCATGTAGGTCATGATGTGTTTATCTGTTTCCATTGCACAATGTCACATCTTGCTTTTATTGATACTCTCTCGACCAGGCTTAAAACTATTTTTATTTTTAGCACTTCCACTCAGTTTTACAAGTCTTTACTGTGGAAATTTAAGTGAAGGGAAGTGCTTTTAGGGTTTGTTTGTGCTCATTATTTTTCACTGACATCACTTTGAGCTCCAGTAACTTGTAAAAAGTCGCAGATTCCAACAAGCTGCAACTGTGTTATACTGGATGTTGAGTACGAGCAAGCTCTCCACTCAGCCTCGTGTGCAGAAAGCATCTGTTCCCCCCCCCCCTCCCCTTTTTGGAAGAACACCAAACCCCCTCACACACCCAGTGGATGCCAGCCATACTATGCATTTCCAGTTTATCGCACCTCACTTTTATGGCGCAGAAATGCTTCGGCTCCTTATAACTTCTGATTGATACACCAAACATTCAAGCTGTAGAGGGCTGAAATACACTTACACACTTATTGTGTTTTCCCCGTAGTCTCCTCTTGGGTTCTTCTCTTTCTACTCACATTCAAACACACACAACCACCCTGCTGCTTTGGCGGCTGCTGCCCGGGATAATTGGTCTGCGATCGCAGCGCTGGGCAGGCAAAACTCTCTTTGATGCCTTTATCCTCCATATGGTACTCAACACACTCAGATAAGGAGTCAGTACAGTGAGGAGCAGTCATGGAGGTGCTGGCTTTGCTGCAGAATCTTCAGTGATTCTTCAGGGCCGACCCTCTTCTCTCCAGTTTATCGGAGCACAGAGGAGACTCCTAGCTTGTTTAACAATGATGTCACCACAGTAGTGATTTATTGGATGAGGATTGGGAGGGGGACTGTTGCATTTGTCAATCTGGAGTCTCCCAAGGGAGTTTTTTAAAGTGAGCACAGCTGGTACTCCTAACAGCATATCACTGGGAGTGGGACAGGAAGTGAGGTCATAATCTCTCCAGCGCAAACACACCAAATCTTAATGCAAATGGGGAATTTCTGTCAGATGTCTTTTTAGTTTTTGAATCCTCTAGCTGTGGCAGTACAAATGTATTAACAAGGGGGAATGAAATGAAGGGTTAGGAGGCAGCCACAGAGCGGATCTTCACACCAGACCTCTCAGGATAATGATGTGTACGGTTTGAAATTGACATGTTGGTCTGCCAAACCTCCCAACTTCCACCCATGCAAAGGTATCATTTGGCCCAGCGCTCTGTTTTTAAGGTGGAGCCCGCTGCACTCAGGCTGAACTCTCACCAGATTTGTCAGAGTGGTTCCTTGCTGACCGCAGGATCCCTGAGTGGGGGGAGGGGGACCCGTCTAGCCAGGGATATGTGTGTGTTAGCGTGTGTGTCACGGAGGGTGGGGTTACAAGAAAGAGTTACGACAAAATTCAGTTGCGGTGAGTGTGGGGGAGGTGGGCATGTTTAGGTGAAAGGAGAAGGAGGGAGAAACCTTTTCGGCTTAATTGAAAGGTCACAATGGGTTAACCAGCAGCCAA
This sequence comes from Epinephelus awoara, assembly GCA_035609425.1. Lineage (NCBI taxonomy): Eukaryota > Metazoa > Chordata > Actinopteri > Perciformes > Serranidae > Epinephelus > Epinephelus awoara. The sequence continues at coordinate 10,440,722 of CM069300.1, forward strand.
TGATCAAACAGGGTTTAGGTTCTCATGTGTGCAGAGACGGAGAGAGGAAGGTTGTGGGTTTGTGTGGATTTTAAATTATAGTGTTTTTGTAACGGGTTTGTTTTTATCGTACCTTTTGGGATACAAAGCTGACATTAACTTTGTGTTTGTTGTTCCACTTGTGATATACAGAACCTCACAGTGTTTGAGCTGCCTCCTCAGAGGAGTAAACAGATGTGTGCATACCTTGTTTGGCAGTGGTGGAAAGTAACTTTTTCTTTAAAACTACTGAAATACTGTACTTGTACAATGTTGAGATATTTGAACTTAACTTGAGTAATTCCATTTTCTGCCATGTTATAACTGTATTCAGAGGGAAAAGTTGTATATTCTACTCCACTACTTTTCTTTTGTTTCTTGAATCCCCAAGCTATCCATCAGTATTTGAAGTAAATTAAAATTATACTCACCCTTATCAGCTGCAACATGTAAGTAAGGTACACATGAATGCATTAATAGTTATAATCCAGTATTTTCAGAATCAGAATGATTTTTATTGTCATTATACTTCTCTGGATGTAGTTAAAAATCAATAAATGAATACGTAAATGAAAGTAGTCCCAGAAAACAGCAGTCAAAAAAAAGTGACACTTGGGCAAGTGCAACTTTAAAAAAGAATTTAGTAAAGGGCACTAGATAAATCAGAGGTGCAGTGTGTGAGATTTAGGGGGATTTAGTGGCATCTAGTGGTGAGGATTGCAACCAACTGAAACTTCTCCCGGTTAAAATTCCTTTGGTGCTCATTGTTCAGGAAGTTTTTACTGGGAGCCAAATTATCCACAGAAGACTCTTCCTCTCCAAACAAACAGACCAGGTGATTAAAACCTATAAAAACACTGAATAAAGCTGTTTCACGTTACATATCAGTGTTTCTCCAACGGTGTTTGGCTTGTCAAAGATGGGCGGCTAGCCTATTGCCTGCAAATGTGCGCTCCCCTTTTTTCTCTCATAACTTAAGATCCAGACGTTCAGGAGGTTTTTACTGGGAGCTGAATTATCCACAGAGGTCTCATTGTCTCTAAAACAAACAGACCTGTTGATTTAAACCAGTAAAAACTCTTAATAAAACAGTTCAACATGAAAAAAATCTGTGTTTTTCTGATACTGCTCATCGCCAAGAGGGAGCTAATTTCAGTTGCCAGTTGTTCTCTACTGTAGAAACATGGTGTTGCAATATGGCTGACACTGTGGATAGGGACTCGCTCCCTATATGAAATATACATGAAAGCACAACAGTTCTTATTTTTAGGCGATATATGCTGCGCTTAAATGTAACTTGTGAGCTCATGTTTACGACGTGAGAAGTCATATACATAAAGTCATAAAGTGGGGGCTTTTAGAAAATGAGGGAGACGTTCATATGGACTCTTTTTGTAAATCTGACAAACATGACCACATTTGAACTCAGCAATACACTACAGAAAACACAGTCACTGTATTACTTTCCATTTCTGCCAATATGTCCCCCTAAATCCTACACACACAACCTTTAAATTAAATTGACATATAATCTATGTATAAATGTACATATTATCTGCTGATCATTATCTCAACTAATCAATCATTTTATCTGTGTATTGAAATCGGTCTAAAGTAGGATGTGAAGATTTTTACCAGACCCATCTTTCAGAGTGTAACATGTAGTGAACTTGTGAAAATATCTTCAAGTGCGAGCCTTTCTTCAATCAACAGGCAGTCTGTATCCATTTTTTTTTATCCATCCTCTCCATTACTGAAGGTGTTTATATATACAGTTGTTTTTCCCCTCTGGTCCAAGGCTTCTTTGAGAGAGGGAAATGGTCCATTGTTTTAGAGGGGAAGTGCTGTTGGCCAGAGTCCAGGAAATGGTCAGCGGGCTCTCTCTTTGTGATTGGCCGGAGTGTGGAATGCCGTTTGTGTGGATTGGAGGCAAAGGGCCTGGCACTGAAACAAACGCAGTTAAAGAGACGAGTGTATTTTAGACGGCTGTAATTGTATCACCACTGTGTTTTGTGTCTGTATCACTCCTCTCTGCTTAACGCCAACACTCACATATATACTCTCTGATTGTTCACAGAGGTGACTCTGAAGGTTCACCTGAGCGATGCCAGCACTCACCAGCCCCTGGGAGGAGCCTCCATACAGCTCTTTGCCAACCACACGCCTGTAACCTCGGAAACCTCATCAGCTGATGGCAACACCTACCTGCGCTTCTCCTATCGCCTTGGGACACCGTTGGTCGTCACCGCAACCAAACAGGGATATGTGCCAAACTCTGTGCCCTGGAGTCCCTCACGATTACCTGGTAGGTGTGTGTGTGTGTGTGTGTGTGTGTGTGTGTGTGTCTGTGTGTGTGTGTGTGTGTGTGTGTGTGTGTGTGTGTGTGTGTGTGTGTGTGAGAGAGAGAGAGATATTTTAGGACAAATGCAGAAGGCACATTATGAAATAGCCACATTTAGACTGGGAGTGTCGGCTTGCAGGTTATTGATTTCCATGTGTGCAGCCAGTTTAATGTGTGTATGTTAGTGTGAAGTAGAAATAGTGTGAGTTTGTGCCAGGTGTGAGAGCTAATGATGAGTGGAGTGCTCCATTACTAATTTATTACAATAGATGCCAAAACCCAGCAAGGGGCCTGCTTAAGCTCCCCTTTCACTAACACACACACTTCCACACAAAATACTTCCCAAGAGGCGGCAGTACAGTGTGTGTCTGAGTGTGTTGCATGTTGGGGGGTGGACGGAGGGGGGTATTATGAGCCAACGGAACGGCGGCCAATTGGATTATCACGCTTACCAGCTCCGAACAATGGAGGAGTGAAAGGAAGGAAGGAAGAGGAAAGAAGTGCAGTTTGCTGGGTCAGACTTGTGTCCTGCTGCACAGCAGACAGGATGAAAGCAGGACGATTAAAAATGTATAAAGATGGTTTAATGACTTGTTATGTCAGATAGCGATCAGTAAAGTGGCCAGGTAGATTGCTGCAGTTTGTTTCTTATCTGATTGTGATTTCATTCTGTCCATTAATGTAGTGTGTGTGTACGCTTTGCGGTTTTTGTTTGTGTTCCAGTATTTTCCTCCATCAGCCTGGACCTGCTACCAGAGAGAGCTGCTACTCTGATGGTGTATGAAGATGTGGTGGAGATTGTGTCAGGATTACAAGGTAAACGCAGTGTGTGTGGTTACTTTTTTGCATTTGTATTTTTAGCTCTTTGTTTTTTATTTTAAACCATTTTCACCATGAAAACCCAAACCCAAATATTTTAAAAGCAGCAGATTGGTTTAAAACAAGCCTCAAACTGATTGTAAAATAATTTTAATCCCAAAGTCCATCAGTAGCTGGGTCCAGGTCTCATTTCTCAACACTGCCTACGCATAAAACAAGGCCTGAAAGAGGTGTATGACACTTCCCACCCAAAAGTTGTGATCTAGTAAAATAGACTCGATGGGAGAAACTTTGACCCATACTGATGAACATTTTGGAGACAGGAAACTGGCGATGCAGGTGGTGAGGTGGAAACCTGATTGTGGAAATGGTCAAATATTTTTTGGCACACTCCATTTTTGGATTGTGTCCGTACGTACATTTTCAGTATGAATCATACGCATTGTTTTATAAATGAGACTCCTGGAGTTTTTGATCGATGTTCCTCAGCAGATGAAGTTGAACTTGAATTTGAAATCTCAAATACTAGGCCAACAGTGGCAAGTAGTCTTCAAAACGTTCAGAAAAATAAATACTCCGAATCTGCTGAGGAAGATCGTTTGATGCGATCCAAGGCTCCAGAACAGCTAGCAAGGAATGTTGTGGTGGGATTGTTTTACAGTTGCTCTTCAAGAGTAAGATGTTTCCAACAAGGGGTTATTTCCAGGTCTGAAAAGTGAAGCCAATGCAGAAGTGCCTTAAATATACATTCAACTTCACTGTTTTAAAAATGAAGTCTGATTGTATACAAATCAATGAGAAAATGACCCAACTTTCAAGTCTTCTTCAATACAGCATCGTGTTCATTTTATAAATTATGGTCCCATTTTAGAGTAGAATAGACGATAAAGCAGGGTATGCTCTAGGTCGGGGATACCTTGTGATTGACAAGTTGCCACCACAGCGACTTCTTCCCCAGGATAGAGGCGTAGCCATGAGTATCCTTCCTAGGTCCACCTTCTTGTATAGTCCTGCAGCAGCGTGTGGTACTTAGAGGATTTGCGGTTTTTGGTCGGGCTGCTGATCTCGTGTCAGGTCAGGTTGGTCAAAGATTGGTCAAATTTGTGGGTGTGTTATTGCACATTGCAGTTTTGGTTTGGAAGCGGGTCCAATAATGGTTGCTCCTGACAACCCCCCCCCCAAATTAAAAAAAAAAAAAAGTATTATAATATTATGTGTCATGCATCATCTCCAAGTTTTGCAGGAGAAATACATTGTTGAACTAGAGTCAGAATCCACTTTGCTACCTATTTTTGATAATAAACAAATAAATTCACATATTTGTCATTAAGGAAGACTATATTTTGTCCTACATACACACAAAATTGCTCATTGGTGAGTAAAAACCCACCATCCTCCATCCCCACATGCACAAATATAAATCATGAGCCTGTCTTTGTTAGTCAGCCTCTTTGTTAAGGTGTGTGTAATTATATTAGATAAGGCTTTCTCACTCAGGCAGAATCAATATTGCCTCTTTGTCTGCTGGTCCTTTTGTGCGTCTGTGAGCGACAGGGGAGTAATTTAATGTGTCAGCTGTGCTGTCTGACTAAAAAAGAACTTCACAGACACATAAATATACAGACACCATTAACATGTAAACCTCTTGAGTACACACTGCCAGCAGCACGTGCCTGAGTGGAGCTCAGTTTCTGCCCTCTGTCCAGCACACTGTTTGTCACAATGTTGTGAACTTGGGCGCCCAGGGGAGCAATAAACCTCGGCATGTGGCATGAGAAAAGAGAATAAAAGAGGGGGGAGAGGAGGAGGAGGAGGATGATACAGTAAGTGCTGGAAAGTGGGGTTGTGGGTGGAGCAGTTGGAGAGAAGAGGGGAGAAAGGGGGATGGGCAGAGCGGTGTCCAACAGAAGGAGGAACAGATGAGGTGAGGGGAAAGTGGAGGGAAAAAAGATGTGAGGAGTTGAGGAAGGGAGCACACAAAGAACAGAAACAGGGTCATTTCCTCCCACAAAAACAGAGACAGAGACAGGAAATAACATCCACACCTGAACTTCAAGAACAAGCGTCAGGCAGAAACATAAAAGTTAAAGGATGCACTCGCTGCAGAGCCAAATTGCATGTGGAGCACAACTAGAAACACAGTGAACACTGGTTTACAGCTGGATGTGTGTCTCACTGCTCAGGAATGTGCACTCGGTACAGTCAGACCACAATGACATCACCTTGCTGAGTCCAGCTACATGCAGTTTTCACCGTTTATTACTCTTTATGTATAATTTGTTAATGGCAGGCAGAGGCTGGATGGATGGCAGCGATAGGGAGAAATGAAAAGGAAACTATTAATTGCGCAGCAAAATATCAGAAAGAAGCATCATGCTGGCCGAGAGAAAAAGTGGAGTAAGGCATTATCTCCAATGTATTGATCCGGAGTTGCCTCCACTAAGCCTAATTCGATGGCTGAATTTATAAAAAAAAGCATTAGGCAAAGACGAGGAGTAGAAAATTGCCTTGTAAAACATTCTAAAACAACATCAGTGTGCGAGATGGACAGTTGCTGTCGGGTGAAAACCTCTTTACCTAAATTTTTTCAGATTGTCAGATTTCTTTTTAAAGAGGAAGCTGGTTTTATATAGCCTATGAAAATTTTTTATTTTGTTGTTTGCCTTACAACTGTGACTACTATATTTACAGAGTTAGGGCTGTGCCCGACTCAGGATTTTGTCATTTGAATCGGATTTGGCTGTTCAATACAAATATATGACTATTTGTTCCTTTGTTTCCATTTAAACTATCAAACAATTTATTGAACTACTGGATTTTCAGGTGGGATTCGGCCAGATGTTCGAAGTGACAGCGATGTTCATGTAATGTAGTAAACAAGCCAAGCTATTCTTCTGAGCTAATGCATGCTAACTACGCTAATAATGGATTGGAAATTTACAACAACACTTTTTGTCGTCACAAGATACCAAAAACAAGCCATAGACTGTATTGTGTTAAGTTGCTTTGAGCTGTGAATTCTCATCTAAGCAGAAAGATGAAGATAACATTGTCCTGGAGCCTGACCAGGCAGCTGCCGTCATCTTACTTGTACTCACCCTGGGTATGGGTCTGCAGCTGCCTGTACCCGTCACACACATCCTTAAAGAGTGGACAGGATGACGTCACATGGTGTAATGGTTTTTTAATTTATTTATTTAGTTTTGTCAGCAGTATACAAAGCAAAAAATAAAATATGATTAATTAATAAAAAAGTAATTACTCCCGCTGCTCAAATTTTTTCACACTTTAAGAACTTTGTAGAACATTTTGGGAGAGATTAAGTGTACATGTAAGTGCTATATGTTGGGGGAACTTAAATAAAAACAGAATAGCAGTCAATGATATTTGCTGGACTAATCATCATAGGGTCTTTTGTACGATACCTCCACAAAATCTGGTCGTAATGGTCTTACGTATGTCACCAGCTTTGCCCAGAATTTAACGAAGACATTTTTCTGATGGTGTTATGATTTTACCCTGGACAGGAGTGTGACAGTGAGAAGCACTGACCCTGCAGCTACTTCTGGTAAATGAAATGTCCCCAGAAGTAGCTGCACACTGAGAAATCACAGTTGCCTGAGGGCTCTCTGCCTGATGATTCAAATCCTCGACTTTCAGGGGGCAGCCCTACACAGATTCAATATACGTGTTCGTGTTTTCATGCTCAAATTACATATATCTGCACCCTACTGAGCGCACTTTTTTAGTTTCTGAATGTTAGGCCTTTTTTTTATTAGAATCCACCAGGACAATGTTAGAAAATGTAGAGACTAATTTGAAAAAATATATCATATTGGAGTCATCCTAGTGGCATGATGGTCTAAGATGCATCTGTTTAATTTCAGCTAGTACCTGTGAGTGTCATCCTCTTCTCCTGCCTATCTCGACCATCAACTGCCACAAGCCAAATAAAATCTTGTGTTTGTGTTTTCTGATGTCTCTTTGGCGCTCCTCAAGGTTTACGGCATCAGCCTAGCGTTCACTTCCAGCGCAGAGCTCTGAGTCTTCCCTCCAATACATCCTATGCCAACCTAACTGCTCTGCTCACCGTGGCCAGCTCCCCCTCGCACATCCAGCACTTCCCCCACCTGCAGGTCCTCAGCGGCAACGGCACAGGTGAGTCTCGAACTGGTGTATGGTGACAGACTTGACTGTAAAAACAGGACCAAGGAGAGTTGGGCACAGATGACAGAGGAGGAGGCTGCTGAGAGGAGGTGGGGAGTGAAGGGAAGAAGCAGCAGTACATCAGAGAGACTCTACCCTGGAGAGGCCTCTGTATCTGACCTCCTGAAACACAATAACCCCTGTGTGAGTGTGTGTGTGTGCTCTCTGTCTAACACCAGCTTTCAGGCAGTCTCATCCACTTCTTGATGTGTCTGTGTGTTGTATGAATTTGTGTGTACTTCAGCTTGAATACCCCTCAAAAGCTCCCCCCTCCCCACAGCTCGTACCTTCTCCCTCCAGGCAACGCGAGCATACTTGTGCTTTGTGACACTTTCCACACTCAGTCTCTCAGCTTTTTCACTCTCTACCCTGCTTCCTTCTTTCCTGTCTTTCCCTTGTTTTCTTTCCTGTCTGTCTTTCCCCTGACAGCTCTGCTTTATCTACGCCTTTTCATGTTACGCCACCACCCGCCGCCTGCTCCTTTCTTTGCTCCCCCTCCTTTGCACCTTACTCCCACTCACTTTCCTTTTCGCTGCATTTTTCACTCCAACACTCTCTTGCTTCTCTCACAGGGACTGAGAAGAGGTTTGAGTTGACTCCTGTAGCGGCAATATCTGTTCACTTATTGGCCAGCGACGGAGTGGAGCTGCAGGTGAATGAGCCAATCACGGTCTCTGTCCCCCTGCCGGCTGACAGTGGCCTGAAGGAAAATGATCATATCCCTGCTTGGAGATTTGACCCGCGCTTGGGTATGTACTGACAGAAACACTTTGTAAGCGTGAAGTTTTCTCACCAACACCTTCAACTAAAATCTTAGAAAAATAGCACCATTAAAAAGTGCAGTGCTGTTATATATTTACTTCTAGGTAAATGAGGCCTACTTCCTCAGTGAATGATTTATGACATTATCAGAGTAGGAGCATTAATACAAACCACGTGTGTGTCCACACAGTGCGGCCAGGTCACAACTTGTAGCTGTGTGTCTGAGTGATGAATGAATTTATTCATAAGGTCATAAAAAATGACCAGCGTGCGGTGCCACATTAATCTGCAAATCAAAACAAACACTGCCTCACATCACAAGATTGGACCGTGGATGTATAATCTGCTGCAGCTCGGTTAAATCTTGAACTGAGCTAAACAATGGCTAAGTGCTCTGCGGTGCTGGCTCCTACGGCAGAGACCCTTCACGCCTCTGTGGACTCTCTGATTTATTTCAGCCATCTTTAATCTATGTTGTCAGATGTCCCGCATTGTGACACACCCAGTTCTTCTTGGACAGGCTGAGCTGAAACACGGTGATTAGATCATCAGCTGAGTCAGAAGTGTCTGCACAACAAAACATCCTTTGCTGTGTGTACATTAGTCTCACATTTCCAGATCAACTGTACATTATGTTTGTTCTCTGCCAGGACCTATTAACATTCTTCTGGTGAAATGAAATGTACAGGGTCAGTGGGTATAGAGCTGAAACACTGAGTTGATTAATCACCTAGCTGTGAAACAGAATAATCTGTAGCAAATTTGATAATCAAATAATCTTTTAAGTAGGGTTGTACCCAACTCAGAATTATGTCAGAAAAATCACACCAATATTCAATTATTCTTTTTTTATATATATATAAAGTTTCAAAGTTTAAACATGGCCCAGCTTGATGGTTAGTGTGAAAGCCGCATATACGTAATGTAGTTAACAAGCAAAGTGCGCTAAGGACAGAGCGGAAATGCACAATTTTTTTTTCCCAACACTAGATATCAAACAAACGCCAGAGACTGTATCGTACTAAGCTGATGTGAGCTGTACTTTCACCACATCAAAGCAGAAGAGAGAAGATAATGTCGTTTCAGAGCCTTGTGATGTAAAGTTTCTCCTCCTCTGTGCCGCTGCGTCTTGTCCTCCGCTTTCTGTGCCAAAGAGTTTAGTGAAAATCAAGAGCACTCACTCTGCAGCTAAATCTTGGGACCAAAACGTCCCCAGAAGTACACTGCACAGCACATTGACTACCCAAAAAAAAAGACACTGAAGCAATCTCAGTCCACTAAGAGATTTCTGACTGATGGTTCAAATCTCTGACTTTCAGGGGGCACATTTGAATGATTTTTAATTCATTTTTTAAAACCTGCAATACTCAGTTTTTGGCCACATGGGGACAGCAGGAACAATGTCACCCAGCTGACATTGGGCAAAAGGCAGTGCACACTCTGGATAGGTCACCAGACTATCACAGGGCTGACACATAGCAACAAGCAACCATTCATGCTCACATGCACTCCTACGGGCAATTAAAAGTCACCAGTTAACCTAACCTGCTGTCCGACCATGGGAGGAAGACGGAGCACCCTGAGGAAACCCACTTTGACACAGGGAGAACATATAAACTCCACACAGAAGGGCCCCAGCTTTGTGTCTGAGTTTGAAACCAGAACTGACTGCTCCACCATTGATATATTTTTCGAATATTTTGGAGTGCCTGGGTTGCCTTCCTGTTTATTCTATTTTTACCCCATTTTCCAAGAGCCCGGACACATTTTCGATCTACATTTGAGTATACGGAGCAACGAGTGATCTCTTTTTTTTTTCTAGCATTCATTAGATGTTCTGTTTGTGTCTGTTTTTAGCTCTGTAATTGGTCTCCACCAACTCATGAGGGAAATATGTGGCACTGTGGCTGCTAAATTCTCAACAATGTTCACCAGCTAGTCACTAGAGAGTAGTTAGACTGAACCAAAACAGTAAAGTTACAGGCCCGAAAACCAAAACAGTGAGCTTAAAGATGCTGAAACTCTCCAGTCTCCATGGAGCTGAGTGGAACTACAGAGTCTCGGAAAAACTACCTCCACCAAGGCGATTATGCTTATGGTTTGGTTTGTTTGTCAGCAAGGTAACAGAAAAACTACTGGCCTGATATTGTGAAACTTGCTGGAAAGGTGTGGCACGGGGTCAAGGAAGAACCCATTACATTTTGGAGCCGGTCCGAAACACAGGGCTTTTTCAGTTTTGTTAACATTGCGAGAGGCCATTTTGCCATGGCAGAAGTCTGTGTCCTTTGAGTGCCCCTCCAGGTCTTCATGGCTTTGTCTTTGTGAGGAAAGATCTCAGCAGCTTTAAGCTAAAATGCCAAGTATTACCTGGCCCCAGCCTCTTAAATGTGAATATTTGCTGATTAACTTCCTCGTCTGTGGCAATAAACTAAACATCTAAACTGTAGATGTTACAATACAAGCAATTTGAGTATGTTAGCTTTGTCAGCAACAAATTGTGACAGGCTTTTTTCACTATGTCACTGTTTTCTGACATTACAACAGATTAATTGAACATGAAAATAATCGTTAGCTTCAGCCATGGTGCGATCACCTTAAACCAGTCATTCTTGTCAAGGGTTTGTGAGGTAGACACTGGTAGATACTTTATTAAGATGACAATTTTTCTCGACATGTTTTATAAAAGAAATAAAAGAGAAAACTTGGAGAAGCAGTAAACAGTTGTTGCCCAACAGATTGAGGCGTACCCCTGCAAGTTCACGTGTTGAGTCAGACTTCAACATTAACAGGAATAATAAGCCACATGCCATTGGGATAAATCTCTTCCACATTAAACATGTTTTGGTCCCAACTGTATGTGAGATGAGACTCGCACTTTACTAAATCTACCCTAAAGATGTTCCTGCTAAATTAGGAACATTTTATTAGGGTAATAAATTTTAAAATTGGACCATCTTTGCTCTTGTGATGGTTTTAAGGATCTCGAGGCTCAGTTTTAAAGTGCCCACAGTATCAACATCAAGAGCTTATAAAAAGGGCTTTGATAAAAGCTGAGGGAACACACACACACACACACACACACACACACTCACACACTTGTAGCCTACGCACAGCCTGTAGCAGCAAGTATTTCCACAACAGAAGTCATCCCCGGACCCCTCTCCGGGCTACATCTCGTGTTCCTTAGCAACCCCGCCAAATAAGTAACACAACAGAAAGTCCCTGCTCCTGATTGAGTGTCTTCACTGAGCGCTTAAGTGTGTGAAATGTGCGTGTGTTGAAATGAGGATAGAAAACAGACACAAAGAAAAGATCTTTTGAAACCCGTCTGGTGCCTTTTTTGGTGGAATACTTCAGGCTGATGAAAGCACCCTCACAAAGAAGCTCAGTTTGTTTACAAAGTGGGCACATGGACGACACACACACACACACACACATGCAAAAACCTGTTTGTCTTGTGTAACTGACAGCCTCTTATGTATTGTTACATGTTAACGGAGCGTGGTGGTAAAAATGATGTCATGTTGGAACAGATCAAATTCACCTGGTGTCATTTGTAAACAGACGCACGTTCATCCTGAGAGGAGTATGATAATGCAAATCAGCTTCCTCAGACATGGAGACGACTATCTGTACAACAAAAAAGACCCAGTGTCAGCTGTGTTGACTTTGCATGAATGGGCGAGAAGCAGAAGTGATATACAGGCTGTATTGACGTTACAAATGTTTGCATTGAGTGTAAGCAGCCGCCAGAGTCTCTGCAGTGTATTGTACTGAAGCGTGGGAACAGAGTCATTAAATGTCACTATTAAACAGGTCAGTCACACAGAGAGAGGACTCCCTTGTGGAAACAATCAGTCAGAACCAGGGTGAATCCTGGCAGGGCTGGGCACAGGGCTTAGTGTGTGTGTGTGTGTGTGTGTGTGTGTGTGTGTGTGTGTGTGTGTGTGTGTGTGTGGTGCTGAGTCACACAGCCTCTCTCGTTTCTTCTGCCTTTTCCCTTATCTCTCCTTCCATTCCTCCTTGTGTTTCCTCTCCTTGTTGTGTTTTTCCCCTTCCAAGCTCTTCATATATTTGTCTTTCCTCATCGAATATCCTCTCCCTCCCTTCTTTTTTTGGTTCCTCCCTCCCTCCTGAAGATCGATGCCGACATTTGACCACTTGATGATGTATAACTGGGAATAAACAAAGAGACAAAGTGGCTTTCACCACGTTAGCCCTGAGACCCAAAGGAGGGGAAGTGTGGAGGCACAACTGAACGTTTCCTCTTGGAGCAGATTTACTGTGAGCCAATCAATCAGGGACTCTGGCTTTGTTGTGGGGCTTTTTTTGGTGCTGGAGCTGCCATTGTGCTCCTATTCAGAAGCCCTCAGTGACATTTGACTGAGCATGCTGCCTCCCTGTGGAAGAGTTAAGTACTGCCAAAACACTCAACTCTGTCCCACAACCGAGCTTGAATACGAGTTTTTAAGAGATCTTGAAAAGTCGTACAAAGCATTGAATTCAGTTTTCTCTAAATAAACCTTAAGAGGTGTTAAAAGGTATTGAATTTAAGACACATAAGTCCTTGTAGTTTTAGTCATAAAATGTTTTTGTATCTGATTGCTGTTTGTGGGTTGACATTAGGTTGACATTAGGAGCTAAAATCAGGATTGTGCACACAGGAGGATGTTTAATCAATTTCCATGGAGTCTTTGTGAGCACCAATAGACCTGTAGCAAACACTGTTACTACTGCTTGTTAGTAACAGTTGCTAGGTGATTCATTTATTCATTTGGAGAAGTGTTAACTTCAGCAGAAACATTGCTTTTAGATATACCATACAGGATTTTCCTATAGACTCATACAGAAGTAATTACTCTTAATCATCACTTAGGACCCACTTGAAGTGTGTGGTGCTGCAGAGACTCTGCCCTCTGCCTGTATTCTCTTATTTTCTGTGTTCAGGGCCTTTATGGGCGTGTACCCCACAGCGCTCTAGTGAAGTTGGGCCTTTAAAAAAGGTAGCGACGTGGTGCCAGACTGTTAACAGCGGGTATCCAAGAGACATGGCGCCAAAAACAAAAGGATATATACCGAGAGTGAATCTGGGGTTGGTTTGTACTTTCACTTTCGCTGGTGAGCATGTTTATTAGCAACATCTCACAACCTGCGTAGTATTCATTTAATCCATCCATCAGTTTTGTGCTTGTTATCCAGGTCACATCAACTTGATTAATTTTATCGTCAGGAGTTGTTTTATATTGCTAGGACTGCTGAAAAACAAAGATAACATAAAATAACTCTCGGCAGTATTGTGTTTACTGGTTTTTTGTTAAACTGAAACACTCATTACATTGCACTGTATGTGGTGTTAAAATGTTTAAGAAAGTGTTAAATTTAACTTCCACTGCTGTTAATGGAGTTGACATCTGTCACAGTAACAAGTCCTTCTTCTTTAAAGGCACCCTTTAAAGGATTTGTCACATTTTGTTTGTAAACACAACATGCAAATTTGGTCCCTCCACTTCAGCTCAGTGAATCTGAGAGTGTAGAGGGGGTCAAGAGAGAGTGAGTGAAGAGAGGGAGTGGCATCCACAGCACAAATAAACACACTCACACCTCTGCACAAGCCTGCAGCAAAGTGCTGCATTGCCATATTTGTGTGAATTCAGCTGAAGAGCACACTTTAGCTTTTCTGCTTTGTGTGTGTGTGTGTGTGTGTGTGTGTGTGTGTGTGTGTGTGTGTGTGTGTGTGTCTCAACCCTGCCATCGATCAAACAGAAACAGACTTGCAGCTCACAGCCACCAAGCAGAGGAGAGAGACGGAGACAGCAATGTACCCAGGGGGCAATGTTTTTATAGAGTCTCAACCTCACGCTGCTATTGGCTGGGGTCTACACACCACTACCCAAAGGTTGACACCCAGAAACACCACGAACAAACCAAAATGAGAGAATACAGGAAGAGGGCATGTTCTCTGCAGATGCAGACACTACCACACTCTTCTCATGGGTCAGAACATGATTGAGAGGGATTACTTTTTTGTAGGGAAATCCAACAAATAAGAGCGCTGCTTTGTCTATACTGGGTTAACTAAGAGTCAGATCGGAGGTCGCTGCAGGCCTTGTCAGTTGTCACATTGTCCTTAATGCATTCTGTGAACTGGCACACTGGCTCTTTTATAAAATAACTTTTGGGAAATACATTTTCAAGACCTGTGGTTGTGTGTGTGTGTTTGCAGGTGCCTGGATAAAGAGCAGCTGGGGTCACGTGCAGCGGGAGGGCAACCAGCTCAGTCTGACCTACATTGCTCCTCAGCTGGGATATTGGGTGGCCGCCATGTCTCCACTGCACTCAGGTGAGAAACTGCTGTAGAAAGCACAACACACATTTTGTCACGTCATGTATGTGCTCTGTATGTGGAAAGATATACAGTATCTTTATAGTCATATTGACAAATAAGGGCATTTTCATATTAGGCACAATTGATTCATAGCATAAAAAAGAGCACCAAGTGTAAGATCCCGAGCCCATACAGTGAAGTCTCAATGTTTATGTTTTGGAGAACAATGTCAAGGACGACTCTCTTGCCTGCCTTCCAGCTTCATCATCCATGGCCATACGGTTCAGAGGATTGCATTGAGAAATGTCTTAGCAACCCAACCTGCAGAGTACACATCAGAAAGGGGTGACTTTCTGATTTTGCCACTCCAGAACAGTGTGCAAGCTTAAACTGGTTTGATTTGAGCCAGCATTTGTTATTATGACGTTTTCTGGCAAAATAAAAAGTAGTCTACATCAGCAACCTCTGCCGACGGCGTCACGCCACTAAATCCAATTTGTATTGCATTGGAAATAAGCATCATGACAATGTGATTAACCTATTATTATGTTTGTTAATAAACGTACTAATGGAGCTACTAGTGTCAGTCAGGCTGTGTGCACGTAACTGCCAAGCTGAGCCCCAGCAACATTACGGGGATCAGGTTTAAGTTGAGGTAGGAGGGGGAAGATGAGTGCAGTGCAAATTGTGTTTTTTGGGGTGACAAGAGGGTTCTCTCTCACCGTTCTATGTTAAACGTAGGGACACAGAATGGGGGGCGTTGTTGTTCGGCCATTTAGCTGGCAGCAGAGGTAGTAATAAAGCTGGGTCACATTATGGTCCACTCAGATGCAGCTGCTGAGTCACATGAGACACCTGGTGGTAAAATTCTAAATGCTGGTCTGGTCTGGTGTTTCCCTTGATATCAAAGCGTTGTGAAACTTTTTTTCTTTGGCCGAACTTAGTACTTAGAACTGTAATTGAGACCACCTTTTCATGTGGAACCGGGAAAAGATTGATGTACCGTGACCAGGTCTGATGCACCATGTTAACTTTAATCAAACAAACTGGACTTGGGGGTCAGATGTAATCAGATCGGGCCCATGTCCCTGATGTGAAAGCCTCTTAGAAGGAATAGGAAAAAATATTTTCCCACCATGTTTTTTTTATCGTAGACAGTAAATGAAACCTTGATATTAAAATATGATCTCTCGTCTGTCCAACAGGTCCCGTGTTTGCGAAGGACATCAGCACGTACCACACCTTTTTCCTGTTGGCTATACTGGGAGGCATGGCTCTCATCCTGCTCTGCCTGCTCTGCCTTCTGTTGTACTACTGCAGGTGTGTGAAACATTTCCATGGCAATATGATCTCATCTTGAAGACTGTCTGAAGTTGCCATATTTGTCTCCAAAATGAGGAATCAAAGGCAACATTTTGACAGTGTCAGGAATTTACAGTAATATGAGTCAGTTAGTTCTCATGACTGGTTGTGGGGAATATGTGAATGTACAGTCGCTGACTAATTTAGACTTTATGTTTTTGTACTTGATGTTATCCGGTACCTGTTGTCTCTGTGTTTTGCAGGCGTCGTTGTTTGAAGCCTCGAGGGTCTCACCGTAAGCTGACACTGTCCTCCGGTCTAGACAGCAGTAAGAGGGACCAAGCCACCTCCATGTCCCACCTGAACCTCATCAGCAACGAGGTCTGTCTGACTTAAATGATCCACTCACTAGTGTACAATGCACCGTCCTAAGCCCCTTTCACACATGCACTGCAAACATGACATTATCTAGACATTAAATGTTAAATGGATTTACTTGTCACATTCAGTGTACTGGTGGATGACGCTACCATACAGTTTTTAAACAATCACCAGCACTCACAGAGCAGGAGCAAGCAATTTAGGGTTTAGTATCAAGCCCTTCAGCACGTGGCTGAGGATCTGTCGGGAATTGAATGGCTGATCTTCTGATTAGTGGACAGCCTGCTTTACCTCCTGAGCCACAGCCACCCCTGCCCCTGGAATCAGACATTAAACAGACTTTATCCTGCCAGCGTCCCAGTACAAAGTCAGATTAATGTCCGATTGTGTGAATAATCGCCCGGAGAATTCACAGTGATAAGATTTCTATCATGCCAATTGCACGAAACCCGAAGAAAACAAGAGGAGAGGACGGGTCATTTACACGAAGATGGCAACAAAATCGCCAAACAAACTCCAGCAACGGCTTGATTGTGTATGACCAAATGATGAACCGGCTTTCCGACTATGGTGTAATCCGCGTTGTTTTTTGCGTCCTCTGCCCAGACGCCATCACTCACATAAACCAAATAGAGTCTTTCCAGTTGGTGAGAACGCTGCTGACACAGACAATCTCCTGTATTGTGTTACCTGTGTGTGAAAGGGAAACTTTGTTGAATGTCTGGACCTGATTGTCCGGGCACTCTCTGGAGTTAATTTGAGAGAGCGGCTTTAGTGATTATCAGACGAAGTCCTTGCTCTCTGTTTCAGGGTAAATCCTTCATCTAATATTCCTGCAGTGGGTGGAAAAACTAATTTCTTGAACTAGCTAAACTATCTTAAACTAAACACTCATTTTGTCTGTGATGTGATTAGTTTAGTAGATATGATGATTTTCTTTGGGTTGTGTCTGAATTATATCTCACTTCACACTGAGTATATTTGAAAAGTTTCTTACACTTCAATATTTGTCATCTCTAGGTGCAGTTGGAACTTGTTTCCACAGCGACTGAGCCTGACATGACTACACCGATGCTGAAGCCCTCCTCATATGAGCACCAAGACAATCAACGTCAACACAGCCTAATCCATCACAGCAAACACAGCCGCTCCTCGCTCGGCAACAACAGCCACCACGGCTCATCTCTTGGCAATCTAACGCCTCGCAGCAGAGACTACCGGCAGTCTGTGGAGACGTTCCAATTAAAGTCTGCCCTTTCATGTGGAACAGACAGAGGCTACCGTCAATCATATACCTCCGTCTGCTCATCCAGCAACCCCATTTCAGACACACTGTCATCAGCCAATCACGGTCAGGTGTCGGCTAACCAGCTGAGCAATGTCGGGGTTGTTGATTGCATCTCCCCCTCCTCTCCTCCTCACTCCCCCAGCAGAGGGGAGGGGTGTGAGTGCAGAGCTCCTGACTACCTTCTGTCGCGCTCTGTGGACCACCTGGAGCGTCCCAGTCCCCCGTTGCTGTCTCGGCCGGGCCAGCTGCTCTGCTGCGGCTCCGTGGACCTGCTGAGTGGAGGAGAAGGCTACCCGAGGGTGCGTCCTACACTGGTGATCCCAGCACACTACATGCGGCTGCCCGGGGAGCACCCTCTGTCTGGTCAGGCCCTCCTGCTGCAGACTGACCAGCAGAGTGATCTGGAGACCATCCAGGCTGAGCTCAATGCCTCACATTCCCAGCAACCCCTGGGGGGAACCCCCACTGACAGTGCCCCACATCCCAACAAACAGAGTGATGGAGAACGGCTTGGCCTGTCAGAGTCTCTTTCTATCCCAGCAGCACTCGGGGATACAGGTCTCGTGGAAATAAACAGTGAGGACACCTTACTGGCTGAAAAGACTTTAATGGAGCTAAGGGGAGGGAAGCCTCTGCCTCACCCACGGGCCTGGTTTGTCTCACTTGACGGACGCTCCAACGCTCATATTCGCCACTCCTACATCGACCTGCAGCGGGCGGGATGCCACAGCAACACACCAAGTGGAGGAGGTCAGCAGAGTAATGGAAAAAGTGGGAAGCGCGGCAACGATGCTAGTCTGGACTCCGGCGTGGACCTGAACGAGCCAAGAGCAGGCCGAGGGAGAGGGAGAGACGGGGGGCGGGAGGAAAGAGATGTCGACAGGTCGAAAGGCACGACACCAGCCATGGCGTACACTCAGCTGGTGTACGTGGACGACCTAGACGTGGGAGGCAGCGAGGAGGAGACGCCCAAGTGCAGCCCACAGGACAGTATAACAGGACCCATCCTGTCAGACAAAGTGGAGGGTGAGAGAGGGGATCACTGTCAGGGGGATGTGGAGGGGAAAAGAGTAGAAGGGGTACAAATACACGAGGAGCCGCCCTCACTGTCCTCATCCCCTGCTTCTCCTCCTCCCCTGCCAACACCAGAGGGAGAGACGTTCAGGACTGATCATGTGCTGCTGTCAGTCTCTCCTGATGATGATGCAGCACACGAGGATGGAGAGGAGGAGAAGAAGAGTCCCTGGCAGAGGAGAGAGGAGCGACCCCTGCTGGCCTTCAACATGAAATGATAAACAGATGACCACTTCGAGGATAGGTTCACATTTTTTGTCACAGAGTATTGATATGCCCATATATGCATTGAATGTGTTTTTGGTCGGAGTAATTGCTCCTCCTGTCCACACTGGCTCTTCTTACAGCTATTTTAAAGGGGAGCTTCAGTATTTTTAAACATATTTTCCCATCTTTTTGTGACTAAGTGACTAGTGGGAACAACAATTTCTGAAATTGGTCCAGTATTGAGAAAGAGTGCTGCTATGGAAAGGTCCCTACCAAGAAATGAAACATTTTTCTGTACCTTTCACTGATCCTGTCTGTTTTGTGTCCATGTCTCGCTGACAGAAAGGCTCACTCTGAAATTTCACAGACTTTCTCACAATTTTGAAATCAACTAAATATTCAGCCATGTCATTGAAAATTTTGTAGATAAGACTAAGATACGCCGTCTGTGCTCCAACACGAACAAACAAAGAACTCTCTCCAACTCTCACTCATGTTTCCATTGGTTACCTCCTGCAATAAGGTACCTCTCATGAGAAAGAGACTTCTCCTTTAGCAAGACTTGGACACAAAACAGACCAGATAAACTGAAAGGTTCAGTAAAACGTTTTATTCCTTTGTAGGATTCTTTCCATAATGTTGTAAGACACTCCTAATAACAATCTGACCCCGTCAGTGACAAAAACTAGCACTTTCAGTAGTTGGCCTGTTTTGCCGCTGCCGACTGCAGCTCTCTCGCACAGCACTAGATCAATTTAAAAAGTTACTGTTCCCATGAATCACATGGGAAAATAGGGTCCACATTGAAAAATACTTGAGTTACACCTCCCGGTATGAGCTGATGGATGAAATTGACAGTCCTCCTCCTCTGCTAAAATTCATTCTGATTCAGCTGAAGCTAATTGGAGGCTTAAGATTCTGAGTTAGTGACATCAAAATTAGTTTTTTAGATAAAGTACATTGTTAATCCCAACTGGAAAACACAGCATTGCAGCAGCCAAGTCACGCATGAAACACAACACAAAGTTGGATGAATACATGAATAGAGTAATGAAAACAAATCTAAGAAGTGGGACCGTACTCTATATACAAGAGAGGCCAGTGTTAGCCAAAGATACTAGGTGAGGTGAATTGCCACAAGTCTTGAGTCATAACTCAATCTCAGTTTGACTTATGCTTCCTGACATCATTATCTCAGATGTCCATCATGAATAAAGAGCCATAAGTCTGCTAAATATAACTCCAGAACTTGTCTGTGAATCATCACTTATTTAAGCTTTCTTCGTTATCAGAGTAATCCAATGATATTTGTCTGTACAGTCATGGATGTACTGAAAACACACTGAGCCAGGACCATGTTCTTTGTCCCCCATCTCACTGAAATCACATCAGGAATGGATCTGTTTGCTGTTAGTGAGACAGGAGGAGCATGTAAAACAACTCAAATTGTCCAGCTGCACTTGTGGGCGGATCAGTTTTGCTTTGAGATACTTGAAAAAATGTGAACCAGTCCTTAAATCATGACTCCCCTCTGCTCAGACCACAACGTGAAGGACAATTTAAATTGAAGCCCTTTGTTTTCCTTAATAGAGCACTGAGAAGACATTTCAGCACTGGGATCCCTTCTGGCCAAGAGCACGAAGGGACGATTCAGATCCTTCACGAACCTCCAGGTCCCCTTTATGAAAGTACCACTGTTGCACTCCACTTTGTCATCCTCATGACCCTCTACACGAACACACCACTCATCAGGAATAACGTATGCATCGTCTGAGGGAGACAAACGGATGTTGGAGACAAGAATATTTTATGCACAACAGATATATGCCTTTTTTTTTTTTTATAAATAGCCTTGTAAGCATAAAGGAACTGAAACAGATGATGGGTGGTTCTCACATATGAAAGACTACAGGAGCCTTTTTTTTTTCTTGAGCCATATTGGCCTCAGTCCACTGACTGTAAAGAACACACCACACTACTTTCAAGTGAAATTATAACCCTTATTTTTAAGACTGTGGAGCATCTTTGCAAAACACAGCAACTGATTCTACTCTTCTCACAGTCTGCACAAGAATCAGCCCTGACGTCAACATGTGAATCCTGAGCTTTGGACGGTTTGGAGTATGTTGCTAGAATTTAATCTAGCCAGTCAGAAGGCTGCACGGATGTTTCTATGTGATCTACAGATGGTTTGGACTGAAGAAAGTAAACCACTATCCGCACTGCAACAGATAATGTGACACACCACTATGCTGGTGGGCAAGGATCTAATACCACTACGAAGACTGTAGCTCCACCCAAATTAATTGTGAGGTGTAATAATATGAAGGGTTTTGTAACTGTTGAACCACTGACTGGCATATTTTTTGCTCTGAAGGCTATGCATCACTTTTATACGGCTGCTTGAGATGCCTTTTTTGTAATTTTAATCATTTTAATTGCCAACATGAAGTATTTTACCCGAAAAATAGGCTATTTTTATTTCTTCGAATATGTTAAGGGCTTTTCTTCTTCACCCGCCTTATCATTAGGGTTACAAAAAACAAAACACATAACTGCAAGTTTTACCTGAAACCAAACTATTTTTGCATGCTGAGTTTAACCTTGATTTTTTTTTTTTACCATTTCCTCACGTTCCAAGTGCCTTTGAACAACCTGACTCTGCAACGAATTTGTGGAACAGATTACCTTATTTATTTCTCACCTTCCTTTGCCTTCAGCTTTTCTCCTCTACCTCAGCCCTCCCTTTCTCTCCCACTTGTGAAAGAAAGCATGCAGTAAACTTTCCTCGGCACTAGCGTATTAAAAGCTACACTGCAGACATCTCAGAAAATGTCTACCAGCTGCTGCAATCGTAAAATCCTCTACACTAATCAGCAAGGCACCAATCTGTCTTAGAGTAAGCAGTTAAGGATTTACACAATTTTCAGTGTAGCACGGGATAGATAAAGCTAAGTGTGCGATTGTATGTGAAGCTAAACTGCAGGTCATTTCAGTGCATTTTCTTATTTTGGTGATTTTTGGATGGTGAATGTTTTGTCTCGAATGTGTTTACGTGCGCCTGAGTGGTGGTGGTGGTGGTGGTGTTCCTCTGCTGCTGGCCGTGAGTTTGTGTTGTCCACGTGATGAATAATCAACATGCATCCACTCAAGGATCATATAGTCATAGCAATCATATTACAGAGTGTGTATAGTTCTTTCCTTTCCTCTACCAGGTCAAAATGATGTGTGAGTTGGTGTTGTGAATGGCCTCTTTCCTCTTAGTATCCCACAGTACCTCCAGCTCTAGGGTGGAGTTGCAGCACAGCATCCTGAGTGTGTAACTTGGTTGCTTGCATTATATTTGAAGCCTATTATTCTGAATAAACCGCCAAACTGGAATGATCTGTGTGTGTGTCTGTGCTTTGTATAATTACAAAGAAGGGATTTGCAGCCTGAGAGTTTTTATTTCCATTTTAAATGTCATGTTATCAGTAAACTTGTGAAACGCAATATTTGAATATTTGCTCAGCTTTATCTTACACACTACTCAGTCGAGGCCACGCTAGACCAGCAACTCAGTGTTCTGCTAAGTTTAAATTACGATTTTGGCATTGAGCCTGGTGGCTTTGATATAACGGCTACAATTCCCTGACGGAAAAGGCTTTCTGATGGCACGGTAAAGCGCTGACAGTCTTCTTAATACAGTGTAGTGGGACATGTTTCAGGTGGCTAACAACCTACCCATTGAGGCAGCCTTTGCTCAGATGTTTGGTTCTTATGTTCATGACGAGGGGGTTCTGTACCTGGAAGTTAATTGAATTTCTCCCTTTTCCGAGGGGGAATTCAATCTGTTATATCAAAGCCACCGAACTCCATTTACAAAATCAGTAATTTAAACTTAGTAGAACACTGACTATAGTCTACTGCAGCGTTAATTGGTTAGAGTGTAAGGGTAACAAGGAAAATATTCAAATACAGTATACACACATTAATGTCGCCTTTTTTTTTTTTTTTTTTTAGGTGGCTATAATACATTCTGCTGCGGCTTTACTTAGCCTCCATGCTGGTAGATTTGGTTTATCAAAGATGATAGCAAAGTAATGCAGTACATAAAATAGGCACAGCAGAAACGTCAGATAGGTCGGAACACCGTGTTTAACTATATATCTTAAAACGTTAACAGTTACTGCGGGAAATTAAAACAAATAAACAAGTTGCTGTTGTCACATATTTGCAGTTCAAAATAGTTGCCAGTTTTCTCCCTGGAAGTCACTGTTGTTAGCACAATGTCAGTGATTCAGTCTATATCGTAAAGTTGTGACATCACAACTTCACAGAAGTTCACAGTCCTGGTAGCTCTTAAAGCCACAGTTTCTGGATACAGACTGCACTTTTTTTAAATTAAATGTTATGATGCTTTCACAGTATTTATATAGCACCTATACCTGCTTTATAATTTTTTAAAAAGAAGACATGAAAATCTGATTTTTTTAACAACATGGGACCTTTAAAGTTGTCTTGTAAATAGGATTGAATGTTCATATGAGTAAAGTAGCTATTTAAATCGTCCATGTGTGTTTGACTTAATTTTGCTGATCAATCAGATTGTTACATGTAAATTAGATGCCTTCTTGAAGTAGTTACATTTTCTTTAATTAAGATATGTTCCATTGTTTTGTCATTATAATATTGTGTATAATATACCATATGAACAGTGGTGTCGTCCAATGTTTTATAAATAGCCCCAGATCTAATAATCTATCAATCAATTTCTACTTGTACTTGAATAAATGTAATTAGTAACAGTCTACCACTGTTAAAGATTAATACATAAATTTGACTATTTTTCTAATAGTTGCTGTAAAGTATGCTGTTGCTACTCTGTGCTGATTACCAACAACTACTAATATTTTGAACATCACAATTCATAATTGATTTGGAAAATTTAAAAAAAAAAGTTTTGCAGGTAGATAAGGTTGCCAGAGTGCATTAAAAAAGCATAAAAATAGAGCTTGTTCATAAAAAAATGTCCCCAGCACAGGTCCAGGCTGAGCCCCCAATGTAGCCTGCACATGGGCTGATGACAGACACGCCTTTGCAAATGACGTGGTCTCGAGTTTCAAAAATTCAGTTTATAGGCTACTATAGTGAGCAAAAAACAATTTGCTCTGTTGTAATTTCCCATTCTTCAAGCAAATATCAAATAAATCAAATGAATATCTTTTGACAAGGCTGGATTACCATCATGCACAAGAACCCCAAAACTCCAGATTCACTGTATTAATCATTTTTTGTAATTTGATTAATTGCACATTTGTTTGGGAATACAATAAAATACAAAATCATCTAAAACAGGTTTTGACTTATAACCTGCTGTTGTGATCCTGTCTTGTAGATGTTGCTCGCATATTTATGAATAAAGTTTTGTTAGTCAAATTACCACACAGGGATACTTGACAGAACCTGGATACTGTTAGTAGTGAGACTTTAGACTAAATCTGATAAACAGATATAAATAGATGACAGTTTAATTTGGACAGTACTCCAGGTTAAAGGCAGGAGTTTGGCGCTGCTGTTCCGCCACCGGCCTCTAGGCGGTGCAGTTTCCTCCGGCACTTTCTTTGTTTTTCCACCTCTCGCCCGTTGCCCGTGATCTCTATCATATACGGTGGCTGACAGTTTTTAAAAAAAAACATTTTATGATGGCGGAGGACAGTGAATCCGCGGCCAGTCAGCAGAGCCTGGAGCTAGACGACCAGGACACCTGCGGGATAGACGGAGACAACGAGGAGGAGAATGAGCATATGCAGGGGTGAGGATGGCCTGTCCGGTCCGGCTGGGAAACGCAGTAACGTTATTTCAGGCTGTCTGTTTATGTGTGTGCTCGGTCGGGAACGGCTAGCGCGGTTAGCTAACGTTAGCCGACACAAACACAGCCTGGCTGTTTGCTACAAGGCCGTCAATTCAAGCTAGTAACCACAGGAAGAGTGCTGATTTAAACCTTTATTATATTGTCATTATTATCGGTGTAACTGTGTGTGCCGCCAGGGACATATTTATACACACAGCTAGCGTCCCGACTGAATGACACGATGACAGCCAACCGCTCACACAGCCCGTTAGTTAGCTAACGGTAAGCTAGCTCAGCTGTCATTCGTTGCTATGGTAGCTAACGTTAGCTTGCTGCTGCTGCGGTGTGTAAGGACTCAAATGTGAGATAAATAAACTCAGAGCCTGTTTAATGATGTGATGTTGGGTTGTGTTCATGTCTGCAGCAGCCCGGGGGGAGATTTGGGGGCTAAGAGGAAGAAGAAGAAGCAGAAGAGGAAGAAAGAGAAGCCAAGCTCAGGGGGAGCCAAGTCCGACTCTGCCTCTGACTCTCAGGAGATAAAGGTGAGATGATGACCCACTGAAATGCGCACAGACCCTCTCATGGCAAAACAATAACCCACTAACCTAGTGGAGCATCTTGCCAGGCTGGTGCTAGACAAGGAGCAACAGAATACTGTTTTTTGCGCACAAGAAACATCCCGAGAAAACCCTGCTTGTTTACCATCAGTGTGAATGGGTCAGTAGGGGTTATCCAATCTTGGTCCAGACTCTCCTCATGGTCTATAACCCTAGAGTTACCCAAATTAACATTTTAACATTTGGGTGTACACATACTAAGCAGGGGATCCTCCCCCAATACATTTCTGAATCAAACACTTAAGTTCCTGCATTCTGGTAAAATTTAATTCACCAAATTGTGCCTTTTCTGCATCATTTTATGGTGGTAACTTCATGGTACTTCCTACTCTAATTGTGCACAGTCCCCTCTCTCAGTGCAACCATTGCTTTTCAGGTTGCAAACTGCCACTGCATACTTCACCAGAGCAAGTGACTGTGTTTACATGCACAAAATATTCTGTTTTTCACTCATATTTTGAAAACGATTCCTCTAATATTCTCATTTACATGCAGCTATGCATACTTTGATTAATGTGCCCTGTTGTGTATGATGTCAAAAATATGGAAAAGTGGAACAGCTGTCGCTTGTGCCAGGATTTTGGCAGTGGCAGACTTGCTCATCCGTACAAACACAGCCTTCCTCTTTTCCTTCTCTATTCCTTCAACCACCCTCTTTAAAAGTTTGGCATTACAATATTTGGAAATATTCACAAATCTGTCAGTATCCAAGGCTTTCTCAGGCTCCGATCACTCAGAAAGCATTTTACAGATTGCAAAACATGAGGCGCACTGCACTGCCATTTTTTTTTAATGAATCACACTAGTAACAAAAAGCTTGCTGCATCTATTCATTGTTGCCAACAATAAAACCTACCCTTACCTTCCTATGTAATCAATCTAATCTATTTATTTATTTGTCTTTGTTTATTTGACAGTCACAAGTAGCTAGTTCCTAAAATGTTGAGGCAGAGGGTACTTGCTGTAGCTCTTGTTGAGGATGTGAGAGGCTGTCTGTAAATACTTTGTTGGGCACAGAGGAACATGAGACCCTAACAATGAAGGTGGATCACAGGGAGTACCACCAGTTGGTCCAGGAGCTTCGCCTCCATGATGGCTGTTTCCAGGCATATTTTAGGATAACCTGGGGGCAGTTTGACAACCTGCTGTCTGTCATTTAGCTATATAGCTCTGGGTTTTCAGCAACCTCTACCACCAGTTTCTCCTCCATTGTTTACCAACTGTAAACTTGTTGTCGTGACCACCACAGAAGGTCTGCCCATCAAGTCATCTGATTGGAGAGTGGGAAAAAAGCAGAGATGACGTGGGGTGCTTTTTTTGAGTTGAAGTTTTTTCAACTTAAGGAGTTCAGACCACTCCAGCTAAAACTCCAGGCATCTAGAGGACAGAAAGACAAGCCACTAGCAACGCAAAAACAGAGAGCAAAAAGCTTCATTCCTATTTAAAACAGTGACAAAAAGCTGCCTCCAACTGCTAAAAAGCTTTCTGTGTGATCTGGGCCTTGATGCTTAAACGCAAATGTGTTTCTTCTTCCGTTTAGAAATGTAGATTTTTCCTTTGGGCATGCATCTTTACCCCAGCCTTGCAAGCTGTTGGTGTGTGTACAACTTATCCATGAATAGACACAATTATGACTTTAAAAGGAAAGAGGCCGTGTGTGGCAAACTGTGGTAAAAACCCAGATTAATATGCAAATTCCATGTGCTGTATACATGTCAAAAATGCTGTTAAAACCCAAATATTTGCATATCCCACATGTCTTAACTGGAAAATGCTGAGTTTGGAAAAAGGTCTATTTTAGAATATTTAAATGAATATGCTGTTTACATAACCCACATTGAATTCAGAATATTATTTTATTTGGGATTGTAGAGGAATATCGGTGTGCATGTAAACGTAGCCAATGTCCCCTGCTATGTTAATGTTTTTATTAGCAATGGGAGGCGGGGCACATGTTCTGAATATGGATGGAGGAGGTGTCCACTGCGACACTGTGAGCAGATTTCTATAAACATTACTATCCCTGTTATTTCTTTGTCCATATAAATATCATATCCTGGTTTATAGACACCAGGACAAGCTGTAAAGCCATCACAGATACTGTCTGCTGCCTGGAGTAGTCACATACAAAACTGGGATACTATCACATGTTTACACCTTATCCAGGTCTTTGATCACCCCTTGTCATGTGCGCAGGTGCCTCCACAGCTTGAGATGTGTGAGCAGTTTAGTCAGTGACACAATAAAACTGATGATAAACCATTTAATACACACTGAAATGACAGTGTAAGTCTGACAGTAGTGTAGAGGATGAATTTAAATTGTTGCTCCCGTCCTCATTTTCTGCTGATGAGATGAAGAAAGAAAATCAAACAGAATTCATCCATGGAATTGCAGATTCCAGCAAATGAGACAGCGAGAGACATAAACACTGGAAACAGGCACCACTGCAGCTCGCCATGAACACGAGCCTCCACTGTTAAAGACCTGGATACTCTTAGAATTATGTGCATGAATAACCAGGTTTATCTTTTTCCATATGAACATCATATCACAAGAATGACCACAACCAGGGATACTGTGTGCATGTAAACATACCACAGTTGTGGACACAGGTGTTTTGTGAGCAGTGATGATGCAGCATTACCAATAATCCGGCGTGAACAGTCCAATGTGGCTTCAGCTTGTGTTCAGCATCCTTTATCAGTCACTGTTTTTTATCTGAACAGGTTATAAATCTTACACACGCTCTCTGCTGTATCTTTATGGCTACATTTGAATTTAGATGATATGTTCCCACATGTCGTATCACACGTGCAGGGAAAGCTTCAGTCATTTTGTTTTTGTACTTAAAGGTGCAGTGTGTAGGATTAAGGTGGATATAAGGGCAGAAATGGAACGTAATATTCATAGCTATGTTTTCACCAATGTATAAATTACCTGGAACTATGAATCATTGTGTTTCTGTTACCATAGAAT
Source organism: Epinephelus awoara (assembly GCA_035609425.1). Classification (NCBI taxonomy): domain Eukaryota; kingdom Metazoa; phylum Chordata; class Actinopteri; order Perciformes; family Serranidae; genus Epinephelus; species Epinephelus awoara. The sequence goes on from CM069300.1 coordinate 10,468,874, forward strand.
GAGCTCTTGCTGTTCTCCTACACTCTTGGAAAAGCCTAAACCCTACACACTAAACCTTGAACTCCCACTGTCTTTTAACACATGTAGAACCCTGGCTTACCCATTCAGAAGCTGCAGGACATCCAAAGAGCCATGGAGCTGCTGTCCTGCCAGGGTCCAGCCAAGAGCATCGACGAGGCAGCCAAGCACAAGTACCAGTTCTGGGACACCCAGCCTGTGCCGAAGCTCAGTAAGTACCTACTTCACTTAGGCAGAGTGAACAAGAGTCTTGTTTTTTTATCTAATTTATTTTAACTGCTGCAAAAATAGTCCATGTCATGTTTGAATAATGCTTTAATTGAGGAAAAGCATGCAATTACCTTGTAAACTCTGAAATATTAAGTGTTTTTTAATCAACAGCTTGGCCAAATGATAAACATGGAATGTGCTTAATTTGCTTCCCTACTCAAACAGAAATACTTCAGCTACTAGCAGATTTATCATCTTTATTGAGCACTGTTCCTGTGCACCAGTGCCATCTACTGGTTTTATTTCATCACAGTCTGTGCTGCTCAGAGCCTGTGTCCCAAAAACATGTCATGTCAGCTGTGAACTTCAGTGGGGGTCCAGGCATACTCGTTGGACATGCTTAGAGGCATTAGATTAAGCCGTTTCCATGACAACTGTTGGCCACGGTGTCGGGTCTGTGCAGGAGGGCTACTGCCATGGGCTCGCCTGGTCAGCATGGACTAACAGAAGCAGATTTTATAACTGTCAGCAATTTAAAAAAAATACACTAATGTTTGGTGTTGGCTCAGGATCAGTGTCAGCTGAGCAAAATGCTAAATTTACAGGAAATATGTGATTGGGAAAAAAAATGTTTCATATCTTTAACGAGAGCTGTGCTGTTCTTGCAGATGAGGTGGTGACGAGTCACGGCCCGATAGAAGCAGACAAAGAAAACATTAGACAGGAGCCATATTCCTTACCTCAAGGCTTTATGTGGGACACTCTGGATCTCAGCAATGCAGATGTAGTAAGTACAGTGCTCCAGACACAAAACAGTTCATTTGCTGATTATTTTTCTTGATTGACTGATGAGTTGTTTGGTCTATAGATTGCATCACAATGATTGTTTACAGTAAGTTACGTGAAGAAGCCCCATGTCATGAAACGGGGCTGCCTCTGTTAATTTTTAGCCACCTCAAAAAAATCAGTAGCTTTCTAAGTGTACGTTATATTTAGAAGATGTTCACTGCTTTACATTGCCATTGAAGCGGTTATATCGAAGCCACCAGACTCCATTGACAAAAAAATAGTAATTTTACTTCGCAGACCACAGGAGTTGCTGGTCTCCCGCTGCTTCGATCGTTTAGTGTAAGGTAAAGAGGTGAAAATATTCCAAATATAGCGTAAACTTCAACTGACATTGAGTTTTCGGTGACTAAAATATGTTTTCCTGCTTGGCTTCTATGCCAATTGATTTGGTTTGGACCATCACAATATCTTAGTGCACCAGGTGCCCTCATCAAATGTCTTGTGTCAGAACAGGAGTCCAAAATATAACTTAAATGCAAGACCGAGTGGGGGGAGTTTTCACATCTAAGAACTTACACCTGTCAAATGTTAGCCATTTTTGCTTGAAAATGGACTTAAACAATAAATCCAATATCAAAATAGTCATCAGTTCATTTTCTTTTGATCGACTAATTGATAATTGACCAATCATAGCAGCTATAATACACATTTTCTTTGCCTTGTCTTTTCCAGCTGAAGGAGTTGTACACGTTGTTAAATGAAAACTATGTGGAGGATGACGACAACATGTTCAGATTTGATTATTCACCAAACTTTCTCAAATGGTAAGCTGTCAGTTCTTACCATGGTCTTGTTCACCACTTTGCTTTCTTATCAAATGTGTGTAAATGGCTGAAATACATAGGACATGGAAGTGGCTTTTCTGCATGCTCACAGCAGAGGGCCATTATGATCAGCTGAAGCTGCAACACTGACCACAGAAGGCGCGCCTGGTTAGGCATTGTGCTGCTCAACGATATTTTCAAACAGCTGATCCTTTCTTTTCCCTCTATACACGTCTCTGCAGCCCTCCAGTTGGTTGAAAACTATGAAAAGCTGTGTAAATGGCCGAGTAAAACCTGTTTTCATATGATTAAAACAAATAACTTAATGTACCAGAGACAGTGCAGAGCAACAAAGCAGCCTTGTGGGTGTTTTTACATTTCACATTTAAATAAATCAATGCATCTTCTAGTCCAAACAATCCAGTTAATTAATTCACTGCCAGTTATTATAGCCTATATGCTTTCAAACTCTGCATCACCAGCTGCATTATAGCTTGGCAAAACTCAATACACACATAGTGATGCTGGGAGCAACAACACACGGAAAAAAACAGCACTCCCTCTGGCCTACATGATGGGTTGCATCCGTGCCCCATGTATTTCGGCCGTGAGGTATTCAACCGTCTACTCTCCCATTAAACCTTTCCTCCCCTCTCAGGGCTCTGCGTCCCCCCGGCTGGTTACCACAGTGGCATTGCGGAGTGAGAGTGTCCTCAAATAAGAAGCTTGTTGGCTTCATCAGTGCCATCCCTGCAGATATACGCATCTATGACACGTGAGCACTCATTATCGATCATATACATGTGGAACAGAGCGGTGATATGAGCCAGTAGAAATACTTCAACTGTGATGTGCATATCTTCTTTCCTTCTGCTGCTCCAGACTGAAGAGGATGGTCGAAATCAACTTCCTGTGTGTCCATAAGAAGCTGCGTTCAAAGCGTGTCGCTCCAGTGCTAATCAGAGAGATCACACGGAGAGTGAACATAGAAGGAATATTTCAGGCAGTTTACACAGCAGGAGTGGTGCTGCCTAAACCTGTGTCCACATGCAGGTGTGCAATGCAGTATTTAAACATGACATAAGACACAGTGTCAGAAAGTCATTTAAAACCTATACTGACTCTTTTCTCTGTTGCTTTTCTTCCCTGTTTTGTTTGGGTCAGGTATTGGCATCGTTCTTTGAACCCCAGAAAGCTTGTGGAAGTTAAATTCTCCCACCTGAGCAGAAACATGACGCTGCAAAGAACCATGAAACTCTACAGATTACCAGATGTAAATACTTCCACCTGTCAGTCCTGGATCTGTCTTTACGATTCTTATTCATGGCAGCAACTTAAATCGACTTTTCCTCTTGCTCTCTACGCCTCACATAGAGCACCAAGACCCCAGGTCTGCGGCCGATGGAGAGGCGTGACATCCGCCAGGTCACCGAGCTGCTACAGAAATTCCTGAGACGTTTCCAGCTTGCACCATCTATGGGGGAAGAGGAGGTGGCTCACTGGTTTTTGCCACAGGACAACATAATTGACACATTTGTAGTAGAGGTATCAGGAATTTGTTTCTGTCCTCAAGATACTCACTGTAGGTTCTTCTGTCTGTTTAAACAGCCGTTGTGTGTTTGTCTTCTCAGGGTGCCGGAGGTGTACTGACAGATTTCACTAGTTTCTACACTCTGCCGTCGACCGTGATGCATCACCCTCTCCATAGGAGCCTGAAGGCTGCTTACTCTTTTTACAACGTTCATACACAAACCCCACTACTGGACTTAATGAATGATGCACTGATCCTGGCCAAGCTGGTAAAGTTACTCTCTCTGCAGAACAAATAATTTACCTTTTCTATGGTACCATCAGAGTCATTCCATGAAAACTGTTAAGTTTGGGGCTCAAACATTAAAAGGGAAAAACAAGGCAGTAAAAAATGTCAGTATTGTTTTCAGTACAGTAAAATTAAATAACAAAATTGATTTTTTTATATTTTCAAATGTTTTCTGTTTAAGTACAGTTAAGTACATTCATGTTAGGTAAGGGCCCTGACGCACTAAGTTGTCGGTCAGTATTGGGCTGTTGGTGAGCATCTGTTGCCCAAGTGTTTTTGCGGTGTGTCCTGCACCGTTGGCACTAGTCAGCCATAATTGGACTTTATTGGCTCTTGTTGTCTTTTTTCAAGCTAATACAGCATGTTGAATCAGCGTTAGAGATGGCCGAGCCCATCAGTGAATGAAATCACTCTGATTGACAGTTCAGCTCAGTGCACAACAAGAGAACGGAAATAAGGAAAGCAAACAAACAAACAGTTAAAGTTAAAACGGTGTCAGTTAAAAAACAAACTTTTTAATATTAGATACAATTGCTGTTTTGTTTTTTTTTATCAATTGATTTCTTTAGCAGAAAGGCTTTGTAATTGTTGGTGTAAATATCCTTTGGTCTTTCAACATCAGGTTGTGTTACTAGTGTGCTAACTGACTAACTAGCATCTTGAATCACCCTGTTCATCTTCCGATTTCACTTTTTGAATGACAAATACAGACTACTACCGCTTGCTGGTATGGAAAGATATTTTCTCTGCAAAACATACATGCTAGTTGGATGTTGTCTATAGTCTTTGCAGTGTGTTCAAGTGCAACTTTCTGGCCAAGACACAGGCAACATGAGGTGATGAAATAGTCTGCCTTCATTGCCGCTAGTTCTTCAATGTCAGTTTGGTGTGTCTGGGCCTTAACTCTCAATAGATAGTGCATACATCTCAGACTTTTCTGTCTTTAGGAGTAATAATACGTACCTTTACATGGGAAATGTGTTTATCAAATAAAAAAATATATTTTGGTTAAAATAGCGTGAAGCCTAACACAACCTCCCTGTCATGCAAAAAACGTGGGGAAACTATTTTTATGAAATTTTCTAAATATATTGTATAAAACATTTTTTTTTTTCTCGTTTAGCTTAATGCTAAAGGTGAAGTTAGCTTTGACCATAAAGAGAAGTCCAGCCATATAATTTTGTACCTTTCCACTCTGAATATAATGGGTGACAAAAGTCTTCTGAGCTTGCAAAATATGTTTTTTTTCTCAGGTCTAACGTATACTTTATGCTATGAAATATAAAATTCTAGATTTGGCTATGATCAAAAATCTGAATAGTTTCCATGGAATGACCCATCAAGTTGTTAGACTTAAATTTAGGAAAAGGGAACAATCCAAGACCATAAATAAATTAATAATAGTTGAACTTTCGTGCTACTGTGTAATTCATCATGGTATTTAGTTTGTGACTTCTTCTGTGTGTTTAACAGAAAGGTTTTGATGTGTTCAATGCCTTGGATCTAATGGAGAATAAGGTGTTCCTGGAGAAGCTCAAGTTTGGCATAGGAGATGGAAATCTGCAGTATTACCTCTACAACTGGAAATGTCCCCCTATGGACCCTGATAAGGTCAGCAGCATGATTTGTCTCAGCTAACAATCAACTAAGTCTGGTGTTAAGAACCAGCGATGAGAGATGAAGCAGGTATTCATAATAAATTAATCAATTAATCAGTCAATGAGAATGTGTGTGTTTGTGTGAGGGGGCATAAGCACATACAGCGAGCAGCAGCAGCGACCCACCATCCAGCACCGGCACACCATGGGGATGGAAACAGAGGGCCGGATGGGATGGAGCACCTGCCGCAGCACGCAAACATGCTGTCTGCGGCCATTTTGACTTGACCAGCGGACTTCATTACAAGCCAATAGGCTGTTGAAACTGGTGACATACTTTTAAAACAGTTGCTGACGATTTGATGATCTGAGTTGCAGGTGACACCGTCGGCCGACTTTAGCTGGGCTCAGACCAGCCAGTACACACCGCTACAACTTTTCTCTGTTACGTTCTAAAATGGTTTTGTCTCGTAGAGAATCTTTGGTCTGAGCTGGGCTTAACTTCTCTCTCCAGTGTTAGCAAGCTAAATTCAGTTACCTAATTCAGTTAGATATCCAAACACAACAGCTACAGTTACACCTGGTAGATAGTTTGTGTATTTATGAATCATTTAGTGATGCGGCAAATCTCCATTTGGTAACACTTAAGATGCAGTTTCAGCATCTGATCAACAAAATGTTTGTATCATTTTTTCAAATCTCATCTAAAAGCAGTTTGTTGTCTGTGTGTTTCAGGTTGGCCTCGTCCTTCAGTAGCAGCTCTCTTCACGGCTGCTACACAAACACTGATCAGGAGGTCGTTAGCGACCTCTGGCTATTCCTTACCTGGACATACAGGTAGCCCAAGCTAGACAATGAGAACCACAACAGTAAAACCAACCTGGGAGACTGGGAGACGGTTCAAGAACATTCTCAGTTCACCTGGAGGTGAAAACTCTTAAATCATCAACATCCTGAATGTGAAGTCATGCTATGCCTGAGATACTCATACAGTACAACGCTCCTGACATGCACACTCACATTTAAAACATACCAGTTTGACATACAAGAGGATGCCTTGACATTGTGACTTTTGTTTAGTTCTTCTTCCTCAGCAGACGTTACAGGGGACTGGCATGTCAAATACTTTCACACTGAACTATGTAAATGATAATCAACAAGTCAACACGACCACAATACAAAACAATACGTTATTGTGTCCCACGGCAGCGGCGGTATAAGAGGGTCTTAAAGGCATTTAAACGAGATATTATTCCCATCTCCTTCTCATATCATCGTGGTCAGACGTTTCTCTGGCGGCTGTTTTGGGCCTCAGTAGAATTAGAAATGCTAAGAACGTGTTTCTGTGATAGCTGACATATAAAAGCATTTAGGAGAAAAATATCTTAACTATTCACACACACAGAAACACACACACACACTGTCAAATAAACACACACATAATGGATATCTTCATGGAAGGACTCCTCCAACTGGTGCATTGATATACATGTTTTTTTTTTGTTAAAAATATATAGTTACCTGTACATTTAAAGCCAGATCATATTTATTCCTGTAGTGTGAGTTCGGGGTTCGGGAGGGCTGATCCAAAGTATTTTCCTCATAGGTAGTGTAGATGTCACTGAGTTTGTTCTGACAACGTGGGTTTAAAGTGGTTTTTGATGAAGAATGTATTGCGTCAATGAAGCACAATTTTTGAGTTCCTAAACAAGCAAAAGGGTCTTTTTCTTTTTGTTTTTTTAAAGGTCAGATTTCAAAACTGATGGGTTGTATAACAAACTGAACAACCTCTTGTTGTTACAGGATGTGAGCTGTTATGTTACAAACCTGTCTCTGGAGCAGATGTTTAACGGAACATCTGAGCCACATGTTTTGTTGTATTCACTGTTCATGCAGCTCAGATTTATCTGCATGCGAATGGTTTGTTGTTCAGTTTGCAAGGCTGTAATATACTGTAAGAGGCTACAAGAGAACACACAAGCAGGGCAGTGAGAGTTACAGCACCAAAACAAAATGAAGTCTAACCAGGGTGGATTTGATTTAGATTTACACAAAATCTTAATAGTCTGTGTTGCCCTCGAGAGACAGTTCTATAGCATAAAAACGTCTCACTTACTTTTAAGAATAATGCTCTTAATGCTTAAGTCTCATTTAAAGAAACACTTCACCTGCAAAATGACCATTTATTTATCAGTTACTTACCGCATGTTGTCTTGAACTTGTGAAGAAATCTTTGTTTTTCTTGCATGCCTCCATGGTGAACGGAGAATCATTAAAAGCTGAACCTTCATCATGAGTTGAAGTCTTTGGGGACTGCGTTTAACAACAGAAAAACTATATCAAACATCCGTTAGCAAACTCTCACACAACTCGTACAGCATAATCTAAGTCTTGTTTATTCACTCATATACTCAGCACTTCCAAAACACGCCTTTTCGCAAAAAAACATGACAGTATAAAGCACTTGGCGCCCCTGAACCTGCCTCAGCACGGGTGTATGTATGAGCTCCACTAAAGTAGAGTTAACACACACATGTCCAGGTACATGTTTGTACCCATGTGTTTAAAATTGTAATGTGCTCTGGAAATTATGAGCAAATGACTAGATAAATGAGGCATTGATTATACTGCACGAGTTGTGTGAGAGTTTGTAAACTGGTGGTTTGATATAGATTTGATGTTTTTAAATGTGGTCGTAGAGCCACATGCGGTGAGTAAGTGATACACAAATGGTCAATTTGCAGGTGAAGTGTTCCTTTAAAGCAGCAATGGTCTGTTTTCTTTAATTTAGTCATTGCCTCTCACAGAGAAACTATGACTTCTTACTTTCAGTAGCCTGTTGCAAAGCAGTGAATAAGACACCCCTGTGAAGCAGCTGATTGGCCACAAGAACAACACTGAGATGTTTCTTTTATTAAAGTGGAAATAGATAACTTTTCAACCCCCCACCTCTGGTCGCTAGTGAGTGCAAGCGAGGCTTTTAGGACAGTGGTTCCCAACTGGGTCCAGATTTCTCCTTAGTCATTAGTTCAAGGTCCACACAGTATAATATATTTAGCGTCATACTTACCTTTGGCCATGTCCTCCAGTTAGTTTGCAGTCTCTGTTAAGCACTTGTTCATTAGTCACTCACTCTGCAGCAGGAGACAGCACTTCAAAATAAAAAGCTCTGTGCTGGAAATTCACTGTACTTAAAAATAAAGTTTGTTTTTTACAAAGTTGATACGCTAGCAAGTCACTTGCCGTCCCTTCAGAATGGATCCGCGACCCTCCAGTTGGGAACCACTGGTTTAGGGAACCAATCTAAGCGCAGATCATTCTATAACCATCACATTCTGCAATCAACATTTACTTCATAATGATAAGTTGAAGCCAAAAACGTGACTATTTCCACTTTGATAAATAACCATCAGTTCCCTGGCCTGCAGCAGGATGTTGAATGTGCTCTAATCAAACTCTCAGTTAAATAAAACAGAGAGCGGAGCACAACATTCAGAGTGTTGAGTGGGGAATAATTTAACAGCATGTACTCAGAGCACAGCATCTGAGTAAACACAAGCCTGTTTCAGTAACTGCATCAATTTGAAATTTGAGCTTTTCTCTTTTTCCAGATCCATTTTTATTGACGTCACTATATTTTATTTAATTTTTTTTAACGGTACTGTATTTGTGTCTGAAAAAAAAAATACTGTGGGTCATTTTTTTAGTGTGTCGTGCAGCTAAATGAACAGTTCTAATATTTATAATTGTACTTTGCAAAATGTCTTAAGACATAATTCCTGTTCTGTTTCTTTCCAGTATTTCCCCAAATTTCCCAGTTTAATAGGCAACGTCCAAACTGATTTTTGAGGGTTTTTGGAGTATTTGTCATTTCCCTGTGCTCGCCTGAGCGACGGAGATCTTTGATTTGTCAGACCACTTGTTCTGTGGTGGAGCTGCTGGTGTTCTCAAAGGTCAAAATGTTTTTAAAATTGTCTTTTTGCTCTGAGTTTTGTTACTTTGTGTTTGATGCTCCTGTTCACGTGGCTCTGCGTAACTTAAGAGGTGAAGGCTGCTGCCGTTTTCGTCGTTACTTTTTCTGTATGTGATGTGCTTTTCTTCTCATCCCTTTATATATTAGCAAGAGAATGACAACCAGTGGACAGTCAGTGCTTCAGGGCTTAAAGATTTCTTCTTTTTTTTACCATTGAAAGAACTGGGTTATTGAGTCAACGGTGTGCCTCATGGATGTTGGTTGTGTCACAGATGTGTTGCCTGCAGCTGTTTGAATGAGCATGTCAGTTTTGCTGCTGTGATGATTTTTAGCGTTATTGTTACTAGCCACACCCTTTAGTGAGAACTCAACCCGAAGTACCTGCCTTATTTAAAAGATTTTGGGGGTGGTGGGGTGGGGTGGGGGGTGTACTTTTGAAAACGACATACACAGCTTTCTCTAACTGAAGAACAATATTTTTATTCAAATCCATTGTAAGCTGTGAAAAAGCTGAAGAAGTTGTACCAGCATCATTTAGACATGACCCCCATGCAAATAACAATCTGTTTCAACACACACGTCAGCTATACCAGCATGGATATTTGATTGAATAAACTCACTTTAAAAAGGGACACGAGTGACGCGCTTCTTTTTAACATGGCAGCGGAAACCGAGATGTATATTTATGTATATTTCAGTTTGAGAATTACAAATGGACTCTGCCCCCAAAACATCTTTAATTGAGTCTGACATTTTTGTTTCTGTGGGTTTTATACCTCCACGCCAGCAGGTTCTCCATACATACATAAAGTCTGTTCCATTTATCGTGATGCAGCATCTCTGGGATGCTTCACGGAAATGTCTTCAATTTTGGCACAAACGTCCACTTGGACTCAACTGTTAGAATTTGATACTCAAAGTCACTGTGACCTCAAAAAACATGTTTTCGGCCATAGCGCAAGAATTTATACGCTGAATATTTCAGAAATTTCTAATAGGATAAAATGATGAAGTGATGACGACATATTCAAAAGGTCAAAGGTCATCTTTACTGTGACATTGTGATGTTCTGTAAAAACAATTTAATGGCCATTTTTCAACACCATAACCCAGGAACAGAAGAAGAGATATTTGGTCAGTGACTCTCATCTTGTGTGACCATCTAAAAAAACAAAAGTGCTGACTCATCTGCTGTGTATAGATCTCCTGTGCTGCCGGGCTAATGCGTGAAGCGTCCACATTTTAGAATATGTGGCTTCTCTGCAGCAACATCAATTATTTGAGGAATATAATACCGTCATGGCTGCTTACGAGTCTGGATGGACATGGGTGTACACTGTAAACTTGACTGGTTGGCAGAGACGGTAATTCTAGTTTTTAACTTAAGTTGTTTACCAAAGAAAAAATCACACACAACACACACAGTTAAGTAGATTTTATTCAGATACAAAAACATCAGTTAAATATGCATGTTTCTGGCCAAAGAAATATCTAAAGCTGCAACGTTTAGTCAATTAATCAATTAGTCAATTCAAAGAAAATTAATTGTTTTAGTCATTTTTCAAGCAAATATGGTTTCACTTGAGAAATGGCTGCTTTTCTTTATTTTTTTATGATTGTACATGAATCTTTGGGGTTTGGACAGAAGAAGCAATCTGAAGACATCACTGTGGGCTCTGGGAAATTGTGATGAGCAATTTTTTGACATTTTATAGACTTAACGATTAGTTGATTCATCAGTTAATTGTGAAAATAATCCTTGGTTGCAGCCATAGAAATATAACTGACAAAATAAAATCAACTTAAAGCAGTGGTTCTCTACTGATGGGTGGATGGTCCTGTGGCTGGACCAGTTGGGAACCACTGGTTTAAAGGATCATACCAGGGTCCTTTAAAGTTATTCCGAGTCATGTAAACTGCAGCCCAGTCCCCAAACCACACCACACTTTTTTTTTTTAACCTCTACTGCAGCCACTGGTTTGCATTCATTTCAACAGAGAATGAGAACAGAAACTTTATTTATTTAAAAAGGCTGCCTATTTCAACAAATGATGTCTGCTTCTGTGTTTGACAGAATTTAATTAATATTTTTTCTGTTTTATGAATTGTTGACTTTGAGAGACAGTCAGTTTCTTTACTATGAAATACTGATAATGGACAAAAAAAGCTGACATTAAATGTAGGGCTGCAACCACAATTCTCGTCATTATCTATTAATCTGCAGATTGCTTTCTTATTATGTCTATGAAATGACAGACTTTGTGAAATATCCCCATGACCACATCTTACAAATACTTGTTTTTTTATAATCAATAATCCAAAAACCCAAATGACTTTCAATAAACCTTAAAAAGAAAAGCAGAGGTTTGTCAAACTGAAGACACTGAAACCAAAAAATCTTCTGTCAATCGACTAATCAATGAGTACTGCAGCTCTAGTTCACTGTCACAAATTAAGTGTCATTCTCAAGCACATTTCAAGTCCGTGCAAACACAACTGAAAGTTGATGGCTGCCTGATACGTAGGAAAATTCATTGACAAAAGTGTATGTGTATGAACTAAAACAGTGGATCCCAACTTAAGTGTCAGGAGGTGAAAAACTAAACATTCAACTCTCAGGCCTCTAAAAATCCTTAAAATGAAACAATCTGAGGAGACAAAACTGCTCTCATGTCCTCTGCCTCATTTTAAGAGGTCAACATCAGAAACCGGTGGGCTAAAACATGCAAAAACATAGGAATGGTCCTTTTATTTCTTTAGGCAGTCTCTGTTAATCAGACTGTCTGTGACTTAGCCTTTATTTTTTTTTTCTTTGCAGGGTTAGCAACTATTCTTTTCACTTTGAGAGGTTGCAGAGTGCAGGAGGACGCCGGCTCTGTGACCTGGTCAGATTCACTCTCAAGTTTCCTTTTCTGGCCCTTCCTCTTCTTGCCACCTTCCTCCTCCTCTTCCATGTCAGCGGGGTCTTCAGGTGTCACACTGGCTGCTGCACCTTGTAGCCATGCAACATCCACTGGAGGCACTTTGGGTATGATGGCGTCCACAGTGTCAGTGAACACCTCGTCGTCTTTGGAGGCACACTGTCTGAATCCCAGAGCGAGGACACTCTTCAGCCCCAGTGGCTCCGACATGCTCTGGCTCAGCCGAGGCACCTGGCAGGCCGGCACGCCTCTCGTAACGCTCAGCGCTATCAGGTGATTCGTCATGTGTTTGGGTATGACAGACTTGCACACAAGCAGCAGTTTGAGCTCGTTCCTCTCCAGAGCTTTGGTGACCTCGTTGATGCCAATGGCCAGCTGTTTCCTCACTGCCACATCTGTCCAGCCGTTTTTGGGAGAATCCTGTGCCTGTCCTTCCTGGCTCACCTGAGGAACAGGCTCTGATTCTGACGTGGCAGCAGGTTTCTTGTCCTTCTTTTTCCTCCATGGCCGAAACACTTTTACCTCTTTCTTCTCAAGACCCACAGACACCAGCTTGTCCTTCAGGGTCTTATGGATGAAGTGCATGTCTTCTTGAGGAATCGTGCCCCATTGTGGAGGAAACGGGGATGTGAAGGAGGTCTTGGGTGGCTTTTTGATTTCCTTTTTAGCTGACTTTCCTGCAGCAGGCATACTTCCGCTGAAATGACGACAAGAAAACATTACTCAAGTAATGTGCTTAAGTACAGTTATGAGGTACTTGTACCTTAGTTAAGTATTTCAATTTTATGCTACTTTATACTTTTACTAGATTCCTAATACAAAATATAACTTTACTAATAGCTAATGATTTAAGTGTGGGTTAAAATACCCAGCAGTACATAAAACGGCCCCATCTTTACCAGCTGCAACACGAAAGTGCTAAACACATTAATGCATCATTAATTAGAATTCAGTGATACATATAGAAGGCATATATGATTATGAAATGGGCCATTCTGCACAATTAATTCATTTACTTTTGGTACTTAAGGAATATTTTAATGCTAATACTTTACTTTTACTTACTTTACTTAGTATTTTCACATCGTAGTATTGCTATTTTAATTTAAGTAAAGGATCTGAATACTTCTTCCACAGTAAAGATGTGTAAAATAGCCCAATTTCGAAACAATAATTGATAAAAACACACAAGACAAAACACTTTAAAAATAGGATAAGTACATCATTGGAAGCAGGGCTCAATATAAATGAAGACAAAAAAGCCAGACTTTACAAATAATTTTTTCGTCACAACTCTTCACTGACCAAATTTAAGGGATCCTTAATCCTTTTGGATTAAGATAAGGGATAAGGATAAGGGTTGGGCGATATGGAGAAAATCAAATATAAGTGTAACTATACATATTTCTTATGTTTAATATTATTCTATTATTGTTTTATTCTATTAAGTATACATTGTAGTTCAGTTTTCACACTTACAGCCTCAGCAGTGACGATATATAGTTTATTTTTATTATTTTAACATCTTACGTACGAGTTTCACTTCTGTTTTATTGCGATATATTTACATACCTCTATTTCATACTCTTATTCTTACTTCTTTTAATTTTCTATTCTTTACATCGAGGCGACTGCAACGAATCATAATTTCCTCTCGGGGATCAATAAAGTATTGAATCTGATTCTGAGTCTAATAAGTAGTACACACAGGCAGAAAGTTCCTCAAACCGTCACCTGTTTTATAACTGCGTCAACATTACGGCTGTCAACAACGGACCGGACAAACACGAGTCACATTAAGGTACTTTACCTGATGTTTAATACAGCAAAAGTTCTTTTCTTTTCACATTAGTCCAACGACACAGATGGAACACAGGGCGCCGCCATTTTGTTTGAATTGAAAAAACTTTATTTAAAAAAAAAAAAAAAAGGCCAACAGCGCCGACCAGCGTTCAACAGCTGGAGTGACATTCATAGTACATGTGTGTCACAAATTATAACGGAGGCACCAAAAATATCTGATTCGTTAAACACAATTTTTAACAGAAAATAACATGAAATAAAATGAAATAACAAATAAATAGAATAAGATAACTAATAATGAATAAAAAAAATAAAATAAGTAATACTAAAAAAATAAATTTATTACATAAGGAAATAAATAAATGAATCAATAACATAAGTAATGATAAACAAAACAAATACATGAATAAATACTGAGATAAAAGTAATCTATTCACTATATACATCATATTATTTATTTTTTTAATTTTTTTATGCTTTCATGGTAAGAAGCATTTAACTTTTATGTTTGGTTAATGTTTTGCTTGTTGTAACTACTATTGGGTTTTTATAACAAAGATTTTATTGTTTTATTGTTAGTCTGTTGAAAGAAAACTAAGTCAGATACATATAGTTTCACTGTAATATAATGGGGGAAATAGTATCATTAAAAAATAAAATTTCTGCTCAAATACAGTGTGTGTGTGTGTGTGTGTGTGTGTGTGTGTGTACGTGTGAGAATGAGGTGACACGCAGCCAATCAGCTCCCTGCTCCCTCCTCTGCTGCAGTACCTCTCTCTGTCCCTCTTATATTGCATTGATCAGCTGTAATCAGAGCCGACAGGAGGAACACATTCGTCCAAACTACGGGGCTACATCTGCAGAAATGTCTTCTCAGGTAAAATGTCTGCTGCTTTAGTCTCTGTTTGATTCAGCTGTGTGTCGACGGGAGACGCACTATCGCTATGAAATGAATAACGGTCGCAGCGGCGGGGCGTCCACGCCATTCACTACACTATGAGTGTCATCCATCTTTGACAGTGTGGGATGAGTGAATGAGAGGAAAGGGAGTCTGAATATATATATATATGTATATATCTTTTGGCTCTGTGGTTCTTCTGATAATGCAGGTACAGTTAACGTTATGAAAGCAGATTGCCAAAAAAATTAAAATATCCTTATAATATCATAATTATAAGGAATAACAAGCAGGATCTGGCTCTGATTTATTTGAGCAGATTGAAAAATATTTGATCAACTCATGCTTTTAAACTATAGGCCTGCTTTAGCTTTAAAGAATTATCTTTGTACGATTCAAAATTATTTCAGAAACATCTAAATCTTGAGAGTTTAGGGGTTTTAAGGGTTCCCATGCTCTATAATTATCTGTTCTGCAATGCCCTAGATCCTTTGTAAAGTAGATTATTCAAGTAGGCACAGAAGCACTAGAGTCTTGAATAAAAGCCCATTGTTTGTCTCCAACTTGTGCAACAATAGGTCTCCAGGGCTCTGCACCATGACTGGAATACTACGCTCAGATTACTTATTCAGCGTTGTTTGTAACTGATTAATATGCACTTTCTCATATTCTGAGATTACTGTACGCTCCTGCTGCATCACATAACTTTGATTCATCCATCAGAGGGCAGAATAACCAGCCTGTGCAAATATAATAGCTTGAATAATTTATCAGAAATAAAAATCAATACAGACAAACATCAGCTTGCTGCACTTTTCATCGATCTATAACTGCACTATGGCTTTGCAGATTACTTTGTATTTAATTTTTTGGCAGTTGATGAGGTGGGTGTATAGGTGGGTTACCGAGGAGAAAGTGGGTATACTCCTCTAAATATTCTTATGGCTTTTTGGCTGATTGGTGGGCATAAAAAGAGATAGATATATCCTGTGTTCTTGTGTACCCATGCAAAAGCTTTAATAACACTATGACTTGGATGTAATTATTTACAATCACCTAAATATTAATGTTATAGATGTACTAATTCATTGTCAAAAACGCACCTAGTGTATGAGAAACAAACAAGAAAACACTTACCAGCACATAAACTACAGTTTCATTGAGCATGTAAATAATAAACTTAAAAGACATTCACTTTTAGGTTTTAGGTTTTTGCTGTGGCATCATTTGAGTATCAGTATTGAGATAATAGGTATTGGGACACCACTTGCGTACACCCGTCACTACACCACTGTATTGTTGATTAGTGTATATTTCTTGGCTTTTTATCTGGGCTTAAAGGGATAGTTCAAACCTTTTGAAGCATTGTCTATGGGGTACTTAGATGTCAGTTGGCATGTCCCCAGTTTGGAGAAGCAGGCAGAAGTACCGACACAGAAGCTAGGCAATGTACTGCTGTGGACAAAAGCGTATTTTACCCACCTAAAGAAAAAATCAATATCAGTTTAAGTGTACGCTATATTGAGAGTATTTTCACTGCTACACCTTTATGTAAGACACCAATTTTCAATGGGAAAATGAGGTTGTTACATGACTCTTCAAAGCCAGACTCCATTGAGAAAAAACACAATTTAATATTGATGAATAAAGGAGCTGCTGGTCTACCTCTGCCACCTCTGGTATTTTTGTTTGTGTTATTGAGTGGCTTCGGCATTTTTAAAGGGTTAGTTTAGATTCACCAAAGTCACACACTAACACAAACTAACTAACTGATCGAGGCAGCAGTAGACCAGCAGCTCCCACGTTCAGTGAACCAAAATTACTGTTTTTCTCAATGGAGTCTGGTGACTTAGATGACGAGAGCGTAGATGGGGATTAGAAGCATTTAATGGCTTTCCTGTTTGAACAGGCTGTCTGATGGAAAGATAAAGAGGTGGAAATACTCTAAATATATAGCATACATCTAAACTAATATTTATTTTGTTTTTAGGAGGGACTTCTTTTAGGTGGCTAAAATACCTTTTGTTGCCTGTCCCCATCCACAGCAGTACTTTGCACAGCTTCTGTGTCGGTACTTCAGCCTGCTTCTCTAAACTGGGGTCATGCTGATTGACATCTACTGTACGTAATTTACTGTTTATTGATAAGTTCCTCATATCTCCTCTACTTACCTACCTACCTGTCTGTCTGTCTGTCTGTCTGTCCATCTGACTTTTTCGGACCATTCATTATCTGCAGGCAGAGTTTGAGAAGATGGCAGCGGACGTGAAGAACGTGAAGACGAGGCCTGCGGACCAGGAGCTGCTGGACCTGTACGGCCTGTACAAGCAGTCAGTCGTTGGAGAGATTAACACCGGTATGACTTGCAACAGAAAAGCACAATCACTCCATGTTACATGAATTCTGAATATTTCCTCCTCTCTGTGTGCTCTCACGACTGCAGAAAGACCGGGAATAACAGATTTAAAAGGAAAAGCCAAGTGGGACGCCTGGAACTCCAGGAAAGGTAACAAGTTAAAAACACTTGTAGGTGTAAAAGTTGCTGGAAAAAAAAAAGTTTTTAATTCAAATTTATTCTCTTTCAGGAATGTCCAAGGAAGATGCCATGTCAGCCTACATCACACTCGCAAAGGAAATCATCAGCAAGTACGGCATGTAAAACTTGCAATGCACTAAAGTGGCAGAATTAATGCAAAAACGACAGTTTCCGAACTAAATCACTGAAACAATGCTGCTGTCTTTATAACAAGTAGCCTTCTGCTGTCAGAGGCCATAATGATGCAGGATAAAGTGTCATTTAAAATTTGCTGTGACTTCTTTTCATGGATTGTCTTTTTTTTTTTTTTTTGTTACATAGATTATTCCCATGAACATATACAACTAAACAACTCCTATGCATCCTTTAAGGTTAGAAGTATAAAACCTGCTAATTGCAATTAATTCTGTAGTTTATTCTTGTAATCCACACGGGCACAGCAACTTACTATATACACTGACACTTTGATATGTAGCTTGATAATGCAAAACAGGACAAATTAATGCTGTCAAATGTGAAAATAAAACTTTTTTGGTGCACTGTTTGTGTTTGTTGTTATTTAACACAGTGGTTCCCAACTGGTTCAGCCACAGGGTCCAGATTTCTCCTCAGTCATTAGTTCAAGGTCCACACAGTACAATATATTTAGTATCATATGTGTGTTTGGTCATGTTGTCCTAGTTTGCTGTCTCTGTTAAGTAGCTGTCTGTTAGTCACTCACTCTACATCAGGAAACGGCACTTCAAAATAAAAGCTCTGTGCCAAAAACTCACTGTACTTCAAAATAAAGTGTGTTTGGGCCCACGACCCACTTTTGGTCCACGACCCACCAGTTGTACGAAAGGGAGGAATAATAAAAGCAAGTCCAACCGGTTTTGATGCACACATGGGCACATAAGTATCGCTTTAAGACACATTTTTGGCATCCATCATGTAGGATTCTTCATGATTGGGTGGAGTCCAAACAGAACAGAGCAGCCAGATCTAAATACAGAGAAGTACGCAGCCAGGGATGTCCACATACTTTTAAATGTAAAGTGTATTTGCAAGACCTGTTTGGCTTGTTGAGAAATGTTTACGGTGTCTTTGACTGGTGGATCTGTTTATCTGCTGTAATTAGTATAAAATATAATAAGGGACTGTTTGTCATTTATGTGAGGAGAAAGGGTGGTGCAGAAAAAGGGGAGGCATGTAATTAAGCACTGTGGAGGACTTTTGTATTTAAATTTGGCTTAGGAGAGGGGCACACAACTTTAAATGGCTGTATTTTTTGTTTATTTGGAAGCTGATTTTAAAGAAAATTGTCAAAATTACACTATTTATCATGGCCAGAAATTGTGAAAACAGAAATTATTGTTTGGGTTAGGGTTTTTAAATTTCCCACGGTCTTTGACGAGCACATTATGTGGCACAAACACGTCCACCAGACAAAACCAAATACTGATATTTCATGAAAATCACTTTATTCGCCATCTCATTTAATAAACTCTGCACGACAAAAGTGAAAAACCAAAGCTTTTCTCAACTCTGTCTTCATTTGTCCTCATCTTTTAACTCAAATAACTACTTTATGGTGGAGGGAGGGTCATGCATTTCCAGGCAGTCACTCAGGGAGGCTCAAGGGAAAAATATCTGTAGCCTCAGGGAAGGTCAAACTAACATAAAGATAAAATAAAACTCCCTCCAGCCACCCTTCCTCTGAAAGAACAGTCCCTAATATTTAGAAATTTGTACTTTGTGGTGTCCTTGTCGCTATATGGGTCATGTGCTTGTCACCACAGCCTCTAAATCAATTCACCTCTTACCTGTGTGCAGTACACAGACCATGGGTTCATACTGATAAAGGCACAAACCCACTAACACTGCCTTTTTATTCCACTGATAAAATGTAGGTCAAGTGCCATTGCATATGCATTGCATAGATATGCGCATGCGCGGTGTGGTGTTCCGGGTTGGCGCCGTGGTTCAGTTCACTGGGGTAAAGGTAACGGCTGCTGCTGCTGCTGCTGAGGATACAAACACACCGACCGGGCTCATTAAATGTATGTCTGCAGTGTGTGAATGCTGTCAGCTAAAGTCAACACAGCCTGAAGACGGTGAGCTAACAAACCCACTTTGTTTAAAAGCTAGAAATGGTGTTTTTTTTAAATCAAGTTTGTCCTCGGGACGTGTCAAACATCGCTGTTTACTTCACTAAGTTAATTGCCGCGGGCGTGACTTGTTAACGCGCTGTTGTGCCAACGTTAGCTAGCTAATTGGACATCGTTTAACAGGTTAGTTTGATATAATAATTAACGAGCAACATGTCTGAAATTGGCTGCTTACAACAAGCAGGTTAGCAGGCTGTATTTTGTTGAACTTAGTGTGAAAGCCAAGTTACACTAGTAACTTTTATTGAAGTTGCCATAAAATTAGATTATGAAGTGACGTTAACGTTACTTGGATAAATATAGTACCACAGCTGGCAACAGTTTAAAGCTACTTTATGTCCCACAGTAGGATATTACAACCTTTAGAAAATCCTTTGGAGTAGCAGTTGATGCCAAACAGACTGGTCACGTGCCACTTCTCTCTCTCTGTGTGTGTGTGTGTGTGTGTGTGTGTGTGTGTGTGTGTGTGTGTGTGTGTGATATCAGACTGGGTCAAAGCAGCTATTATAATACTAGAAAGGACACCCCTAATACTCAAATATGCCAAATACTATTGATAAAAAATGTCAAAATTAGAAAAATGATGATATGCGTTAGCCAACCACACGCTGCTGTCCAAAATAATCATTGTGATCAATCAAATACAATCAACTCAACAAATTAGAGTAGAGCACGCACATTAAAAGTATCACAGGTGCGGGACCAACAAGCAAACAGACTTTTAAAAAAGGTGAAGTCCACACACAATGTTTATTGTAAGGATCAACGTTGATCCTTACAATAAACATTTGAGGAGCTTTAACAGTGTGCGGACTTCACCTTTTTTATAACTCAACAAATTGCCATCATTATTTGCATTATGTTTATGATATGTTCTGCATGTGTTTGGTCTCAGTGGTGTACCCAGCCCTGGCAAAACAGGGCTCACAGGCTTATTCAACTAACGTCAATATGTTTAGTGCAGTGGTTTTCCTACTGGTTCAAGGTCCACATAGTTTAGTGTACTCACAGTCTTGCGTTTGCCCATGATGTTGAAGTAGTTTGCTGTCTCTGTCAGGTAGTCTGTCAATCACTTTCTCTACAGCAGGAAACAGCACTTTAAAAAAAGTTCTGTGCCAGAAATTCACTGTACTTCAAAACAAAATGTGTTTTTTTTTACAAACTTGACACATTCTCGAGTCACTTGCGGTCCATTCAGGATGGACCTGTGACCCACTTTTGGTCCGCGATCCACTAGCTGGGGACCACTGATTTAGCATACCCAACACAAACGACACCATCCACAATGACCATACTATTGAATCAACGCCTCTCTAAAACAGTTTCAACAAAAACCAAACATTATGGTGGTGATGGTACTGTATGTTTCAGAACTGATGTATCAAACTGTATTAGTTTTAATTAGGAATACCTCAAACTGGTAACAGATTGAATTTTTGCTCCCAATACTTACATTGTAAGGACATTAGAAAGTGATTCCTATTGGCGTGTATGAAGAGGAGGAATAAATAGCAAGTCCAACCTGTTTTGATGCACACATGGGCACATGAGTATCGCTTTAAGATAGATTTTTGGCACCCATCATTTAGGATTCCTCATGATTAGGTGGAGTCCAAATGAAAAATAACAGCCAGATCTAAATAAACAGAAGTACGCAGCCAGGGGTGTCCACATGCTTTTGGCTTCATAGTTTATCAGCAAGAACTGTTCAGCTTGTTGAGAAATGTTTACAGTGTCTTTGACCTGATCTGTTTGTCTTCCGTAGTTATTTTAATTATTATTATTTTATTATTATTATCACTTGCAGTCCATTCAGGATGGACCTGTGACCCACTTTTGGACTGCGACCCACCAGCTGGGAACCACTGGTGTCAGTGTGTTATACTTATCAGATAAGGAGTCTGAGTTCAGTATTAATCATTTATGTTGCGCTGCATGTGTAACTTATGTAGACAGTACTAGCTTTTATTATAGGCTGGGCTGTATCGCAGTACTTGCTTATGATAAATAAGCAAGTACCCCCCTTTCTTTCAGACTAGTGGAAAGAAAACATACACACTTGAAAAGGGAAGCATGAGGGAAGGGGTATTCAGTTGGTTGCAGTCTGCAACCTCACCACTAGCTGCCACTAAATCCCACACAGTGTTCCCTTAAGACATTTACAGATGTTTCTTTTGTGGTTTCAGTCTCATTTCCATCCAAGGAGAAGAAATGGATAAGAGCTTGTCAGAGACTGTGCCAGAGCGGACCTTCCAGTACCAAAACAGCCTGCCATCCCTGCCTGTCCCATCTCTAGAGACCAGCCTTTCAAAGTACCTGAATGCAGGTAGGACAGTAACGTTGAATGACCTGCTGTGTCACATGTTACTGTGTTTCATTTCAGGTTTTTTGTTTTAAATATTTGTCATGTGAACTTCAAATATTTACTTGAACAAATACTGGATATATTTAAGAAAATTCATCATGGCCTTTCTCCTCATTGCTGCTACTGTCATTTGTCTTTAGGTACATTTTTAGTGTTGTGTGAATTGTTATGTAATTTTGCCCTTCAGGTAAAAGCCCTTATCTTTGGTTTTAAACTGGTTTTTCTTGAATTTGGACAATATTTAAGACAGGACAAGAAGTATGTTCCCACTGATCTCAATCATTTCCAAAAATTGGTGGATCAGGAGCAAGTCTACTAAGTTTTGGAAAATAAATGGATGCGTTCACATTTAAATTAAAATATGCCATCAACACTGAAATTAAAATTATGCGACGGCATTTAACAGTTTATCTCAAATCTTTGGATTTGTCTGTGTCAAAGGTGCAACAGTTCTTCTCACCAGAACAGCTTACATAAAGGTGCCATACGCCAAAGTCAGTAGCTCTTAAAAGGGGCTCCAAGTGAAATTCAGGACACATGAGTTGTCTGGACATGGTTGTCAACATGGAGGTTTCTGAGCCAGGTGAGATGGTGAAATTAACAGCGCTAAACAATGGCAACAGCACTGACGTAGCTAAAGGTGTTAACCGGGCGGAACCAAAGGGTGGGTGCTATACTTTGACATCCGGATATCAGCAGTGACTGCAGTATGAGTGTACTGCAAAGTGGCATTTGATAAGCCAGCCAGCGGTATGCACACTTGCACTAACATGCAGCTTATACAACAACCATAGAGACGCTCACATTACAACACAGAGAGGGAGCGTGACTTCATCGTCTGCTCAGTAGTTCATTTTAGGACTAGATGTTGCAATCCCTTGATGCACGTACTTGAGACTATGACTGATAGTGCTGTCTGGGGGTTTCTGAGTGGGAGCCACAGGGTGGATAGAAAAGTAAGCAGAACCAAGAAGAGACATCAATGCGGACTGAAATCTCTCCAGCCCAACTGCGCCGTACACTCTACCTCCCCCTACTCCCTCATTTTGATGAATCAATTAATAAGTGAATCAGTATGAATGTATGACTGTGTGTTGAATATTAACTGTACATGTAAGCTTTTTGTGCAAGCTGAATTAGTTTCTATAGCAGAAGATGCTTAACGTTCACCACGACCGGCAGCTGGGGCTTTTAATTTACTCATTTTTCATTGCCGTGTTTTCCACCAGTTCGTCCATTTGCATCTGACAAAGAGTTCAAGGCTACAGCTGATATTGTGAGGAAGTTTCAAGATGGTGTTGGCAAAGAGCTTCACCAGAAGCTACTGCAGAGAGCCAGGGCAAGGAGGAACTGGGTGTGTAATTGAGCTGTAAATGTCTTGTTTTTGGTGTTACACGTGTCCTATTCAGTCATGGATGTTTTACTTTGCTTTATTTTTTTAATCCCTCAGCTGGAAGAGTGGTGGTTAGACACTGCTTATCTGGAGCCACGCATCCCCTCTCAGCTGAATGTGAACTTTGCCGGCCCTGGGGCGTACTTGGAGCACTGCTGGCCCGCTGAAGAGGGAACTCAACTGGAGAGGGCCAGTATCAGCACATGGCACACACTACAGTACTGGAACCTGATCCGCACGTAAGACATGTTCACACACTTTTTTACAAGCTGTGTTTTTTGATGTTCCTCTCCTTTTTACATGAAGTCAGGTATAAATGTAAATTTTGTTTGTTTTTTTTAGGGAGAAGATTCATCCTCAGAAAGCTGGAAAAATACCGCTAGATATGGACCAGTTCAGAATGCTGTTCTGCACCTGCAAAGTACCTGGAGTAAAGAAGGACACCATTCGTAACTACTTCAAGACAGGTACGATCAACGTGGCTCTTATCTCTAATCTTAAGACACACCTGTATACAATTTACCACCCCTGATAAGCTGACATATCACTGTTGCGTTGTGTATGTGCTTTTTGTGCTGCCCCACAGAGAGTGAGGGTCCTTGCCCCTCCCATTTGGTAGTGATGTGTCGTGGACGGATCTTCACGTTTGATGCAGTCCATGATGGACAAATCCTCACTCCTCCAGAACTTCTCAGGTAGTACACACACCACTCATGGGAACAAACTTGCAGTTGAGGCATTGAGGCCATAAACCAACTGCTGCTGACACTGCTAACTGACCTTGCAAAAAGATAGAAGAGTGTTATACAACTTACCACTGGGTTTGAAAGCATTGCATTCCATAAGTAGCCCAAGGAGGGCGCTACACCTACAGTATCTTTGGAAAGCAGACAAGGGGGGGCTATCCATTTTGGTAACATGGCTCCTAGCGTCGTTCCCTTGCTTCTTCGTTCCTCCTTGCCTCAATTCTTGGTGGCATAGATTCAACAAGGTGCTCGAAACATTCGTCAGAGATTTTGGTCCATATTGACATGATAGCATCACACAGTTGCTGCAGATTTGTCGGCTGCACATCCATGATGTGAATCTCCCGTTCCATCACATCCCAAAGGTGCTGTGTACTCTACTATATTGGAGTACAGTGAACTCATTGTCATGTTCAAGAAACCAGTTTGAGATGATTTGAGCTTTGTGACATGGTGCGTTATCCTGCTGGAAGTAGCCATCAGAAGATGGGTACACTGTGGTCATAAAGGGATGGACACGGTCAGCAACAATACTCAGGTAGGCTGTGGTGTTTAAACCATGCTCAGTCGGTACTAAGGGGCCCAAAGTGTGCCAAGAAAACGACACCGTTACACCACCACCAGCCTGAACCGTTGATACAAGTCAAGGTGGATCCATGCTTTCATGTTGTTTACACCAAATTCTGACCCTACCATCTGAATGTGGCAGCAGAAATCGAGACTCATCAGACCAGGCAACGTTTTTCCAATCTTCTATTGTCCAGTTTTGGTGAGCCTGTGTGAACTGTAGCCTCAGTTTCCTGTTGTTAGCTGACAGGAGTGGCACCTGGTGTGGTCTTTTGCTGCTGTAGCCCATCTGCTTCAAGGTTGGACGTGTTGTTGGTTCAGAGATGGTCTTCTGCAGACCTTGGTTGTAACCAGTGGTTATTTGAGTTACTGTTGCCTTTCTTTCATCTTGAACCAGTCTGGCCATTCTCCTCTGACCTCTGGCATCAACAAGGCATTTTCACCCAGAGAACTGCCTCTCACTGGATATTTCAGCAGTTTCTGAAATACTCAGACACCAACAACCATAGCATCAAAGTTAATACTTTTAATATCTAAACATTATAATAAATTTATAGCTATTTGTGGTTCAGGTGTTGAATGTGAAGATGTATAAGTGGTACATGTGAAAGCTGCAGGCAGTAACACAGCAGGCCATGCAATCGACGCGCTCCAAGCAGGCATGTTCTGAATGGGCACTGCATTAGTTATAAATAACTGTAGACTGTCTGGACTGTTATACAGGTTTTAAATTGCATTCTGTGTGATGTTAAAGAAGGGCAAATTATAACTTGGTGAACCTGCAGAAACCCTGTAATTATGAGCTCGAGGACGAGGGAGCAAAATCAGCTGATGGAAAGCAGCCAAGATTTTCATGTTGCCCTTTTAATATGGGTGTGTTCACCTATACAGGCAGCTGAGCTATGTGAAGCAGCGCTGTGAAGGAGAGCCGGTGGGAGAAGGAGTGGCTGCTCTCACCACAGACGAGAGGACCCATTGGGCTCAGGTAGGGGGGCTCATGCTAGGAGACTTTAGTGTTCACCTGTTGTGTGAATACAATCCAAAACAGATAATGGCTCCCATTTGTGAAAAGCTTTCATATTACAGAAGCATATTTGAGTATCAGTACTGTCAGCATGTATCTGTTTACTCTCTCTGCAGGCTAGAGAGCATCTAATAAGCATTGACCCACATAATAACACCATCTTGGAGACCATCCAGAGCTGCCTGTTCATCGTTTCTCTGGATGAAGCGAAACCCTACTCCACTGCAGAGAACTACTCAAATGTAAGGGCTGCACAGAGTATTTAATTATTTATGATGTAATTACTTAATGTTCAGTGTTTTTAACCTCTTCCACTCGACGCTGGCATCCTTGGCCGACTTTACTGTCTTTCAGAAGCTGTAGCTGGTTTTAAAGCTAGATTGGAAATACTGGTATCATAAGACACTTGACGACCTAAAGAGGAATCCACTTGTACCAGACATGTCAGGCTATCTTGTCAGGAAGGGGGTTAAATAACTCTTAAAAGTTAGGCTAAATTTCGGATTTGACTTTATTGAAAGGATAGCCCCTTGAGATGTAGCATCTCATTTTCACGGGGGTCCTCAAACACAAACACAGAATAGTCACATTGCAGTTTGCAGTATAACATTCTAAAAACATAAACAAGTTGTTTACTGAAGTACTGAAGCAGCAGAAAGAGGTGACAAGATCTCAAGAAAAGATTATTCCAGTCCGATGGAGCTTTGCACTGCAATTACCTTCATCCAACTTCTTTGAAAATTCTGGGGACAAAGAAAAGGGGATGTCGCATATTTCTAAGTGGATACGAGTCAAAAACTGTTTCAGATACAAGGGACAATCCAGTGAAATTGCCCTCTAGGTTTATGCTGATGAGTTATGACGAGGAAAAAACTGGCATGGCCATTTTCAAAGGGGTCCTTTTTACCTCTCCACTCAAGATAATATGACCCTTCACGGACTTTATTCTAGTCCCATGCAGTTTGGGGGCGAAACTCATGCTGTTTTTCTCATGTAGTAAAAATGCCATGTGTGGTGGTCCCCTTAGACATTTTATTGTAGTGAGACCCTTTTTTTAAACTGTATAAAATGACCAATTATGGATCATCACAATCTCATGAAACTTTACAGCCACAAACTAGAGACATTGGGCATTGACAGGATGTATGACTTTCATAGGTGTATTGACAATGAGAGGGTTTCTTTGCAGTTTCCAGAACAGAAGTGCTCACCATCCAATTGCTGAAAAATGCAGTTCTTACAGAAATCTCCAAGTGTCAAAAGTTTTTGATAACAAAATCACAACATAGATTTTTCTACGATGCTCATCAAGGTATTGGTGTCTTGATGTGGTATTTTTGAGGAATTTGCTAAACATCTATCAGTTATCGAATGGGAATGGGTGACAAATGGTTTTGAACCAAACATTGCCGCAACAAATTAGTCTGAAAGTCTGAACAGATTTATGACTAGAAAAACTTGTCACACAGTGCTTTCACGTGATGTGTAACACTTCTATGAGGCATATGCTGTTGACCTGCTATCTGCCCCTAAAGATCCCCTGTCCCCCCTAACAAAGATAAAGTTGGTCTGTGGTCTGGAGGAGTGGAGTGGAAGAGGTTTAAAGAGGAGAACTGTGTGTCTAATTTTGTGCCTTTGAATCTCTGAACACAGTTGACCATGGAAGCCCTTGCAGGCGACCCCACCATCCGCTGGGGTGACAAATCGTACAATTCACTGGTGTTCGGAAATGGCACTTTTGCATCCAATTGTGATGTGAGTTTATACGTGTGTGTGTGTGTGTGTGTGTGTGTGTGTGTGTGTGTGTGTGTGTGTGTGTGTCTCATGCTACAGGAATTTCAACACACCCTGTATATGACACATTTTTATATGACACATTTGCATGCTGCTCACCCTGGTTCATGAATAATTCTAAACTTTAAAATATAGTTCTCGAAGGGTTAGAATTAAAAGTCAAATTGTTTTGCAGCATTCGCCATATGATGCCATGGTAATAGTGTCTATGTGTTGGTATCTGGATCAGCAAATCAAAGCTGCAGGAGGCAAATGGCAGGTAAACTTTGACCATTACTTGATTCTGTACATAAATTGTTTTTGCTGGTTCCATTTAAATGTATCTGTCCACTTTTCACACGTTGATGTCTATACTTTTTAGGGCTCAGACGCAGTCAGACCTGTACCCCGTCCTGAGGAGCTGGTGTTTACTGTGGACGAAAAAATCCACAGTGCTATCAGCCATGCCAGACAGCAATATCTTGAGGGGGTGAGCCAGCATTGAACACCAAACTACAGCAGAAGAAGTGCGATGCAAAATGATATTCCATAGTCACAGCTGTGTGGGTATCCACTCTGTCGCTGGTTTTACAGGCACAGGACCTGCAGATTGTGTGTTACGCCTTCACAGGGTTTGGAAAAGCAGACATCAAACAGAAGAAGTTGCATCCAGACACCTTTGTTCAACTAGCAATGCAGCTGGCCTACTACAGAATACACAAAAGGTACTGGCTGGTTGAAAATAGGACCAGGGCTTTACTAATGTTTGAAGTCTGGGATGAGGAGGTTCCTGAGTGTCTTGTCTTACTCTCAACAGGCCAGGAAGTTGTTACGAGACAGCAATGACTCGCAAGTATTACCACGGCAGGACGGAAACGATGCGACCCTGCACCCAGGAGGTTGTGAACTGGTGCAAAGCCATGATGGACCCAACGTGTGATGTGAGTTTGTGCATGACTGAAACCCTACACTGTGGCAAAATCACACAGAGGATGGAGGTGGAAGCAGTCGTATTTGATGTGGTGCATGAACATTTTTCTTTCAGGCTGACACCAAGAGGAAAGCCATGCTGCAGGCCTTCACAAAACACAACAAACTGATGGGTGAAGCCCAGGAAGGAAAAGGTTAGTTCACTTATATATACACATGTAATTGCTTGATGTTTAACAGTACTTATGACACTTATAATAGCTGTATCTCAAATAGTGGCTGCAGCATTCAAAGACCTGTAACAATAGCCCCGTTTCCACCAAACACTTTAGGTATAGTACCTTTAGAACCAAAACTAACCCCTACAGACATGTACCTAGACTGTAGATCTGTTAAGCGTTTCTGCTGTAGACAGTACATTTAAATGTGGGCAGGGTTGCTGTCACTCACTGTATTTCCTCTCCACTGATGATACAGAGGGAAGTTTGCACCTTATTTATCGTCCACAGAACGGGGTTGCATATCAACATTTTCAGAACAAATGGAACAGGCTGGAGGGGAAGTCTCTCCCCACGGGATATTTAAAAATAGCTGGTTTGTGCTTTGAGCCCTTCTCAGGCAAGCTCACGGGTTTAATGCTGCCGCAGCACACCAGAATGATGCTCCGACTGGTTCTTTTTTTGTTCCTCCACATGAGGATTACATTAAATGCAGTTCACATAATCTGGTCGAAATTAACATATAATTTTTAAACGCTGGAAGATTCACTCATTACCAAAAGTGTATGTCATCGAAGAGAGACATTAAAAACTAAAGTAATGGTTAGGGCTGAGCCAAAAAATTCGAAGCTTTGAAGTTTTGTATGATGGCACGGGATTCAATTGTGGGAAAAAAAATTCAAAGCTTCAGTACTTTTTTTTAACGTTTTTTGGGGGGAGGCCATAAACGCATCACTAACTCCCACCAGTCCGATACTGACAAAGAGCGCACTCAGAGCTGGCAGACATGTCCAAGAGGTCATCAGATGTGTGGTTGCACTTTAAAATATGCCCCGACAAACCCCAGAAAGCAGAGTGCCAGATTTGCCAAAAGCAACTGGCATATCACAACTCAACAACAAATTTGGGAAATCACTTGAAAAACATAAGTAGTAACTAGTAGGCCTAATAGTATGGTTATGGAGTCATCCGGTCTGATATTTGCATGGATTGCCTAAAAATGTTTCACAGTAAATCAGAGAACGGGGATATTATTGCCACTGGTTATTTGAAATGGATAAAGGTATTTTTTACCGGTGAGTTAAGGGAGAATAGCCTATATATCATGTAATTAAAAAAGAAAAAAATCTCTGACAAGGAAATAGAAAGCCCGACGCACAATGGAGACCTGCTATTATCCTGCTTGAACACAGACGACTAAATTCTTTCAACAGTGTGACTCAAAATAATGATAAAATAGATTTTATTGATGTAAAATATGCATTTTCCAGTTCCACCAGTCCGCTCTGAGTCTGGTGTCAGAGACCCTTCTGATGCTCTGAGTTGTGCATCTGTTTGATTGTGCTGCAGAGTGCTCTCTGGCACAAACTGGACTGTTGGTAAATTGGTAGCAGTGTTGGAATGAACCACACTCTAAGAGCAGCAGAGCACCAAGCAGAGTGAATGTGTGATTAACTTAACCGTTCGTTAATTTCTCCATACAACAGCGCTCTTATTTTAGTGTAGAGTATCAGATTGGACTTACAAATGTGTCCAGTGTTTTCACTGGGAGTTCTGTTGTTTATGTGGCTTAGTGTTACATGTTGTCTATGTGTTAACAGGGGTAGCACTGATGTACCTGTCTCATGTTGTCATTTTGTGATCCTGTTGCCAGGTTTTGACAGGCATCTCTTTGGGCTGTACCTCATCGCCAAAGAGGAGGGTCATCCCACTCCAGAACTCTTCACAGATCCTCTCTATGCAAGGAGGTACGAGCTGTAAAGCTTATTCATGTTTTTGGAACGTGGGTTATATCATCGTGTACACGTACCTTTATCTGATAATACAATGGCGTTCTCTGTTTTGTAAAACTGCTTTTTATATACAGACTTAAATGACCCTTGTCTTCACTGTACCCTGCCCCCAAAACTCATTCACTAGACCTTTTTCACAGCATACATTTATATTGTCATAGCAGGAAAAGCACAGGTGTGACTAATAACATTAACCATGTCCTAGTGAGCCATCCCAGTGAGCAAACGCACAGCTGGCTCACCTTAATAGAATTAAGTTAATTCACTTGCCGTTGTCCTAGTATGACACATCAACATGTCTGGTGAAGAGGGCGTATGTAAGCAGGTTCATGTTGTCACTTGATATTCACAGCTACAGTGTGTCAGCAGAGGCGAGTATGCTGGATAACATGCAAAAGTAGTAGCTTGAGATCCGGATGAATCAACAAGCTCATGTTTTATGTGCTCTGACAGATAACCCCTGCCATCCAAACAGGTTTTCATCCAACCTGGGCTGGGTCAGACCATTCACAACTGTTTATTTAATATGGGATGGGTTTGATACAATGATTGACCACTTTTGGAGCTATCACACTCGTTGATGGATTAGAGCCCAGGAGCCCAAAGTGTCAGGGGACCTCCTGGCCTTCAGCTGCGAAATAAATGTCACCCAAATAACTTTTTTATTTATTTATTTTGATTGCACACTCATAAAACTGCATAAAATCCAAACATAAAAAAGAAACTATAAGAAATGTGTCAGGAGAGGTCAAGAGGCCACAGACTTATACAAAGGGACCTTTCAACTGAAAGAGAGAAACAGACAATGAAAAAACAACCAGGAAGAGACTCAAAATTACCACAAAGAGATGCAAAGGAACTGCAAAGAGGCACAAAATAATTACAAAGAAATATAAAGGCATCAAATATGAAAGCATCAGCCTGACAGATTTCATATTGGTTGGGCTTTAATGTAAAGCAAACAATAGGTGTGGGTGCAAAAACATTTGAGGTTTGAAGGGATGGTACAAAATTACCCTTGGATCGTAACGGACATTGTGATGAATGATCTGTTTGACAAACTGCGCTGCAATACAGAAATCATTAAGCAGACTCAAGACATTGCATTGGTTGAGAAGTGTTAGGGAGGTCTTTCTGTCTGCCTGTAACTGAGTTGTGTTTGTGTCTGCAGTGGCAGTGGTGGTAACTTCGTGCTGTCGTCGAGTCTGGTGGGCTACACTACAATCCTGGGGGCCGTGGCTCCCATGGTGCACCACGGCTATGGCTTTTTCTATCGCATCAGAGATGACAGGTGGGCAGATGAGACAAAAGCTTCCATGATGCTGTTTCTTCCTCCTAAAATATTTTTTCTGAAACTGTCATGATTTATGTATGGGGTGTTAAAACTTAAATTGAAAACTAACCTGTGCCCTGTAATCTCAGCAACTGCAATCATGGCTACCTTATGTCTTTTTCCCCTCCAGGATTGTGATCTCCATGTCTGCATGGAAATCTTGCCATGAGACGGATGCTGCGATACTATTCAACAACTTCTCCAACTCCTTGCATCAGATGCTCCACCTGGCCACTACATCTCAGCTATAAGTACCCACACTGACACATTAATGCACACACAGTTTACAGACCCTCAGCTGAGAGCCGACAGCTACAGATAGTCACATTTGTTCTGAGCATAGATCAATGCAAAGTTAGAGAATTAGTACTGTTAGGTGATATCCACCGTCTCTGGCATTAAGAGAATCTATCAACTTTTCTGTTTCATGTAGTGATAAAAACTTTACTATATGTTTTAATGATTCTTGTGTAAATTATGTAGAAAATGTATAATTTTAAATCCTGACAGTATTAATCTGCCTTTAAGCTAAAATTATGACCTTTTTTTATGATGTTTGTCCTCCAGTGAGTAGAAGTTGAAGTGACACCGGTTGGGTTTCCAACCAAATCAAGTGCAAATTTTAACCAAAATCAGCAAAAGAAAATGCAAATTTGTGTGCTTTTCCATTGTAGGGGATGATGAAAAAGTTTGTGTATGGATAAAAGTTAGGTGCGACAAAATTCATGCCTGCAGTCAATAAGCCTTGCAATGACCACGCAAAGTTATTACTACTTTTACTGAAACATCTGTACTTCCAGCCCCTAATTAAACTTGATTTCTCACCTGAAGAGCCGATCTCCAGAGCTATGACTTGCCAGGCTGTATTTTTTTTGGCCTTTGTCTTTGTAATGACGGGATAGTGGGTTGTTTAGCTGAGGATATTCCTCGACCTCAACAATGAGTCTCTCCTCATCCATTCTTCGTCTCACATACGAGACAGCATCACCAACAGAGTGCTCTTTATACAACAATGGTGAGGAGAGGAGTCGAGCTGCGATAGAAGCAGAGAAAAAGAGCTGCTATGGGAGCGAGTGGGCAGAGAGCGAGTGGGGGAAATGTATTTAATGTATTATTAAATTCACACTAAATTTGGATGAAAACTTAATTTGTGGCAGTTTTAAGGTGGAAAACTAAAGAAAAAACCTCTGGCTCTTTTGACTGTTGGCCTTAAATGTTTCTGCGATAGTAACAGACATTCCAGTTGAAACCATAAAAAATAGCTTTGATATTAGTATGGTTAATTTGCCTTGTTTTATGTTTGGAAATGGTGAAAATCTACAGCAATATGCAACGAAAGTACTAAACTGTTTAAGTTGAACTGATGTTGAAATTTATCTGAGAAATCAGTGAATATCTTATTGGTGTTTGTTTTTATTTGTGCCTTGTATGATCAAAAACAAAAAGAAGAAATGAAAGTCTTGACAGTGATAAAATGTACGGAAGCGCATTGCATTCACTGGATAAAAAGAAATTAGACACCTTATCCCGTAATTACGAGATCCTGATCTCGTAGTTATGAGATCTTTTCTCATAATTACGAGAAAACATCTCATAATTATGAGCTCAGGATCTTGTAATTACTTGATCACGTTACTTGTTTCACAGGCATTACTTGTTCCACAGGCGAAGGAACCCGGACACACACACACACAGCCTATTTATTTTTCGTCTTATTGTTATTTTTCTTCTGCCAGATTTCAGTGCGTAACTTGTGCCACAGCTCTGAGCACAAACAGGGTCTTCATAAAACATAGATTCAAGATTCAATATGCACAGTAAGGACACGCGTTTCCCTGCAGAATGAAATTTGTTCTTTTCTGTCACTAATTAATGCCAAACAATATAAATCTGAAGTATAAAATAGATCAAAATATATACGACGCGCACTATTGTCCTTGCTCAGTGTAATACTCTGTCGTAATTTACAATATATACACATTATAATAAAGATATGGGATATAGTCAAGATGGCACCACCCGAGTGGCAGCTGGTTACAGTAGTTCCAACACCCCTTTGTGGATGTGCAGTATGTGGTTCTGAGCGAAGCAGTGGCTAATGTGGCACCTTTCCTGATCTCATAATTATGAGATACTATCTTCTGCCTTCTGATAAGGTGTCTAATTTTTTTTTATCCAGTGAATGCAATGCGCTTCTGTAAAAATGAAATAGTCTGAAGTCTAAAAACAGTCTGTAATATGCTTCACTTCCAACAACCATACATACCGCTGGCACTCCCTGTCTGTACATTATTACAAGTACAGGGGTAACATGAGGTTGCAGGACTAGTTTTTGCAGTCTGGTCAGTTGCCATCACTGTATCTGGATCATAGCTGTATAAATAGAAGTGGATACAGTGTTGGAGGCTGGGCCACGATCATAGACTAGAATAGAATAGATTATATCTTTATTGTCCGCCATGGGTAGAAATTTGTTTTAGGCTCACCAAACATAAAAGACACCACTGTAAAAAGCAGGCAAATAGTCAGTAAGACAAGCATATAGAGTCACTGACAAAAACCACTTAAACACATCAGATCAGCTCACTGACTGTCTGTGGTGTAAAACTCATCAGTCACCTGGCGTTTTTGCCAGGGTGCTCTGAACTCCTCGAGTTGAAAAAAAGGGATAAATGCCCCACGTCATCTTTTTTTTTTTTTTTTTTTTTTTTTTGTCATGGTCACGACAACAAGTTTACAGTTGATAAACAATAGAGGACAAACTGGTGGTAGCGGTTGCTGGATACCCAGTGCTACACAGCCTGACGATAGCGATTTCCACTTTCACTGTTAACAAACAACTGCAAACACTAGCTAGCTACGCAGGACGTAACGTTACTACTGTATTTTGTTAGCTTTGCGAGTTGCCTCTTAGTCTCTTGAGGTGCTACACATTGTTTTCTACTACAAACTGCTGGATCACTTATTGTTGACACATTTTTTGTTTTTAAACCAAAACCCTCCTTTCTAGGTCACTACACTTACAGGGCCTGGACCACACACATTTCTCTGTGTACTGTCTGTCAAGTTAACGAGGAATGTTCATATGACTTTACATTAACTGCTGTAAACATAAAGAAGCCTTAAAAATGTTATTCACCCACATTGTTTTCCTGCTTTTAAAGCCTAATCTGTAATAAGTCTACAAAGCTTATGGAAATGGCAAAATGTGAATAAGATTGTACGTCCTTTAAATTTAAATAGTATCTCAATATTTTAAATTTGAATTACATTTCTATTATTGTAGAAATGTTAAATGTGATTTTGGAAATGTAGCAAAGTTGTTCTGACAAATAAAGCTGAGAGATTTCAATGTGTGTGTTTGTCCCGTTAAATGAGTCAGACGATGAGGTTCAGTAATTGAATATAAAACTTTAATAGTTACAAACAAGCATATTCTACAAAAAAAAAGGTTAGTACAGTAATCCCCGGCTTTTGTAGAAACAAAATAGGATTCCAAGTGATGCAGCCAAAGTTTAAATCTTCACAGCTCTGTGTGTACAATATCTTCAGGCACTTCTGCTCCATTATTCACTCAAACTGTAAAAAAAAAAGTTGCATCTAAACAATCAGAGCAATTATCAAAGAATTTGCACAAATGCATATATTGTAGAACATAACTCATTTGTGATGATGATCCCAGTGTCAGAGGCATACATGATGCAGTGTTATACATAGTAAATCCAGTGTACTGTTAGATTGAGCATTTAACAGAAGATGGCACCAGGAATCAACAGCTAAGGCTTTTTTGTTACAAGTAGCTCCACCTTGGTGAAGACAGACTGACTGAGAGCCTCAATGGGACTGTAATTTACAAAATGAATATCATGTTGTATTGAAGAGGACTTGAAACTAGCGAGTGAGTGCGTTTACGTTGACATGACTAACCTGTTTATGATCCGTGTGTTAACCTGGTTGTGCTCTTGGTCTCTTCATCTGACTTTAAAGCTCTCATAACTACAAGGTTGAATGAGTCGGATATGTCTTGTCATTGTGCGTAGGTGTTCTAATATTTTACATCACTATTTATCTTTTATGTTTTTTATTGTGTTGTGGTTTGGTTTGGAGAAGAGACCTATGTGGGTAATTCGGCTCATGGTTAAAAACCTCCTGAACAAGAACACTGAAGAAATCCAGACAAGAGAAGTTAGAGCAGGTTGCAATCTGCAGTCCTCACTGCTAGATGCCACTAAATCCTACACACGGTTCCTTTAAGGCGCTACAGCACTGGCTTTACTTTTCAGACCCAAAGGCTACGACCACTTCTTGGCTGACTTAGCTTTCTGACTGAAAGGTAACTTGTCTGATGATGACCACACCAGATGACCCAAAGAGGTACAGCTGCAAGACAAATTCTCACACAGCTAAAAGGTCACTGAGGCAAATCTCCAAACAAGCCGGGACACATTCATACACATTCATACACATCCGACAGTTCCACTGAAGCTGGGCAGGGAAACATAAATATCTTTGGAAACATTAAGATAAAAAAAACAATCTGTGTAGTATAGTTCCCTGTGTCTTCTTATTCCCTCCCGTGGCCCATCTGTGTGGTGACCAGCATGTGGTAAACTCCCCTCTGGGCCAGCAGCTGCTGATGTGTCCCCTGTTCGACCACCACTCCGCCCTGGAAGACGGCGATGCGGTCTGCGTTTTGGATGGTGGACAGACGGTGGGCTACGATGATGCACGTCCTGCCTTTACTGGCCTGGTCCAACGCCTCCTGCACCACCTGGAAAAAAAAACCGATAACCTCTCATGAACATATATAGAACATCTGGTGAAAGGTGGAGCTTATTACGTCTTCCTCTGGTGGTTTGTACGTCACCCTGTTCGTATTTGTTTTCCTGTGTCATATATACATGGTGATACTAAAGACACTGCAGCTCTGCTCCGACACTAATTAAAATCTGAGAGTACATACTGCATTAATACTGATTAGGTTAACTTTTATTTAAGAGTTTGACTACATGAAGCACTCTTTGGTAAGACAGACTGGTTTTTACCTCAAGACAACAGAGGAGCCATTTGTTTATCACCTCTGTACATTAATGACAGTCCCCAGAGGGAGTTCAGACCTCTTGTGGAGGTCAGGAGTGTCATTGACTTCAAGACGCATAAGCCATTGGAACAATCACTGGCTATTGATTGGCTATGATGCCAAATAAGGTAAGCCCTTGTTGGCTACTGGTGCCATAGCAGCTGCAAGCTCCTATTGGCTCATGTAAGGTGTCAATCAAAAGGTCAGAGTTCAGCTACCATTTTCATACAGAGGAGTCGGCATGTTTTCACGCAAACTGAAGAAATTAAATTACATTTTAACCCAAACCATGATCTTTTTCCCAAACCTACCTACCCTTCAGGTAAAATTCCCTCAACACCAAATTTAACAGTGTAGCCTACAATGAAATGGTTTCTTTTAAAACCGTTGTGAAGGTTATTTTCCACTTAGTACATTTGAGATTAGTTTTTTGTTAACTGATATTTCCACACACTGAAATCAACAGGCCTGTATTTGGGACATGCCTTTAATTCCTTTCACATAAAACTATTTTTATATTCTCATTTCCTTGCTCATTGGTCTTACTGGTGCAAGCGTCATTTGTGGGAAGGATTCATTGAGCTATTGGTGACACTAGGCGTTTCAGACCAACAGTTTTGGGGACTCGAGAGGTGCTTGAGAGGAACTGCCGACTGCAGAGCTCCTGAGAAAAAATACCTTTGAGGGCTTTTTTTTCTGTTTGCATTCATGCAGCCAGTGGTTGGTATAGCACTGTCACTTCCGCTTTAATGAGTCAAAGTCACGTTGCATTATTTCCACTGTTCCAAAAGCCTGGGTGTAGGTGTTGATCCGTTTGTCTATGTTATCTGTATTTGTTGTCGTTATGAGCTGTTGTTTGTGTTGTCGGTTGTTTACACAGCTAACGGGTCTTTAAAAATGGCTGCTGCTGGGGCTTCATTGACTGTGTTCGACCAATCGCCGTATGCTAACATCAATCATGGATGCATGCTGAATTGCATACTTGCATCTTTTTACTTTTAGTCGGTACTACAGCTGCCCTTGAAAAGTATGTACTGTTGCATGCAGCATGTACGGGGTCGGGACGTATTATCTTTATGATTATTTTGTTCATTTAACCCATTCATGTGCTTGACTGTGCTGTCTACTGTCATTGTGACTTGTGACTGTGACTTTATCTTCCACTGTGCAGAGGATTGTGGGTCAGAATAGCCAGTAAAGCATGCTGGCTTGCATATTGCAAAATTTGACCGCATGTACTAGAACATCCTGTTTTTTTTGGCATAATGCATTTGACATACTATGCATTGGGACAAACTAAATCTATTTCTGGCACACTAAACAAAATGGTAGTATGGGTATTGGAATGCACAGATGGTTCCTCTTGTGCCGGAGGAGCACTTCCTCTGAAATAGGAGCTAAAAAGTCCCTTAAAAACAGCGTTCTAAGAACTAAGATCATTCCTAGTTAAGACACAACAAAAAGACGGGTTCTTAGAACTATGAAAAAAGTCTTAAAACATCTTTGGTTTAACCCTCCCACACCCAACACTCACCTTCTCACTCTCAGTGTCTAGCGCGGATGTGGCCTCGTCCAGGAGCAACACTGTGGGGTTTCGGAGAATGGCTCGGGCTATGGCTATACGCTGCTTCTGGCCACCTGACAGCTGCGCTCCTTTGTCACCTGCCTGAGTGTCGTATTTCTGTTCATACACACAGAGGGAGAGAGAAAGTGGCACATGATATTGCTATTAAGACCAAAGTCATGACAGAAGCATCCTGTAATCCAGTTTTCATTGTAAATACTTTGTACGGAAGAAATGGCGTGGCAACACTTTATCTTACAAGTCAGTAGTTTCCTAGAAAGAAAAAATAATTGGTACTAATTATAATGAAAATACAGAGACAGGTCTGAGACTGTATTTTAGTCAGGATATATTTTGTTGAGTTCATAAGCTGTTGCTGACTGACAAAGAGTTTCTTGGAAGAATTGCTGTTTTTAATCTTAAGTAACATATCAAGATTATTTATTAATTATTGGAAAGTGGACTTTCCATATACTTTTACACTTATTCCACATTTTTGCATGTTCAGCTGAGCTGCTGTGCACTGACTAGAATGTTCTCTCAATAAATAAATGTACAGATTTGAACATTGTGTGTACATTAGTCTACCTTTACCTACCAAGGAAATTATAAAGGAATTACGGATCCGTAAAATAAAGTACCAGGGACACTAAATTCCAGGAGGTAAAAGACTAGACATCAATCAAGGAAAAAGACTCGACACCACTAGAGGTAAAAGACTAGACATCACTTAAGGGAAAACACTGAATAATTTTAAGTGTAATTTGGGTGACCAGTCTTTGACTCGTATAATTAAATGACCTTGACGTGAGTTGTATTACTTGCTGTTGTATAATCCCTGGCACACGAACAGACATTTTATCCCGACTGTCTCAGTGAGGGCCTTGAGATGTTGTAAAGATTATAACTGATCGATATAAATCATCACGCTGGTCTTTTGTTTCCATCTGTGTCATGACTGACACATCACAGCAGTTACCTGTGGCAGGTCGCTGATGAAATTGTGAATGTTGGCCGCTCTAGCAGCCTCCTCTATCTCCTCCTTGGTCACAGCGCGGCTGTTGTCTCCGTAGGCGATGTTTTCAGCCAAGGTGCAGTCAAACAGAACGGGCTCCTGGGATACGATGCCTATCTGGGATCTCAACCAGTGGATGTTGAGCTCTTTTGCATTTCTATTGTCCAGCAGCTGAGAGAGAAAAGCAGAGGGAGGGGGGAGTTTTCATTTTTCAGTATGTCGAGTGAAGTCATGGAGCAGTTTGAATGTGGAGCTCAAGCGATGTCCAAACATACACCAATTTAAAAGGTATTCAGATGTGATATTCAGGAAATACAGGGTTGAAGAAGGGGTTTGACATTCACTATTTGTTCACAGGGATTACTGTTTACTTTCTCATACATGTACATATATATATATATATATATATATATATATATATATATTCTATTTTTCTGTAATTAACAATGAAAAAAATTAATATACATTACATAGTATAATATAATAAAATTAATATATTCATACTTTGTATAATTCACATGTTCACTTATTTAAATATAAAAACTAGCAGGACAAGTTTTATATATATATATATGTTTTCTATTTTTCAGTAATTAACAATGGAAAAAAAGTATAAAAAAACATATATAGTTTAATATAATAAATACAATTAATAAATTCATACTTTATATAATTCATGTGGTCACTTATATATCACATATATAGTTATTATTAATATTTATATTTATTTTTCTGTGAGGCAAAGACACTTGGTATTATATATATCCAAGTCATGGAAAATTAATAATTTATATCATATACTAAGATGAGTTTTTGTAAGATAGATATTTGGTAATTACTATCACATACATAAAGATGGGTTATTTTTGTGTGACAAAGTTTAAAGGTACAATGGTATATTTAGAAAAGTCTAATAAGGTATAGGTTTATCTACATAAGGGAACTGTCTGTTTCAATTCACTTGATGATTTATGGAGAAGAGGTGTGATTTAATAAGTTTATACTTCCTCCCAGTCCTTCTTGGGTGTGTAAATCAAAGTAACTATAAACTGACAATTGCTTTTCATTATGCTTTTCATCATTTGTAAATACTGTTTTTTTCTGTCTGTCTGCTTGTTTGTAAGTTCATGTCTTTTTCTTTTTTTTTAACACGTTCAAAAAAACCCATCAAATGTCAAATGAGAGCTGTGAGGGCTTTTAAAATAGTGACCTTGTCATAACATGAGAGACCAGGACATAGCAATAAATACTCTTTGCACGCTCAGACGACTGTCAGCATGACCAGCAATCCCATCATGATAAAATGAAATTGGTCAGTGCAGTAAAGATAAACACACACGCTACACAGGCCTCACGCAGTCTCTAGGTCCCCTGTCTCATCAGTACAGTGCTGTAAAGCAGCTATAAACACACCGGTGAGCTAACCATTAGCTAGATGACAGTAGGTGAAGAGGCACGTGTTAGTTTACACAGAGTGTGGGTGGAGCTGCTCACCACTCTCCCCTCTCTGGGGTCGTAGAAGCGCTCCAGCAGCTGGATGGTGGTGCTCTTTCCGCAGCCGCTGCTCCCCACCAACGCCAGAGTCTCTCCCTTGCTCACCTTCAAGTTCAGCCCTTGGAGGATGGGCACCTCAGGGCGGGAGGGGTAGTTAAACTTAACACCCTCAAAGTGCACGTTACCATCAAATTCCTCCTGCGGTTTTAAGACATGACACAGAGGAGTGATATGTTAGCATGTGTGTAAAGAGTTGTGTTGTATGTGATGTGTTTAGTGTGTGTGGGGCTCTGTTATGTACCGGTGACTCTCCCTCATGTGAGAGGTTGTCAATGGCGGGTTCTTTCTTCAGCAGCATCATCAGGTGGGCAGCTGAGATTTTGGCCTTGGCGTAGTTTGGAGCAAAGGAGTTGGCCTCTCCGAGAGCCATGGCGCCGTACAGAACAGCCGCAACCACACTGGAGAGGAAGTCAGATGCACGTTAGTTTGACCTTTCACAGTTACTACTCAACAGAGCGTTACACGTGATTACATAACACTGAGATAACATGGGCCAATGACAGCTTAACCTCTGTGTCAACATCATGTGTCTGTAAGTGTTCATATGTGAAAAGAAACACCATTTCCTCTTTTGTCCCCTAATTACACAAGCCATTCTGTTGAGTTCAGTTTGCCATCATGTCTTGATGAATTGGCTGATGTGTTTACACCTTTAAATACAACAAATGAAGGGGGTGTTGTGTTTGCAGCTCACAGGTGAAAGGTGCACAAGTCATCATCGTAATGTTGTGTTGAATCTGACTCATGGACTGTTTTGCAAATTAATAAACTTTGATATGCAACTTGTATATTTTTTTGTTAACGAAGAAAAGATAAAATAGTGAATAGAGTTCTATCAAATGTTGAATGGATGAAGATAATTTACTTTTACATTTTAGTCACCCAGCGTTCCCAGTATCTCCTTTTAGTTGTACCCCTGAATTGATTCCAACTTAGATTTAACATTTTTAAGCAACATGGCTTTCGGGTTGTTGGTCCACCTCTTTGGTTCACCGTATTTGGACGTAGCTTCCATGACATCACCCATTGCTTTGTGAACCACAGCGGAGTCAGAGGGAGCTTGGATCCTCCTAATGAGACATGAGCTCCCCTGAAAACATGACTTGACAAAAGCTGCAGTTCCTTGAATGGCCACTTGAGGCTGGCTCCAAAACGGAGTAAATCCCCATAGACCCCCATGTTAAAATGCCCAACTTAACAGCAGAAATAAACATATTTATAGCCTGGTACAAACAATGTTCTGGTCTCTATAGCTCATTTCAACATTTATAATGACTGTACAGGGAGACAGTTTTCTTTACAACTCCCCCGTTTACATTTTATCAAAGTTACACATTATTTAAGGGTGAGGCCCTCTGAGTGAAAGGCCGTCTGTAAGGCCTCCTCGCAGTCTACGAGTCAAATCCAACCTCACTCATCCACAGCTCCAACGTTTCGTCCAAACATGGTCACTACTCGCTCCAAAAAACCAGGATGGTGATGGCCAAAAACCCAAACTCAAGGCTTCAGAACAACAGTGCACAAACCAATGGGTAACGTCATGGTAGTTAGGTCATCTAGCTTGCATCACCATTAAAGCGTGGTGGCACAATATCAGAAATTTCACTCACTCTAACTAAATGATCAGAAACTTCTATATATCAGATGCAAGTAGGCCTACATGCTTGCAGCTCTGAATGTTTCTTTGCAACAAGACTCTCGGTCCGTCCTCTCTTTGAAGGTTTACAACATGTGTTTGTATACCGATCGGTGGGCTGAGGAGTTAATATTTCTGTGTTTTATAGTTTTATGCGCCTTCAGAAGCTCAGTGTGTGACGACCTTTGGACTTTCTCTTTGTGCAACAGGTAGAAAATAAGTGAAGGTGGAGGCTCCTCCCAACGATGACACTAAGTTACGTCAGCTTCCTAAAACACGTGTGTGTGTGTCTGGTGGATTGTGTTATTAAGTCCTCTGGGTTCACAGCTAACCCATTCACAGTGGCCCCTCACATACTTCAGGCCGGGGTAATGATTAAAAGCCATATAAACAGCCTCTCCTCCCAACAGAAATGCTTTGCTCCGATATTCCCTGCTGAAACCTATGAGTCCACGCAAACTGTACATCTCCCCTATCATAAACTGGAACTCAATCTCCTGATTAAGAGACAAGACAAAGTCATGCTGTCCGTTAACTCACAGAAACACTCCCTCGACATCCATCCTTCCTTCCTTAATGAGCCAGGCTCCAAAGCGGAAACAGCCTGCATAAGCAAAGTAGATCATGGCCTGGCTGAAGGAGAAGGTAATACCGTGGACATGGGCGCTTTTCTGGGAGTTCCTGTAC
This sequence comes from Epinephelus awoara, assembly GCA_035609425.1. Taxonomy (NCBI): domain Eukaryota; kingdom Metazoa; phylum Chordata; class Actinopteri; order Perciformes; family Serranidae; genus Epinephelus; species Epinephelus awoara. The sequence goes on from CM069300.1 coordinate 10,512,091, forward strand.
AGAGAGATATAAAGAGGTGTCATGAGAGAGAGCACTCCTCAAATCAATCAATCATTTGATTGAAGTTTTTGTTCGGATCTGTGTTTAAAAAAGAAGAAGAAGGGATTTCACGTACTTGAATGGTATTTCAAGGTTTTCCTGATACAAAGACTCAAACTTGGGCTCTCTGTTAAGAGAGACAACAGTTCGGATATTCTCGATGGCCTCCGTAGCAATCTGTAGAGACAAACCACACAAACATCATTACATATCATGAGGTCGGTGTTTTAACAACTGGTGCTGGTCCTTGGAGAGCCCCACACTGAATCCCCACCTTTCCAGACTTCTCCAGCTCCCTCTTGTCTTCAGCAGCATTTCCAGTGAGCGCCTTCATCTCCACAGCCCCAGCCAATGCCATGACAGGCACCACAGACAGGATGAGCAGGGTCAGCTCCCAGCCGTACACAAAGGAGATGATCAAACTGGTGCCCATGTTGGCTATGTTCTGGGCCAGCGTGGCCATACGCACTCCTGTGGCCTGAGCAGATGTGGAAGACGGGAACAAAGCAGATGACAAGATCACAGTTTTTTCTGATTCACTGGTCTTTGGCAAATAGCTTTGTTAGGTACAAGATGTCTATCAATAGTGCTGTAGCTAAATTCCTCTTTGATAAAGCTTTTAGTTAGGGCTGGCTCAGGCTTGCTTTGAACCAGCCCCTAGTTAGGCTGCCTAGTGTGCACGGGGACTTTGCGAGGATACACTGAGCTGGCAGGTTTCTTGGATTGGGGTGGCACCTGCTGCCGTGATCCTGCTTGATGCCCACAGATATTATTATTAGTCCTTCGTCCATTATCATCACTGTTTTTATTACTAGGACCGTACCTGACTCAGAATTACATCAGTCGAAGATTTGGCTGTTCAATTTGAATATATTAAAAAGATGCTTTTCCTTGCCACTGCTGCACAACAGAGGAAAGTAATTACAAAATTCTTTTGAGTAGCTGGCTCATTGTATGATCTAGATGTGCTCTATCTGTAAAGTGTCCTGTGATCACTTGTGTTATGATTTGATTTGACCTGAGTTGTGTGTGTGCACGTGTGTGATAGCTGTTGAGACTTACCCCTTGCACTTGGGCAGCGTCTGTGGCCAGTCTGGTAGTAAGTGCTCCGACACTGTTTTTAGGGTCATCAAACCAGCCAAGGTCCTACAAGAAAACAGGGATTGACTTTTTTTTGGTAATGAAAATGAATAGCTAACATAAACTGAGAGTTAAAGGGCTTTTAAAATACTGCAGCAATAAGAAATAACCAGGCCCCGAGGAACACTTGGCCTTGAGGCAAATTTTCCCAGTGGCAACTCAGGGTATTGCAAGGAAAATCCCATCAAAAGGCATTTTCCCCATTACCACCATTATAAAAATGACGCCTGTAAAACTGTTGACAAGAAACCTCAAACTGTAAACAAGATTATTTTTGACTCTCTCTGTTATGAATTGATCACTGGAGGTTTAATATTTGAAATTTTCCTCAAGCCGAGAAAAACATTGTAAAAATCTGTGGTGTCTTAACAATGTTAAGTCTAAGAGCCGAGAGATAACTCGTAGGCGGGGCCTGGGGAGAAACTCTACTGTGCATCTTGGCGTCCGGTACCTGGGTATTATAACAAATCTAAGGAAATAATATTTTGAGCTTGAGTGCCACATTGTCCTGACTTCTACTGTATTAAAACCATTTAGCTTTTGACCATCTTTGGGCGGCAGAACCGGAAGATCAGGGATTCAATCCCCGGATATCCTTCAGCAAGATACTGAACCTCAATTTGCACCTGGTGGCTGATCCATCGGTGTGTGTGAGTGTGTTAAAAACTGCTATGTTAAAAACGTAGCAGGTGGCACCTTGTATGGTAGCCTCAACCACCAGTGTACGAATGTGTGTGTGATCTCACACTTCAGTTGGTAACACTCACCTGTCTCATCATGGACTTAAAGGCCCCGAGTCTCAGTTTGAGGGTCAGAATCTCTCCAGATTTACCAAAACAGAAGCCCTGTTTAGAGTTTAGACAGACAGAGGACATGAGCACACCTGGACATTGACGTGAACTTCTATGACTAACTGTCACATGTGTTTTTACAGCAACACTATCATCTGGGTAAAGCATGTGTGTCTCAGTGTGTGTGCGACACTCTCATAATATCTGCCTGAGTTTTAGCTATCAAGGTTTCCACATGTTTAACCACTGTTTGTGTTAGTTATAAACTTAGAGGTAGAACTGGAGAAATTTGGGGGTTTAGGAATATATAGTTAAAGAAACAGTTTGGGAAATATGTTTATTAGCTTTCTTGTTGAGAGATAGATGAGAAGTTTGATGTCTGTCCAGTAAATATAGAGCACCCGTAAGACAGTTAGCTTAGCTCAGCACAAAGAGATCAGCAGGGATCTGTGGACATGATGCAGCAGCACAGAGGAGGAGAGACTCTGCACCATAAAGCTCAGTTCAGACCAAAGATTTGCAATGAGACGACAACATTCCGCAGTGTTTAAAAACCTGACGGTTCACACAAATGCAATAAGCTGAGATGGTGTATCACCTCTATGCAAAATCGGCTGGTGAGAGTCTAAAGCCGATTGGCTTTCGAAACAGGTGACGTGCCTTATGTTCTAAAACCAGCCTGGTGAGTTGACCAGCTGAGTTGCAGGTGACACCATCCGTTGGCTTGAGTCGAGGTCAATAAACACACCAACAAAACAAATGTACGGCAAATTCATGTGTGTGTGTGTGTCTGTACACGCTTACCTGTAGAAACATGGCGACAAAGCTTACAGCTCCAATAGCGACAAACATCAGAGAAAAGAATCCAGTTTTTCGCCTCACAACCTCTGTATCTGGGTTTGCAAACACCTGAAAGGAGAGGGGGGGAAAAACACTGTCTACAACATCTGACAAATATTGCAGTGAACATGAAGCAGTAAAGTAACTCGTGGTACACAGATACTGTGAGTAACGTACAGTGATGATCTTGGAGAAGATGACAGCGAACAGTGGCTGCATCACGCCGTTGATGATGGCACAGATGGTCCCCACCAAAATGTACGGCCACTCGGGAAGGTTGAGACGCATCACTTCAGAGAACGACACGGGTGGAGCACTGTCATCCTACAGACAGAGGAAGAAAGGGCTGAGTCACACCTCCTTTCCCTGTGTCTCTCAGCCCCATTAAAAGCCTGTTTTGTCATCTAATGATATATGAATTTCAGGTAATAGTGGTGTTGACCAAGCCACTCAAACCCCAGAGATGTTGCAACACAGCTCACCTCCTCCTTATTTCCTTCCTTGAGCTTTTCTTTCTCCTCTTTCTCTCCCACTGAGCCGGTAAAGGAGGAGCCCCTGGTGGACTTCCTCCTGCGCAGAGAGGACCGAGAGGGGGTCCTGACTAAGTGGCTCTTCTCCCCATCTGCAGACAGCTCAAACTCTGCCTCTTCCAACTCCTCGAGTTCCTGAAAGGTCTGCGGCAGAAAGCGACGGGAGGAAACCACAAACACAAACAATATCAAAGACTGAACATTATAAAAAAACTCCCCTTGACTTCCAGACTGCCCAAATGGTGCGTCAAAGTGTTTATGTGTGTCTATGTTACCTGCATGGTGACCAGTGTATGGTAGACTCCTTTCTCTTCCATCAGTTGGCTGTGAGTCCCCAGCTCGGCAACTCGACCTTTTTGGAAGCCGGCAATGACGTCAGCATTTCTGATGGTTGAGAGGCGGTGGGCAACAACTATGGTGGTACGACCCAGTCGGACCTGCACACAAAGATGTGTCTGAGTTCTTGTTTCAATGCTTGCATTTACAAGAATGAGCTAACTTGTACACGCAACATGTTTGCAGTTGACACACAATAGTGATAAAACTAAAGGTTTGTTGGTTGTTTAGCTAACTTAGCTGATGCTGTGCTTCCTTTCTTGTGCTTGTAGGGTGAACATAGGGTCAGGGGGATTGGAATGCCATTATAGAGTGCTGCAGGTATTATGTTTATTTGTAGACAAACACGAAAGTTAAGATCGCCATCGGGATTTTTCCATTTGATTTTAGATTACTGCAGAAAATAAGCTCTGTGGCAAATATTTGTTCAAAAACCAGTAGTGCTGAACAAATTCAAATTTGGCTTGGCTCACTACTTTATTTTATGGATATCCATCAAGTATTTGCTGAGACCAAGGAGCAGCTCTGGAGGTGATTTTACTGCAATCACCACACTCAATATTGCGGTATCATATGGCGCACGCTGGCAGCCCGAAAATACTTTTTACCATACATACATTAGAAAATAAATGTCTGTAAAATTGTGATTTTTTTTTTTGAAATTAAGTTTTGTATAATCAGAATTTGGTCCATAACCTCCAATAAAATGTGGGTCTGAAGCAGCTGTATGATTATGATATTTAATCCCATTCATGTGTGTGAGGAGCCGACAGGAAGTCAACTGCCTCAACCAAAGGATGTCTGAACACAGTCTATTTTTGCTCTACGGGCAGAGACAGTATGAGGAAGTCTGCAGAAGCTTTGATGGGAATGAATGGAGCACAATCTTGGAACGCGGTCTCCATTTTTTCTTAATTCATCCATAGCCGAGAGAATTCACTAAAAACAAACTTGTTAGTGGCGCTAGAGGAAAAGGCTAGCACTGAAGTCAGAAGGATTCAGCCTCTGGGGACCATGAATGTCTGTACAAAACTGACCACCAGACAGACCAACATTTCTAAACCTGTGCCATTAGTGTCACTAAAGAAAGCAATAAACTAAAGTACTCTTTGTTGTAGTAAGTGTATTTTAACTGTGTCAGATTCAAAGAGCAAAGTAAACCCTATAGTACCTTGTCGAGTGCAGCTTGTACAATAGTCTCACTCTCAGCATCAAGAGCAGATGTGGCTTCGTCCAGCAGCAGGATTTTGGGGTTGCGGACTAGAGCTCGAGCAATCGCAATCCTCTGCTTCTGTCCTCCACTCATCTGAGTCCCTCGGTCTCCGACCATCGTCTCAAACTTCTGCTCAACAAGAGTTAGATATTAATGAGGGGTTGACGTAGTTCTTGATAAGCACGGAGGACAAGAAGTCATAAATACAATCATACATCAGGAAGGTTCATGATGAAGTCGTAGGCATTAGCCTCCTTGGCAGCTTGTTCAATCTCCCACTGCGTCACATCAAGTCGGCCGTATCTGATGTTCTCAGAGATGGTGGTGGCAAAGAGGATGGGCTCCTGACTCACCACTCCGATCATGTCTCTCAGGTAGCGGACGTTAAGAGAACGGATGTCGTGACCGTCAACAGTCACCTAGAATGCAGGAGTCAGACAGACACAGAACGTTACCTACATCTAAACACAGCCCTGCATATTTGAAACAGTATCTCCAGTTGTTGATAAAGAATAGTGTTTTTAACTGCTCATTTAGAGTCCACCAAGGATATGATGACAAATACTGAATTAATCTTTGGAATGAAGTGGTTTAGAAATCATATCATAATCAGAAATCACTTACAGATCCTTCCTGAGGATCGTAGAACCTCTGCAGCAGCTGGATCGTGGTGCTTTTACCACAGCCGCTGCTACCCACCAAGGCTATGGTCTGTCCACTCTTCACACTCAGACACAAGTTATTTAATATCTACAAATGATAACAATGTCATTAATGACATACAAGTTGAAGTACTGTCATGTCTGTTTTAGAGTTCAGTAAAAGTGGCTATGTGGAACGTACCTGGACGTCCGGCCTCGAGGGGTAGCTGAAGAAGATGTTCTGAAACTCTATGTCTCCTGTGATGGAATCAGGTTTGAAGCCCTCCTCTGAATAGCTGTCGATGGTGGGTTGCTGTTGAGACAAGAGTTAATGAAGTATTTCACGTCAGGAAAGATGGTCTTTTCATGAAACTCGGTCGTTTATGCAGTGGAAAGACACAAATACTTTTGAAAATGGTGCAAAATGACGAGGGGAAAACAGAGGTAAAGGGCTGTGGCATTCGCATTTGCTCAAGAGGTAGAAAACCTACAAGTACCAGAATGCACAGTGCCGCACCAGACCAATAAGCACTCCCGCTGGTAGGTGACATAATGCAATGGCGGCTGGCTGGTAACTAAGCGATCTTGAACTGCAGTTAAACAGTAAGCTAACACGTTTCTGAATTTTTTAGGCCAGAAATAGGCAGTGCAGTAGCAGCATTTTGGTTTATATTTGATCAGTGATGACTAGTTATAGCATTCAATCTCAATTTCTCAATGGTGCCCACTTTCTGTTCATGAACTCTGTTCTGTAAACATTTTTGGTGAGAAACAGGCAGAATTGTAACAGAATCTTAGTTTATATTCGGTCAGCACCGCCTAGTTTTAATATTTGATTGGAGTTTGGTCTGAGTTTGAGAAAGAGAGGGCTGGGTCTGTCTCTTGATCCACTTCTATACCCTTTGTGTCCATGGTGGCAGCATGGGTGGTGAGCAATACCAACATACAGAAGTACGGCCTGTAGTCTGAGCATAGCCTGTGAGCCAGGGAAATTCTGCTGGATGATAGCCCACAAAATGCATCATCCAGAGTTTTGCTGGGAGATCTAGGGACTAGTTAGATGTAGGGAAGTGTACCACAGTTCATTTACACACAGCTGGTTGAAAACTGGTGAAGCTTCCCTTTAACTATATTTTGACTTCTAAAAGCTCAGCTCAGTTTGTAGTTCAGCCACAGTTGGATAAAGAACCTGATCGTTATCACAACCTCAGACAGACAATGGGAGGAAGGCTGTTAGCTCTCAGCGTGAGGGCGAGCGTATTTACTCTTAAGAAGGCTAATGTTTTCTCTACGGCTCTTTTGTGCTTTCACTGCTTCTCTTGGTGTACCGTTTCATGTCCCTCTGAGGCCTCACGCTTCTATGTTTCAGACTAGACAGTAAAGCACCTTTCTAGAGCAAACATCACCAAGATATAGAAAAGACACAGTCTAATAAGGCACACAGGGTTCCTACAGTTTAAAGCAAGTTAGGTTCAAGGCTTTTTGAGGCCTTTTTAATGCGACTTGGTGTGAAATTTAAGACCAATTTTACAATAACCTAAATAGAAAACAAAAACTGATATCATATGGTCTCATTCAAACGTTCCTAAGAAAAGATTCTTCTTAAGTTTCATGGAGATTTTGACATTCACTAATTTGGGATTTGCTTTTAGGTAGGATATTTTTTGGGTGGAGGCCAACCCTCTGCATCTTTATTTGTGTCAGGTTCTTTTAAATCCTCTTCTGATGCTAATAAATATGACTGCTTATTTGGCGTTCATTTCAATACAGAAGTTTTATTTTCTTACGTTTGGATTGTGGTGCTCCACCTCGTCTTTTTCAGTTTCTCTGTGCGCACGTGGCCCTGCAGTCTCATGACTTTTTTTTAGGGGATTTGCAGGGTGTTTATCTATGCTAATTAGGACTAATAGGCATGCACTGTAAACGTACGAGGACAACAGGATTCATCATAAGAACACAGATGCGAATAATTCTGCTGTTTATGGAAATATCATGAATCTGATGGAAAGTTTTCTCAGAAACAAATTAAAGGAAAACTTAAGATGATATTGGTAAATGAAGTGCAATGACCATTTTAAATGATGAAAAAAAGAAGAAGAAAAAAGGCAGCCCGAGGGCAGAACAATACTGGGAAATACCTGGCATTTCTTGGCAGCTGTCCTTGCAAATTTTGTGTTTCTCAATCAGCATGTGGGATTCCCATCATGTCAAGTTTGAAAACTTTTTGCATGATATACATGAGCCTCATATGTATCGCCTTGTACAAGTTTCAGCCATGCCGTGAAATGTTGGTTAAATAGCCAGGTTTTGTTGACTGTGCACTCCCCCATGTCCTCCAGGGTAGAGTGACAGCTTGCTAACAGACAGTGGATCCTCTGCTCTGAGCATCCAGGTTGGAAACAAAATAATTGTTGTTGGTTCCCGTAAACTATTCCAAAAATATAGATGTTACCTATTAACAACACAAAACAATCATAAAATCCTACTTCTCATGTCTCAAACAATTTTAAAACTATCCAAGGACTGATTTTAGACAAATCAAACACGGGCTTCACGTCGGCCACTGTGGCTCTTCTAAACACTTGGCACATGGGAGAAGTTCCAGTTCTGCAAACTCCCCACCGGAGCCACAAGATCCTACACACTAGACCTTCGAGACTTTTTAAGGATCAGCGTGAACCCTGTGCAGTCTCTTTCAGTTTTGAGCAGTTCTGAGCTTCCCTCAGGGAAGATTTTACACTTCTTCAGTTTTGCTTGAGGCTATGTACTAACTACTTATTTTTGTTAATGCGCAAACAGATGTTATATTCGCCCACTTGTTTGCAGAATATAAGATCCTGTAGCTGTGCCTCTAAACTAACTTTAGTGTGTTGTCAAAGTGAAAGACTAACAGGCGCACTGTAAACTAAACACAGGCCCGTCCCAGAATAGCAAGAGACGAGAATGTCTAAAACTCCCCTGGAAGTGGTTCCCTTAAACGAACCAGTTATGCTGCATGTTACCTGTATGTATATGGACTAGTTTAAATACACTGATGGTAGTCATAGACATGCATGATGAGAAGCTGATGTACGTGTGTGACAGCAGTGCGACATTTGAAAAATTGAGACCTTGTTTAACCTCACGGTACACTTGCAGTAAGTTCAGGAAGGGGAGAGCCACAGCTGTGCAGTATAAACCAAATGACCTGACAGCAGGTGCTCCAATTAGAGTAAAATCCAACATCTCTCACTCCAAGTTGTCGGCTGCATCAAAGCAGCTTCCCAGAGCGCCAGAGTGCAGCGGTGCGTGCTCAGTAATGCAGCCCGACAACTGTCCAGCAGCAAAAAGGTCTAAATCAAATCTTTTCACGTGTGTGTTTTAGGGGAAAATGTTGCATTCCTTACACGTTCAATAATGCTGTACACTTTATGTGCAGCTCCCCTGGCGCTGTCAAAGGTCTGGAAGTTAGGAGCGGTCTGTCCCAAAGTGAACACTCCAATAAGCACGACGAAGAACACCTGAAGACACACAAATCACAGTAAGCTGTAGCAACCTTCTTTTTTAGTGTCTCTTTATGGTTAAAGGGAAACAAATCATTAGAAATACTGTCATGAAGTGTCTACTCACGGTGAGTACAGTTCCAATGGTGTACTCCTTACTCAGGATGAGTGTACTTCCATACCAGAAGGCCAGTGCATAAGACAGGTAGATCACCATGAAGGTGAAGCCCATGGCTAAGTTAGCAGATAGCGCCTTCTTTATTCCCACGCTCTTTGCATCCTCCAAGTTCTTATTATATCTGTGGTGTAAAACGCATACAAGCATGAGTGTTAGCTCAATGGAAACAAAGTTAAATAGAAATTAAATTGAGGTGACAACACGGCCTTTTGGCATCAACAAATGTCACATCAGTAGAGAACAGTAATCTAATTCTGTGGGCTTTTGATGGGTTTTATCCAGTTACAGCTTTGCGGGGGCTATTTCCTGGACTTTAATCACCTTAAAAAACAGATTTATTCACAGATGTTTTGCTTTGTTGAATATAAATTACCCACATTTCCATCAGATTAATGGATTAATGATTAATGTCAAAATCTTGTTGTAATTTAAGGGCAACACTTTGAATTTGGATATTCCAGCACTGATCTTCAGCTGACCATACCTAGAAGCTACTGATATACTGTAGCTCAGCCAGCTTTACTTGTTATTTATTTACTATCCAGCTTGTTTGGCATTAACCCTATAAAGCCCAGAGGGCTGCTGGCAATCCCAGCTGACATTCCTGTTTTAAAGAGGCCGTAGAGGGCTGAGTTGTAAAGCTACGGTGATGAAACTGGTATCATATGAAACAAGAATCTAGCACCAAATCTGTGTAACAAATGGTATCAATGCCAAAGTTGCTGGATCAACTTATGAGACATAATGGAGCATTGGAATGGCTATCATATACTTTCATCATTCTCTTCAGGTTCCCAGCTTTCAAATGATGTAAACCACTTCCACATGGTACACACTGTTGACCTGCTATCGCCCCATAAAGACCCCCTGCCCCCCTAAAAATGTCAGATATTGGGTTGATTTTGGAGGGTAAATATATATCTTTGTTATTAGGGATGCACAATAATATCAGCACATCGGCTTTAAAATGAACTCTCAGAATCAGCCACCATGCTTTTTCTTATTTCGCACAATGAATGAATATTTCATACATTATGAAGTATTGTGTTTCATGTCTTAATCTGCTGGTGGGCACTCACGTTAAGAGTATACATGCATAACTATCTTAAATCAGGTGGGGAAAAAGTGGATATGTCGAAGTAAATCGACTTTTCGCATACCGCCAAAATTCCAATATTGTGCATCCCTATTTGGTTTTTAATGTCCCTGGTTTCAGCATCTGTCTTTTGTAAAACCCATTGTATTCCATTTTTTTGTATACAATGTGCTATACAAATAGTTTTATTATTAGTATTATAATCAAAGATCTTTAAATGAAAAATAACTCAAACACTCAATATTTATTTTGAGAGAATCAGTGTCATTATATCCATCTGACAATAAGCTGAACATCAGCAGTACATAAACATACTGTACCTGGCGATTTCTTTTTCCTGACCATTGAAAGCAAACACTGTCCTGATAGCAGAGAGCACCTCCTCTGCCACAGCTCCAGCTTTGGCATATGCAGTCTGCTCTTTAGAAGTGAAAGTCGCCAGCACCTGTTTTGACCAAAAAACATAATGTTATTAAGAATACCTGTGAGGGGGAAAGAGAAAGGTGGAAAGATGGACAAAGAGATGGTGGACTTTAAAGGTACAATGTGTCTAAGTATGGCTGGAAATGGATGTATGAAGAGAACTGGATACAATGTTGGAGCTGAAAGTTGCTCAGTGACACATGAAGCAAAATAGTTCCACTTTCCATTTAAAACGTGTTTGTGTGGGTTTTTTTGGTGTCACGTTCAACATCCAAGCCGGAAAACAGGTTAGTAAACAGTAGAAAGTAGCATAGAGGCCTGCGTTAGAGGTAGAGTGGTGAAATGCTGACCCCCATTTCTTTCCTACACATTGCACCTGTAAAAGAGAAGAAGAGGGAAGACACTCACCTTTGAGAAAAGTGCGGCTGAAATGCCCAGCAAAGGGCTCACAGCCAGGATGACCAGAGTGAGTTTCCAGCCTTTGATGAAGCCGATGATGAAGGATGACAATAAGCTGGCGATAGCATAGACAAGCTTCCCAGCCTTGTCGCCAATACCCTCTTGGATCTTGTAGATATCACTGCACACACAAATAAAAACACCAATGATCTTCAGAGTACTGCAACATTTATCTACTACAAATGAAAGGCAAACCATTTTGCTGCTGTCGTAAAAAAACATTATTTGTTTTAACTTTAAATGAAGGATCATATGATGCTGAAAAACATCCTGGAAAAATGATTCGTCTGTCAACAGAAAATTAATCAGCAAAAAAAAAAGCCCAAATTTTACTGGTTCCAGCTTCTCAGATGTGAATATTTGACTTATTCCTTTATAATAGTTTATTGAATATCTTTTGGTTTTTGACTGTTGGTTGTATGGTGCACCCTGATACAATTGCTACCAGTGGTTAGTTGAACAAACCAAACAAGTTAAATACATTAACTATGGCTCTGGGAAATTGTTACGGCTTTTACACCACATGTCACATTCACCCACTGGTGGCCAAAGCTGCCGTACAAGGTGCTACATGCAACTCAGTAACTATTCACAAGCTCTCACACACTGATAGAACCGCCATTTGGGGCTTGCCCAAGGATACTTCGACATGCGGACTGGAGGAGCCTGGGATCAGATCTCGATCTCGATTCCTCTGAGCCACAGCCTCCCCAAAACTGATCAGCAAATTTTGAATCAAGAATTGGTTGGAGCTCCACTTTACACCTGCACATAAAATAGAGTGTGTGACTTGTCTGTTACCCACTCTGTGAGACGTGTGTTGAGCTCTCCCGTCTCAGTGACATCAAACCAGCCGATGTCCTGCTGCATGATGCGGTGGAAGAACAACTTGCGGATGCGTGAGGCCTGCCGCCCGGCCGACAGGCTCCAGAAGGCCACCTGCCCGTAGGCTGCAATCAGCACCACGAAACCCAGGATGGAGTAGTAGATGGCAAACCTGGAAGGAGAGAAGTGTTGTGAAACAAAGGACTTCAAAAGTTCTTGAATGGGTCTAATAAAGATGCAAGTAACAAGAAGTTGCAATTTATGCTATTTTATATGCAAGATCTTCCTGCATTTATGAAACTCTCAACAAACTAAAAAAAACCAACCACCAACGTTACATTTAATATTTTGGAGATATTTTCACTCGACAACGACAACTTGCTCTGTTGATGCGGATCATGTAAAGTCTTACCTCGTCATATCCTCCTGTAAGGTGCTGTTTCTTGGTGGGATGGTGATATCTGATGACACAAGGTAAAAAAAAAAAACAGTGATATAGGTGTTACTGCATATTAATTATTTATTTCAGTTTCTTATGTGTGCCGATGTCTGTAACTGAAAACTCACTGAGGTGGCTGGTGTTCATGTGGCTCATCGCGTCCTGTACAAAGCTGTCCGTCATGTCCCCAAACACGACACACATGAGAGGAAGCACCACACCGTGCACCATGGCCAGCAGTGTCCCAGCCAAGATCAACACAATGTCCAGTCCGCTTGCAAACCTGAACTACACTCAGGTAAAAGAGACGGTGCGGACAGACCAAAGACAGAACAGCAGATATCAGTATCTGTATGTTGTGGATGCACCTGATTATTTGCTGGAGGTTAAGAATTTTGAATTACACAATCAGAACGGGGGAAAGACTTTTAACTGTAAGCGGCTATTATATTCTCACAGCGGGGGACAGGTGGGGTCAAACAACAGCAGGATGTTCCACACTCCCATCCTCTCTCCCAGCCTCCTCCTCTTACTGCATACACTCACACAAACCTTGACACACACGCAACTTGCTGTTATGACTGTAAGATTAAACCACCGTCACAGCTTTACAGTATACTATGTTAAATAATTTAAAGCTGCTCCTGTCTTCATATGTGACACACGCAGCACAACATCCATGACTGACACTTTACACCTAATACACTTGCGAGCACTGTTGTTGTTCACTGGGTGAGTGTGTGGGTCTTGTATGGTTCTTTAAAAGTTCTCTATTGGTTCTTACTGAACTTAACTAAACTAAACTAAACTACGGAACCAACAGAGAACTTTTTTTTAAAGTCTGAATATGGTTCTTTATAGGTTCTCTGTTGGTTATTTTCCCCAGCAAACTAAACTAAACTGAGCTATTTATTCTGCTGGACCTGGGTAATGAATTTTATTCCCTCATCTTTTTAACATGTTTGAATAAACATAAAGTAAAATAAACTGAACCTTGAACTTTGAACCTTGAAGAACCTTTTATTAAGGCCCTGTATGGTTCTTTAGAAGATCTCTATTGGTTATTTTCCCCAATACACAAAACTAATAAAACTAAACAAATATAAAGAACCAATAAAGAATATTTTTGAAGGCCCTGTATGTTTCTTTATATATTCTCTATTGGTTCTTTCCCCAGTAAACTAAACAAAACTAAGCTGAAGAACCAGCAGAGAACATTTTAAGCCCCAATATAACTCTTTAGAGAATCTACTGGTTCTTTCCCCAGTAAACTACATTTAGCTGGAGTACCAGTAAAGAACATTTAAAACCCCCTAAGGTTCTTCAGAGGATCAATACTATTTTTTTCCTTAGTAAACTAAACGTCTCTAAACTAAACGTCACTAAACGTCACTAAACTAAACTAAGGAACCAAAAGAGAACCTTTAATTAAGACCCTGCATGGTTCTTAAGATGTTTTTTATTGGTTCTTTCCCCACTAAATTAATCTGAAGAACCAGTAGAGAACATTTTATGCCCCTGTAAGGTTCTTTAGATGCTCCCTACTAGTTCTTTCCCTTGTAAACTAAACTAAACTAAACTAAGGAACCTTAGGGCCATACATGTTTCTTTAGAGGCTCTGTACTGGTTCCTCCCCCAGTAAACTAATCAGAAGAACCAGTGGAGAAAGAATATTTTAACCCTCTAAATTGTTCTTTAGAGGTTTCTTTAGAGCTTAGCTTAGTTGAGTTTACTGGAGAAAGAACAGAAACACGATTTTCAAGGAGCCTACAAACAGTGTACTTCCACAGGTTGACACATTAAAGGAGTGGCTCTCAACCATGTTTGAAAAGGTAACGTAGTGAGTTCCTCAATAAGCATTTAGTGCAGGATTCTTGACCTTTACACCAATATCTCACAAGAAATGATTAATAACCATTCATATTATAAGTAAAAGTGTCATTTAAGAAACATATTGACTCCTCCATGATATCATAACATTTTGAAACAGCTGTAATACTAAACATCACCTCTAATGGTTTCATGAAGCATGATTTGACAAAGGTGTTGTAGCCTATAGCACCTTTAAAAGATGGGTGACAAATAACACCACAACAGGTTCCCTTGTCCACTTTCGGGTTTTAAGTGAAAACAGTCGAAAGAATGAGACTGTAGGAAATAAAAAAAATAAACTGCTTCAAACCCCTAATTTAAGAGAGATGACAGTGTGATGGTGACTGAGCTTACCACATCAATGGGGCCAACCATGGGATCCTTTGCCTCTTTTTCTTTCTCCTTTCCATCCGTCTTGCTTTCACTGGATCATATAAAAAATGATGCATGAATTTAAAGTCTAATTGCTTTTTTTTGGAGAGAGAATATAGTGAGACACCTGTCAGTGTTTAGGCTGTGTGATATTTTTTTTTTTAAATCTACTGAACTTAGTTAAAATAAGAGAGAATTTAAAGTGAGTTTACCTTATATCTCCGTTTTGTTCATGTTTGCCGGCGTCCAGCATTTCCATCTCGTCCTTCGCCTCCATGTCTGCGTCCTGTCAGTAAATGTCTCCTTCTAAACAAATTATATTATCCTCTGTGAGATAAAAAAAAAAAAAAATCAAATAACCGAAGAGCAGCCTCAGGATTCAGAGCTCACTGACTCAGACTGAGGTTCATTATAAACTGTAGGCCTAGGATTAAACTGTGTGATGAAGAAGAAACACGCGTGGAGGTTGACGGATAAAAGTGGGATAAAATGTTAAATAAAATAAAACAGCAGGGAAGCTGTGCCACTGTTACACCACCGACCCTCCTGTCCTCTGGTCTATTTTTGACAGAAGCAATGATCACACACTCGCTTGCTTAGCCCTTCCTCCTCCTCCCCTGTCCCCTCCTCCTCTTTCTCCTCCTCTGTCCCCTCCTCACGTGTCTTTATCTCCGCCGTACTCTACTCTATCACAGGACAGGCCTCGGGGGTTAACGAAAGCGCAGACTGTTGTCACCTGCAGAGAGGTGAAGTGCAGATTTGGTTTTATGGTGTCTCACTCGTGGCTCTTTGCTCCTCCTGCTTGTGTCCGCTGAACGGGGCTTCACATCGGTTAAAGTCTGTCAACAGCAGCCAGGGGCGTGCCCGGGGGTGCAGATGTCTGTTTTCCTGTCATTTACTCTATGTTTCACCTCACCCAAGTCAAAGACAGTGTCCACAGTTTGGGTAAATACATTCAAGATCACTCTCGTGGTAAGAAGTAAACGAGATGATCGACATCAGGAATGTTAAAGGGGTACTTCACTCATTTTCATCATTCATACATTTTACTCGTGGTCTAAGACAGTCCAAAAATATTAGTAAAAATGTTCAACTGTCTCCCAAATCCAAAAACTAGAGTGCCAAAACTCAAATTTGTGATGTCATAGGGCGGTGGTTTTCAAATGTTTTGTGCTCAAGCTAAGTAATCTCAAAGCACACCTGTATTTGTATCTGTGCACAATAGCTCCCAGGTAGCCAAGAGGATATGTCCCAGAACTGACCTGAACTTGGCATGCCGGATAAAATTAGCCAGGCTGGGTCCAGTTACCCAACTCAGCTGAGACTCGGCATGAATGACGCCCCAAGAATTGGGGCAAATCAGCTGGCCCGATTCTGGCAGCTGACACTCCCATCACAAGACCGTTATTATAAAATGACCTGGCCCAGCATCGGCCCAAACTTGGCATGCTGAATGAAATTAGCCGGCCCACATCCAGGTGCCTGACGGCTGAGACTCAGTTTGAATGACACCTCAGAATCGGGCCAAATCAGCTGGCTGCCATCATTGGGCTTTTATAGCATGTGTTATCATTCTTATCACGACATAAAACAATAAAATAAATAAATAAATAAACAAGAGAGTTAGCTTTCGTGATACTGTCTACGTACAGTTTTTTTCTCTTTTCTTTCAGTGGTAGGTCGTCTTCGCTGGTGCTTTGTTTTAATTTGCTCCATACAGTAAAACAATCTATATACACTCACCGGCCATTTCATTAGGTACACCTGTTCAACTGCTTGTTAACGCAAATAGCTAATCGGCCAATCACATGGCAGCAACTCAATGCATCAGGCATGTTGACCTGCTCAAGTTCAAACGGAACAAAAGAATGGGGAAGAAAGGTGATTTAAGTGGCTTTGAACGTGGCATGGACACACAACCATCTCTAGGGTTTACAGAGGATGGTCCCATAAAGAGGAAACATCCAGTGAGCAGCAGTTCTCTGGGTGAAAATGCCTTGTTGATGCCAGAGGTCAGAGGAGAATGGCCAGATGATAGATGATAGAAAGGCAACAGTAACTCAAATAACCACTGGTTCCAACCAAGGTCTGCAGAAGACCATCTCTGAACCAACAACACGTCCAACCTTGAAGCAGATGGGCTACAGCAGCAGAAGACCACACCAGGTGCCACTCCTGTCAGCTAACAACAGGAAACTGAGGCTACAGTTCACACAGACTCACCAAAACTGGACAATAGAAGATTGGAAAAACGTTGCCTGGTCTGATGAGTCTGGATTTCTGCTGCCACATTCAGATGGTAGGGTCAGAATATGGTGTAAACAACATGAAAGCATGGATCCATCCTGCCTTGTATCAACGGTTCAGGCTGGTGGTGGTGTAACGGTGTGGGGGATATTTTCTTGGCACACTTTGGGCCCCTTAGTACCAACTGAGCATGGTTTAAACACCACAGCCTACCTGAGTATTGTTGCTGACCGTGTCCATCCCTTTATGACCACAGTGTACCCATCTTCTGATGGCTACTTCCAGCAGGATAACGCACCATGTCACAAAGCTCAACTCATCTCAAACTGGTTTCTTGAACATGACAATGAGTTCACTGTATTCCAGTGGCCTCCACAGTCACCAGATCTCAATCCAATAGAGCACCTTTGGGATGTGGTGTAACGGGAGATTCAAATCATGGATGTGCAGCCGACAAATCTGCAGCAACTGTGTGATGTCAATATGTCAATATGGATTGAATCCAACTCAGATATTTTACAAGTATTTACATATTTATAGACATTTAAAACAAAGCCCAAGGACTCCTCTGCTGATAGGGTAGGCTAAACATTTTCCCTCAAAAACAGGTTTGTCACACCTCTGTTGAGCAAGTGTTTAATTGCTTGAGGCAAATTAAGATGACAACAAGAACTACAAACTGCAAAGCTGATCAGTTGCCTGTTTGTTTAACAGAATATCACCGGTAATATTTACTTTTCTCCTTTGTATACCTTTGATCTGCATGTATTGTCACAAACTAGCTCAGGGATCGTGATAAGGGCCGAGTCCACGCCAGAGATACATGGGAGAAACAAAGATAATTAACTCAAACTGAACTCCAAAACAAACAACAGAAGAGGGAAATCAAGAACACAATCAGTGCATGAAGGTGTGAGGTGTGTGTTGAGGTGTTGAATGGTGTAAGATAAGGAAGTGATGGAGGATGGATGTCTTTTGCAGAGAGAGAGACTTGTAATCCAGCTTTTATAGCCTGAGGACTGGGGCGAGCTGGATCAACCGATGAACTTCTACTGTCATCCTAAGCTTGCCCAAAAACAGTTTTGAGGTACTTACCTGAATATTTCCTTTCCATGTACTTTATACTTCTGCTTTGCTTCATTTCAGCGGGAAATATTGTACTTTTTAATTCACTGCAGTTAAATGACGGTTTGAGTTTCAGATAAAGATTTACATTTCAAAAACCTTATAAATTACAGTACATTATTTAAGAGTAAACTAGTGTTTCATACAAAAATCATCAAAAAATGTGTGGTTTGGGTCTCTTGTTACATTTAAGAGTCCAAAGAAATTTATACAATTCTGTGTTCTCCTCTTCCATCATCTCACGACCCCCCATATTTATCTTGAGACCCACTGGAAGGAGCCCTACCAAAATTCCTGAAGTAACGTGGCTACCTCCACCTCTGGCAGCCTATGTATTGATCCAACATCAACAATATATAATGATAAATCAGTCATTGGGGTCAGTCTTGTGCCCAATGAGTACTTTTACTTTTGTACTTTTACTTCATCTTTCTCATGATGAATGTGTTTTGCTCTGTAGCTTTCTTTTCATTTTCTGTGATTCATTTAAAACTAATTTCATTTCCCTATTTATTTGATGATGGTGACACCAGATAGTACTGAGAATGGTGAATAACATTAAACATACTGTGTCTGTTGTTTCTTTAATGCCCACTATGTTTGTAATATCCCATCACTTGCACAATGGCATGGTGGTGCAGTGGTTAGCAAGAGACATTGGGGTGGGGTTTAGAACCCTGGGGTGGGGGAGCCCTTCTGTTCTCCCCGTGTCAGCGTGGGTTTTCTTCTGGTACTCCAGCTTCCTCCAGCAGTCCGACGACATGCACATCAGGTTAATTGGTGACTCTAAATTTGCTGTAGGTGTGACTGTGAGCGTGAATGGTTGTCTCTATGTGTCAGCCCTGTGGTAGTCTGGTGACCTGCCTCTCACCCCATGTCAGCTGAGATAGGCTCCAGCCCCCCGCGACCCTCAACAGGATAAGTGGTTACAAAAATTAATGAATGAATACTTGTTATCAGAGGTGTGGACTCAAGTCACATGACAATGTTGATGACTTTAGACAAATCAAAAAAGACTTGCAACTAGATTTGGATTTTAACACCAGTGACTCATGACTTTTCTTGGAGTCGAGCATTTTGACTTGAAGTATTTGATCTAAAAAGCGTGCCATGAATCAGTTCTATGTTCCTTCATGTTCTGAATTAACTCATGTTAATGCTATCTATTCCCAACAAGTCAACATGTAAGTCCCCCGGTCAGTTTTGTTTGAACTAGTCCGACAGCTTCCAGTCGAGTTGCAGGAGGGAACTATGGAGGGCTAATGTTCGTTTGAAAATTACAGATGAAGACGCAGCGCTACCACACAACGCTTTTAACAAATAAATCAAAATTTTAAAAAGCATTATTGTTTGTTCATTATGAATCTACTCTCGTCTTAATATTGTATTACATATGTTGAAGAGTGCATTATGACTTGTTTAGGACTCGAAACTCAAAGTTTAGGACTTGGGACTTGGCGGTCTTGACTTGAGACTCGACTCAGGACTTGCTGATCTTGACTTTGGGCTTCATTGCAAAGACTTGAGATCTATGTGTGACAAATTAAGCACAAACATTCACCTGGACTCAACAATGATCTGATTGGAATTTGGTAGTCAAAGGTCAAGATCACTGTGACCTTGTATCTGTCTCATTCATATCCATATCTTAAGGCAAGGCAAGGCAAGTTTATTTGTATAGCACAATTCAACACAAGGTAATTCAAAGTGCTTTACAGAGACATTAAAAGCAACAACAATTTAAAACAATAAAAACAGTTGATTAAAAAGGGAAATAGAAATTGAGAATAATAGTGATAATAATAAAATACAATAACATAAAATAAAAACAGGCTCAATACATTGAACAGTCAGGATAAGAAAAGATCAAATTAAGATCCAGTTTAGGAAATGACTTAAATTTTGGCACAAACATCCCTTCTAGTGTTAAAATGTTTTCACTGACATCTTTCTGTTCATGCCATATATGGTATTGATGTGTAGCTAGCCCACTTGCATTGAGAGGCTGAGGTAGGCCGTGGAGACTGATCTTGAGCCGATCTTGACTTTGGACTTCAGTGCAAAGACTTGAGACTTATGTGTGACTTGTTAAACAAAGACTTGGGCCCACCTCTGCTTGTTATCCAATTAATGTTGATGGCTTGTGTCTATGATTGAATCAAACCCTGTGCTGTATCATCTGTCCTCTTGGGTCATCATTTGGGGTCAGTTGCTTGTTTTGTTCATATTCGCTCACAGTAGCAGGAGATCTCAGTTTTAATAAACTCAAACTCCAAACTCAAGTCAAAATGATAAGAAAAAATCTTGCAGTGAATCTTGACTTACTCCCATCTGAAAGGATAAAGGGAGATAAATGGAGAGAGTTACAACAGATAAGTCGAAGAGCATGTATCGTTTAAAGGTTGACATTACAGCTGAGTGCATGTGTGGTGTGGAATCCTCATATTACCGCATTACACAAGTCATAATGTTGACTCAGCGTAGGTGAAAGGTAGAGTAAGACTTGTGATCGATTGAGATTGCACAGGAGACACAGGCGTCACTGAATTAGTTACTAAAATCCTTGTTTTGTACACCTTAAAAGGTCTGAGCTTAGTGTTTAATGATCATATCATATCCACGGTTTTATCTCTTGTTGAACTCTGACATTGTGTTGATGACAGACCATAAAAACAGACTTCACCCCGTGTTATCACATCCTATCATGTCCTATTCATTCCATCTCTCATGCCTTTGTGAGCTGTCCTTTGAGTGTAACGGATGTGTGGACGCAGGCTGTTGAGGATGAAAGGCTCGTTTACTGTAGCACTGATGTTCGATTCCCTCACATTTGTTCTTATACCAAGTCAAAGCAAAGCAGAGGAGCGTCACGTGTCTTACCTTAAACAATAAGTCATATCACGTAACTCAGTAAAGGTCATCGTATTTACAGCTGTGTCAGGTGTTTCCTTCAGAGAGTGTTTTTAACACAGTCGTCGACATTATGGGAAATGTCACTCCTGTGGTTTCTTTGATTCACGTTACCTCACTCTGAAGTGTATATTCTGGCTGCAGATACAGCAGATTAATCATGTGATGAGGAGACGCTGCTGTTGTGGTTTGGTTCATGCTACATGTCAGACTGACTCAACAAACCACATTGAGGTTTGAGAAAAATGGGAAATTCATTATTTTCACTGTTTAATTCACTACAGCAGTGAGTCCAATGTGGGTAAGAGTCATAAGAGTGACTATTCTGATCATAGATTTCACATCCTCCATGGTTATCTCCACAGCTGCAGTTTACAAATATTGAAGTCTAACTAACAACCAAAATCTTTTCATATGGGGCGCCCTCAGTGGCTCACAGCGCGTACCATTAAGGCTAAGCTCTAACTGCAGCATCAAGGGCTTGAGTTCAGCCCAGGCCCTTTGCTGCGTGTCATCTTCTCTCCCCTGCCTTTCTTGTCACTCTGTTTCTCAGTATTAAATAATAAAATAGCATAAATTAGCCTTTTCAGATGGATGACCCTGAAGCAAAACCTTATTAAATAGGGTACCGTGACCTAATGTGTTTCAGTTTAAGGGTCCTTGACACAAATAAGGCTGGGAACCACTGTTACACCACAGCGTAAAGAGTTTTTACAAAAATCTTTGTGTTGTTTTCAGATCTAATAATCGGGTAGATCACTGCATGCCCTGTTTCCTTTTTCTTTATTTGTGCCATTTTGTTTTGTTTTTATTTGTTTTGTGCTTTGTTGTATTTTAGGTACCCTCATGTAACATCTTGGCCGAGGGACAACTGATGCAAAATAGATTTTTGTCTAATTTTGGCATTTTATACCATGTTGCACTGTCACTTCTTTATTAAACTCAACTCAACTCAACTCAACTCAACTCAGCGAAAATAAAATAAACTACAATAAAATAAAATAAACTTGAATAAAATAAACTATAATATAATAAAACAAAATAAACTAGAATATAGTAACATAAAATGAAATAAAATAGAATAAAATAAGATAAAATAAACTGTAATATAATAAAATAAAATAAACTATTATATAATAAAATAAAAATAAACTAGAATGACATAAGATAAAATAAAATAAATTAGAATTAAAAAACAACAACGGTGCAGTGGTTAGCATTGTCGCCTCACAGCAAGAGGGTTCTGGGTTCGGACCCGGGGTATGGGAGCCCTTCTGTGCAGAGTCTGCATGTTCTCTCTGTGTCAGCGTGGGTTTTCTCCGGGTACTTCCTCCCACAGTCCAAAGACATGCAGGTTAACTGGTGACTCTAAATTGTCCGTAGGTGTGAATGTGAGTGGGAATGGTTATCTGTCTCTATGTGTCAGCCCTGTGATAGTCTGTTGACCTGTCCATGGTGTAACCTGCCTCTTGCCCAATGTGAGCTGGGATAGGCTCCAGCCCCCCCGTAACCAACTACATATTTAGAAGTAATGTTGTACCTTTAACTTTACTAAATTAATTTAACAAGTGTTTTAACTAACTACTTTGCTGACTGACCTTTTACATGAAAAATATACATGATTAACTTGCTGTAGATTAAACCAGGGGTTGCTTATCTTTACAAGCTGCATGTCTGAGTTTTTACTTATTGTGTCCCTGAACTTCTCAGATGGCTCAATTTAAATAGTTTTCTTTAGGCCCAAAGAAGTAAAACAATCCATTTTTTTTTTTTTTTTACACAAAAGTTAAATTATTATAAGTAAAACAAACAAAAAAACAAAAAAACCCAACAACTCAGATTTATCTTGTGTTACTCAAAAGGGGGCCAGGACTGCAGGTTGGGAACCACTGGGGCCACTTGCATTGTTTACATTTTGTTGATTATACCTCTGTACTTTTATTTAAACAGGATTTTAAATGCAGAAATACTTGTAACAAAGTATTATTAAATTGAGACATCCCAGATAAAAACATAACGTTTGTTCATACACTGGTCAGTTTTGAGAATTTGAGACATTTCGCCTCCATAACAGACTTTCTTTTAGACTAGAGGAGAGAAAACATCCAAAGTACACATTGAGGTGTTTCTTTGAGTTCGTATTTCTGTTTTGGAAATGTGTGCAAAGAGCACATGGCTCATTTTAAGTTTAAATATAACATTTTAGACAACTTGTGGAACTGCAAGGGCAAAAACAATGCAGTTGGTCCCTCACATACAACTCACCTCCACCCTCTAGTGTTTGATGCTGTAATGTTGGAGGGAACCAGGGCAGAATGTGCTGTTTTCTTTGGGGCCACTGGATGGCGCTCTCCACCTTTAAAGATGACATAACTGAATTAAAAGACAGGGGGATCCAACAAAATATTTAAAATCCAAACACAGGACTGGAACATGGCAACTCTCTCACACTTGTATCTACTGACAGTTATTCCAAGACACACATGAACACGATGAAACACAAATGTGACTCATAATATTTTCTGATGCTGGTAAAGGTTTTGTTTCATTAACAGGTTCATATATTTCAAGTATGATTCACTGAGAAATTGTTGAATATGAAGTTTAAAGAGAAAGATGTAAGATTCAGAATGTTTTCATTCATTTTGTTGGATTCTTAACATTTGCAAATTAAATCAGACACGTCATTCACCCATGATATAATATTTTGTGTGTGTGTGACAGGCAGTCACACACACACACACACACACACACACACACACACACACACACACACACACACACACACACACACACACACACACACACCCCCCTTTAATTTAGCCCCTCACATTGATTACAGGCTAAACATCATCTGGCTTTTCATTCAGGACCCTTTCACTGTCAGACTCATACTACCGGTTGGACAAATCCGCCTTCAAAGTAAAAGTAGGTCAAATTAGGTGTGCATTTAAAAATTTAAATTTAGTAGAATAAAAGCATGAAATACAGAGAGAAGCTTTCAGGTAAATATGGCGCATGAGACAACCTGACCAGTTTGATAAGGATAGGTAGTTTAATGTTAGAGGCCAAAGAAAAGTTATTTTATTGTGAAAATGACCAGATATCATCTTCTTCTGTTTTTTTAATTTATTTATTTATTTTTATTTTGTAATTAATTAATTAATTAATTAATTCAGTTTTAACAGTTACATGTGTAGTTAATGGCTACATTTCATTTTCTTTAAATTGTATTTTGTAACGGCAAGAAAATCTGGCAAGGAAGTCCATAATAATAATAATAATAATAATAATTATTATTATTATTATTGTTATAATAGATAAATGGGTCCCCAGGTACTCCCAAACTTAAAAATCAAAATAAAACAAAGAACAAGACTTCATGTCAGGGTGAATGACATTTACCAATGACATTGAGCAGCATCATAGGAATTGTTTTTGTCGGGAATTACAACATATTTTTAACCTATAGTGTCCTCTCAAATGAAACAGAAACATGAAACAACACAGGAAGTATTTGTCATAAACTGCACAATTTGAGTTTTTTGGAATTCATGGTCTAATAAAAACTTTGGGAGATATATTGGCAAAAATTGAACATAAATTCACAAGTATGTGTTCAGTCACCTGAAACTAAGAACTGTGTTTTTGTTACCTTAGAATGAGACATTAATATCTATATTCTAAGCAGGTCCTCCTGTTGTTCTACAGTACAGTGCGGGACGGACAAACCGCACATTGGCTCTTGACAGGGCCATTTGCATTTTCATGTCAGCCATCATAGTTCTCTAACCAACATGCTTGGCACACAGGTGAAGTTTCCGTTGGCTGCAATCTGCAACGTCACCACTAGATGGCACTAAATCCAACACACTAGACCTTTAATTTGCATTCTGACCAAGCGGCATCCTCAAGAGCCAAATACTGCAGTTCCTCTCATGGCCACTTGAGACTGGCTCCATACGTCAATCCCCACAGACCGCCATGTTAAAATCCCCAACTTTACAGCAGAAAGAATCATGTTTACAGCCTGAAACAAAAAAACAACAACTGACAACTGTACAGGGGGGTAAACTTTTTATGTGACTCAGTGGTTTACAATTTATCACGGCTTGAAGTTATGCAGAATTACTTGAGCAACAGACCATGAGTCAGATCCACCCTTCACTCCTCCACACCTCCACCCTCACGTCCACATATGGTCACTTCTGGGAAAATGCCAAACTGGGAGTCCAACAACCAGTGGGTGACATCAAGGTAGCTATGTCCGTTTAGTTATTCTATACAGTCCATGGTTGCAATCTGCAACTTCACCACTAGATATCACTAAACCCAAGACCTTTAAGTTGTATTCTGACATATTATATTATATTATATTAGCTTTTATTCTGAAGGTTTTAGCCGGAAGTTCTGTACCAGTTGCCTTGACCCAGCTTTGTGTTGAGCCCTCAGCCCCTCCTGCAGCGGAGCAGCGTGTGCTCCTCCGGGGTGACGGAGACAGCTGGTCCTTCCCTGGTGCAGCAGAGTGAGCGGAGCGGGGACGACGCACCGCCTCCGCCCGCAGCCACGGACGGACACGGGCCGGGGATGGCGTCGCTCGGCGTGGGGCTGCACCTCATCCGCAAGCGGGGAGCGGGCAGGAGCGCCGCGGTGGAGAGGAGGAACCTGCTCACGGTGTGCAGGTGCGATTTCCTCACGCTGCTCTTTTATCTGATGACAGGCAGGATGAAACAGCGCCTCACGGCAGAGATGTTTATTAATAATCTCAGAGGCGTTTGTTTGAGCTTAGCTCGTGGATCCGTATTTAAAAATATGACTTCATGTGCACATGGGAGAAAGTCAGCCTGCATCTTTTAGAGGATATGCATGAAAATATAATTGAATTTATTTATTTATGTTTTTAAATACCAGCTGGCTGCCCTCAGGTAAATGCATCTATCATGTGCATTTTGCCTCTTTCATTCACTCACACACAAATGCACACTCACACCCACTACAAGCATCCTATACAAGCCTCCATTAAACAATCACATTTCACTTTTAATTACCCATACAATCAGTTCAGTGCAGGATTAAGCCCGGGATTTTAGAAATACTCAGGTCATGAGTCCAAATTCCTCCATCACAATCCCACCTCAATAAAAATGTTGGATTAGGCATCAAAAGTGTTGTTGTTTTTATGTATTTTTTGTTCATTTAACAGTGCAAATATGCATTTATATTTTTAAATCCCCCTCACTGGTGCTTTAACACACCAGACATATAAATAAAGTAGAAAAATACTAAGTGTTTTTTCCTGTTTTGACTGCCTGAAACTTAAATGTAAAGATAAGTCTAGAAAACAATGCTAAATGAATAATTCCTTCCTCATTGCATTCATAAATATGAGCTTGGTTGATATATATGGAGCATGGTTGACAGGTAGATAAATAGATGCTGAGGTGTGTGCACATGTGTCGCCCGCCTGTTTCCCCTCCTCTCTTTGTCAGCTGAAGTGAAAAGCTCTTTGAGTATTGATCTGTGGTCCTCTCAGAGCTGCCGGCACATGTCAGTTACTGACTGACAGTCCCTGTGGTGCGTTTGAGACCGAGGAGCACAAAGGGTCAGAGAAAAGCAAAGATGCAGAGGCGTAGTTTTTTATTTTGGCACCAAGAAAGAGTAACAGTCTAGAAAACAAACTGATAATACACCACCTGCTCCAGCTGGTGTCTGCTCTGTTTACAAGAGAGCAAATATAATTTTCAGGTTTCGGGACAGTATCAGGTGTGACTGTGCCTGGTACGCCTTCCTCCATTAACGTCACTGAAACAGATGTAAAGGGAGAGTAATTAGACGCAGGTGCTGCATGCTGACCACTCTGGTCCCGTTCCCGGCTCTCTCTGCCTCCGCACCAGCCATCATCTTGCTGATTGGCACAAGCGGAGGAGGGAGAAGGAGGGTGAGAGAAAGAGATGGCAAAATTAATGAGTGGAGGATTAAATATTACTGGAGTTAGAGGAGGGCAGAGTAATTCCCTCTTGTTTCCTCCTTGGTAGCTTTAATGCCGAGACAGGCACAAATCTGGAAATGGCAAAAGTAATAAAGTCAGGATTTGAAAATACACCCCCCTCCTGCAGCTCTCCCCTCTCTGTCTTAAGCCCCTCCCACCAGACGACCATGGGCACATGCACATGCTTCACTCAGTAGCCCATTGTTTCCTTTACACTGATGTATTTAATCTTATTTCATTGTACAGTAGCACACAGCTCATTCTCCCAGTGCCTCCGTGCCCCGCTCTCTCTCTGTGTATCAGAAATGAGACAAGAAGGAGAGCAGGCTGCAGCCCCGGAGATGGACCGTCTGTTAGTGGCTGTTGCATCTCAAATTTGGCCAGCGCAAACCCCCCAGTGCTGGGTGTCTCAGTGGGCTGGTGGCTAGCTGCAGTGCTCGGTCTAACCTGTGTAACAGCAGCAACAGAAAGTTTGCTGATCTGGTGAGGAGTTGGGGATGTGCGTTCCCCTGGAGCTGGGGTTTGAGCCGGCTGGATTCAGGTTGCTGCTGCCTCGGGTTCACAACCACGCAGAGCTGCTGCCCACTCTCTTCCCGGCAAGTTGGTCTGTATCAGAGTGAGGTGGAGGACACACTGAGTCGAGGCTCTCGCTAATGTTAACCACATAAATGTGAACTTGAAGCTGCAGTCGTGAGCCTTTTGCGCTGGTTAGGAGACGGCTACATCCATCCATCCATTTTCAACCGCTTATCCGAAGCCTGGTCAGTGGGGCAGCAGGCTGAGCAGTTTTCCAGGCGTCCCTCTCCCCAGCAACGCTTCCCAGCTCCTCTTTGGGGGCTCCAAGGTGTTCCTAGGCCAGACGGGATATGTAATCCCTCCAGCGTACTCTGGGTCTGCCCGGGGCCTCCTACCAGTTGCCTGGAACACCTTAAGCGAGAGACGCCCAGGACGCATTGGGAAATATGAATTGTTATTTTACAGTAATTTTCTGTCATTTTATAGACAGAATAATTAACCAAGCAGGTTAATTGATAGTTAGTTTGCAGCCCTATTAACATATACTGCTTATTCTGCCTCGGCTTATTGCAGCTTTTTATTTAAACCATGATGTTGAACACCGAGTGAAATATATTCCATGCAAATTGCGGATGTCTTATTCATCATTTTATACAGCCCCCTGGAAACTTTAGGATCTTCACCAGAATTTCAATTTCACTTGGTTTGAGCAGTGCTTGTCTGCACAGCATGAGTCTGCTGCTTGTTAGGCGGTTTAAGCTTTAAGAAAATTGTAGATCGCTACTGAAAGTGAGCATGAGAGGAAAGCAGAGACTCTGTTAGAGCTGCTGCAGGAACTGTCAACAGACATTCTCTAAAAGCTCAAGAGATAAAAGAAGCAGGACACTGCAAGTTACATATTTTGGAGTATTTTCCCCGAAAACAACCTCTTCATGCCCTCAAATGGCTGACATGTAACTCTACACCTTTGCCTCTACTTAGTATGCGCAGATCTGTGAATATGCAATATTAGTTTCTCGCTTCTGTCTCCACCCACCCATCGGCTGTTTTAACAGCTTTGACCTATTAATCAAAGAAAATACCCGCACAGCCGTGCATATGTGTTAGCATGGTCACCAGTTATCAGCTTTGACA
Organism: Epinephelus awoara; assembly: GCA_035609425.1. Classification (NCBI taxonomy): domain Eukaryota; kingdom Metazoa; phylum Chordata; class Actinopteri; order Perciformes; family Serranidae; genus Epinephelus; species Epinephelus awoara. The sequence continues at coordinate 10,540,688 of CM069300.1, forward strand.
GGTCATATACATGGCCTTATGCAGATCGCTTATCAGAAAGCAGACAGATTTCAGGATCAGCAGATTGATTATTAGTAGATCAGCTTTGGAAATCACATATCTACTATCATGAAATCCTGTGGTTGGTTCATTTGCTTTCACACCACAAACGAGCTGCACCAGAGTCTGCTTGGAAGTAAACTGAAACCACCTTTTTACGTGGTCTTGGTTTGGTTGTTTGATCCACACCAAGGTTTGATTGGCAGCTTTCACACTAGCACAAACGAACCGTACTAAACGCGCAAACAGACTTGAGTTGATTTTAACTAGACCAAACAGGTGAGGTGTGAAAGCACGCTTAACTTGCAAAATACTGAAACGTAGGTACACCTGGCTTCTCTTTTGATACCCCTCGAGTGTTAATGATATGGAAATCTCCACCCTGCAAGTTGACAAGATTGGTTCCTTATGTTGGTAACGTTTGACAACCTGGTCTCACTCTGAAGTCTTCGAAATCTAGCACTTGGGCAGTGACTTGCGGCGTCAGACACTGACGAAAAAAGCCGTCCTTTAATGTTGGCATGATACACGGCTGGTCGCCATTATAGTTTAATGGTGCTCGGCTGTGTCGGGGAAACACGGCGGGCGAAAAATGAAAGTTAAAGTTTATTTTGAAAGACACTGTGTGTAAACGGTACATTTCCTGATAAAACAGAAGTGTATTTTGAAAGAAGACAATGCATGTAGCAGGCAGTACTTGACTGGACAGTCCCAGAATGTTAACCAACGCACCCAGGGTACCTTTCACATCGTATCAGGACGCAGAAGGTCCATGACCAAACGTCGATGTGTGATGAGGTCAGTGTGAGATTGTGTTGCGTTTGAAACCGAAGGCCCAGTTCAGATATAATGTGATCGCATTTCGGCTTTCAGATATGATCAAATCTGGAAAATGGGCTGTCAGAAGAAAAACAGGATTCTGAAATTGGATCAGATCATGTGATCCAGTCCTGGTTTTGATCGGGATCAAACCTTCAGCATGTGTTGTTCGAAAAGGATGTTGTCCCCACAGAATAAGCTTGTCAAAATCAAACAAAAATTATTTAAAGTTATAATATTTAAGATTTCTGTTTCGTTCTTTTTGGCAGCACCTATGATGACAAGTGGTAATTACAGTGAGTTTGTTAGCAGACTACATTGATATGTAATCCCATTTAGAGCAGATTTGGTGCTGTTGAAAACTTTGTATCTGGATTAGAGTGATCCAATCCAATGTTGCTTTGTAAAACTGGCACAAAACTAAGATGGATTAGCTGATCCTAGACAGCAAATCATGGGATTTCCACTACATTTCTTTCAACAACTGGGCCCTTGCTGTCGAAATCGAAGACCTGTGCTGAAGTCATTAAATTCAATGTACTTATGGAGGACAGAGGGTGTCATGTAATGGAGGAAAACATCTGCTTTAAAGGGTTTTTATAAATAACTGAGGAGATGGTTTTATAGAGTGAAGGCCAAAGAGAAGAGCAGCAGTGTTTTCTAAGAGGCTGTGTGATGTTATTCATCCAAACACACAGCTTTCTGAATGAAATCTGATTGATTGATCCTGAGATGGGGGCAGACAAGCCCTCAAATGGTGCCCTGTGTCTGTGGGAATAATTATTTTCTGATGGCTCAGACGTCGCGTGTTGTCACATCAAGAGTCCATCATGTCAGGCTGGGAATTTCTCTCATTCATGAGCAGAACGCGTTGACATGCAGACAACAGATCATTCACCATTTTCTGAGAGGGAACATTGATTATTGTTGTCGGTCGCCTAGCAACAGGGTTCTCACGACTTCAACCACCTCAACGAGCAATACTGTGCGCGACTGACTTTTGTTATCGAAAACACAGCTTCAGGAGTTACATTTGAATGCAGCATTATGTTAAATGAGCTGTGTGTGGGTGGACAGTGTTGTGGATGTTCTGGTCTCAGGCTGTCTGACCTTAAAGGGACTTTATTCAGTCGATCCATTGGAGAGATCAAACAGTTTAACCCATCTATCACCACTTTTAAAAACCCAAATTCATGCAATTGCATTTTAGTGCACTATAAATGAATTTGACTAGACTCCAAACCATCTTCACAGTGGGTGTTTTTTAGCACCCCGTGGCTGTTTTTTCAGATTACTTTTAAGCCCTCAAATGTGAGTATTTTTCAGGGACCTATTGTTGCATTTCCTGTGGCTTTTCAGCCCTTAAACATGGGTGTTTTGTAGGTAGCCATTGCCGTGTTTACAGCAGCTTTTTAGACCCAAAAAGAGTGTGTTTTTTAGTCTTTCTTGCTGGGAAATGCCACAAAAACATGGGTATTTTTTTTATGGACCCAGTGCTGTGTTTCCTGCTGCTTTTATGCTATTAAACATAGGTGTTTTTTAGCGGCCTGTGGCTGTTTTTCATGTGGCTTTTCAGTCCTCAAACGTGGGTGTTTTGTAGGGACCCATTGCTGTTTTTCCAGTAGCTCTTCACACCCTAAAAGGGGGTGTTTTTCAGTCTTTCTTGCTAGGAAATAGCACTAAAACATGGACCTTTAGCTGCGTTTCATGCGTTTTTTTAGCCCACTAACATGGCTGCTTTTCCAGCAGCTTGTTAGACACTAAACATGGGTGTTGTAGCATCTCCTGGCCGTTTCTCCTACGACTTTTAAGCCGTCAAAAGTGGGTATTTTTAGGAACCCGTTGCTGAGTTTCCTGTGGCTTTTCAACCCCTAAACGTTGGTGATTTGTAAGGACTAGTTGCTATTTTTCCAGCAGCCTTTTAGATCCCAGAAGTTTTCTGTCTTTTCTGCTGGGAAATGACACAAAAAGCTTTTTTTTTTTTACAGAGACAACACTACTTTTCCAGCAGAGATTATGCCCTAGAGCTGGGTATTTTAGGCTGAAACATAATTTCTAAACCTAACCACACATTAACCACAATGCTGTGAAACATAAGGTTTCAACATATCCACTACATTATAGCGTGCAAATGTAACGTATTGGTGGTTTGCAGAAACATTTCCGTGGTTTCTGCCTAAATTGCTGTAAAGAGCAGGGCTGATTTTCAAAGTGTCTGAAAGTTAATTTACATGACGTGTCAGCGCTCTGTGGTCAACCTGCTGCTAAGCAACGAGATAGAAAGAGATTAAGTCACATTATTTAGCCGACGTTGAGGGCTACACACAGTTTGGCAGAATTTGGACCACACACACACACACACACACACACACACACACACGTGCACACACTTGCCCATTAACTCGCCTTCCTGTCTAATTAGTTGAAACCAGATTAGATGGAGTCAGCCGGTGCACATGACTGTCGCAGTGGGCAGCACATTATGACCGTTTTCATCACAGGATATTAATCAAAGCCTCACTAACCATCGGTGAACAGTTGCTGCAACAACTCTTTTCAAGATGCACTGCTTCCCTCAGCTCATGTCCCAGGTCGAACCACCAAGCCATCTCTTGTCACTCCACAGAGCTAAAACCAGATGTCTTGATAGGATCTTTCTCCACTCTGCTGTAACAGCATGGAGCAGCCTCCCCCTGCTGTCATCAGGGACACCACCTCAAGTAGTGTTCACGTTAGAGCTGCAACATTCATTCAGTCTGTTGTCAACTATTAGATTAATCTAATAAAATAATTTGATAATCAATCAAGAAAAAGTCAGATTATCTGATATCAGCTTCTTAAATTTGAATATTTCTGGTTTCTTTAATCCTCGTAAACTCAATATCTTTGGGTTGTGGGCTAAATAAGACATTTGAGGACGTCATCTTAGCCTTTTGAGCAATATTCTCCACTATTTTCTGACCTTTTATAGACCAAACAGCCTTCAAAAGGAGATTGAATACACACCTACTCAGCATGACACTGCAAATCTAAAGCTCAGGGACTTCAGTCATACACAAATCTTCATACATATTCCCGAGTAGCTGCAGATCAGACAGTCTGAACAATATTCATGAAGCTTGAATCTGCAAATACAAAAGGAAAAAAACTCTGGAGGCAAGATGTGTTTATTTTTGTTGCCTTGTAATTAATGACAGAAATGTTACGTTCAGTTTATGTATATATTAAAATTGTTCTTTTTGTTTGTTTGTTGTGATGCATTCAGTAAAGTGTGTATTACCTTTTCAAGTGTCTCACATCACTCAGTCTGGGATCAGACAGCAACAGAGAAAGTCTTTTATCATCGTGGATGCTTAGATGTCAGTGTAGAAAAATAGGAATAGATCCCTCGCACATTTAAAGGGATACTCACCTTCAGTTTGGGGACTCACAGGGGAGATTTTTTTTTTTTTTTTAAATGAAGGGGCCAACATATTCTGGCTATTTATTAAATGTAACAAAACTGCTGGATCCTGCAATTCTCATACTGCAACCAGTAGCCTCTTTTCATCAGACCTTCCTTCCTGGTAGATACCTATAGAGCTCCATAGAGGCCTGATAAGTGATTTTAATACCAGTGTGTGCATCTTCTTTTGTGTCCAGGTTTTCAGTGAAGACACTCCTGGACCGTTCCTGTTTTGAGACAATAGACGACACGTCTCCAGAGTTCATCAACTTTGTTTCCATCCTGGAGCACATCCTCAGCCATCGACTCAAAGGTAAAAGACATAACCCATACATAAACATATGCATGCCAGGCAGCCTAATATTTAAGCTGCAGAATGCAATATTATTATCATCACGTTCTGACTTTATTGATAAGAGAGTGACAGGAAACGTGAGAGAGAAAGAGAGGGATGGTACGTGATAATGTTTCTTGGTAGGAAATGAGCAGCGGACGTTGTGGTTACTTGTGTCTTGATAACAGCAACCCAGAGAAGAATATGAAAAAGTTTTAATGTGAAATTGGAGTGACTCATCAGTTGTAATCACTAGTTATGGTAACAACAGGCATCTTGTGTTCCTTTATTGAGATTAGTGTCAAGTATGGATGCTGGTAAAAAAAATTAATCTCAGTATCAAACACAGTAGATTCTTATTATTTCTAAACTATAGTATAAATACTGGCCTTAAAGACCCACGACCAGTTGCACAAAACACCTTAAGTTTTCTCTTTAAATATGACACTTAAGGCTTATTTTCTCCTTACCTGAGGGACTTAGACAGTTGCACACATCCCTAACAAGGTTTCTCTAGTTAAGGAAAAATGTGGACTCATCTACTACATTGAAAGAGACTTTACAGCGGTAAAAGTTTCCCTGGAGAAGAAAATGGCTGAAGACAAGAAATCTATATTGGTCAGAGGAGGAGGAGAAGATTAAATTTGATCCCAAATACCTGATAAAAGAAAATAATTGTTAGAAGAAACATTGAAAATGTATTCAGTCAAATCTAAAATGTAAAATCAAAAGGTATCCATCAGGTTCTCCTGGTCGTAGAACACTCTTCTCAGCGTGTGCTAACATTTTTTATTCATCACCATAAACTCTGTCGTGTTGCAGTTAAGATAAGTCAGAGGCATCTTTTTTTTTTTTTTTTACCTTGCTTTGGTTGCTAAGGTCTTTTGTGCAGCTGTGTAGGGTTTCTTAAAGTAAAAGACCAAGACAAGTAGAAATCCGGAAATACTTAAGTGATCGTTTTAAAGAATTCTTAAGGAGAAGACTTAAACGTACAATATGTAATTTTCTGCCGCTAGGGGTCTCAAACCAAAACAATAACAGAAGACGGAGTTGGATGACGTCACGAAGTAGCGTGGGATCATGGGAGTTGTAGTTATATAACGGATACAGACGTTCCTCACTCCGTGTAATTGAAACCGACCGTGGCAGTTTTTATGGCAGAGCGAGCTTCAGCAGCAGAGAAATGCTCATGGACGAGATATATTACTGGAGTTATATTCACTTTATGTTTCACTTTATGCAAACGGGGTCCGTCGGCCGGTGTAGCAGCCCGAGCCGATCTGACACCTAACGTTACACCGGATCATCAAACTCTGATCTATCAGTAGTAACGTCACTTAGACTGACCAAACGTCCTCTGTTCCGGGTGTTTTAATAAACTGATTATAATGTCCGGTTTTCCGTGTGTTAAAGTCATGGCTCTCTTTTTTAGCGACTGTCTCGCTAACCTCAGTTATTTACACTCTATTCAGAAATGCTACTTGCTTTAGCTGAGCGGTTAGCAATCTGCTAGTTATGTGAGCAAACTGCTAGTTACTTAGTTTTACAGTAAGCGATGGCTTCTCCCTCTCTGCTGCTCTCTCTTGCTCAGTGCGTCTTATGTTTAGCTATTCCTCTGCCTCTTTTATAAATGCAGTTCATTTACCGGCATCAGCTCAGCATTATAGAAACCTATCGTTAACGTTAGATGTTGTGGTTAGCCAGCCTCCGCTCCACAGCGCTCCGCAGCGCTTGTTGCTCGGCAGGCAGCAGTGCTTCAATACACTGGTGGAAATTTAATAATAATATTTTGATAACATCAGCCAGCTGTTTGCTTACCTGTATAGTACACACGCGAGGTCGGCATCGAATTGTAGTCCTAGATGTTCACGAAGCTCTCTCCATCTCGGAAAGGCCACACCAATATTTATCCTGGATTTAGCTCTCCTCCTCTCATCCCAGATTCTTCTGGGATCGCTTGGTTGACCCGTACGTTTCCGTTTTACCGGCTTGTTTACCGGGACAGCTTCGGTGTCAGAAGGTGCAGTAACCGTCAATGCATAACCATGATCCATGACGAGTTAGCTTAGCCTAGCAACAGTAACGTTCACTCTCTGACGTCTCAGCCGGTCGGCTTCTTCTTCTTCTCCTCATTTAATGTCTATGGTAACTGTAGTTACGCCGCCATTGCGACCTACTGACACGGTCCGTTACTGTTATTAATATTTCATATTTATCTGGTTTTAAAAATTGTTGGTAACATTTCTGATAATCAAAGTACACAACTAAATAAAATATATAATATTGGTTTAGTCGTTTTTAGAAATGTATATGTGGAAAAACTACATATTATATCTTTAAGGGTGTTTTGTGCACCTGATTTAATTTTGATGAAACCTTAACTAGGACTTTAAGGGAAATCTTTACCTAAGGTGTTTTGTGCAATATGCCCCAGTATCATTAAGGTATCTACTTTAAGAAAGATGGACTTCTTGTGACTTCCTGCCGGTACAAATATAGCCGTGGCCAAAGACATTATCTTTCCGGGTTGTCCGTCTGTCTGTCCTGCTCTCATGAGCAAGATATCTCAGGAATGGCTTAAGGGAATCTCTTCAAATTTGGCAGAAACATTCACTTGGACTCAAGTATGGAGTCCAAGGTCTGTGTGACCCCACAAAACATGTTTTTGGCCATCTCTCAAGAATTTGTACGCTAATTATGACAAATTTAAATAAAAGTTGCTCGGGATGTAATTATAAAGTGATGACATTTTATATCCAAAAGGTCGAAGGTCAACTTCAGTGTGACACTAGTTAGTGACACTAATCTTGGGTGTCCATCTTGAAACTGGTATGATTGCATAAATCGTCTGTGCTGCCGGGGGAAGATGTGTGTGAAGCATCAAAGTTTTAGAAAAGGTAGCTTCTTTGCAGCAGCATCCCTATTTAAAGTGTTGTCTACCATCATGGCTACATGTGAGACATGGATATAAACTGTAACTGCAACTTGACTGGTTAACAGAGACATACGACCCTGAGGTGGTAATTCAAATACATTCAGTCCAATGAGTGCACATTATTTGTCACTTCAGTGTAATTTCTCTTCAAAAAAAATTCCTTAAACTGTGTTCCACGGCCGTATGTATAACAAGTACAAACTTGCTTTGTGCATCTTTAAAGGGATAGTGCACCCAAAAATGAAAATTCAGCCATTATCTACTCACCCATATGCCGATGGAGGCTCAGGTGAAGTTTTAGAGTCCTCACAACACTTGCGGAGATCCGAGGGGAGAGGGGGTAGCAACAAAACTCCATCTAATGCAGGCTGACGGCGCCCCAGATTCAAACGACCAAAAACGCCAAAAAAGCCCAAAAAGTTGTTGAGTTAAAATGACGTTTTTCCAAACAACTTTTTATGTCGGGGCTTCAGGACACTTGGATCACTATGGATGAATTTTCATTTTTGGGTGCACTATCCCTTTAACATTCAGAGAATGACTAATGCAGATTCAAGCTTTTTAAAACCTCTGTTTCTCTCTCTTTTTTTCTCTCAGGTCAGACAACTTGGTTTGGTTATGAGAGTCCTCGGAGTTTCTGGGATTACATAAAAGCCGCCTGCAGTAAAGTCCCTCATAATTGCATCCGAAGCATCGAGAGCATGGAGAATGTGCGATCGTCGAGAGCTAAAGTGAGGATAAATCTGTCTTGGGACCAGATTTAATTACCCGAGGCAGCAGGGAGGAAAATAACTTGAATCTCCAATTTAATTATTTTCTTTTTTAATGTGTAAATTTAGCCAGAAATTGAAAGACATACTGAATATACTGAGTCAGACAGTGTCCTGACCTGCAGCACACACACAGTGCACAATGAGAGGTTTGTTATTTTAGCCGACTTTATATTATCCCCTCAGAAAAAGAACAAAGGGAACAAAAAAACTGTTAAAAACACTTATGCTCATAAAACGTGACTCAGTCTAACCCCGCAAGTAAGAGAGCAAACAATTGGAGCTAATGTTGGCTGTAGGTGAGCACAAGGCACACACAGGCACACACTCTCTCAGGTCATGAACTCCATAAGCTTCGACTAACGGCTCAGTGTTACTTGTGTCTGTCTCTGCAGGGCAGGGCGTGGATCAGAGTGGTCCTGATGGAGAAAAGATTATCAGAATACATCTCATCTGCACTGAGGGACTTCAAAACCACCAGGTCTTAATGTGCTGCTCATACACTCTACACTCTGTTTCCCCTTCAACCCTAATTATGACATCTTTATCAAATCAAGTGCATTCAGACAGGGTCTCTCTCTAGCATCAGCATCCTGCAGCATCATTTACATCTTCTTATTAGTCGATTATCACACATCTTACAGCTCCACCTTCCTGCTCCACTTTTTATTCAACTCCCAGTCATCTCACTGCATCTAAAAGAATTAATGTCGATAATGTTTGCACATGTGTGACTGTAGGAGGTTTTATGAGGACGGAGCGATCATCCTGGGAGAGGAGGCGGGGCTGTTAGCAGACACGCTCATCGGACTCAACACCATTGACTTCAGGTACTAATCACAGTCTGCTATTTCTCACTGTAACTCTAAGTGTACTTTCTTTTTCTCCCTGCTGCTCAGTCAGTACGTCTCTTTCTTTGGCAAAGTGTCATCGGAAAAGTTACAATCCCTCCTCCGGTTTTGAGGCTGATCCAAAAGGCTTTTATGTGTAATGAGTCAAAAGGAGGACGTGGATGGAATAACAAGCTGCTCCTCTTGACTATAACAGAAATACATTTTAGATTAAAAGTTTTATAGAATTTACCGCAGCTAGATGTTTGTTTGCGTAAGTATTTACTTACTCTCACTGGACACACCTAAATCGGCATTGTTGCAGCAGAAGAGATGGTGCTTTGATTCTCCATCCTGTCTTTTAGCTTCTGTCTGAAAGGAGAGGGTCTGGACGGCAGCTGCCCCGCCGTGATCGACTACACGCCTTACCTGAAGTTCACTCAGAAGTATGTGAGGTCAATTAACACCCAATGACACACGATAGCAGCGGTCAACAAAGTCATTTTTATTGGGATTTAAATTGTATTTACACTGTTGTCTTCAGCAGCTTTTTTAAAAGTCATGCAAAAGTTTTAAAGGGGCAGTTCACCCCTGAATTAAAGATACATATTTTTCCTCTTACCTGTAGTGCTGTTTATTAGTCTAGATTGTTGTCATGACCCGGTTACTCAAGATAATCCACAGACCTTGTTGTGAGCAGTTTCATGTAGGAACTATTTTCTTTCTACCAAACTACACTCGCCAACTGTATCACCACACAGAAGGAAGCGTGCCCTGCAGGACTGTTTTCTAATCCCACTCCTGCACGTTCCTGCTGGATTTCTTACCATTACCACCACCACCCACTCCCACTCTATTCCTGTCCATTCCCACAGGGTGTGTGTCAGCTCCCACCTGCACCCACAAACATTCTGACTGCACGATAGATCGATTATCAATAGACTGATACATGAAACTGCTCACAACAAAGTCTGTGGATTATCTTGAGTAACCAGGTCATGATTTCTGGAAAGAGACATTGCTGTTAAGTTTTTCAAATGTATTTTTGCCACTTTGAGCACCACAAGCTGAGTGTCATCTAGTTCCATTATATTGGAGAGAAGGCAGACATCTCTATGGATGATATCTGCAACACTCTGCAACTCACACCAAAACAATCTAGACTGATAAACAGCACTACAGGTGAGAGGAAAAATATGTATTTTTCATTTTGGGCTGAACTGTCCCTTTAACTATGACAAGCTTTTTCGTCAGAGGGTCAGTCACAGGCCACTGTTTGCCTGCCCCTGCTGTGTTGGCTGTGTACTTATACGAGGCTCATGTGTGTTCCCTGTGCAGTGCAGACAGCATCAGCAGCGACGAGGAGGAGATGAGGACTCTGGGGAGCAGCGGCAGTGAGAGCAGCACCCCTGACAAAACGGCCACCGCCGCCTCCATCTTCACCGAGCAGAGCAACTTGGTCAGCAAGTGCAAACGCTTTGAGCAGAAGTACAGGATGGCACTGGAGCAGAAGGTAGTGTGTGTGTAGTAATACTGTTATTTTGGGATAAACAAAGTGGATGGTAATATATATGCAAACGTGACATTTCCCATGATGCCTGCATGAGGCTCGAGTTGTGAAATGCCAGGAGATGTGTTCTGTGAAGAAATGTTTTTGACACAAACAAACACATTTAGCTTGATTTTTTTTTTAATGTACTACATCCTTAATGTCACTTCCCTCTGTGGTGTCGGCTGTTACATAACCTCCTGAGACCCCAGCCTGTGTTTGATAGGCATTTTTAATTTCTCTGAGCTACTTAGGATTGGAAGGACCTGGTAAGTATAAAAAACTAAACATTGTCTTTGAACAGGAAGTAGTTTGAGGACAAAAAGATATGGAGACAATGGGCTTGTTTTTAATAGTTGCAAGTGTGTAAAAAAAGTATAAAACCGTTTGTTTCAATACCTGAACACTGTTGTGCAAAAACAAAATAACAAACAATGCAACATTTAGAGGTTAGAGGTCAGTGTTGAAGTCTAAAACTGTTAAGAGACTGTTCATTTCAACGCCTGAACGTGGCTGTGCAAAACGAAATTGCAAGTAATGCAAAATACCTAAAAGCCTTGTGATTTGTTTGTTTTGTAACCCTGTATCATATTTACTCTGCTCCATACTCCAGTGTCCTTTTTGTCTGTAGGAACAGTCTGCCCCACCTAATTGGCCTGTGTGAAATGCTGGGATAGTACGATATTAAAGTTCCCGTGTGCTCAAACGAGTTCGTCCCAACTTCAGCATTTTAGCTTGATATTTCAGCTTGTATGCTGATGTGTGTGTTTACCTTAGGGTTACCTGGAGGAGCTGGTCCGTCTCCGAGAGGCCCAGCTGTCAGAGGCCGTGTCTCATAACAAAGCTCTTCAGCAGAGCCTAGCAGACACACACGTCTCCCACACACTGGAGAAAGAGCAGCTCGAGTACATCGTACTGGAACTACAGGACCAACTGTGAGTTCATCCTGCCTCTCTGTGTGTGTGTTTGTCAGTGCATGTGAGGTCGGTGACGGTGAGGTGGAGAGCATTTTGCAGCAGCATCCAGCTGTGGGTTTGACATTCAGGACACAGCAGGAAGCCCGGAGGTTGTAGCCGGTTTGCTATTTGTGTTTTGTTGAATCAATCGCTGCTTTTCACCGAGAGGAAAAGCTGCTGCAGCGTTGTGTCTTTAAATTAATGCTCTAATTAGTGAAAAAACATTTTCAGTTTGATCGCTAATTTAACGCTGGCTGCACAGTCTGTCAGGAGGATTTGTGTGTCAGAATCTCTGGAAATTAAACTGCAGTCTAAAGCCAGTGGAATGAGTCAGTGGATGTTTTCAAATGCAAATAGAGCGAGAGGCAAAGTGGGAAGCAGCAAGTGCAGTCAGAGGGATGACACTGTGAGTCAGAGAGTATTTAGAGTACGCAGGTATTGTTGTTTATTGTTTATTCAAGGATCCCTATTAGAGGCAGATCTGCACATTGCACTGGGAACTCTTGCACATTGCCTGACTAATATTTTTGCACCTTCTGCACAAACTCCACATCTTATTCTGACAGTCATAAACAGCTTTATTGTACATATTTGCTGTGTCATAGAACTTTTTAAATAACTATCCTAGTCATGTTTTTTATTGTAATTTTTCTAGTCTATATTCATATTCTTGAGTGTTGCAGTACTTTTTTATGTATGTACCAAAAAACCAAAGCAAATTCCTTGTAAGTGAAAACCTACTTGGCAATAAATCCTCTTCTGATTCTGATTCTCATGTGGATCTGCCTCTCGTCCTCCTGGAGTCCTGCTCTTAGAAATACAGTACGCAGAGATACTAAACTTGCTATGCCAGTGGGCCACTTTTTCAAAATGACAGGAGACCAGGGGCCAGTTAGTAAACAAACATAGATGATGAATATATAAATAATTAGCTCTGACCTCTGTCAGTGATCCTCCCCTTTAAATAAACAAGCTCTGTTGTGATGTGTCTTTAATGCACTCTGGCCCCTTGTTTCCATTTAAGATACAAAAAAATCCTAGTGTGAATCAATTTATTTTCATTGTGGAAAAGAAAGTGGTCGACGGGACACCTTGCACCTTATTGAGGGCCGGGGGCCGTATTCACAAACACAGACTGAGAACACTCTCAGAGAGCTCTCAACTTTGCCTTAAAACTTTAGTAAGGAGTCCTAGCTTAGGAGTGAGTTAGGAATGTTCTCAGAGCAACTCTGAGCAAGGAAAGGACAGGAACTTTTATCACAGTGAGGAGGTGTTGACCCCGTTGCTTGGTGTGATGCATTCTTTTAACAGATGTGATTGGTTGTCAGAGACATGCCCTTTTGTGAGTCTGCAAGGTGTGGACACCCAGTGGAAATGAAATGAACTGCTGACTGTGAAAGTGTTGTCACTGTTAGTGCGATCACTCTGCTGATGGAAGGTTGAGACAGACTCAAGTCATCACTGCTGCACTGTTGCATTTTTCCAGTATTTCAAATATCTTAGTGTTGTCATAATTTATCTCTGGCATAATAATGATATTTTGTTGGGTGTGTTGTTATGTTTTATGTTAAATGTTAAGTGACTGCATTTGTGCAGATATTATTTTACACTGCACTGAATGACCTCTGTCCTCTTTCTGTTTGAAGAGTTCATTCAGTCAGTAAATTGTGTCTAACTCTGGACGTCTGTTGTCTTTAGCACGGTGCTGAAAAACAATGATTTGCGGTCCAGACAAGAGCTTACTGCCCATCTGACCAATCAGTGGCCATCTCCTGTCGTCTTGGATACCAACGCCGTTGCCTTGGACACGCTGCTGTACAGGAAGAGCACGGGACAGTGGGAGGAGTATGTAGATGCTTTTACAGCTTCCAACTATTTTTTATTATTAATGAATCTCAATAACTTAAGTGAATTAATACATGGAGTACAGACCTTGCTCATTTATCTGTATCAGTAAATGTGTTTAAAGATTATTGTTTCAGCACTGGTTACGCGTAATCTTTACTGATCCTCTGTCGTCTCTTTGCAGGAAGAGTTTCCAGAGTCTGGAGCAGCTGTCTGCAGACATGAGTCTCTCCCAGACCTCACTTGAACCGGCACACACAATGAGTCTGGAGGGCAGGCCGACCGGCACACACTGGCCCCACCAAGGTACGTCTCCACTGCGAGTAAGCACCGTTGTCCAGGAGGGCGTCAGCTCTGATGTGAGTATTAATCTTTCTTATCTTGTCACTCAGGTAAAGAGGAAACTCCGTCTCTAAAGGGTCTGTGTGGCTCCCTGACCTCAGTCGCAAGCTACAAGTCTCTGGCCAGCCTGAAGTCCAGCGAGTGTTTGGCCAGTCCTGCAACAGAGATCAGCAGCCCGGGCTTCACTCCTTCATAACGAACATAGAGCTAAAAAAAAAAACATCACAACCAGGGCCAGACAATCCAGGAACTTTCTTATTGTAGGTGTTTCTGAGCCTGTTTACACCTGGTATTGACGTGCTTCTCGGGTGATACCATCACAAGTGGACAGCGCTAAGTACAAGTGTAAACAGCCACCAAGACGCACTGTGATACGATCCCTCAAACCACTTGTAGAGGTGGTCGTGGTGAGACTCACAAAATGTTAATAAATGCAAGATTCTCTCTTTCACTGAACTAAGACTAACGTTAAGCTTACTTGCCTTGTGACCTCGTCGTAAAACACGCTTCATTCAAACTCAACAGAAACGAAATAAAACTCACCAAAACCGTCTTGACTTAGTTTACTTGCTTTTGGTTTAGTTTGTTAGTCCACTCTTCCAATAATCATCGACTCTGGTTTGGTCTAAATAAACCCTTAATTCCTGTGGCTGTTTGCAGTCCTGTAACGTTATCCCTGCTACTCACAGTCGCCATGTTTGTCATCTCAGCTGCCTGTTGCACCGGTAGAGACTGATACTGGGTGGTGCATGATGTGCGGCACGTATATCTTCAATACAGCCTCTCCATATGAGTTTAATAGAAAGATGAGTGTCTGTATTTTTGACAGTATTGTAACGAGCTCTGGGTAGTGACCGAAAGAATGAGATGGGGATACAAGCGGCCAAAATGAGTTTCCTCCGTTGGGTGGCTGGGCTCAGCCTTAGAGATAGGGGGAGGAGCTTGGACATCCGGAGGGAGCTCTGAGTAGAGCCGCTGCTCCTTAACATTGGAAGGGGTCAGTTGAGGTGGTGTAAACAACAAGCTGGGGGCCGTTTAAAATCAGTTCGAAGGCCACAATTGGCCCCCAAGCCAGACTATGGACGTGCCTGCTCTATTACTTGCCCATTTTATGATGAATTGAACAAAGTATTATGGATAAGCATTGATCGGTCCCTTATAGTGTAAGTGACATAGGCAGCCACACAATCTGAACACAAGCTGTCAGCTGGAGATGCATAATAGACACAGATATGAACAGTGATGTGTCTCAGCTGTCCACCTGCGTTCGGATTACTGAAGCGCTTGTCAATACCAGGTGTCAGCAGGCTCATCGATTTGTAGATATTTCCGTTCTGTCTGTATGTGGAGCTTTAACAGCTGGAAGTCGGGTTTGTAAGTAGAGAATCAGGTGAAGCATGTTCTTTGAATTGGGTTAAACTCAAGAGCAGCTCCATCAGACAGAATAATGTCTTATTACTGTACCATACAGCTGAAACGACCTCTGACTCTCTATGGAGGATATCCTGCTGTTATTTCATTAATAGAGAGGCCAAGTCCTTCCCCTTCCGTTTAGTTTTGTGCTCAATGATCTACACCTCTTGTCACGTACAGTTTATGTCACCAACACCAACACGGCTGTTACCTCCGCACATTTCACAACATTCTCCCATAATGTGAGAATAAGCATTAAAAGAGGTGAAAATTACTACAAGTCTGGCCATGTCAAGAGCTGCAGATGTGTCAATGTCAGTACATCCCAGTTGGAAACACAAAGGCATCATATCTTCAGCAAGAGGAAGTTATGACATCACTTACATGATTTTTGGATGTGTCTTTCTAATTACCTACTTATTTATATTATCATATGTGTGATTCATGTCACAGGGGATCAAAATAATATTTGTCTCTCGACACTGACTACAGCACCTATTTGTTCCCGAACAAGGTCCTATGGTCGTCCACCAGAAGGGGAGGGACTTCACCTCTCGATATGTGTTTTTGTTTTGTTGGTGTTTTTATCTGTGGAGCATCAGTTTTTCCCATTATGGGAAATGTATTAAATAATAGAGAGTTTGTGTAAGGATTGAAAGGTTTCCCAGGAGATCATAGCATGCTGAAAATACTGAGTGTAGATCAGAGTTCTGAGAAAACACAAAATACTGAAAGCTTTGGTCAGTGTTTAGTTTCTTGTCACTATGAATCATTTGAAAGGGTCTTTTATTATCGTATGTGCTTTTACTGCTGCCACTGAATTCACGTTTTTTTATCTAGTGATCTCTTTGATTTCTGATGACTGTACCTCCACATTTGTCGCATTACGACATCAAAGTTTTGCATAACGCCGTCTCACTTTTTGTTTTCGGGTGTAAATGTTTCTGCACTTTTTTCATATTTGTTTTTATTTGATCAGTTTTATATTGTCAACATGGTGTATAATGCAGTGTCACGTGGTTTTGTTCTCAGGTAATGATCCCTATGATTAATACTCACCCTTTATTACTTTAAGATTAAAGGGACACTTCATTCCAAAATCAGAAATACATTTTTCTTACCTGTAGTGCTGTTTACTAATCTAGATTGTTCTGGTGTGACACCATGTCCTAACAGCAAGTTAGGACACGTTATTCTTTCACTCTACAGCAGGAAATGGCACTTCAAAATAAAAACTGTGCTGGAAATTCACTGTGCTTAAAAATAAAGTGTATTTTTACCCGCCAGTTGGGAACTACTGCTGTATCGTACCACCATCTCCACTTTGCTTGCTAACAAGCTCAGCTGAGCATCCCACACAACACTTGCAGGAAACTTTCAGCTCGTTGGGGCTCTCCCTCCAGTCAGATGCCAACTGATTTAGGTTTTTGTAGGTATCATAGATAACTCCTCGTGAATCAGCAACTCCTTGTCCACTGTGGCGCTTTCAACACGAGCAACAGAATAATGTAGAAAATATTTCCTACATGAAACTGCTCTCAACAAGGTCTGTGGATTATCTTAAATAAATGAGTCATGATTTCGGGAAAGAGACATTGCTGTTAAGTTTTTCAAATGTATATTTTGGCACTTATAGCACCACAAGACGAGTGCCATCTTTTTCCATTACACTGGAGCAAAGACAGACATCTCCGCGGCCGATATCTCCAACACTCAGCAACTCACACCAAAACTATCTAGATTGATAAATAGCACCACAGGTAAGAGGAACAATATGTATTTTTGATTTTGGGGTGAACTGTCCCTTTAAGCATTATTGGCCCTTTAATTATTCAAATGCAGTATTTTAATGGCTAGTTACCACAAATAGATCACTCTTAAAACTCTAATTAAAGATCTGTGTTAGGACCCAGTAAAGAATATCTTGCGACAGATATTTTTGAGACTAAGAAACGTGTATTTACAGAATATCAGTATAACGTGATGTGTTTCATTGGTGACTAGCCGTGTACCTCAACACTGAACACATGACTTTGCCTTTAGCTCGTTTCAGCAGTCATTTGCACAGATACGCAGCAGATGTTTTATTGGATTTGTTTGCCTTTTTATCCTTCATTTTGAATAAACTCCACTTGATCAAACAGTGAGAATTTGACAGCGACATTTGAGTTTCTTTTTGACAATGAATGGGTGTGATACAGTCTGTATAAAGTCAGTGCATGAGAAGAATCTACAAAGACAATCAGGTATGTTAGTAAACATTTGAAACATCACATTTTCATGAAGTTTACACGTGTCACAGTCCACACTTTAATGGCTTAACACTTGCAGGACTTGGGCTTTTGTGCGTTTGTTTCACACGTGTATTCACAGGTAACAGGGAGTTAAAGTGGAGATGCAAACACACAGAGATCCACTCTGTGTTGCGGGAGGATACACTGACTTGGACTGCCACACAGGGGAATCACAATCTTGTATCTCTACTGTAAGGACTTCAGGCACAGTGCACATGATCACAGTGAGACATATCACATATTATTAACAAAACTGTGGCTGCCATCTGCTGGCTGTTCAGCGCATCAAAAAGCATGTGATTGGAACACTGACGAGACAAAACATGATCTATTTTCAGTTGTGCACAAAGGATCTGTAGAAGTGAACATATATTATAGAATATCATTTTAAATACAAATAAACTGAATTTAATATAAATCTGTAATGCAGGAACGGGTTGAGCCGTTCACCATTTCTGCTTGTGTTTTTTACTTTGGCAAAATGAGCCTTTTCTCCCCCTGCTGTAGTATCACAGTGGTCGTAGTGCTGTTTCAGGAGTTGCTGGTCTGCAGCGGCCTGAGTATCCTCTCCTCGTTGTATTTGCGGAAAAAGGCTTTTCCGAACTCGTAGGTGCTGATCATGATTGCGCAGGCCGGGGCCACTTTGATCAGCCTTGGGAGGAAACCTGACAGAGAGACGAGACATAAGAGGAGTGATTACAAGCCATGTTGTAACATATGACTATAATCGTTCACAGAATGTCACACAGGGTTTCTACCTCTCAACAGTCCACTGAAACCGTCCTGCGCCACAATCCTGCTCATCACACTGAGGGTGGAGGTGGAGACCTGATGGGACACTGATGAGACAAAGACAACAGTCAACATCAAATGGCGCATTAAAGCTGGGGTAATAACCTTTGAGCATATTGTCTTTTAACTGCACTGAGAGAAAAATAGACTTCTGCACCTCCTCTTGGCTCTGTTTTCAGGCTTTAAAAAAATCTAGCATGTGACGGGAGAGTTTGACCAAGAGAGGGCGCCTCTATTGGCTGTTCTACAAATGCATATGCACGCCCCTTCGGTAAAAGCCTAATTCAAACAAAATAAAACACGTTAATATCGGCAAAGTGTTTGACAGATGGAGAGAGAATGTTGTAAACAGTTTATCCATCTGCTAACAGTAGCTTAAGGGCCTGTGTACATGCTGTATTTTTAGCTGCACTGAAGCTGTGTGATGTTTACAATGTATGACTTTGGAAACTTTGAGATCTCTTAAATTGTCTCACGAAAGAGAAAACTGTCTTGGATTAAAGGAATCAGAGACAGCGTTTGGCTGCACGATCTCCACAATCTTTTCATTTACGCTCTGACAGCTGCAGAAATACCATCCAGGGTAAAACGCACCAGTTGGAGATCTTGGAAATCAACTGATGTACAACAATCACAATCTTCAGAGCAATAAATAATGATGTCATAATTACAATTCCTTGCTTGTAGCTCTCCCAGCTCCACCTGCCTCCTCGTTTTGACGACATCAAAAGGTAACGTTACGATGGCTGCAATCTGAAATGGAAATGTGTATCAATTAAATAGTGATATTTTCTTTTGAGTTCTATTCCTACAGGTTGAAAAGCTGAGTTCTGAGCAGTCTGACAGGACACAAGGCGCAGATGCACTCACAGAGCCAGACACCGCTCCAGATATGAAGGTCATGGTAAAGGTGGGTTCTCTGGTGTTATACCGCTTACACAGGAAGCTCTTGCCCCTCTCATAGTTGTACCAGTACATGGCAGAGAAGGGCACGTCTCGGAGGAGCGTGGGCCCCAGACCTCGCCACAGAGACAGCCTGCCCTCTGCCTGCATTGCAGAGCGGATGCAGTCGGTCAGCTCCCTGTACGTCTGTTTCCGAGACTGCATCTTTGTACGGATCAGCTCCAGGGGGCTGATCACTGTCGCTGAACCCACTGACACACACACACACACACACACACACACACACGGAAAGAGAGAGGAAAGGTTTAAAACACACTGTCGCAGAGAACACACCAGGTGAAGATGACATTTTGAGCATTTTAACTGAAGAGTCGTGTATCACTTCATGAATTATTAACAAGCAAATTGCAGTCACCTTCCTCGACTGTGCTTTTTTTAAACTTTCTTTTTAATAACTATTCATTGACTGTTATTAAAAACCCAGCCAGGGTCACAACGTGTTCAAAATGAAATCTAATGTAGTGATAAAATTACACACAGACACTCAGAGCTGTTGCCCTTGAAAATTAATCTAGATATTAAACCACCAGCATTATTAAAATACAACAATAAGTTAATCAAGCTGAAAGGGACGCTGATGACTCAAAAGACACCTTTTCACCTGATACTGTTTGGATAAGAGTTCTAATGTGTAGGATTTAGTGGCACCTAGTTGTGAGGTTGCAGAGTGACACCAACTGAGACCTCTCTCATGTGCCAAGTGTGCAGGAACCACTGCTGTAGAACATCCTGGTATTTTTGGCGTACTCTCATTTGACATACTATGTTGGTTCCACTCTGTAAAATAATCGATATAGGGATTGGTCCTCTTGATGCGACAGCATTTGGCTCACCTCTAGCGATAGCTCCTGCCAGGAGAGGAGCCACCTGAGCACGCTCTCCCATCCTGACCCTCAGCGCTGCACACAGCTGGTCGTAGCACGTGAAGTAGATCACTGTAGCAGGGACTGCCATCACACTGGAGATGACACATATGGAAAATATTCATATATTAAGCTTCCATCAAGATTATTCCAAGCAGGGAAAATGTCAGCCGCAAACGCAACACCAATAAATTACTGAACATTTATTAAAGAAACTTCCATTAAGATAACACTTAACGTGAATCAATCTTCAGTCGTCAGCCCTCGAGAAAACGTTAGGTGGTTTGCCACTAATTGGTACAACTTCAAAGCACCCTTAATGAGTGCATTGGCTACGGGCTAAACGACTGTCGGCCGACCACATTTGCTCAATAACTCACTCTAAGAGGAGCGAAAGCAGGATGAAGTGCAACAGGGGAATAAAAGAGACACAGAAGACTTCACACTCACAGGGTTGGAGGTAGACCGCTCCATAATGATTTTACTCCTTCGTTGCGGACTATTTTGATGAAGGCATCCTGCGGAGATGTGAGTGTAGAGTCAGTGTGCTAGTGTGCTGTTTGGCAAGTGAGACAAGCAAGCCGGGGCACTTGTCTGACTAACTCTAAGCCTTTGTATTTTATTTTGGGAAAGAGTGAATTGGGGAAATGGTTACCAGCGTGCCGCTGAAGTGACCTGGGGCTTTGTACCAGGCCCTGGAGTTGCCGTTTTCACACACACATATGTGGTCCATGAGTCCATTGCAGTAGACGAAGCATTTCCCTGAAAGATATTGGAAAAAAAACCTTAGTCGTTTCACATTTACTGTATTAAACAAATAAAACCAACACAGTTCATTTTCTTTATACCTTTGGGGAAGGGATTTTTCTGTGCTTGTAGTCTGATCTTCACAACATCCAAAGGTGTAACTGAAAAAAAAAAGGTTAAATTAACATGAGCCACCATGTATGAAATTAAGTACATGCGATGTCTTGCTGTGCAAATACTAGATCTGCTGTACTACTTATAATATACATCAGTGCTTGTAACATGTTTTTGGTCTGTCTGTAAAGTTTCCTTGGTGAGCCAAGCTAGGTCAAATCCTGTTTTCTTGTGATTCCCGGATCGTCCACACACAGCGTCTCATGACTCTGCATCAAATCAGCTGTCACTCACATCTCCGTGGTCAGACCTGCAGCTGCCACTTCAGTTGGAGCGCACCGTGCACTTGTAGGCCTGTTCTGACCTGTAAGCTAAATGCATTCAAACAGTCCAGGATACTCATATGACTATGTCCACTTTTCACAATAAGATGTTAATACAGTTTAAATACATATATGGTGATAAGCTCAATTAAATCATATTCCCGGGAACTATAAAACATATTTAAAATTATTGAAAGTAGTTCCAAAAAATAGTACAGTGTTGTTTTACATCAAATTCATTGACAGTCATTACATTTTTTATTATTTTCTTATTGAACTGCTGAAACTTTGATTAGTGATTACACTCTTACACTCTTTCTTGTGGCAAAATGTGCTTAAATCGTAAAACAGAAATTAGAAAAAATAAAATGAAAAACACCGAAATTGGGAAAAAATAAAAAGGAATATGGAAAAATTAAATCAGATTTAACAGGGCCCTAAAAATGTAACATGAGTGTTTCTGTATGTTCACATATATCTTGCATTACTATCAACCATTTTCAGAAGCAAACAGCTATTTTTGTTTTCCTACATTTCAAGAAACCTTAAATTAACCTTCCTTGAATTATTCTTTCACATTATGAACATTTTCATGAACTTGATTAATAAACTGTCACAGTCACAAGCATTAAAAGTTTGATACAGCGACAGAAACTAGAAGAATTAGAAGTTTCCACATTTTACATGATTATTTTCACCACGTCCACGTCCATGTTCATCTTATTGTTTATCTACTGCTCGGATTTCCTCTCAGGTCTTAAAGTTTCAAGAATCCCATCTGTATTTGAACACATCACTTGGACAGACTTTTAAATTCATTTTGACTGTTTCATTACCACCACAAAATAAAACTCAATTTTCGCAGAAATGAAAAAGAAACAGGATGTTCACAGTGGATTCCCTGAAGTGCACTTGTTTGACTATTTATCATGTAAATATTGATGACAGTAATGCATTCTAATAAGCAAGCTCTGCAGTTAATCCTACCTACTTACAGCATAGTATTGTTTTAGAGTGCATTGGTTTTCACTGGCTTTACCCAAAGATGTACAATAATAAGGTTTTACCCAATAAAGTGTCTGAGATTTAGGTTTCAATTTTTAAAGTAGATTTTCAGAATGCACTGAATTGAGTAGAAAACAGTGACTGCCGGTAAAGACAGGAAACAAATGGCGAGTTATAAGAAATGATTAAACGTAGTATTGCTTTGCATGAGCTAAAACAAGTAAAAAGCCTAAACAGGACAGATGCTTAGTCTCTCACCAAACAAAGATGTAAGGATGGCTCCGGAGCAGGATGCCGCCATCTGCTGCAGTGGAGTAATGCCATTAGAGGCTGGAAGACTTTGACCACTCATTGTGTCTTCTTAAAAGCAGAGATACAGTTTGACATTAGACGTGTTGTAGACTGTGTGTAACTTATCAAGAACCTGTTTTGTCAAATGAGTAAATTAGTAGCAACAGAAACGCTGACTTAGTTAGACAGTAGTGGAATTATTAATCAGATCTTTTACTTAAAGGGGAACTACACTCATTTTCACAATTCATACATGTTATTCCTCTGGTCTAAGACAAAATATTTGTAAAATTGACAACTCTGACCCAAGTTCAAAAAGTAGAGTGCTAAAACTTAAATTGATTAAAAATCAAATTGTGATTTGGTCTGGAGCTGCTCCATAGGCAATGAATTGTGAAAAATGTTATAGATCATCAGTCTTCAATGTTTTTCAGGCCAAAGACCCCTTAGCTGAAAGAAAGACAGAGCGGGAACCCCCTACTGCATATATTGCATGAACTGAGCTGCATATTTGACTTGGCAGATGGAGGTTGTCAGGCAAAGAGCCATATCAGCCTCAGATTGCAGCCTTGACCTGTGTTTACTTTTCCAGTAGGTGAGGGAGGAAACTCCACTTTCACAAGTATAAGTTATTGCAAAGGGCAGAATATGTATTTTTAAACATATTTTAATTTCTGGGGGGAAAAACAACAACAACGCTTTCAAAAAATTATCAAGCAAAAATGTGTCAGCCCACCCCTGCAGTAACTCTGAGGACCCAGCTTTTAGATGACACTGAGAGCACTTAGAGGTATGTTCTGAGCGTATGGGTACGTTTTCTGTTCCAGAACTGAGGACACTACAATCAAATTAAGCTCATTTGGGTATAAAAAAGAAAAACATTCTGTAGGTCCACAAAATCAAGCTCCCATTTATCGAGTGTGGAAATAAATAACCTGCTTATGATCAGGTTTTTGGAGTATCTCATTTATGTGTCTGAGCATGTTAACACTGCTTTCCATTCTTGACTAACCCCACTATACTACCTGGAGTACACCAAAAGAAACCAGGATGTATACAGGGTATATGAAGAACCTGATTTCTCTGTGCTCATGTAAACGCCATGACCCAAATATGATCATAACTTAGATAAGCCTCGTAAACAGGAGATTCATGTGCATGTAATCGCACTCTATATCTGTGGAGCAGCTCCAGACTTTATATCTTATCACATCACAAGTTTGAGACTCACTTCTCTGGTTTCTGGCTTTGAGAGAGAGAGAGAGAGAGAGTAGCTTGTGTTCACAAATACTGACTGAACTTTCTAAGGCCATGGAAATTACATATTGGAATTCTTAATTTAGATGGATTTCCCCTTTAAATAAGAATAGCAATACTACAGTGTAAAATAGTCCTTCAAGTGAAAGTCCTGCATTCAAAGTCTGAGGCTAAAGTAGAAAAGTATTAGCATAAAAATAAGTACTCAAAGTAAAAGTACTCATAATGGCCCATTAACTGGATTATTACTGATGCATTCATGAGTTAATCCTTTTACTGCTGAAGCTTGTAAAGGTGGAGCTTATTTTAATTACATTATGTACTGATGGCTGTCTTAATCCATATTTCTTTCATGTATTAGGGACTGTTCATTGTTTATGAGAGGGGAGGGGGTGGTGCAAAAAGGGAGGGGCATGTCAAATATTTTTTCAAGCAATGGGGCAGGACTTATTTTTTTATTTTGGCTTAAGGGAGGGGCATTCATCTTTCAATGGCAGCAGTTTCTATTAGTTTTACAGCTCATTAAAAAAAACCCAGCCCTTTGAAAGCGGGTTTGAAAGGGCTGTTTTCTTTAAAATTACTCCAAACTACACCATTTTATTTCAGGCAGAAACAAAAAGTATCTTTGGATTTTCAAATTTAAGATGGTACTTGAACACATTACATGGGACAACTGCTACCAACAGAAAAACAAATCTGAGCTGAAAAAAAAAAGGTGATATTTTATCAAAATTACTTTATTCTACATGTAAAATTTTGTCCAAACAATTGCACTAACAAACCAGCATGCACAACAAGAAAGGAAAAACAGTTTTTTTTTCCAACTCCAGGATTTTACCCTCAATCTTTTCTTCAATCTCTTTCAAACATCAAGTTAGGGTAAGTTTTTAAAATTTGGTAACTAATTTATGGTGAAGGGAGGGTTGTGCATTTTCCCACGTTTTCCTAGTCACTCAGGGAGACTCAAGGAAAACATTTGTAGCTTTGGGGAGGGTTAAAAGCAAAAGAAAACAAACAAGCAAAAAAAGTCAAACCCCAGCCACCACTCTCCTCTTATAAGTAAAGAACAGACCCTTAATATAAATACTAAGAATCTGCAATGCAAGTTATCAGATGCAGTGGAGTAAAAAGTAAGTTTCCCTCTGTGATGTAGTAAAGTACAGGTATAAAGCAATATAACAACAGAAGTACTCAAGTAAGCCACAAGTATGTCAAGACTGTACTTGAGTAAATGTACTACATGTATTACACTTCAACACTGTTGTTACTAACTTATTACAATATCGCCCCAGGTGTTGTAACATTACATGAACAGAACTCTCCAGCTAACCCATGGATGTTTATCTGTATACAGCCATTTTATATATCTTCATACATTCATGGGCTGACCTGGGTTAGCTATTTAAGTTAGCTAACTTCCTACCTGCTAAAGCGCCTCAGCATCAACGAAGTCGTCCATGAACACAAACATGATCCTCGGGTTTTTTAGTGTTTTGACAGTTACTGCT
Source organism: Epinephelus awoara (assembly GCA_035609425.1). NCBI lineage: Eukaryota > Metazoa > Chordata > Actinopteri > Perciformes > Serranidae > Epinephelus > Epinephelus awoara. Next base: position 10,566,122 of record CM069300.1, read on the forward strand.
ACTGTTTTACATGGTCTAAAGGGACAGCATAGCTCCAACACGTGTGTGTGCGCAGGGTTGAACCTTAGCTAGCTGGTCAGTTTACACAACATGATAACATTTCCTGTACAGTGTTAATTTCAGCAGAGCACATTCTTGCACTTTTCGGAATTTTACGTTACATTAAACGCAAAAATGGGTATTGATAATTAAATAGAAAGTGTATAAAATATGTTAGTAAAGAGTACAATTTGTCGATTTGCATTTTTTAATGTATATTTTTATTATTTTATTTTTTACAGCAATGTGGAAACATCACTTTCAAACACTAATGCCGCGTTTACTTATTTCCGGTGTTGCCAGGGTTGAAGAATTTCCGTAAAACCTCACACGTCTCAATTTCTCAACAGTATTAAAAGTACGAGCGTGACGTTCATCAAAGACAAGTGGATTATTTGTAGGAATATTAAGTGTAAATACAAAACTGCTGTGAAACTAATTTGGGACCGCCTGCTGAGCACCTTTAAAACAAACGTAACAGTGCTTACGTGACCGGAAAGTGTCAAACATGGCAACGTAGACTTCCTCTTCTATTGGATTTGAAGCGGGAAAGGGAAGCTTTGTGGAGCAGTGGTCAGAAAGTTTCCCACAGCTGGCTCAGCAGTTGTAAAACCTCCCACAGATGGATAGTTTGTGCCAGCAAACTTGCTCACGTCGCTCGTTTGCCGTTTATTAATGTTTGCTTGCGAAATAATGTAACGTAAAGTTAGCAAAGCAGCTAACTGACAAAGCTGTGTGCACCGGAGGAAACGAAACAGTAACGTCACACGGTAAGAGTGCATTTAAAAGTTACCGTTGGTTAAATCCGGATATCGGTTGACACTAACGCTACGCCAGCATTACATTGCTCATATTTTACTGTTCAGACCGTTTTTGCCTTACTGTTTGTGTTATTTGTAAATATCCGCTTGCTTGTTTACCAACAGGGGACAAACAAGGACTTCCTGGGTCATGTTGACTTGAGACAGGAGGGCAGTAAAAACATTTTTCTCCTCAATGAAAGAGAATAACATGAAGCCGAAACGCATCCAGAGGCACACAGGCCCCAATTGGCAAGGTAATGTTTATGTTTTTATTTACTAGAAATGTTTAAACACCAAAGTCCGTTTCCATGTTTTCCAGTTTAATCTGAAACGTAGTGTTAAGCTACGGTAGTTTATCATCACTGATTTAACGTTACGCAATGTTTGTTTTTATCGGTTCCTTAAGAAGGACCAAGTTTAAAAATAATAAAATAGTTTTAAATTTGAATTTGTGAGGTACTAACTACAAACATTTTATCTAATTTCAATTATCCATTTTTAATTTTTTTTGTGAAAACGAGTCAAGCCTTTCTATGTAAAAGTCCACATTTCTAATGTTACAAACCTTTTAAAAACTACTTCATACTTGCACTTACCTGTTGGCAAAATGTAGACTGACTTAACCCACTGTAATAACCATATTCCTACATAACACTTACCTTTGCACAAGACCACATATATACTGCTTGATTTGTCCAAAAATCTGTCCTAAGGTGTCTTGAATGGGTCATAAAAAGCATCAAATCTAACTGTCTGATACCTGTAGACACCTACATCTGCTCCACATAACCTAAAGGCAATGTTACTTTGATTCAATATTTTTAAGTCTCAGTTATCTTCACTCAAAGTCAGTCTTCAGTTGAATTAATGCCCAGTCAAGTCAGCTTTAACAGTTATTATACAGTGCAATGAGAGGATAAAGTAACAAAGTTCTTTGTTATCTTTAAAGTTGCTTAGTTTAACCAGCAGCTGATGAAACATACCCAGCTGACAATGATTAAAAACAAGCTGCTCATTGTGTTTCTGAAGCTGTAACTATCAAAGGTTTAACTTTTAACCAGAGGAATGCATCAACAAATGATCAGTAAGTAAAATAAATGGTTTCATTTGTGACTGATCACTCAGTTAGTGACCACTGATTCAAGACTTGTTGATCTCCCTCTCTCATCCTGTGACTTTACTGATTTGTCTTTTTAGGGAAAGGCGTCACTACTGGTGACAAGGCAGCGCTGAGCCAAGCTAAGCCAACATGTGTGTCCTCTCCTGCTCAAGTCAGACCTTTTGCTGGGAAGGTGTTTTACTTGGATCTGCCATCAAACAGAGTAGCAGAGATGTTGGAGAGTGACATCAAAGACCTGGGAGGGGTGAGACAAAAGCATTTTTTTTTCTATCTTGTTATTTTGGTTGTCAATAGGGTTCAAATATCTATTTATTTGGGAGCACTGTATCATTACAGACTGATATAATTTAACCTTTAAACCAGTGGTTCCCAACTGGTGGGTCGTGGTCCAAAAGTGGGTCACGGGTCCACTCTGAATGGACCACAAGTGACTTGCTAACGTATCAACTTTGTAAAAAACACACTTCATTTTTCACGACAGTGAATTTCCAGCACAGAGCTTTTATTTTGAAGTGCAGTTTCCTGCTGTAGAGTGAGTGAATAATTTAACAGAGACCGCAAACTAGCTTGAGACATGCCCAAACACAAGTGTGACGCTGAATATATTAAACTCTGTGGACCTTGAACTAATGACTGAGGAGAAATCTGAACCCTGTAGCTGGACCAGTTGGGAACCACTGCTATAAACTATGATGATTCTACATCTTCTCTGTAGCTGCTCCTGTACAGTTTTCCAACTTCTGTTCTTATTGTAGTTGTGTGTATACCTTTTTCTATTTGTTCTTAAAGACAAGGTTTATCTCTGTAGGGATCTTTTCCATAAACTTGTCAAACACTTACAGTAACAATCTGAGCCTGTCAGTTGCAAAAACAATCACTTTCAGGAGATGAAAACTGATGTGCAAACTTATCCTGAGAGGTTACATTGAAGCCTGTTTTGTCACTGTGTCTTGCTCATTATTGGACCAATTACAGAAACTGTTGTTCCCATTAGTCACTTGCACAAAACCCATGGGAAATAGGGTCCAGGTTGAGAAATACCAAACTTAATACCAATTTTTGATCCTTGACAGTTTTCAGAACACTGTGCTATGGAGACATGTCAGTTAGTACCAAAATGCATTTAATGTGGATACCAACACATGTATGTAAGACACTGTAAATATACTCTGTGTATTGCAATTGTTTGGCATAAGGGTCCTAAATCTTTCTCAAAAACCTTGTCCTGTGTTTTTTCGTCTTTGTCACTTAGACTGTTGAGAAGTTCTTCAGTAAGGAAATTAAGTATCTGGTATCCAACAAAAGGGAGGCTCGATATGTTCAGTGCCTGAGGCAGGACTCTCCTGTGCCCAGCCCGGACTCTGGACCGAGTTCACCCCACCCTCGATCAAACCAGCACCGACCCAGCAGCCATGGGGACAACGTCAAAAGCAGGTCTCAGGGCCAAACAGACACAGTGGGTTCACTTTCATTGTTTCATCAACTGTAGTGCAGATGTGTTTTTAGGTCGGTCTCTTCTTACCTGTGTCATTCCCTTCTAGATCTGGATTCTTACTTGTTATTAATGGGATAGATTTTTTATTTGCAGTGTGTTTCAAGCCGAGGGAAGGCTTTGTTGGAGAGAGTGGTGAAAGGGCAGGTAAGTCAACTAATGAGTTCAGCAAGGAACTTTAACTACCCTGTTTCTTTTCTGTGCTCATACACAGTTGTTTGTTTTCAGGAGAGGGTGAAAATGAACAAGATCCTGTCGAATGCTCTGGAGTGGGGTGTGAAAATCCTCTACATAGATGGTATGTTGTAGAGGTTACATCAGTTTTTGTTTCATAGCCTCAACCACTGTTTACAATGCTTGAATATGTAATGACCAATAATGACATTTTTTCTGGTTTAATCTCTCTTATGGCTCTTTCAGATATTATAGCATATGTACAGAAGAAAAAAAAGATCTTCAGCAGCCAGTGTCCTGCTGTCACTGCTGTGAAAACAAGTGTAAGTGTAAATTTTAAGTTCTTAAATGCATTCTTTGGTTTAACATTTCATTCATTTTATTTAAAAGGAAAATGCACATTAATCAACGTTAGCCAGCTGGCTAATTTTCAGCTGCAGTCCTTTGGCGAGATGTTTTGAAACCAATGAAAAATAAAATTCACAGGACGATTCACTGAACAAAGACAGCATTGATTACAGCACACAGAAATTGTCAAGATAGAAGAGAAGCTGTGCAAAGCAACAGCAGAGCGTCAGAACAAACCACTAATGCGGGGTTTACCGGGGGTTGGCTGTGGTTGGCGAGAAATTACTGCTACCCGCTTGAGTGTGGGTGGCCCGGCTTTTGGACCAGCTCCTGAGAAGGTCAATCTGCGGTGCGGCTTGGCACGGCACGGCGCATCTAAACTGACAATAGAAACACAAATTGGCGCAGCATGGTTTACTCGGCACAGGCAAGAATGACAATGGCAAAAGGGTAATAGATAAAATACAATAGTCATTATGTAGGTCTTAATAAAATGTTAAAACATGCAGTTACAGGTCAGTGATATGGTCATGTGCACTAACACAAGCCATGCAACACAAAGTTAACCATGCTGTTAATAAAATAGATACTGCACACATACCCATGCAGAGTTGGCTGCCTGGCAACGACGTAAAGCAAGTAAGCAGCTGGTTAGGAAAGAAATAACAACAGTGTTTCGGTGAGCAGTGTAATGTTGATTAGAAATGTTCACATGTCTCATTGTCCAAAAAACAGGTCTTGAGCCTTTGTTTGAAGGTATGACAGGTGTTAAAGTTTCTTATCTCAGATGAGAGATCATACCATAGTATAGAAGCTCTGACAGAAAAGCATGATTAGCTAAAAGTTTTGTAAAATTTTGTTTTTAAAAGCTTTTGTTTTTCATTCTTGAAAGGTCAAAACTGAGTCAGCAGCCAAGCAAGGCTTTCAGAAATGCAAAGGTAAGTGAAATGTAACCTAGTTATTAACCAGTATTTTATTTTTTGGTCAGAAATGAAAAGCATGCTCTGTGATACAGGGCTTTAATAAACTTTGACTTGACTATTAAATTTGATGTTTTCTAAATACATGCTCTAAATTTCCCATCAATGATGTTTGTTCCAGGGGGGCGCATCAGTAAACCGTTCATCAAGGTTGAGGATTCAAGCAGGTAAGAGACAGTAGATTTAAGGAAGATGACATCCTGCTGTCGTTGAGTTTGCATCAAATGTTTCATTTCTCCTCCTCAGACACTACCGTCCAATCTACCTCTCTATGCCAAACATGCCTGAGTTCAACCTGAAGACTGCCCCTCCCTGTACGCCCTTCTGTGTCGAGGACAAGCATCCTCCTGGGAACAAACAGCCAGTGCACAGGTATGGTGTTTCCTCTCTGCTTTGCTCAACATGTGGATAGCAGAGTATGTCACATGTTCATAAAGACCACATTATTTTAACATATTTTAACCACTGGAACCACCAAATCCCACTTTAAATTCCCCTGAAGGAGCTTCAAAGTTAGTTTAATCAACAAACTTTGGCACACAGCTCCTTTTTGTATCTTTCAGTGATCTGTATCTTTTACAGTGCTGTTGTTTATTGATGTTCTGTTAAAGACATCTGTTCTGAACTAATTGTGTTGCCTTGTTTTTAATTTGCACTGTGGGTCGAAGCCAAGGACAAATTCTCAACGCTGTGGAAAATAAAGTAACTAACTAAATACATTTTTCCACACTGTTTAAAAAGAATGTATTTTCACAGATTACTGCACTGTGTTGGCTTACTTTCCTACACATCGATCTGCAGTTCAGTTTTCCAAACCTTTAGTATCCTGAGTAGATTTAAAGTGATGTGGTTGCTTCTCCGCCCAGTTTGAGTCGGTACTGCTGGAGCCACCCATCAAGACTGAATTAAAAAATGTGTCAAAATGCAGAAATCCCAACTGTATTCATCTTAGTTTGGTTTTATTTGTGCAACGTCTGGAAAACAGAGGTGTGAAAGCCTCAGCCAGTGAAGAGCGAGCACATGGCAGAAAGAAGAACAGAGACAAGAAACGAGGCGGCTACTGCGAGTGCTGTATGATCAAATATGAGAACGTCACAATGGTAAGTTATCACAAAGCAAAAACTGTCAATACAATACCACCACGACTATAATACAATAATTTATGTTAATACCACAAAAACCCACACCCCTCACAACCTTTGCTTTGCAAAATATCTCTGTAGACAGGAGAGCGCAAAAACACCAACTCTAAACGCTCACCATCAGCTGTCTCCCCTCGTCCCAAATCGAGTAAAGTACACAGGCTAATGCTGATTACCATTTAATATGAGGTTGCAGGAGCTCACTCAAACATAAGAGTGTTGAGAGACATGTAAGAGACATTTGGAGGTTTTCCTGTCATCGACAAAACTCCCACTCTGGAATGTGTCACACAATCTGCTGGTTTGAACGGGCCTAAATCAAAATGGTTGTTTGGTGGATTTCAAACTGTGGATTTTGAGGTGGAGCAAAAACATTTGGTGCGGCAGATGCCTCCATTCCTCCGTGAAGAGCTTCAGCAATACTAAGTTTAAGTGTAAAGTAGTCACACCAAACAGTTTTAAAAAATGTTAGCGAACCAGTAATCCACCATTGTTATTGTTTCTGGACATGCTCTTTACACAGCAATAATGGACATGCCTGACTTAAGGAGATCATGCATTTTTTTTCCCCAGACGCTCCTTTTTACACATCCACAAAGATGAACAGTAACCAGAGCTTTGAAAAATCTGAACCCTAGAAGGCATTTTTAAAAAGCTGTCTGCAATTTTGATCGGTCTGTTTTTTGTAGCTACTTGGGTGTGTAACAGAAGAAATTGTGTGCAAATTAGCCTCCACCAGACAGCTGTAATTATCAATTATTTAATTGAGTGATGTAATTTTTTTTATTTTTTTTGTTCAGCATCTTAAAAGTGAACGTCACAAAGCTTTCTCCAAGAGTGATGAATACCTGGTGGTTGACCAGCTGGTTTCAACGCTGCACTGCAACTTCATCCACATCAGAACTCAAGTTAAAAGGTAATTTGTTTACGTTCCTTTAAAAACTTCCATCAACATATGTTCATAAGGAAGAAATGCATTTCAATTGAATTTGTTTTTGACATATTCAGATCTTTTATCTCTGTTTCTCTCAACTTTCACTCATGTAGTCTTTGTTTGATTCCTGTCAGACCAAAGTGCAGTGTTTCCTCTGTTCTCATTGCCCCGGGACCATGTGGGAAAACTGAGCTAAGGCACAAGGGAGATCTCGATACCACAGAGATTATTAAAGAAGAGCAGCACTGGACTGTCGATGGGCACGAGGGATCTTATTCAGGACACACTTTAAAAACCAGATCAGTTACTGGTTCTGCTCCTCTGGTTGACAGAGAGGGGGAGAGGAGGAGCTGCTACACTCACACAGACAGATCCAAGCACAGATCTCTTGCACGTAAACGGCCGTGCAGACAGAATTCTTTGACTTCTTGCCCTCAAAAGACTGAGCAGGCTGAAATTCTTCAGCCCGTGATAGAAACAGCCCCCTCTGGAGGTGAATGTCCTCCCTCTATTCCCACCAGGGTTACTCAGGTCAAAGAGGAGGACCAAACAGTTACTCAAGACATTAACAACTCATCTTCTCATCTCCAAGACATGAACGTACAGAATGAAACTTCCTTAAAATGCCTTAATGTTGTAACCAATCAAAAAGAGGAGTCTGAGAAGAAACAGGATTCCTCAGTGCATGAGGCTGCTCAGGATGGAAACACATTGCCTGACAAAATGACTGAAAACAACCTCTCAGCAAAGGAAGAAGTGAGCCTTCCCTCACAAAGCTTCTCTCCGGTCCGGAAAATACGGAGGAGGGTGAGAGTTTATAAGCGCAAAAGACGGAAAGTGGACACACGCGTTGAGAGTGTGAAGCCAAGTGACACTCCTGACAGCTCTTTGCTGAGACTTTTGGAGATTTTCCAGTCAAGTGATGACATGGATGTGGAATTTCTGGGGTTTGAGGATTAGGAGGGAACAAATGAACTGAAGGGATAAACTGGACTGTTATTGAATATTTCAATACTTGAACCACACCACATTCTGAGCCATGGATTATACACACCACTAGATTTCTCTTCTCTTCAGAAACATCAATTTAAAAAGGGCAGCGTGATCTACACTTGCTTATTTTCTTTCAGGGGTGAAAAAAAGTCAGATTTGTTCCCCTTTTAATTTTGTTTCATGTCAAATGAAAAGCAGCTGCTGATGTGCCGTAGCATTTTCTACACAGTATTTGCATGAGTTGCATGAGTTCTCTTAATAGTGGCTTTAAAATGACATTTTGCACATTTTATTGTACTGCGAAAATTGTTTGACAATACATTGATTTGGTGTAGAGTTAAAAGAATATTTCACCCTCAAAATGATAATTTGTTTATCAGTAACTCACTGCGTGTTACCTTGAATTCGTGAAGAGACCTTCATTTTTTTCACATGCCTCCACAGTGAACAGAGAATCCCAAAAAAGACAAACATTCTTCCTGAATTGAAGTCTTTGGGGACTGCGTTGAGCAACAACAAAACATCTTTTCACAAACTCTCATTATAACGCAGGTTTTGTTTATCCAGTCGTATTGTCACTACTTCCCAAACACATGCCTTTTCGCTAAAATGATTATATGATATGATTTAAAGCACGTCACGGTCTCATGCATGGTCAAGAGGAATGCCTGGCTGTGCCCCTTGCATTTGAAATCTACTCATATGCACACTCTTGCTCAGGCGCGTCCCGCTTCTAGCAGGCGGAAGTGTTCGTATCGTGATGTTTCAATGAAAATGCATGTGTTTAGGAAGTACTGAGCATAAAACTGAATGAAAAAGTCTTGGCTTATACTGCGCAAGTTGTGTGACCTTTTTGCAAACGGATGTTTTGATTTAAGTTTTGCTGTTGATAAACCCAGTCCCCAACGACTTCAATTCATGAAGAAGGTTCGTACTTTTTGTATTCTCCGTTCAGCATGGAGGCGTTTCAGATAAACAGTGCTCTTCACAAATTCAACATAACATGCAATGAGTAGTTGGTATACAAATGGTGATTTTGCAGGTGGAGTATTCTTTTCAAAGTGGACTGAAAATTGAAGAAATGTTTGAAACTAATATTCCCATGACAAATAAAATTTGTCATAAATGTACAAAATTAAGTGACGCCTTGACATCAAGTTGCAGCCCTTTTCCTGCACATCTTGCATAAAGTCAAATGTTTCTGTTACTGTCTAATCTTAATCTCCTTTGTGATGGGTCCATACATATTTAGTGAGAGAAAAACAATAATAGCTAATTGCTTTTACCCAGATTCAACTTATCAGCCTACTATGTGAAGACAAAATAGATTTAATAATGTTGGGCACATTCATTGTAGACTGATACATCCACTATTTTCCCACATTGTCTAAGTGGCCTCACTCTTGAAATCATCCTGATTTTTTTTCTTCAGTTTTACACTGAAGATTTGTGAGTATGTTATTTTTCGGAAATTGCTATAATAAGAATGAATGCAAAGTTCTGCCTCTAAACTTTAACACAGTCATTTATAAATAATTTTATATGGAGAAATATTATCTAGACGCCATGAACTGTAATAAAATGCCACCTGAAGGTGACACTGATCTGCAGAGGAAAAACCCAACAAGTTGAAGTCCCATCACCAAGTTTTAACGGAGCCTTATTTTAGACAGGGAACAGTAATTTGTGTGAAATTAATTTTTAAACAATGTCAAAAATCTGAAACCATTTATGGCCACTTCAAAATCTATTAAATCTTAATGTGTGAATTAATTTTCTCAGACGTGTTTATTTTCCAAGTTTGCAGCCGTTTCCTCTGAATACTGATCAGGGAAGAGGAGCATATTGAAAAAAGGTAGCTTTAGTTGTAATGTTTTATACCATGATATGGAGAAAGACTTAATCTTTCCATAGCACAGGGAGCTGATTGTATGTGTGAAATACATATGGTTGCATATGTATTTCTATGTGAATAACCTGCAGGTTGGATGTGTGGTACTTGAGATCATAAATAACATTTTAGGATTCTTCCTAAGTGCACTTTTCATGACCTGACTTCATGTGCTTTTTCTGATGCATTAGCTCAGCTTCTCCTTTTTTCCCCCCTGCATTTAGTGCATTAGCATAGTGCCCTTGTTCTCCCTCGCTGCTCTCAAATGGATGCAGTGGGTCGAACAGGAGTCTCTGTGCCACTGGCATTAAGAAAAAGCAACCAGGCAACAGTGTGTTCTGAGGTACAAGCACAGCTGCAAACAAGCTGTCAAAGAACACACTGAATGCAGACATTATCGTCATTATGTTCTCCTCTCAGACAGACGATAACCTGCTGCCACTACTTTTATAATCATAGTGCACAAACTGTACCTGCCTTGTACGATTGAATACCACGCATTAGGAGTCCAGCCATTATCCGTACCTGCTCTGCAGGGTAATAGACAACCACTCACTCAGATGTACACACCATAAGTATAAATTTAGAGTCTTAAGTGCTTGCACATCTTTAAACATATAATATTACATCTTTCTGTTGCAAGGGGTCTTTTAATCCAAACAATAACAGATGATGCAATGCCATCATTGCAGACGGTTTCACCCGGTTAGGTTTCCCTCTGCGTTCATTATTCAGGAGTTTTTTTTACCAGGAGCTGAATTATCCAAAAACACTTAATAAAGCAATTTCAAGTTAAAAGTCAGTATTTCTCCAAGACTGTTTGTCACCGCAGGGGCTGGAGTTGAGCTGCCACTGACATTAGCTCAGCTTGTCTCTCTGATAACTTAAGATCCAGTTGTCTAATGACAAAATCCTTCATCTGGTTAAAACGTATAGTTAAAAACAACCAAGATCTAAAACATTTACAATAGAAATGTGGCTTAAAACAGGATAAAAAGGCAGCTTCTAGCTTCTAGCATACAAGACAAAGGGTTCATCATGCCACTGACAGGCGACAAGGATCAAATGACATGTACTGTATCCTTTGTTGAAAATGTTTGGGCTAATGTTAAGTATCCAAATTAACAAAACATAATATTGGTATGGTTTTTTAAGACATTTCAATGTGGAAAAGTTACATATAATACCATGCAAACCTAAAACATAAAGGCCCCTGGTTGGATCGGTTCATCGTTGTGTGAACCCATAATTTTAACCCCCACAACTTTTTGTTGTGTTACTTTATTTTCCCTTGTTACAGTCATCTCAAGTAAAGTGTTTTGAATAAATAAGTGTTTTAAGAAGCTGGAATAAGTGAGTCTTCCCTTAATGTAAGGTGACTGTTTCCAATCCTTTTTTAAATTAATTGTTCCTAAAACCATCAGACTAAATGTGACATTGTGTCAGATTATGTTGAACCTTTCCCTGCAGTCCCATCATCTCTCCAAGCAAAGAATCCTAATGTGTCTGTAAAAACAATAACTTTCATGAGCTCATTAACTCTAAAAGATTTGTGGTGTGTCTAGGGCAGGTCCACGCCAGGTTTAAAGGGACAGTTCACCCCTAAATTAAAAATACATATTTTTCCTCTTACCTGTAGTGCTATTGATCAGTCTAGATTGTTTTGGTGTGAGTTTCCGAGTGTTGGAGATATTGGCCATAGAGAGGTATGCCTTCTCTCCAACACAGTGGAACTATACAACACTTGGTTTGTGGTGCCTCAAAGTGTCAAAAATACATTTGAAAAACTCAACAGCAATGTCTCTTTCCAGAAATCATGACAAGGTTACTTAAGATAATCCACAGACTTTGTCCTTTCATGTTCAAATGTTCACTTGCCTTGCTTTTGTTTTGAATTTTAATGTCCTGTTTAAATCTTCTTTTCTACCTCACATGGTGACGTCTCCATTCTTCATGATAATTAATCTCTTTCTTTCTGCAGAACAACACCCACCAATTGTGCCACTGCACAGAGGGAAGCCTGCATGTCCTGCTAGCTCAACCTCTCGTCCATGAGTAGATGCCCATTTCCTTCTGCGTGGTGACACAGTTGGTGAATGTGATTCACCAGAAAGAAAATAGTTCCTGTATGACACTGTTCACAACAAGGTCTGTAGATTATCTTGAGTAACCTGGTCATGATTTCTCGAAAGAGACATGGCTGTTGGGTTGCTCAAATGTATAAATTTTTTTTTGACCAACACATTCTCACTCCGACCTTGTCACACATTGACATTTGGTCATGGACTCTCCACGTCCAGATACGACGTGAAAGGTACCCTGGGTGTGTTGGTTGTTGACGTCCTGGGACGCTGTGTCAAGTTCTTCTTGTTACATGCATTGTCTTCTTTCAAAACGCACTTCTGTTTTAACAGGAAATTTACTGTTTACTGATAGTGTGTTTATATTGAAAGAGCCTATGTCAGTACAACAGTGCCAATTGATGTTTGTTTTTTTTCCCTCCAACAATTAACGCATATGGTTGGGTTTAGGAAAAAAGAACAAAGTTTGGCCTCAGAATCTTACGGGATGTGAACACCGCTCTACGGGGTGAAAGTCTGTGTTTGTTCATTCTCGGAACCTATCAGCTGTATTCAGCGTCTGACTTCCGGCAGAGGGCGATACAGCCTCTGGGGGCAGACCCCTGATTTTTTGGCATTCCGGTTTGATTTGGGCGGAGGAGGTGAATTTCCGACTTCCGTTTATGCTGAACCATTGCGATGGTTTCAGAGTTTGCAGTGACGCCAATTATGTTCCACCTTGTTAGTTCACTGCACAGACCATTTAACCTGGCAACAACTGCAGCTGGCTCAAACTGATTGGTCAATATCACACGGACTACAAACAGCCTACAACCGGAAACCAGGGCTCTTCCGCTCTTCTTCCGGAGGCAAGATCTCCAGGGTTAGACTCTAGAGACTAGTGTTTGTTGGACTCATCCACTATCACTCCCACCGGCCGCAGTCGGACTTTGGCCACCTTAACTTCCATTCTTCTCCTGTCACTTTCCCCCTGATACAGCTGAGCACTGTGAAGCTATATCCCAACTGACTGCATATCATGCCGACATTAAAGGACAGCTTTTTTTGTCAGTGTCTGACGCTGCAAGTCACTAGCCAAGTGCCGGATTTTGATGACTTCGGAGTCAGACCGGGTTGTTTTGACAGTTTGAGCACCACAAGCCAAGCGCCATCTTGTACCATTATACTGGAGAGATAAGAAATAAAAAGTGCCTTTTTAATTTTAGGATGAACTGTCCCTTTAAGCATCTTACATAAACACTGGTGAAGGTCCAGTGTTAAAGATACATAAGAGATTTTGTTGATGCTGCCACGTGTCCACAGTTTAAAGCGTTTGTGGACCCTTGAAAAAAATATAAAATAACCCAGATATTTGACGTGTTGTAATTTTTTTTAAACACGGAAAATATATCAGGAATTAGAAGATAAATATGTTATTATTGCAGTCTTAATAAGGGATAATCAATTCTAAAACATGCACAAAACCACAAAATCACCACACACGCACAGGCATTCATTGATATTCCCGTTCTTGTAACTCGGCTTTGGGAGCACTGGCAGATGATGGAGTGACTCATGATGATAATAACAGGCAGATTTGGGCAGGAATGGCGCTCCTGCAGCAATTGAACATGGAGGAAGGTGGAGGAGGCGGGCGTTGATATGATCCCAGCCGGTGAAGGCCGGGCCCGCAGCTTTTCTCCATCCTGTCTCCACTGCTCGCTCATATTTATGCATTAGACGTTTCTGCAGTGAGCCGCTGGATATTGATGTGTTTTAAGGAGGTGTCCCCAGTCCTCCCCTCCCCTACATCCCTCCCTCCCCTCCCTTCCTCTCTCTCTCTCTCCTCCTCGCCTCCTCCGTGCTGCTGATCCGCGGGGTCTCGGTGCGCTCAGACGCGCTCGGCGTTCAGACTCGTAAGGACCCCGATGGCCCCCAACCACAGGGACTGCGCTAACCAGACGACCATCCCCGGCTTCCAGCTCCCCTAGCGAAGGCAGGACCCCGAGAGCCTGCTCCTGGAATACCGCATTGTTTTATAATTTCCAACAAGAGAGAGGAAGGTGATGATGCTGATGATGCGCCCGCGATGGTGGATTTCCCTTTTGTGCGTCTGTGGATTGATGCACGTCGGTCACCAGAGCAGCCCTAATGCCCAAAATGGTAACTGATGCTATTTTAGATATTATATAAATTATTATGGCGCAAATAAATCGTTAAATCGCCATTAATGTGCCTTAGTCTGTTTGTTATTTGTATCACAGCTTTGGCTACTTCACAGTCTCCATCTAAAATATGCATGTAGCCTGTAGCTGTTCCGTGTTATCAAAGGAAATAGGACCAATCGACATTTCAGATGGCGGTGTTTGTGATAAATGTTTCTCTGCATCACCTCTGTTTCCCGCACGGAGGGACAAGCGGGTATTGAAATCTGTGTTTTCCTCTCTGTGCAGGAGACGCCTTGTCGAGCTTGAAGGCTCTTCGTGATGCGGGCAGGTTTGTCGGGAAGGAGGACACGGTGCCTCTCCGCCTGCTCTACAGCAGACACAACCACAGCCAGATCACAGAGGATGAGCTCAGCACCAGGGTGAAAGCCAGCGCCGGCTCCACACAGGTACACAGTGTTTTGTGCTGTTGTCAGGATGGAGAGAGGAGTGTCTGCATGTAGGGCTGCTGCTGCTGCTGCTGCTGCTGCTCCTCTCTGTTTCCTGCGTGTTTATGTTTGCATTGATTCATCCCCTCCTCTGCCCTTGCCCTCAGAGGGGAAATTAATAATTAGTTAATTACAAGCAAAACAGAAGAAGCTTGAAACATTTAGGCAGGAACAGGCTGCGCTAATTAGACTGTCTGCAGGTGCTATATGGGTCATCACTGCCTTCATATGCAAAAAGCAGACCACCCTGTCTTTAAACTGATACAGAATAATCACCTCTTCAATTGTTACTCTGTCCACGCTGCACATTTACTGTAGGAAGTCAGCTGTAGTCATCCGGCCAACCAGGATCATTAATAATTTAGTGATAACTTGCATCTTGCATGTCCAGCTGGGCTGCTGCCTCACCTATACCAGACCATGTCCCATGCATCAAGCAGCATTTTTTCACTTCAGTCATAAATAAAAGACTTAAAGGTTAACTGTTAGAGCGCGACTGATATATCTGAGTAGGCGGTATCAGCAGACTTCATCTTATCACAGATATATTGGTAACATAGGTGTAGATTTAAAGGGGCATTTGCATTTGTTTCCCCCAATAAAGACAATGAAGCACCAGAGGACTTTTATCCTGATTAAATTTAAAACATCTCTATCTGAAATTGGTGCATAACAAATCACCATAATGCAGGAAATTAAATGTTAACCCTCCAGTGTTGAAATAAAATCTATGCCCTTAATTGGTAACATCAGCATAGCCTATATGATAACTGATATGCACCGGGAAGTTGCAGATAAATGCTAAAGATACTGTATTTTTAAGGTAGCTTAATTAAGAAACACTGTCACTTTTTCACTATTACACAGTCTGTCCACCAGAGGAGCACTGACGTTAAATTTAATTTAACTGTTAAATGTCCTGCTTTGACACATCTGGTCACAATGCTTTTATTATCAAATTAATGCTTATATAAATGTGTTTTTATGTAATGTTTTTAAGTTAAATAACTTGTCTGATATGTCATTATTATTATTATTTGTCTAAAATAACAGCATCTTTTTGAGAGATCAATCGAGATAATTTGTTGATTTAAAGCTCTAGTGTGTAGGATTTATCGGCAGCTTGTGGTGAGGCTGCAGAACTGACACTTTTCCCGTGCAGTGTTGGGAAGGTTATTTAAAAATGTAATGGGTTACAGATTACTAGTTACCCCTTTAAAAACGCAATAAGCAATGTAACTATTTTGATTACTTCAAAGTAATGTAGCTTATTACATTTGATTATTTTTGATTACCTTTCTAACAAATGTTTTGAACTGGGCGATAAATATATAATGTCCTGAAATAGGCTCTGTCAAAAGAAAGAATTACTGCACGGCAAAAAGATGCAAACAACAGAATGAATGTTGTACTCTGCATGTAAGCGTTTTACTGAACACAGTATATTCAGATGTAAATCATTTGTCAGCACCACCATTTTGATTAGTAACTGTAATTTAATTACATATTTTGTCTCAATAACTTGTATCGGTTGTTGGCAGTTATGCCGATATGCCGGTCAGATTCACAGTCTGATGACATTCAGTTTGTAGTTTCAACCAGTAAAACCCTAAAAAGTAAAAAAAAAAAAAAAAGAAAAAAAAAAGTATTATACGATCAGTGACAGTGCAGAAATCCAACGTGCAGTAAAAAATTATTTCTATTCAGTTTCCCCAACCTGAGTCGATTTCTCAGTCTGTCTGTGTCACTATTTACAAAAGTTATCTGCTCAGTCCACTCTTATTGTCACTGATTACAATTACATTTATTTTGTAATTGTAAGTGTAACTAAATACTCCCCAACACTGCCTCCATGTGCCAAGCGTGTAGGAGAACTATGGTGTCAGACATTAAATTGGAATGACCCTGTGTAGAGCAGGTGTTTGGTTTGTCCATTCTGGGCTGCAGTAAAACAACATGGCGACCTCTATGTGAGACGTCCTGCTTCATATGTAGATATAAACAGCTCATTCTAAGTTAAAGAAAACACAACAATTCTTATTTTAAGGTGATTTTACACTAATTGAAACACAGTTTTGAGTATTATATTCCATGTCTGCCAATATATCCCTCAAAATCCGACACACTGGACCTTTAAAAAAAGATGTCCACGTATGTTCACAGTTATTTAACATTATTTTCTACTGCAGCTGGTGTTTAAACAGAACACTGCAGACTTGTTGGTAAAGTAGGTTATGCATGGGTTAAACTGTTTTGCAGTAAATGTGGACATGACCGCCCACTGAATCTACCATGTTGCAAAGTTATGCAGAAAGCTGCTGGTGATTATCTAAACCCAACAGGCACAACAACATTGTTTGGGGAAAAAAAAAAGCCTAGCAGAGCCATTTGGTCTTGTCTGTAATAACCGATACAGTGCAGTAATAACCATAATCATTGTAAGTGTGTTCACCGAGTCAGTTCAGTGAAGCAGCATGTCTGCTGGGTTCATTTCAAGAGATGAGTCAATTAGCATTGTGCAAACCTGTCATGCGTTTTTAATTTGTGCGGCTTAGGTTTGTGTAGGCTAGCCTATTCAGGGCTCAGAGAGTGGAGAGGGCTACAGATGGTAGCAGGCAGGGAGGTGTTAACCCTTTGTCTCTCTCACACCTCAGACGGGTAAACAAGCTAACAGGCAACCATCTGCCATCAGTTATCAATTTAATATTTTCCTTTTGAAGCTGATACTAATGTCCGTCACAGGTTTTGTCACATAAGTCTTTCTGTGAACTGGAGTTCAAAGCAAAGAGACTAATATCTCCAGAGCAAAGGATGATAACTCATATCTGAACAAGGCAGTTACCTTCTCTGGAGCCAGTTAAGATAAACCTGCAATTCCTGAGTTAACAGCTCAGGAGATGTGTTTATTTTGCTATAAAAAATGTGTCAGATCATGGTTATTAAAATACCGGGCAATCAGTAACAGCCTCAAAGTTCTTATTAGGCTATAAAATATACATTGCAAGTGAGGAATAGATCGAGGGAAGGAGGAGGAGGAGATGGGTGCGTCTTTGATTTGATTTCTGATGTTCTGAGGCTTTTTATTCTCCAGAGAGTTGAATCTGCGCTGCAATCGGCCGTGATGTCACTCGCACAAAGTTTGATCAGATATTTGGCTGTTTTTAGATCAGCAGCCTAAAAACAAATCTGTCAAACCGTTCTGACACAAAGGAAGTTATTTATAGACCTCTGTTGCATTGCCTATTTTCGGTCTCAGACACAAACACCTTCACTGCTGAATGAGCAGCGGTGGAGTTCAGCAAAGTGCTTGTGTTGTTTTGGTTGGGAAAAAAAAACCAAACGCCTTAAATGGAATCAGTTCGTGTTGGGTTTGCATGTTTGCCTTGCTGCCTCTCCGTCTGTGTGCAGTGCATTGATAGCACTTACAGTCATACTTCCACAGTCGTGAGTGGAAAGTCAGGCCTGCTATAACTCAGAAATCAATGTAAGAAGAGTCAGTGGTGGCCTCAGAATATTGGCCCGACTCAGTCAAGCTGGGATGTGCTTTCATTAAACACAATTACTGGTACCTCCTCCCATCATGGATCCAATCTGCCAGATTAGATTTCTTCACAAGTGTGCCATAGAATGGGATTGCCCTTTGTACGTGCTCACACACACACACACACACACACCCACACACCCTCTTACCCGCTCATATATGCATTGACCACGCGCAGACACACCCCTGCAAACAATAGAGTCTGTGGTCAATGGGGACCTCACGGGCTAAGGTCATCCTTGGGTAAGCACATGGGCACCCCCTCAATTGGAAACAAAAGAAACCCCACACACCCCTCCTCCCCAGGTTGTCATGCGATGTCCGGTCTGTAATGAAGGTAGCCTGAGGGAGGCTGTGTCTCAGCTTAGCTCTGGGACTCCCCTGGACCTGCACAGGAATGATTGTAGGGAGTCCTCATTGACCCAAGGGTGTGTCATGAAGCCCGTACCATATGTGTCCAGAGCTGGAAATGAATCAGACCCTCCTCCAACCAAACCAGTCACACACAGCACATGCAGTTAGAGACGAGTCTCCATTTCTATATTTGTTTACATTCATATTGCTGCCAGACAGAAATATGGTTCAGTGTGGGTTTAAACATTTCAGTGAATCCTTGGCTTTGTGAAACTGTTACAAACCCAGTCTGGTAAACATGAAAATCAATGGTCAAATAATATGTGTATGTTCACTTAAGTGTGTATATGTGTGTGTGAGTGTGCATTACATAAACTGTATTAAATTGGAGCATTGAAGTGTAACGTGAGATTACGTGAGCAGAAATTAAAATTCAGAGTATGAGGACAGACTGTGATGGCTCAATGAAACCAATGATATTCTTACTGCTGATTGGTGCTGAAAAGATGCAGGCATCCATCAATGTAGATGAGAATTGATCCTTGCATAAGATAATGAATTGAACCATGAATATGATAATGGCTGCAGTTGGTTAACATGAATAACTTGTCTTTTCTGCCTTTTTAGGTGAACCATGTGGCCCAAGCAAGCTTTCAAGTCGACGCTTTTGGCAGAAAATTCATCTTGGATGTGGAACTGAATCAGTGAGTTTTACATTATTACATCTGGCTCTCTGGCTCTCTGTTTGTTTGGCTGGCTAATAGCTATCTGTGCGTCTGTCTGGATGTTTATCTATCCGTCTAGTCCAGTAATTCCCAAGCTATTTCCTTAAGGAACCCCTTTTTTTTTTTACCATTCAGTAAAGTGACAACCCCTGACTACGTCACATATTTTATGGATATTTCACATTATATTCAATGCATAACAATAGCAACTGATAAATTGTATAATTAACCCAAAACAGGGAATGCAAAAACAGCAGGAAGTTAGTGTAAAACAGGCAATTTGGATGGATTTTGTGCAGATTTTTTCACGTGATGATTACATCAGTGATGAGTTTTCTTGAATTATGTATTTTTAAAAATTCTTTTTAACAATCATACATACTTAATAGGCCTCTTTTTTGGCAAATTCAATGTTTTCTTCTCTCTGACGCTTGGCCATTGTTCTATTAGCTCTTTGGTTGTTTTAAATGCGTACATCTCTAAATGCAGGACAAGGCTGTTTAACAGAGGGTGACGACTCTTTAATATATCTTTTGTTCAGGTCTTCACAATGCCCTTTTAGTGTGACATTTTTTAAAAATTATACCTTGAATAATAATCCGTGGCCAGCTGTAAAAAGTTGTTTTACACCCGCTAAAATCAATAAGGCCTAGTAGTTACAATGACTTGTATGATATCTTACAAAAATGCACACACAATAGTTGGTGTGATTTCTAATGAATTAGTGCCCCACAAATGGCGTGGTTACGTTACGTACTTAACATAAAGGTACACATTTAACGCTAAGTTATGCAGGTTAAGTTTAGGAAAGTAATGTTAGGTTTTGGACAAAAAACATGGTTGGGCATTTTTTTAAACTACATACAGTATGTGATGTAAAGTTACACACCTATTGCTAAATTACTGTTAGGAAAGTTAAGTTATGTCGATTAGGCTGAGACGAGTAAGGCTATGTAGGTTAGGTTCAGGCAAGAAAAGTCACATAGGTTTAGAAAAAGAAACATGGAGACAGCGCACCGTTAATAACTCACATTCACTTTGTTAAACATGGTTTTGAACACCGGTCTCCTGGAGAAAGCCCTGTGTTTGTTTTACCAAACGACCACCCCAACCTTCCTCCTTTTGCTTTTCTTACTACTTCCTTCCATACTCCCATCAGCGCATTAATCATATAATCATATAATCATATAATCATATAATCACAGCCTTCCTGATATACGTAGGTTATACATGAATTCTGGTGCATTACTTTTCGTAGATATATGTCCAAACAGTGCATAAAAACAGCCTGTCTGGGTATCCATCAACCAATCCACAGGCTAGGATAATTATTGCAAACCCCTCCCATGTCCTGTATTCAAAATTTTAACGGCTCCCATCAGCTTAACTCTGTAGGGTTCCAATTAAACACAGAAGAGAATGCCAAAGAAGGTATAAAACTTTTTCATCCCTATGTCAATGAGCAAGCAAGGTGTGAAATAAGGGGCTGTGTTGCACGTATTTGACTGCGCTTTATGTCTGCTACCTGTATTTTTATGAGGCAGCCTTTATGTCCAACACAAATTTCCCAGGGGACGAGTAAAGAAAATTTTTTTTAAGTCTTGAATCATCCTTTCAGGCCTGAACACTTGTTCTTGTTTAGTGTAAATCCCCAGGCTCATATTGCGCATCAATCGAGCGCTGACTGCAGTATTTTAACTGAAGTTGGTCACTGTGGTTCTGCTGGACTGAGGTCATATTTTCCTGCTCTTTTAGTGCTGTTTATTGCCTGTTTTTGGGGAACTGCACTCTAAGGACATAAATATCTAATGCTGGTGTGCTGAAATGGGCCATTGTGTAAATGAACGTATATTTATCTACATGTGTGCGTGTGTTTGCAGCAGGCCGGTTATTGTGTGTGTGTGTCTGTGTGATTTAGAGGTTCCATCATAATAGGAAGTGATTTACGGTAAAGGCTGGAGCACTGCCCTGTCAGACACTGATATTGATCACAGCACTGCTGATGGAAAGCGAGCAACTCTCTCTCCCCTTATTTTCTCCGGCTCTCACTCTGCCTCTCACTCCCTTTTGCCTCGACCTCTTACACTTTTTTAAAATCACCCTTGTTGGCATCCTTCTCTCTAAACCTTTCTGTGTTTGTTGTGTTTCTGTTTCCCTCTTTCACTCCTTGAGACCATGGCTTGTTTGTCTCATTTAGCCCCAAACAGAAAGCCTGTGAACACACATACCGTGATTCTGCCTGCTCACCACAGCGGAAGTCACTCTCCTACTGAGTGAAACGTTACATCACAGGAATTCCCACGTTTAGAGGGTATGTTTCTGTGAAACCTGCAGCTCGCTGCGTGACGCATCAGCTAGTCACGGATAGAAATGTGTCGTCCACAAATACACACACATACACACACATGCACATAGACTTTCATCAGCATTTGGTTTGATGCCGAGTCATTATTCATGCGTGTGACACAGTGTGCTTGCAGCGTCCTTTTTCTATAATCTCTTAACGGGTTGCGGTGGAGAAAGTCCATCAGAATGTCGGCTGAAAGGAAACACTTGAGTGAAATCCTGTTTTTAGCTTTCTGAGCGAGTGGAGTAGCCTCCAACCAGACAGCTCCGGGCAACAGTTTGACATGTGTGGCTCTGAATAAGAATGAGAGAGTGAGAACAGTGCAGTGGAGCATTGTACTGTGTGACATTCATCTGTTTTCTCTAAGAAAATTGTGGTACTTTTTTGTAGAGCTGAAAAGATAAATCAATACAAAGAAAAATAATATGTATTGTTTGTCATTTTTCAAGCAAAAAATATCAAATAATTCTAGCTTCTCATGTGTGAAGATTCTGTTTTCTTTGTTTTATTTGATCATAGACTAAATATTTGTTTGTTTTTTTCTGTTCTTAAACTATGATGTTAAGTTATAATTAGCTGATTAATTGATAAGTCCATCTCTAGTCCTGGCATTGCAGTTCATCTTAATGTTAATAATCTTAATGTATCAATTAGTGAGTGATCATCACAATCAGAACATTGATTGGTATGGTAGAGTAGGGTGTATGTGGAGAGTATTACGTCCTGTTAACATGTATACAAATATTTTTGAAAACAGATATTATCCCCCTCCTTTTTAAAAAATAATTCTGTCTACACTACGGTGCGAAAACGACACCACACAACACTCGCCACTGTTAGCTGTCTTTAGAAGTCTCCCCACATCACAAAGGTAGTTAAGTGTTACCTTTTTCAAAATACCTACTGGAGATCTCATCATCGCTGATTCCTGTTCAATTTAAGGATGAAGGAGCTCATCAGCAACAATCCCACTTTGGAAAGTGCCCCACCATCTGCTGGTTTGACTGAGTCTGATCCAAAACCGTCATTTTCGGCAGACTTTGAACTTCAGACGCTGAGGTGGAGCAAAATCATTTGGTGCAGCAGCTTCGTTTGTCTGTGAAGTGGTGCAGCAATAGTAACTTCAAGTGTAAAGTAGGCATTAGACAAAGCAGTGCTGATAAAACGTTAGCAAACCGCCATTGTTGTTGTTGTTTCTAGGATATGCTAATTACACAAAGCAGCAATGGGCGTGCACGAATTGAGGAGATGATGTCATCCACACAGACATACAGAAACCAGTGTTCTGCACCTTAGGATGCGTTTTAAAAAATCTCTGTTATAGTGATCTAAAACTCGGTTTGTGTGTGGACGAGAGGCTAAAATGTAGAGGAAATAAGCAGTTTATAAAAATATCTATATACATGTACAGGAGAGTAAAAAGAAATGAAAAAGTAAAAGCTATCCAGGGTGCAGTATGAAAAAAGGAGAAAGAAGCGAAATTTGAAAACCTGCACATGCCGTGTTCTTTTATTCTTTGTCAGCTAAGTTGTTTATTTGTATTTATTTCTCATTAGCTGTTGTTCTTGTTTGTAATAATAAAAATAATTGTAACAATAATATTAAAATATTTAGAATTTTTTTTTTGTTTTAAGGCAGGGGGCATGGGAAGCTTGACGTGGAGGGTGCTCGGTACAACACTGTTTGTTGGACAAATTTTTTGAGATTTTAGGTTTTGAAAAATTCAGTTTTATCAATCGAAATAAAAAACAGCAGATTCATTATTATGTGTAAAAATTAGTGATAGTTGGAGTCCTGTGAACGTGTTGATTGGCATTGTTTAAACTGTGGGAATGTTTTGTTTTGGCGTACAGTTTTCCGTCCGTCTCTGGGGCAGATCTCCAGTTTCCCCGTGTGTCTGAATGACTACACCCCAGATTACTTCTGCCTCTCTCCTCTCTCATCATCATCGTCCTCTACCACACTCCTCCGTGAACTGATCCCCCGCTTGACAGCCACACTGATTTTGTTTACAGATAGCTTTCATGCCAGACAGATTAAACCCAGTTGATGTGTGTGTGGGTGCAGGAGTGGGAGGTATTTTAGCTGGATGGGCCAACATTTGTTTTTGGCCTCCAGTAACAAAACCTAGTTCTCTCATTTCGATCAATGACTGACTCTGCCGCTGTGCATTTTTCTGTGTTTAATTGTTGCCATGAGCAAACAAGAAAGATGTGCTTTTCAGCTTTCGCTGTTGGCTGTGTCTCTAGTGCTACGGTACATATTATCTCTATTATCATCATCTCTGAGGAGCCTTTTCAGAGTCTTCAGTTAATGTTCGGCCATTATCTGTGAATAATAGGAGTGTAGGTGTTTTGTTATGAAGTCATATGTCTTGTAAATATAAAAAGCATGCTGTATTTGGATATCTTATTTGTTATATATACTTATTCAGTCTAGTGCTCTTAATTTCAGATATGAACTCTTTACCTTGTTTTTTGTTGTCCACACACATTTTTTGCAATGCTAGCAGCACTATGGGTGGCAGTGTCTGTCAGACGGTCAGTCCACCACTTTGGTCCAGACTGAAAATCTCAATAACTGTGTAATAGTTCGGAATTTTGTACAGATAATTATGGTCCCTTCAGGTTGACGCGTACTGACT
This sequence comes from Epinephelus awoara, assembly GCA_035609425.1. Lineage (NCBI taxonomy): Eukaryota > Metazoa > Chordata > Actinopteri > Perciformes > Serranidae > Epinephelus > Epinephelus awoara. The sequence goes on from CM069300.1 coordinate 10,590,362, forward strand.
TTGGTGATACCCTAACCCTAACCCTAGCCCACAGGTTAGCAACCTTCACTATTAAAAGAGCCATTTTTGGCCCAACCAAAAAAGTCTGGAGCCACAAAATATATTTGAATCATTGATCTAATGACGGTGACACAGCCTGTTAAGTCTAAATTATCCTTTAGGTCTAAATAGGCATTCATTATGTTTACCACAAGGTGTCCACCCTTCAGTGGGCTATTTGTGAGTATTTGGTGCTTTAACTTTACAGCGATTAGCAAACTAATCTGTCCATGCACTATTAAATTTTCAATTTTCCTCCAACATTTTTCCTTTTTTGGATTTGGAAGCTTAGCGAGGGAGAATCAAGACTCGCCACCACTATTTTAGTCGACATCTTAGCTTGGGTTCGGCCCACTTGACATGCTGCACTGCTGTGTTGTGCTATGGCCTATTCAAGTGATGGAATTTGTCATTCACGTGATAATGTCTGAACGCAACACAGGCTTCGCTCCATTAAATCTGTACAGTGCCATGCTGCGGGTTCGGGCTTGGTTATAATTGTCTCTGATTCGGGTCGGGTTCGGTCAGGAAAATGCGGCCCCCCAATATAATGGTAGGGAAAACACTGATTATAATTGAAAATGAAAATGTAAAAAACAAACCAAAAAAAACCGTATCCATACTATTTCTATATAATATTTTGCCAAAGCTACAGGAAGCCACTGGAGAGGGTCAGGCTTTAGAGCGTAGGTTGCCGATCCCTGCTTTAGCATCATCGTTAGGTGAACATTTTTTTTACTACGTACTGTTCTAGGAAAAATTACCTGGAAAAACTGTTGACATTTTCATCAGCCTCAGCTGCACTTTGTGTTTAGCTCTAATTAGCAAGTGGTAGCATGCTAACATACTAAACTAAGATGGTGAACATGGTAAACATTGTACCAGCCTGGAATGACAAAAAAAAAAACATTATCAAAAACATTAGTGTTGTTTTATTTTCACCTGCTATTATATTTCAGTACTCACTCACAAAAAAATATTTTCACACACTTTACCACTGGCCAAGAAGCCCACTAACACCCACTTACATCTTGCCTTTGTATATAATTGGAAAGTTTCTAGTCGGCATTCACTCCTGTGACAAATGACTGTGCAGTAGTTACGGTTATTTAATGGCTCCGCTAATTTTTCCCTCTTTTCTGGTGCAATGCCACTAAATACCATCTATCTCGGTCTAAGCAGCATTTGAATTGTTGCAGATTATTTTGTAAGTTTGAGAGAGAGACTGGGTACGTAACAGATATAAGAAAGGAGTAACCACCGTAACATTTTCACTGCTCTCAATGCTGCTTTCTACTTTTAGTAACATGTTTAATGGCTCCTCCATGACGTCGAACGTGACACACCTGAAACAAAAAACAGGAAGGCGTACGACTGCACAGCTGTGGTCTACTGACAATGGGACAGCAGTCCATCACCTATTTTTAACAGGTTTTGACATGTTAAAAACCTGCGTACATGTGCTAATTTTGGTGGAAAAGGGTCAGGACATTGCGTTTTCAAAAGTGTACTTCCCCGATTTTTAACCAGCTCTGCATCAAAACAATGTAGGAAGTATGTGTAAATGAACTGTGGTAAACTTCCCTCTGTCTAACCAGTGCAGAGATATCCCTCCTCACCCACTGGTGAAACCCCGCTGGATGATGTAATTTATGTTATCGGTAAAACTAGGCAGTGCTGATCGAATATATATCAAGATTATGTTACTGCATTGCCTATTTCTCACCTACAGTGTTTTAAAAACATTTAAGTGACGTTTTTAGCAAGAATTTGTGAACAGGAAGTGGGCAGCATACTGTTTACTGCACAGTGAAAATGGAGGTTGAAAAAACTGAGATCAAATGGTACAACGAGGCTGTGCTGATCAAATATAAACCAAGATTCTGTCAGTGAGTTGCCTGTAAGAGATCGACATTGTTTCTTGCCAGCTGCCAACATTGTTTCAAACGGAGTGTTTGCATTACGTCATCAACCAACGAGAGCGTTTATTGGTCAGGTGCACCTATGAGAGGTTGCTATATCACAGAACTTGCACAGAGACATGTTGTTGAAATAAGAAATGAGTGTGCCATATGGTGAGAATAATAAAATATTCCAATGTGTAGTCGTTAACTCTTTCACTAGCAAAATGCCATATTGGCACGAGTCATCCATCTGAAGTGTGGCAGTCTATAGAGAGGAAGTCACTCAGGAGGGGGTTGGTGGGTCATGGGGTCTTTATTCTCCCCCTGTCTTTGTCTTCCTCTTACTCCTCCATCTCAGCGGACGGCTACAGTTTACCATTCATGGGACTGGGGTGAGCTGAAATGTGCAGGGGATGGGGGGTTGCCGCTTTTTTTAATCATCCTCAACCCCAACACACACACTCACACTCTCACTCACGTTTCCACCCTTGATTGCTCCCACCCTCCACACCCACTCTCCATTCAGCCAAGCCCCTACTACCCCTTTACCCCGCCCCTCCCACCTGCTCTCGCTGAATAATAGATGGTGCTTTAAGATTAAAGCGGAGCGTGTGTATACGTGTGTGTGTGTGTGTAATGGTTTCCGGCTTGTCCATCATGAGTTGAAGGGGAAACATTGGGATGATGTTTGTTTGTGTACCGTGCTACATATAACTGCCCTTTCCAGTGCTATAGTACTGTTACAGAAAAGTTGATTGGCGCATTTGACAAGCTATGATAGACTGTGCGTTGTGTGAGTAAAGTTTTATCTTTACTCATTGAGCAGAAGTCATATCAATAAGTCTAGGTTGGTGCAATACAAGCCATATCACAATATCAGCAATTTATATTCTTCATATTTATATATTACAGTTTATAAAGAGATTCAAAGACAATTTATTGGACACCTTTTTAATAATCGATTAATCATTTAAGTGGTTTTTCGAGCAAAGTTGCCCTTGAAGTTTTCGGTTTCCTGAGATTTTTTGTTGCTTTTGTTTTCTATGATAGTAAACTGAATATCTCCGGGTTTTGGACTGTTGTTTGGACAAAATAAGCAAACTGAATACGTCAACTTGGGGAACTTTTTTCACAATTTTTTGATATTTTATAGACTAGATTTTATACATTATTTATATATTATATACGTTTTTGCAACCTTTCTTTAAAATATGGCAGTTTCATGCAGTCTTCTGTATGACATGCTAAACTTGATGATGTCCCACAAAATTATTATGAACAAAAAGAGACTTGGAAATGTGCTGCTGTCAAAATTGTTTGATTTATAACAATATTTATCACACTTAGGAACTTTGGTTCATACTGTTGGTATAACAATTACTCTAAACTGTAAACTTATATAGTGAAAAGTTTCTGAATTCTAGTATTTAAAATTTATTGACACTTTTGACTGTTGAATTTTTCCACGTCTGGGTATGGTTTTCATCTGAGCCATTGGAATATGTATACCTATTGTTTACCTATTATTTGCTCCATAGATGGAGCAGCAGAAGGTTAAGCGCAGTAAAAGTGAATCTTAACTCTTTGTTGCGCTGGCTATAAAGTTTGCTTTCAGTTACAAACAGCTGCTGCAGTTATCCATCGATCCGCTGATCAGCTCTGATCGGTTCGACTGATCAGTTATCAACCCCATTACTCAAAACTCCACAAACTGCTGCTGAGGTAAAAAGAATAACGTCTGCGCTGCTTTCAGGGACCTGCAAAAGTCTCCAAATTTAGAAAGAGGACACAGACTGATACAAGAATACACAGGCAAGAAAAACAAAACAAAACAAACGGAAAGGTAGCCAAAGTTAGAAATTACAGTACCGTGACACACTAATATGTTCACATCGCTATGATACAGTTCCACAGAAATTTAATGAAATGATAATATTGAATTATTGACCAGCCCAAACTCATAGTGTTATTGAAACAAAAAAGTTATTCTTATCACATGTATGGACGAAATGTATTTAATAAACTGCATAGATTCTGATAACAAATGATAAAAAAACTGAAAGGTATTAGCTTGACTGTGTTAAGGAAACAGTGAGCAGAGTATCTGATTTTGTATTCATACAGTAGGTTATGTATGTACGACAGTGTGAGAGCAGACAGAGAGAAGAACAGGTGGACACGTCCAGCTGGGACTCATAACCTCCTCAGTGTTAGAAACAATCCGCTGCAGCAACAGTATGAGGAGAAGAGGGCTTCTCCGTCTCCTCATGTGCGATGTTGACACTGACAGACACTCAGTGTATTATTATTTCTACTACTGTGTCATGTCAGCTTTCCCTGCATGCACACAAATACTTTATGCAAATGCTGAGGGTCAATTCCAGGCAATGCTGAATGCATTATTCATCTGTGTGAAGGGGTGTGTGAATATGTGTGTGCACCAGCGAATGACAACGTCATTGAGGAGGGGGCTGGGGGAAGATAGAGCGCTGATATAACCATTGGATCCCTCTAACTGCCTCTGTTAGGTAAGAAGCTAACCAAACAGCCCATGGCTCAGTGGTTTGATCAATGTGCGCATATGTGTTGGTGCGTCTGTGCACGGGCAGAAATGTGTGTGTGAGGAAGGTTGCCCCCCCCCGATCGCCGTCGTCAATATAAAGCTGCTGCAGAGTCTTTGTGTGTGTCGTCTCGTTGGGCCTCAGGTGCAGGAGAGGCATGTAAAGTGTTGTCTTAATTAGAGCTAACAAGACTAGATCAAATGAAATGAGGCTCAGATGGAAAAGGGGAGGATCAATACTTAAGAGGAGGAAAATAAAGAGAATTGGGCAAATTACTTATCTAGGTTTCTTTAATGTTACTCACTCTTGTTGGTGATTTTAAATCGGTTAAATAAGTTTTGGATCGAGTGAAAAAACGTGCACCTTTTTGCTGTAATTATTTACATTTTCATTCCCAGCTTGGTAACTGTGAGTGTATCCTCAGCGACAGTGACAGTGACCACATGGGTAATCTGTCTATAAGAATCAATAAGAATTTTTGCCTTCATTTGAGAGATGACGGTGACAAGGCAGACTGGGAATGGGGGTAGTGAGGAGTATGACATGCAACAAAGGTCGTAAGGCTGGAATTAAACCCTGAATGTTATAGTTATGTGGTGTGCACTGTAACTACCAGCTACCGGAGCTCCAAAGCTTTGAAATTATCTTTAAACCAAGGATGTTGTATCCATGTTTGCTCACTAGCAGTCCTTTTCTTTTTTGACGGCAGGACTGTGTTTTGCATCACTGGCAACAAGATCAACTCCATATGCTACTAGTGGTCAAAATCTTCACAGGACCATGTATTGACCTTATGTGACCTGCTATTTGTTGTTTTTAGCTTGTTACATTTCTGGTTTGGTCTTAACTTTTGGTGGCAACTGCTGGCTGTAGGAAACTCAAGTCAAAAGTCTCAGACTGTGTAAAATAATGGATGTAGCTATCATGATGTCACCCACTGACTTGTTGACTCCCGTTTTGAAGCCTTGAGTCTCTTTTGTTTGGAGCCAGACGTAACCATGTTTGGTTGAGAGGCCGTAGCTGTGGAGGATCGAGGTGGATCTGACCCATATACCGCGGTGACACCTTGCAGACAGCCTGTCACTCAAAGTGGCCCCGCCCTGCCCTTAAATATGCCCTGAACTTTGAGCTGTGATAAAACAAATGGGTGAGTAATATAAAAATTCATCCACGTGCAGTTGTCATGAACAGAGAAATTAGCTATAGAGACTGAAACTGTTTTTAGTACCAGGCTGTAAACATGTTTATTTCTCCAGTAAAGTTTATCATTTTAGTATGGGTGTGTACGGGGATTGACTTGCCTTTGGAGCCAGCCTCAAGTGGACATTCAAGGAACTGCAGTTTTTCACACACGATATTGGCATTGAAGGGGGGTGAGAGAGAGGGGATGACATGCAGCAAAGGGCCACAGACTGGACTCGAGCCCAGGCCGCTGCAGCAACAGCCTTGTACATGGGGCGCCTGCTCTACCACTAAGCCACCGACGCCCCTTGGCTTCACTTTTTATCCCTGGAGATTGCCGCTTGTATCATGGACGTCCATTATACAAACACAATAGGGACCCATTCATAAAACAAAAGCAACTCCATTTTGCTATTAGTGGTCAAAATCTGGACAGGGTACATTTGATAACACATTCTTCTTGAGGTACAAATTGCCAAACATAATATCAATCTTGCTCTTTCTGCAGGTTTGTCATCCTTGTTTTGACCTTATTTGACCTGCCGGTTTTGTCTTAACTTACAGTGGCGATCGCAGGCTGTAGTGAACAACACTCAGTGGCTGTGACTGGTTCAACAGTCTACTAAATTTCTCAAAGCTGGGAATAAGCATCCATGTTTTAAAGAGGCCACATGACCTGACCATCACATACATCACAGATATCAGATTAAAAAAGACCTTTGAGGCAGTGTTACCCACAGGAGGGGCTCTTAACCTTTTTCGGACCCCTAAATTAGTACACATTAGGTTGCGGATCAGTGTTTGATAAGATTTTGCTTCCAGTGGAAAAGATTTTGATTGTTCGAAATGATTAAGACCAGAAGTCTGTTGTTGTCAGCTGCAGCTGAGGAGATAACTGTGGATGAAGTGAAACCTGTGATCAGAATAGTCGCTCTTGTGACTCTTAGTCTCCAGCTGTGACTGCGCCACCATAACCAAGTGGTTTTTGTGCCTAAACCTAGCCACAGGTTCACCACAGCATTGTTGATACATAAAGTAATTATATGTTATGCCAGTATTTCTCTACCAGAGTTTCTTACACATTGTAGCCTTAGAAGTGCTCTTTAACAAGAGTCTTTGTATAAAATGAGGAGGACATTTCCCTCTGAAACCCTGGACCACCGACAACTCCTACTATGTTTTCTAGCCACATAGTGAGAGGAGTTGCTTGATTGAAATGTTTTTTTCACCAACAGTATTCTCATGTTTACTTGCAGGACAAATAAGTGCATCAAAATTCCATTCAAGCTGATTTCTTGTTGGTGGTAACTTCGCGACTTTGTCTGACTTTGAGTGGGCTTTGGCCATTTGGTCCCTAAAATATGTGTAGGCGTCTGGCTGCCCTGGACTGTGAAAGATGCTGATGCTGTGGTGTTACTGGTGCGTGTCCCTGCGCTGTGTGTGCGTGCATGTGTGTATTTATGCCTGTGTTGCTTGTACGTACATGTGCATACAGCCTTATATCTCCACATGTATGATTTAACTCCCTCCTCATGCCCCATTCCAAAATCATTTATCATCCGCCAGTGCCTTGCTCCTTGCATCCTGACATTGCTACACCCCAACACCGCTCTTCTCCTCCTTTTCCACCTCCATCTCAGTCTCTCTTCCTCCGTCCCCAGGTCTGTAATTTATTGCAGAGAGGCGTGATCTGATTTACTGCGGACTTAATGAGAAAAACACAGAGAGGAGAATGTGTGTGTGTTTGTGTGTGTGTGTGTGTGTGTGTGTGTGTGTGTGAGAGAGAGCGAGAGAGAAAGAGGGAGAGAAAAAATAGTTAAGGATGAAGAGAAAGAAGAGGACAGAGAGAGAAAGAGAGATGTGGATGTCCTTCATGCACCCTTGAGTCTTGGTGGGTGGGTTGAGTAAGTACAGAAGATCGGGAGAGATAGAGTGGAGTGTGTGTGTGTGTGGGTTGGTGTGTGTGCATGCTCGAGGGAGGTAGGTACTTGAAAGGAGTACCCTAAAAAGAAAATAGTCCCCACTTCCTCTCCTCCTCTCCTCTCTCCATCCCTATCTCCTACTTTCTTCTTCTTCTCTCCCCTCAGGCAGGGCTTCTCTCTCTCTGATCTGCGTGTCGTCTGATCACACACACACGCACACGCACACACACTTTAGCACATAGCTTTAGCTATCACATTGGGAATTATATTTGTGAGTGTGAGAAAATGCAGTGCTCACAAACAGTATATTACAGGCTGTGTTTGCTAAGTGGCTCAGCGTCACATCCATATACACAGTATGTCCTGGTAATGTGCAGCAGTCGGAGCATACTCGTGTGTGTCTGAGTGGGTTTTGCAGAGTTTGTGGTGTGTGTCAGGAAGGTAGATACAAATTAATTATATGAGGGGGAGCAGGGTTAATTTAGAAGAACAAATAGCAGCATGGATGTTTGCAGCAACAGCGTGTAGAAGTATGTTTGTGTTATTTAAGGATGTGCTAGTAAGGACGATTCACACCTCAGAGACCCTGCTGGATTTCTTTAGGATGTTTTGATAACAGATAAACAGTGTTAAATTTAGATTAAAGGACAGGTGTACAATTTTAAAATCTGTCTTAAATCAAAACTCACATACCCACACTGTATACTGAAGCGGCTTTTGGTCGCTGCATAATTCCTTTTCTTCATAGTGCCCATTAAGAGACCAGCCAAAGTTCATATAAGGCCTCAGCAGTCCGATATAGACCAATCCCAGACCCATCATTTTGCTTTATTTATATAAGTAAAACCCATTTAGTATATTTTCATGCGAGAAGAGTTGACCGACACGTCAAAGACGAATTTGGTGTCAAAGCAAAAAGCAACTTTGTCACTGCATTGTTTTATCGTTGTTGTGATTGCATTAAGAAATAATAATAAGCCAACCCTCTAAGCCTCCTTTTCATTCAAAGTAAGAAGAAGATCTAAATATCTAACGTTAAAGATTGAATGCCGTGTTTACACCTGATATTAAAATGTGTCCTGGGTGATCAGATTACAAGTAGACAGCTCAAAGTACAGGTGTGAACGCACCCAATGCATCCTCAGTGCCTTTCTAGATCACTCAGACCACATTCAGAGGTGGTCTAAGCTGCATATGGCCATGAGCTTTCGTCAGTGTGTGCTAATTTGTCCCGGGCCACATTGAAGAGTCACCTACTCAGCTGCCATCCCCTACAGGCAAGCAAACTTTCTGTTGCTGCAGTTACACAGGTTAGACGCAGCACAGAGGGATCGACTCTGGACTCTGTCCGCCCAGCGGATGGTCATTTCAAGCGAACTCAGCTAAACATATCCCAACAAACTCACATGGAATCAGCTTAACTCTGTTGTTAAACCTGTTAACAACCATTAGGTCACAGGAGTTATGTGATGGTAACGGTTAGCACTGTCACTGTGTGTGTGGGGGCGGACTCTCACCAACACCCACAGCAGTTGTCTCCCATGATGCCGAATGAGCTATAATGTTAATACCCCGTGTAAAAAGGCACAAAATAAGTTCTCTACAGATACTGAACATCATAGACGAATATCCTTTGTCTTGTAAAATGTCCGGTGTGATCAGTAATACTGGTGTTGGCACAAGATTATCACCTGGTGGGGAAATTTCCTCACCGTGGCATCCCTACTGTGAATGTGTCAGGAAAGGATCTCTTTAGGAAGGAAAGAAAAACACTAGCAATCCATCCAGATAATTGTAGAGATATATCTGGGTTTGGACCAAAGTGGTGGACATCACTGTCCTTAGAGCCACCCTTAAAAACGTGAAAGTGTCCTTTAAGGGCAGAGTTTGTGTTTGTAGACTGCAGGATGTCAAGTGTTGTATTACGGACCTCCCCTTTGATGCTTCTTTATACTCTCACTCCATCACCTCATATTCCTTTATTTCCTCCCCCTCATCTCTACTCCCCCCTCTCTTTTGTCGAGCCGTCTCGACTCCGTTTGGAGGATTAGTGGAGACAAAGACAGATCCAGGAGCCGGCTCTCGCTGAAGACAGGGACAGAAGGAAAGACTGTTGTTCTCTCAGCAGGAAAAGATACTAATGCCTCTCTAAAGACCATTGTCTTTTATAGATTACTCCTTCTCCTCTGTCATGCTGAATAAAAATCAATCGAAATTATGGTTTACTGTCAGGAGATTAACTATTTAACCACTGCACAGAGTCTGATGGAGAGCAAATGTACCCACAAACACACATGTAATGATGTTAGAGCATAAAATAGAATAATCTCATCAGCTGAACGTAGAAAAAATAAACAAGTCGTGATTACTTGGTCCCAAGTGCACAGGGCTCCAAAAGTCTGTCTCTGCTGACGCTCTTTGCATGGCGTGGAACAGTCCACATGTTGTCACAGATACAGATCTGCATGTTCTCCTTCGTGCCCACAACATCCCCGGCCACTGCATAATTCAGGAGTCAACCCTATTTGGCTTGTATGTTGCGTGCTATAGACCTGACTGCATAATGGACCCGAGATTACAGAGAGCGGGAATATAAACTTGATTCTTTCCTTTCTTTTTTGTTCTGTTAGCGTCAATATTTCTTGTTTGTGAGTGTCAGTATTCCCTGTGCAATAAGAGCAAGGATCCCAGTGAGTGTGCCGGTGGAATTGCATGTCTGATAAGTGATTGGAGAGTGAATGAATTATAGCCTGGAGACCTTTAATGAGGCCTCAGTGGGAGGGTGGGTGAAGCAGGAGAAGAGAAGGGGGTGGTGGGCAGGTGAAAGCAGCTGCAGCTCTCCCCAAAGACAAACCTCCACCCCCCTCTCCTCTCTCCATCATTCCTTTTCACATCTTTATTTCTGCTATCCACCTTTCCATCTTTGCTGCACCCCCCCAGCCCCCTTCATGTTTTCTCTGGTGCACTTATCCCGTCTCTTTCCTCCCCCATCCTCATTACAGACGCCTGACACAGCACATGTTCAGTCCTTTGTGTGGCGGTGCCCTTTTATTACTGGGTTAAATGGCAAAAAATCCATATATGGAGCAGAAGTCCATTTGATGACTGTAGGGATTGTGTGCAGATGTGTGCGGACGTATGAATGCATCTTATTAAATTAGCTTAATTTTTTAAGGTGTGCTTAGGTTTGTGTGTTTTGGGCTGTTTGGTGTATTAAGAAGAGTCTTTGAGAGTAGCTAGATTGGCCTGTGTGAAAGTAATGAAAAGACTGCTACCCCAACACTTGTGCCAATCCGCTCCCCACTCCCTCTCTCTCACACACACGCACACACTCATACACACACACACACATATAAACATTAGTCCTGCCAATCGGTTCTTTTTGTGCCGTTCTTCATCCCAGTGTGATGGCGCTGCCTGGCGACACAGATCGTGACAGGAATTTTAGACCACACGGAAACTTGGTATGTGTTTGTGTGCATGATTCACCTCAGGAGATCGAACTGCGTTGCCACAGCAGATGTCTTCACCCAGAGCAACTCAAAACAAAATGCATTAAAGGAAAGATGGAGTTTGATGTGACTGACAGCCAGGCGCACTCGGTGCACTCGCAGCTTGAGTCACTTTTTACCTCCTGAAGACCCACTTAATAAAGTTGAATAAGTCTTTTCAGAGCAACTTTTTTTCAGCTGAAAAGCGTCATTGCTCTTAGGTTTCTGTGAGTGTGTGTGTGTGTGTGTGTGTGTGTGTGTGTGTGTGTGTGTGTGGGCTGACTGACATTAAAGTGGAGAGAAAGCGAGAGAGGGAAGTGATTACTATGTAAATAGCTGTTCTAGGTTGGCTATGAAATGTTGTAAGCTGAAAGTGGAGCGTCTGTGGATCCACCTCTAAAATCTCCTCCAGGCCTGATTGACAGCTGGAACGCCAGCTCTCAAACAGATGTTGCTGCGGCGACGGAGCCAAGAAAAAACTCTCCTCCGGTACAGTGGAGGATGAGCAGACTATTTAAAAAAGCAATGAGCCGGGAGAATGAGAGTAACAGACAGTGAATGAGACACATAATGAGCAGGAGATGTGGGCGCTGTTCTCTCCGTCTTTGTTGCAGCCACGCATCTGGTCTGCAATGATATCTTTAGGTGCCAGATGCCATGCAAATATATCTGACATGTGATAGACCACTTGCGCCACCATTAATCTGTTACTGTAAAGGTCCAGTGTGTAGGATTTAGGGGGATATATTGGCAGAAATTGAATATAGTATAAGCAGTATGTTTTCTTTAGTGTATAATTACCTGAAAATAAGACTGAGCTAGAATGAGCTGTTTGTATCTACATAGGGAGCAGGTCCTCGTCTGTGGAGATCGCCATGTTACACCGCCATGTTTCTACAGTAGCCCAGAACAGACAAACCAAACAGTGGCTCTAGATAGGGCCACTCCATGTTCATGTTTTCACAGTGGCCACCATAGTAAGCCTCTCCCCAAAAAGAGCGTCAGAAGAACATTCAGATTTTTAACATGAAACTGCTTTATTCAGTGTTTTTACAGGTTTTAATCACCTGGTCTGTTTGTTTTGGAGAGGAAGAGACCCCTGTGGGTAATCTGACTCCCAGTGTAAACCTCCTGAACATCTGGATTGTGAGTTATCAGAGGAAAAAGCACCGATAAGCAGGTGCTAGGATAGTGGCCCATCTCTGACGAGCCAAATCAAACTGCTTAATTCAGTGTTTTTACTGGTTTAAAGGAGCAGTGTGTAAGATTTAGGGGGATTAGTGGCATCTAGTGGTGAGGATTGGAGATTGCAACCAGCTGAAACTTTTGATAACTGATTGAACTTACTTACTGACTGAACTTCTGATTAGAATATCTTTAGTGGTCATTGTTCAGGAGGAATTATCCCGAGGGGTCTCTTCTGCTCCAAAACAAATTGACCTTGTAATTTAAACCTGTAAAAACACTGTATAAAGCACTTTCATGTCACAAATCAGTGTTTCTCCTATGCTGTTTGGCATGTTGGAGATGGAGTGGCTCACCCACAATGTGCTATTGCGTGCTCACCCCATGTCTCAGATAACTTAATGTGTGCTCACCTTTTTTCTGATCCAGACGTTCAGGAGGTTTTTATCGGGAGCCAAATTATACTCAAACTTCTCCTCTCCAAATTTATCGGACCTGCTGATTCAAACCAGTGAAAAAATGGAATAAAAAAGATCTGCATTACAGATCAGTGTTTTTCCATCAGTCTCATTGCAGAGAGGCTGCTAGCTATAGTGGTACGCAAGTAGCTTTTTCTAGAGCCAGTGTTTGGTTCATCCGTTATAGGCTACTGTAGAAACATGGCCGTGCAACATCCCAAACTTGGTGGAAAAGGACCTGCTCCCTATATATGGCTCATTCTAAAGTAATTAAAACACAACTAGTCTTACTTTCAGGTGATTATACACTAAAGAAAACCTGTTACACTAAATTTCACTCAACATATCCCCCTATATCCTACATACTGGACCTTTAAATCACCTTTTCGGTTTTGTTTTGGAGAAGAGGAGACCTCTATGGGTAACTCTGCTCCAGGTAAAACCTCCTGAACATCTTGATCAGTAAAAAAGTGAGCACACATTAGTGGATGGTCACTGATGAGCCAAACTGCAAATGAGAAACACTAATTTGTAAGATAAAACTCTTTTATTCGGTCCTTTTACTGGTTTTAATCACCTGGATTGTTCACAGTAAAAACCTCCTGAACAATGAACAATGAACATTGAAGGAATCCTAACTGGGAGAAGTTTCAGCTGGTTGCAATCTGCAGTCCTTTGGTCCTTCGGTCCTTTTACTGGTTTTAATCACCTGGATTGTTCACAGTAAAAACCTCCTGAACAATGAACATTGAAGGAATCCTAACTGGGAGAAGTTTCAGCTGGTTGCAATCTGCAGTCCTCACCACTAGCTGCCATTAAATCCCCCTAAGTCTTACACACTGCTCCTTTAAGCTCTTGAATGGTGTAATGATGTGATAATTTATTACATTTATGAACATAATTGCTCCTATTTCTGTTTTCCCTCATCCCTTCTTTTCTGTTTATTCTTGTTAATGAAGTCCTCAGCTCCTTTTTTACAACCCGCCGCCCTCTGATCATCATTTATGTTGAAAGTTTGCAGCGTTTATGTCCACAGAGAGAGATCACATGCAAGCAGCGCTGTGTTTGTGTTTCTGTCATTCTGTCATGAAGCTACAAAGAGGCCGCTCACAGTTATACATTTATACATATATGTGCACGCATGTTAACAGGAAGAAGAGGAGGGGGAGGTGTGTGTGTGTTGCTGGAGGGGGGGATCTCTTTACATTCGTGTGCGTCAGTGTGGGGGATGGGGTGGAGGCTGAGTTTGCGTCTTTGTCTGTCAAATAAATTATTTAAATCCCGCAACAATTAAAGCTGAAATCTGTTATCAGCGTCCTCCATTAGAGGCCCGTGTGTCTGCCTTGCTGCCTCAGTATGCTCCTCGCTCGCTCCCCCTGCCTGGGCTCAGCGTGGGGCCGGATAAAGATCACAAGCTCTGAATCTTAAACACACATCCCAGCAGAACAAAGGCTAACAGCGCGCGCCTGTGACCCAGGGACTCTCATGCACACACTGAACATCTTCATCACAGCAGCGTGTGAATATTTTGACAGCAATTCTTATTGATGAAAAATGTTGATAAAATGTTACTCAGGAGTCACGGCACGCTGATTTTCAGGATGTTGTGATGTGAGGTTTGAGGGTGTGAAGTGTGTACAATGGGGGTTTGCCTGTTTTACACATATGGGGGGTTGCAGGAGAAAGCATCATGGTAGTGCACGATGGGATATCTGTTAGTGCCCTGATCTCTGTATTCACACCTTGTGCGCCTCTTTCCTTTTCCTCTGTCTCATTACTCCTCCCTTGACAGCCATTCTCTCCCTCTTTCCATTTTACCTCACTCTCTCTTCTCTTTCCCTGCATATTTTTTTATTGCTGTAGCAAACTGCCCATTAGTCATCTCAGAAAGGAGCCTCCTGTGTGTGCGTACGTGTGCACGCTGATGTCAGGGCTTTCATTTGAATAATATATGGCATATCATCGTTGGAAAACTTAAACCTCCTTAAAGATAAAAAGCTCAGATAACATTTGAAAAACACATGACGCGTCTGCCTTCAAATGCAGAACAATTTCAAGCCATCTGCCTTATTATGACTCATTGCAGTAACTGATTTTGCTTTGCTTTCAACATTCTGTCCTTTTGTCAAGGATATCACAGATTTTGAAATGGTGGATACAAAGAAATAATCTATTAATACCTTCAGAAGGTCCACGACTAAATAGACTTAGAATTTAGACATTTTTAAGCAGCATTATCAAAATTTTACAAAAATAAGCTGAAGTGCTGCGGTAAGCATATAGAGAACAGGCAGCCATACTTCGGGATATGCTTCTTCAGTGTCGACAAGAAAGGACAGATTTAAGGGCAAGTGAGAGAAGCTGAACAAGGAAGCAGTATTAAAGGAAAAAATCAACCCATGGTTGGGCGTTCTCAACGAGCTACCGAATGTAACATATCTGGATGTGTTTCCCTATCTTATCTGTGTGCGTGAAGTTCAATGCCCACCTTCACCTCACAACTGGATGGGTGTAGGACCTGCAGATTCTCAGAGTCAACGACCAGAAAATCGTTGTTAAACTAACTAGGTGAACTTATTGTCACCCACTAAACACACATCTCTCTGTGTCACCATTTTAAACTCAAGAAAACAACATCTTTTTCCAAGGCCAACACATCATCACATTCAGCTATTACAGTTTGTCTTCACTTAGGCCACATTTTGGTTAACATTAGGTTTGTTACTTAGGGCGCTTTGACACCAGGATAGTCTGGGGGACTGGGATTGGGCGGGGAATGCCAAACATTTTCACACCTACATTTGGTTCGGTTCACTTTCACACTGCACTTTTTAAAGCGGACCAAAACGCCTGGACAGTGTCACGCAATTACAACAGCTGCTTGTTTAGGGGTGGTATTACCTAGAACAACCACTGACCTGGAAGAAAAAGGCATGAGGAAGAAAAATGCACTGCGCTCTACGTCACGTCCTCTCTTTGGTTCACTTCCTCTCTATGGTTTGCAGGATAGTCCGTTTGCATTTCCCACTGTAAGCAAACTGCACCAGGGCTCACTTGCAAGTGAACTGAGACCCCCCCCTTTTCAAGCAGACCAGGGTTCGCTCGTTTGGTCCGCACCAGAGTTTGAACTCCAAACGAATTGAGCTATCCATGGAAGCGGACCATTGTGCCAGTGTGAATGCGTCCTAAGGGTTCTTTCAACCCAAAGCGGCAGAGATGTTGTTGTAGTTGTTTTTGCTGCTGCTGCTACGGTTCATCGGCACCCTTTTGGATGGTGGTGATTACCATTAGCTGCAAACATGGAGGCTACCTTGATTGTTTTGTGCTTTTCTTATCAATAATTTTGTACTTCTTCAGTTTTAGGTTTTGCACTCTCAACTCCTTTATGCAGTGGTTCCCAAATTGTCCAGCCACAGGGTCCAGATTTCCCCGTAGTCATTAGTTCATGGTCCACACAGTTATATTATATTCAGCATCATACTTGGGTTTGGCCATGTTGTCAAGCTAGTTTGTTGTCTCTGTCAAGTAGCTGTCTGTTAGTTTCTCACTCTACAGCAGGAAACAGCATTTTGAAATGAAAGCTCTGTGCTGGAAATTCACTGTACTTCAAAAGAAAGTGTTTTTTTACAAACCTGTCATGTTTGCGAGTCACTTGCGGTCCATTCATAATGGCCCTATGAATCCCTTTTAGACTCTGACCCACCAGTTGGGAACCACTGCCTTAATGAATGTCCACTTAAACCATGGTTGATCCTCAGCTCTAGTGGTCAAGTGGAGTGTGCACTGTGTCCACAGCTAGCTGGAAAACTGAGAAGCACACTCCATTAGCGATCTGTTCACCATTCCACCGTGTTTTCAAGCTGGATAAGATATAAACTCAACTCCATTGCCTGCTTGTACTCTGTCTCAACCTGTAGTGTCCATGTCCTAAAATCCCACAGTGGTTTATGGTTGCTCACTACCACTCACGTCGTGGTCGTGTCTCATTTCCATGTACTATGTTATCAGTAGCTGTTCTTTGTTTGTTCTTCATCAAAGTGGCTCATTACCTGCTATACATTTAAACATACACTTGTTCAGCTCAAAGCACTTAAAGCTCTTTCTTTTTAACAGCTCTCCCACTAATCCCACTGTTGTTGTTCACAGGATATTTACCTCTAAAAGTTACCTTAGCTTAGCAGTTAGTGATGGCTTCTCTCTCCCTTTTCTTCCTCTGCTCTCTCTTGCTCGGTGTGTCAAATGTTTAGCTGTTCCTCTGCCTCCTTTAGTGATACTTGTACATGTACTGAGAGAGGCTTTATGAGTTGGAAGTGTGGCTCCACACCATGGAAACTCCATGGAAACCCAGAGGGCTGGGCAATTTATCATATTTTATTTCAATTACAATTCTAGCTTCTGGCGATTAATAACATGGTAATCAACATAAAATGATTACTGTGCTTTCCATTTTGCAATGATGCTCTTGTTTTTTGTCTTGTGTTATAAATCCAGCGTACCCCTTCTCTTTATAGAGGTAAGCTCAGTGTTGACAACTTGGCGACTCTCTCGCCAGATTTAGCAACTTTTCAGACCCTCTTAATGCCTTTAGTTTTACTAATGTAGGGGAAAAGCAAAAATTATATTCAAATATCTTATATTGTAATTGAGCCAGCTAAGCCCCGCCCCTTTGTGATGGTCCGACAAGCTGTCAGCTCCATTAAATTTGTGCTAAATTGATGCTCTTGTGTCAATTTTGCAAGCGTCGATGGTGCTTTCTGTGGTTGGTGTTGGACGATGGTGGTGTTTGGCTGCGGGTCACTCATCGGGTTGAGAAAATCAATTCACAAGTGCGTGAACTCTCCTCTCCTGCGACCTGGCCTGTTTGAAGTATTCAGGAGTAAACATCAGTAAACATTGAGGAAAAGATGAAGAAGAAAGACATCCAGGCAGCCATCTTGCCAATCAGAGTCTGGAGCACCTTTAGAACATTAACATTGACGTCAGTGATTTACAACCAGAAACCATGAATTGCCAGAAGCACCCAGAAACATAAACAATTATAAAGTTGCAACCTTCAGTGTAAAAAGAGGCAAAAAGGACAATATTACAATACACACGTTCACACTTTCACCCACATTTTCCCTCTGCCACTGCACCCTCACACTGCTTATGTAACACTGAAAAAGAGGCTGGTTTGTTTGGTGGGAGAACGAGGTGAAAATTCATTCCACCTTCTCGTCTCTTGTTGTCGATGCCTGGATGTTGATTGATGGCGCTCTGGTTCAGTGCAGCTCGTTGCCTGTTCAGATGCCGCGTACCGTCTCAGTTGCACATTTTGGTGTCGATTCCTGACTGATAAACGCAGCAGTCCTGTCAGTGATGTAGATGTTTTGGGGAAAGTATGTGAGGGCCGCTGATTCAGCGGGTTTAATGTGGCAAAAATGAGTTTGTTATGCTGGTTGTACTCTTTGATTTATTTATTTATTTTGCTGCTATCCTCTGGTGCAAGGTTGTTTATTTATTTTTAGCATTTGCTTTGTGCGCGTGTGTTTGTGATAAGCCTCAGATTACTGTTGGCTTTGGCACCACTTACTGAATGTAAATATAAAGATATAAAAGCCAACTTCTTCACAGCTGTGTGTGTGTGTGTGTGTGTGGGTGTGGGTGTGTTCAGGTCACCTATTTGTTCGATAAGAGGCTAAAACTTTTTACTGTTTTATATTTTAAAAGAGGCTGAAAAAGGGGCAAATCCCCATTCATATGCCGCATCCCTGCGTGCGCGCACGTGTGTGTGTGTGTGTGTGTGTATGTGTGCGTGTTTGAATGTACTATAGCTCATACATCTCTGTCTCAGATTGGGCCTGCAGTGTGTATCTCCATTGGGATTCTTGGGTCCAGCTCTGCTGAGAAAGCACACACAGACTGATTTCCTCTTATTTATGCCACTCTTTCTGCTCTCTCAATTTATTTCCTGCCTCCTCCCTATTCTGCTGCTTCCGCTTCTGTTACTCCTTACTAACCTTCACTTGTCCTTCATTCCTCCGAAAGAGACACACACACACACACACACACACACACACACGCCAGACATTTGCTAGAAGGCTGGATTTGTATAATTGTGTTTGTGTGAGTTTGTGTTCTGGAAATAGCCCCGTCCCTGTACGCTGGTCATAATTAGCCGGGCTGATGCTCTGAAGCTTTGTGCTGCCAAGACTGAATACAATCATCCCACAAGATACAAGCACGCCCGCACATCTGAGTGACACTTGAATGAAAATCGCAAATTTTCTAACTTTAATTCTCTTTTTTCTTTCCTCTCTGTTCCCAGTGATCTGCTGTCGTCGGGGTACGTGGAGAGGCATTTGTCAGAAAAAGGGAAGAGCGTCGTCACAAGCGTAAGAATCTGCAAATCATCTCTCCTCATGCTCACTCACACTCTCATTATCAGAGCAAAACAGCTCTGACAACTAGAATGTATGGGCTGCATGACTCGCTCAGAACAAGGCAGACAAAGTTAGCAACTAGCTGGTGAACAAACATAGAGGAGTTGTTGTTTTTTTAGATTGACAGAAACATAACTTCAAGTGAACGCTGAGGTTGCACCCTTTCTGCTGGATGTAAAAATACTTCTAGGCAACTTTTTGCCTAAAACAGACACAAAAACTGTGGCTATAGTTTTTTACAAAGGTAAAATAAGTTTTTATTTATTTATGGTTTATTTAAAAGGGACAGATACAGCATACAGACAAACTGAAAACAGCTATTGGAATATCATACTACTTGCAACCATTCCCTGTAAGGGCTTTTATGAAACTAATGCTGAGTTGTACTGACAACGATTGATTTAATCTAGTTATCAGTTTTGCAAACCAGGCCCCAAAGAAGTGTGCCGGGTTTTGAAGCCGATTCTCGTAGTGGCCAAACTGTGTAATTACACCATCATGTGATGCCCCGACTTTCCCATTGACTTGCACTCCAGAGGAGACGTCTCTTAATCAGCACTAAATGCCAAGAATGTAATGAAATTAGTTTGTTTAGAATGCATTTTTATTTTTTCAAAGTACAAATTATTTGTATTTTGATTACAGTAAATACATTCTCTCATACCATTTTATTTTCATACATTTGATGGCTGATTTCTTCCTCTGCTCAGATGCTGGGGAGCTCCTGGACCTCATTGTTTTCCCAATTTGTGGACATTTTCGGTCGCTGTTCTTCGCTGCTAACTGCTAACGGCTACTTTAAAAATCTCCTCTGATTAAGAAACTCTTAAGCATCTTAAAAGTCCTCCTCCCTGCTCCCAACAGTTTTCACCTTAGGAGCTCCTTTAAGGTCTAAGATGCTCTGTGAATGACTTTTATCTTAACAAGGACTTAGTCTTAACTTTAAGGGAAAATTCTAAGAAAACGAGGTCACTAGGAGCAACTATTAGCACTGGGAAGCTATTAAGATCATGTCTCCATATACAGATCACATGTTAGTTCCAACTGTATAACGTAGCTGGGCTCAGTTAAGCTTATGTTGACGACCATACTGCAATGGCGCATGTTTACAACTGCTGACTCCTCAAGATTTTTTCTCAGCTGTGTCGTACAGCTGCAATTTCCTGTCGACCCCACAGGTTCCTCTCCCTCCCCGAGCCTTTTATTGTTTAATCAATGTGTTACTTTGCACACACAGAGAAATCACAGCCCATGCAGCCATCCAGTCTTGTTCAGCTTAGGCTTCAGAGAACCAGAGTGGAGCTGTAGCCGGGACCTAAACCTTCAACCAACATGAAATTAAGATTGCCGTGATAATCCTCTGAAATCTGGACTTCAGTTACAGGACACCCACTGAGGCGTCACGTTACATCACATAAGTGGGGGGATTATAATGGTCAGGATTTATTCAGCTAAGCAGCAGATTAGGGAGATATTAGATACTTTACAGAGAATGATCCAACTTATTACACCATGTATTGTGTGATATAGTCACCACTAATTATGGACTTATTATAAAGCAATCTGTCTGTTAATTAATTAATTCACCTTGTAGATGAATATCCATAATGCATATTCTTCAAACAGTGGAAGGAACAACAGGCACTTTGCCTCTTTATTAATGGCTGCTGTACATGAAGGTTAATGTGAGACAAGCTGCTTTTTGTTTCTCTGCTCACTGTAGAGGTCAAAAGCCACTGTAACACAGCAGCTGCTCTGATAGGTCTCTGTTCATGTCGTACACAGGTAATACAAGTACTGTACTGCTAAATGTAGCTCTGGCTTTCCGTCTACAGTTAGTTTATCGCAATGAATGCAGGACACAAATGCCCTGATTTGGCCAATTCATCAAATGCGGAAAAATCAGTGTTCATCACATTGATTTTGTGGAGGTGGTCACAAATACATCGAGAAGTATCTCATTATGAAATCACAAATACTTACTCGTTAAATGTATCAAAATAAAATACAATAAACCAGTATAAGAAAATGTATTTACTGTAATCAAAATACAAGTAATTTGTACTTTCAGAAAATAAAAATATATTCTACATGAACCGATATTGTCACATTTTTGGCATTGAGTAGCCTCAATATGGGTCTGACCTCAACCCCTGTACACTGAAAGGATGAGCTCTGCAAACTTCCTGCATCATGCATCATGACTTGAATATGTCAGTCACCAAAACACTGCTAATACCCCTTAAAAGTTTGAGCGCATCCATCTAAGAGTGGCTACAGCTCTGGTTTGCTTTTACCCAGCACTTGACCTTTGTTGTGAAGAATGTTAAATCTGTAATCAGTTTCACTTTGTAATGTGTCCCAGAGTTGACAGCCCTTTACGAAAAAGCTGATTGTCCAAATTTAGATTTATGATATGATATTTTACAGTTGCCATTCACGCTGCTCCTTGTTACTGTATTACTGTCTTGTCTGTGAGTAAATGTAGAAAGAAGCTCTGGAGCTAGACTGTTTGAAAACTAATTTCAGGAAACAAAAGTTAATGAAGCTGTCAAAGCTGAAAAGATTGTATCACTCTGATGCCACTGGACAGGACGTGTTGGGTGGTTTCTGTCAGTCAGAGCAACTATGACCAATTAAAATGCAACTGCAAGAGGCCACGGTGATGTTTTGTCAGATGATAATGAGACGGGGTGTTCAGCAGATGCCTATTTTAAGACCAATGTAAGTGCACTAGAGTGCGTACATTTCTAAGATCCCCAACTTTACAAGCAACCAATTGAACAAATGCTAAATACACAAATTAATAGACAAGAAAGAGAACATTATGATGACATTAATTACAACTCTAAACAAACACTATAACCAAGCAAATATAAAACAGTCTAAATAAGTTAGGATCAATCTTTATAAACACCGCTGTTTAAAACTTTCCCTGAATTATATGACGATGGTGAAAATAATTGGGTTTGTTACAGAGTACTTCAAGTGTTTAATGGCCTTAATTTGGGAACTCCCATCAGCAGTCCTGCTCATTAGTGCAATAATTACAACTTACTTTGCAATAATATTTATCGTATATTTCAATGCCATCATGGATGAACCGTATCTGCATAAATGAAAAGTGTTATACAGCGTTTAAAAGCCTAAAGCGTGACACCCTCTCACATCTAAAGACAATATGACTACAACTAGATTCCTTCTGAGATTATTTCCCATCCGGCTCCATGTGGGAATTATTACGCCAAAGTCCCTTTAAGAAATATGATATTTTAACAATACCTTGCGTCTCTGCAAAAACACATCACTCTAGAAGCATATGATAAAAGGTGTCACATGTTGACAGTATTCTTGTCAATTCAGCAACAATATAATACATAAAGGGAAACTGTAATTGTTTAAAAATTTACATTTTGGATTCTGACGCCTCAACTAGTTACAAAAATGAAGATCCCTCACCAAAATAAGTGCTTGTTGGCAGATCAGATAACACTGAATTGAAGAGACTCTTGTTTGCTCCACAAGTCTGCCAGTTTCTCCGCCTTTTCCTCAATAATTTCCTCCACAATACTACTTCATATTTTGTGCCTCCCTGAAATCCTCTCCATGTTCACTGTCTCCCTGGTTTGCTTCATGTTTGGTGCTAGACAGAGCGCAGTTATTGGCTGTTGACAATGTACATGTCATGAACTTCAGTATTCCCATGAACCGAAACTAAAAACCTTCTTTGATTTAATCAGAAGGTCAAAATGAGAAAAAGACTCAGCTCGGACTGAGTTTTAAGACCACCTTACACCAAATGATCGAGCTCACAGGAGCCCATCATAATTCTAGGAAACTTTAATCATTGTATTTCAACATTGCCAATTTGTTTGCAACAGTGAAATAGCTTGAAAATAAGGCCGACATAAATTTGTGTGGGATTAATAAAGTTTATCTCACCTCATCTCATTTTATTAATCTTCAGCAGCAGCCCGGTACACCCTGAGATGTTATAGAAATATTGATGGAGTGTGTCAGTGCTTTTATAAATAGCCGACACTATGACAAAATCTGACAGCTGAAAAATGTTTATTGTTTCATTGTCGTATCGGCCGGCCCTGTGCGGTATTTAATACATGATGGGTAAGTCAGGAGAGACTGAAGTGCTTCTTAATGTGGTACATCAAGTATGACTATTGTAGATAAACAAATAAATTCACATACACACACTTTATGTCTCATTAATAGTAAGATATGATTTATATATATTTGGGTATTGTCCTTATTCCTCTTCATTATCTAATCACCAAACTTTCCCTGACACCCAGAGGGCAGACTGTCCTACTTGTTTACTAACTGTCTGACCTCGACCTCTTCATTGTGCATTGTGCTGTCCGGAATAGATGATTAATTACTCTTACATGAGTCTAAGGAGATCACAGATCCGACCAATTTAGCAACACACACGCACACACTCCGAGGATGTACCCACGGCGCTGGGTTTTGGGTGTTTCTTGCTTTGATGAGAAGTGGAGCAGAAGGTTCAGGGCGACAGGGGGAGGAGAGACGTTGGGATAGTAGAGCACAGCACCACTTATAAATAGCCCTCTCTGTCTCTTCATCTCTCACTCGCTCTACATCTCTTCACCCAATCTTTCTCTCTTCATCTGTAGCTCCACTTAGGTTTATCTGCCTAACTTGTATGACTCCTTTTGTTGCAGCCCATTCATTTCATGTTTCATCTCTGTATCACTGTATTCAATCTTTCTTTCCTCTTTTGCCGATCATGCACTGCAGTTAACTGTGCTGGAGCCTTTTTTGTCAGTTCTGGCCATCTTGGATGTGAGATAGAGAAATTATAGCTGAGAGTGACATAATCAGGACTGAGAGAAAAAACTGCAACACTTAAGGAGAGGAAGGAAAACAACAACAGAAATCTCAGCCTGACTGATGCAACTTCAGTCCAATAATGCTTAACTGTTTATGCAGATGAGTGCAGCACACACACATTTGTATTATGATACATTTATGAGGACCAACTTTTACTACATTAACTCTCTAAACATTAACTTTTAAGGGGGCAATTCGCCTAAAATCAAAAATACATACTTTTCCTTTTACCTGTAGTGCTGTTAATCAGTCTGGATTGTTTTGGTCTGAGTTGCAGAATGTTGGAGATATCGGTCATAGCTACATGACACTCAGCTTGTGGTGCTCAAAGTCCCAAAAAATACTTTTGAAAAACTCAACAGCAATGTCTCTTTCCAGAAATCATGATGTGGTTATTCAAGATAATCCACAGACCTTGTTGTGAACAGTTTCATGTAGGAACTATTTTCCTTCTGCTGAACTACACCTTCCAACTGTTATCAGAAGAAAGTGTGCATCTACTCATGGATGAGAGGCTTGTGCACATGAGTGCATGTGTGTAACTGTAATTCCTGCAAACAGGAAACAGCTCCTACAGGAAATAAGCACTATAAAAGTGATGTGACCAAGTCTTTCCACGTAACTTTGGTTTGTTTTCAAGGAATACCCGTCTTAGAAAATAGTCTGGCATTTTGGAAAATACTTCCTTGCTGAGCGTCATTGGTACGGTTAATATAAAGTGGGCAAATCTGCCCACCATCACGATTAAAGCTCACTAATTAACACATTATGTCTCCTTTGTTTAATCCATGCAAAAACAAAGTGTAAAAACAAAAGAGAAAGATGACAAGACTCCCTGTAAGATGTTTTCATTAAGGAGCATTGTGGGGGTGGTTTGGCACAGTTTGTTACCTTTCGTGCGGTGAGGAAGTAACAAAACATGCAGCTCAGTGTGTGAAAACAGTGACGTGCTCCGAGGGAAGCCGTGGCTGGTCAGTCCTTTCTGCGATTCTCCCATAAGTTGGCCCGTCCTTCACCGTTCCCGTCATTTGTCAGTTAATGGCCTCGTCGTTTGCGAGGGTAAGGAGGGCACGCAATTCCGTGTCTCCCCAGTTGCTCATCTTTACAGTGTCTGTCAGGTTTGTGTTTCCTTAATAGCTGCTCGCTAATTGCTGCTATCAGCTGTTTCCTGTAAGTCCACCGCCAGTGGGGTTGCACGTGCGGCGTCATCAACAGCTTTTCCCACAAGTCATCAACAACCCCTCCTGCTGTGGAAGGGCGTTTCGTTCTTTTTACACCAAAAAGGTTCCGCCAAATGACTACCCTACGAGGTGGAAAATTTGGCACCTCGGATCAACTCGCCAATCCGGCTCTGTGTGTCTAAATGCTCGCAGCTTGCCTGCAAAACGGCCAAATATTTGTGGAAAATCTGGCAGTGTAAAAGGGACTTTTGACTCTGGCTGGATTACCCTGATATTCACACCCTGACTCAAACCAATCTCACTCCTCTTGCCTGAACTTAATCAACCCAACCAACGAAGGCAATGAGAAAGTATGAAAGTGGTGCGGGTCATACCGTCAATGTCCTCAGAAATGCAACTTAGCTTTCTAAAATGTCTAAAAATTCCTTTAAGAAAAGTCTTAATTCAATGCTACAGCGTACAATAATATTCAAACAATGTGTGCTTCCAGCTCTGGGACAGGAGTTTTGGGAAGGCCCTTTCCTGTTTAAGCACGACAGTATCCCCATAAAAACAAGTCCATAGAATAGTTTATAGTGAAAGCATTCGGCTGTCCTGCACAGAACCCTGACCTCAAACTCATCCCACGCTTTTGTGATGAATGGAACCAGACCTTATTGCATAACATCAGTAATGCTCTTGAGGCTCAGTGGAAGCAAATTCCCGTTCCAAAATCCTGTGTAAAGCCCTCATCCTAATGCCTGTATTTCAGATTTGCCACATACTTTTGGCTGCATTCATGCATCCTAACACAAGCCCATAGGCGGGGCATGGATTAGGATAAAGTCCACAGAGAGAGCTGGAAGTAAAAGTGGACGTAGTGCTGCGTTACTGTGCGCAGCATCAGACTGTAGAGCAGAAATTGATCCTCTGATAAAAGCTGCCTTTCCTCAGGGAGACCGGCTTCCTGCCTAATGGCTGTTAGGCAGCGAGAAATGGACCAGGAAGAGATGGCCTGCAGAGCACTTAGACACTTAGACATCATACACGTCTATAGAAAATAAATGTGTGTTTACGCTCGCAGAGAGGGAGGAAACACACACATATAGACAGATGAAGATAGGGAGTGAAGACAGAGAGTATGAGTGGTGTGACAGAGATGGAAAAAACTTTTACAAGTGACTGATGCTGTGGCTTCCTATTTTGGGTTCACGTTGGGATGGAGGACACAGAGTGGTTAACGCACAGATGGGAAGGATGTGAATGGGTCAAGATCAAAGTGTAAAGTAACACACAAGCGCAAACACACAGTACATGTACACCAGATCTTGCACTTGTTAGCAAATGAATTCTGTGTGATTGATCGCTCTGATCTCATTTCCTGATGGAACATGGTAATGAAATCAGCAAGCGGCATGTTTCGCTCTCTGAGTGCGTGAGACATTTTTGGAGGCGACCATGTGTATGATCTTAATCTGTGAGTGTTTGTGTTTTGCTCGCAGGGCGGAGAGCACTGCTACTATCAGGGGAAAGTCAGAGACATCCCTCACTCCTTCGTGGCTGTCTCCACCTGTCATGGTTTGCAGTAAGTACAAATATTATGTGACTTGTATGTGTGTGTTTGTCAGCCAACATCGCAGCCTCTGTGTGTCCGGGTCCTCGGCCGTGCTCCCATTTACCCATTAGGTCAATGTAATTAGTTTTAGCCAGGCCCTCTCTGTCTCTCTTCATTTGTTGTTACGCAGGTTATCATACACACAGACAGGTGCTGCTCAGACATCCTCTCCTCTTCTCTCTACCTAGTGTTGGTATTTTTAGAGTTTGTGCTCTAAAGCAGCGCTCTGTCAGAGAGACGGGTCAGAAACAAGGCCTGCTGGGAAGAATAGATGCACACTGTATATGAGTTGGTCTAAGTGCTGTGCTGTGTGTATATACTGGAGAGAGAAGAAGCAAAAATATGTACTTACTGAATGTCACTAGAACTGCCAGGGGTTTCTGTATACCTAAAACAGCCGACAGGTAAAATTCACCTGCTGTTGGAATGAATTGATTTTCACAGTACAAGACAGAGAATTTATCGCTCCACAACACAGAGTTGTATAATGAAATGCCATAGTGGTGATCCCTTTATTCTGCACACAAAATGATATTTTGACAATGAATAATATATAAATAAATAATATAATAATAAACCTTTGTTTGCCAATCAGTGCAAACACATGAAGGTTAACCATGCTGCTCTATAGACCAAATCACAATGTTTGTTTACAATAAGGCTGCCTGACTAAGAATTTTCCTAGTCGACCAATTGTTGTCATTTAGGGCCATTAGTCGACTAGTCGCCCGCATGTTTACGATATAAATTTAATTACTAAATGATATATTTTGGGCGAGACAACATAATGGTTTGAGTTGAAGGTGTGAGAAAGAATAGTATCAGTAACATTGTTAACACTGTGCTACATTACAGAGAAATACAAACCGTACTAATGAACCTTCATTAATATAGACCTATATTTTATCTACAAGTGCACGTCACACACTGAGTGAGCCGCCTGTTAATGACGCTGTGGGCTAATGGGCATGTAGCTACTTCCATGTTTCAGATGATACGTCATGTTTGTAGTCAACCAATGAAGATGAGTTCATGGTTCATAAATTGCTCAAAGTACAGGTTACTTTCCATTTTATATTTTTTAGGGTGTGTGGGCTGGTGCAAAATAATGAAAAAACAGCACTTGTTGATAAAACTCTTTTTCCTAATGAAGTGCAGCAGGTAGGTTAATCAATATCAAAGATTAATGTGACACATAAAAACTTAACATAGTTAAAATTAGTTAGCTATCTACATGTTAACGTAGTGCAGTGGTTCCCAACTGGTGGGTCGCGGTCCAAAAGTGGGTCACGCATCCATTCTGAATGGACTGTAAGTGACTCACAAACATGTCAAGCTTGTAAAAACACACTTTATTTATAAGTACAATGAATTTCTGGCAAAGAATTTTTGTTTTGAAGTGCCGTTTCCTGCTGTAGAGTGAATGAATAACGGACAGCTACTTGACAGAGACACAAACTAACTCCATGGCCAAAAGCAAGTATGATGCTGAATGTAACTGTGTGGACCTTGAACTAATGACTGAGGAGAAATCTGGACCCTGTGGCTGGACCAGTTGGGAACCACTAGACCTAGAGCATGTGCAACTCACCTTAGTGTGCTCGCAGAGGTTTGTAAAGGAGTTTTTAAAAGCAGAGATGTCATTGTTTATAGGGAAACACAGTAATTTTGGCATAAAACGTGTGGCCAGATGTGGCCAGGGACTGTTTCTGGTGGCCCCCGGCACTCAATACCCGCATTTAGACTGTTGTAATAAAGGTATAAATGGCTACTCAAGTAAAAAGTAGAGTTAACCCCCACTCCTTCCTCTGTATCAATGTGAGCTTAATTTTTCAAGTGTATGCTATATCTAGAATATTTTCTTGGCTTTACCTTGCCATCAGACAGCCCTTTCCAACATGGAGCGAAAGCCATTATCTGAAATCCACCAGACTCCACTGACAAAAACAGTCAGAATAAGGGAGTTGCTGGTCTACTGCTGTCTCGACTGATTGGATAAAGCACAGAAAATATTCTAAATATAGCATATAACTGATACAATATTTTTTTTTAAGGTGGCTAAAATACATTTTGCACAGTCCCACATCCACAGCGGTATATTGCTTTGCTTCCGTGCTGGTAGATTTGGTTTATCAAACATTGATTGCAAAGCAACACAGTGCAGTAAATGAGCACAGCAGAAACATCGGATAGGTCTGACCACCATGTTTAACTCTTCATCTTTAAACATTACACATAAAGCTGAGAATGACAACGGAAATAAACAAGTCTGATTGTTGTTACTGCAGCGTCACAATGATTTAGTTTTATACACACAGTTGTAATAACTGCTTTCTCTGTGGGGTAAATTTTATCTGCTCTAAAGGTATAAATGGCCTTTTTTGTTTTTAAATCTGGATTTATCTTGAACATTTAACAACAGGGTTGTTACATAACATTGTTTTATTGAAACAAAGCTACATACAATCAGCAAACAGCCACGGGTACATTTTACCCATTGGTAGTTCCAGTGATATGTGAAGAGAAGACAGGCGAAAATGTATTCTGTGGCATTGTGTGCGGACAATACAGCGCTTGCATAAGAAGGCACCTATGAATAATCAGGTATAACACATGCGCATGCATTACAGTTTTCACAGTTGCTTCCACACATTCCCTGAAAGGAAAACAGTATTTTCCCAAAACTGTGAACATGAGACAAAACAAAATCTCACACTGCTTTGGCTGAATCTCAGACACTGAACACACTATACGGTTTATTTGGAAGTTGCTGTTTTTCACATTAATTATTTAGGTGTTTTATAAAGAAAAAGAAAGAAGGCAGAATTAAATCACAATTGTTATCTGTAAACAAGTGAGGAAAACAATGCGAGAAGAAGCTCCTTGTCTGCTCTGCTGCTCATTCAGTAACAGGAGTCTCTGTATTCAGGGTGTGTTTCATTATGCTTGGTTATTGTCATGACGAGGGGTGTAAATCACCAGTTTCATCATGATACAATATTATTTTGATTCAATATTTGCTGATATTACAAAGTCTGTCACAATACGATTTCGATTCGATGTGATTTGAACCTCTTTCTTTTCTGCTTTTGGTCTGAAAAAAACAGCACATAAACAATCTAAGAAACTGGGTTAGGGTTAGAGTTTACTTTAAACTGACTCCAATTACACACAAAACATCACATGGGATATGTTAACTTTCAGGGCTTTCTGACAGAGAGAACTTTCCGAGGAGGAAAACTTTGCATTTTAACTCAAACCACCACACCATCTTTTTCATAAAACTTCAGGTCTATCTGGCTTAAAGCCCTGAAGGCAAACTTATTATTAGCTTAAGCATGTTTACATTGTATAGATTAGCCTAGCAGCTAGCGGACTTTTCCTCTACTCACAGCTTAACAAATTACATGACACCTTATTATTTTTCTTACTCACCTTTTGTTATAGTCACTGCACCTCCTGACAGAACAACACAATTGAATTTCAGTCTGAGTGCACGTTCTTTCAGCCAAACATTGTTGAAACAGAGCAGCTAATGTTGCTGTAGTGATATGCCCAACCAGACAGGTCATGTTATGTCATGTTTGAACACCGTTGTTTAGATACACTATGAGTTCTGTCTGCTGACCTGTATTTTCTCTGAAATCCAAACGATTTCCACACTGCTGATTTATTTCAGAGTAAATAATGTTGTCCTCATCGTCTTTCTCTTGGCTGCTTGCCGGTCGCTGCCACCACTAACTTTCAAAATAAAAGCCTATCAGAAAGATCAAAGATCAGATCGATGGATCGTTACACTCCTAGTCATGACTGGACATTTTTTATATTGAGTAACAGCGTCTGTCTTTGGTTGAAGATTTAAGGTTTGAGGTGTAAAGAGCAATCCGAGCTTTATGGTGTATTTTGCTGTAACAGCAGATAGTATATCACACAGTTCACATCTGCGCATTAATGACAGTGTACACTGTTTCATCCAATTATCCCCTTTTGGTTGTTTCTTAAAACATTGCTCATTTTTGATCCATTACACCTCATCAGAGCTTGACCCAGTCCAATATATCTTCCCCCAGCATAATTAAGTAAACCAAATAACCAGTGCAGAGAGGTAAATTCATCTAATTAAGGAAAGTGGGTGAAATCAGACTGATACTTGCTGAATAAGCTGAACCTAAAAGCTCTGGCTTTTAATAAGGTTTGCATATTTCATGTGAATGTGGCGACATGTTGGGAAATGTGTCAGCACAGCAAGCTTATGTTACGCCGCACGAAAAATAATGAAAAGTAGAGCGTGAATTAATCAAACCCAAACAAGGTGAATGTTTCATATGCAGTGCAGTCGCATATATGAGACAGAGCAGGATATAATGTGACAGACAAGACTAAGAAGGGTTTCCTGAGGACGTCTGTTATTTCTGGCACGGCTAAATGTTTATGTGTGACTTCTAATTTGGCCAAATGTTAGTAGAGCATGTTATAATACTGCTGTCATTATTATTTGCTGCATTCAAATTTGTCGTACGCTATTAATGGAAGTTGGATTTATTTGATTGTAGGTTTGGAGGGTTTTGATTACTGATTTTTTTGAAGTGGAAAGAAATGAGCTGACATGATAAAGGAGACAGAGACACACCCATAGTATTCCCTGCACACACTAATTTGTGTGTGTGTGTGAGAGAGAGACAGTGTGAGGAGGGAGTTGAGGGAGTGCACAGTGGTGTCGAGGGGTTAGACATTAGAGGGAGAGTATTTCCCTTATGCTGAGTCAGGTGTTTACCATAATATACATCCTGCTTTCTCCTCTCTTTTTGTCTCTCTGTCTCTTACGCACACCCAGAGAAACTGCACTGCAATGGGGCATTTACTGTATACGGCAGGGCAGTGCTCCCAGCTACATCCATCACCTGAGATGTAGACAGTTAAACATTGACACAGGCTCCTGTTTAGAGCAGTATCCATGTTCTACCTTTGTGACTGACATGCAAAACCTCTCAGTGATTAAGAAATGATCAGTGTTAACACTCCTCGCCGTCGCCCAGAAAAGTTCAAATCATGAGCACAGTTAAAATCTGATTTTAATTTGAACAAGCTCTACCTGGGACACTCTTGGTGTTGCGACCTGAAAGGCAAGGTGAAAAACAAAATGCAGGCAAGGTTGGCCAAAACTTGAGCAAGACATGATGTCAAGCTCAGCCAATATCAGCTGATGGAGCAGCTGTTTGATGGAAGGGAGTCAGCTGATAGATCACTTGATTCCTTTCTATGCAACTATTGGTGAATCTCATTCAGGGCGCCCTATTTAAACTGCTCTGGCCTGCCTACTGTTGCTGCTTCCTCTGCAACCCGCCTCCACCCCAGCTCCTTCCTTTAATTCTGTGTCTGGCTTATCAGTGTCATTTCTGTTTGTCACTGATGCTGACTGTTCTGTTCCTGGGGGTCTTTGCTGCTGCTCTCCCTGCCTTAGGCTTTACATGTAGGCGCATGGAAGGGCAGAGTGGTGTGCTCTTTCTGCCTCAGGCTTTTCCCATTTGCATGTGGAAGGGCAGAGTGGTGTGCTCTCTCACGTTTTTTTCACCTTGCCTTACGGGGCTTTAATGCCCAGACAGTCACGGTGACAATCTTTATTTGTGTAGGAGATACCTTTTGCATAGTCAATTGGACATAGAAGATGATATCTTATACATTGGTGATAAACAACATTGCCCACAATTTTTCTTTTCATTTTGCCTTTAAAAGCTTCTGTACCTTTGTATCAAAGTCCCTCCTATGCAATTTTTTTTTCACCTTTGCCGTTCAGGGCTTCCAAAGTCTGCATACAGAGGAAATAATATCTGGTATTTAGGAGCTAAATTTAGGTTTTGGCCAAAGTTGCCCACAAATTAATTTATTTTTTTCACTTGATGTTTCTGTGCTTCCATACTTCAGTTTTAAAGCCTGTGTCCACATAGTGTGTTTCTTCAGCAGCAAAGCAGTGCCAGGGCGCTGGGGATATGATGTGCTGCATGAGGGTTTTGTTTCTGTGACAACAATATCTTGACATTAATGTTAGCTAGGTAGTTGATGCAATGCTACCTTAAAAGAGGGTTGGCTACACAGTCAAAAACAAGCTTACAAAGGTATGGTGATAAAAGCACAACACTCACCAGCAATACTCAGTGTCCACTGGTGGATGTGCTCCCTCATTTGGGCTTTTCCATTCCTGCTGAGACAGTAGCCTACAGTAGCTAAAGGAGTGGTAGTGACACACCTGCACCTTTTTAAGTTCAGAGACCTCTCTCCTCATTGGGAACAATTGAAAAAAAGATGCCAGTGCTAAAACACTATGTGGACACGGGGCCTTAAAGCCCCTCAAACATGTTTTTTTTTTTAATCCTACAGTACCAGAAGTTGTTTTTGTTCACTTGGCTGCAGCAGAAATATCATATTATGAACTTCTCAGTTGTTATGTCAAATCCTTTAGCAAACACTTGCTAATTTATACATCCAGCAGTTACAGAGCAACATAATCATTCAGTATGAGCCGTGTTACTGGTCATGTGAAGAATATAAGTCCAATACTGTCACTTCGGTTTTGGTCTTCACCAGCTCCTTAGAAAAACATCAGGCTCATCAGCTGCTAAATGCTCCACTGTGTTCACCAACAACAAATCACTGAATGAAATGTGTTCAGTTTATTGACGGTTCTCAATGTCACCATGACAAAATAGTATATTGACAGGGCAGAAAACAGAAAAAGGCTTGAGAGCAATCTTCACTTCATCCTCTTTCTTTTTTTTTTTTATATGTGTAATATGTTGTAAGTGCAGTGTTGGACCAGGACAAGAGTGTGTTGAAGGTGAATACTGTGTGTTGAAGGCCGGAGAGAGGTTGAAAAAAAGGCGGAGACAGTTGGATGAGAAAGACAGATTGTGTGCTCCTGTGGTGTTTACCCTCATGACTCCACAGTTTGACCGGACCAATCTCCTAAAAGCCTCAGATAAAGTTAATTAACGGATGACGTCCAGTTGTGTGCACATGCGCACACGCTGGCGGGCAGAGACAAGGAGACCTTCACACAGCTGCTAAATGAGGAATTGATCTCTGACTTTTTAAAACGATTGCTTCGTCAAAATGTTGTGTGTGTGTCGTGGCCTCTGTCTCTCAAACCTTTATGTGATGAATGTGTTTAGAGTTTTTTGAGTGCATGTGAAGTCATTACGATTTTCAATAAATGTTAGAAAGGATCATGAGGATTTGCACCGATTTTCTGCTCAAACCCACTCCTTTCAAAGGTGTCTGAGTCATTGCACCTTGTGGTCAACCAGTTCAAACCCTTAGTTATTGTTCCCGAGATAAAATCCTCGGGTAACCTTTAGGTTGTGCTGTGTGGGGGGAATCTCTGAGATGATTGGATGACCTTTTGTTTCACATTACCCTCCACCCCTCCTAAGCCGTACGTATGCCCAATAGAGCAGGACGGCAGAGGATTCTGTCCAAAACTTCAGCTTGTAGGAGTGCATTACAGTTATTATTCTGACAAATGTTTCAATAATACAATGAAAACCCCTGGGCAAGCGCTGAAATGGCTAATCTATCACACTGATGGCTGAGGAGGAGTTGAATTCAGATGCACTATTCCATTTAGTGATGAATAAAACAACAGCAACTGGTGCTGATATGTGCCCTCCTCTCCCCCCTTCCCGCCTCTTTTTTCTCTTTCAGTGGGATGTTTTTCGATGGCAATCACACCTACATGATTGAACCTGGAGGACAGGGCGGCAGCAATGTGAGTACTCTACACAAAAATGTATGTACTTTGTACCTCTCAGAGGGGGGTATCAATTTTCCCTTCCTCTACCTTTTCACGTCTTCCTGCCTCTCAGCCATGTTGAATTATCTGCGGTTAGATATTGTTACATAATTTTTTCCATACAAATTATAGTTGTCCTTGAGTGTCCCGGTAGCCTTTGCCACACGACAGCATGGTCCACAGCTCGCATCCGGCTAAGAGCCTGTGTTGCATGTCATGCTTCTCTCTCTTTTCAGCCCAGTCTCCACAAGAAAATATTGGCATTGTATGTTTCTGCAAACCACGGACACGTTTGTCTGTTTCATATGCATCACACTGACGTTTCTAAGGTGATGAAGTATGTGAGCTGAAGGGACGCCTGCCAAGCTGCAGACCACTGTTCAAGACCACCAGACAACAAAACCGGTTGCATTTTATCCAGTCATCACTGCTTTTCTCGCGGCTTTTTAGCCACCATGCGTGGGTGATTTTTAGTGACTTATCAACGTGTTTGCTTTGGGGATAGTGCGACTTAAAACGGTTGTGTTCTTTACCAAGACATTGATGGGTTCCTCCCTGTATAGTGCCACTAAAACAGTTGTTTTTTTACCAAGACATTTCTGCGTTTCCTGTTGGAATAGTGCCACAAAACCAGGTTGTTTTACTGAGACATTGCTGCATTTCCAGCCAGGAACCCACATGAACAGCAGTCATTTTTACAGAAACATTGCTGTGTTTACTGCCTGGATGATGCCACTACAATAGTGGCAGGAAAAGCAGTTGTTTTTCACTAAGACATCGCTGTGTTTTTAGTGCCACAAAAAGGCGGTTATTTTAATACCCCCCTTTTTAAAACCTGACCTTTTCCTATCTATAACCAAGTGATTTTTGTGCCTGAACCTCACCACATACTAACCATTGCACTGCTGCTGACATACCACATAATAATGCACAAATGTAATGTATCTGTGGTTTGCAGAAACATAAAAGGCCAACATTTTTTCTGGTAATTGGGTTGCTCTTTTCTCTTGTTTCCTGTCTACATCTATTATGTACTATCTAATCAAGGTGGAGATGACAAAAAAAGGAATATATATTTATCCTTCAGTTGTTCATGTTTAAACTGGTTTTACAAGAGGTTTGTACAATTTTGCATCCATACAACGACTCTCCTATTGTGTGTTTGTTTTCCTTCCAAACACAAACTCCTGGAAATATATTCAAATCATGATTTAAAATTAGCTGAGCTACTCAACCATCTGCACCTCCCGGGGCACATGTAGCTCTGGCTGGAAATCGCTGCGCCTCACGACTGTGTGTGCGGCACATGATAAGTGAGAATAATTTTCCTGGTATTAAAGGATTCATTCAGGGGTCAGTTACTGTCCTGAGAGGAGGTTAAGACAAAACCGGAATCAGTTACAGATCACACACCAGTTGTCGGCCACTTTTCCTAATGAACCGTGAATGCGGGCCGCGGGTCTCAGGGCAGAGAGATTTGCTGGGTTACAAAGCCTGCAGACAGCAGAAAAGCCTACAGCCAATTAGATAATAACAATTACAGGCATTATGGTCGGAACGAAAGGACAGATGTGAGATTGTCTAAAGACGCCTTGAGCACGGGAGTGGAAGAACACGCTGCTGATACTGTGTGTGCATCTCCTCTCTGCTCTAATTAAAACGTCCAGAAGAAATGTGTGTCTGGTGTTAATCAGTGAGGGACGAAAGGAGACGAGATAGGAGAGGTCAGGGATTTGTGTCTGTGTTTGTGTCCATGCGTGTGTGTGTATGTGTGTGTGTATTCACTTATGGGTGTTGGTGGTGGTGGCATGGCACAAAGAGCTACTTAAGATTCATTCCCATATGACAGTTTTAGTGCTAACAGTGTTGAAAGAGTGGATAGAAGAGGGAATAAAAAGGATGGATGGCGGCACAGAGTAAATGTTGGGCTAAAAAGAGAAACGCTAACTAAGAAAAAAGGGATGAAGAAGAGGCAGGTACAAAGAGGAAGGTGGAAGTAGAGCACAAAACACAAAATTGTCAGTAAATTAATTGATCGCTTATTGTATCTTCTGCAGAAACACTGTAAAACAAGAGGAACTAATGGGTTTGTGATGGCAGTTACTTAGTCACAGTCACACATTCATGAAAACAATTGCAAGTAAATGAAGCATTAGAATATTCTGTATATGAATAACTGTTAAAATAAGACAACAGCAGCGCCTCAGCACACTAGGTTTATTTCTCACAGGTCACAGCTCTCTCCTCCCTTTCACTTCTTCTTTTACTCCCTGCCTCTTCTTCGTCTCCTCTCTGTCTCCGTCATTCCTCTCCTGCATTTTCTGGACAGACTGA
Organism: Epinephelus awoara; assembly: GCA_035609425.1. Taxonomy (NCBI): domain Eukaryota; kingdom Metazoa; phylum Chordata; class Actinopteri; order Perciformes; family Serranidae; genus Epinephelus; species Epinephelus awoara. The sequence continues at coordinate 10,627,293 of CM069300.1, forward strand.
ATTATTCAAGCGATGAGAGAGGGAGAGAGAGAGAGAGACATCTTAACTCAGAACGTTGCTGCAGCACTCGTCTTCAGAGATACAATATCTTGGGTGCCTTTTTTTGGTCATTCGCACAGCAGGCACGGTGACGTAAAAATGCACATAAAAATTTGAGGAGATTCTCCACTAGTTTAATTTTTATTTTCGTGTCATGTCAAATATTTGGCCGTAACACTGTTTGATATTAAAGGTCCAGACAGTGAGTTGGATGTAGGAGGGATTTAGTGGTGTCTGCTGGTGAAGACTGCAGAATTTCTTTAGTGTTTGTTGTTCAGGAGGTTTTTACCAGGAGCCGTATTATCCACAGAGTTCTCTTCTTCTCCAAAACAAACACACCCGGTGATAAAAATCAGTAAAAGCACTTAATGAAGCAGTTTCATATTAAATAATTCGTGATATCCCAATGCTTTCACTGGCTAACTACAGTGGCTGATGCAAACATGCTAGTGGCCTTATCTAGAGCCAGATTTTGGTTTGTCTGTTCTGGGCTACAGTAGAAACATGACAGTGCAACATGGTGATCTCCATAGACAAGCATCCGCTCCCTATGTAGATATAAAGAGCTCATTCTAAGGTAACAAAAACACAACATTTCTTATTTTCAAGTGATCATACGCTTAAGAAAACATGCTTATTATATTCCTAGGATATAAATCCTACACACTGGACCTTTAAATATGAAAAATGTAGCCAGACATCCTCTAGTAGCACTTATACAATTCAAGGAAAGACATAATATCAGGTGAATTCAAACAAGAACTTTTAATGCTACCATCCTAAATTTTCGAGGTAAAGGAAATCACATTGGTTGTTCGGATATAATGAGTTTGTGGTATTATATATGACTCATAGGATTCATTCAGTAAGGCCAGAGTTGAAACTACTTAAAAAGACACATGCAAATTGTTACCTTAATTTTTAAATGTTGAACCAGAGGGTTATTTTGTAGAGTGTATGTCATCGTTGTACAACATGTTTAAAAATATCTGTTATGCTACTTTGTTCTTCACCCTTTACAACATTTATCTGACAGCTTTAGTTACTGTGCAGTTGCAGATTTTATACATAAAGTAGGGGTGCTGCTGTACTAAGGATAACCATGGTATTTAAAAGTAAAATATTGATATAGTGTAAATAATATACATATAATAAAGTGTAAATAATCCAGCGCCTCTTAAATAATTTCCGTTTCTTTCCGTTCTTGCTTTGCTTTTCTGCACTCGTATTTTGGGTGAAATTAATTTGTCAAAAACGAGACAAAATGCACGATATCTTATCAAACACTGAATATAATTTAGTATAGTGACACTTCATCCATCCTGATCAGTTACAATGATAAAATGCTACTAACACATAAAAGCATCACTAATAAGGATCCAATTATGAAGTAGACAGTTGCATAACACACATATTATCATATTAGTGCTTTTACTTCTGGTACATTTTTGGTACATTTTGCTGGTAACACTGTACAGTTTTTGAATGTAGGACTTAAGCTTGTGGCGTCAGAGGTGAACAAATGAAGAGTGAAACGAGGTTGTCTTTTGTCTTATTTAATAAAGCAACAGAACAGAGAGTTATAACAGAGTCAATCTTGTTTCAGCTCAAAGGTCAGAGCTGTAGGTCAGACAAAAAGATTCAGTCACATAATATATTCAAACCTTGGAAGAGCAATAAAAGGAGACCTCCAGTTAACTGATAACTTCTGTGAGAGCAAGAGCAAAGCAAGTCTCTCATACACAGATGGAATGTGTTCAAGGACACAGTTCAGTTCAGGTCAGGTTAAAACTTACACATCAGAAGGAAACAGAATAATCTTTAAACAGCAGGATAATTTTTTTTGTTCCTACAATTGTAAATTAGTATTTTCACATTGTGATATATACAACTTTTATTCAAGTAAATGCTGCACCCCTGCCCATTGGACACATTTGCTCTTCCAGTGTGACATACCCACAGACTGCTGTTTTGAAGCCTTGAGTTTGACATTTCGGCCGTCACCATCTTGGTTTTTGCAGCCAGAAGTGACCATATTTGGATGCAATGGGTGGATCCGACTCATAGGGTCTTTTCACACCTGCCTCGTTTGGTTCGGTTCAATCAAACTCATGTTCATTTGCCTCTTAAGTGCGGTTCCTTTGGGCAGGTGTGAACACAGCAATCGCACTTTGGTGCGGTGAGACCTTCTTGAAGAGGTGGTCTCAGTCCGATTACAAAGGAACTCTGGTGCGGTTCGTTTGTGGTGAGAACGTGTTCCGACCTGGATCTGAACCAACTGCAGTCACATGACACACTGTTTGGGATAAACATGAGCATGTTACAGTCCTGGAGGATTATTAATGTGCACCTCCTCCTGTGCTGCCTGAATATGCACATTCAGCACATCCAATGCATCAAAACATTGTTTTCTAGTTGGAGCCTCGTTTTCAAACTGTATGGTTTGACTAAAATGAACAATGACAGCAATATAGTCCACGATGAGCAGATTCACTATTTAGATGCAAAACACCAGACCTGATCTGGCCTCATAGAGTCATGCTTCTTAGATACTGCAAATTATAATTGTCTGTTTTTTTGGCAAATATTTGACACATAGCTCCATTACCAGTGCTGGTTTTGGCATTTAAGGTGGGGGAATCCTGTCTGCATGACAATGCGGGGGCCAGCGTTGCCCCCGAGCTAGCAATGGCTGTCAGTTTGTCAGCACTGAGCTCTGGACGTCTACTCCCCGTGGGCGATGGTCCACACTGACTGTCCCTCCCCCTCTGCATCTCTGGGCTCCTCTCGGTGTATCTCTTTCTCTGTTTCGCCCTCAGTCTATGTATCTCTTTGTCTCTTTGACAGTCTGCTTGGTCTGCAAGTCGTCCTCTCATAATTGTCACACAGATGTTTACTGCAAAGTCCTGAGTGCTTCTTGTGTATCCTCTGTATCAACACACACACAGTATCACACAAAAATAGTGACCTTTTGAGATGTCTTTCAAAAGATTGTGTGCTCAGACGTATTCTTGTTCTAACCTGAAACAGCCTCATATCACTCTTTATCAGTTAGTAACTATATTGAATGCAGAGGCTTTGTGCCCCTTTATGCACCAGTAATTCGGGCTGTTATGATCCAGTTAAAGGTGACAGAAAAAAGAAACATGGCAGGATGGGGGGTATGTTGAGATAGATGGAGAGTCGGCATGGCTCCTCTCAGCCATATGGTAAATCCATCTGCCCTTCTTCTGCCAAGGCAGAAAAAAGTTATGCAGGACATTAGCTAAGTGTGTCCCGAACAAGCTGCTCATCACCTTATGCAGCTGAGCTGGTGCCTCATCGTGTTATGTAAATGGGGTTGTGAACAAGTGGGTTACACTTGTGAGCAATACAGTGCATCAAAATTAAAGTTCACAAGCCGAGGACGTGCTGTACCCGGGCGCTACGTGGCTGATAAATCTTGCACTTCTTTACTGTGTGAGCGTGAGTGTGCAGACAACTCGGGAGTGAGGATGTGTGATGCTGACTTGCATATGCGGAAAACACCATATGTTTGGCCCTCTTGTTTTTTTGGACACCTCTCAGCCCCACCTGCACCTCAGGGCCCCTGCGGCTACTTCCCAACAGCTCTGTCTGTTCGCTCTCAGTGAGGACTGAGACAAAGCACAGTGCTGTGTTTAGTTGAGGGTGCAGTGACCATGAGTTCAGTGTCACAGCGCATTTTACCAGAAGACTTTAACAAAACAAAGATGAATCAGTATTTTGATTATCAAGTAATTATTTATATAATTTATCAGGCAACAAAACTAACAGCCCTTTTCCCCAAATTTATACTTCATACTAATTCTAAGCAGGATTTGTGCATGTAGTGTTTTTTACTTTGGAAAGACGATAATATTAAGTATACTAACATCTGATTTGCATAATACATATGGCTGCTTTTTTTTCTGGGGAAAGAAATAACTAATCAATCTTATTAAAGACACTTAGCTTTCTTTTTGTGAAGTCTCACACATACTGTTTAGGATGAGTGTGTAGTATGCCGTCTCTAAGGCTGCACTAAGGCACAGCAGTGCTCGGTGCAAAATGCCAACATTAGCATGCTAATATGCTCACAATAGTGACATTGCTAAGATGCTGATGTTAAGCTGGTATAATCACCACCAGGATGTTGCTATGTCGCGTTTACAACAATTAGCCTGATGCAGATTAGATGCCTTGTTTTGAAACACAAACAACATTGACTGACAAATTAATTTCTACTGCAGAAAAACATCTAAAAACATGGCAACATGCATTGCAATTTTTATTTTTTTTTTAGAAAAGCTGCTGTGAAATCAGAGAGAATGTAGGTTGGCAAACTCAATGTCGTCCTTTAAAACACTCCTCAAAACACACTTTTACTTCCATACCACCAGTAAATCTGTTGTGTGTCTAGTTTCTATCCGTCTTTTATAAATCTCATTATTTTATTATACTTTTTTTTTTTTTTTTTTTGGTCTTAGCCTATGTTCAAAATGTTTTATTGCTGTTTTTATCTTGATGGTGTTTACTACTTTATTTGTCCCATAAAGCCATTAGTAACTGTGTTTTGAGAAGTGCTATGAAAATAATGTTTATTATTATTGTTATTATTATTATTATCATTATTATTATTTATTTTTTAGGCCGCAACAATCCCCTCTAAAAGCCTGCAAAATCCTGGAGGGCCTGGGTACCATGTTCACCATCGTAGTTTAGCATTCTCTCACACTAACAGAAAATACAGCTGAGGCTGATGGGCAGGTCATTAGTTTTGTATGTGTACTGTGTTACGTGATATTTTGACTTGATGTTTATTAAGGGATCACAAACGTTAGTAGCATCCAACCTCTAGGCACCACAAAATTTAATTTTAATGTATAAAATAGTTGTTGAGATATTTGAGTCTGATTCCATCTTCTAAAATGTGAAAATGTTTATGTGTTTTAAATCATTTTAAGGCAAGGCAAGTTTATTTGTGTAGCACATTTCTCTACATAGAACATCAAAAACATTGAGACAAAGTGCAAAACAAAGACATTACAAAAGGAGATTTAAATACAGTTAATAACAGACAATGAAGAGCATTGGGATGGAAAACTAAAATAGAATAAGACAGGTATAAAACACAAGGATAAAGGTTACAGTGCAGTGTGAGAAATTAATAATTATTTGTTTAATAAAAGGCAGCAGCAAATAGAAAAACCTTCAGCCTTAATTTAAAAGAACTGGGAGTTGCAGCAGACCTGCAGTTTTCTGGTAATTTGTTCCAGATGGTGACTAAAAACTGAATACTGCCTCTCCACTTTAAGTTTCATCCCAGTCTCCAGATGAAAATGTTGGCATTTTATACATATCATATAAAAACTTTGAGTGTATGAGCTGACTTTGTCATCAGTGAGGTGGAGGGATGGGTGGACGGCGAGACACCTGCCAAGCTTCCGACCACTGTTCCAGCCATTGTTGCATTTCCAGCAGCTTTTTAGCCACCCACATAGTTGTTTTTGCTGTGTTTCCTGCCAGGATAGTGCCACTTCAAGCAGTTGTATATTTTTACAGCCATCACTGCATCTCCTGAGGGGATTGTGTCACCAAACCAGAGATTTTAGGCCAAAATATGACCATAATCGAGCGTTTTTTTTACTTAAACTTAACCACACATAAACCATAGTGTTGATGAAACATAAAGAAATGTTAAGTTTTAACATATACGCGACATAATAATGTACAAATATAACGTATCTGTATGATGGTAGCATTTATTCTGGTGATTGGCTTATTAGTTTTGACTCTGCTGACAGAAAGCAGACCTGTCCTAGATAAACTGAGAGTCTGATTGGTTTATAATCAGAAATATTACACATGTATTTTGGCCTTAAACCACCTTTATAAACCAACAGTAGATTTAATATCTCTTGATTTTAGACTGTAAGCATCTCTGTTTTTGTGTATAATTTCCCCAAACCTGGGAGGATAACTGAAGAGGATGGGGGTGGGGGAGTTCAAGGGTGAAGGACAGAGTGTGTTGATGGGGGTGGTGGCAGGTTGTAGGGTTTGGGTGGTGGGGGGTTTTCCCATTAGGTGCCAAGCGAAGGATTTTCTATATGAGCTCAAGCTGGGAGTGAAGCTCAGTGTGATAGGATTTAAAAAAAAAAAAGGGGGTCTCCCTGTGGCCTGGAGCCAACTTCATGTTACTAAACCTGGACCAGTTCATTCACACGTGCAGACAGAGCGAAAATGAAAAGCGTGTTACCCCTCCCTGCTTTATATTCATGAGCCAGTAGTCTGTGTCTGAGGTGCCGTCTCCCCTGACAACCCAGGCTCCGCCCCCGTCTCTTTGTAGCACGACATATGAAAGCCATCTGTGTTTGGACCCTTAATCTCCGACACTACACACTCCCTGCCGAGTCTATACGCTGTGTTTGTATTTCTGAACTGAGATGGAAGTGATGAACAAAGCAGACACTGCTCAAGAAAATGTTTTATTACAGCAGTTTATTCAGTGGTAGCTGCTCCGTATATGTGCTACAAGCAATACAAAATCAGCGACACACATTTTAATTATGGTCTTAATAATCATCAGCAGCTAAACTCTCAGACAACATGAAAGTGTGGCATCAAAGAAGGAGTTGCTTCCAATTATAACTGCTGCAGTTTAGTCTGGTGGCTGTTAATTCAGACACTCGGTCCACGAGGACTACATCAAAGATAAGACAAAACACTGGTGCTCACTGTACTTAATTAGCTCTGCTTTCTCTGCGGAGCCTGTGATGTGATAACTTAAATATTTACCCAAAGAGCCGATCATAGTTCAGGGCAAATGTGAACGAGTTTATTTTCTCAGAGCTGCTTTTAAAGTGCTTTGTTTTGTTGATGGTGCAGTGACCACAAGTTTAGTTGCTTCATATTTCAGCCATAAAGGGCAAAATAAAATCCTGCTCCAAAGCCAAAGAAAGGCGAAGCAATATTGTTGCTAAATTGCTCTGTTAGAGTGCAGAAATTCCAGACTCATGACTTCATCGCTGAATCATAATGACTGATTGGAATTTATCTTAGTGAGATAAACAAAGACGGAGAGAGAGACAAAAATTGTAAACCAACTCACTCATACAGCACATTATACATTAAACAAAGGAAAACTAGAGTTCTCACCTCGTAGTTGCACCAGTCAAGTTGCAGTTATACTTTACATCCACATCTTTCACCAGCCAGCACAGAAGATCTTTACAATCAGCAGTTTCAAGATTAGTGTCACCACTTCAGTATCTGACCAAATGTCTCCCCCTCTGTTTGTCAGCTATGATGCTGTGTATTGGCCAGAAAAGTGTGATTGTGATGTCACGTTGTGATGACCTTTAACCTTTTGGGAAACATATGGCATCTCTTAATGGTTTTATCCTAAAAGACTTTTGGTGAAATTCTGACATAATTAGCCATCATGAATTCTTGAGTTTTAGCCAAGAGAATGCTTTGAAAGGTCACAGTGACCTTGACCTTTGTGTCAAATGTGAAGAAGTTCCCTCGAGGTGTTCTTGAGATATCGTGTTCATGAGAATGAGACAGAAATGGCCACAGTGACCTTGGCCTTTGACCACCAAAATCTGATAGTTCATCGCTGGGTCCAAGTGGATGTTTGTGCCAAATTTGAGGACCTTCTTGTCCAAGTTTTCTCTTCCGATTTCATCTGTACCATCAACAACTTTTCAGCAGAAACAGAAAAAAGTACCGAACTGAACTGTACCGTACTGCTTGGTGTACATGGGGCTTGCATTTTGTCACCTGCCGCTTTATTTTGTGTTTTACTTTACATGAATAAACACATTTCCACCATTAATTAGTGCATCTTATTAAATTTCATTGTTGTTGATGATCTTTGGTGGGTGATCCCGACAGTCCACTTCTAATTCCCGGGATTCGGAAACATTTAACTCCAAGTTGTTCATGTTACACCAGCAACCAGGGATAAACCACACTCCTATGCACACTTCCATTGTTGTTATTGGAAATTAACCCTAATGATGTGGTGTCAACAGTGAATTAGAGCATGTAATTGTAACCAATTACATTTTACAAGTCGTCTACCAATTACACTATCCAGCTCCAGTGTATCCAACATAGTGTTTGGGGCTTTTCTCTGTTTCATTGTAAATTTAATATGTTTGAGTTTTGGATTGCTGATGGGACAACAAACTCAACAATGGGCTCCGGGTAATGTTGTTATTGTGCAAATGTTAATATATGTATGAACCTCAGACCACCTGGAGAGCAGTATTTATATAAGTAGATATCCTGACGTTGAATTTTGAGGGACATTTTCTGGCATTACAGAGTAAACAATCAATTGATTTATCCAACAATTGAAACGTCTTGTACGATATTACACAACCTTATGAATCTTGTTTTAACTTTGGCTGTTTGTCGTGTCAGGGCGTAATCCACAATGCAGATGTAAAACAAAGCCGTGGCATCACTGGTGCAAACTAGCATGTGAAAAACTTTGGTATCCCACAGCACATCAAGTCATCATGAAGGAATTACAAAAGGAAGTACAACATTTGACAGTGATACATTTCTGGGAAACCAGAAACACTCACACCATTGATCTTCTCAAACAATTTATCAGTTAAACTGTAAATGTGGAGCCGACCAGCTGAAACCCATCAGGAGCAGATGTGAGCCGACTCTATGTTCCACTATTTCTGCTCTTCGTCTTTTGCTGGATAAATGAGAACGAACAAATTATTTGCATGGATTCTCTCAGTATAAACAAGAATGGTTGTTATTGTTACCGCAGCACATAAACACGCACACACATGCAGTGTGATTTATGTTTTATTAAAAACAAAAAACAGATGACAGTGTAGAAAAACATTTGACCTCAACATTGTAGAACGACGTGATGAAGACTAATGAAATGTTGATCAGTGCTCATTAACCAAAACATACAAAAGGCAGGATTTAAACTAGTTGGCTTAATCACAGTTACTATCACCACTGAACAACGTCACACTTCCAGCTAAGTTGGCAAAACAATCAGCAGATATGTTGAGTGCAGATGGACAGCACTCTTATTCCTGTTAGTGTTTCTAATATTACAGTTCATACTTAATATTTAATTCCACATCTGTATGTTAAATTCAACAGCTAACAAAGTTCTTAGCGCCACTGTTTTTGACAATAACACTTCAAAAAAGCACATGACAGTAAAGGATTAAGTAATATGTTAGAAAATACTCGAGGCTATGACAAAGTCAGTGAACAAAGGCAAAGTAAACTGGCACAGTATTCACATAATTAGTGCATTAAAAACTTCAAGATGCTCTTCACAGGGCAACGTGACATAATTAACAATTCATCTTGCACAAAAATATTAACAGGTGAGTCAGTTAGTTTGTGTCCATCCATTCAGAAGCACAGAAGATAAAGTTGAATGCAGTCAGTTTTAAGTTCAGTAGTGATGACAGAAGACTTTCATAGTGTAGGCTTTACAAAGGCAAAAGTGACAAGTGATTTGCAGAGTTCCTACAGCTTAAGGCCTTTTAACTTATAGTAAGGGGCAAATTTGCTTAAGTGTTATTGTAACATGAAACATGGCTCTTTTGTCTTGTGGCAGAGACAAGGGGAGACTGGGAACTGGGAAATACCTGGTGTTTGTCAGCAGGTTTTCTTGGTGATTTTGTGTTTTTTCACTCAGCAGGTGGAAAAACATTTTGCATAAAATACACAGAGCCTCATGTACAATGCCTTGCGCCAGTTTCAGCCACGCTTCTTGGTTAAATAGCTAATTACTGCTGAATTTGCATGTCCCCATGTCATCCAGGGAACCGTGACAGCTAGCTAGCAGACAGTGGAGCCTCTGCTCTGAGCATCCCGATGATGCAAATGTTAATGTGAAAGATATTGGTTATTATTTTGAGATTTTACAAAGTAACATCACAAAAAACTCAAATAATAAATTCCTTCTACCCATGTCTGAGCTTTTTTAAGACTTCTGAGATATTGATTTAAGACATTTTAAAACCAATTAAGGCCTTATTTTAAGATAAATTAATTCAATGCATTTTTAAGACTTTCTAAGGATCTGCAGGAACCCTGCATTTGAGTATGAACATAAAATGTCCAACATAAACAAATGTAACAGAAAAAGAAAGAAGAATTTAGCTGACTCTTGCTTTTGGCAGCCATCATCAGGGCTTCTTTAATCTTAAATCAAGAATTTATATTTAGTCACATGACAAATGCTAGAAACGATTTGCTTGTGGCTCGCACGTTGGTCCACTGGACACTTGAGCCTATTAGGAGCTATTGTTGGGTGGCTGTGGCTCAGAGGTAGAGCGAGTTATCACTTATCAAATCAGCAGTTTGATCCCTGGCTCCTCCTATCTGTATGTGGAAGTATCGAGCAAGATATTGAACCCAAAATTGCTCCTGATGGCTGTTCCATCGGTGTGTGAGTGTGTTAAAAACCGAGTAGCAGGTGGCTGTATGGTAGCCTCGCTCACCAGTGAATGAATGCGTGTGTGTCCCTATACAAGTGCAAGTCCATTTACCATTTGTTTAGTGGTCCTTCTCTGCTGGTAAAACAGTAATCAAAAGGTCAGTTAGTTGCGGTGTCTTTCAGAATTTTTGGCTGAAAAATAGTTATTTTCTTCCCTTTCTACAATACTAAGCTAAATACAGTGTTGTTTGCACCAGTCATTTTTAAGAAAACCTCATCCTTCATACAGTAACCCCAAGGTGCTTTTGATTGGGATTCACTTTAAATTATCATTAATTTACAGACCTGAACTGACTGACTAAATCACTCTTGGGGCTGTAAATAGCTCTTATGTTATTCATTTTTTTTATCTATCATACTATATTAGTTCAATCAGTGGTGAACTTTAAGGAGGTTCATTGACAGAATCCTCCAATGTGCTGCTTACTGTCACTGTGTCAGCACAGGAATGTCGATCTCTATGGCAGACATCCGTGAGCGGGAGGAGTAGCGGTGGCCTGTGTAGCTGGATGTGTAGCCCTGAGATGGAGCGTAGCTCTGCGACGGTGCGTAACTCTGTGAGGGTGCGTAGCTGTAGGCCTGAGCTCCTCCCACCTCTGAACCATACCCATCAGGAGCAGAAACCTGAGACATGTACACCTGTGGGGCTGCAGGGGCGACCACACTTTGCGCGTAGCCTTGGGTCACATAATGCTGGGGGTCGATCACTGTGGGTGGAAAGGTCTGTGGTGGGAAGGGCTGAGGACCGTAAACAGGGGAAGGAGGATATCCGTTGGCAGTGAGAGGCTGGGCGGACAGAGAGGTAGTCATGGAGGGCAGCGGCAACCAGAAGGGCGAAGGCAACTTTTTACACATGCAATACCACATGAACATCAGCAGGGCAGCCAGCATCAGTCCTCCAGAGCAGCCTATAGCTACATACACGGCAAAACCATCTGAGAAAATTTTGTCGTATTTGATGTTCATTTCCTTGGTGCGGAACAGGAACCACACTGAGGGTGCGATGGCGATAGCTCCACCCAGGAACAGGAACATCCCGGCCACCAGGTGACAGCCTGCATTGTTGACCAAAAATCTGATAGTTTTAATGTCCGGTTCGGGCTTGTCTGAGCAGCAGCAGGTCTTACACATTCCTGCCATGCACAGCAGCAAGGCGATAGAGCCGAACAGCAGGCCTGTAGGCAGACAGAACTGCAGGAGCCGCAGATCCAGCTGGTCTACTTTTGAGTACCACTGAAAACACAGGAACAAATGATTACTGTGAGGACAATTTAGGACAGAAAGAAAAAAAACAAAGCAGAGGAGAGCATTTTGCAAAGTAATACCTCTGAATCATAGTAGTAACATCCTGAATAGCCATCCTGTTTCACACATTTAGCCCACAGCCCGTCATACACGCTGATATTCTTGGCATTACGATTGAAGGTGATGAGTCTTGTTATACGCCACTGTGGGATTAACGTTGCCACAGCGATCCCTCCCACAGACACAAAGGCAATGATGAAGGCAAATGCGTTGGTGGCGTGGATGTCCCGGCACGACATGGTGGTGCTGACAGGAACTGAGGCCAAGAGGAAAGTTCCTGTTTGAAATCAGAAGTCAGACAGAGAGAAGTGGCTGGTCAGTGCAGTGGAAAGCACTGGGGTCATAACGTGACTACAGTTAATAGTTTTTTTGTACACAGAACTCCTAATCACATAAAAAAAAGCATGGTTATACAAGCATCTCCCGGTGTCCCCATTACTACTGAAGTAAGCTAACTGTGCCACAGTCTGACCTAACTATGGGCAACCCCCCTGTATTCCTATTCACCACAGTGTAGTTGACCCAGTATCTACCGTCCTCGAGAAACAATGCTCTCATTTCATTTGCAAACAGTGGGAACGACTCGGGTGCTGGGGTTGCGGGGCAGGACTGTCTATACTGCAGTGCATTACATAGACTGTACAGCTAAACAAAGAGCAATTGAATTAGATGCTTGAGGTTTCTTTATGTGACAGCATGCACTGACTGGCTATGTGAAAACTTCATCTTGAGAAACTTCTATGTGCCTTTAGATCATCACGTCTAGATATGTGCATTTTGTTGTACTTGGACTAAAGCCCAACAACAATCCATCAGCTTTGCACAAATTCAAAGAGACAAGATCATAGCAGCTATAGCTTCTCTTGACTTGCTAGTTCACTACAGTTGATTTAAGATGTACTGATCATGTTTTAAGCACTTCATGGGCTGGCTACTTGCTCTTTTAATGAATTGCTGGTCCCATTCAAACTATAGTGAAGGCCCAGGCTGTTAATAAAATACACCCTGGTTTAAAACTAAAGGTGAGCTGGCTTTTGCAAGTAGGACTTTTCCAATCTGGAGCTCAATGTCTGACGATCTGAGTCTGCAACATCTTTTAAATCGGTGGTTCTCAACTGGTCCCGCCACAGGGTCCAGATTTCTCCTCAGTCATTGGTCCGAGGTCCACACAGTTAGATATAAACAGCGTCTTACTTGCATTTGGTTAGTTTGATGTCTCTGTCAGGTAGCTGTCCATTAGTCACTAACTCTACAACAAACAGCACTTCAAACCAAAAACTCTGTCAGAAATTAACTGTACTTCAAAATGTTTTTACTTGCGGTCCATACATAATGTACCCACGACCCACTAGTTGGGAACCACAGTGTTAAATGATCATCACAGTAATTTAAAAAGCCTCTTTTTGATGCTTGTCCAATTTTCACGTCTTATCTTTTTCATTGATTTATTTCACTTCTCACTCACATTATTATTCAATTTTGTTTTTTTGTTTTCTGTTATTCTTAGTTGTCTGATGTTATATAATTGCAGTCCCAGGATGTTTTCATCTTAATTCACCCACGTAATACACCTTGTTACTTATTTCCTTTTTTTAAATGCAGTCATAATGGTGAGAATAAGTAACTAAACTACATTAGTAGAGTTCAATCGTGACACACTGACTGAGACCATGACAGTATAATTATACAAACACCTGATATTACAGTATATCGAAATACAATCTTGCGGTTTACATGACACCTTAACCGAGTCATAACAGGTATTTCAGAAGCTGTTATTACATCCAGCAGCTTGCTACATGACGCCTGTCTGAGTGGTTTCACCAGTTAGCTTAGCCAACCTGGAGTTACATTAGGCTAGCTCTTTTAGCTAACTGTAAACACATATAGCCGTGTTAACAGCTGCGTGTATCGATACTTGTTTTGTTCGCTAAAATCTACCGTCAACACGTGAAATAATGAAAGCGAAATGTGTACGAGTAGGCTGACTAATTAGTATTTAACGCTAACGTTGGTTCGTTAAATTAGCCAACTAGCTAGCTCGCAGCTAACAAGTTAGCATTACAACAACCTGTTGCGTCCCGACTTCCTCGCTGTGAAGCTCAAACACGGCAACTACATTAAAAAATAGCGCACGATACCTTGTATTTACAGCAGGTTGATCGTGTTTAGATCGAAGGCGGTGTCATTTCAGCTCTCCTTCACACACTTGATCCAAACACTGCAGAGCCGTGTGACTGGAGTACAGTAAACAGGATGTGGCCTCACGATGAGGTGGAATGGTGCCCTCAGTGTTGTCTCACAGGTGCTTAATGTATGCCTGCAGGCTGTGCAGTAAAATCACAGGGCTGTTAAAATCAGACAAAGAGCAAATTAGGGACTGTTCGTTAGGTGTAAGGGGAGAAGGCTGTGGTGCAAAAAAATGGAGGCATGTAAGATAAATTTTAAACAATGGAGAGGGACTTTTTTTTAAATTCATTTTGGCTTGAGGGAGTGGCATACAATTTTAAATGGCTGTATTTTGTATTTATTTTACCGCTGATTTAAAAAAAAAAGAAAGAAAGAAAATATATAAGCCATGGTTACAAAGAAAGTGTAGCCAGACTTTGGTGTCAGTTCTACTGGAGTCAATAGGACGGGCACTGCAAAACACACTTTAACCCATCTTTGTTTTTTAAGCTTTGACTGAAAAACCCTTCCACCAGATTGAAAAACATACAGTACGTGGTGCTTACTGACTTTTAAAAAAAAAATAAAAAATTTAAAATCTAATTATGCACATTCTTGTTATTGGTCTCCAAACAGATGATGGCTCTGTCCAGCAGCTGCATCTCAGCCTTGAGTTAAAAGCCCCTTTTACACTGCCAGATTTTCCGTGAATGTTGGGCCATTTTGCCGGCAAGCTGCGAACATTTATACACACAGAGCCGGACTGGCGAGTTGATCCAAAGTGCTTAATTTTCCACCTCGTGGGTAGTCATATTGGCAGAACCCTTTTAGTTTAAAAAGACAGAGGCGGCCTTCCGCAATGGGAGGGGCTGGTGAAGACTTGTGGGAGGAGCTGTTGATGACGCCGCACGTGCGAGCCACTGGCGGTGGATAAACAGGAAACAGCTGATAGCAGGAGTTATCGAGCAGCTAGTAGCAAGAGGGAAACGCAAACCTGACAGACACTGTAAAGATGAGCATCTGGGGAGACAAGAAATTGCGCGCCCATCTTGTCCTCACAAACAAAGAGGCCATTAACTGTCAGATGACGGGGACGGTGAAGGACGGGCCGATTTACGAGAGAATTGCTGAAGGACTGACCAGCCGCGGCTTCCCTCCCATGTCACTGTTTACATCACACGCTGAGCTACACATTTTGTTACTTGCTCACGCCCTCCATTGCCCCGAAAAAGGCACATTCTGTATAAACAAAAGTAGATAGGTGACACTTTGCTGCACTCCCCGATTTTGTTTTTATGCTGCCAATGCTGAAAAAAGACTGATTGGGCTTTCCTGCAAATTTGCACAATTCCTGTTTGAAAAGGGCTAAAGTGTGATTTGCAGTGTCTGCCCCATTGCCTCAAACTAGAACTGACACCAAAGTCTGGCTCCTCGAACGCTGTTACTGTCGTCATGACTGGTCCTTCTTTTATGTTTTCCTTGAAGAAAACAAGCGTGCTTTAAAAAAAAACTTGAAAAACGTGGTTTGGAAGACGTGTTTTCTTTAAAAATTGCCAAAGTTACACCTTTCATCATGGCCAAAAACTGTAAAAACAGAAATTTTTGATAGATTTACACATTTCTAACGCTCCTTGGACACATCATGTGTGAGAAACACTTCTGTCAGAAAAAACAAGACCAAGTCTGAATTTAGAATAGTGATATTTCATCAGAATCACTTTTATTCTGTCTCTCATTTAAAATTCAGCATGCACGACAAGAGTGAAACTCCAAGGATTTTGTCTTCAACCTTTACCTTTAACCTTCAAATACTAAAGGGTACATTTAAAAAAAAAAGTAATGATTATTTTATGGTGGAGGGAGGGTTTCCATCAGTCACTCTGGGAGGCTCAAGGAAAAATATTTGTAGCTTCGAAGAGGGTAAAAAAAAATAAAAATCCCAAAACACCCCAGCCACCCCTCTCCTCTGATAAATAAAGAACAGCCCCTTAAAAATAGATAAAACAATCAGGCAGGCAAAAATAGCACAAGAGCGTATGTAAAAAAATGTGACTGTCCAAAAATAGATTCAAAACATTAAGATAGATCCTTAAACTGTAAATTGCAAAAAATATAATTTGGTCTGCTATTGACAGTCAGGTACAGTAGTGGCAAAGCATTTGCAGAGGTCAACTAATATTCTGTCCAAACCCTCTTTAATGTTTGGTTCTCATAGCAACCACATGATTGTATGTGTTCCTGTGGGTTCTGTCCAATTAGCCTCTCTGCTTTCCTGAGTTTGACACATGTAAATATAGCTTTGTGAGCGTGGGTGCTACAAAATTGACAGTTCACCTAATCAGCATACAGGTCAGCAATATTAGACAGAATGAAATAAGCAGCATCGATTTGTAGTTACGTTTAGGCAATCTGATTACAGTAGCTTGACGCCTGTCTGCATATTATCTTTGATTCCAATTTATCTTTCAACGATCATATTAGTAATGTAGTTCAGTCAGTTTTAATCATCGTCAAGTGGTTTAAAAAATCAGAACATTTTTATTATGCTCTGATATGGAGAAAGTTATTCATGCCTTTCTTTCATCTAGAGCTGAACACTGCAATTCACTCTTTACTTGCCTGAACAATAGCTCACACTTAACCCCTCAGATTGTACAAAACAGTGCAGGGAGACTGTTACCTGGATCAAACAAAAGGCATCACATTACCGCTATTTTAGCGACCCCGCACAGGCTCCCTTCTGACCTCAGGAATGATTTTAAGGTTCTGCTCATTAATTTTAAAGCACTACACGGTCTAGCTCACATCTGTGACCTTTTATGCCCCTGTCTACCTGCATGTAATCTCACATTGTTCGACAAAAATCTACTGACAGTACCTCAATTTAGACATATAACTAAAGGAGATTGTGCTTTTGCTGTCAGGGCCTCAAAACTCTGGAACAATCTCCCTGATGAAACTCATCTGGCAACCTCACTGACTCATGACACTTGCTTTTCTGTAACTTTCCTTGATATGGTTTGTTATTGTTGTATTATTTTGTGTAATTTGTGAAGATCTTGGTAACACTTTTTTGAAAGTTGCTGTATAAATAAAGTTGTTGAAGTTATTACGATGAACTTCTGAACTCTGCGTTTTGTGTCTTGCAGGGAGAAGTCGGCATTCACATGATATATAAATCTGCAGGGCACGAGGGGTTAAACGATCTCCTCGATGGTAAGATGATGATTGAAGACATGAGGAGGAATTTAATGTTTGATTAACATTCATAAAAAGTAGTAAAACATCATATATTGAGTGTTTTCTGTTTCCTAGGTGATCTTCCAGAGCCGCCGTTTCCCAGCCCTCCATTTCCCGGGTCCAAAGTTGTTCACAGGAGAAAAAAGAGACAGGTATGACTCCTCTGTTTTTTGGAAAATCATCATCCTTCACAGAGCGACACCAATGGACTCATGTTGGCTTCACTTTATGATGTGCACACGCTTGTCTGTGTGACGGTGAGACAGAGGGATAATTATGCACTGGAAGCTTTTTGTCCAAGCCCAATGATTACGGTGTTTCTCCGCCCGTATGTTTTATGTAAATTCACAGAGCTAAAGAGAGAACACTGCTTCCTCACTCTCCTCCCACACAGCAGCTCTCCACCCCTCTCTCTCCTCTTCTTTTTCTTTTTCATGAAATATTTACCTTGTGAGTAGAGGCTGCGTTCTCGTCTTTTCTCAGACACAGTCAGATGTCTGCAGCTGTCGGTCCCTCAGCCCTCAGAGCTGCTCTCATCTTTATTTGGAGAACAGACAAACCTGGTCGAGCTTTGCAAAGTTCACCCTTATTGATTTGTCGTCTTTTCTTTTCTTTTCTTTTCTCAGTGACACATGAGACATGAGTTGATCTTTGTGTTTGCCGTGTGTGCTTTTCTGAAATTGTCCTTGATGTTGAAAAGTCTTGGTTTAAGGAAAGCTGAAAAAATGTGTCTGACTGTCTGTCTTCTTCTCAGGCTCCACTTGCGTCACACAGCGTAGAGGATGAGACCAAATACATTGAGTTGATGGTGATCAATGACCATTTAATGGTAGGTATACATGATATGATACTGTAAAATGATTAATTACATAACTCAATACTACCTAGGCAGTTTTGATCCAAAATCCACTTGGCTGAAATGGTTTAGGCACAATAAATGTGATATTTGGAGCAAATAAAGTGTGCAGACGCTGGCTCCTTTTACACATTTAAATGGCTTAAAATGAATCTGTTCCAGATTATGAATCCCACGTTTATGTGTTTCATCTCCATCCCTCTGTTTCCCTCTCTTCCTCTCTTCAGTACAAGAAGCATCGGCTTTCCGTGGGGCACACGAATAACTATGCTAAGTCAGTGGTCAATATGGCTGACATGGTAAGAATTGTATTGATCCTCTTCTTGGAAAGCTTGCCACAAGCACTCCCAGGTATTGGAGCTGAGCGAACATTGCACTGATTTCTCATTTAACCAACCTCACTCTCTACATTTAAAACCTCTCCTGCTGGCCCATAATGTGCTGCGTGCGGCCATTAACCAGCCAGTCATGAGTTTTTCAAAGGACTGAAGCAGCAGTGGCATCCCAGCAGTACTGAGGCAGACATTTCAATGTTTCATTATTTGTAGCCACGTCTGTTTGCTGTGCTACTGAAATCTGACCCGCCACGGGGTCATGTCTGTCATCTGATAGGCTGGCGAAGCCGGGGAAAGGTCATGCTTTTTGTCGTGTCCTTGAAGAGGATCGTATGAAGCAGACTCTATTTGGGACGTACACATTGATTTCCATGTGCGACTATAGTTGCCCTGTTTTCCCCCAGTGTACCAGAGGACACATTCACAGCACAGGGTGTCTGCAGGTCCTAAAAAAAACAAAAGATATTAGGCATTAAAAGTAATTTAATAGTCCTAATTTTGAATTTGTGAGGTCTTCATTTCCACAAACCTTATATCTAATTTCATTTATCAGTCTTTTTATTTATTTTTGTCAAAAAGATGTATGGTATATGATATTCACACCTATGTTTTCATTTGTTTATAATCACCTGAAAGTCAGATTCTTTGTGTTTTCCTTACCTTACAGTAAGATGTTTATATCTACAAACGGAGTGGGTCCTCCTCCACAGAGTCTGCCATGTTGTTTCTACAGTAGCCCAAAAGGGACAAACCAAACACTGGCTCTAGAAAGGGCCATTCACATTTGTATCTAGACTACTGTAGTTCTCCTACATGCTTGGCACACAGGAAGTTTCAATTCTACAACCTCACCACTAGATGGCACTAAGTCCTACACACTAAACCTTTAAATTTGGTTAAAAATTATCTCGAAAAGTGTCGGAGCGCAGTAGACACCCTGACAGTGGCATTAGACGTGATAAATAGTCCAGCAATTACTTATAAGTACAGTGCGCATGTGTACATACAGAAAATTAACATTTTATAGGTTGTAGTGAGTTAAATGTGTCCTTGTTTGGCAAGAGTTCTCACAGTTACAGTCCCATTCCCACACTGGTGTCCAACAACTGAAGAGTATCCCGTGTGGGAAACTTCCGTCCCCATGGATACTGATAGACACAGTGCTCATTCCCAAAATTTGATGTGTGTGAAGGGGTGTGAAAAATTTTTTAACTCCGATTTCCAGCTTTTTCAACCACATTGCACGGATCTAATCTGCTCAGTTGTCATCTCATAACATGAGCCTTGAGTTAGAATATTTTTCTCAGACTGCTATTTCAAAAATCAAGAATGATCCTTGATGCTCAACAAATACATTTAGCTTGCTCCTTTTGTTTCTCTTTAATGCTCATTATGTGATTTTAAACTGGGATTTTTACATAAGGATTTTGCTTTGGTGTATTGGTGCATAACATAGTGATAATATAATATAAAAAATATATATACAGATATTTTTATTTACATGCATCACTGAAATAATGTTGACAAATTAGCAAAACATATACAGAAAATGTTTTCTCCATTATTCGCACACTGGGATGTTTCCAGCTCCAGTTTGGGCCTCTGTTGTATTACCTTTACTTTTAAGTCACAGAGCTAAGCATCTGATTTTCTGAAAAATTAATAACTGGCAGTATTTGGAAAAACCCAGTAAATTGTTTAACAGCCATTACTGCTGCTCTGGAGCTATTTCCACAATCCAAAAAGATTTTCAACCTGATGCTGCTTGTCACAGAGGGGCTATCGCTAACTGCGATAGCTGATGCGAAAACACGAATAGTGTTTAGTTTGTCCCTCCTGGGCTACTGTAGAAATGTTGCAGTGCAGCATAGCAATCTCCATTAACAAGGACCCGCTCCCTATATAGATATAAACGACTCATTCTAAGGTAACAAAAACACAACAGTTCCTATTTTCAGGTGATTATACTCTGAAGAAAACATACCTATTATATAATATATAATTTCTGTCAATATATCCTGGTAAATCCTACACACTGGACCTTTAAGTGACCTTTTGGGTTTTTCAAAGACCATCGGTTATTTATTTTTCAAAGAACTGTGTGTTTTGTGATTCAGATGCACAGAGACACAAACCAGAGTGGCTCTAACTGTGCACAAGCCGAGGTGGAGTGGACAGAAGTGTTCAGGGCCAGATATGGATTGAACCACGCATACATCACTGACCACTTCCTCTCTGCTGTCAGCTGTGTCTTGAGACTATTGGCATTCAGCTTAAACAAAGAGGCTTAGCTCTCGTCCTCTCCTCCAGTGTTTGTGCTGCCAGGTACCCCAGCAGATTTCCATCTTATGAAAGCAAACATTATTATTTGCCAGTTTGCTCCCTGTGTGTCCTTCAGACTGTCACCCTCACTGACTCCGTGTGGCTGTCTGTAATGTGCTGCTGTCTGGTGTACGATTCACACTGATCACTCTGACCGCTGCTGTTTAAACAGACAGCTGGAGATGTTGATGAAAATGAAGCACGCCTGTCAGTTTTAATATCAATCAGGCCATGTCGTTAAGTTTCTTTTTGAGTTTATGACTTTCACAACTTTACTGATATTAAATCTACTTTTAATTCCCCAGATTTTCAAGGAACAGCTCAATACCCGGATTGTGCTGGTCGCCATGGAAACGTGGTCAGCCGACAACAAGTTCAACATCGACGACGACCCCATGGTGACGCTGAGGGAGTTCATGAAGTACAGGAAAGACTTCATCAAGGAGAAATGTGACTCCGTTCACCTCTTCTCGTAAGTCAGAACATTTAAAAGGATTTTATTGTGCACTCGTCGTCTTTTTTTATTTAACTCATAACTTTTTTTTTCCTTTCAGAGGGAATCGTTTCCACAGCAGCTGGGGAGGAGCGTCCTATATGGGAGGAGTTTGCTCCCTGACTAAAGGAGGGGGAGTCAATGAGGTGAGTCTCAAAACACAAATTACAGGTTCCCAAAAACTCAAAAATAGTTCTGGATAAATTTGGAAAAAGGAAAAGAGAGTATGAAAAAAATACTGTGTTTCCAAAGTAATTATCCCTGTTCTGTTTTCTAAAATACAAATTTCTCAAGGCCGCAAGTGCCTTATTACAGAACCAAATCTGGGCATCCGTGACCAGATTAGTTTGGATTAAAATGCCGCAGTATCTTTAATTTGCATCAATACATAGCATCACAAATAACCAAATATTAAACTTGTCTGAACATGTATGAGTCAGGCAGTGATGTAGTTATCAGAAGGTAACCTTTATGGCTCTGTTCATCTTGTTTCCATGGACACAGTGAAAATACAAGGCTGCACAGATGCTGGGAAAATAAAATCACTGAACTTTCTTTTTCACTTTTTTCAGCACATTTTTGGTTCTTATTCATAGGACACTAAAAAATATGCAGGGAATAATGATGTAATAGTATTTATTTAATCTGTGAAAGGAAAATATTACAAGTATAAGTAGCACTGGTTAGGTTACGTCCTCTTTGGGCGGAGATGTCTGACAGTGGGACATTGTCAAACTTTCTGTGCAGGATTGTGGACTGAATGACCACAATGTGTAAATGTTTTCTGAGGGCTGGCAGTTTGTTCTCTGTTAAATATGGTCTGAAGAGAGGTCTGGAAGTTTGAAATGGAAAATCAGTGGGAACCCTGCAGGAAAAGCAGGGTAGTTTTATTCATAAAGCATGTTTTTGGGCAATATATCGACATTATATCGATATTGTCAAATGAGACTAGATATTGTGTTACATTTCAGATATCGTAATATCATAAGTGTTGTCTTTTCCTGGTTTTAAAGGCTGCATTACAGTAAAGTGATGTAATTTTTTTTTAACTTTCCAGGCTGTTACAGCTGTTTTATTGTTTGCCTTAACCCACTTAGAGCCGTTTCATAGTCGACGCATGCAACACGAGCAAGCAACGCACTTCCTTTCATAGTTAATACATTGAACGCAAGCAACGTGGGCGACACTTATAATGCAATACATCAATTGCACAATAGGAGGTAGCAGAGTCACCGGTACGTTCCGGCTAGCTAGTACTGCTATTTTCAGAGT
Organism: Epinephelus awoara; assembly: GCA_035609425.1. Lineage (NCBI taxonomy): Eukaryota > Metazoa > Chordata > Actinopteri > Perciformes > Serranidae > Epinephelus > Epinephelus awoara. Next base: position 10,649,825 of record CM069300.1, read on the forward strand.
GCAGGGCACTAGAACTGTCATATAAATGGGGGTGTGCCCGTACGAGTTCGCAAAGTTTTTCCTCCTCGCCCGCCATATTTCATACCTGCTTCTTCTGTGAATAACAAAAAGTACATCGTAAATACTCAGAGTATTTCAAGTACGTCGCTTGCATTATCACCCTGCTGGCAACTCATGGTATTACACGCGTCGCTGCATTGCGTATTTAAAAAAATGGACAACACATTTTGAGAGGTAAGCACGCATCATGACGGCCAATGCGTCTTGATGTGTCCCAATGCGTTCGTGTCTGCGTGCCTTTGCATCGACTATGAAACTGCCCTTAGTCATATCTATATCCACATTACTGATGAATATTTAAAAATCTCATGTTGTGAATAAATTGTAAAAGCAACAATAGTCAACTGTACAATACTGTTGCAATATCAATATTGAGGTACTTAGTCAAAAACATTGTGATGTTTGATTTTCTCCATATCGCCGTGCCCTAGTCCAAGGTGCTGTACAAAGATTTAAAAAATGAGACAATACAAAAGAACAACTCAATTCAAAGTTAAAACAACATAATCCAAAAGAAGAGTCAAAACAATACAACTTAAAGGAGCAAAATAAAAGATAAATGTTAATAAACTTAAAGATTTATTATGAAATACAATGATAATAAGACCTTGGGTTTAAAAACATTTAGTTAAAGGTATACTATGCAGGATTGTCAGTTACTCTTTGTTAACACTCTTGCCAGCAAAAGTGAAAGTAAAAGCCAACCCCAGATTCACTTGCCATATCTGCAGGGTCGTAAGTGATCATTGAGAGAGGTTACTTCTGTATGAGTCTATATATTGTGTTTTTAGAAAAATCCCGCACAGCATACCTTTGTATACCTCAGTGCTGGAGAGCAATAAGGTTTCAGTCTGGATTTAAAAACTGCAGTGGACGAGGGCATTCCTGACCGACTGTATCCATGGCTGTGCTGCATAATGACCAAAAGCTGCTTCTCCTTTCAGTTTCTGTTCCACTTTATAAATTAATCAAGTTATGTTTTTCCTTTAGAGGGGGAAACCTTTGTAAGCTCCTCTGTAACACAATTTATTTTTTATAGATGTATCTGATATTCTGTTTATTGTCTCCTGCTCTTTTTTTTTTCTTCTCCCGGCTCTCTGTGCGTCTCTGTCTCCTCATCAGTACGGGAAAACAGATGAGATGGCCATAACCCTCGCTCAGTCTCTTGGACAGAACATTGGCATCTTCTCTGACAAGAAGAGGATCCTCAATGGTACAGAGTTAAACCTTAATGGATTTATGTTCATTTTGTAAACCTCCTGTCTGTGCCATGGGAACATTTATATGTGTGTGGGTTTTTTCTAGGCGAGTGCAAGTGTGACGATCGTTGGTCAGGCTGTATCATGGATGATGTTGGGTAAGTTACTGAAACACAACATTTCCTCTTCATGTCATAACCTTAAAGCCACAACAGAGACAGGCGACAGTTTCCACCCCAGAAAGTGTTTTATCAGTTTTTCCCAACAAATTTTAATCAAAACATCAGAGTTGGACACAATTCTGCACTGTGGCTTTACTGCTAACATCACACTTAGCTAAGAAATATGCACATTTATTTACTCAAGAGCTTGTTTTCCATTTTAAATAGACAGGTATTGTCGCCATAGAGTTAAATAGAAAATGGCTATGTATCTTATAACAGTTAAAAGTTAATTACATTTTATGATCTTTATTTTATATCTAAGAGTCAATGTACGATATTAAATATACATGCTGAGCTACCATCTGATCTATTCTACCACAGTTAGCTAGAGCTTATTTCATCCAAAATCCAGAGGCCTGTACTACAGAAAGCAGGATTTGGGGTTAGCGAGGTAACTTCAGAGCTAATGGGCACCCCATTGTAGCTGCATTTTAAATTGTGCAGAGTTTATTTATTCCTGAACTGATATCTGACAGTCCTGTGATAATAAATACAACAACTCAGTTAGATAGACCTCATCAGTCATTGACTACTTTTCCATTCTTTACTTTCTTCTTTTTATGTGACATATTCAGAGTAGTTTCTTCATCATCTAACTAAACAGCAAAAAAATACTCACTCGATGCTTTAGTAATTTATAATAATACTGACATGTATTTTAAGCCTCTGCCTTATTTTAATATTTGGAAATGATTTCTACATCTTCTCTGTCTGCTGTAAAGGTTATCGTTTACAGTTCACTCTGATGAATGTGACATTTTGCTGTCCCATAATCACAACAGCTAATCAGTATCACTTTTTCATCGCATAGAAGTATTTCAGTCATGGTTCTGATGATGTTGCTCGTAATTAACAACGCCGCCACTGTCACACGAACACGCTCATGGCTGGATAAGAAAACCTAAAGTTAACTGATAACCAGCTTTGTGTTACGGGTTAACCAGGTGGCCAGTGTTAGAGATTATTTTGGGGGGGTTTATGCCTTTATTGGACAGGACAGATTAAGCATGAAGGGGGGAGAGAGGGGGGATGGCATGCAGCAAAAGGCTGTGGGCTGGAATCGAGCCTGCAGCTGCTGTGGCAAGGACTTTGCCTTTGTACATGGATGCCAGCTCTACCCACTGAGCCACTGGGCGTCCCCAGGGGGCCAGTGTTAGGTTTAGCGAAGCCAAATAACCAAAAGATATTCTGGGTATGTTGAACTTGCTTTGTAGTACAGACCTCTGGCCACAACATACACACAGTGTCAGAGCAGCACTTAGCAAACTAACATGACACATAATATAAAGTTAACACAGTAACACATTAAAAACACACATTTGGGTCTCTAAAATTTAATCAGAATATTAATTTATCAGTGTAATTATGCAGATGTCACCATTTCCAACCACTGCAGTGTTATTGTAGTTTGATAAGTCACCACTAGGTGTCAGCCTGCCTGTATTTTCCATATGGCTTGTTTATGTAACTTCACTGGGCTTCTCTCAGCAGTAGTGTTATATAATCTGTTGCTTGCTAAGATTAGAACGTAGGTGATGAATCAGTCTGTGTATGTCTTGTGTTTCCAGTTTCATGCAAAAATCATGACAGTGTTTGTCTTAAAATGCGTTTGTGCTCATGTGCAGTGTGTATACTGCACAGGCCTGCTGTGAGCACATGGATGAGATTGTGTTGTGTCTGTAAAAGCCTCTGCTATGTGTGTGTGTGTGTGTGTGTATGTGTGTGTGTATATATACCCCTCTTCTTAAATACTTCTCGCGTTCCCCCTCTATCCCGAATGGGACAGCAGGTGAGCAGAAGCTTGGCTAGAACGTTGCCTGTGCTGTTTTGAACCAACCGGCTGCCTCGGAGGGGTTGTCAGTCACCACAACCTTTCCCATCTCATCTGACAGCACTACAGCCGCTGTGGCCCCAGCTTCTCTTTTTTATTCAAATGATATGAACAAATACAGTTGGATGTCCTTTTATCACACACTAACTGTATTTTTCATCATCATTTTGTACAACGTCACATGTACCTCATGTGTATTCTTCAGTTTCTGGATGTCACCGGCTGATCAGCCAAGAAAATATTATTGATTTGATTATTCAAATTACTGATAGGCTCCTCCTCCCTCCTGCCCTTTGAAAGTCAAGACTTTTCATCAGTTCTTTTTGTCCATTTCTAACCGATTGATACAGTCTGCAATGTCATTCTCATCTTAGGCCAATATTTGACTCCCTCATTTCCCTGTAACAGCAGTGCACTGCCCTAACACTCCCCGCCCAGGTTCTGCTCTATTGACTTACCATGATAAACTTGCTATAATGTCACATGACAGAGGAGAGGTGACTCTGTGCTCTTATAAGCTTGTCACCTATCAATGGACCTGGCCCATTTCTGTATTCTCTAAAATAAAGTCAATGGTATTTCAGACGCTTGTATTCAATGAGCAACCTCAGTCATGTCCATTGACGGACCTTTCTTTTTATCCCTCAGCACCTGCATGTCTGATCAACCTAACCTGACTACTACTACTAACTGCTCTCACGTTTCTCACAGGGTTTAGCTACCGTGTGTGTTCGTATGTGTGTGTGAGCTGATTTCTGTGTTCACATATATGTATGTACATATGTACAGAAGTGTAATGCATTCACTCAATGAGGTTACTATTGTATTATCGTGTGAAACATCCAGTGTGTAGGATTCAGTGACATCTAGTGGTAAGGTTGCAGACTGCAGCCAACTGAAACTTCTCCCGTGTGCCATGCGTGCAGCGATCAGGCCCTGGTAGCCTGAGGGCCACATACAGCCTGTCAAAGTTTCCACACAGGATATAATTAAATTCATAAAATTTGAGGAGGAAAACATGTGTTAAGGTAATATATATATATACGTATATATATATCATTTTTTTCTTCTTACGTTGAAGCAACCTCCAAAAAGATTGAGATGGAGATAATTTTATTAAAAACGATTTACCGACCCAAAATTTGCGTTTAACCCATGGGTACTTTATAAATCCATTTGTTTGCTTGATATTAGCTTATCATTGACCCACAGCCCGCTAGAAGGATTCCAGTAAGATTACAAGAAAATATTACTGGTTATTAACCTTTAATAACTTACAGAAACATTGAATGCAACAGTCCACCTTCCACCTTCTTTCCCCTCCCCACCTCAATTTTGTTTAATAAACTTTTGTCATTAAAATAAGTTTATTATATTATGTAAGAATTATCAATTAAAGCCCCAAGCAGCAGCTCTGCGCAACTCTGGGTCGCTGTTATTTGACATCTTGCCAGGGTCACACGGTTCCACAAAAACTAAAGCTTTAAGCAACTTTTAATGTCCAAGGTCTTAAGATGGTATAGACAAAATTTCAGTCGGATCAAATCTGTAGAAGGAGTGTGTCGAAGTACAACCCCTGGAAATGGCCAAAAAATACACAAAATGAAACAAAGACAAGACAAAACTCGAGGCAAAGCAAGGGTCGATATAGAAGATGCTTTTGAACGGTGGAGATGGTTGAAAGCGGAGGAGAATTTGAAATCGGATGTCAAAGTGGCTACTCTTCTCCTCGACAGGTAAGCTTTAGCCAAAGTTGTCTAACTAGCATCATAGCTAGACAGGGCTGGACATTTCAAATACTTCCAACTGTTATTCATTTTCGGTCATACATCGTAGCCCATGTGCAGGTGGGTCATTGACCCGACTGATTTTTTTGAGAGACAAATGTTAGCAGCAAGGCAAGCAGCATTAGCAGTGTCCTGGTACATAGCATTAGCAGCTGGCTCCTCCTCCGCTGTATCCCGGCAGCAGTGTTAGCAGCGGAGAAGCCGGACTTGCTTGAATGGTCCGCTGGAAAACCGAAGATCAAGGACGCAGCGATGCGGCCCTGCCACGGCAGCCACCCATGGGCAAAAAAAACAGTCTCCAGCGTGCCACTGTCCAGCAACCTCGAATCTGTAGGGAAGGGGGGGTGGACACAACTAGCGGCAGTATTTTGAATTTGAGTGCAGTAACCGTTTTTGCCACATTCTTACATACGGCGCCTTTAAAAAAAATCAAGCATCCTTTGCCCCTGAAAAACAACTTCTTCTTTAATGGCGAATAATGTGACACCATGGCCACCGCCACCGCATTTAATCACACTTCATTTCTAAGTATCATCAAAGTCTTAGGGCTTTTTTTTAGGGCTGAATGAATTTGAGGTAGGTCTGATTAACCAACTACAAGGACATTAGAATATAAAAATAGTCATTTCCTGTTGCCAGTAGGTGGCGCTATGAGTGTTATTCAAAATTCCTCTGTAGATGTCTTCGGCCCCGTCTGTCATCATATGTGTGAAATTATGATAAGGTATGACTATGTGGAGTGAAGCTCGTGGAAGAGGACCCGCTCTGTCTTTATTTGTAAGTGGCTCATGCTAAGGCAACGATTCTTATTGTCCAGTGATTATAAACTAAAGAAAACACATTTAGGAATATTATATTACATCTCTGCCAATATATCCCCCTAAATCGTATACAATGAACCTTTAATTCAGAAAATCGAGCAGATTTTTTTTTCTCAAGTGAATGCATTCCACCTCCGTACATATGCACATATTATTTGAACATGCATTATTGTCTTGTTGCAGAATTGTTTGAATCTGTTTTGCAGCTTATAAGTTACTGATATTTCCTTTGTGTTATCTTCTCGTGAAAGAATTGATTTTACCAATAGCAAACCAGGGTAAAATATGACTTATAAAGGGTGTCACAAAAAGTAGATATCCTCGTATTTAATTATTAAAAAAGGACATTATTCACTCTGAATTATACTGTAACAAGGACATACTGTACAGACAAGTGAATGATTGTGGTTCAGACACCGCCATGCCTCCTAACAGCCACTAGGGGGAAACACTGACTGTGAATGACTGAGGATGTGAGTGAATCCTTTTCTGGATACATGAAATATAGACACCACAGGCCAATAATACAGTAGTATCTGTGTTTTATGTGCTGTGAAATGAAAAGTCTGTATGTGTCTGAATAATAATGTTAGTCCACATGGTAAAAACTGCACTCCTACTAATGGCCGGTGACTCATTAAAGCACGTCTCATCTTCGTTTCACCCCTCGTTACTGTTGAAAAGGTGATAAACACTACAAGATTTTGATAAGATTAAGCACTGGTGCAAATTTAGAAATCAAAGATGCAAAACTCTGCGATAGCTGGAACATCTTTAAACCTGATTAGTTCAGGAAGTCTACCTGAAATATTGTAGTGTGCTTCATCCATCATCAAAGCGTCATTACTGGCTCCTTATACAGCCATTCTCACTGTGGGTGGCTTCGTTTAGCCACATTTCATATCAAATAACGACGACCTCTCACAGCCCCAGACTGTCTGTTATTGCATTGTCTCCTGTGCCGGTCCTGATGAGCCGTAGAGGCACTCTAGTTAAACATGTGCCAGCAGCATAATCAGCATTAAGTGCAGCAGAAGATGTTAGTATTTAAGTGCTACTCAGGTTTGGGTCGATGTACTTAAAAGCATCAGGATGAACACAGGACATTTGATTGTAATAGATTTACTCATGTACTTTAGATGTTGATTGGGCTTCAGGTGACTGTGTCTTCAAGCTGCATATATTTATATTTTTACTGTAAGTGAATTAAATCACACAAAGTATTTCAGAGCTGACGAGCTTGATTCCTGTTCTGAGTACCTCATGAAAATTTGATGTGATCATTTTAGTATCTCATGATGATGCAATAACTGCTCAAAAGTGAATCATCCAAATTATTCAAATCCATTTCCAGGGCAATTTCATAAACACATCTTAGAATCCATTTACATCCTACACATACTGTCTCTCCATATGATCCTCACACTCTTAGCTCTACTGTATGTCTACCTCCATGTTGTAGTAAGGATCTCCTCCGAACTGTGAGTATGGTAAACCTGTGGTAAAACCTGAAATATTCTTGGTACAATATAAGAAATACGAGCTTCATTAAATATGACAAACCTGCTATGGCATTGTGTGTGTTGCACTGAAATTAAATGTGAGGTATGAAAAGTTTGTTTGGGTAGAAAATTAAGTGTTTTGTCATGTAATGTGTGTTTTTGGGGAGCAAGCCCCTCTTCTCTCCCAGTATTATCTGAGGATGCTGTCTGTACTGTATCCACGGTAACAGCGTACTATGCTGCGGTTGTGTTGAACAGTTTCTACCTGCCCAAGAGGTTCTCCGACTGCAACATAGAGGAGTACCATAACTTTCTGAACAGCGGAGGAGGAGCCTGCCTGTTCAACAAACCTCTGAAGGTATGTCATACTGACACATACAGTATATGCGTGCTCATATACACCAGAACATTAAAACCACTGACAGACTGACAGGGGAAGTGAATGGATCATCTCAGTCCGAGAAATGGATGCCACTTGATGTGCTCCATCTACACGCCCTCATGGCAACGCCACTCCCCACCACCTCAGCAGGACAATGCGCCATGCCACTCTACAAAAACTGCTCAGGAATGGCCTGAGGAACATAAAAAGAGCTCCAGGCATCAACCTGGCCTCCAAATTCCATCCATCCATTTTCATCTGCTTATCCAAACCTGGGGCAGCAGGCCGAACAAAGCATTCCAAACGTCCCTCTCCCCAGCAACGCTTTCCAGCTCCTCCTGTGGGACCCCAATGCGTTCCCAGACCAGATGAAATATGTAATCCTTCCAGCGTGTTCTGGGTCTGCCCCGGGGCCTCCTACCAGTAGGACGTGCCTGGAACACCTCCAGTGGGGAGGCACCCAGGAGGCATCTGAATCAGATGCCCGATCTACCTCAACTGACCCCTTTCGATGCTAAGGAGCAACGGCTCTACTCCAAGCTCCCTCCAGATGTCCAAGCTCCTCCCCCTATCTCTAAGGCTGAGCCCAGCCACCCCACAGAGGAAACTGATTGCGGTTGCTTGTATCCGCGACCTCATTCTTTCGGTCACTACCCAGAGCTCATGACCAAAGGTGAGGGTTGGGACGTAGATGGACCAGTAAATCGAATGCTTCGCCTTCTGGCTCAGCTCCCTCTTCAGCATGACAGCGTGGTGCAGCACCTGCATCACTGCAGAAGCCGCACCAAATTCCCCAGATCCAAATTTGATCAAGCATCTGTGGGACGTGCCAGTACCCCAGAGCCAAGTCCAGTTCAGGGTGTGGCGTCCTCGGATTGGACTTGGCTCTGACCTGTCGAGGCATGGACCCAGGACCTCTGGAGGTGTGCTGTGGCTTCTGGCAGCGGATCATTTGGGTCCTGTGGGTTACCGGACAGGGTGCTGGCTCCTGTAAATGCTTGATCGGCTTGGGATCAGGGGAATTTGAAGGCCAGGTTGCTGCTTTGAGATCTTCATCATGTTTCTCCAGCCATTCCTAAGCAGTTTTTGCATTGTGGCATGGTGCATTGTCCTTCTGAGGGGGCAACTGCCATCAAGAAATGCCATTGCCAGAACCTAAGGTTTGCCAGCAGATCATTGCATTGTAATGAAATGATCGATGTTATTCACTTCATCTGACAGTGGTTTTAATGTTGTGGCTGACTGGCCTATATACATGTGTCTCCTCAGTAGTTTGAATATTCATTCTGCCCTTTTCTCCCCTCAGCTGTTGGACCCTCCGGTGTGTGGAAATGGGTTTGTGGAGCCAGGAGAGGAGTGTGACTGTGGCAGCCCAGCGGTAAGACTCAGTACTGTAGATGGATGCTAATTCAGAGATGTACATTCATAAAGGGTTAATCATCCAAGGTCAAAGTACTGGGCTAATTACCTGACAACAAAACCACCCGCTGTGTCAGACTAATAAGAGGTAATTTAAAGTAATGAAGTAACGTCATTGGAGAAAACAAAGTGCTGCATAATGCATGATCACAGTTTGTCCTGAGAGAGACCTCGGTTTAAACAGATTATACAGCATGATGGGATGATGTAATACATGAAACAACTTGCATCAAATTGAAGGATGACAACTGAGAGCAGTTTCTGTTTTTGTCCGTCTGTCCTTTAGGAGTGTGCCAAAGAGGGGGAGGCCTGCTGTAACAAGTGCACCCTGACCCAAGGCTCCAAGTGTAGCAACGGACTCTGCTGCAAGAGCTGCCAGGTACACAACAGGACACTCCTTTCATCTTCTGCGTGGGTGTTGTTGTTCTGGGTAAAACGGTACCACACTGAGCAAAGACATATATGAAACACTTTTATTTTCGCTCCCATTTTTTGTGAGTTGAAACAAAAGCTCAAAGACTTTTTTTTGCACACAAAAGCCTGTTTCTTTCACATTTTGTGTACAAATTTGTTAAAATATCTGAACACGAGTACTTCACCTTTGCCAAGATAATTTTTCCTATATAGATAGATAGACCCTTTACTGTCATTGTATGTTATGCAGCGAAACCTTGCTGGACCAATCCAGTTAGCAGCATATAAATGTTTACACATGCACCACACTCGCTCATCACATCATTCTCATGATCACATACACACACATTTAGTGTGTGAATGTGATCGTAGTACACTATAGTCTGTTGTCACGTGCATCAGCTGTTCAGGTGGCTGGATTCAGATGATCTCGCAGGTGAAGACGTTGGATGTATAGGTCCTGAGCTGGTGTGGTTGCATGTGGTCTGTGATTGTGGGGCTGGCTGGATGTACTGCCAAATTCTCTGCAAACAGCACTAAAGATGGCTTATGGTAGTGAAATAAACATTCAGTTCTTCTCAGGTAGACATTCCTGCAGTCAGCTAGCGAAATCTATGTGTCATTGGACAAAACTGCACGTTTCAGTGTGGCTATTAATTGTGACCACCTCAAGGCACACCTGTGTATAGTGATGCAGCATCTTGATATGCCACAATGGCAAGGTGGATGGATTATCTTGGCAAAGCACTCATTAACATGGATTTTAATTTTTTTTTTTTACCAAATATGAGAGAAATAAGTCTTTTGTGTGCACAGAAAAAGTTTAAGTTATTTTATTTCAACTTGCAAAGAACTGGAGCAAAAACAAAAGTGTTGCATTTGTAGTTTTGTTCACTGTAACCACTCATGGCATGAAGCTGAAGGAGTGCCTACTGTAAAGATGATGTCTGTAAAATCTGAGACCAACTAGAACAAGTGACAGTACGTTTCAGCTACTTTTTCTTGAACACACTAAACCAAAAATGTCCACTATGATCTTTCTGTTCACCGGGCTACTAATGAGAGGTCACGATGGCCTTTTAACACTCCCACAATGAATGAATAAATGAATATTGTTAAGGTGTTGATGGGTACAGCCTAGTCATAGTTGGACTAATGGTAGAGAGAGGGTGCCTGGAGACACAGACTGTGCAGAGGTTTGATAATTCCCGATTAAGCCCCCGTTCCTCTGACGCTCAGCCTAATTACAAACACTCTGTGTGATCTTTATCGTGTGCTGCGACAGATGGAGTTCATGGGAGTTGTGTGCAGAGATGCAGTGAACGACTGTGACATCCCAGAAAACTGCACAGGCAACTCCAGCCAGGTGAGCCTCAGCTTCCATCAGTTTTCTGCAACCAAAGCTATAAGCTTAAAAAGAGCATCACAGGATATGCACGACTCATAGTGAGCATCACTGTATCTCTGAGGTTTTCTTTTTGTTTTTTGTTTTTTGCAGTGTCCACCAAATGTGCACAAGATGGATGGCTACACATGTGAAAAGGACCAGGTGAGATATTGAGGTATTTTACTCTTTCTAAAAGTCTTTACTGCTGCCAGGGGACGTGTTTTTGACACTGTATGTCTCTCTACAGGGTCGCTGCTTTAATGGAAGGTGCAAAACCAAAGACAGACAGTGCAAGTACATTTGGGGAGAGAGTAAGTGTGCAAATCAAGTTTGTATTGACAGTTCTGCAGAGGACCATATGCACCTCTAAAACAGCACCTTTGTTAGACACAAGCTGTAGATCCTGATGTTTATTGTGTCTCCCTCAGAGGCAACAGCGGCTGACAAGTTCTGTTACGAGAAGTTAAACATCGAAGGGACAGAGAAAGGCAACTGTGGGAAGGACAAGGACACCTGGATCCAGTGTAACAAACAGTGAGTGAGTCTTTTCTGACACTGAACCCTGTGCAGTTTTGTAATTGTCTTATTTTTTACTCCTCATGATGTTTGGTTTCATCTTTGTATTTCAGAGATGTTCACTGTGGGTACCTGCTGTGCTCCAACATCTCACCTGCCCCGCGACTGGGAGAGCTGCAGGGAGGGCTGACCTCCTTCTCAGTGGCTCGACACAGTGCTTCTCTTGACTGCAGGTACACATCATTGAGGAAAAAAACACTTCCTAAAATACTCAAAGCCCAAACCAGCAGCCCAAAAAAGACTGTTGGTGATGTGTCTTTTATCTCTGGCCTAGTTTTGTTCCCTGGTTCGGTATCTCCAGCTGTTAAAAATACTGTGCACAGCTGTGTGAAGGCAATATTTACTACTCAACCAAAAGCAGAGAGGTAATTTACAGAGGAGGATGCACTTTTTCAGAGAAAAGCAGTTCTTACTGAGAGAAAGCTGCTTTTCCTGTCTGAGCTTTGCCAACAAAATCATCTATTTTAAGCTAAAACATGATCTTCTCCTACTCATAAGGTGAGGAGAAGATCCTGGATGTAATGTTAAGTGCATTAAGTGTGAGTGACTCAAGTATGTTTGTTGTTCAGCGGCGCTCACGTGCTGATTGACGGAGACACTGACCTGGGATACGTCGAGGATGGGACGGCCTGCGGGACAGACCGCATCTGTTTCAATCACAAGTGTCTACCGGTCCAACAGTTCAACTTCAGCACGTGCCCCGGGACCACCGACAAGAGCGTCTGCTCAGGACATGGGGTACACACATAACAGTGAACACGCACACATTCAGATACAAGTGTATGATTATTCAAGCCATTCAGCCCCAGAGTCTCTTCGTGTGAATGCAAGTCATGCGTGCTTTTGTACTTTATTATTAAAAGTATTAGTATTAGGAAGCTCCAAATGGTTTATGAGGTTCTTTTATTGGTTTTTTTTTGACAAACAAACCTGTCTTAGAGATATGCAATCAAACTGTCTGACTATGAAGTTGAAAAATATTGTTGCTTTATAGGCTGCACAGTTCAAAACATCAGCATTACTCCCTAAAACCTCCAACTAGGTCTCTTGATGAATATATAATAGGTTATCCCATTAACCGATTTTGCATCCATCTTAACCTCACTTGCGTCTTTTCCTTGTGTCTCAGCCCCTCCCATTGGGGATGCAGGGAGAGACACAAGGAAACCGTGTGAGGAGAGAGGAAAGTAGGAAATGTGTTTTTAGAAAAATGGGACGTTCCTCTGAAGCGTCACATGGTTATGTCTGTTTCTGATGTCAGCGGCGGCGGATCACAGCTGGATCAGCTGATGGTCGACTTTAACAGCTTCAGAGACTTTTTATGGAGTTGGTGTCTGCAAATGCAACAAAGACACACAGTAGTTACTGATAGAGCAGCAGTTTGTCTCCCTGTTTAACACACATCTGCGCATAGATAACAACCTGAATTCTTTATTTATACTGTGTGTACTCATTATTTGCATCTGTATTTATTCATATTTTGATTGTAAATTCCTTATATAATAAACCAAAATATGACTCTAGTGTCTTTTAGACACTGTAAATTATTTATTAGGCTAAATTCTTCAGAGAGAATTGAAATTATGTAACTGAAATCAAACACAACACTCAGAAATGCTCAGAATGAGCATAAAACAGTTTATGTAATTCAATATAAAGGCACATTTAAAAACAGTTAATAAATAATATAGTTAATTATTTGATTTGATTATTTTTGAGTGTCAGCATGAAATATCATATGACTTGCCAAAACTGACACTGGACTTATCTTTGTTATCTAGCACAACATGTATGGCAGAGGTTCAGTGTTTCAGTTTGAGATTAAAAACAAAAAAACAGTGATGCTAAAATAATTTTGTAATTCTGTGTTTGTGCTGTAGGTGTGCAGTAGTGAGCTGAAGTGTGTGTGTTACCTGGGCTGGGCAGGAGAGGACTGTAACTCCACAAACCCTCTCAGTTATCTCGTGGTCGGACCCACTGCCTCAGTTTCAGGTGAGAGGTGTTAACGCTCTCGCTGTTTTTTGCCTCGATCCATAACCTTTCTTCATCTCACATCGTCTGAACCTTTTCTCTGGTCATACTTCTCTGCTTTACATACACCTCAGCTCTTTCCACTCCACTTCATCTCTTTCTTTTTAACTCCCTCCCCTTCACACATCCCATACACAAAAATTATGTTGAAGCTTTTATTTGCTTTTTTTTTATTTTTAGCTTCTGTGTTGGTTTCATGTCTGCTCATTAAAACCAGCTGCATTTGTATTCACTGAACCATGCATGTCATTCTTTTTGTTTGTCATTATTTTCACACTCATTCTTTGTCGACAGGCTGATGTCTTTGACGGAGTGACTTGAGGTCAGATTTGAGTTCCTTTTCATTGTGTTTGTCCCGTCTTTGTCATTTCCTGGTCCTCCTCTTCCTCTCTCAACCCACCTCCAGCTTCACCTCGGTTGGTTCATTCTGACCATTACTGAGTTAAGAAACAGTTTGTAATGTTGTCCTAAATGGGAACTGACTGCACATGTACATTCCCATCACAGTAGTGCTGAGGGGTGACAGCAGTTTGTTGTTCTCAGTTTTGTCCCCCGTGTTCTCCTTTTACACTCCTCCTGCTAAGTGTACTGTGTTTTTGTGTTCTGCTGCAGTGTTTTGTGGTTTGTGTATCCCCCTGTGTCCACATGATCCAGGAAACAAGAGACACACATTCAATTAACACACACTGGGCTCCCCACTCTCCTCTCTCCCTCTGTCTCAGGTATCACCAGTACCAACATCATCATCGGGGCCATCACAGGCTCCATCCTCTTCCTCGCCCTCATACTGGCTGTTACAGCCTGGTGTTACAAGTGAGTGTCCCTGCAGCTCGCATGTGTGATGTTTTATACCAGTGGTTCCCAATCTGGAGGTCGGGACCCCAGTTAGGGGTTGCTGGGAGAAATTCTTACAGGATAGGAAATAAAAACAAGGGTATTTCTGCCACACACAAGTTTGTTAAATTTTTCAGCCTTTCCTTGTCTTTTTTTGTTTGTTGTGAAGTACGTAATAATCTAAGATCTTAAGGGCTTCTAAAAATCCGTCAAACAAGCAAATAATATTTTGTTTTGAGAGGCCGCTTTCCCACGCTCAATAAATTTGTATTGTATCGAATCGAATCGCATTGCATCGTATTCTGTCGTATCGTACCGATCTTATTGTATCGTATCATGTTGTATTGTGTCACATCATGTTGCATCATACCTATAATATTGTATAGTATTGTATCGCATCGTATCACACTGCATCGTATTGATCGTATAGTATCGCATCGTATCGTATCGTGTCATGCGGTGTCGTATCAGATGCATCATTCCAATAACATCGTATCGTATTGTATCGTATCATTTTGTATTGTATCACATCATATCGTAATGTATCCTGTCGTATCATGTCACATCATACCTATAATATCATATCGTATCGTATTGTATCACATCATATCGTAATGTATCCTGTCGTATCATGTCACATCATACCTATAATATCATATTGTATCGTATTGTATCACATCATATTGTACCGTGTCGTATCATGTCTCATCACACCGATAATATCGTATTGTATTCCATCTTATCGTACCATGTAGTATCGTATCGTTAATCCATTCTGTTTCCTTCATTCTATTTAATACATACTTCTGTGCCGCATAACCATTGAAACGTCACTAGTATCATGTGACTGGCTTCTACAGCTAGTTGGTGGCAGTAACGTCCAGCGAATGAGTAAAGTTAGCAAGCGCTAGCACTTTGATCATCTGCAAAAGCCTGTGACATGCATGTTTAGTAATGTATGGTTTTTTAAAGACACTTACAACACATGACTCAAGAGAGAGGCAGACCCTAGCTGCACTGGATGTAGGCCCTGCACCAAAATGTTTGACGTTATTGGCAACATGGGGGAAGCAGCTTTGGTCAGCCACGCTAAAGGGAAAAAGCACCAAGACAGCCAAAAAGCCGCTAAACGGACTGCCAGCATCGGCACGTAATGTCACACCTGCTGCCACTTGGCCAGATAACGATACTGCTTTGTGTCTGCTGTATGTGTAAACACAAAGGCATTTCATTCTGTATTCCATGTTACATTGTTGCTGTCTTAAGGCATAACACACTGGAGTAAGAGCTTCATTTTGGCGCCCTGCGATCACTATATAGGCCTACCTATTTTAAAGTACTTATATAGATTCATAGAAATGAGGACAAATATGAAAATTCATTGTTAAAAATATTGGGGAGCCCTGGTGGGGTCACAGGTCCACAAGGCTGGGAATCACTGCTTTATATTATGCAATGCATCTAATGAAAGTTATATTATTGTGGGACTGAGGATTCTTCTCTTCACAGGAGCTACAAGCAGAGACGCTATGTTGAGTCGGAAGTTCACCGAAGATTCTGCCGGTTTGCTCACTTGAACTTTATTTTTAATGTTCTGCATTGTGTTTGTGTTGTGCATGAAATTTATGTTTTGTGATGGTTAGTGCTCTCTGAATGATGATTTTTAAACACACATGAAAAACCCTCAGTAATGTCATATTTATTTGCCTCTTAGATGATCCTTAACCTAGGGCAAAAACTACATTACAAATCAGCTGCAGGAAGACATATCCTTGTTTTTACTGCAAAAAGACCAGTGGTGGACAAAGTACTCAAATCCTTTACACAAATGAAAGTATTAAAAACCACAGTGTTAGTTTGCTGTGTTTATTTATTTTTTTTTTTTTTTGTCATCTGTATCTAAAAGCCTTTTTCTGTATTTCCAGGCAAATGCCCCCGGGTGACTATGTAACAAAGCCTGGGGATGCAGACTCATTTTACAGTGACATGCCTCCAGGTGTCAGCACAAACTCAGGCTGCAGCTCCAAGAAGAGGTCAGCCTGCCTGTCGCACCTGCAGATTTGCACCCTGTCCTTCACTCCTTCCATCCCATCCATTTCTCAGAACATCTCACTGTTTGGCTTCAGGTGTGCCATCTCATCATCACTCATTCATTCGCTGGCAAATGTGTGTGTGTGCGTGTGTGTGTTGTGTTCTCTAAATCACTGCTGTGTTCATGCTTTGTAACTATCATGGCTTTCATTGTGTTTCTCTTCCTGCAAACTTTACAGCCTTTAACCAAAATGTTTTCAGAATATGAACATTTTGCTGATGGGAGCTGAGCAGAAAATACCTCATCACTGCATTTCTCATATCATAGGGATGGGCATGAGTTCTCAAGTCCTCCATTCAGACGTTATTATTTGTCACTTTTAAACGGATGGTACACAGTAATGTAACCTATATCTATAAATATCTGCACAGATCTATAGAGCAAAACATCCTCCCCATTATACTGATGAAAACTCAGCTACAAAAGGCAACCAGGCACCAACATACAAAATAATCTTTAGCAAATGTAATCATAATCATAAATAAACATCGTACTAAAGAATGCCATAAAAAATCACTAAAAATAAAAATGTCATTAAAAGGTCACAGTATAGTATATCAATAGAAAATCACTCAAAATAAAAAGTCATTGTGAAGTATGTCATAAAAAAGTCACTAAAAATAAGAACTCATTGTACAGTATGTCTTAAAAATAGTGATAAAAAATAAAAAGTCATAGCATAGTATGTTATAAAAAGTCATTTTATAGTGTGTCATAAAAGGAAAAAAACTCATACTAAAAAATGTCATAAAAAATCACTAAAAATAAAAATGTCATTAAAAAGTCACAGTATAGTATGTTACTAGAGTCTCTAAAAATAAAAGTCATTGTAAAATAAGTCATAAAAATAGTCATAGTATGGTATGTCATAAAAAGTCATTAAAAATAAAAGACTCATTAAAAAAGTCATAGTATAGTTTTTAATAAAAAAGTAATTAAAAAATATAATGATTTAGTTTGTCATGAAAAAGTCATAGTGTGTGCACTTTTCCTGGGCAGATCCTCAATGATACGCTGGCATCTAAAAACTTTGAGAACCCCCGATTTAAGACTTCTGTTTGAAAATGCTCTAAAATGGTCAGTTCAGCTATTTAATTTCTAAAAGTTTCTCCTGGGGGGAATTTCCCTCACACACCCCTGAAGCGTTGGGTTGGGGAAGGTGCAGATTGAAAATGGTCTCCACCAGTGATAAAAAATAGGTGATTACAGCCCTGATCGACTGGGCGTAAAAGTGATGTTTATGTTGATGTTTTTGTTTATTTCAGCAATAAACAAAATGAATATGTAATGTTGGCTAATCCCTATCTCTCCATTTTGTACTCAATTTATTAGAGCACTGCAATATGTAAATTCATTAAAGTGCCCATCCCTAATCATGTCACATTCAGCTGCCATGATATTGTTTCACAGCTCATAATGTTGCCATCTGCTGCGATGGTATCTTCATATTTCGCCTTTCCCTCGTCTCCACTAACGCAACAGGAGCAGAACAGCGTGTAGTGAGCGTGTGTTGTTGCAGCTTGGGGAGAACGATGTTGTGCTGATGATTATCTGTCCATGCTGCTTGTGTGTGTGTGTGTGTGTGTGTGTGTGTGTGTGTGTGTGTGTGTGTGTGTGTGTAGATCTAATGGCCTATCCCACTCATGGAGCGAGAGAATCCCAGATGCCAAACACATCTCTGACATCTGTGAAAATGGGCGACCGAGGAGCAACTCGTGGCAAGGTGATGCACAAACCCCCACCCATACACACAGGAAGAGGAAACAGTGCTGCTGCTGCTGCTGCACTGAATTTACCAGTGTCTCAAAAATAAATGCAGGAGAAAGTCTTGATCATTATCGTGAATTTATCTACGACTTTTTTTAACCTCTGGAGTGTTGCCTTTTTCTTGAAATTGGGGAAACAAACTCATCACAGTTCAACTCAAAGCAGCACCACCAGTAAATGTTCTCTGTGTCACAGTATACGCTTGTATTTAACGTGGTTTCATGTTCTGTTTCTCTCCAGGAAATCTGAGCGGTAATCGTAAGAAACTGAAAGGAAAGAAGTTCCGCGCTCGCTCCAACTCCACAGAGTAAGTTCTCCTCTGGCTACTTGGTCATGTCGTGAGGTCAATGAGCAGTGTACATGGGATGTGCAGATAAGGAGATGCTCTAGTGGACATAGACTGGAGGAGGGAAGGAAGGGAGGAGTTATGCTTTATTTTGTGCCTTTTATGTCGACAAATGCCATGAAAAGACCAAAACAAACCTCCTACCTCCTAATCATCAATAAAAAAATGCAAAGTGTCTCATAAAACAGCTGGGCACTGTAGTTTTTGGCAAGTGTTCCTCAAACAGGGCAAACAGTGTATTTGTTGGGAGCTATTTTCACCCATGGATTAACACACGTTGGGTGCACTAAAGAGCATTCACAGCATTGACAGGAATAAACTACAGTGTAAGGGTTGACAAAATTATTGATTCTTAGATACTTATTACGATACCACGTGTTTAAAACAATATGACCTCCATAGATTATGCATTCAATCGTGTGGATAGCACTAAAGCTATAAAAAAAAATCAGATTTATGGCATTCTCTCCATCAATGAACCCACCACATGACCGGAGGTGTGTGTTCAGTGACATTCTCTGCACCAGCACTGTGTGCGTGTTGTTGATACAAATTTAAAAATCTTGTGGTTTTTTGCATCAGTTTGTACAGATTTGTATTGACAGTATTTAGTATTTTTTTTATGTTAGTATTGCATTGAATTTTGGTATCATGGCAACCCCATTACAGTGCCTGTGTTTGCCCAGTGCAGCGATGTGGCACATTTATGCATTTTTAAAAAGGACCCATCACCCTAAAATCAAAAATCCATATTTTTCCTCTTACCTGTAGTGCTGTTTATCAGTCTAGATAGTTTTGGTGTGAGTTGCTGAGTGTTCAGCAGATGATGCCAAGTGCCATCAAGTGCCATCTAGTTCCATTATATTTGAGAGAAAGCAGACATTGCCAGGGCCGATATCTGCAACAACCTAGACTGATAAATGGCACTACATGTAAGAGGGAAAATATGTATTTTTAATTTTGGGGTGGATGAAGGTCTACGGCACAAAGAAACAAGTGATGTCAGGACACACAAACAGTTTATTCTAGTGGGATCAATTTATATTTGGTTTTGGTCTTTTCATTAGATTTGTCGATGATAAGAAAATAAAGAATATTACTGTCCTTCTGTTAAAGGTTTAGTGTAGCTATTAAAACAATTCACACAACTCTGGAAAGAAAGCTCTCCTCAAATTTTGCATCAGAGATAAAAGAGGTACAAAGAGCCTCACAAGCCAGGCAAGTCACAGACCATGCAGTCAAGTTATCTCAGTGTGAACTCGCTGCTCTTGTCTGGCTTGTGAGGCTGCATTAAACCTCTGAGTCCTTTAAACTTAACTCACCTCTTACCTGTGAATAAAGTGTTTGCATATATGCCCGTTGACTGTGAATGAACAGTGTGCATCGGCTGCCTCCCAGCCTGGCGTGTTGGTCTGTTTGTCTGTGGGTTTGAAGGTCTTGGCATTTAAACTGTCTGCAGTGCACCTGTTCTCATAGCGAGCATGAGACTGACTGCTAACTGCTTGGAATGACGTGACATGTAACCAATATGCAACTGAGCCTGTAACACACGACACAGTTGTTTGTGATTTCCATGGTGCCGTTTTCATCTGAAACCACACACAGGTCTGTCCGCCATCTTCTCACCATTTTCTCAATTGCATCTTGGTGTTTGTTCAGGATATCTTTGCTCTGCTCTGCTTTCCTAAAAATATTTCCTCTTCCTCTCTCTCCCCCCCAACACTCGCTTATTTCTGGGAATTTTTCTGTCCTTTTTCAATTTCTTTTCCCTCCTTCCTTTTTCTCTCTTCTCCCCCTCCTTGTGTTGTGTCCATCACCCCCTCCTCCCCCTCCCACAGGTATTTAACCCCTCGCTTCAAAACAGAGTTTTATGATGTAACTAAATGGGTAGAAGATGTGAATAGAAACACTCAAGGACCTTACCTTAGGTATTACCTCAGACCATGTCCTGTACCCCACACGCTTGTCTAAAATCCCCCTCACTTTTGGTTTGATTTGTGGCTTGGTCAAGGGAAGTAGCAACTAGCTCCAATCTGGACGTTTAAGAGTAATATCTCAGAGAGTGTTATCGACAGCTGGCATGTTGTGTAGTTTCTCAAAGGGGTTGCTGCTGAGTATTAAAAAAAGTTTTTCTGCTTTACATTATAATATATCCTATTTTATGTCATCCTTCCTTTTAGTTTGAGTGAAGACATTCGTTTCTTTTTGATCAGCTGCTCTTTACTTTGCAGATTTTTTATTTTCATTCTGCAAAAAGAATAACGGCTCTTACTGCCTGTGCTAGTGTGACAGTTCTAACACAGCCATGTTATTCCTAATTTCTCCTTATTCCCTTCTTTGCTTCTCCCCCTCAGCCTCTTGTTCCCTCTGCATGTTGCGTGTTGTTCTGTCAGTAAGTGTCTGTGTGTCCGCGCTGCCTCTCACCCAGTGACCTCACGTGCCTTCGCATCAGTGTGATGTCAGTGCAGAGCCGAGCATTTCGGGCGCTGCGCTGACATCACCACTGTGCTGCTGTGATGAACTGTAGGCCACCACTCTGATCCAAGTGTCCAAGGTCTATAGATAATCACAAGCCACAAGGTTCCCCTGACAAGGAAGCTCATGGGCGCCCTGGCTCTGTAGAGCGCCGGTCCCATGTCATCGACAGTTTCCCTTCTATGAGATAAACGCCACCAAATAGTCAACGAGCACTGTAATCTATAGACCTTCGTTGTGTCCAGGAGCACAGTCCTGCCCTTCTCACTGTTAGTACATCTGCTGGAGGACAAAGAGTGGAGACATGTGGAGGGTCACCTCAAGGAGCTCTGGTTCCAGAAGTAAAACTAGTAGAGTGGAAATTTTTCCCACAAGCTTAGTGACATAACTGACCAGTTACCATCAAATAAATCAGCACAAAGACCTTCTGATGAAATCATCTGCTTAGAAAAAAAATATATAGGCTATATATATTAACCCTGTAAAACCTGGAGTGATATAACTTTTCTTGTGCTGCTTTCAGAGGCCTTTCGCAGGTATTTAAACCTTTGAACCCCTTGGTAAGAAATGTCATAAAAATTGCAAAAAAAAAAAAAAAATTAGAAAATTATTTTAAAAATTATATAAAAAAAGATTTAAAAAATTAATTTTCAAAAAGGAAAAAAGAAAAAAAAAGCTTGCAAAAACTACATTTATGATTATTATTTTATTATTACATTTTAAAATTATGTTACAGAATTATTATAATTTTTAAGCACTCTCTCCAGGTCATTTCCATCATTTTTTTTTCTCTCCTAATTTTCTCTTTTAACTAATTTCTCGTATTTTTGGGGGGTGGGGGCCATTTCTTCTGTTATTGCTCATTGCCTTCCTTCCATGTTTCTAAAATAAATCAAGCCAATCTGCACAGGTTTCCAAAAAAGTGGGGTTAATCCAGGAAAGTCACAAGTAGAGAACAAGACTGGGCACAAATCCCTTTACAAGAATACTGCTTTAAGTAAAAAGCCAATCAGCAAGCTTAAAATCCAGTTGCATTAGGGACTGAGCCTTGTAGAATACAGCAGTGTGATCAGTTAGACTTGTTTGTTGCTGTTTTCATATTGATAGTTACAGCAGTAACAGCATTTTATTATTATACTTTTAACTTTCTTTAAAGATGTACTTTGCAGGATCTTAAAAAGCAGTGAAGTAATCCTTCTCAATTATCACTTATGACCCACTAGAAGTGTGTAGCGGTGTGTTTTTCTTCAGAGACTCTGCCCTCTGCCTGTATTGTCTTATTTTCTTTTTATTGTCTGTGCTCTGGATGTTTATGGGAGTGCGCTCATGCGAGGTTGGGGATTTATACAAAGGTAGCGACCAGGTGCCAGACCATAAACAGGACACATCCAAGAAACAGAGTGCTTAAAAAAGCACATAGAGCTGGGGAACTGCCAGACGAGAGCTCATCTGGTGCTGGCTTTTACTTTCACTGGTGTGCATGTTTACAAGCAGTAACCAGTGATCCTGGTTAGTATACATTTAAATTTTTAACCTAACCATTAACCTTTTAACTTTCTTGGTTCACTGATTCACCAAGTCAGATTCCTGTTCATTGTACATTTAGGGAATAAAGCACCTCTAATTCTGAGTCCAATATAACGTGCAACACACGTAAAAACTGGTTTATTTTCGTGGAGTTTTCTCATTTGAATAAAAAAGGAACTAGAAAGAGGGAAAGCTGTCTGTTGTAAAGATTGTATTTTCCAATACAAGTCTAAGGAGCTTGTGCTTTACTTGAGTATTTCTATTTTTTTTTTCAACTTTGTACCTCTACTCCTCTACTGTACGTCTCAAAGAAAAATACTGTACTTTTTACTTCTCTACATCTATTAAACATAATTGCAAGTTACTTTACTGATTCAGATTATTAATACAAAATATAAACCCATCAATAGATGATGAGATATTGCTATGGATTAAACTACCCCGCACTATATAAAGTAATTTAAATAATTATAATTAAAATAATATAAACATATTCTGAAATGGGCCATGCTGCATTCATTCAATAAGAACTTATTCTTCTGGTACATTAAGTATAATTTGATGATAATACTTTCATATTTTTTACTTAAATAAGATTTTTTTCTACACTGTTGTGTTGTTACTACTTTTACTTAAGTAAAATATCGCAGTACTTCTTCCACTGCTGATGTGTAGCAAATTTATGATTGTTTGTGATCAAGTCAGGTGTAAAAAATTACTTGAGTTTACTATTAGAGCCATGCTAATCTAATGACAAGACCAATAGTGCAGCCTCACCAGTGGCAATATGAAACTATACTTTGACACGGCGGTGCTTTGAGCTAGATGCTACAGTCAGCATGCTTGCAATGGCTGCAGTTTTAGAAGTAGTTATCAAATATGGGATTTTATTAGAAAAGTACATCTGGAGCCAGTGGTCCACCCACTCCCTCCACTACTTTGACCAGTCCAAGTATTTCTGACCACCAATCAGTGGTGATGTAAACAAGCTACTGTACTGTACATGGGGCGGGCTCTCTGTGGCTGTTTCACTGGACAGGAGTTCTTCCTCTGACTTTCTCAGTCTGTTCTCACCCAGCTCCGGTCTGGTCTGCCGTCCCAGTCACCTCACCACACTCACTGCCCCCAGCTGTTCAGGACTACACACTGGCTCCGCAGAAGTTACCTTTAGCAGCATGTGTTTCTTAACAGTGGCTAAAGGTGATTTCCTGCAGACGGTTTGTGTGTCCGATGATGAAGAGAAAGTAATGCTGTGGCAGAGTGAGTTGCAGGAAACTATGACTATGCCCACACCGCAGCTGGGACCTGTGTACTGCTGTGTGCAGAGGTTGCCCCTAAAAGCTTATGTATGTTTTTTAAGAGATTACATGACCTGCCTGTCGCTGTGCTTTTGGTGAATGGCAACAAGAGCTTTTAAGATCAACCTCTCTCTGTAGGAGGGTGAATCATTAGAGCAGCTCAAGGAGAGTGTTGTCCAAAGTCACAGATCTAACATTAGCTCCTGAATCTCGTCTCAGTTACCCATCTGTGTCTTTGGCCAACTTAATCCTGAACCAACGTAAGAGGCAATATTTTAATAATGTCACTTCCTCTTTTCCTCAGGACGCTATCCCCTGCCAAGTCTCCCACTTCCTCTACTGGATCTATTGCATCCAGCAGGAGATACCCGTACCCCATGCCCCCGCTCCCCGATGACCAGAGGAAAGCAAACAGGCAGAGCGCCAGGGCAAGTATCAGGAGCACATTACATCATTCATAGATCCAGTGTGTAGGATTTAGGGGGATATTTTGGCAGAAATGGAATATAATATAAGAAGTATTTTTTCTCTAGTGTGTAATCAACTGAAATAGGGATTGCTTTGTTTTATGTTACCTCAGAATAAGCCGTACATCTACAAAGGGAGCGGGTACTCATCTATAGAGTCCACCATGTTGCGCCACCCTGTTTCTACAGTAGCCTAGAATGGACAAACACAACACTAACTCAAGATAGGGCCATTCGTGTTTTGTGCCGGCCACTGTAATTAGCAACCCCTCCACACAAGCCAAACAGCTTTGGAAAAAAAAAAAAGATTTTTGATATGAAACTGCTTTATTTATTATTTTTATTGGTTTAAATCACTGGGTCCATTTATTGCAAAGAGGTGTCTAGATCATTAGTTATCAGAGAAAAAAGGTGAGCACACATTATTAGGTGCTAGGCTAGCAGCTCATCCGAGCCAAAAAGCATCAGAATAACACTGATTTGTATCACGAAGTTTAAATCACCTGGGGTCTCATTTATAAACATATCATATGAACAAAACGAGGCCTGACAGAGGCGCACGCCACTTCCCACGCAAAAGTTGTGATCTTAAAAACCATGCATACGTACATACATATTTAGTACGGCTCCTACGCAGCTATTAATAAATGAGAGCCCTGGTCCGTTTGTTTTGGAGCTGAAGAGGCCTCTGCGGATAATTCTGCTCCTGGTAAAAACCTCCTTAATGATGAATAATGTAGGAATTCTAACCAGGAGAACCTGACTGCAATGACAATTGTTTTAATTGAGAGACCCCATGGTGGTAGAAAATTACATGCTGTATGTTCAAGACAGAACCAATATAATGTAAATAGGAAGTGATGTGACTGACAAGCAAACAGTGAACTCATGTTAAAATGTCTTTCCTTTAATCATCTCTTCTCTTGTTCTCTCCTCTTTTCTTCTCCTCAGCTGTGGGAGACTTCAATATAACAGCCTCCTTACCCACTCTGTGAAAGACCTCGAGGAACTACACTTGTCTCTCCTTTTCTATGAATGAAAAACACAAAAATGAAACAAAATTGACTCTAAGCGATTTAAGAGAAACAGAGAGAGAGCCCCCCCACTGGAGTGGAAATAGGCAAAGGCGTGTGTGAGTGAGTGTGTACAAGCATCTCCGAGGCCGTCTCTCCAGGCGGCGTCATTCAGTGGATCTCTACAAGACGATGCGGATCGCCAGCGGAGAAACCAGCTCCACATCCACTCCAGACCAGCTGGAGCTCAGACTGAGCTGTTCCTGTCTGCTCAGGCCGCATCTATGGGACTGGGACCCCCCTCCCCCTTCCACTCCGACCCCTCCTTACCTGTCCCAAACCCTTAAACCTCAACACATCCTCCCTTAGCTCGGCTCTCCTCACTTCAACGCCACTGCCCCCTCCCCAAAGAGTTGTTTGGAGCTCCTCTGTTAATGGAGCAGCAGAGCCAGGAGCAGGTCATCGCATCACACTGCATCTCTGGACTTGATGGATCAATTCGACGCACGTGAATCACTGTATGCATGAACCCTGTTTATCATCAACCTCCTCCTACAGAAAAGACGAGAAGAACAGCGGTCTGATGTGAGAGGAAAGCATGCGAGGGGGGCAGTGATTTTATACCTTCTGTAGGCTTAAGACGCTTCCTCTCCACTATAGGTAACCCATATTGTATCACCAGTTATAGCCCATAACCCATGACATGGACCCCACCTGACCCCGCCCTGCTCTTCCTCGCCTCGGTTTGTTTGTGCGTGTGTAAATATGTACAGTAAAAATACACACAGAGTATGTTTTTGCTTTTATTTTGAAAGAGACTGAGACGTCTCTTCCTGCTGTGTTGTGTTGTAGACAGAAGCGGATCTCTGTAGATAAGGGGGCCCCCGCACTGGTTCTTCTGTCTGTGTTTCTATTTTTCGTCCTCTCCTTTTTTTCCTTCCTCCCTCCGGCTTTTTCCTGTGTGACTGTGACCTCTATAGCTTTCTCCATCCACAGCAGAATGTAAAAGTGTTTTTATATTATCTTAGCACTGGTTCTCATCCATCTCTGGGAGAAACACACAGACATCCAGTAATGACTGAGGAAGTATTGATGAAGTTGTTGATGGTGGCACATTAGGAGTGTTGTTGGAAG
This sequence comes from Epinephelus awoara, assembly GCA_035609425.1. Classification (NCBI taxonomy): domain Eukaryota; kingdom Metazoa; phylum Chordata; class Actinopteri; order Perciformes; family Serranidae; genus Epinephelus; species Epinephelus awoara. Next base: position 10,676,411 of record CM069300.1, read on the forward strand.
CGGCTGTTGATGAGTATTATTTAGGAACATTTAATTAGTTTTATGTGCCATTCCTGAGTGGAATGGATGCGATGTGTTTGGTGTAGTTATAGCCCCTTTTTACTCCTGGGGTTTTTCTTTCTTTGAAATTTCCCATCGATGATGTTAAGATGTTTTTCCCCTGATTCTACATTTGAGCCAAGTGTGCTCGTGTTTTCACGACGTGGCAGCACATGAAGTCGCTCGGATGAATGCGAGAATAAGACGTGCAGTTGACGGCCTGACTCGGGCGAGGAATCTGGAAGCTGTGATTGAAATGTGCATTTTGGATTTAGCTGTGATGATTGAGATATTTAGCCTTGTAAATGATTAACTATGCTGTACAGTGCTTGCTGTTTGAGCTTGTGGAGACCAACAGCATGACAGTTCTATAATCAAATTAAGTTATTTCTCTGGTAGGCTGTTTGTGAGACCATCACGGGAAACGAGCATGTCACTGAAAAACTTTTTGCCTCATTGCCTATTTGCTGTTGTCTAAATGGGTTTGTGTACCACAGACTGTCAGCAGAGTCGGGACAATTCACGGCAGGAAGTCGCAGGGTTTAAAAACGACTGAGAACAGATTTTCTTTTGTGCTGACGTCATGCCAGTGTAGCTATTTAAAAAGATAGTTCACCCCCAAATCAAAAACAAATTTTTCCTCTCACATGTACTGCTGTTGATCAGTCTAGGTTGTTTTGGTGTGAGTTGTCGAGTGTTGAAGATATCAACCTTCTCTCCAGTATAATGGAATCATGACCTGGTTACTCAAGATAATCCATAGACCTTGTTGTGAGCAGTTTCACGTAGAATCTACTTTCGTATCACCGCATAGAAGGAGGTGTGCATCTGCTTATGAATGAGAGGCTCGTTCTCGTGACAGCATGAGATGCAAACAATGCTATCATCCTTGGCTGGGCTGTTATGTTTGCTAGCTCAGTGGTGCTATGTGAGCTAGCAGGAGATGCACGCTTCCTTCTGTGTCTGTGTCTGTGTCTGCCCCCTTAAAAGTTGGAGATTCGATTCATTTGTCAGAGACCCCTCATTCAACAGAGATTAACCACAAGCCAAGTGCCATCTAGTTCCATTATATTCAAGAGAAGGCAGATATTAGCTCAACAAGTGGCACGGACACCCCATGTGCAGGGACTCTGTCCTTGCTGCCGCGGCCGTGGGCTCAGTTCCAGCCCATGGCCCTTAGCTGCATTTTGTCCCCCTTTCTCTCCCCTTCACTCTGGATCTGTCCTGTCTAATAAAGGCAGATATATCCAACACTCAACAACCCACACTAAAACAATGTAGTCTGATAAACAGCACTACAGGTAAGAGGAAAAATATGAATTTTTGATTTTGGGGTGAACTGTCCCTTTAAGGTCAATTTTTTTTTTTTTTTTTTGGAGACTAATCCCATAATCCCCCAAAGCAAGTTCTTTGTACAGTTACAACTCATTGTTCTACCTTGTGTAGAAGTTGTTGTCCTTAAGCCTCCTGTCTGTCATTTTACCGTTGTTTAGTTTTGTTGCGGTGTGGGCACTCGTTCATTTGTAATTCATGTATGCATTAGGACTGTATAGGTAATACGATCTTCACAATATTGGACTAATATTGCTACTAGTATCTTTTTTATTAAGTACCTTTGTAATGTTCACTTTTTTCTCAGCGTTATGTACAGCAACGATTCAAACAGTAATTAAGTGCATTATTGTAATTATGTGTGTTGATGAGTTTGAATGGAGACAGTTTTTTGAAACACATTTGTCCCGGGGCCAATAGAAGTGGTCGTTCCTCTGGCATGTGCTCATCTGTATCATATAAGGTTTGGACACACATAATGTTATAAATGAGATCTGTATGGGCTCATGATTTGCCTTCTTACAGAGCTTTCTTCTCTGCTCTGGTCTTCTTTAAGTATTGGTCAGTGTCCAGTGGCCCAGTCTACTTCCTGGGCTACATAAGGCTGCGGAGAGCTACGCCTCAGAGCTCTTGATTTTTAACATCAGAATACTGTGCGAAGACTCTTGTCCTAGTGTCATGGACGCTGCACTCTACTACATTCTGAGGACTCTCCGCTGAGGATGGGACCACGCAGGCTGCAGCGATTTCCCCCCCCAATCCTCCAAACATATCTGCTGCGTCTGCCTGCGCACACGGCTGGACTGACAGATCCTTAACAGGACGACTCTGGCAGAAACGTCCCCACAGATGAGCTGTCTGTCTCTGTCTGGCCAGAGACTTGAATGTATCCGTGTACCACCCAGTCTCAATCATGTGGTCCCATCCTGCCAGACACATCAGCACTCTGCTGCAGGGACCTTGAACCCCCCCACATGTACTAGTTCAAATCTAAATACTGAAGTTGCTGTCATTTTTTTTATTTTTATTTTTTTATTTTGCCTGTATGCTGTACAGACTGATGATGCAAAAATCAATCCCCATATTTTTTTTCCTCTTAATCATTCAGTATTGTAATATATTTAATATAAAATAAAACTTTCATCAACACATCTGTCTATGCTGACATTTCTAATAATTTTAAAAACACTACAGGTATAATGGAAAACTGACTTTATTCATTCTTTGGGATCGGGATGCACAGATCTAACTAGTAGTTCAATCTGGAAGATTTAATGTTATTCACAATTCTCTCTTGATCCCACTCCCACCACTTCCAACAATTTGTCTGACTAAACTTTAAATCTGTTCTCCTCTCTGCTCCTGTCAGCTGTCATTTTAGGCAGAATTGTCGCACCCTCCTCCACCCCATTCACCTCCAGTCACCTTAGCGAGAGCCCAGGACCAGCTCATCAAAAGCCCACTCCTCTTCACACCCAGATCCTCAGCTCCCATCTCATCTCATCTCATTACCACCACCAGCGTCTAGACTCCACAGGGGTGGGGGATCCCTAATCTCCTACGTTTTAACATCACAATGGGATCTAATCGCAAAAGACTTTTAACTTCTATATGTGCGTTCTCTCAGAGCAAGTCTCTCCTGATTGAACTATTAGTAATCTGCATGAAGTCATGGCTGACTAGGTCTTAGGTGCCACAGTAATAATCCCCAGCCTCGTGTTACCTTACAGAAAAATGAGTTCAACAATTCCAAACTTGGAAAAAAAGAGTGTATTGGCAAATATCCAGAGTTGAAGTATCAGAATTAGCGACTGAGGAGAAAAGGCTGGCTCGGATCATCCCACCAAGACAAGCCGATAAAAAAAATAAATACAATCTTAATCTCTGTGAGCACCTGGATGAAACAGAAAAGAAACCAGCTGATAAACACATCCTAGGGTTTGGTGGGTGTTAAAATATTAAAACCGGTTTGTTACTAAGCAAAATACTGAACCAGAATACTGAATTTTACACACTTGATGCAGCAGCCGCCCCCGATTGGAACACGACACTATGTCCCAACAACAAGCAAGTGTCCTACTATCACACCACATCATGTAACATCAGAGCTGAACAAACATAATGTTTAATCATGTCTTCACTGTTTAATACTAATGCAAAACAAGTTGGATTTAGTGCTGTGATGCCACTGGCACAGGTTGCTGATGTAGGCTGCTTTTTAACTAACAAATGCTGGTTCAGCTGGTTTGCATACTGTATAATCAAATTGGTTTCAGGTTGCACATTGGACTGGACAAAACAAAAATCAACCCAACTCTACATTTTGTATTATTTAATTTATCTGGCATTAGATAGAACTTAGTCTGCTGAACCAACATCCTTTCATGGTGGGCATATTAATCCATTACAGTGTATTTTTTCTGAATTAAGATGTACCATGTTGACTGTGGCTTAGATATTGACAACAACCTTTGACCAAACAAGACTTTTCAAACACAGATGAAACTGTGCTGAACCCCAGAAGCCCCAAAACACTGGATGTTTTGGCTGAGACGGTCAAAGAGAAAGTCATCCCCTGTCACTTCTGTGGACAGTTCTTCACTGTATATCACAGGTGTTTCTCAGAGGCTGCTGTTCATCTGCCCCATTATACACTGTAGGTCCGTTTGAATGCTTCATATGTTGTACGTGTTCATCACAAATGCTCTTGCGAGCGGTGCCGCAGTGCCTGCAGTCTGTCATGATGGATGGCTTTTGTTGCCACTGCTGCATCCTCATCAAGTGATTCCCGGATGCAACTTTTCAAGCGGTCGATGCCAAACCCAGTGGCGGCAGAGACAGGAACCACGTGTCTGAAGGTCATGTAGTTCTTGGGTATCATGTCATCAGGCAACAGATCAGAGAACTCTGCAGGAAGGAAAAACAACAGAAAGAAATTTTAACACATAAAAGCCCAAGATGTATTTATTTTCCTGTCAACATGTCAAAGCTGTAAAAATGCTTGTTATTTTTTGTGTCTTGGTTGTCATCATTGAATATGCATGTTTAATGCTGCAATTTTTGGAAAATTGTCCAGTACAGTAACTGGTAACCTTGTTATAACAGCAACTGATCCCAATTTTAAGTCTTTTTCCTCATCTTAACATAGTATAGTATGTCATCAAAAACCATGACAAAAAAGTCATCGAAAGTATGTCGTCCAAAATCATGAAAAAAGTCATAGTATAGTATGTCGTCCAAAATCATGAAAAAAAGTCATAGTATAGTATGTCATCCAAAACCATGAAAAAAAAAGTCGTAGTATAGTATGTCGTCCAAAATCATGAAAAAAAAGTCATAGTATAGTATGTCGTCCAAAACCATGAAAAAAAGTCATAGTATAGTATGTCGTCCAAAATCATGAAAAAAAAGTCATAGTGTAGTATGCCGTCCAAAACCATGAAAAAAAAAGTCGTAGTATAGTATGTTGTCCAAAACCATGAAAAAAAAGTCATAGTATAGTATGTCGTCCAAAATCATGAAAAAAAGTCATAGTATAGCATGTTGTCCAAAACCATGAAAAAAAGTCATAGTATACTATGTCGTCGAAAATCATGAAGAAAGTCATAGTATAGTATGTCGTCCAAAATCATGAGAAAAAGTCATAGTATAGTATGTTGTCCAAAATTATGAAAAGAAGTCATAGTATAGTATGTTGTCCAAAATCATGAAAAAAAGTCATAGTATAGTATGTCGTCCAAAACCATGAGAAAAAGTCATAGTATAGTATGTTGTCCAAAATCATGAAAAAAAGTCATAGTATAGTATGTTGTCCAAAATCATGAAAAAAAGTCATAGTATAGTATGTCGTCCAAAACCATGAGAAAAAGTCATAGTATAGTATGTTGTCCAAAATCATGAAAAAAAGTCATAGTATAGTATGTCGTCCAAAATCATGAAAAAAAAAGTCGTAGTATAGTATGTTGTCCAAAATCATGAAAAAAAGTCATAGTATAGTATGTCGTCCAAAATCATGAAAAAAAGTCATAGTATAGTATGTCGTTCAAATCCTTAAAAAAAAAGTCATAGTATAGTATGTCCTCCGTAATCATGAAAAAATGTCATAGTAATATATGTTGTCCAAAATCATGAGAAAAAGTCATAGTATAGTATGTTGTCCAAAACCATGAAAAAAAAAGTCGTAGTATAGTATGTCGTCCAAAATCATGAAAAAAGTCATAGTATAGTATGTCGTCCAAAACCATGAAAAAAAAAGTCGTAGTATAGTATGTCGTCCAAAATCATGAAAAAAGTCATAGTATAGTATGTCGTCCAAAACCATGAAAAAAAAGTCATAGTATAGTATGTCGTCCAAAATCATGAAAAAAAAAGTCGTAGTATAGTATGTCGTCCAAAACCATGAAAAAAAAGTCATAGTATAGTATGTCGTCCAAAACCATGAAAAAAAGTCATAGTATAGTATGTCGTCCAAAACCATGAAAAAAAGTCATAGTATAGAATGTTGTCCAAAACCATGAAAAAAAGTCATAGTATAGTATGTCGTCCAAAATCATGAAAAAAAAAGTCGTAGTATAGTATGTCGTCCAAAACCATGAAAAAAAAGTCATAGTATAGTATGTCGTCCAAAACCATGAAAAAAAAGTCATAGTATAGTATGTCGTCCAAAACCATGAAAAAAAAGTCGTAGTATAGTATGTTGTCCAAAACCATGAAAAAAAAGTCGTAGTATAGTATGTTGTCCAAAACCATGAAAAAAAGTCATAGTATAGTATGTCGTCCAAAACCATGAAAAAAAAGTCGTAGTATAGTATGTCGTCCAAAACCATGAAAAAAAAGTCATAGTATAGTATGTTGTCCAAAACCATGAAAAAAAGTCATAGTATAGTATGTTGTCCAAAACCATGAAAAAAAAGTCATAGTATAGTATGTCGTCCAAAACCATGAAAAAAAAGTCATAGTATAGTATGTCGTCCAAAACCATGAAAAAAAAAAAAATCGTAGTATAGTATGTCGTCCAAAATCATGAAAAAAAGTCATAGTATAGTATGTCGTCCAAAATCATGAGAAAAAGTCATAGTATAGTATGTTGTCCAAAATTATGAAAAGAAGTCATAGTATAGTATGTTGTCCAAAATCATGAAAAAAAGTCATAGTATAGTATGTCGTTCAAATCCTTAAAAAAAAGTCATAGTATAGTATGTCGTCCAAAATCATGAAAAAAGTCATAGTAAAGTATGTTGTCCAAAATTATGAAAAGAAGTCATAGTATAGTATGTTGTCCAAAATCATGAAAAAAAGTCATAGTATAGTATGTCGTTCAAATCCTTAAAAAAAAGTCATAGTATAGTATGTCGTCCAAAACCATGAAAAAAAAAAAAATCGTAGTATAGTATGTCGTCCAAAATCATGAAAAAAAGTCATAGTATAGTATGTCGTCCAAAATCATGAGAAAAAGTCATAGTATAGTATGTTGTCCAAAATTATGAAAAGAAGTCATAGTATAGTATGTTGTCCAAAATCATGAAAAAAAGTCATAGTATAGTATGTCGTTCAAATCCTTAAAAAAAAGTCATAGTATAGTATGTCGTCCAAAATCATGAGAAAAAGTCATAGTATAGTATGTTGTCCAAAATTATGAAAAGAAGTCATAGTATAGTATGTTGTCCAAAACCATGAAAAAAAGAGTCGTAGTATAGTATGTCGTCCAAAATCATGAAAAAAGTCATAGTATAGTATGTCGTCCAAAACCATGAAAAAAAAAGTCGTAGTATAGTATGTCGTCCAAAATCATGAAAAAAAAGTCGTAGTACAGTATGTCGTCCAAAACCATGAAAAAAAAGTCATAGTATAGTATGTCGTCCAAAACCATGAAAAAAAGTCATAGTATAGTATGTCGTCCAAAATCATGAAAAAAGTCATAGTATAGTATGTCGTCCAAAACCATGAAAAAAAAAGTCGTAGTATAGTATGTCGTCCAAAATCATGAAAAAAGTCATAGTATAGTATGTCGTCCAAAACCATGAAAAAAAAAGTCGTAGTATAGTATGTCGTCCAAAACCATGAAAAAAGTCATAGTATAGTATGTCGTCCAAAACCATGACAAAAAAAGTCATAGTAAAGTATGTCGTCCAAAACCATGAAAAAAAAGTCATAGTATAGTATGTCGTCCAAAACCATGAAAAAAGTCATAGTATAGTATGTCGTCCAAAACCATGAAAAAAAAGTCATAGTATAGTATGTCGTCCAAAACCATGAAAAAAGTCATAGTAAAGTATGTCGTCCAAAACCATGAAAAAAAAGTCATAGTATAGTATGTCGTCCAAAACCATGAAAAAAGTCATAGTATAGTATGTCGTCCAAAACCATGAAAAAAAAAGTCATAGTATAGTATGTCGTCCAAAATCATGAAAAAAGTCATAGTAAAGTATGTCGTCCAAAATCATGAAAAAAGTCATAGTATAGTATGTCGTCCAAAACCATGAAAAAAAAAGTCGTAGTATAGTATGTCGTCCAAAATCATGAAAAAAGTCATAGTATAGTATGTCGTCCAAAACCATGAAAAAAAAAGTCATAGTATAGTATGTCGTCCAAAACCATGAAAAAAAAGTCGTAGTATAGTATGTCGTCCAAAACCATGAAAAAAAAAGTCATAGTATAGTATGTCGTCCAAAACCATGAAAAAAAAAGTCGTAGTATAGTATGTCGTTCAAAACCATGAAAAAAAAAGTCGTAGTATAGTATGTCGTCCAAAACCATGAAAAAAAAGTCATAGTATAGTATGTCGTCCAAACCCATGAAAAAAGTCATAGTATAGTATGTCGTCCAAAACCATGAAAAAGTCATAGTATAGTATGTCGTCCAAAACCATGAAAAAAAAGTCATAGTATAGTATGTCGTCCAAAACCATGAAAAAAAAGTCGTAGTATAGTATGTCGTCCAAACCTATGAAAAAAGTCATAGTATAGTATGTCGTCCAAAATCATGAAAAAAGTCATAGTATAGTATGTCGTCCAAAACCATGAAAAAGTCATAGTATAGTATGTCGTCCAAAACCATGAAAAAAGTCGTAGTATAGTATGTCGTCCAAAACCATGAAAAAAAAAGTCGTAGTATAGTATGTCGTCCAAAATCATGAAAAAAGTCATAGTATAGTATGTCGTCCAAAACCATGAAAAAAAAAGTCATAGTATAGTATGTCGTCCAAAACCATGAAAAAAAAGTCATGGTATAGTATGTCGTCCAAAACCATGAAAAAAAAGTCATAGTATAGTATGTCGTCCAAAACCATGAAAAAAAAGTCATGGTATAGTATGTCGTCCAAAATCATGAAAAAAGTCATAGTATAGTATGTCGTCCAAAACCATGAAAAAAAAAGTCGTAGTATAGTATGTCGTCCAAAATCATGAAAAAAGTCATAGTATAGTATGTCGTCCAAAACCATGAAAAAAAAAGTCATAGTATAGTATGTCGTCCAAAACCATGAAAAAAAAGTCATGGTATAGTATGTCGTCCAAAACCATGAAAAAAAAGTCATAGTATAGTATGTCGTCCAAAACCATGAAAAAAAAGTCATGGTATAGTATGTCGTCCAAAACCATGAAAAAAAAGTCATAGTATAGTATGTCGTCCAAAATCATGAAAAAAAAAGTCATAGTATAGTATGTCGTCCAAAACCATGAAAAAAAAGTCATAGTATAGTATGTCGTCCAAAACCATGAAAAAAAAGTCGTAGTATAGTATGTCGTCCAAAATCATGAAAAAAGTCATAGTATAGTATGTCGTCCAAAACCATGAAAAAAAAAGTCGTAGTATAGTATGTCGTCCAAAATCATGAAAAAAGTCATAGTATAGTATGTCGTCCAAAACCATGAAAAAAAAGTCATAGTATAGTATGTCGTCCAAAACCATGAAAAAAAAGTCGTAGTATAGTATGTCGTCCAAAACCATGAAAAAAAAAGTCATAGTATAGTATGTCGTCCAAAACCATGAAAAAAAAGTCGTAGTATGGTATGTCGTCCAAAACCATGAAAAAAAAAGTCGTAGTATAGTATGTCGTCCAAAACCATGAAAAAAAAGTCATAGTATAGTATGTCGTCCAAAACCATGAAAAAAGTCATAGTATAGTATGTCGTCCAAACCCATGAAAAAAGTCATAGTATAGTATGTCGTCCAAAACCATGAAAAAAGTCATAGTATAGTATGTCGTCCAAAACCATGAAAAAAAAGTCATAGTATAGTATGTCGTCCAAAACCATGAAAAAAAAGTCATAGTAAAGTATGTTGTCCAAAACCATGAAAAAAAGTCATAGTATAGTATGTCGTCGAAAACCATGAAAAAAAGTCATAGTAGAGTATGTCGTCGAAAACCATGAAAAAAAGGTCATAGTATAGTATGTCGTCCAAAACCATGAAAAAAAAGTCATAGTAGAGTATGTCGTCCAAACCCATGAAAAAAGTCATAGTATAGTATGTCGTCCAAAACCATGAAAAAAAGTCATAGTATAGTATGTCGTCCAAAACCATGAAAAAAAATCGTAGTATAGTATGTCGTCCAAAATCATGAAAAAAAGTCATAGTATAGTATGTCGTCCAAAATCATGAAAAAAAAAGTCGTAGTATAGTATGTCGTCCAAAACCATGAAAAAAAGTCATAGTATAGTATGTCGTCCAAAACCATGAAAAAAAGTCATAGTATAGTATGTCGTCCAAAACCATGAAAAAAAGTCATAGTATAGTATGTCGTCCAAAACCATGAAAAAAAGTCATAGTATAGTATGTCGTCCAAAACCATGAAAAAAAAGTCATAGTATAGTATGTCGTCCAAAACCATGAAAAAAAGTCATAGTATAGTATGTCGTCCAAAACCATGAAAAAAAGTCATAGTATAGTATGTCGTCCAAAACCATGAAAAAAAGTCATAGTATAGTATGTCGTCCAAAACCATGAAAAAAAAGTCGTAGTATAGTATGTCGTCCAAAACCATGAAAAAAAGTCATAGTATAGTATGTCGTCCAAAACCATGAAAAAAAAGTCATAGTATAGTATGTCGTCCAAAACCATGAAAAAAAAAGTCATAGTATAGTATGTTGTCCAAAACCATGAAAAAAAGTCATAGTATAGTATGTTGTCCAAAACCATGAAAAAAAAGTCATAGTATAGTATGTCGTCCAAAACCATGAAAAAAGTCATAGTATAGTATGTCGTCCAAAACCATGAAAAAAAGTCATAGTATAGTATGTCGTCCAAAACCATGAAAAAAAGTCATAGTATAGTATGTCGTCCAAAACCATGAAAAAAAAGTCGTAGTATAGTATGTTGTCCAAAACCATGAAAAAAAGTCATAGTATAGTATGTTGTCCAAAACCATGAAAAAAAAGTCATAGTATAGTATGTCGTCCAAAACCATGAAAAAAGTCATAGTATAGTATGTCGTCCAAAACCATGAAAAAAAGTCATAGTATAGTATGTCGTCCAAAACCATGAAAAAAAAAAATCGTAGTATAGTATGTTGTCCAAAACCATGAAAAAAAAAGTCGTAGTATAGTATGTCGTCCAAAATCATGAAAAAAGTCATAGTATAGTATGTCGTCCAAAATCATGAAAAAAGTCATAGTATAGTATGTCGTCCAAAACCATGAAAAAAAAGTTGTAGTATAGTATGTCGTCCAAAATCATGAAAAAAAGTCATAGTATAGTATGTTGTTCAAAATCATGATAAAAAGTCATAGTATAGTATGTTGTTCAAATCCTTAAAAAAAAAAGTCATAGTATAGTATGTCGTCCAAAACCACGAAAAAAGTCATATTGCGTACCATATGATGTTTTGGATGCCATATGGTATGGCATCCAAAACGGCATAAAAAAGTCACAGTATAGTATGACATCTGAGTCATAGTAAAGTATGGCATCCAAAATGGCACAGAAAAGTCATCGTATAGTATGACGTCAAAAACTGCATAAAAATGTCACTGTATAGTATGGCATACAAAATGTCATAAAAGCGTCTTAACATTAATATGGCAACCAAAAGGGCATAAAAACAATAAAGTATAATATGGCGTTCACAATGGCATAAAAACGTCACAGTTTAGTACGGCATCCAAAAGGGCATAAAAAAGTAACCAATTCAGTACCTGACCAAATGTTGGAAATTTGTGCCAAATATGGACTCCCTTGAGGTGTTCTTGAGATGGCATTTACAAGGGTGGGACATATGGACGGATGGACAACCCACAAACATAATGCCTCTGACCACAGCTATGCCCAGTGCAGAGGCATAAAAACAACAAAGAAAGCATCAAATTTACCATCTGGGTTTTTTAGTTGCTCCTCCAGCTCTGCTAGATTGTCCTCAGCATCTGGTAGATCCATCTTATTCACCACCAATAAAGCCGGCTTTGATACAAGCTCCTCTTTGTACAACTCCAATTCCTGGAGGCCAAGGTGAGAGAGGAGGAGGAGGAGGAGGAGATGAAGAAGATGGTGGATGAGTCAATGATGGGACACTTTACAACTAAAAATGAATTATAAAGATCTTTCAAGACATCAGTCTCACCTTGGTGAGGAGTTGAACAGCTTCAAAGGCCGACCTAAACGGTGTCTTACTTGCCAGCTGGAAACCACAAACATCCACCTGCAGCCAGACAGATCACAACTAAATCAAACTCCATCATCATTAGCTGGTTTTTCTGACCACAGTCAATCATGATGAAAATGTTAGCTACGCACCACAAACAGAAGCTGCCTGGTCCTCTCCACATGTTTCAGGAACTTGTGGCCCATGCCTTTGTTCATGTGAGCTCCCTCAATTAGGCCTGGGAGATCAGCAACAGAAATCTACCGAAAATAACGAGAACACCACTCAATGAGAGGAAACAAATAAAAAGGAAACCGGTTCAACAGACAGTTAAAGGACATTACACCATCATGCATTCTCATACCTGCTTGTAATCTTTATACATCACTTTGCCGATCTCAGGCCTCAAAGTTGTGACTGTGAAATAATAAAGATTTTAGAAATGGCACTAAAAAAGCACAGAATATTGACTTGAAGAATGATTTAACTCAGACAGAACACCTCTGTACATGTGTGCAGTATGATGTACTTACAAGCATAGTTAGCAATCTGAGGTGTGGCATTAGACATGGTGGTCAGGAGAGAGGACTTTCCAGCATTTGGGAACCTGATGAAGAGTCAACACCACATATTTAAAGGAAGAGATCGTGTACATTCTTTTCCCTGTTTTTTAAATGCAAACTTCCACTCAGCTGTTGGCAAAAAGTGGAGATGTAGGTTACAAACCTCCCTCAACACACACAAGCGCGCAGCTCTCTAACAGGGAAAGCATTGTTATATTGCCCTCTTCAAAACCACCACACTCCTTTGACCATAACACTAGTTTTACTTCACAGCACACAGGAGCTGCTGGTCTCCCGTTGCCTCGATCGTTTAGTTTGTGTTATATTGTGACTTTAATTTACAAACTAATATAGTGTTCACAGCAGTACATGAGTTTAAATGGGTTTATAATATGTAGCAGAAAATTACATCAGATCATGTTGCAAAATGGTTTCAGAAGGGCTTTGGAAAATAGTATTTTGATGCTGAATCATACATACTTAGAGTATTAGTTTTCTCATTTGAAAACCTAAGTAACACTACTGGGAGGCTACAAAATGAAATGAAAACTAATAAATAAATAAATAAAACAAATTATGGAGTTACCCTTGAAGAGAAATATTTGTTACAATTTAAGTCTCAGGTAAATGAACCAAACTGTTAATGTGTGTGTCTGCTCTCACCCTACAAGGCCCAGGTCAGCGATTAGTTTGAGGTCCAGCCTTATATGTTTGTTCTCGCCCTTTCTGGGCTCAAACCCAGAGCGGAAGGAGCCGCCGGTACCTCCTTTCGCCACCATCAGACGATCACCCTCAGTGTTCAGGTCACCTTGAGGGAAGGAGTATTGAAAAAATATGAGGTTTGGGTGTGCTACTCACATTTGATTACTGATATATTGTTGCTGCTACAAGAGATTGCTGCTAAACGGAATTTTGTTGTATATTTTTGTACAATGACAGTAAAGCTTCTTCTTCTTCTGTTCTGTCCCACACATGATGAACATACAACCTCACAGCAAAGTAAGAGCTCTATTAGAAAACTGTACCACACACTATTTTGACCATGCATTGTGCAAAATGAGGGAGGTATTAAAAAAGATGTTTGATATACCAATTACTTTGCCATCATCAGTGGTGACTGTGATACCAACTGGAACCAAGATCTCCTTATCATTCCCCTTGTCTCCTTTCAGCGCTCGGACACTGTCGATAAATAACATTCACACACACTAAATACAGAGAAACATAACTCATCAGCTTATGTCAGTGATTGATGAATGATAGCCAGAAATATTTATAATAATAATGACTGGTTGTATCTGTAGGAACAAACCTGCTGTTGACTCCTGTTCCACCGACAAAACGCTTCTCAGGGTACTTATCCTTGATCCTCTTCAAGGTCACGTTCTTTGAAGCCACCACCCAAACATCTCCCCCGCTTCCTCCCCGTCCCCCTAAACGGGGTAGACCCATGCCCCCGCTGCCTCCACGGATATACAGACGGAGGTTGTCCACAAAGTTTCCATACTGCAGGACAAAGACAAGAGACATAACAGTGATGAGATTCAAAATGTATGCAAGTGCCTCTGGTGATAAACAGGTGAGTCAAGTCTGGAGCTGCCTCACTGACTCAGGTAACCTAAACTAATAAAGTGTTTGATTTACAAATATTTACTGACATGTGGCAGCAGCATGAGACAGAGATGGCTGGGAGAAAGTTTCAAACAGAAACTTAAAAGTACAAGCTTCTTATACTAGCAATCATTTTATTTTTATTTGAAAAGGACAATGCAGTCTAACATAGTTCCAAGCTGACTGTCCAAATTTAGATTTATGATATGATATTTTACAGTTGCCATTCATGCTGCTCATTGTTACTCTATTACTGTCTTGTCTTTGGATAAATCTGCAAAGAGGCTGTGGAGCTAGACTGTTGATACATCCGAAGACTAATTTCAGGAAACATAAGTTAATGAAGCTGCCAAAGCTTAAAAGACTGTATGTCTTTTTTTTTTAAATACAATATGCAGCATTCAGTTATTCTATTTATAATAATTATAAGTATTGACTGTATTGGTTTGATAGCAAAAAATATCTGGTCACCTGTCCTGGACCCTTGCAATTTTACTCTCTTTACATGTGTGTCACCCTTAAGAGTTTGTAAATGAGTGATTCAATGCCCTCCTTCTCATTATGTCAAATAGACTTTATGTTGCTTGACTATATAAGAGTTCACTGGAGCTTTCAATTGTACCTTGGTATCTATATTTGCTGCTGCTGCTGCTGCTTGTACATTTGTTAATTGTACTTTTACAGTTTTTATATATTTAATATTGCTTTCATTTTGTACTTACATTGGTTAGAGTTTTGTTTTAACGTGTAACTCAATAGTCATCCGACATTAACACCACATTAACATCATATATTAAAAGGAGGCAAACACACCAAGACATCACACACACCAAGTTAGTCAATGCTTATGTTTTGATAGCAGTTAGCATGTCACACAGCTAGCTTGCCGACCAATGTCAACATCACAGTTCTTAGTAAACAAAATCTGTTGACTTGTTTCCATGACATTGAAATCATGTCTGCTACAGTTCTTACCTTCCGGAAGCAGATTCTGCTGAAGTGGACCATCCTCAGTGGCGTTTATTGCCACTTTCTGTGTTGTTGACAAAGCTAACGGCTAGTTGACATGTGCATGTAGGAAGGAACGGAAGCGGTGGGTTCCTCTCAGCTGATTGGATCATGAGACAAAGAGGCGGGACTCCGCGGGGTTGAGTGACAGCTCCGTTTATTTATGACCTAATATCACCCAATACATCATATTTTGCTCTTTTCTACTCTTTACTTGTTTCGTTGCTTTGTAGTTTTTTATGTTTGTTTTTTACTGATACTTATTGCTCTCCACCACCCTCTTATCTTATGTAATATGTTAAATATACGGCTAAATTGTGCATTTCAGCTACCAGAATGAAATAAATGTGCTTTAAAGTTGTGAAACATCAGAATGATCAGGTGGAAAATGTATCACAAATGCTTGGTGCTTACCTCCCATCATGATCCAAATGTAATCTACTCATGAACATAATGTTCAGTTCAAAATCAATGGTCCACAGTGTGTGTTGCCTTCATGTCCAATATGGAAGAACCCATTGTCCACATTGTTCCCTTTCACTTTGACATTTTATTTATTTATTTATTTTTTGCTGTATAATTATTTTAAAGATTATGCATGACTTATATGTTTAAATCAACATTTAAAAAGAAATCTCATGTACCCCTGCAATATTCAAATTAGCCCTGGGGGTACACATTGTCGCTTTGTGAAGAAACCTGTGATTTACACTGCTACAAAATATTTAAAAAGTCACTTTCAGTTATGTGAGAGTGAGCAGCAGTGAGCGATGGTGTGTGAATGCAGTTAATTGTCATGTTGCTTTGTTTAAGATTCGCAATGCCAAATTGAAAACCAGACCACTCTAACATTACAATAGGACACTGTGTAAAATATTTAAGAAAATCAGCACTTTGTATTTTCCTAATGCAGAGCCAATTAGCTGTAAAAGATATCAAAAGTGTGTAACTCCTTTTAACACCGGCCTAAAGTATTCTTTGCAAATTGTGTGTAGAAGTAAAATGGGTATTGGAGGAAAGACCCTGACTCACAAGGAGTGGGAAAGTCATAACATCAGGAAATTGGACAAACTGTAAAGCAGGAGAGAATAATGACACTCAGTGAAATTAAAGCTAATTTTAATCTTAATGAATTACGTTTTCTCAGTATTTACAATTGAAATCCATATTGCAGAAGCTCATGTCTCAAGGCTCTACATTACCCTTAGATAAAGATAAATTAAGATAGACTGTAACAACCAGAGGCACGGTATCCAAACTTTAGACTTATTTCACTCTGTAGTAATACAGATAAACTTAAATGACAATATGAATGTGATCTGGGTGAACACCTGCCACTTGAACAATGGGACATTATAATACAACAAACTATTCATCAAAATCTGTCAGTGATAAACTTATACAGATGAAGATTTTGCACTGAACATATATAACTAAAATGAATCACAATCCATCAGACATATGCTGACATGGCTGTGGAAAGAGAGGATCCTTGACACTTATATTAAGGCACTGCCCAGAAATAAGAAAATTGTGGGAAGGAGTCCAAAATATGTTACGTTCAGTGCTAAATGTGGCTGTACCACCATGCCCACGAGTGTGTTTGTTGGGGATTAAAGTGGATGGTGTAAAATCTGGAGTAATACAACGTCTGTTAACACTGGCATTCCTTTCTGTAAAAAGGATCATTCTGATGAGCTGGAAACTAAATTGTTTTTGTTTAAATAACTGGCTGAAGGATTTCCTAGATTTAATAATGGTGGCGTGTTCAGCCTCATGTTTTGTTCAGTATTGTGTTGTGTTTGTGTGGTGTCTGTGTTAAATCTTCATAGTATCATTAAAATGTTAAAAAAAAAAAAGGTCCACAATATGTGTGTTTCACTGTAACCTGTATTTAAAGCAACATAACATAAATCAGGACATACAGTAGTTTCAGCAAACAACAGGCATTTTAACATTTTAAAGTACATTAAGACAATTAGAAAAACAGAGGGCGACTGGATGAAAGATTAGACTTGTACAATGAGCATTGTACTTCTATGGATCACAAGCTGAAACACTCAAAGCACTTCGCAAATAAATTTTTTTTAAATAGGTCATTCAGTTCAAGTCAGACAAGCTGTTAACCTCATTATGGGAAACTGCATCATGGTTAAATAACATTGCAGCCACTATAAATAATTCAAGCTGAGTGACACAGTTTTTCTGTAAAAGACAAATCACATTTTTTGATCAATTCTACACTTTTCACTGACCTCTGACCTGATCATTGGCAGATAAACATGCTCACTTCAGTCAGTCTTTGCCCTATCTGGCACATAAGGTGGGCTCATATACAAATGTACTGTATGATCATTATCTTTTAAGGTTTATAAATTAATAAACAGCAGCACTGCCAAACACACACACACACACACACACAAAAAAAACTGGCACTAATACATTGGTTTGCATTATACTGTAAGATATTCCTGTCATTTTTTACATCCATCTATATCAGTTACACATTCAGTTGGTGTGAAGACAAAAAGGCGCAAACATTTTATGTTCATTCACACATTAACACTAAAAATTTCAACACAATATAATTCTTCAGCACAATCACCAGGAAACAATGCTGACGTACGTTTCTGTAAACCACAAACACGTTACATTTGCATGTTTCATATATATCATATAAATGTTTTTAAAGTGACGTATTATCAGCTGACTGGAGGGAAGGTGGATGGCGTGTCACCTTAGCGCAACATCTGCCAAGCTGCAGACCATTGTTCAAGACCAACAGACGACAAAACCTGTTATGATTTATTGAGACATTGCTGTTCTCACCAGCTTTTTAGCCATCAGATGTTTTGTCGCTGTTTTTTCAGTGGCTCTCGAGACACGAGACAACATTGTTTTTTCTGTCGCGATAGTGCCCCACAAACCAGGTGGTTGAAGCCAATGGCTCCCAACTGGTCCGGCCACTGGGTCCAGATTTCTCCTTAGTCATTAGTTCAAAGTCTACACAGTTACATACATTCAGCGTTATACTTGTGTTTGGCCGTGTCGTAGAGCTAGTTTGCTGTCAATGGAATGGACCATTGACCCACTTTTGGGCCGCGACCCATCAGTTGGAAACCACTGATTTAAGCCAAAACATGATTGTTTCTTAACCATAACCTAGTGGTGTTAACCCAACGCATTCTCACTGTGATCTTGTCACATATTGACATACTTTGTCATGGACCCTCCAGGTCCAGATATGAAGTGCAAGGTACCCTGGGTGTGTTGGTTGTTGACATTCTGGGACACTGTGTCAAGTTCTGCCTGTATACATGTATTCTCATCTTTCAAAATACACTTGTTTTCACAGGAAATTGAACGTTTACATGCAGTCTCTTTTCAAAATAAATGCACTGGGTCGGTACAACACCTCAAACTGCCAATTAGTAGTCTTACATGAATGCATTGAGTAGTGGGGGCATTATTTGATAGGGTGGTATTGGACCATCAAAATATGCTACCCCTGAAATATTGATTAAAAATGTTAAAATGATATGTCTAAATATGCTGCCATTAATCCTACAGTGGCAGTGAGGTGATTAGTCTTACAAAATGGGACACCCCCCAACACCACTCTAAATGCGAGACAAAGGTCTGAAAAGGGCATCGTGAAAGACAAAAAGCATTAATAACAACTAGAAAGGCAGGGAATTTAAACATGCACCTTCAGCACGTGAATAAGGAAGACAGCGTGGAGCCCACTCAGTGAGCAGCAGAGTGTCGGCGGCGCTGTGAGGATGCTGAGCTCAGAGATGCTCTGATCTTCCGGCTCTCTTCTGTCTCCGTGAGCGCGCGCACGCGTGCCGGTGCAGAGATGCGCATGTGACGACAAAAGCAAACGCAGCACACCGGGTTCTCTCTCACACACACATACACACACAGTCTCTACCATCAAGACCCAGACAAGATCTACCTCCCAGGCGACATTTACAGGCTGGTCAGACCTGAATAAACCAGGTCTGCGCGGATTTAACAGCACGGAGGTGAGTGTGTGTGCGCGCGTCTGTGTGTGTGTCTGTGTGTGTGCGTGAGATGACGAGAGAGAGGTTGGCTTATTATCTCATGCAAGAGCCCGGACAGTCGGATAGGTCCTCCCACCGGTGTCTGCCTATTTATACGGTTAGAAACGCAGCCAGGGGTCGTGATAACAGGACGCGACTGGGACATAAAGACATTCATCACAGCGCGGTAAGAGATCCCGTTCTTGGCCGAGTGTTGCGGATGCCCGTGAGTGTGTGTTTGACCTAAATTATGCAATGATGGTGACATAGCCGCTTGTCGCATGTGCTCCTTGTGCCTTATTGGATGCAGGCAGCAAGGACCGCTGCTCGGAGTCAGCAGGAGTGTATGGTGGGAGGTTTGAGCCCATGAGGATGATGTGTGTGATGGTGTAACAGACTGCATCATCCAGTAGCGTGTGCTGCAGCAAAATACACACACACACACACACACACACACGCACACACGCTCACATATATATCTATAGACAGTGCTGGTTTCAAGTTAACCTAATTTTGTAACTGACCTGCAGGCTCCGTGCAAATGAAGTTGCAGAGATGTGGGCCTGTGGAAAAACGCACCTTTCAAACAGAGCCTGTACTGAGAATAAAAAAAAGAGCCTAATTGAGACGCATTATTTTCAAGCATGGTGCTCAAATTCACCACAAAAAGGCTTTTGTTATTCTGCAGACCACACTGGAGATTCGAAGTGTAACATTAAGTGTCATTTGTTTGCCATGTGTAGCCCCTAATACACAGTACACTATGTTCTGGAAAAGTATGGTGCGTCCTGTCCACTCATGCTGCACAACGTGCACATGTAGGCGCATAAAAGGGCAGCAGGCCAGTACAACAAACCAAAAACTAGCAACGATAATGAAGTCTAATATCACTTGTTAGCTGTGGCTATAGGTAAAGCAGTTTGGATGATCTGCAACTGTAACCGTATTTTTATTATTATTTTGAAGTGTATTAAATGTAAAAAAAAAAAAAAAAAAAAAAGAAGAAGAAGAAGAAAAACTGTAAATAAAGCACACAGACTAATGCTGTTTATTTACTCTTGCATTTGTTGCCATAATCTCACAAATAAAATATAAAACTGCAACAGCAGTACAGCACTGTTGTTACATCAGGTAATATTTACATCTTTCAATGGCACTTAATACAACATCAGTAACTACACTATGACAGCACATACTATAACATTTTTTTAATTTTTCAAACATGCTATGACTTTTAAAAAAGTTAGACATACTATAATATGACTTTTCTTTTTACTTTTTAAGTACATACTATGATTTTTTTTAAACTTTTTAAGACATACAATATTGTTTTCAGTTTTTAAAGATTTACAATAATATCATTATTTTGAGATTTTTTAAATAATAATAAATAAATAAAACTATGATATGACTTATTTCAAATCCTTTTTTGTTTTTAAGACTTATATAATATGTTTTTAAAACTTAGACAATATGACTTAAAAAAGACATACTATAATGACGTTTTTTTAAAAAAATAATGTGACTTTAAAAAAAAGATTAAGACATCCTATATGATTTTTTAAAAACTTTAAGACATACTACAATGTGACTTTGAAAATTTTTTTTAAGACATTAAATAATGACTTTAAAAAAAACCTTATTTAAAGACATACTTTAAATTTTTTTATTACATTTTCAAGACATACTATAATATGACTTTTTAAAAATCCTTTTTAGTATGACCTTTTTTGAGAAATTTTTTAAAGACACATTATACAGACATTTTATATACTCAAAACTATAAACTTTTTTTTTTTACTTTGGAGTTTAAATAAATAGAAAAAAATACAGTAAATGAAGCACATACACTCATTATTCACTCTTGCATATATCATCTTAAAAAAAATTAAATTGTGTTGTGAAACATGATGTAACAGCATTACAGCGCTGTTGTTGCATCATGCAATATTTACATCTGTCAAAAGCACTTGACGCAACAACAGTAACTGATGCACACGATAATAATCCTACTGAGGCTGATAGAGACGAGATGCAGGTTCAGGGGACTGAATAACAACCTAAACAGACATTAAATAACATACTACTGTGTGAATAAATATTCTTGCTCCATTCGCTGATTAAGACAGATGGGGTTCAAAGCTCCTCCTCAACAAAAGCAATAAGACCTTTAAGTGTGGATCAATACATACTGTTCTCATACTGTTCATCGGTGTAAAATGTTGACACATAATCTTAAATAAGAATACATTTTTGCAGATTAGATCAGATCCCCTGAAACGTACTCACATCAAAGGGCTCATTCTAGTATGCACTGATTTAAAAGGTCTGGAAAGTGAAAGTTTAAGAAAAAAAAAAAACTGTTACGTAAAGACTGTTTAAACACTGTGGGGGTTGTCAAATTGCCCAGTGACATGGAAATACCAGTATCAGCTTGCCAACTGGGGGCACGACGTTCTCCAAACAGGGCAGGCAATGTGTGGAATCCCAGTGCTTTCAGTGAAAAGGGTAAACAAGCCAGTGACCAAAGACAACCGGTTACAGACACAGGTCAGACAGGGGGAGAGGGGTGGGGGTGGGGGGGTGAAATGAGGTGGACCGTATTGGCAACAGGGAGACATGGAAGTTTTAAGGGAAGTGAGCCAGAGTTTTGGGATGTAAGACAAAGGCGGTGTGGGCAGTGTTTGGGTTTTTTATGAAACTGGGGCAAGTGGGCACTGTTGGCTGTAGCTGGTGGGTAATGTTTTGGCGGGAGTGGCTGTGAATGTGTGAGTGTATGTGTGTGTGTGTGTGTGTGTGTGTGGGGTGGGTGGCTGTGAGAGGAGGAGCTCTGTCAGCATGCCAGGTCCACATTCTCACCCTGCTGCTGTTGAAAGGGGCGGTAAAGACATAAACAGGCCCAGTGGGATTAGGGCCCACTCGGAGAAGTGATCAGGGGGGATTTGCTGCCCGGCGGGCACACAATGGCACTGTCCCGTAACACACAAACACACACTACACATGCTCAACGGCAACGTTTCACAACAGACCCAAGCCTACACAAATCTGATTAGAACTCCCTTTTGTTTGGGAAGCGGCACCGGGGTTAACAGAGGCTAGCCTCGCCGCAGGCCATGTTTGATAGGACAGGGGGTCTGTGGACGTTGGCGGGACGGCATAGAGAAAAGCTGGGGGCTCGTTGTGTTGTGGCGGGGTGTTTCCACGTGTGTGAAGCCCCAGACAGACAGGGAGGGTTGTGGCTGTGTGTGTGGAAGCACAATAACAGGATGAATAATGTTTTTTTCCCCCGTTCAGTGTGTGTGTGTGTCAGCTGATGATGGAGGATAGAGACAGGATCTAAGCAAACATGAGAGAACAACAACATTGGCAGACACAAAGACAGCAAGCCAGTTTGAACCTGTTCAAATAATCTGACCCAGAAACATGGAAGCAGTGAGAGGGGAGACAAAGCACAAACGGGCCTCTGCTTTTAGTTGAACATCGAATGGACGGCTGCAGAAATGTCTGGAACTTTCTTCATATTTCTGTCGTTCTTCCTCAGTGCCGGCTCTGGCCCAGGCTCCAGCCATGCCTCTTCTGGAAGAGACCACTCTGCGACAAGAGCACCCACCCACTGTCCCCGTGGTCATCATTGGTAAACACTTTGCTCCTAACCTCCTGACCTTTAATGATTTAATTTTGGCCCTAATCCTACATTTTAACAGAGGTGTGGATTCAACTCACATGACTTGGACTCAAGTCACAAATTCGATGACTCGACTTGACAAAATAAACAAAGACTTGTAACTGAACTTGAACTTTTACACCAATGGTTCATGACTTTATTTGGACTGAGCCTTTTGAACTGAAAATAGTCGATACCCTCCCCAAAGCCCAAAGATTAAAAAGTATGCAGGAAGTTCCAGGAGAGAAACATGAAGAACCATGAAAAAATTATACCAATGTCGTCTGCGTACAAAAACTACATGTCAATAAATAAAAAACGAATTGTAATATGCAAAGTTAACAAAACAAACTTACACCGCAGTGAACAACAACACAAACAATTATCAACCCATTCTGCAAAAGAGCTCAATGGCCAGTAAAACAGTCTTACCTCATCTGTTCGTCCTGATCTCATGCTCTCTTTACATTAGCTGTCTATTTGTTTTCCTCACGGGCCTACTGAATGTGCAAAATCAGCCAAAAAAAGGATACAAGGGCCAACTAGTGCCACTGGTGCAGGAAACACAGCAAAAACTAAGGAAACAGCTCACCGATTGCCTGACATTGACTGACATCTGACCACTGACTTGATGTGTCAGGGCCCTAAGACCCTAAGACTTGGAACTTGAGCACCAGAACTTAACTTAGTCATGACTTGCAAAACAATGACTTGGTCCCACCTCTGCATTTTTATCTTAAAAGCAACATGTAATGCTGTGTGCTAATTTCTGATGCTGATCCAACTGTTTCCAAAACCTGCGTCTGTTTTTAGGCAACGGCCCATCAGGTATCTGTCTGTCCTACATGCTGAGTGGATACAAGCCCTACCTTGATACAACAACTGTCCACCCAAACCCCATACTGTACAGGAAACTGCAGGAGACCAAGCACCTGTCCATCACTGAACAGGTAGGTACACTTATGAATTCCTGGCACATGTAGACACGATCACAGTTGCACATCTGTGTCATGATAGGGACTCTTTTGCAGGATCTGGAATATTTGAGCGAAGGTCTCGAGGGGAGATCGAGGAACCCTGTGGCTGTCCTTTTTGACACACTTCTACACCCCAATGCTGACTTTGGCTACGAGTTCCCTCCTGTCCTTCAGTGGAGGAGGGACAAGCAGCAGCACATCCCACATCTGGTGCTCGGGAGGGCAACACCTGGAGGTGCTTGGCATGTAAGATACAAGGTTTAGTCTTCCACGTGTTTGTAATGATCCATATATTCGCGTCAGATACCATGCAGCATGAAACGCACTGGGCAACAGCATATTTTGACGCTCTGAGCAAGTACTGTCATATTAAAACCGAGAGTCCACACAGGGTGGGTTGGAGGAGGGGTCAAACAAACTCAAGCTTTTCACCTGGGAGACCACTGTTTTTGTCTGATGTGAAACCAAAAGTCAATCCAGTCCTTTTAAAACAACTTAATGCACTTGTCAGTTGCTCTTTCTGAGGTTTCTCCAATTTTCTTTCCAATTAAAGAGTTTTTATTCTTTATCCACTGTGAGGGTACAAGTACGGAGAGTATCGTATCTTGTAAAGCCCTCTGAAGCAAACTGGGATTTGTGAGGCTGGTCTATACAAATAAAACTGAACTAAATTTAAGTGCTGGTATGTGTAGAAAACTACTCTAGTTGTGTTGCATGACGTTACATTAGAACACATTCTCACTCCGACCTCGTCACATACTGATGTTTGGTCATGGACTTTCCACGTCCACATTCAACGTGCAAGGTACCCTGGGTGCGTTGGTTGTTGATGTTCTGGGACACCGTGTCAAGTTCTGCTTGTTACATGTATTGTTTTCTTTCAAGATACACTTAACATGCAGTCTAAAAGACAAAATGATTGTAATGAACGTCCCTGAACATCCAAAACTGATGCTTGAGGGGTATCTAGAGAGTCATAGTTTGGCATGCAGGGCCACTGATGAAGTGTTGATATTTGACAAGTTGGGAGTGAGGATGTGTTGTATTGTCAGTCAGTCGTTTTGTTTTTAACCGTCTCAGACGTTGCTTTTTCCTCTACGCTTCTTCTCTCCTCAGGCAATGGAAGGCTCCATGCTGACTATCAGTCTTGGTATCTGGATGGAGCTTCCCGGTGTTAACTATAGAGACTTGACAAACGGGAAACGCAGGTACTGAGAGAGGACAACGTAAACATCAAAGACATGGCTCAAGCCTCAGTTTAATTCTGTGCCACCTCTTTTCTCACCGTCTCTCCTCTCTCTAGGGATGTAACCAGTGACAGAGCCACCCCAGAGGAGATATCATCCTATTATCGTAACTATGTGAAGCTAAAGGGCCTCCAAAAGAATTTTGTTGACAACACCTACGTGACCTCTGTCCAGAAACTCAGCCGGGGGCACGAGGGGGAAGGTCTGGAGAATGGGCACACTGATCAAGGAGATGGAGGGGTGGTAGATGGTGGGAATGAAGGCTTTGAGGTAAATGGAGTTGAGTGTCTCAACAAGGGAGGAGGGGGGGCTCTCTGGGAGGTTAGGGGATACCAGCAGGTGCAGAACGACACTCATGTTCCCTTCTCTCTGTTTGCTGAGAATGTAGTTCTGGCCACCGGTGCGTCTGATTCACCAGTTCGATTAGGCGCAGAGGGGGAGGACCTACCGTTTGTATCCCACAGCATCTCAGATTTGGGTTTGGCCGTAAGCCTGGGAAAACTGGATATGAACTCTGATCCGGTTTTAATTGTAGGAGCGGGTTTAAGTGCTGCAGACGCAGTTCTGTGCGCTTGTAACAGCAACATAAGAGTGATTCATGTCTTTCGTAAGAGCGTAGACGACCCAGACCTCATCTTCAAACAGCTGCCCAAGACCCTGTACCCAGAGTACCACAAAGTCTATAATATGATGTGCTCTCAGACCTACACAAACGTGGCTCCCTCCTCTGCTTCAAACAGACCCCAGGCTGTAAGCATTGCCTCTTCAGTATGTGCCAAGATGTGCCCAAAGCCCCAACTTGCCACAGGTAACATGGCTGGTAATGCCAGTGTCAGCCTGTTTCCTGACTACACCAGTTTCCCCGAACACTGTGTGGTGTCCTTCCAGTCTGACATGAAGTGTTTGCTGCAGGGGAACAACTCCCTCAAGGCATTCAAGATCTCCATGGCACTAGTGCTGATCGGGACCAACCCTAACTTGTTTTTCTTGAAGGGTCAGGGCCAGTACCTGGGTCAGGATCCGACAAAGCCCATCTCTTGCACGCAGAACCCCATTGACATCCACCCCTACACTTTTGAGTGCACCAAGGAGCCAGGTCTGTTTGCCATGGGCCCGCTCGTGGGAGACAACTTTGTTCGCTTTTTGAAGGGTGGTGCTTTAGGCATTGCCTCCTGTCTGCTGAAGAAACTCAAGAAGAAAGAGAAACTCATCAGCAATGGAGGGAACAACTTCATTTGATGGATAGAAGAGCAGTACACGTTGGTCGTAGGGCACAGATTTCAAGCGCCTCTTACCAACTGATGTAAAGGGTGAAGGGGGAAACAAGAGTTTTAATATGTTTTAATCATTTAGGCAGTGTTTTTTCATCAAAGCTAAGGCATTTTTACAACTTTCTGAGACCAAAAAGACAATGGATGTACACTAATTAGTTTCTAAAGAAACAAAAGACAGCTTTCAACAGTCTTGTCTGACTTCATAAGAAGTCCCCAGAAGTCCAAGCTACCATGTGCCAATGTTTTCTAGTCAATCTGTAACCTCACAACTGAATGGGACCTTATTTTCATCAGGGTTATTTATTCGTTCACCATGTGTCTTTCAATCCATTTACTAACAACAGTTAAATGTTTGTCGTATCACACTTTAAGTCTTATTTTAGCTTTGCCTTTAGGAGAGGGGAATGCTCAAAAGTAGAGGCCACTGTGCTCATCCTCCATGCAACTTATAGCTATAGTTGTGAGGGCAATCTGGTATAACACAAAGTTACAATCGTCTGACCTCTAAGATATACAACTCGGAGTGGTAAATGTTTGCAATAGTGGACACAAGACTTATCGCAAAACATGTGACACAGCAAGTTCATGGCTAAGCAATCTAAATGTTCCTGATTATTCTGAGCCTACCGTTATTTTTAAACTTCAGAGGATTCTTTGTTTAGCTGCTATTGTAGGTAGTTGGAGCCATATACCTAAAAAACTTTAAGTCTAATAAATCTGACCTGCTGCTTTGGTTACAGTGATACTGACAGGATTTCTATGCAAACAATTTCCCTTGCAGATCTGAATGTATTCTTGGGCACCCACTGACAGTTTTACCATTTAGATTCAAGTATCCTGGCAAAAGACACACGCTCATTAAAGCATCATTCTGGTGTTTTACATATTTCTTCTTTTAAAAACGTATTTATTTACAGTACGCACATCTTCAGATGTAAACTTCAGCCAACAGTGAAAATCTTGGCAGTTTTTAACATTTGTTTAGATTTACATTTAGAACAATGGCAAATGTAATTGCGAGATTACTAGGGGCCAGGTGCCGTGTCTTTGACCACCTAGATTTGCGAGATCGAGCACTGGGTGCTACTCTTGCCAGTACTCTGTGCCAACTTTTAAGGGTGTGCAGGCAGGTTGCATCTGAAGTTTTTAAGTGACCATAACCAGCACCGTATCATAGCCTACTAACCAGAAATCCTGAGTTTGGAGCTGATCTTCTTCCAGCTGTTGTTTTTCAAGTGTGTATTAGGCCTAAAATGTTTATTCATATTTATTATAGACTGATATTAATGGCAGAAAGGGAAGATACTGGCTGTGATTGGTTGTTCCTCGTCACGACATGCAGCGTGCATTGCTGTGTTCCAAAAGTTAAACTTTGAGTATCTCAGGCCGCAGCCATAGCACCCTGAAAAACAGGCACTTGGAAACACTCATGTGCCGTGACTGCGCTTTCGCTTTTGAGCGTGCCTTCGACGCATCTACAGAGAAAACACTAGATTTGAGAACGCTAAATGCACATCCTAACTTTCCCCACTGATAGTGATTGCTTTTTTTTTTTTTTTTTTTTAAATTTGATCCATTTGGCAGCCAGCTTTCAATTCTGAGACATGGAAACTTCTCATTAAATGAGCCCACGCTAACATGTGTTACCCCACAATGATGTATTTTGGCAAAATGAAGATGGGCATGGTGTTCACTGAGAGGGTTCATTAGCGGTAAAATATGATTTCTAGAAGACAATATAAAACACCAGTGTGATAATTTAGATTAATATCACCTGTTATATCATGACTGGAATATTATGAAAAAGTAAAACAATTCTTGCCCTCACAATCCATTTATCTAAACACTTAAAATTTTCTTGTCATTTAAGCCAGTCAGTGACTCTAAACCATTATAGATACACATGAAGAAAAGGGGCTCTCCATGACGCGACAGAAAAGCACACTTGCTGAATACCCATTTTTACAATCATACCATATAAATCATTTATTTTTATATTTTTAGCAAACCAAATCTTAGCATTCTCTTTGTATTTTTATAATTACATTACGCCGTATTTTCAGCATCTTGTGGCTATCCCTGTGAAAGCTAACACCTGTGCTCCATCTTAGAGCTATTTAATCTACCTACTGGGCAATATGTCAATTTCTTATTGTCTATCACTGTAGTCATATCATGTGTTTATTTCAAACTTGTAAAACATGGCACACAACATTGTTTACTAACAAAGAAACTGCAAACTCTAATAACTGGGCTGAGATACACCAACTCTAGATGTGTGTATATATAAAAATCTTCTTCCATTTTTAATACAGCCTCACAGCAAACAGCCAAGTGCCAAATCAGACAGATGGTGAGCAGAGACAGTAGCAATCTATTCTTCATTTCCACTGTATTTTTCTTCCTTTCAGTCATTCTAACACTGTCTCCAAGAGTGTGATGCTATATGCAGATTTTTTTGTGCGTGTGCCGCTCATGCGCAGCTCATGGTTTGTTTATTGTGATGTGACACTTTGAGCCCCCGCCCCCCCCTTCTATACAATATGGTAGTCAGAGTCAGTGTTGGGGGTAATGCATTACTAAAATAACATGTTACTGTAGTCACATTACTTTTTCCACTAACAAAGTTAGTAGTTTTAACACATTACTGTATAAGTTTTGGTAATCATATAACAGTAACTAGTGGAAATGTTGTTACTTGTGTTGAAAATTGAATTTCTGCTGAATTATTCCTTGATGCTTTTTTCACTGACTTCTGAATATTGTTTTGATATGAATATTAAATATATGCATGCAGGCATGAACCATTGCCTTGCAGCAGCTGCTGTGAGCAGAAGACAGGAAAGAGTACGTGTAAGGACTGCAGACTGGTTGACTCAAAAGTGGAGATAACTCTAATTATTGTTTTGAATTTACTTAAAGGTCCAATGTGTAGGATTTAGGGGGGTGTACTGGTGGAAATAGAATACAAAATAAGATTTTCCTTAGTGTACAATCACCTGAAAATAAGAATCATGTTTTTGCTATCTTAGAATGAGTCTTTTATATCTACACATGGAGCAGGTCCTCGCCCATGGAGACCTCCAAACTGCACCGAGAAACACTGATTTTTTTAATGTTAAACTGTTTCATTCAGTGTTTTTACCGGTTTAAAATCACCTGGTGCATTTGTTTTAGAGAGAAGGAGACCTTTGTGGATAATTCAGCTCATGGTAAAAGCCTCCAAAATGTCTGGATCTTAAGTTATCAAAGGAAAAAGGTGAGCACAAATTAGCAGGTGCTGCTAGCTGCCCGTCTGCAAAGTGGCAAACACTTTTTAGAACGTGAAAATGCTTTATTTCGTGTTTTATTTTCTGCTTTTAATCACCTGGTCGGTTTTAGAGGAAGAGACCTCTGAGGATGATTCAGCTCCTGGTAAAAAACCACCTGAACACTGAAGGAATTCTAACGGGGAAAAGTTTCAGCTGGTTGAAATCTGCAATCCTCACTGCTAGATTCCACTAAACCACCTAAATCTTACACAGTGGACCTTCAAAGGATAAAAATATGACCTAGGTTGCGTCAACTCCAAGCGCAATCTGGTTTATTGTGTGTCCATCCATATGCTTCACATTTTAGCACAGATTCGTATGGATGTTTGAAAGCAACTCGCAAAAATTTGGTAGAAAATTTGCTTTAATCCCAAAGTAATAAACAAAATAATCCCGTTGTAATTTAGAGAACAGAATGATGTATATGGGCCAGTCTCCTTCTTCCTTTTGGCACTCTGCTGCTCTTAAAAAAAAACTTTTGTTACTGCACAACTCATGCTGAATGCTGGCACTGGCCTTGGAAATGAAGTGACAGGTGGGCATTGACTATCTGCACAGAAAGGCCTGTAAATGTTTTGGCATGACGACTACTTATCTGAACAGTTTCAGATCTGTAAAAGTGCCTGAAGGCTCGACGGAAAACGTTTAAGAAACGGCAACTTGAATCCCTCTTGAGTTTCTCGTTCAGATAAAACCAGGGAACACATTTGGTCTTAACTTCAAAACGAAGGAAAAGCTGCTTTCAGCATGTAGAGTTTTAACGCTCTCTTGTACAATTGAAGAGTTTTTAATGTTTTGTATGCCGCATTTTTTTATTATTGACAAATAAAAATTTGAGAAAAAATCTCAGAACATGAGACTGTTTTGTTACATTGTTCACTGTCAGTGACTTCATTAGTGACATTTATAGATAGAACAGGAAGAACAGCAAAACAAAACTGACAAACATTTCTTATCGTATAAGCAGCTACCACACAGTTACAGGTGACATACAGATGTCAGGATTTATCTTTCAAATTATTATTTCTGGAGTCCTTTTTATACTGTGTTGATGAAGTCTGACATACTTCCTGTGCCTCTGAAATGATTTCCCTCTGTAGGACGTTAAGATGAAGGCATTTCATCTTCTCCTGGTTAGTTTGCTGGGGTTGTACCTAAAGACACACACACACACACAAACACACACACAAGAGATTTTATCTCACAGGTCTGTCCACGTCAGGATGGGCTTTTAACATTCCTCATGGATCATTCCTCACTGTCCTTAGAGGCATTTTGAACAAACAATAAAATCAGCCTAAATTAAGCGCTGTAAAACGAGGACAGTGTTTGAACAGCTTAAAGCAAACAGGCTTCCTATAAACCACGTCTGGAAACTTCGTTTAGACCTACCAAAAAAAGAAAAAAAGAAAAAGAAAATACCGGAGTGTTTTCTTAGCAGCGGAGTCCGTTCCCCGGATACGCATGACTGACTGAGCATGACTCAGTGATCAAACAGCTCAGCCTTGACACACAAAATCAATCTCAGACTGTCTCTTTTCTGCTTAGTCAAAGAAAACACGGCAGCGCCAGCAGCAGCGCCAGCTTACATCACCTCTGTTACCTAGGCAACCACTGTGACGAAAGAATCACTAAGTTCTCATTGGTTACACTGAAGCCACAGCGGTCCCATATCCATACTTCCCAGTTAATTATATCATGTCTGCACCTGATGATAACGACTGAGGCTGCACAGGCAGAACCCTTCTGACAGAGGTGTGTAAATTCAGGGGGGGTAACCCAAATTTCAGTGTCCATAAGGAACACACCACTTAGTTAACAGTGAGAAGTACTGCCTCCTATATTCAGAAGGATGCCACTGACAAAGAGACAAGAGGGGGAACATTTATACCCGTCTGCCTAAACAATAAACACAAAAATGGGGACAAAGAAACATATAAAATATTAAACTAAAAAAACAAAAAACAACTTTATGTCACATGTTCTGATCATGTCCTAAAGTATTTCATTTCTGGGATTTAATATTCTTTCAACAATGTTTGAATGGCTGGTTGCCCCATCGATGTCCATCGCAGTATTTGGAGTGACTCCTCTAGAAGCTAATTTAAGTAGAGCCCAAACGGACATTGTCTCTTTCTGTTCACTTCTGACCAGAAGGCTCATCCTGTGTAAATGGATGGACTCTTCACCTCTAATATGTGGACATTGGATTAAGGAGGTTATGTATCATTTATGATTGGAGAAATTCTGTTGTTTTATTAAAGGATCAACTGCACTCTTCTTTGCCACCGGACAACAATTTTTTAACTTTTGTAGCAAATACAGAAGATGAGAAATTGTAGCTAAACATGTTATACTCCCCTACTTATGTCACACAAGTCTATTAATTTGTCTAATTCATATATATTATTATTATTATTATTATTTTCCTTTTTTCCCCATTTATTTACTTATTTATTTATTTTTTGTTCTTGTCTTTTGGATTTCCTTTTGCCGATCTGGCTTCTTTGTTTGTTCCTGGGTTGGTGGATGGGTGGGGTTGTTTTGTTCTGTCCTTGTTGGTTCTATGTTTGTGTGTTGATGCTCTGTGCACCTTATTGAATTATAAATATAAATATACCTTGTGTAAAAAAATAAAAAGAATAGCATCAACTGAAGACAGTGTCTCGGTTTAACCACAATATTATTTATTATTTATTTATTTTACCTTACACTGGTCTTTAGGAAGCTGTGAACGACGTAAAAAGGTTAGTACACATCTTATCCAGTTTCTTACCTGAAGAGGTCATCTCCAGCGCTCTCATCCCGTCTGTTCTGACGCTCCTCCTGAAACAAACACAGGCTCAAGTCATGAATGAAAGGCTCAGACAGATCACAGACAGATAAGAGACACGGAGTGACAATAATACCTCTGCTGCATCTTTCAGCCATTCATCCAGATCAGAGTTTTTGCCCCGGTTGTAAACCAGCAGATCAGACCCTCTGATGATGTGGGCTCGGCCCTCTGCACTTGACACGCAGACCTGCCACACAAAAGGACATTTATGAGAAAGAGAATGATGAAATTTTGATGGAATTTATTTTTTGTGCTTTGTGGAAGGGATTAAAGTCGACCATCCTGTTCGTATCGCGTCACTTGTGACATTATTCTTATAAGGGCACACACGCCTCTCACAAATTATGGACATTTTATGGAAGAGAGAATACTTCATTAGTGTGCTTCCTGGGGAAAAGAGGTCATTTTGTCCATGTGTATTAATGCTGCATAAATATCCAGACTTTTTGTTTTAAATTTCATCCACTTGAGTGCCTGAAATTGGATTTTTTTTTCTTTCACACCCAACGAAGGGGTGTTTTTTTGTTCCTTTTAAAAATAGATAAAAATTCTAGATATTTGGAAGAAAATATCTAGATTTCATCTGTTGGCACACATGCAACTATAATTGAACAGAACACAAAAGAGTTTGTTGAGAGAATTTGTTCAACTTCAAAGGCCTTTTCACACTGAGTCTGTTTTCTGTGGATGCTTTTTTTAATTTAATCAGTCATCAGAAAAAAATCTTTACACACATTAACCTGGCACACTGATTCCGATGCACTTAAAATACTCAAAACTACTCATAGCGAAATACTCAAAAAGATCGAACCCATTCTGAAAATTTTAATGATGGACAAAAGTTTCAGACTCCAAGCACGATTGACACAATGTGACGTTGTATTTAATTTTAGATGTGCAATAATTTCGGACAAAAAAACCAAAACTGACTCAGTGTGCAAAGGCCTTAAAACTGTTTTATGGACAAGTCATCTTTGTCTTGTACATGTACTGCAGGTAAGTATAAAGGTGATTAGTATCTGTGTTCCCGTGCAGAGGTTGGTTTTACGCAGAAATATAGTTATTAGAGTGAGTTAGGCTGATCTACATTTTGCCAACAAGTGCAAGTATAAATTAAAATACAGTATTATGTTCAATGGTAGGTTGAAAGATCTGTGACAACAGAAATGTGGACTCATTTTGACAAAAATAAATTAAAAGTTGGATAAATTAAATAAGATAAAATATCTGTTGCAATTAAGACCTTACCAATTTTAAGGTGACTTTCAACGCTTAATATTTATAAAATTGAATTTAAGGGTTTTTAGACTTTGGGGACCTGCAAAAAACATTATTTTAAGTGCTGCCTCTAAATTTCAAATGAGACTCTGCTGTGTGTTTGTTGTGTAAGTTGCTTCACACTCTGACCTTGCGGAAACATTTGAAGTTCTTTGCGTAGCCGTTGCTCTGCGTCGTCTGTGGTTTGGTTCTGGGAGGTGCAGACACAGTCAGAGATCTAAACTCCACTAGCACCAGCTTTTTAGGAAGGTCTTCATCAATCTTTGACTCCTGCAAAACAGCACATAGATTAATGTTTTAGGATATAAAACAAATCACAACTGCAGTGAATTAAAGGTCCAGTGTGTTTCATGTAGTGGCATCTAGTGGTGAGGCTGACTGCAACCAACTGAAACTTTTCCTATGTGCCAACTATGTGGAAGAACAACAGGGGCTGACACGAAAGCGTGAATGGCCCTATCTAGAGCCTATGTTTGGTTTGTCTGTTCTGGCCTACTGTAGAACGTGGCAGCCTCCATGGAAGAGGATCCGCTCCGTGTTTAGATATAAATGGTTCATTGTAAGGTAAAGAAAAACAACAATTCCTCTTTTTTAGGTGAATATACATTAAGGAAAACACAGCATTATATTCCACCTCTGACAAAAGATGCCCTTAAATCCTACACACTGGACCTTTAATGCATAAAGGGGGTGTCCCGGCAGTTTAGACAGTGTCTCCTGAATGATTCTCAACTGAGCTGCAACTATTAGTTGATTGTCGATAAATCCTCTAAGTAATTCTTCATGGGAAAATGGCAGGAAATCTTTTCAGCCTCTAAAATATGGAGATTTTCTACTGTTTCCTTTTCATATCACAATAAACTGAATATCTTTGAATTTAGTGTGACAAAACAAGACACTGAAAGACATCACGCTGGACTTAGAGAAACTGAGGTGGACATTTTTCACCATTTTCTTACATTTCATAGACCAAACAATTAATCAGCTGATGGAGAAAAATAATCAGCAGATTAATTACTAATGAAACCAATCATTAATTGCTTGTAGATTACACTTCATATGAGAGATTTAAAGCTTCAGAACAGCACAATAAATACATCAGCTAGCCACTCTTACAATTATTGGATGCCAGTGATCATTGAAATTTGAGTTGACACTGAGACTGAGTAAACTGTTTTGACTGTTGGCTTGAAGCCACTGAAAATAGTTAGTACTCTGATGACTTTGATGCATTCAGTGCTGTCTGTCCCGATCTTAAGAGTAATCAAACCCCAATTTTGACGATAAATAAAGGTAGAAAAAGAAGTCAAATAGTTAGCCGGAAATTGTAGCTCATTCAAAGGGAGGAAGAGAGAAAACTGTGACAGTAGGAGCTTTACACAGAACTTACTTGGACCTCCTGTTTGACTGTAACTGGTTTCAGAGGGGTCTTAGTCTCTTCTTTAGGCTCGGTAATATCTCCTTCAAGTAGCTCTAAATCCTGCAGGATTAAACATGTGCAGAAACAGTGAAACATGATTGAAAATATAACTGAGACTTTTAAGTTTTCTTTCTTTTAATAATTGGAAGCACAAAAGAAGGCAGACAGTAAACCCTCACCTCAATAAAAGACGCCTCGTCATCTTCAAAAGGCTGGAGGTTTTTACTTGTACTGGCGGATGACACTTCCTGAGGTTTGCTGGACTCCTGATTAGTTTTCTTGTACTCTAAAGGATCAACCTGCTCTTTCTTGATGGAGACAATATGTGGTGGAGATTTTTGGTGCTTATGGGAATCTGACTCTTTTTCCAGGCCCACCTGCGACCTCTGGTTTTTTCCTGTTTCTTCCATGAGGACCCGCTGCCTCTTGCTCGAAGACGAAGCCTCTGCAGTATCTGAACTTTGTTTCTGTTTGGTTGTACTGTGCACTGTTGGCGGTGCTTTCTGGCCCTGATTGCCTGAGGGTTGCTCATCGCCGAAGTCCATATCCAGAGACATAATAGACTCCAGTTCATCCATGTGTATGTCTTCTTCCAGCTCCTTCCTCTTTCTACTCCGTGGCTGCTCCGGGACAGCTTGGGAGACCTCTGACCGTCCTACAAAAAGATCAGCTGCTGACCCCAGTGCAGTCTGGGATGTTGTTGCAGGGGCTCTGTCTGAACGTGAGTATGTTTCTTCAGATGTGGCTGAAGTGTTTGGTGCCTGTATGCTGATGGATGATTCCAGTACAGACCGTTTTGGCTCTGACGTGACAGCACAGAGCTCGTCATCCAAAGGCCTTGATGACAGGATGAAACAAATAGAAGGGAAAGAACGGACTTCAACATTAACAACTTACTACCAACACACAAAAACAGTGATATAGTTCTTCTTTAAACAGCAGATGTTTACCTCTTCTTATTGACTGTTTGAAAGAAGTTGGTCAGAGTTGATTGTTTCTGTGGGGAAGCTTGTGCAGAGCTTTTCTGTTTCTGAGGAGACTGCCTCTGTAGGAATGTCTTCGTGCCACCATTGGTCCAGGGAGCAGATGGCCGGGACCTGACGCCACTACTGCCTGCACCTGAAACTGCAAAAACACTGATTGACTGGTCACATTATTACAAGCCTATCATTAGTGTATTCAAGGGACAGTTGATTTATTTCTCGAGGCAGAGGAGAAGATTGATGCCACTGTCCACTATGCCTGCAGCATGTTAGCTTAGCTTAGCATAAAGACTAGGAACAGGGGGAAACGGATCGCCAGCACCCCTAAGGCTCACTAATACGTATAAGTTCTGCATAAATCCTCTAAAAATTACTAGACCTATGTTATATACTTTGAGTTGTGTACTTACGTTATCCCAAATGTTTCCAATAATATTTAAACTCAGAGAAATCTGTAATTTTATTCAACGTAATGGTGCATTTCATTTGGTCACCTGTTAATGTCATATCCTCTCTAGCCACCGAACTAAAGTGTATGATGACATTATAATGTTACAAAATCATTACTAAGAGATGGAGGCAGTGGTAGAACAGCAACTCCCATGTTCTGTAAGGTAGAATTACCGTGTTTGTCAAGCGTTTTTGAAGCGAGCATAGATTTTTTTTGTAGCTAAAAACTTTTATATCACTCTCTTCAAAGCCACCAGACTCCTTTGACATTTTACCTCGCAGAACACAAGAGTTGCTGGTCTACCACCACCTCCATCAGTTTGTGCTTGAGTTCGCCACATTATATTGAAAGTATATTGAAACCTGTCTAGCGGACTCATCTAATACTAATGGTATGTTAACAAGTTCATGATACATTAGCTGACGTTACTTGCGACTACTTCATTAGAATGAAACAAATGTGAACAAACGTGACATAAATAAAACTTCACTCTACTTCGGGACATTATCAAAATCTGTCTTTTGATTTGATTGAGAGAGAATTTTCCTACAGTGCATTAAGTTCTGTCTCTCAAGTTACTGCAGAAGCATATTTCACATGTTGCACTATTAGTTTAACTAGGCTGCTCATTAGTACTCTTCAAACACATATGAATCTGACAAGTGGGGCCACATACATTGTAGGGATGCACCAAGCAAATAGATCAGATCGGTTTTGACACAAATACTCCTGTTAAAGGACAGATGTGAGTGATCCATATTATGCACTTTGTCCTGATCAATGCTATTATGTAATTTGTAACAGCACAACAGACAATTTATTTCAAATTAGATAGTTGAACAACAAAGGAGAGGCTGTGTCTGTTGTTTAAGTGACCTACTTATGAACAATGACAATTAAGACAAAATGCAACAGCAAAGCTCCATGTTATGATTTCACACCAACAAAGTGTGTACATCTCAGATTTTAGGTATCAGAATCTGCATCAAGCAAGAAAAAGCAGGATCAGTACATCTTTCATTCCTGCAGCTACCTGTTGGGTTTGTCTCTGGCTTTTTCCACGGTGAGTCCGTGTTCTTGGTAGTGTTGAACGATGAGCTCATTGTGTCAGCCACAACGCACTGAGTGGGCATCTTCTCAGCTTCGGGTTTGGATCCACGTAGCTGACTGCCGCTCTGGTTTTGCTTCTTCTCAGGAGTCTCCCCCACCGCCACCACCCCTGTGACTTCTCTCAGCTCTTTCCTGATCAATAAAAACAATTTCACAAATCAGACAGGCAAACAGAAAAAGGTCGACTCTCACACATGATGAGTGTGTGCCTGTGAGTGCTTGTTGGTACCCCTGTGATGGCTCTGTGTTGGCTGCGTAAGCCGTGATGTTCTGAGATGCTGCCGGTAACACAGTCTCATTCACCGCAACGCTCTGTGACAGCGAAGCACTCGGGATTCTGGGTTCCACTTTTGGTGCTGACTCTAAAATGTAGAGAAAGATAGAAACAAAGATGTTAAAGGGGCTCTGTGTGAAATTCAGAGTGTTTGAGTTGTCTGCACACGGTTCTCAACATGGAGGCGGCTAGCAGCTAGCAGTGCTAACTCCATAAAGAGCAACAGTATTAACAGAGCTAATGACGTTAACCGTGGGGAACCAGAGGGTGGGCGCTACACTTCCGTGATGCCACCGTCCCGATCATATCATGTATGCGCAGCCAGACTGGCTTACCGCAACAAACAGAGAAGTTCAGACTCAGTTTTCCTCTCTGGTCACCCACCTGAGTCTAGCGCCACACTGGATGGATTGCAGTACTTGTCACAGGAAGCATAGATGGCAGCCAAACCGATTTCAGACTCTGTGATGACTCTGAGGCCTTTCCTGTGTTAGGGAACAAAGGACAGATGCCAGAGAGAGTTTGAAAGTCTTCACAAATTGTAACCATGACATATAAATTGCCAAAACACATTCTGAAGTGCTTCTCCACCGAAAAATGGGAGTTTGTACAAACCTTTGAACAATGTTATTTACAGAGTTTGCCCACTCCGTCGTAGAGGAAGGAAGCATAGTTTGGGAGCTGCCTGTCATAACATCGACCACACAGCTCTGTGCAGACTCCAGCAGGCCCCGGGGCAGCGAGCCCTCCTGCAGCAGCTGGCTCCTGCCACCTCCAAAACCCACTGCGGCACTCAGCCGCTTCAGCTGCAAACAACATGGAAGAGCAGGAGTTACACATGATGTAGATCAGAGAGGCAGACGGAGTGTCTGTGTGTCTCCATCCTACCATCCTGTGATATTTCCCCTCAGGTTAATCTTACTGAAGGCTCGAACCTTTGAGTGATGCATAAATATTTTAGCTCTTGTAAAAGCATTTGTTCCAGAGGATAATCTATAATGCTGTTGTACTCATGTACACTTACAACTTCAAGTCTGGAAAATGCAGAAACACTTACTCATAATGTGATAACATCAATTGCAATTTGCATTTCACCTGGCTTCTTAAAGCAGGGATGCAAACACATTACAGCTGGCAGAGTTTGCTCTCCTGGAAGCCACGGAGTAGAAAGTTTAAAACAGCCAAGCAAGACGGTGCAGATCAGTCTGCTGTCCCTGATGAGGACTCATAATCTCTGTCCTCGTCCTCTGTCATGAACTGAATTTTTTAGCAATGGTGAAAAAATCTGAAGGTCATTTCGACAGATTAGAAGACTGACAGAAACTCAGAGTAATGCACACCCCTGCCCAGTTGGCGATGTGCGCATATTAATTGTCTAGTTTTGTCTTTGAGCTCACGTGCATGATCTCGTTGTGCAGCCATCTTTAGC
Organism: Epinephelus awoara; assembly: GCA_035609425.1. Classification (NCBI taxonomy): domain Eukaryota; kingdom Metazoa; phylum Chordata; class Actinopteri; order Perciformes; family Serranidae; genus Epinephelus; species Epinephelus awoara. The sequence goes on from CM069300.1 coordinate 10,715,840, forward strand.
CATTGCATTGAAAAGCTATATCACTATATACCTCTGCAAAATGCCACAGCAGCAAAATGTCAGAAGTTTCTTTGAAGCATCAGTGTCTCTGTTCATCTTTTCTCTCCATGGCCTTGCAAAATCTTTAACATTGTTCTGTAGACTAATAATTAAAAAATGAATATCACTAAATGAAAATTAAATGCCATCAAAAAATATATTGTTATCATCTTGTGAAAATGAAAATAATGGGTAATGATTAATAACAACTGAATTTTTACGAGCCTGTCTGTCAAAATGACGGACAACAAGAAAGTCTACCACAACCGCTGTCTGGAGGTTCAGATTTCCATCCATGTATGACTCATGGCTGTGGTTTTCTTTCTGCAGCAGCGAGCGCGAGTAAAAACAACCCAGTAAAACGCTGAATTTAATAGTCAATTAATTCATTAGTTTCAATTCATCACCGATTTCTTGATCACAGTTTAATAAAAGGCAAAGATTTGTCTGCTTTCCTTCATATTTAAATGTGTACCTATTTGCTTGCTGATAACGCCATGAAAAAATATTCCAATAAAACTTTGGACCCTGGTAAATTGTGAAGTACATAATTACTGGGGCAGAGTATCTTAAAACAGATAAGTCACATTAATTGGAAATTTCAGAGCTTCATCCCTCAGGCCGTGTCTATTTACTACATTCCTGTTTACATTAGAGATGCTCTGATACTATTTATGCCTTCCTGATACCAATTACGATACCTGCACTTGCGTATCGGCCAACACAGAGTAACGATCCATTACCAGTGCATTAAAAACAGCTTTGTACTAATAACCCTGAGGGGTGAGAGCTGATTTCTGGGAAAAATGTGGTTTCAACAGGGTGTGAAACTACTTTTAAGTTTATTTATAAATTACATGGTATCAAACCAGGGCTTAGACTAATGTGCTCACTGACACCTGATCCAGCATTTTAGACAACATCACAGGCATATCCGAACCTGCTATCTGTATCAAACAAATTAACAGTTAATTGGAATTACTGTCCACCACAAATTTACATTTATTTATTTGTCATATTTTATCCCTGTATATTTTAACTTGCATTATTTTATCTCTTAGATTCTCTTGTTTTTTTTACTTTTGTGATTTTCTTTTCTTTTTTTAGACATATTTAATCAGCATTGTTTGAGGGAACCTGAGATCCCAGATGCTCATCTCTCATCTCTTCTATGTAACTGTTGTGCACATGACAACAAAGACTGTGATATTTTCTAGATTAATAATACAGTTTACAAAATCAAGTTCAAATCTATTGTGAAAATAATCACTAGCTGCAGCTGTTGTAAAAAAACACGCTCTCCATGGAGCAGTGAGTCTCTCAGAGGATCTTCGAACTGCTTACTGCCTGGCAACTGATGTTCAGCTGATAAACATGACGCTCACAAGATCATGTGACTTCCCATCTTTTCTGAGGCTAATGACAGAAAAACAAGCATCTAACGAGGGCTCATCTCTTTAAGTGTTTTGCTCTCCTTGACTGGCTGAGGAGGATAACTGCAGAGCAATTATAACTGATCACCTGAACTCTGCTACTCTGTGACCTAGTGATCTGCACAGCATGAGACCAGTATTAGCTCATCATCACAAAGAGAGAAGTAGACGTACTTGTTTGGCACTGAGGAATATGAAGGTCTTTCCGGTGAAAAGCTGTTTGCGAAGTGGAATCATTCCAATGTTAACATCCTCTTTACTCAGGCTGGGCTCATCGATCTCAGGGATGAAACTTAACAGCAACAAACAGCACAGTTAGTGAGATAATGTTCAGTTCAGTGTGGCCTCTGGTGTTCAGGTCGTCCTCAGTGTGAATGTGTAATCGTAAGGATGGATTGTACCTCTCAGCTTTGGGAGGGGGTAATTTCTGCTGAGCGGCTTTGTTGAGCTCTGAGAAGAACTCTGGCTTCACGATGGGACGACAGCACAGCAGGGCAGAAATAGTCTAATCAGGAGAACAGGAGGGGAGGCACATTAACACGTGTTCAGGGGCAAACACGCCACATGTACTGTATGTAACCTAATGAAGACACAAAGGTGTGTTCCTGACCTTGATGGTGACTTTAGTGGTGGGCATGACCAGGTGGGTGCAGTCCTCAGTCCAAGTGTTGACCAGCTTTCCACCCAAAGCCAACAGAGCCTGAGAGAGCGACGCTTTGCCATCACTGTCCAAACACGAGGAACACACCACTGGCCTCTGATGGTGCACGCTGAGATGAAGAAAGGAGGAGATTCATGATGGAACATGACTTAATATTAACCCTTTGAAACCTGGAGCAACATATTTTTTCTTGTGCTGTTGAGTCTTGAATTTGGTAAAATATGTTCCACAAATTGCAAGAAAAATAATAGACTTTGAAAATTATTTAAAAAATAAACTAGTGGAAAAAACAAAAAAGCTAAAAGGTAAAAGACTGAATTGTTACCAGTGTATGAAAATGGTCCAGCCACTGGGTCCACATTTCTCCCTATAGCCATTAGTTCAAGGTCCCACAGTTTAATATATTCAGCGTCACACTTGTGTTTGGCCATGTTGTTGAGCTAGTTTGCTGTCTCTGTTAAGTAGCTGTCATTCACTGCACTTCAATATAACGTGTGCTTTTTGAAACCTTGAAGCTTTAGTAAGTCACTTGCAGCCTATTCAGAATGGCCTTGCTTCCCACTTTCAGACCACAACCTACCAGTTGGGAACCACTGGTGTAGACTGTTTCACTGAAATTGCACTGCCTTGTTTAAGTTGGGCAAGTGGTGCTGCTCACGATTGAGTCTGGCGGGTGTACGGAGGTGACCTAAATGGCTCTAAATAACATCATCAGTACAAGATGGCAGCGCCCGTCTCCCAGATGTTTTGGCTTCATTTTCATGTTCACCGTCTTTAGATACAGTCCATGATCTGGACACACAAATCCAATCTAAGCACTTGCAAACAAGAGTGCAGACAGTCTGTCTTAAAGATCTGATTTGAGAAGTGATCTGATTTGCCTGAACAGGGCCTCACTTATCATACCTATGTGAAATAAAACATATCTAATCAGGTCTTGTTCAGTTACTCACCTGAATTTGCTTTGAAAAACCCCAAATGTAACATTGTCCCCTGAACTCAGGTTCGCCGATGTGTTCTCTGCCACGCGCTGGTCGTTGACAAATGAACCATATTTGGAGGTATCTTTCAGAGTCAGAGCCTGGGAATAAAATCATAACGGCAACTCATGAAACTGTCAACAAGCCATCTTACATCCTTCTGTTCAATTATTTATGTCTCAATGAGAAACCCCTCCGCTCAATTAAGCCAAACATAGAAATGTATCCCTGGCCACCTTAAGTGTAGGAACAAATGTGAAGAACTTCAGCCTCGCACGCTAAACAGAAATAAGACTGTTGTGAAATGTGTAACTTTGATTCTTTTGAGTATCAACAGATAGAGAATCACTTTTGGACACAGCAGGATTATGAACTGATGAATTAAAATGCACACAGTAAACATAAAGACAGAAAACCCAGAGGATTCTGACAAATATTGATGAAAAGAAAAATCTATGTTAGAATAATTGTTTTTTAATATGCAATGACAACAAGGTTAATAATCCCTATAAGACACAAGACAGAAAAAGCAGTAATATTACACATCATCTCAAAACAACAGACACCTTCACCAATAAAAAAACATGACTGGCCTCAAACTTCACTTTTGTATTTTAAGACTGGATTTGTAGTTTCATGGTTTGTGGCTGATTCACATTGTGGTATTGCAGGGAAAATTATTAGCAAGCATTTATTTAATCATGTAATGCAAATGTACAGTAGGTAATCTAATTTTGGGGAAAAAGATCAAGAACAAAAAAAAAACAACCAAAACAAATAAATACAACATTTTGGAGAAAAAAAAAACTGATATGTTTCTTTCATTTGAATTACTGAAATTGAAATTTTAAAAAAACTCTAATTAAAAAAAAAATTCTTCCAGGTCTCAGGAGGATCTATCACCCCGTCATTGTTGTTAAAATATCACTTTTGCATGTGTTATTATTGAAGAAAGGCTGTATGGTTTGAAACTAACCTGGTAGGTAAATGCTAAAGTTCTTTTAATATTTTATTTTTCATTATATGATCATTTAAGGGCAATGCTTTTTAGTAAAATGTCCTTTATGTATTATTTATTATTTTATCTATTTCTTGGACAGATTGCATTTTTTTTAATCATAGGACAGAATACAAAGTTCTTTGTCTCATTAATTATTACATGCAAGAAACTATATATGTTCTTGTCAGATAAATGTTTTAACACTGGAACTGTAATTTTGGACTGGGAACTTGTATGTGTATGACAAAATAAAAAACATATTTAACAAACTATTGGAAATATCAAATCTCTGAGCTGCCACTTCACAAAACTGGGTGTTGTAACACCTGAGAGTGACAGCAACTTCAGGTTTAGTTTCAGTTTCATTTATGATGAATTAGAGCACCACCTTCTGTGCAGAAGTGGTATCACACACACAACTTGTTTCCAATTTAAATCACATTACTCTCATCCAGTTGGCACACTGTTCAATTTAATATCCTGCAAAATGCTGCTATAGAAACTGTGTATGTTTTTAACACTTACATAAGTAGACAAATTGCAATGTGCTTGGAACAAACTCAGCAACAGAGAAATCCTTTATTTATGTTGTTGGATTTCTTTGAGCGATATCTGTGGATGTTTTCATTTTGTTCTGTTTTTTCTCTCACCTGGTCAGTAGCAGTGAGGTGAGCGTGAGCCCTGCTGATGGACTGGTCATTGTGGAGGAGGATGTCACAGTTCTTGCGCCCCACCACGTACTCCTTACTGGAGAGGAGATAGTGGGTCTCACCTGTGAGCGACAGCAGGCAAGTTATGGATCTTAGAATATAAAAATCACAACCAACCAACCTAACTGTGGTTTTACAAACTCATCTGTTTGCACAGCGAGTTGTAAAAGAATTAAGTGCATGTGACCAGTCCTCTCTCCATACACCTGTCTCACTATGCACTAGAGCTGGCCAATATGCGGTGTCTGGCACTGAAGTGTTGGCGGCAGATCCTTTAAGTTATGTGGGTTGTGAGGCTGTGGGTAGGGATGCATGATAATGCTGGCACATCATTGGTATCATCCAACATCAGATTTAAAATAAACTATCAAAATCAGCCAGCATGCTTTTTCTTAATTTGCACAATAAATAAATATTACATACACTTACAAGTATTGTATTTCATGCCTCCATCTGCTGGTGGGCCATCACGATAAGAGTATGTATGCATAATATGATGTGAATTCCACTACAGAAGACACTTGATAACTAAAATTAGGTGGGGAAAAAGTGGATATATCAATATTGGATGACAAATGAGTTGTTATATATCAGTGTATCACATATTGGCAAAAAATCTAATATCATGCATCCCTAGTTGTGGGGTACCAGCATGTCCTACAGATGCTCGTTCAGATTGGGATGTGGATAAATTGAAGATTAGGTCGACACCTTGAGCTGAGCAGTTTTGCAGTGTGGCATGGTGCACTGCCATCAAGGAGTGTCGTTGCCATGAGGGAAGGTACTTGGTCTGCAACTGTGTTTGGGTAGATGGAGAGCATCAAGTGGCATCCACACAAATCCCAGGACCCAAGGTTTCCCATAAGGACATTGCATTGTAACCAGATAATCAGTGATGTTCACTTCACCTGCCAGTGGTTTTAATGTTTTGCCTGATTGGTGCACATCACCGCACTGTGCCAACAGTGGCTTGTTGCACGACAAAGATTAATCTAGTCTGCATATCATCTTTTAGGGAACAAGAGGCAAGATGTAAAATTCCAAGTTCAGTAGGGCTGTAACTAACTATTATTTTCAGTCCAAAAAATATATAAAAAATACTGTATATACTGTAAATAATGTATGTAATATTCATTCATTCAAAATAGGAGAAAGCAGACTGCATTAATTTATCAGCTAATATGAGCCGCCGTCTGGCCCCCAAGTGTTGTGCCACCAACACTTGGGGGCCAGACACCACAGGACAGCCCCCAAAGACCCTGTGTCCATGGCTTGATAGAGCAGAGCCTGTTGATCAGGGGAACCTCTGGGGCTCTGGCACGTCCCACAAATGCTCGATCTGATTGGGATCTGGGGAATTTGAATGCCAGGTCGATTTATATAACAATACTCTTCGAGAATTGTATTTTAGAAATGGTAGAAAAGCACCAACCCAATGAGGGATCTGACGTTTTGTCTTGTCAATCTTCCTCATGACAGCTGGCTTTTAATTTCCTCTTGGCATCTAAAATGTGATTCTATCATTTCATTCTAAACAAACATGATATTTACAAAGACAATAAGTCCTGCACTGCATGCTTCGTCTCCATCATCTCACGTGTCCAAGTACCTGAAATGTTATAAAAACATAGATAATATATATATGAGAGTAAATGTCTGTGTGTGTTACTGCTGGATATAAATTTGCTCTGATCCCTGTTTTAAACAATGTCATGTTTAGGTACATTTAAATTGCACATGTATGTTTCCTATACAACATTAGACAAACATCCTTAACTTGTGACGTTGACTGATATGCCTGCAGTATAATTACATGACAAACCAAAAGCTAATGACCACCACGCAGCCCAAAAAACAAAATCACTGACATCTCGCTTAGTTCATTTTCTGTCTCCATCCTTATGTGTTTAACCATAACGTTATCAAGGCGTTAACTTCAACATGCTAACTGTGTGTTTAGCTAACGTTAAGATGTCAGACACGACAGATAAAGTTACCTCCAGGCTCCAGCGGTGTCAGTATCCACATTTCACTGCCTTCTGTTGCCTGTCTATTGATTCAAACCAGCGATAAGTCACGAATCAGGCAACTTTTTAAAACTGCAGCCAGTTTACAGCAACTACCATAAAGTGGACGCTTACAGGGCGCCACTGTGTGACGTCACAAGTATGCGACACTGCCGTCTTTTCAAAATAAAAGCCAATTCCTACATTCATCAGGTGTTTGTAAATCTTTTACAAATTATTACGGTTATACTGTACATATTTGAAGAAAGATATTGACAATAGGCTTCGTCGTGTGTCCCTAACACTCACTGGTGCTCTACAAGACGAAAGTGCATTTTTCCCCCAATATGTTGTCATTTTCATATCAGTACTTGGACTGTAGATAAACTGGGTTTATTACTTATTTATTTAATTGGGTGGTAAATAGACTGGAGATAGTTGTATATTAGTCGTAAATATATTTCGGATTTTGTTGAAATGATAGGCCTATACGAGTTATAAAAAGAAATGTATGAAAGGGGTACCAACATACATGGGTGCAGATCCCGGGGGGGACGGGGGGACGCGTCCCCTCCCCAATTTCTGAAAAACACTAATTAGCCTACTAATGCTAGCATTTCCGGCTCTGTAAAAACATGATCAGTTAGTTTAACCAAGCTCAGTTAGGGCCTCATATTCTGATAATCATCCATATCCACTAATGTATACAGTAGTCCCATATACTAGGAGAAAGGGAAGACGATGAGGAGAATTGGGAATCTGTGAGAGGCGAGAGATGAGAACGTGAGTGGACATAACCTGCCTGAGAGCCTGAAACTAGAAGTAGCATTAACTAACAGCGAAGCAGTGAAAAGGAGGGTGATGGCTGGCTCCATGTACTATTGGCTGTTTAAGAGAAATAAACAGTAAAGGTAAGCATATGATTCTCTGTGTAGTGCTTTTTGAATGACTTGGTGATGGTGATGAGCCCCTGTGAAATTGTGAATATGCTGGCAATCTCAAGCGCTCTGTGGGCATGATTTGCTCACGTGCAATTAAAAAAAAAAAAAAAAAAGACAACAGATTGTGTGTCCCCCAAACTTGTCATCAGATCTGCATCCATGCCAACATATAAGTTTCTCCTCTACCTACTCTCTTTGGACAGTGTTATGTTTGTCTTGTTTGCTTTTATTTTATCTATTGATTTTTAAACAAAGTAATTCATTTATTTATAACAATACAACAATGTGCCAAATATGTTTGAAATAGCAAAATATATATTCTGTTTTGAGTTGACTTCCCCTATCTGAACGACATCACTTAACTGAAGAGCAAGCAAGTGATAGAACAATTAAATAAGTGTGGTAAATCGGCAAATAACAAACAATGCATTTGACAAAAAAATGAAATTAGACAAACATTTTATTTAATCTTAAAACATGAACCTGAAACAATCCAGACATTCAGACAAAGTCATCAACAACAAACATCAACAACACAATTATAAAATGTGAAATTATACACACAAACAGAGTTAATGGATACTTTCTGTGGCAGTTATTTGCAGATTACGTTATAAAATTCAGTACAGTTTGGTCTCTTGTAAACCTTCTGATAAAACAAAACCCACAGTCTTTATTGACTTAATCCAAAATATACATCACACATTGTTATAGGCCTATTGATTTATTTTAATCAGTTGTTCATTTTCAAAACAAAGGATCATTGTCAGATTTCCACGGCTGGCCTGCAGCTGGTCTGAGACGGCCTCGTCCCCAGAGGCAGGGCAGTTTGTGATTGACTCTCATCACTGCGACACTCGTACAAGAGTCAGGCTTACGGATGATCTCACACCAGTCTGGATAGTCCACAGGTTTAGATCCACTGCAGATAAGATCAAAGCACATCAATTCAATTCAATTTCATTTATAAAGCCCAACATCACAAATCACAATTTGCCTCAGAGGGCTTTACAGCATACAACACCCCTCTGTCCTTGGACCCTCAGAGGGAAAACTCCCCCCAAAAAAACCTTAATGGGAAAGACAGTAATGACAACAGCTACAATAATTTTAGTAATAATATTTTGTCCTTTCAGGAGAGACTGTTAATTTGAAGAACAAAAAAAAACTTACTAGTCACAGCATCCTACTCCAAACGGCTCCATGCAGACACACTGGTAACAGTCACTGGTTATCCAGCTCTCTCCTATCCCGTACACCTCTCCCATGTGCTCACAGCTCCCTGGAAATATCAGTTATTGTCACATATGTAGAAGAAGAATATGCCACTATAAAAAATATATAATTTCACTTAAGGAGGGGTACATACCAATTAAATCATAAGAAATTGTCCTTTTCATACTGTTACAGAATTACAGGCTACATGTTTTAATATTAATAATGCATCAGTATTTAAATGTTGCAACAGGTTGACTACTTTATATACTGTTGGGTTGTTTATTATATAACTATGCATCATATTACATAAACTGATCATATGTGTTGAATGGAAAGGTGCCTCAAAAAATATTCTTTAATTACTCTCTACAACTTGACATGTACACATATGAGCCTGTGGGATACATCACGTCAGCACACATACATTTACAGTACATAAACATGCTGCACCTTTAGTGTTGAAGAAGCACTCGCCACTGTTATACACAGAGAGACACGGCACACTGGCGCTGAGGAACATCAGTAGAGACAAAAGCACTCCTCCTGCTGTGTTTGCCATCTCTGAAAGGAAGCAGCACACAGCTTAAAATAAAGACAAACGTAATAACCACATGAGAGAAATGCCAGATTAGTGGTCTTACCTGTTTTGGTTTCCCACTATGTGATATAAAGACCTTCCCTTTCTTCTCTTTCTCCTCCTCTTGCTTTCATCCACCCTCTTGTTGTTTTTTGACTCCCTTTCACCCTCTACTCTTGATCTGATGCTCTCCCTCCCTGTGGGCTCAGATATTTATACTGAACCAGCGCGTCTTTATCTCTTCTTTCTTCGTTGCTATTTGCCCACCCACCCTTGCCCCCCCATACATTAATTAGCCTCTATATCTGCGTGCACACATACAGTATACACACACACACACATACACACGCACATAAACACACACGTGCGTACAAGCATTATTATTACAATGTTCGTCATCCCCTCTTGTGCTGCTTCACAGAAATGGCCCGAGAGTATACAGTGTGCACTCTTTCAGATAACATTTGTCTCAGGCGGTGCCTTTTGACCCTATCAGTAGATCTCGCTGGTGACACCATCCATACGACAGCCAGCCGGTGGCCTATTGTCCTCCACGCAGTGTGACCCCTTGACCCCCACAGAACATCCATTCACATGTAGACGTATTTTATTGTGAATTACACTTAAACAATGCTTAAAAGCTCATCTGAAAATCACCAAGTTAGTTTTTTAAGCTTGTTTTATTGTGAAAATGCTTTATTTCTATAGTATTATTTAATTATCGTCTCTCTTACAACCAACTGATGATCAAATTCACTGATGCGCATCAGTCGTTTAATTCGATTTCATTTGTTGTTAATGAATCATCAAGCTTTTTACAGAATCTTAATGTGGTTTTACATGATCCACTGAACTTAATTTTCCTATTAAAAGGCTTTGGCATGGTATGTTTGTGCGTCACTGTGGGTTTTATTGTCAGTAGCAGGGTGAGCGGCGTGACGTGTGAGGTCTTCTTGGTCCAGCTGGAGGTTATTTTTGTGTTGGAGGATGGGTTTCAACGTCTTTGTGCTGGAAGTTGTTTGAATAAACCAACCTGAGTCCTCAGATAACGTGCTCACGTGGATATGCTCATGCACATACACACACATGAAAAGGCACACAAACACACACGTTTTACTTCTAAGAGAAGCTGTGTTGCACATATGGCCTGTGGCCCAGAAGTGGCCCTCCAGGACTTCCAATCCGGCCCACTGCACTGTGAAAAGAAAGTATTTGTTTTAACTTAAAAAAAAAAGTTAGTGTCCAGGCCTTATATTTTTTAGCTGACTGAATTTGAGAAGTGACAAAATCAATTACCTCGAATGTCTCCTGTTTCAGCCATAGAATAAAACAGAAAAGCTGGGAATCAGATCAGTTCAAATAAACACAAGAAGTTTGTGCTCTAGAAAAGGATCAGCACTCAGTGAATCACCTCCTAAGCCCTAAGCTATTATGGCAAGGCTTAACTATACAGACCAGTGAGCAGTGATAACTAACACGTCTTTGGGGTCATCAGGCGGGAACCTCCGTTCACCGGTGTGTCCTCTAGTTGGTCCCACGACACCTCCAGGAGGCTAGACAGTGATCTCTGGCGTCCCAGAGACACTCCCCTAATGCCAGCTCTCACTGCTCCCCGCACCAACCCAACAACCTGCTTTACCTTACTTACACATGGCTTTCTCAGCCCAAACAGCACTGCCACCTTCAACAAACCCAGGCTCCATTGATGTAAGCTCCAGGTAGTGATGTTGACTGGGACTGACCCAAAGCTGACCATCAGCTTGGTGTATCAGGGCCCCGAGAGGTGCAGGTTTCAAGAGCAAGTTAAACAAAATGCTGCTTCAGAGGCTTTTCCATCCTGACCATGATACAGTTCTCATTAAAAAGGTACTATTGAGGTCACATTTAAACAAACTGAACATTGTGCAAAACATTGTCATGAGCAGCTTCAGAGCAAAATAATCTGTGTCAGACTTCTCAAAACAAAACTGGTGGAACCCTGTTGCTAGAGCACTGCTAAAACTTGAGTGTACTGTGCAGAATGTACATGTGCTTCTTCATGCTAAAAGATAGGGATACATTTGGAGGTGTGTTAGGTTATTATACAATGGTTTTACCGGTCCAGCCCACTTGAGATCAGATTGAGCTGTATGTGGCTTGTTAACTAAAATGGGTTTGACATCCCAGGCCTCGAGGCTTATTCTAACCTTAACCTTTCCTCAGTGAACCTCTCCGCAGTGACACTAAACTAAGGACGCAGTTTTGTTCTGAAACAAGGCAACCATCCCCAATAGGATCCACAAATTTCCAGAAATTTGAAATGTGAGCCAATGCGTGACACACATGGGCTCTTACACTCAACCCAGACGCCCTCTAGTGCTGCAACAAACACACTCTCCTGACTTCTGAACAGATTGCCTCAGATTACGTCTGCACACCCTGACTCGTCTATCCAGTTTTCTAACTGTTTGAAAAGTTTTGGTACAAAGAGTGGCACAACACGCTTCAGCAGCCTGGTATTCACCTTACAGTGCTTTGTATATATGTCATTTTACGATGCCCCGCTGTTGGCTGCGTTTTTTTACAAAGTGTGCTCCTATACAGTAACTCATTTGATTATTGTTTCTCACTTCAGTGCTGCTGATTTTCCAGCCACTGCACATTAGGATCACGCTTCCTTGGAAAATTGGAGTATTACATAATAACATGCACTTTGAAGAATTCATTGTCTGGGTGGGAGGACGTCTCATTAGGTCCAACAGCGTGTTCCCTCGATGTAAAAGCAATAAATTAAAGTATAAAAATAGTATCTGAAGCATATAACTCTCAATGTCTGATGCAATGGGACGTGAATCAGAGATGTGGAAACAGTAATGAATCACTGCAGACGACGTTAACATGGTATTAGGCTTTATTTAAATCCAGCATACATTAAAAAATAAACAGATGATGACAATAAAATGTCCTTAATTGTACATTGCTATGGGGAAAAAGAAAAAAATAGTGTTCCTGAGGATGGGACAGGCAATAAAAAGGCAGAGTAGTTAACAATAAGAGACTTTAGACTGCAGAGAGAATAAAACAGCTGACGTCTCTCTGCTGTTATCAGGTTTGGCTTTGTTATAATCTGATGTCACAAACCTGTGGTGCCAGTAAAAGCACCTGTTTGCCCACGGAGCAGGATGTACTTGCACACTCAGATCCCATTGAAAAAGAAAAACACGTCTCAGTTGTCAGTTTAAAAGATTATTGTGTTTGAGCGCGAGAACGATAGAGCGTGTACACAGAGAAAGTTGGTATTCAGGGAGATTTTTGTTTACTTTTTTTATTCAGAACATAAAGAGAATTTTAATAATTAATAAATCATGTACTCTTTTTTCATTCACTTAAAAGCACCACAGCACTAATAATGTAGGTTCACACTTAAAACACAGAGAACAGATGAAGAAATTTAAGTGATATTTTGCATTAGAGAATGACACACAAGTTTGCCCTCCAAAACCATTTTACCTGAACGTCTCACTTCTCGGGTCTTTTGTCAAAGGTAGGGCAGAGGTCAGAAGTCAACGCCAGACTCTGTAGGAATATGTCTGATATTTAGTTGACACGATGAAGCACAAGAACAACCGAATATCAAACATATCACACAGCTTCCAGCCAGTCAGAGCCCTAGACGACTGGAAGAGCCTGCAGATAAGAGAGACAATGACAGTGAGAATAAAAAAGGGAGTGACACGGAAAACTTTGGCAACGTCACCCAGGCAGTCAGTTTGTTTCAGACTGGATGTAGGCCACAGACAATACAACAAGTATAATATCATGGACAAAGACCTGAAGAACCTGTCCAACACATGAGGGATACAACAGAGGGAAGACCGTGTGGGAGGGAGTCATCAACACAGGGAATCAAGTTGGCAGAAAGGATCACCTGTCAGTGACTCTACTGGCTCCAGGACAGAGGAGGGGGTTGATGGGAAACAGGAGACAGCAAAAGCAAGAAAAGGAGAGTAAAACCCCAACGTCACATACAAATACAAAATACTCACCAATTCCCTGTATCCATACACAGCGTCCACGTGTCCTGCCAGTAAAAACTTGTGGTAAAACAAGCAGTTCAAGTTCCATGACTAACTGTTAAAAGTGTGTGTGAGCTATGATCTGTGTGAATAACTCCTCAGTGGGATGGCATTTATATATACAACCCTGTGAGTTTGGGGGGGAACCAACTACACTCACTCCCTCGGTAACACACAAATACACTCAGTGCTCCATGTAATTAGAGGTGTATTGATCAGCTGCTATGGCCCGCAGCCTTTCCTCCCCACATTAGCCTGATCAATACATGTGATGTTCATCCCACTGTGAGCTCCCTCACACACACACACACACACACACACACACACACACACACACACACACACACACACACACATGACCGCAGATGCAAAGTCAAATAACTTTCAGTTATTGCCTGTAGGGAGGACATGACGGTCACATCACCCTCACCGGTTGTATCCTGTTGCCCATGTTTCCTTTAACAATTCAGATACATCATATGGCTAATATCACAGAGACGTCCTTTATAAAGGGATGCACACATTCATTACATGTAGTTAGAGTGTATTTGATTTTAAAGAAATACTTTACAATAATGTTTGTTGATTTTAATAAACAAAAAAGAAAATTGGTTTTGTATAGCAGAGAGCAGAGTAACAAAAACATACAAATGAAATGTGAGTTTCATCCTGCGCCAGCATCTGTGACCTTAAATCTTATTTTTCTTTATTATATCTCACCTATATCTACATGTGGGAGCTGCATGAGGCAAGTTTGGATATTTTTCCTATTGTGCAAGAATATTTATTGGACATCTGTTTATTAAGGCAAGAAAAACAATCTTTAATTTTTGATTTTCAAAGCGGAAGACTGGTGCAGTGTCAGAATAAGTTGCTTTTAGATATTGGTCATATGGTGAAAGTAAATAAGTACATTTTACTCTAATTTTTAGGTACTTGTACTTAACTTGAGTATTTCCAGTTCATTCTATTTTACACACTACTTTCATCCTCACATTTTAGTTGCTCTTTTTACTATACTACATTTATTTGGCAGCTATATTTACTTTACAGATCAGGGTTTACATACAAAATGTACTGTTATAGATTACATACAGCAGTACGTCTTTGCAGAGTTAAGGCAATATTGTAATTATTATCTATTTATTTTTTTGCATCTTAGGAAATTAAATGACATAGTAATACTAAAGTTACAAATCATAAAAAAGAGAAAAAACAGGAAGATAAAATAATTAAAAAGGTAAAAATAAAAATAAATCAAGACAGATAAAATAAAATAAGATAAAATAAAATGAAATAAAACAAAATTAAATTGAATTAGATAAAATAAAATAACATGACATGAAATTATATATTACCACTAAAAATAATAATAGTCATCAAATTACATATTAAGTTGTTCTTTGTGCTTTTGGTTTAATTTATAATAGCCTTGCTACTTACAAAGTAATGTTGACAATACTAATAAGAAGCTAATTTTCTAATATAACACTGAGAGAGGTCATTGCTGCCTAAAGAGTACTTTGACCTTTGACACTTACATGTTGCTGCTAAAACCTCTGTACTGTTGTATTTATATGTTTTGCTGTTTTTACTTAAATAAAAGGTCTCAATATTTCTTCCACCATTTGTCTTTGGTATAAAAGTGCGTGACTTAGTGTTGTACTTGTTGTGTTCTGTGTGTACACTGGTCAAAATGAAGAAATATTAATATTCAGAACTTCAGTTGACAGTGTGAGCATCAGGGCGGTGTGAAGACAAACTCTGCAGCCAAGGTGACCTCTGGCTGTCAGGATGACCTCCAGCTGGTGATGGCATTATCACTCCATCTGTGTGTTTGGGTGAGGGGGGGTGTGTGGGACTGCAACACGTGTTGACTTCAC
This sequence comes from Epinephelus awoara, assembly GCA_035609425.1. Taxonomy (NCBI): domain Eukaryota; kingdom Metazoa; phylum Chordata; class Actinopteri; order Perciformes; family Serranidae; genus Epinephelus; species Epinephelus awoara. The sequence goes on from CM069300.1 coordinate 10,731,343, forward strand.
ATCATCTGTCAGATATGGTGATCGGCGAACACTTTCACCTGTGGGTGAGTCTGGATTTTTGTTTTTAATCAGTAGAAAGTAGGTGTAGAACAGATGGAGGTGACAAAAGTTTACGATGAAAATTAGACTTTATAGTGTACACGATACAGAGACATTCAGTATTTGACTGCTATCATCACCATCAAGTCATTTCTACATTTACAAACATCAAACGTCATCAGCGACAGACAACAGACCATTTTTAACACAAAGGAACGTTATGCTTTGTTTCAAGATTAGACATTTCATGAGCAGCAGCCCTCGCTTATGACATCAGCGAGACTGGATGTCCCCCCTCTGCCGTCTCTGTATCCTCTCCCGGTTTGAGGCTGACCTTGTGAGCCTATTGGGGCGGAATGATAGCCCTCTGATTGCCTAATTGTGAGCCTGGGGGGAGTATTTTAATCTCCAGCAGATGGAGGGCAGTGTGAGGCAAAGTGAGAGATGACAGGGAAAGCAAAATGATTAAAAAAAGAAACTATATGTGGATTTTATATTCAGTCCAGTAACTGTTTTGTGAGTCTTTTTATAGTCCTTGCCACCCCCTCTAAAGTACACACAGCAAAGTAATTTACCTGTGATTCAGTCCAAGCTTTATTGTGCCTCTCTGCTCACACATTAAAGGTCCAAAGATCAAAATCTTTGAACAAGCCCAAGTTGAGCTGATACCAAAACACAAGTATGAATCTAAATGTAAGCATGTAACTGGGGTAACATGTATATGCATGTGGGAGTGTCGAGGTATGAATAGAAAGAATTATTAAAGCTTACTTGAAATGGATCCAAACCAAAACAGATGATGCCCTCTGTTTGTTTTTCTTTCCTCCTTTCCTCTTGCTTTTCTTTCCCTCTTCCACTTGTCCTCCTCTTTTTTCAAATTATTTCCTTTCTTCATTTTTCTTTTCTACATTCACTGCCCCCTGTTATTTATCTGTGACCTTTTTTACGTTTTCATTTTTATTTATTTATTTTATTTGTTTTTGATTCTTATCTTATTTATTTATTTTACTTGTTTTTGATTCTTATCTTATTTATTTATTTTATTTATCTGTTATTGTTATTCTTATGTTTTTCATTTTATTTTATTATCATTACTATTATTATTATTATTTTTTTTAAATCTTAATCATAAATACTCCATTTGATCCCAGAGGGCAAATTATGAATCAGGGGAATTATGGGTAACATCTGTTGTTGCCTTTTTTGTATTTGTTAGTATGTCAGTATTTTCTTCATGAATATGTACTTATTGGTTAATAAAGGGAAATAACAGGACAAGTAAGTTTAAGTTTTACATTATATACATAATGTTGTTGGATCATGACCCAATGTATATTTAGCATTGGGGATTAACTGGTTACATGTGATTAAGATACAAAATAACTGTAATTGTAAAAAAAAAAAAAAAAAAAAAAAAAAAAATTACAGCTACAAATTAAAATGTTGGTGATTTCAATGAGCTGCCATCCAAATATAGACTTCTAAGTAAAAAGTTTATTTGCAGAATTTAACATTCATTCTGTTGCCTTGCATCTTTTTGCAGTGTAGTAAAGCCTTTTTTTTCTGGACATTTTTCAGCTTTATTTCCCAGTTTAAAAAAAATGTTAGAAAAGTTATCAAAAAATAAATAAATGTAACAAGTCACATTATTTTGATGAAGCAATCGAAATACAATGAAACTTCGAATAAAAGCCCAGTCCTGTTTACTAGCCCAGTGTGGCTACACATTTTGGCACACAAAATGCCTGTCTTAATTTGCCGTCTGGTCTGGTCGCCAAGCAGTTCGTTCTTTTTCATAGAAGTTCTTCGGGTGTATAAAACCAGGTTGTTGGCTGCCTCAAATGATGTGCATTACTCGATTACTATTATCATATTCCCTTAGTGTGTAAGGGTCCTCAGATCAAAAGACTAAAAAGGGCTTTTTCATAAAGAATTAATCCAAGTTGTGAGTAGTGGTGTTGTGTCAGTGTGCCGGGTGCCGTAACTCACTCTCTCTTCTCTGTTGAAACTAGATCAAATGAATGATTCATAATTAATGCAGTATCTGAAGCCTAATTTTTACACAAATAATATTCATACCGGTTTTAACAAACTATTTGTTTGTATTTCTCATCTTAACTGAGCAGCAGTTTTGTCTGAGAGGAATTAAAGGCCTGTCTCAAATATAGGCCTGTTGATTTCAGTGATTTAGCAAATAATAGCCCAGGATACTAATTGAAGTTTTAGGGTAGTTACATTATTTATTACATTCAGAACAGGGTAGTTAGTAACCTGTGACCTATGACATTTCCAAAGCAAACTTCCCAACATATTTATCTGATGAGTTCAGCTGATGTACCACTTTAACCAATGTATTCTGACATCCAGCTGTTTGTGAGGGTGTAGCACTAACACGTCTAATTGAAACAATCCAAGCATAGTTGAGTCATTCATCCTCACATGTGGTGAATCCAGGAAACATAAGGTGCTGCTACAGGTCGCAGCAAGTGTCGCAGACAAGAAAAGGTTCAAGATTAAAATTTGAATATGAAAAGGGTATTTCCCTTGATGAAACAGACTGATAACAAAAGAGGATGATGTCATTACATCATTACATCACACAGGAAAATGACCACAAACACATCACCAGAATATTGAATTTAAATGATGATAAGTGGGATCATGCAGCACCAATTAATACCATACAGTAATGACAAATGTGTATCCTGTTTATCAAATGGTGTTACTGTTCAAATAAAACAAATGTAATTGGATTCTCACAGGAGTTAAAGAAACGCCTGTTTAACCACACACACACACACACACACACACACACACACACACACACACACACACACACACACACACACAAAAACAAAACAACAACCTCATAACATTATATCAAAAACTCCAGGAGAAAAACAACACAATACAAATGGAATACAAACTGCACAGCTGGAGCTTCACCAGGATCACAGAGTGAGGTTTATAGGGAGAGACAGACAAAGGCTGTGTGTTCTCTGATTGGTCAGTCCTCTGGTCTCTCTCTCACACACACACTCACACACACACCCTGAGGCAGGGTCAGTAAGAAAGAGAGAGGCAGACAAGGTTAACAACGATTATTCAATACATATTTGTGTGTTTTCAGTGTTGGAGGGTGAAGAGTTACCTAACAGAAGGGAAATAAAACTAAAGGCTAGAAAAGCAAAATGTGCAGCAGCCAAGACATGAATCATGATGTCATTGCTTCTCTCGTCCTGGTTCGGACTACTTTGCATTTCCAGGCATTTGTTATTTACATGCAGTCAAATAAATGACACAGCAACATCGCAACAACCTATAAAAGCAATTGTGGAAAGCATGACAGCCTCCTTTGAGTCTCAGGATCTTCATAATATAAAATGATACTTAATGACACTTAACCACACTATGATTGTGTTTAACTTTTTCTCTTTCCACCGTCTCTGTTTGTCACACACACACCATAGTTTGCACACATTAATCATTACCTGTGCAACCAGGATACAGGTTAGTGAGACGGCATTTCACAACCGCACATCTGTTAGGCCCCACGCCCTGACTGTGTGCTCAGTGTGTTGAGTGCGGAGCTTTCTGACATACTCATAGTGTTAATCACCACCCTGAAGGAACAATACGAGGTGTATGTGAGCTGGTGATGTGTACAACCTTTCCTGAATGATCCTTAAAAGCTCAAAAGGTTATTTTTGTGACAGATAAGGAAACCACAATCCTTTGTGTGCATTTTTTTATTTACAAACACCACATCTGATCAGGCTAAGATAGCAGATGTTCGCAGTTTGTCTGCAAGTGTGCCAAGAAAATCTCCCCCACACCATTACACCACCAACAGCAGCCTGAACCGTTGATACAAGGCAGGATGGATCCATGCTTTCATGTTGTTTACACCATATTCTGACCCTACCATCTGAATGTGGCAGCAGAAATCCAGACTCATCAGACCAGGCAACGTTTTTCCAATCTTCTATTGTCCAGTTTTGGTGAGCCTGTGTGAACTGTAGCCTCAGTTTCCTGTTGTTAGCTGACAGGAGTGGCACCTGGTGTGGTCTTCTGCTGCTGTAGCCCATCTGCTTCAAGGTTGGACGCGTTGTTGGTTCAGAGATGGTCTTCTGCAGACCTTGGTTGTAACCAGTGGTTATTTGAGTTCCTTGAGGCATCAACAAGGCATTTTCACCCAGAGAATTGCTGCTCACTGGATGTTTTCTCTTTTGGGACCATCCTCTGTAAACCCTAGAGATAGTTGTGTGTGAAAATCCCAGTAAACACTCAGACCGGCCCATCTGGCACCAACAACCATGACACGTTCAAAGTCATTTAAATCACCTTTCTTCCCCATTTTGATGCCCGATTTGATGCCTCAATGCATCGAGTTGCTGCCATGTGATTGGCTGATTAGCTATTATAATGAGCAGTTGAACAGGTGTACCTTATAAGTGGCTGCTAGCTGTAAAATGTAATGTTTTGATGTATGAGGGACTATTTGCCGACCATCTTTTAAAGTTTGCCTATGTTGGTTGCAACATTGGAACCAACTGAACGCCAAGCGTGTAGGAAAAGTACGGTGATTGATGCGAAAACGTGAAAACACAAAACACAAAAGGTCATATCCAAAGCCAGTGTCTGGTTTGTCTGTTCTGGGCTACCGTAGAAACAACACATTGGACTCTGTGCTTCGTATACACATATAAACAGCTCATTCTCAGGTGACAAAAACACAATTCTTAATTTCAGCACACATAAGGACTCGCATGCACTAACATGCATGCACGGCCAGACCATCTATTACAACAAACCACAGAGAAACTTGTTTTACAACACACACAGACAGAGTGTGACTTCACTCTCTGCTCAGGATGCCACTACTCCAAAATCTTTATATAGCAGATACTTGTTTGCTGCTATCTCATGCTCTGAATGTCGTATTTAGAACCTTTAAACCATAAGGCCCTATATAATAAGTACCTTTTCTCTTGTATTGTGAATGTATTTTTCTGATAATACTTACGCACTTTTACTTATAATGGAGTGTATTTTAAATTGTGATAAGCCTATTTCTACTTTAAATCAAGGTCAGGATTTTAATACTTTTTCCACCACTGCCCACATGAATAACATAAGCTAGTTGATCACGTTTACACTGAATGATCATCAAGGATGATTTATTTCATTAGATTTTTCTCAGTTAAACTCAAAGTGTGTGCAATATTGACAAGCTATGTATACAAACAACCCCGTTTTTTATTTTTATTTTCGAAATTTAAATTAAACTCAGTGTGTGCAATACTGACAAGTTATTGTATACAAACAACCCCGTTTTTTATTTTATTTTTTCAAATCTGAGTTTAACTCAAATTTTGTACATTATTGACAAGTTATTGTGTATAGTCAACAGCCTTTTATTAATTTATTGTTGTTTCATTTAAGTTAAACTCAAAGTGTGTACATTATTGACAAATTATTGTACACATACCCTCTTATTTTTTATTTAAATTTTTTCAGAAAAGTAAGTTGGTTCACAGCTTTGTATTTATTTTCTTTGTGCCATAAACAAACTGCATTATGGTAGACAAACATTCTTGCCACTGAGAAAGAAACTGAACAATATCAACATGACGTGAAGGAGAGCAGGCGGCAGAGGAGACATTGGGTGGCTTTAAATACATCACTTTCTCACTATTTAGTCAGTGATTTCTTACGTTGCCTTATAATTACAATAAATGTCTCTTGAACCTGGCCGGCAGAAAATATTTGCATTATAACATAATCTGTCCATTACAAAAGCATGTTGCACCAACATACTCTCTCACACACAAAACCCCCACAAATGCCAACATCAAAATGTAACGTCATTCTTCATTTTGTTGCATAAAAACAAATAACATCCCAATAAGGGAACTAAGCAGTTCTTCTTGAGGCTCCTACCTGTACAAGTACAACACATGACATCGACCCAGTAAAGCAACGTGCTGGAATCTGGTTGCAAAATATCAAAAATGGTTTTTGTTTTGTCTTTTTTTAACAGAGGAAGGGTTGTAGAGTCAAAAACACAGGTTGTAATACCTTATCGCTTCTTAGGAGCCTCTGCTTTTGCTTCTTCTTGTTTTGGGGCCTCTGCCTTTGCTTCCTCTTGTTTTGGGGCCTCTGCTTTTGCGTCTTCTTTTTTAGGGGCCTCTGCCTTTGCTTCCTCTTGTTTCGGGGCCTCTGCCTTTGCTTCCTCTTGTTTCGGGGCCTCTGCCTTTGGCTCCTCTTGTTTCGGGGCCTCTGCCTTTGCTTCCTCTTGTTTCGGGGCCTCTGCCTTTGGCTCCTCTTGTTTCGGGGCCTCTGCCTTTGCTTCCTCTTGTTTCGGGGCCTCTGCCTTTGGCTCCTCTTGTTTAGGGGCTTCTGGTTTAGGCTCCTCTGCCTTTGCTTCTTCTTCTTTAGGGGCCTCTGCAGCTACTTCCTTGCCACACAGCTTGCTTCATGAGAAAGTTCAACAATAGAAAATGTGGTGAATGCATACAGTAGTTATGATTATGGATGTTTGAGTGCAGAAATTATTTTATATTTCTATGTATATATATATATCTTTATAAGTATTTCTCATACCTTACTTCTTCAGGTACTCCAGCTTTCAAGAAGCCACACACTCCACTCGGTGCTGCTAGCTGCTGTTTCAGTGTTTCCACTTCTGCTGTCCAGCTGGTCTTCTCCTTGTCATTGTCAGCTGTAGGTATTATTATATGGGAATTAAAAAATGAAAGCAAGATTACAATCATCATTTGGCGCTCCATTTTTTGATTGGAAGAGAGGCAAACTTTAATACATTTGTATCCGCACAGTAAAAGAGGGAAGAGCTGCGTTGTGTCTTCTCTCAATTATTTTACACACTTACACTATTGAGGATCATAAATCGACACCTACCTTGGAGATGACTGAGATCGGCCTCGAGTGCTGCCAGCTCATCTCTGGCAGATTTCTACAACAGGAAAAACAAATGTCAGCGACACAAACCTGAGTTTGTTGGAGAAAATAATCTGCTCTGCACAGACTAACATCCTGCATCTATACCGCACATCTCCAGCTTTGATGCAGCCCCTTCCTTGGGACTCCCACTGTAAATATTTGAATAAGTCTGTCATGATATTACGTGGAACTGCACACACCACAGTATAGTTTGTGCTACCTGGTCAAGTTTAGGGATATACTTAATATCTTCCTCTTATTTGGCATGATGTGCCCTAAAAGATTATTTTTCTGATGTTGTTTTTCTTTGGATACTCTGACAAACACTGAGGAATCACTGCACTTTGAAGCCACAAGATCAAGTGGGTTGTGGGCCCATTCTGAATGAACCACAAGTGACTGGCAAACATGTCAAGTTTGTAAAAAAAACACACTTTATTTTTAAGTACAGTTAATTCCAGCAAAGAGCTTTTATTTTGAAGAGCCATTTTCTGCCGCAGAGAGAGTAACTAACTGGCAGCTAATTGACAGAGACAGCAAACTAGCTCAACAACATGGCCAAACACAAGTGTGACGTTGTATGTATTAAAGTGTGGGACCTTGAACTAATGACTAAGAAGCAATCTGGACTCTGTGGCTGGACCAGTGAGGAGCCACTGCACCAGATCAGCTTTGCAGAGTTGGTTTATAATGTAAAATGAATGTATTGCAAACCACAGAGCTACTTTCCTTTCCTCCACACCGATCATCTAGCTACTTCACCATGACAAGAGAGCATTAGTTTACACATTTTCAAGCATGTATTGCCCTTATAAGAAGTTTGGTGTTTAGAAATATGAGCAAAAATGACATACTTAAGCACTTGGAGGCAGAGACAGATCATGTTTCTAACTCATTATATAGATGTTTTTTTGCCAAAATAATAAAACAAAATGTTTTAAAGCGATGTCCGCTCATATATGTGTTATTATGGCAAAATAACTGACAGTCTTGAAATAATAAAATGAAGGAAATTGGCCTATGATCCTGTAAAGTCTAAGGTCTGCCATGTATCCAAGCGGGGACAGTGGATTATTTCACACCCCTGCCTGTAGGCCTGTTGACAGTCCCTGCTCTGATAGTGAGAAGCCTGATTATCTAGCTGGTGGTGATTTTATGCATGTGAAACAGGTTGTGTGTGTGTTTTTGTGCATACACTTGACCTGATGTGAGCCACCCATCCCCCTTTAACCTGTGCTGTCATTTCCCCTTTAAATCTGGTTCTCAATCCAACATAACTTTGACATGTGGTCACTACTCATGCTCTATCTGCTTGCATCTTTCAGTGTCTGCCCACCTGGTCACCCGTGCAGACGTCCACGTCGCCCTTCGCCTTGTCTGCCCGAGTCTGGAGCTTGATCACTTCCTCCGACAGCGCCTTCTCCTCACTCCGCGTCTTCTCCAGCAGGTTCTGCTGCTGCGCCTTCTCGCCCTCGTACTCCTGCAGCACATCGTAGGTCACCCGCAGCTTGATATCCTGAAACCTTTTCCGTCTGTCTTCTTTGTCCTGTTCCTTTTGCCGTAATTTCACAACCCCCATCAGAGCCACAGACGTCATGATCGCCACAGGTAGCACCAGCTGCACCTTCATGCTTTAACCCGGAGCGGAGAGCCTTCTTTGCGCGCGGTGTACTTCCTTGGTGATGGAGGTGTGGGGCGAGTGCTGTGCCTGAACACAAGGTTGCTTTTACTGTCGCCCTGGTTACAAGTCTTTACGGATCACGAAATAAAAACCAATCAACCAGAAGGGCTGGCTCACCTGTGCTGTGACCGGGCATTCATTAATGTGCGTCGGATCTGAGCTGCGCAGCATTCCCCCAGAGTGTCATCACAAACACGCCCTCTTCCTGTATGGTAGCCTATCTGACAGGTAGGCCCTGCTCTCACCTGTACTGTCCTGCGCAACTTCATCTGTCTTCATTACACCATTAACAAGTCAAATGTGGCTGCAGATAAGCTGTGTGTCTGCTGACAGAGAGGACAAACTGGAGCTGAAAGGAAATGTATCCACTTATTTTAACACTGAATAACTCCATGTAACTTCAATATATTTACTCTGACTTATATAAGGATGTGTTGTTAAATATAAAGCAATCTGATATGAATATTTAACTTTATTGGCAGACAGTTTGGAGGAAGTATTCAGATTTTCTTTTTAAGTAAAAGAAGCTGTAGTCTGACTATGGATGAATTACTGAACGGGCCCAAAGATTCAGAGGGCCTTCACCTGCAAATTGTCACTTAAAGTAACACATACCAACGAGGAAGAGATTCAAAATGACCACAGAGGTACAAAGGAACTGCAAAGAGACACAAAACAACTACAAAACAGGGAAAACAACCAGAAAGAGACACAAACTGACCTCAAAGAAGGGAAAATGGCTACAAAGAGACACAAAATGACTAGCACCACAAAGCAACCAAAAAAGACACACTGGAATTTGAACACTGAATACAACATTATATAACTCCAGTATATTTACTCTGACTCATATAAGGATATGTGGTTGAATACAGAGCAGTCTGATATTAATGTTTAACTTTATTGACAGACTGTGTGGAAGAAGTATTGCGATCTTCTTTTAAAGTGAAAGTAGCAGCAGTCTACTCATGGATAGATTACTGAATGGGCCAACTGGACACAAGTCCAGGGCCCAAAGTTTCAGGGGCCTCCCTCACCCTGAGCCCGCAAATTGTCACTCAAATTATCATGTGTCAACTAGCAAGACTTGACGTGACGGCAAAGAGACACAAAAAGTCAAAAAAGAGATACAAAGAGACATAAAATAACCATAAAAGAGCAAAAACAACCAAAAAAAAGACACAAACTCAGCTCATAGAAACATAATGATGCCAAAGAACACAAAACAAATACAAGAAAACACAAAATGGCCACAAACAAACAAACAACAACAACCACAGCGGCAAAACCACCACAAAGTCTAAACCTTAACATGTAAATTAAGCAGCCAAATAAATGAAGTAGATTAACAAGAGAGGCAGTAACATATGGAAGTGGGGGTTTGAGGTCCTTTTTTGGGCATCAAACATTATTTTCCTGCAGTTTGATGAATGTCTCTGCATTGGTTTATGGTGTAAATGTCTTCATGGTCCTGAAAATAGAAGTCTTCTGCTACTTTCATGCTTTTATTGGGGGGTGGTGGCAACTTCCAGGGCTGAAAACTGAGACCAACTTGAAGGTGCCAAAAACTACAGTTCCCCAAATGGGCACTTGAAGCCGACCCCCAACTTAACAGCTGAAATAAACATGTTTACACATTCATGACAACTGTGTGGGGACGAATTTTGATATAACTCACATATTTGCATTTGATCAGGCCTTGAGTTTACACATGTGTAAGGGCGGGGCCCCTTTGGGTGACTGCTGCCTGCGTGGCAGATCCACCCTTCACTCCTCCACAGCTCCACCCTCTTATCCAAACTTGGTTACTACTGGCTCCAAAAAACTAAGACGAGTACTTGAAGTTCACAAACCAATGGGTGATGCCACTGTGCCTAGACCCATTATTGTATATGGTCTATGAGGAGGACATGTACCCTGCATCCCCCCCGACATCTACGCATATGTAGATAAAATACAAGTATCTCCAAATTGAAGTTAATTTTAAATTTCCATCACAGTTTAGATAAACAGTAACAGGTCAGAAATGATAACACATAAAAGAGCACATAAAATAGTTTAAGGCTTTTTATGTTATTCAAGAACAAAGATTTTAAGTTTGAGTTTAAGTGTCTTGTTTGTGTTGTTTTAAGATACTCTAGAGCAGGGGTGTCAAACATATGGCCCAGGGGGCCAGGACCGGCCCGCCAAGGGATCCACCCCAGCCCTCTGGATGACTGATGCAATTTAAATAGTGAGCATGTAAAACACTGCCTTAGATGCTTTTCCACTCTGACCAGAAAACAACTCCCTGAAATAACAATAAGCACTTTCTATGGTCGTATTTTAAGATACTGAACACTGTGTGAAATATTGTTGAACAGCAGCTTCAGTACAAAAGAGTCTGTATCAGACTTCTATCTTAAAACAATATGGGTGGAACCATGCAGGGGATGACTTAACCTGCTATCTCAATAGCTTTCACTTCAGTGGATTTAGTGGAAGGTACAGAATGGCTACACAGTGGCACAAAGTGATCCAAAAAGACACAAAAATACCTTAAAGAGACTTAAAATGCCCTGAAAGAGACACAAACTGACCTCAAAATAATGCAAACTATTACAGAAAGACACAAAACAACCAAAATTGTTTACACAGCAACTTAAAATTACCCCAGAAAGACACAAAATAACCTCAAAGAGGCACAATGAGGCATAAAATGACTACAAAAAGACAAGACAACCACGGGGAGACACAAAATGACTACAAAAATACACAAAACAACCACAAGAAGACACAAAAAGACACAAAACAACCACAAGGAGACACAAAACAACCACGAGAAGACACAAAATGACACTATACAACCACGATGAGACACAAAATGACTTGAAAAGACACAAAACAACCACGAGGAGACACAAAATGACTTCAAAAAGACACAAAACAACCACGAGGAGACACAAAATGACTACAAAAAGACACAAAACAACCATAAGGAGACACAAAACAACCAAGAAGAGACACAAAATGACATCAAAAGATACAAAACAACCACAAGGAGACACAAAACAACCAAGAGAAGACACAAAATGACTACAAAAAGACACAAAACAACCAAGAGGAGACACAAAATGACTTCAAAAGACACAAAACAACCAAGAGGAGACACAATAGGACTTCAAAAGATACAAAACAACCACAAGGAGACACAAAACAACCACAAGGAGACACAAAACAACCAAGAGAAGACACAAAATGACTACAAAAAGACACAAAACAACCAAGAGGAGACACAAAATGACTTCAAAAAGACACAAAACAACCACGAGGAGACACAAAATGACTTCAAAAGACACAAAACAACCATAAGGAGACACAAAACAACCATGAGGAGACACAAAATGACTTCAAAAGACACAAAACAACCGTAAGGAGACACAAAATGACTTCAAAGTGACCAAAAGAGACACCAAATTACCTCAAGGGACTTAAAATGACCTCAGAGACAAAAAACACAAAACAACCACAAGGAGACACAAAATGACCTCAGCTCCAGACCGTAATGCAGGGGACGAGTTAACCTGCTTCCCCATTCGCTTCCAGAATGAAAGAAACATTTGAAGGGGTTGATATTTGTAGGTTACTATGCAGTGGTTTTACTGGTCCAGCCCATTTGAGATCAAACTGGGATGTATATAATGTGTGGCCCCTGAACTAAAATGAGTTTGTTGATCATGATGCAAATCCATCCAAGCTGCTTTTTCTGTGTGTAAGCGCGTGCCTACCGGTGAGGAGGGCGAAAGTCACACGAGGAAATAGGTGGATTGTCACGCCCAGCCCGCTGAGCAGGTAGAGCAGGTTACACGTACAGTAAACACGGTCACACTGCGGGACGGAGCCGGAGGAGTCGACGCGTGCACGGCTGGAGACATACCCGGAATGAGCAAGAACTGACCCTCATTGAACCAGACTTTATTTACACTCTTTGCCAGGATGAAGCTCGCGGTGGCGCTGACCGGCCTGAGCGTGATCGTAATGGTTGTAATGATTTTCCAAACCGTGACTCAGGAGTTGAACCTGCGCACACAGAAATCCCGCATGTTGGCGAACTCGGTGGAGGTGAAGAGGAGAGAGGACTCCATCGTGGACATGAAGAAGAAAATCCAGGAGATGAAGACGACGCTGGTGACGGTCAACAACAACATAGACGAGCTGAAGAAGAAGAAGGCGGACAGTGAGAAGTCAACGCAGGACTTCGACACAAATCTGCAGACCTGTAACAAGGAGAAGGTGAGGGACACACACACACACACACAGCTGGTGTTGTTTAATATGCATACAGTCATAACACTATCAGTCCTCAGGATGCACATGCTATCTTATATTGACTCAGTGTTCTACATCCAAATATTTGTTTTATAATTTTACCGAAGCTTCTTTTTGACTGCATTAATCCACCATGATAACTGCTGACAGATATTTACACCTGTGCCCTTATTAGGAAGATGCAGAGAAGAAGAAGACGGAACAGGTAGAGGCCATGGCTAAACTCAAAGGTAAGGCTTTTTATGTCGCGTGCTTCGGGCTGATAGGTAAAACACCGCATTTGCAAACACAAACTGGCCCAGATAAGAGTTGTGACAGACCACAACGCCTTAATCAGGTTTCTATTGGCCTTTTAAAAGACAGAGGATGGATTGGAGCTGCTGAGATCTGTCAGTCTGTCATCGTCTGTTCAAACTCTGCCTATTAGAAACCAGTGGAACAAGATGTGACAGCACTAGACAACGTGGCTTCAGGCACAGTGTCCCTTGGTTTCATTTGCCGATCTGAGCTCAGCAAAAGTAGCAGCTCCCATTGCATTTATTGTGTGGTAAATATGGAAATTCACAACATGCGTTCCTCTGTGTTATACTCTGTCGTTTTTTCAGCTGATCACGAGGAGGCCAAAAAGAAGGCCGAGGTGGACATTCAGAACTTGAAACAACAGATTTTGGATAGAGACAAAGCTATTTGTGCCTTTGCAGACACAACCAAGGAGGAAGCAAGGTAAGATCTTCAGAATAAGAGTGTGTGTGTGGTCAGATAGAGCAGTCCACAACATCAGAGTTTTTACACATGGATGGATTACTGAACGGGCCTACTGTGTACAGGCCCAGGGGCCCCAAGAGTCAGGAGTCCCCCTGGCCTTCACCTGCAAATTGTCACTCAAATAAACACATACAGACCAGGGGCCTGTATCACGAAGCAGGATTAATATCTTAGCGAGGTAACTTCAGGCTTAACCCCGGGTTTTCGGTCTCACAAAGCCGGTTCAGTTCTTATCGGGGTAGATCACCATGGTAACTTGCCTATGAAAAGCACCAACCACTGGCCAATCAGGTGTTCGGAAAAAAATGACTCCACTGACAGAAATGCAGCCCAGTCATGACGGGAAGTTTAAACAATTTGATTGATTTTGATATGAAAGTTTATTTTGAACATTAAAAAAGAAAAGAAAGCAACAACAACAACAGACAATGTAAAGATTGTTCAAAAAGGAGTGGAAAGAAGTCGAAATTTCATCCCACCCCTTCATAAGAAAGAAACCTTTAACTTAATAGCACCATTAATTAGTGCCAACATTTTGTTTTGTTGGAGGAAATGATCTCCGTTAAAGATAATGGGCCTAATTGACAGCTTTGCTGCTGGAAATGTGGAAAGTAGCCTATCATGTCTACACTTTGCTTTTTGTTTTTTAAAGAGGGAGACTAGGTATATTTTTGTGCAGCTGTTAATTTCTAACACAGCTCAATATCAGGATGATTTTATTCAGACTATCAATTTGGTGTTGATATGATTTAATTGTGGCGTCAGCTTCAAGCTTTATTGTAGCATATATAACATTAAGACAAAGAAGACCAATTTATCAGACACATTGATGTTTGACGATAATTGTAATACACACAATTCATCTGCGCAGCATTGATTTCATGGGATTCAAGGGTGTGATCAGTGTCAGATGTACAGGTACAGGTACTGTAGCTACTTGAACCAGTGATGAGTAATTTAACCTTCACATAATTTTATTTGCTACCTTGTTTTGTCTTGATTTTTCCCTCTCTCCTCTATTTCTTCTTTCCTGACCCATTTTTTTTCTTCTTTATTATGTGATTTCATTGATGTTTTGACAGGGGAATTTCTTTGATAAGCTTTTAGTGGCTTCTATTCTCTCCGGCACTTTTCTTTTTTTAGTCTTGCCACATATGTTTCCTCCTCCCGCAGCTGCCACGGTGTCGGCCTTTTCTGTAATGTTGCTTTTCTCCTCCTCATATTTTAGTAGAATTAATCTCTGATCCTCACAAGAAATACTTTTTTCCCCTCACATACGGCGCTCTGTGAGGACGCTCAGTGACGCTGCGCTTCTCTCATGATTGTGATTGGTCCGCTGCGTGTGCGTTCACGGCTGTTGTTAAAACAACCCTGGGTTGAGTTACCGAGTTGATATCCAGAGTCGTGATGCCGATTATCCTGATTGCCATTGTTAGGGTTAGTCAACCCAGGATAGGTCTGGGTAACCCAGGAATGGTTGATCTCGCTTCGTGATACAGGCCCCAGGAAGAGATTCAAAATGACCACAAAGAAACACAAATAGACCACAAACAGATGCAAAGAAAAAAGACAAAAAAGACAAAAAACAAAAACAGCAAAAGCAACCAGACAGAGACACAAGACAGGAAACAAAAAGGAAATAAAACAGCCACAAGGAAACACAAAATGACCTAAAAGAGGCACAAACAGAGAGACACAAAACAACCACACAGTAACACAAAATGAATAAAGCCACCAAAACAGACACAAGATTACCTTGAAGAGACTTAAAATTTCCTCAGACACACAAAATGACCACAGAGAGAGACACAAACAACTACAAAAAGACACAAAACAACCACAGGAAGACACAAAATAACTACACAAACAGGAAAACAACTGCGAAGGTGGATAAAACAACCACAAAGCTACACAAATGACCTCAAAGAGGTAAAAACAACCACAAGGAAACACAAAATGACCTTAAAGCAACACAAAGTGGCCAAAATAGACACACAGTTACTTAAAATAGACTTCAAATTACCTCAGTAAGACACAAAATTACCTCAAAAAGACACAAACAGGCAAAAACAACCACAGGGACAGAGAAAGTGATCACAAAGTGACCAATATGACACAAAATTCCTCTAAAAGACAGAAACTGACCTCAGAGAGACACAAACTGAGCTCAAAGAGACACAAACAGGCAGAAACGACCACAAAGAGTCACAACTTACCATAAAAGACACAAAATTACCTTAAAGAGACTTAAAATCCCCCATGACACACAAAATTATCTCAGAGAGACACAAACTGACCTCAAAGACAGAGACGCAAACAACTACAAAAAGACACAAAACAACCATGAAGAGACACAAAATAACTACAAAAACAGAAACAGGAAAAACAACCGCACAGAAACAACCACGAGGAGACACAAAATGACATCAAAGAGACACAAACTGACCTTAAAGAGGTAAAAACAACTACAAAGAGACACAAAAGAACTACAAAAACAGGAAAAACAACTGGAAAGAGACATAAAACAACCACGAGGGAACACAAAATGACCACAAAGCAACACAAAGTGGCCACAAAACAACCACAAGGAGACACAAAATGACCACATGGACACACAGAACCACAAAAAGATGTGTTACGACCACAGAGAGATGCAAAACCACCACAAAGCCTGTGTGTCCTGCTCCTGTGTAGGAGAGGTGGTGGGGCCCTTTGCATATCTGTGCCCAGGGCCTCTCATAATCCACCCATGTTTTTACAATAGACCTCTGTCCCATTACACACACGCACCACATAACAGAGCCGTGGCTGCGGAGCTACAGACGTTAAGACAACCTTATCACATCACATTAACATTGTTTTGTCTTTTCTCCATTTTGCAGGAAGTTGTGTGGCATCACTGAAGCTCCACAATAAAGTTAACCCAGAGACACTCGACATCGACTGTGAACTGTTCAGTGAAGAAAACCAGGATAGATTTAGTAGTGTCACTGATGTGAGTGCAGCTCTGTTTGTTTCCTGTGAGAGAATAAACTGTGTTTATTTAAAGAAGAAAAAACAAAGCTGGCACTTTTATTCATTGGACAGATGACACAGAGGTCGGGAGTGGGAACATATGTTGCATAGTTTTATATCATTTTGTAATGTTATTGTGTTGGTTGGGTTGATCTTCTTGTGCCTTTTGTATCTATAAAACATTTAGAGATATACTTGTAATTATTACATTCTTTGCAAGTAGGTGTCACCTTCCCCTGATTGAAACACTGTGTAGCACCAAAGAACTGTTGTTTGTTGCCCTGCCCTCTGATGAAACCAGTGACTACCAGCAACCGTAATATTATGTGGCATCTGTTTCATCTCTGAGGTCGTGCATGTGTGTCTGTGCATGTGTGTGTGTGTTAACCAAATATCCTGCGTCAAGTTGAACAATAAGCTTATGCTTCATGGAAATGCCTAACGAAACATGTGCATGGGAAAATGTTATCTCATTAAAACAGTGCAAGCCACAGTGATCCAAAATTGACCCACGGTATCCGGTGTATGAAATATTGCCTGACCAATGAGCTTTGTGGTGCTTTGTGCTGAGTTAGAGGGCTCTTTGTACTCCAGGGCCATAGCAACACACTTGAATGGGAAAATAAATGTAATTTGCACACATTTATGACACACGATGACAGTTCAATGGCATGTTCCTCTACCTCCCCCTGGTGTCGAACCAAAGACCACACTGACTTTCAGTCATGACACAGATCAACCACATATGCATAGTCTGGCTCCTATTTCCTGTTCCTCTTCAGCTTAATTTATAAATCCTACGTTTCAGTCTTGGTGCAGCCAGTCTGTCTGGTTTGAGTCCGAGTCCTCGTTGTTGGCCACCATCTGAAATAGCTGCCATTTCTGATAATACAATACATCTTAAATCTGTAATGAGCAGTTTCACAGCCGTTTAAAAGGCCAATTAAGTTAACCAGGATCAGCATGTGGCTGTGTCGTCCACAGTGATATTTAGCTTAAGGTGTCGCTGAGTGAAACTGTTACTTATTGAAATTTGAGAGATGTGGTCACTGAATGTATTTTGCTGTTGTTCTGACTGTGTAAAGGGAACTCTGAAGGACTGTGTGTAACCAGATGTGAAACAAAGCGATAATAAAGAAGATTATTGCCATTTTTCCTGTGCTTTACTCATCAGCAATACAGTGTCACAACACTGCCAGGGGTAGAGACATACAGGGTAAAAGGAAATAGATGCACTACTTGCACGACTAGACAGATATGTATAAATAAATGGGCTGTAGTAAAATTGTAAAATAGGTTTGTTGGAGCCCCAATGACATTCTTTGTATTTGTTTTTATTGAACTAATGGTTATTGCATTCCCTTGACAAATAAAAAAAGCCCTGTTTTTCTGAGTAATTTATTTATTTTTCTGTTTTTTTGGTCTAATTGTTTCTGATTTCGTTGTAAAAAAAATTCTGTTTTTCTGGGTATTTTTTTCTTCTGTTTTTTTCTGAGTAATTTTTCCCTGTTCTTCGTGGTATTTTTTCTGTTTTTTGTGGTAATTTTTTTTTCCTGAACGAGGAGACGAGATACTTCAAAATCTCGCGAGAAGCTCCCACCTGGCACCTGCAAGTGACCCCTGCATCCATGGTGACTCCTGCTCATGGATGTATTTTGCATCCGTGCTCCTGCTCCTAGACAGTTTCAACTATGGGGTCAATAAGGGTAAGGCACGTAATTAGTTACACACAGGGCATCATAATCTAGCTATGTTTTCGACTGCATCCTTCTAGTGTAGGCCTATCGCTCAATGAAACAGGTTAGTTAACAGGTTGTAACAACGTTAGCTGACAAATTTGTTATGAGTAACAATGTCCAGCATGATGGAAAAAAACTGTTAGCTTAAAGTTACCTGACAAGTGAAATCATGCCCATACACGTTTGTCAGCTAACATTGTAAAAAAAAATTACTACGAAAAACAGAAAAAAAATTACCACACAAAAAAACAGAAAAAAATACCCTGAAAACAGAAAATATTACTCAGAAAAAAAGCAGAAAAAAAATTATCATGAAAAACAGAAAAAAGATTACCACAAAAAACAGGGGAAAATTACTCAGAAAAACAGAAAAATAAATAAATTACTCCAAAAAACAGAAAAAAATACTCAGAAAAACCGGGCCTTTTTTATTTGTCAAGTGAATGCAATACACTTCCGTAAATGGTGACTACATATAGATGCAGTTTTGCTGTTTGTACACAGGGTGGTGCACTTGAACAGGAAGACACAGGTAATAAGGTACAGGTGATGAGCAACCATGTGAAGTGTGACAGCATGAAGAGTTTGTAGCTCTTTGAAACTGAAATTGATAAATGGAAACTTACCATTGACAGACACTGAACTGTTGAATGGACACCTACCTGAGATGAACAATGGACTTGCAGTGTTGTCAGCACATGTTAAAATAAATGGGTCACCGCACTCAAAGAAACCTGACATATTGGACATTGGTTTACTCTTGTTGCCCAGAACACTTGTCCGAATAAGTTCTCCCTGTTCTCCCTCACAACGTAAAATTAATACTTGGAAAATTTAGCAACAGTATTACTCCCTATATGTTACTTTATATTACCAGATTTTTTTTTACCTACCAGAGTCTCCTATTATAGAAGGATTGGTAAGATATTCTTGAGCTGCACATTTCTTGCTTTCCGTCAGCCATCTTGGTTTTCAGAGGTTTGTGTTGCACTGACAACACCTGGCCAGTGGGTGGCAGTGTATGGCATGACGCACAAGGGTCCACTCACGTGACTTAAATGCAACCATAGCATCAAAACCCATGCATATGGCTTTTAAACAGATGTTCACTGCAGTGGCCACTATGCATGTAACGTTTTTGATTGAAAGACTCTACAAGATGAATACATCTTAACTAAAATAATTTCATAAATTCAACTCCAGGCAAAATTCAGTCTCATCAGAGACATCTATACTCCTACTCGGGAGTGGGCTGTTACCTGCCATAATACCTAAAGAAGGTGGCGTTATGGCTCCGCCTGTTGCTGCGGCTGCAAGTCATAAACAAAACTGGTGTGTTGCTAAACTGTGCATCACTTCAGACGACTATTTTCTTTTGGAGACAGCTAACACCATCAGTTATCTTTAAATACAACCGTCAGAATTAGCTTTTGTGCAGGCTCTTCCTCCATCTTCATCATCACCTTCAATTAAAACTGTTACCTTACAAATGGCAAGGAGCCTCGGTCATATATTCAGGGGCTTTCAACGCCTAAGCTCACTTTCATCCTCCCAGACCCAGCTCATCCACCCTCCTCCTCCTCCTCCTCCTCCCAGGTTGTCAGTCAGGACCACCTCTGTACGGACCGTGGTGGTAGGTAACCTGTGACAAAGACTGGTGACCGGGTGATTAAAGGGTTAAAGCGCTGGGAACTCAATGTCCTCTCACTCCTTGCAAATGTTTCTCAGTTCAGTGATAGGTGTAGGTAGCCTGTGATTCATTCTCACACCTAGTCCCATTTAAATACTGAAAAAAAGTAATTAAATTTCAGTTACTGATCAAAATGTCGGTGATTACAATTTGGTGACATAAGTTTATTATGTAGAATTTAACATTCATTCTGTCTTCAAATAAAAGCCTAGCCACAATTAAATGCTGGCACATTTTGACAAATAAACATCTGTCTCAACTGGACGTCTGCTCCGGTTGCCAAGCAGTTCTTTTTTAATAGGAAAAAAATGGGTTGTTGGCTACCACAAATTATGTGTCTATTCCTCAGTTACCCTGTAGGTTCTTCATATTCCTTTACTTCATAGGGGTTCCTCAGATAAAAATAATCTAAAGGGTTTTTCTTAAAAATAGAAATAAAAATCCAAGTTGTGAGTATTGTTTTAACTGAATTAAGTGGTGTATGCTGGGTGCTGTAGTCCTCGATTGACCTTACTCTCTCTCCAAAGCCTGTCAGAGCTAAATCAAATTAAAGATTCCTGATTCATATATTATCCAAAGCCAAAGGTCTAAATAAACAGTTCGTCAGTACATCATATTGGGTTACTGGTAAAACACCTAATGCAATCCAAAATAACAGCTCAGTAATAAATTCTACCTTTACAAAGTTGATAATATTCAGTTTTGATTGGCAGTACGAGACAGATATCTCTTGAACGTGGTGAAATTATTACCTCTCTGGCCTGTCTCTGTTGACCTAAGATGACTGAATACTACAGGTGTCACAAAGCAGACAGATTTTGACATTACCAGAGATATGAAAGGATTAAAAGGACAGAGACATGCCCTGTCATAACACAGCCAACACCGCCCAACTGCAAACTTTGCCCAAAGCCTTTAAGACCCAGACTAGACTGAGGTTGTGATGCATTCCTCTGTTAAGCAGGCACTGCTATTGCTCTTTTACTCCACACCCAGGACTTCAGCTTGCCTAACTCGTCGTGGAGCTCAGAAATGATGCAGCTGTATGAGCATTACAACAGCCAGTGTGAGGTGGAGATGGAGGGAGGAGAGCAACAGAAAGGGCCTTGGCAGAAACTGCCAAGTTATAGCCGCCTCCCCGATTATCCTACAGGTATGTTTCTCTGCTTGTTCATTTTGCTCATGAAATAGAGTAAGCGTCATATAATGGAGGTTTTTGGCAGTAATCAAGGGGCCAAGCTTTGAGGGCTGCAACGTTTTGTTTCCGTTGTATTTTAACAAAACCAAGTGTACCAAGTATATGACCAGTGAAGCAATATGACTGGACATAAAGTGACAATGGTGAAAGGATCAAACCTCCATTTTTGTCCAGGTGTCATAGAATTATGGTATTTAGTAAGCCTAAGCCACAATAAAGCATGTTTTCCATCACTTTATTAGAATTTTAATATACAAACATACACATGATAAATGAAAATAAATAAATAATAATAATAAACATAAATAAATTTTAAAAAATATATAAAATAAGTAAGTAAATTAAAAATATATATAAATGTTTCTCCTGCATTTAAGTATTAATTATTGTTATTATTAGTATTGTTGTTATGTTATTGTTGTTGTATTATTTTATTTTATTTCATTCTATTTAATTTAATTAAATTTTCTTTTTTAATTTTCTTTTCTTTTCTTTTCTTTTCTTTTCTTTTCTTTTCTTTTCTTTTCTTTTATTTCATTTTATTCTGTTTTATTTTATTTTATTCTATTTTATTTTATTTTATTTTATTTCATTTTATTTCATCCTGGGGTGCTCTGTTAGCTGCTAACAGTTCCCTTGTGTGTTTTTCCCATCAGATGGAGTGTATCTTAGTGAGACGATCCAGTCGAAAGCTTGTTTTTTCACCCGTAACACCAGAGACCCAGGGGCTGCGTTTGAGTACGCTATGTTTATTAACATTAAGGAGCAGAAGTGTGTGTGCATTTTCCATGCTGGACCACTGTTGGAGGGGGTGCCAGGGTGAGATAACTGTTCATGTTGCTCAAGTTTCTGTATGGATGTAGGGCTGCAGTTAAAGATTATTTGTTGTTTGCTTTATAAAATGTGTGCTGTATTTTTATCCCTGCCAGCTGTAGGCCTGAAAAGGATAATGTATTTGGGCATGTGCGTGTGAGTGTGTATACATTTCTGCCCAAAGCTAATCTCTCTTCTAATAGACCAATCAGCCTCATTTATTGATGTATGCTCAGGGATCTCTTGTGCTTGCAATAAATGATAAATGTTGAAAACCTGTTTTACTGACCGTTTCATACCATCACTGACTACTCCCTCGTCACTTCTCTTAACCGGCTTGCAGGGGCCGCAAGTTTTCTGGAAATCAGCTCAGCTAAAACAACAAGCCTCACCGTCTGTTGCAGGCCACATTTTGACCTTCACTGTTTGGCCTTCAAAGTTTGGTTTCATTGCGAACCAGAGCATCTGCAGTATACCCAATATGTTATAATCCACTGAAGTTAGGCACGTTACAAGATGAATGAGCCCCTGTTATGTTATCTTTGCTGCCATCTTGACTGTAAGGGAGAAGGGAGGGACACAGCTACGGCCTGACACCCAGAGTGTCTCAGAAGCAGAAGGGTTTACCTGCCCAGTTTTGTGGACTTGCAGATTTTGTTGATTTGGTCATTTTTCCTTGATATTTGTGCTTCTACGCTAAGTAAGCAGGCTAAATAGTTCTATGGTTTTCTTTTTTTTAATCTATTTTGAATGTGTTTATTGTTTAGTGTCATGCTTAGTTGCGCTTTAGCCTCCAGACAAAGTTTGATACTGGTAAAATTCCAGCTTTGACTGACATGGATCAAAGATTTCTGTCTAAATAAAATCTTAATCTTCATAATTATATTGTATCTATATTTGACACACAGTGCCTGTTAGCAGAAAATTCTATCTGCTCTGTGCAGTGCATCATGGCTCTGTCAAAAATAGTCAAAGTGTATATTTTTATTAGCCTCTGGGATGCTGGTTGTCAGCTAAATGCCCAAAAAGTAAATAATAAATTAAGAAAAAGAATTTTCTCGAAAAGGGCCTCAAACTTTACAAAACCACACTTTTAAACACTGGATTTTACACGTGTACATTTAGATGATTTTACGTGTGTGTGTGTGTGTTTCCAGACATGTCCATGGGGGGGCAATAGCCGCTGTGATTGATACTGTGATTGCGGCTCAGGCTGCTGTCCACTGTGGACCTGTTATGACTGCCAACTTCAACATCAACTATCGCAGGTACAGAGATTATATATTTTTAGACACATGCAGCTAGTAATTTGTTGTGTAAAAAAATTAGTATTCTTTGTCATACATAGTCCAGCAGAATGAATGTATCTCTATTGTTTAAATATTCACCATAATGTGAAATACTTTACCAGAGATACAATGTTTTAGTGGATATTAATGATAGACAGTAGTTTTCTGTGCTTTTTGAAGACTGTTGCATCCAAAATATCTTCTATCCAGAATCATATGGTGTTAATTTATCCTCTTATGTTAATCAGAGTCTGTGTGTCTGTGTAGCCTAATTTATTCATATGGAGCATATTTTGTATGTACTGTATGACAGTTATCGTCCACAGTCTGTTTGCCCTGGTAAACACTTGTCTTTGTCCCCAGCCCCATCCAACTGGGAAGCACTGTGTTACTTGAATCCTGTGTGGCTAAGAAGGAGGGCAGAAAAATCTTTCTCTCATGTAAAGTGACGAGCACCGACGGCTCCAAAGTGCACACAGAAACAACAGGTACGCTTTTGTACACACGACTTGTCTGATGGGGAATGTTAGTGTGAAAGTTTAAGGCAGGTTGCACCTCTGCTCTTTGATCATCTGATGTCTTGCATGCATTTTGTGCAGCACTGTTCCTGACAATCAATGCCAGCAACCTCGTGCAGGGAGTGAGACGCAAACACGGCAGCCTACCACCTGAGGCCACAACGAGTGAGTGAATGTGTGTTGCGAAGTTTAAGTACCAAGTAATCATAAATAGCTGCACAAATGTATTAATGAATTCCCATATAGACCTCTTAGTAATGTTGATAGGCTGTTTTATATGTGTTTTCTTATCCAAAAATCGCTCTTTTAACATTAAAGGTCACAGCTGAAACAGGCAATGTGATTAATTTGAGATAATGAATGAAGAATGTCATGTGCTTCTTTTTGTCTGTCTGTAATAAATGCACTTATTGCACAAGTTTAAGGAGCTGACAGGATCCAGTTTCACTTGAGTTACACCTTGTATGATTCCATGTGACAATGTAAATGATTGATTGATTGATAGAGGATTAGGGTGGTTGGTTTTAGCTGCAACTTGTTGGCTTGTTCTCAGCTAACAAAACTGAGTTTCATTCCTCTTACTTGCACATTTTCATTTACATTTTCTGGCGTGGGTTGCTAACTGTTATCCCGCTATGTGGTGGATGTGGTTACATCTAAATATGAGGTGTGGATTTGCATGCTCTGAGAATTTCACGACTTAAAACGGAGACGCAGGGGGCTCAAACCCAAAATCATCTTTTTCATAGGCTGGCTTGTCTCACAGAGATGACTGAGGCGTGCCACAAAAGGCCATTAAAAGTAACACAGTCCACATCACATAGATCGTTGCTGGTTTTGTAGCTACTGCAGACCACAATGCGGAAAAAGACCTTAAAGCACATAGAGCACTATTTGGGGTTATAAACATTGTGCGCTGACTATAAAGTCATTGCTCTGTATGATTGTTATTTTGCACTTTAAAGCATCTGAATGTCAATTTAATGTTTAACAGAAATTTGCCATGTTTTATGGGGATCAGTGTAGATGGTAAATGTAGTCAATGATGCAATAAATTTCTATTGACAGAGAAAGCTGAGTGTTTCTGAGTTTTTCTTCTTGCACAGCTGTTTTCATAGTGCCTACATGCACCAGGATGTATTGAGCTCAAGCTCCTGATGCTCAACCCCCAAATACTTCCCAATGTGGCTGCGTTTACAGAAAGTAAAGGCATCTAAAATAAGTTAACTTTTTGACAAGGTAAAAAGGACATAAATTGTATTTCATGAGAGAATCAAGATTCTGTTGCTGGTTTGCTTATTTCTTGCCTCAAATGTTTGTTTAAGACATAAAATGAGAAAGTGGGTCCAGCTGGTGTGTGGTACCCTGTACTTTGGTCAGGTGGATCCCACATGGCAGTCGGGTTACAAACTTTTTCATTTTACAGGTAAACAGTATAGGTTTCTGAAAACATTTGAGGTGAGAAATAGGTAACGCGGTCACAGAAATTTGGTTCATATTTGATCAGCGCTGCCTGGTTTGACAGTTTGACTGCAGTTCACAAGCAGTGACTGACATGATTGGCAGCTGCGTTATAGAATCCAACTGTAGCTTTAAAACTTCATGTTACTGATAATTCAGAACACAGTGACATCTAGTGTTAATGTTCATCAATCAAGGTGATTAATTCTGCTGGAATCCAGTGAAATGTAAAAAAAAAAAAAAAAAAAAAAAAAAAACCAAGCTCATAATGCATCTTATTAATGTTTCCTGTTGTTTTAAGGCGCTGCTTGTTATATCCGTGATTTATATCTGATAAAATCCACTGATGTATTTGACATACAGCTTATAATACTCTCTTAATATCACCTTTGTGCATTTTTTAAGTAAATGGCTGATAAGTTTTAACCTAAAAACTGATGTGACAGTTAAAGACTAAATTCCTGTTGCATCCATTTAAAACACAGCAAAGTGTTGCTTATTAGCAGTTGCTGCTGAGTGAGTTCTTGTCTAGCAGTTAATAATTGGTTAAAGGTCTCCAAACCCTGCTCACATTTACTACGGTTCTCACACAGTTTGGTCTGTTGTGTGGTTTCTGAGTGTATGGGCTCATCACAGCTCAGGCCTAGTGGTCTTCTGAGGGCCCCACACATCTTTAACCTCAGCGAGGTGCAGATGGAAATACTACCTTAGTTTCTCAAAACTTGCTGGTGTGTGTGTATGTGTGTCTATGTGTGTGTGTGTGTGTGTATTGGGGAGGTGGTTGCAGGACACCAGCAGTTTTTCTTTCCCCTGAAGAGTCATGTGGTCAAGTTGGCTTTGAGGAAGCAGGTGGGGGAGGGTGGGTAGGCAGAGCCGGGGCAGTTGTTTTGAGCTGTCAGTTAAAACCACCTGCAACAAGCTCCAAAGCTCCAATGCAACACTTCCAGAACTATTTTTTACTTTAGATATTAACTTAAAAGTGCAACTTTCACTTGAAACCAGCAGTTCGCTACCTTTTTCTTTAAAGCAGGGGTGTCACGCCCAATTTAGTTCACAGGCCACATGCAGTCCGAGTCCGAAAACGCTCATCCATTCAGAAAAACAGATGACAAAGACAGATGACTTTGTGAAGCACTTTGTAACCTTGTTTAGATAAGTGCTACACAAATAAATGTTATTATTATAATTATTATTACAAGTTGGTGTTTCCTTGTCTTTGACCCTTGCTTATTCTTCTGTAGGATCTTGGGTTGTTTTAACAGTCTACTTTTCTAATGCAGTTTATTCATTATGTGGCATCATGTGACAAGTGTTACTAGCATAGTATGCTACACATACCAGCACTCAACATTGTTATTAAAATAACTCGGTTGACTTTTGGTTTCACATAGAACACAAACAGCAATCTCCTGGGTGAAAGTCCAGAGTTTTTTTGACCAATCCACCTGCCCTGCCACCCTATGTGTCAAAAACAGGCACTTTTAGTGGACATAACTGACCATGCACAATTGACCCTTTGCTGCCCCCGGACGCAGACTGGCCAATCATAACGTAGCATCAGGCCGGCTCAGACCAGGGTCCGACAACAACACAGCTGTGCTCCATTGACTCTAATGCAATGGTTTCAGATTTCCTTCATTTTCAGGCTGGTTTTGTGGATTTGGAGCTAAATGTTGTGTCTGGCGCACGTTGTGTATTAATGATACTCGTTACCTGGAGAGGTTGGAAAAAGATATACGTTTCTTCCCTGTTCCAAAACCAAAATCAAACCCTAAAAAGTGTAGGGTTAGCTAGCTAGCTTTCTTTATATTCATTGTCTTGTGTGGTGATCAGCAGTGATGTGGTGGTTCACTTTTACACTGTGATCTGTAGCCTATAGTTTGGCTTTAGCTTCTAACTATCTTCAATAGTCACATTAGGACAATTACTAAATCAGCCTACCACCTTAAAAACATAACAAGAATAAAAGAGTTTCTGTCTAAACAAGATACAGAAAAACTTGTTCATGCTTTCATTTTCAGCAGGCTGGACTATTGTAACGATGTCTTCACAGGCCTGAGTATAAAATCAATCAGACAACTGCAGCTCGTCCAGAACGCTGCTGCCAGAGTCCTCACCAACACCAAGAGAGTGGAGCACATTACACCAGTGCTTAAGTCACTGCACTGGCTTCCAAAGGATAGACTTTAAAATCTTGTTACTAGTCTATAAAGCACTAAATGGTCTTGGGCCTAAACACATCTCTGATTTACTTGTACATTATGAAGCATCCAGACCCCTCAGATCATCTGGAACAGGTTTACTCAGTGTTTCCAGGATCAAAACCAAACAATCATATTTTAAGAGGTTTAATCTGTAAAATATTAATCTGCAAACTTACTCCAGCTGTCAGATAGATGTGATGGAGTAATTGTGGACAAGCAGAAGAATAAAGTAAGAACACTTTAACATTGTACTTATTGTACGAATACACTGAGTCAGTGTAATCAGTTACATTCTGCCAGTGACAGGCTGCAGCATGTGTGTCTGGAGCCAGTGCAAGCGCTATGTCTTGGAGGAGCATTGACCACAATGATGTAAACCGAGAAGACATATCGATTATTCATCGTTTTCTTTGTGTCCGCAGTCGTTTTCCTATCTCACATAAACTGAGGCAGCCTTCTGCATATCCTGCCACTATCAAAACAACCCCCCTGCATGTTATATTGCATGCACAGAGCCCTGCAGGTGGTTTGAACAAGTCACTAGAATAATACCGTCATATGAAGAGGAACTTTATGGAATTGAATATTTATTTTAGCTGTGAGTGTGCAGTAAAAGGCCAAACCTGCAGTGGATTCTAATGTCTCCTCTATGCATTGTATTTTCTCGATTAGTGTGGCGGAAATTTGTGGCAGCAACATGGGATTATATTTCTCAACTGAGCACTACAAAGCAAAACCCGATCCGCTGCTATTACGTAACAGCCGGTGACATAACTCTCTCCAGCCTGGGACGGTCAGGGCGCACAGAGAGCGCATGGAGGGAGGGAGGGGGGAGAGACCGGGGCGCACGGCTTGTGAACGGCCGGCCGGTCCAGCTGCACTCTCTCCTCTCTGCTGCTGCTGCCTCGGGGGGAATTAAATTATTTCAAAACAAGAGGAGGTGTACTGTTGAACAAAAGGGAGGCTGACAGAGAGAGAGAGAGGGGGCGAGAGAAGATGACGACCGAGTTTTGGGACCCGCTGTAAGGACAGGAAGGAGGCGAGATGGCAGTGCACGTTTTCAAATGCCTGCGCCGGCCCGGGCGCTAGAAGAACCAACAGGTAGTATGAGCTCCAGTTTGGTCACGTCTGTGTCAAATGGCGGCAGGTGGAGTTTATAACCGACTGACTTGGCAGGGGTTTGTGGTTTGTGTGTGTGAGTGAGAGGTGTGTGAGTGTGTAGGGCCGCCCAGTGTTTTGACAGGAGAGTTATGGAATATGAGGAGCCCGACGCGCCCCCCGCTGACAACCCCATCAAAAGAGGTAAGAGGATCCATCACTGAGGTTTTATCCTGCAGCATGTGTGGCCCGATGCCTCTGCAAGTGGCATGCAAGGGTGCAGGGGTTGTTTCAACATCAACAACATCAACAGATCAACAAATTCTGAGCATTAAGCACTTAATTTCCTGAATCCAAGTGATTTTTTTGCATTCATTTTTGCCTTTTCTGCATCCATTTACTATAGAAATCACTTTAAGTTCCCCTGTGTCCCCTGAAATCTACTCCTATGGTGGGGTGCAACTAGTTTTACAACTTACAGCTGATTTTTAGTCAGTAGTAACATGCTTAAGTCTCTCTTTTACACGTCTTATCTCCCAGCATGCCATACTTTACCCACTCCCACCCACCTCCACCTCCTCCTCTCTACTCCTACTCTTTCTGCTCACCTTTCCTGCACAAGCTATGTCTCTCTGCTTCTGTCTTGCCCGTCACAGTGTCTACTATTATCTCCTTTCCCTGCACTCTCATCCATCTTTACCCCATTAACCCTCCTCATCCCTCTCACTGGAGTGTGGTTAAGGTGCTGTGAGTGGGTAAGAATGGCAGTAAGCTGGAGTAATCCTCTGGGATTAGTTCTTATTTTTGCTTCTGGTTTTGGTCAGTGTGTTGCTATTCAGAGCCTCTGCCCGGCTAAAATCAAACTGTTGGCAGTCACTTGAGATAAGACACCTTGTCCCTCTGCCACAGAAACCCACTGCACACCTCTCCTACTGCTCTCATAGCATGGCAACATATATACAGTCTATGATGGCAACACAGTTTGGTGCATCAAGGATATGAACAACATCGTCGCTCATGTCTGATGGATGTGAAGTGTTGAGGGAAGAGAAAGGAAGTGTCTTTTTATACAGTCGTTGGACCACAACTATGCCATTTACTCACATAAGGATCACAGTTGAATAATACTTCATTATAATGCCTGCATTTTGAATTTTACTGAAATAGTTCACCAATGCTAGTGATAGCAAGCCAGAGCTGGTTACCTTTCACCTCTGTTTCTTTACATTAATGCCTTATGTGTTGCCATTTGACATTAAAAGACATGAACGATGATTAATTGTCAGTCAGTTTAAGTTGAAATGAAATTGAAATTTTTATATTAGACCACAGTTGTTATTATTAAATCAAATAAAATCAGGCTTTAATTGTCATCTCACCGAACATACAACAGTGCTCACGGGGTCGTTCCAACACTAAATTAATAAATACTAATACCATAAAATAGACATCAATAAGATACAATAAAGCCCTAATTATCCAGCGATAAATCACAAACTACAAGTCCAGTATGACACTCACACATCACACATCAGCAGTGACCATTTTTAGAAAAAGTGACAATAGGCATTTGGCATTTAAAGTGACCATGTGTAGTGTGTGTAAGGTGCATTCAACCTCACTGTCCTGCCTCAGGTCAGTCAAACTCATGCTGTGCAGCCAAACACTGCTCAAACCCAATCCTCACAAACGCTCCAAATATACCAAATAAAGTCTGAGTCATCATTTTAACAACCTTAAAGGTACATTGTGGGTAAGGGGTTAAATATTTTGGTAAAACATCAACATCAGCTAATTTAACAGATACTGGAACTGCTGTAAGGGTGTTTCAATCTGGTTAAAGTGGAGTTTCAGTGTGGTTGTCGAGTTTTTCATTCTGCTGAGATGGCTCTTCTTAAGGTGATGAGTGTCTTGGTTTTAGTGGCTGTTGTGGGTGTCTATTCATTTTTCTCGAATGCTTGGTTTGATTCTCAAGTACTGCTCCAAATTGCATTTCCTCCTGCCTGTATATGTGAAACTCTGCTCCCATTCAGTATTGGATACAAAGTGTCTGTGGTGTTTCTCAGGGATCTGTTGTGGGTCCCTTCCTCTTCTTCATACTTTATGTTATTCGGCAGTCATTTGTTAACTTAATATTGGTGTTTGTTGTCACAATAGTATCACCCTTTAGCATGTAAACTAGAGCTGCAATGATTAATCGATTAGTTCTCAATTGTTAAATTAATCACCAACTATAAGTTGATAATCGATAAATCAGTGTGAGTGAGAAAAAAAGGCAAAATTCTCTGATTCCAGCTTCTTAAATATACTTTTTTTTCTGGTTTCTTTCCTCCTCTATGACAGTCAACTGACTATCTTTGATGTCATCTTGGGCTTTGGGAAACCTTGATCAACGTTTTTCACTATTTTCTGACATTTTATAGATCAAACAACTAATTAGTTGATTGCGAAAATAAGCAACTTATTAATCAACAACGAAAATCACTGATGGTTGCATTTGCTGTAAACCAAAGTGACATCAGGCTTCCGGCCTCTTTGGATGTCTTCGAATTTCATACAACTTAATACGAATTAATTTATCAACCCAAAACACTTTCAGTTCTAAAATTCACAAACATTTTAGCCTTTCTTCTAATGTACTGTGAAACTCTTCAAAATCATTTTTAAACATTTGGTCAGTCACATTTGGGCCAACATGTTCACAGTAAATAATAATGTATTGTTTTCTACAAACATTTTGTATTCACCTCACAACTATGATTCCTGCTTCTATTTTGTCGCACTTTTATTTTATCACACCCGTTAAAAAGGCGAAGCATTTTGCCCCAAATTTTGTTTCCCCTCATTGACCACCATTGCTATAGTTTAAGATTGGCTCAAAATTATGCTTATTTTTTCCTCTTATTTGTATTTTTTTGTTTGTTTGTTAGCAGTCAGTGCTAGATTTATGACTTCCTCATAATTTATGCACAGCCTCAGACAGCTCAACTGGCACAAAAGATTAAAGGCTAATTGTGCTTTTTAGTACCCTGACCCAACATCCAAACTGCTTTATCACGCCTGCTTTAAATTTATCTTTGTTTCCATTTATCTTCATTTTCATTGTATATCATATTTTTTTTCCCTTTTAGCACATTACTTTTTTATTTTGTGATTTGCTTTTTTTTTTTATTCTGACCCTCACAGCACTTAAAACACCACCTGCCTCTGTGACTTCTTTTACACTACACACTCTATGTTACATTGGCATGAGGGTCGGAGAGTACTGGGAAGGTAATAAATTAAATGTGTGTTACGTTTTGTATCTTTTCTGTACTGTTTGTCTCATGGTTTATATTCAGGCGTGGTTGTCGGCCTACTCTCTGGGTTCAGT
This sequence comes from Epinephelus awoara, assembly GCA_035609425.1. Taxonomy (NCBI): domain Eukaryota; kingdom Metazoa; phylum Chordata; class Actinopteri; order Perciformes; family Serranidae; genus Epinephelus; species Epinephelus awoara. The sequence continues at coordinate 10,763,497 of CM069300.1, forward strand.
GGTCTTCAGTGCTGTTATGTAACACAGCAACTGTCACTTCAGCAGTCAGCTTAGATGTCAGAGTGTAGAGACGTTAGTGAGATTTTGACTGATGAGTTGTGTTGATGTTTGTGCCCCAGCCGGGTCATGTACATGTACAGTGTGTGTGTGTGTGTGTGTGTGTGTGTGTGTGTGTAGATGGTGGTGGGTTTCTGGCCTGGCTGACAGGTGTGTCTTGCTAAAAGTGTACATGCTGTGTCACATTTAGTTTGTACAGAAGCCGATGTTTTCGATTGCATCAGATTTTTGTTTTTCTCACCACTAGCCACTGACCACAAACGGTTAATTCCACTCAGCGTGGAGATCACCTTTAATAAGTTCAAATCATTAATGCCACATTTCAGAAATAGAAGTGGCATGGCCTGAAATTCAACGTGTTGCAGCTGACTTTAAATCATTTCACCTGGCTCATTTCTGTTAAAAAAAGTGTGTGATTTACTGAAGAACAAAACCAATGAGCAGTTAATCTTCTAAGTTTGGTTGCCAGATTAAAAAAAAAAACAACAACTTAAAAATGTTGTTAACATATTTTATGGAAGATGTTCTTGTGCATTTCTGTAACAAAAGAAGGACAATCAGTCTTTACACTCTTTGCTGAAACCACATTATTGCAGTGCTCATGTCACATTTTGACTTACAAAGTTTGGAAACCCATCAAAGAGTTCAAAACATGTATCACTCTCAGTTTGGAAATGATGTTTTTATTTAGCTGTAAAAGTTCCTTTCAAAGTATGATTTCATTTAACTTAAATGTTTTCCATTATTTAGCGAACCCCTTCAAACGTTCGCTCGGTTAGTGTTGAAATTTCTTTACATTTTCCGTGTGTGTGTGCAGTGCACTGCTCTGCTTTCATTCCATGCTTTCTGCTTATGAAGCAAAACTGATTTGATGAGGGGAGGAAAACAGTGAAAACCACAGAGGGCCTGATCTGGCGCCAGACAAAGACCGGCTAGCTCTACGTCTTCCATTGATACTTATCTCCACTCTGCCTTCAAACCTCTCTGTCTCACATACACACAGACACACACAGACATGCATGCAACACCAGAAATAAACCCCCCTGGTTCAGAATCGACCCTTCGCGTGTTTACTCACACTCACTCCAATTCAGACTTTCTCACAATTGCGGTCACACGGGTTGACAAAAAACAGAGGACCTATTGCTTCACAGACACCCACCTTCCTCTGCCTTTATCTCCAGTATGAGTGTGTGTGTGGGGAGGTGGTGTGTATGTGTGTGTGTGTGGGTGGGTGCCGAAGAGTCACACAAACATAGGACACACAACAATGTAAATAGGAATCCTCTAATTCAACCTCCCTGTTATCAGTAGGGCTTCTTATCTGTCCAAAGGCCTTCTTTTATACTGACAAAAAGTAGTGCGATCTGAAAACGCAGCGCCAAACCGCCATTAACAACGAGGAGTTTATCACAGCTGGATCTCTAACATGAAGCCCCGGGTTAGTCTCTGTCGCATTTCATGTTAGCTTCATTTAATCCCATGTTTAAATGATGACCCTGTGTTTTTAATTGTTAGGGTTTCACACTGTTAGATGCTAATTTTTGGATTTCATTTGAACACCGCAATGATTCACACTGTTGCATGATGTCTCTTTGTGAAGCTAACCTTGGTACAGTGCAGGTTTCAGTGCTGGAAGACGTTTTCACATGGTAAACATAGCAAAAAGAAATCATATATATATTTAAAAGAACAACAACATTATGACTAAAAGTCCTGTGTTTGAATTTCTACTTAAATAGCAGACGTATTGGCAACAAAATGTACTCCAAAAGTAAAAGCACTCATCATGCACAACACCCTCTCTAAATGTTATATTATATTATTGATCCATAATTATTGGTGCATTAACATGTAAGCTGTACTTCCATGTTGCATCTGGTGAAGTAGAGGTTGTTATGTTTATTATCTATGCTGCCGCTGCTTGAATCGGCTCCTCTTGGACGTAAGTTATGTCCGACTGCAGTCATTTTTAAAACTAAGCTAAACTAAGAAAGTTTTTTCCCCCCGCAGCTTCTTATTAAACAGATTTTATGGTAATTTTATTTGATCAATTTGGTTTTCAAACACCTCTGTACTTTTATTAAACTTGCCTGTGCTTTTATTTATCTTATTTTATTCCTCACGGGAAAAAAAACCTTTTTATTTTTCTTATCTTTTGCCTGTTTGAATAACATTTGATAAGGTGCTATATAAATACTTGGCTGTCTTATCAAGTAGAGTACAAATATGCAAAAACTGTGCTTGAGTGTAAATGTACTGAGCTATTTTATAACACTGGCAGGTTTAAAAAAAAAAAAAAAAATCCCAGATTTAAAATCAGATCTAACCCTCTTTAAAAAGCACCAGTGTGCCGTTTAATCCTAGGTTCAGTTTAAACTGGTTTAGACAGTTTAATCTGTAAAGCTCATGAGCACACTACGTGTTGTCTCTCTGTTTCTAAAATATTCACGCGCTCGTTCACACATAGTACATTTTGTAGAGAAGCTTAGATTTACAGTAAATGTTGTGTAGTTTTGAATCACTAACTTCATTTATTTCTCCCTCAGGAGGAGCCGTGTCCAAGAAGACTCATCTGAGTAAGTGCTCTGTGAAATGCTGCGAGTTAGCATGTATGTGTGTGTGTGTGTGTGTGTGTGTGTGTGTGTGTGTGTGTCTGTATGTGGTAGTGACATTGCTTGTGTTTGTGCTAGATATTTGTGCATGCATTGTGGTTGACTTCATAGTTAGTGAACATACAACATGCACCTGTACAGCAACACACACGTACACACACACGTACACACACACACACACACACACACAGACACACACAGTGGTGTCGCTGGAGTTGGGCCATTAGCAACATAGTTTGTGTGCTGTGTGTTGCACCTGTGCTGCCCCCCTCTCTCTCTCTCACACACACACACACACACACACACACACACACACACACACACACACACACACACACACACACACACACACACACATACACACACACACACACACACACACACACAGAGTGATGAAAATACCAGCTACCAGGGCTTTGGCACTTTGGCATCTGAACGCAGATGACAGCGATAACGTCTCGTCTTTTTTTAACCTCTCTGGTTTAACACTTTCTGCCACAACTTTAGCACACCTGGGCACGTTATCTAGCGTGGATATGCTGTGCGTAACACACCACCAACCTTCATGTTAGGTGGTGTGATGATAAGCATATTGAGCAGAAATTATAATAATTGTTTTATTGATTGTTGCTTGTGCGCCTGGATATGAAGCCAGACTGAGAGGAGGGATCATTTTGGGAGTTTGTGTTGGAGGCTAGCAGTAAGGAGGGGGAGGGTGGGGGAGTCGTGGTGGTCTTGTGTCGTTCGGTGCATCAGTCAGGTGCTGTAGATGGAGGGCTGATAGAGTAGAGACAGATAAAGTAGAGACGTCCCAGTACCATTTTTTCCTGCCAATTCTGATACCTTTCCTAGTGCTACTGAAATAGTTACTGATTATTTTGATAGCCGATTAGTCATCGATTAGTTGATTAATCGTTCCAGCTCTAACCACTAACCCTGAATGGATGTGAAATAATTGCTGTAATTGTGGGCATGGCTCAGATTAAACCCTTTGTAAAACATGAACAATTGCATACAGAGAATAAATACCAGAGGAATTGCGAAACTGACACCTTGCTAACAGCTAACGCTACACTACTGATTTAACAGTAGCTGCCAGTGGCTGCTCAGTGCAGCTTACTGTGTGGGCTACTACTACTAGAGCAGTAAAGACGAATTGAGTTCCAGGAAAACTGCATTTTTTGTAGCTGTAAAACTACTTTAAAGTCTATTAAAATAATTATGTGGGATGCATAGAATTACGTATACTCTACTTTTCAACACCCGACCCAGCATTTTAGGCAGTATCAGGGGTAATTCTGAAACTGGTATCGAAACAGCACGACCACATGCACTGTTCTTGAAGATTTCCATTTCCTGCAACTTTCTTTGTCTCCACTACATGATTAATATGGCAGATACTTTGAAGATCAGCATTTTACATACAAACACATGACAAGCTCATCACATGTAATGCATTCTCATAGATTAAGCTAACCAAGCAGGTCTCGTTAAAATTAGATCCACCCCGACAGCAACACTGAAATGCTGTTTACGTCTTTGAGATGAGATTTATTTTCGTGAGGACGTATCCAGTAGACTGTTCATTATTTTGTATCTACATAATTTAATGTTAACTACATTCATATATTGTTTTACATGTGTTATTTTGCTCTTTATGTTAAATTTGAAACTATTTAAAATCACCTTAAGTACAGGTAATAAGAGTTATGAGGAAGTTTGGTGGAGTGATACATGTATAAGACGTGAGATGCCACTGTTGTTGTCGATGTTCAGTCGTCCTACGTTCTTTTTTGGACATTAAAGGTGCATCAAGTGACACGGAGAAGCTGTCCCCGTGCTCTTGCGTCACCCACAGCCCTTTGATAGTTAACTCAGTAGCTAGTAAGGTTATAGGTTAGACAGGAGAGACAAATATGCCTCACACATCTTAATGCACCGATACTCCAATGATATGTCGTAATGCTTCAGCACGTCTACATAATTAAAACATCAGAACGTTTACCTGTACGTAAGGGGTTCAAGGGTGTGGTGTTGCTACTTCTACTCAGGTAAAATATCTTCTTATAATTGTTGTCAGTTTAAAGAGACACCCATGTGCATCATAAGCATCAACAGGACAACATAAAAAAAATCAAAATTGAAATCACTAGTGTGAGTTAGAGAAGAAATGAAGTCTTACTTTACGGTAATGCGTCTTTAACTTGCATGTTTTTATCGCATCCCTCGGTTATTCCTGTTGAAAATGCTTCGATTTAAATTCTCTTAAAGGTGCCAGACACTATAAAGCTAATTCTTTTTGTTTTTTTTAAATGTGTGGTGGTAGCGAGTGAGGGGGTGAAGGATAACAACAAAGGTATAAGGAAAAAGTACCTTGAGAATGAAGCCAGGGCAGGGGACAGTCCCCCCCCTTTTCTTTGTCTCTGTCTTCTCTCTCTCTCACACACACACACACACACACACACGCTAACAAGGAAGGTGAGGCGGCGACTGACACTCAAAAGTCTGAATATGTGCACTGAAGCTGCAGTAAGCACCTGAAGCAGCTCGCTCAAGGACGAACGGGAAGAGAAGAAAGTTATTGAAAGAAAAAAGAAGTGTGTCAAAAGAGAGAGCACTGATAGACAAAGTGAGAGGACGAGTTTGTTTGTGAAAGTGGGACACACGTCTGAGACAAGTGGAGGAGTGAGGATGATGCGAGGTAGGGATGAAGTTCTTTAGTGTGTGTGTGCGTGTGTGTGTGTGTGTGTGTGTGGGCAGTCAAGTCAAAGATATTTTATCAATCAGATCAATTGCATGCTTTTTAAGTTCCTTTCCAATCCACTTTGATTATATGTAACGTTGAGAGTGACGATACGACTGCGACCTGATGTTTGTGACTCAACATATCGTTACAGGTTAGGTTTTAAACATCTATTTTTTATATATAGCTTTCAACAAATCCCTGAAATAACTTCACATTCATGCACCTAAAGACAACAACTCTTTTAAACATTACAGGCTGTGTTTGTGTGTGATGAGGCGTTTTGTTCAGGTTTCCTCAGCTTCAAGTTCAAAGTGGCTCCAAGTTTCACAATTTTGCACATACGTCGAGCTAATTTTAACGTTTTATTTGATGCTTGGGACTTCAGTCAGCTGTATTTCCAGGTGAAACTGATCCACACACACGTCTTTGCATGCACACGCTTTATAGTCATCATACGACGGCAGATGTTGTATTTGTTTTGAAATTTAACTGGGTCTCTCCAGAGTTCTTGATTGGCTTGCTGTCGGGTACGTTCACACCGATATGTGTTTTTCAGTTCTGGGGTTTGGTAGCGTGACTCAGTTTTGAGCTCCCTTTGATGGATTTAAGATTTGAATCATGTCTAAGATATTTCGTCCCTCTTTGCCTCCCACATGCATCTCGGGCAAGAGGCTGAGCTCTCCTATGATCTTGAGAATCGGACTGCAATATGATAAAATGTACTTTTTTGGAAACAAGAGTTATAGGTTTTAAGTTTCTGCAAAATGTCATCACATTTCCATGATAAGTAACACAAGTAACGTCTAATTGAGACCCAGGGGGCAGGTTATTGTGTGACGTTGGAGATGTTACAAACCCTTTTGCAGACACTTCCACCGAATTCTAACCAGCGCAAAAACGAAAGAGACAGGAAAACAGGATGCTTCACAACCGCAGTGCATCAGTCTGAATGGACTGACTTCACACACACACAGAAGACAAGATGCAGAGGAAATGCTGATACGTTGTTAAAATGTGATAATGACAACGTTAAAACATTTAATTTCTGATGCAAAGTCATTCAAAATGAACAGAGTGAAAGCACACAGAGCGAAAGAAAAGACGAACAATGAGAAGTGATCATCTCTAAGTTGCTTACACGCACTGTCTCTCTTGCAACATGCACACGCACACAAATAGATGCAGAGGCACACACAGCTGCTTTTCAGATGGCGCAGAGATATAGTGTGTCTCAGCCGTGCAGCTGTGTGTAGATAATGTGTGAGAGATGGAGGCTTCCATCGCTGCATATTATAACCTCATATTTTTGCGTCTTCATTTCGTTAATAAATACGTAATCATCTTAAATGTTACACAGTCACAGTGGGCTTGATGCTGACCGAATTTACGCACACACACTTTTCGTATGGCTTTGTTGTTGTGTTCGGGGGATTCCTGTGCAGACACTTATACAGTTTCTTTATCAGAAAGGATTTCCTTGTTCCTCTGCACAGCACTTCCAAAAGCAGAAAAAGCGGTTGGCTTTAAGATCAAAGCTGACATCAAAATTGCAGGTGACACATTCCCCCCCCGAAATATGGTAAAAGAAATACAAAACTTTGGCTGAATCATAACCTTATGTCAAAACATTACCTCTTTCAAACACCTCCATGTACAGCCTGCACTTCAAAGTCGAACAAAATCTGATGCAAATTAATGTTCAGAACAGATTAAGCTTTTTCCTCAGATAACTCACTGTAGGTAGTTTTTCTCACTTTGTTGTTGTCAAATAATGAATGAAACTCGGTAGTGGAGGAGTTCTCACATTTATGTAACAAAGACACAGTCTAATGATAAAACATTAAAATGTCTGACACCTGCAGAGCCGCAGACGCCAGCACTGAAATATGTGTGACCAGAAATATTTCGTGACAAAATATTCACTCCAGATGAGTAGTAAATACTCTTTACTGAATTAGTCCAGTTTGGCAATAACTTTGAATTGAAATTGAAAAATAGTTCTGTTACTTTTCTTTGAATTCTTTATTTTTATTTATATCTATTTACTTTTTTAACTTTTGCTGAAAGATACCTAAATGAAGTTTAAAGTGAGTTAAAAAATAATGTGACTCATAAAGGAAATTAATTAGATTAAATAATAGATAGATAGATAGATAGATTTTATTTATTTAGGCATTGCACAGAGCATATCTTACTAGGGGAGATAAATATAAATATTTATCTTTAGAAAAATAATAATAATAAACCGTAGCATACTCTGTAAGTGTAAGATATATATCTATTGAATATACAATATAAGGAATACACTATAATACACTACAAATACATTGAAATATAAACACTGACACCGCAATATATATTGAGCAAATTTGCACAGCTGCTGAAGTTTTCGTTGTGAGGATGCAGTGAGGTAGAGTTGGAGAATAAAACTGACATGTGCAAAGTTATTGTTTGGTTGGGACGGAAACTGTAAAGCTGACAGTGCTCTGTTAGACAGAGAGGTGAGGCGTTGTACACAGTTATTGCTTCGCTTAGATCCTTTTCCGCTTGTGAATCTAAAGTTAGATTTGTTGTGACATGTACCTTTAATTTACTGCATTTCTGAATGAGAAAAGTATGTATATTAAATATAGTATTTTATTGTGTTAAGTACAAAGATGTTTCAGTTTAATCTCTCCATATAAGTTTGATACAATAGAAGATACAGCGTGGTTATAACTGTGATGATGACTCAAAATCTTTAAAATGCAAAAAAGCCTTTCTTTATTATAATTATTTAAAATGAGAAGATTCAAATCACTTCATGTAAGTTATGGAAAATATTTATTATTTTAATATTGCAGTGGTGTTGTGGAAACATAAAATTATTTAAAACTGAATCCTCGTAACCTTTTGCGCTGTTTGAAAATCTGAGCAGTCTGTGTTTGTGAGACAAAACAATCTGTTTGTTAGTCTGTGCGTGTGTGTGTGTGTGCGTGTGTGTGTGTGTGTGTGTGTGTGTGTGTGTGTGAAGGTGTGAGGTGTGTATACAAACTTTGTTTGCACTTTTGCTTGCGTCTGTACCAAAGGTAAGCTTCCGTCAGAGGAAAGTTGAGGTTTTTTGTCCGTTTACAGTGCAAAGAACAAACTGCTGACGGAGTGATTTTAGGCTGAGAATGAGGAGTTGAGAATGGCAATCTGTATCGTCCACCCACCACCCCCACCTACACGCACGCACACACACACACACACACACACACACACACACACACACACACACACACACACACACACACACACACACACACACACACACACGCGAAAGTGGTTAGAGCACTGAAATAAACTCTTTCTAGGTTGGAATCCAGATATAAAACCTTTCCGTACGTCTCTTATGATCTCCTCAGTGTATTTATTTTAGGTGATATCGCTGTTGTCTTGTTGTTCTGCGTGATCTATCATATAAGGAGGTCTTGACATCAAGTTTGACAGCCACAAAAATCAAGAGGCCCAAGTGATTGTCCAGTGCTCAGCAGGAAGTGATTACACTCATAAGAAACCTGTGAATGTCTCATAATCTCTGTTTGTTGTCATAAACGGAAGCTTCCGCTGTTTGTACGACGATTCTGACAACTGTGCTTCTTGAGCGATTGATAACTTTAAATCCTGATCAAAAGACGTAAATCAGTCCTTCTCTGTGCAACAGCGTCTGGGTATACTTTGTGTGCGGAAGTGTGGGAGGTGGCACTCTTTTATTTTTGACAAGCCACCACTGAACGTCTACTGTATTCAAACCTCCTCACGTCTGAACACCACCTTGAACACAGCGCAGTGATTTCAGTTTAACCTCTTGCACTCACAGCATATTTTCAGGAAAAAACGCCTAAAAAGACATACCCATAGTAAATGTGTAATTACTACACTTTACTAAAGGTTATATGCATGTTCTTGGTGTCCTTGGACATCTAGGGACTTCAGAGAATGTGTTCCAAGTGTCAGAAATGTTGTATCTGTCATTAAGCCTGAGTAAATTGGAATAAACCAGAGGAAAAATTACGTTTTTTTACTCTCACCAAAATATTTTATTTTTTTGACAGAGGAAAACACTATGCCAGCAATGATTTCATGCACCCAGACACCACTGATTAGCTTCATCCACTCCTTGACCACAAATTTACCAAAGTTGATAGAATTTGGGCTAACAGTGAAGCCCACATCAAGGTTTTTGTAAGGATACACCCAGGCGAGAACTCAGTTTGGCACACTTTTGTGCCAAATTGTGCCAAAGGGATTATTTTCTCCCTCTGATGAAAACTGGCTCCAAATTACAATAAATTTTCATTTTAGTAGTCTACTACTAACTATTGGAGCTTTTGGATATGAAATTTACCTTGTGCCTCATCATTTTTTTTTTTACATTCTGCAATTATATGTCTATATGCAATACAGAATAATGAAAAATAACAGGAACTTCTACTTTTTTGGCTCCACAGGGAGTATATTTATTTTCAGAAAAGTGCAAACATAGAAACAAACAACCATTCTGTGCAAACAATGTAAAATAAAGTAAGAGTGCAACAAATATAAAATAAATAAAACAATATATATATTTATATATTATATTTACAACACAGACTGATGATTCACATCAATTTCTACATAGAATAAGACATATAAATACATAATTGAAGCAGTAAAGAGTGTATTATTCATTTTAGAGACCAAAACTACACAATTGATCTGTACACATACCTTGGTATAAGCGGTGACACCTCTCTTGCAGGAAAGGGTGGGGGTGGGGTGACTGGTGCAGGGAGTGCCGGAGGTGTGAAAACCCCTGATGGACCTGGACACTCCTCACTCCCTTCTTCTTGGAGGCTAAGAAAATGGTGAAAAATTACTATGTAGAACAAAAATAAATAATAACATTTGTACATTTCAACAAAGGACGGAAAAGGTGTGTAAATATGTAGCCATGACCTCTACTATAATTTATTTACATTTGTATTTACAGATACAATGCAATATCTGAAAACAAAGTTAGCCAAAAATAAACAAATATAGTAAAACGGTAATACTCAATAGGCCTACTATTGAATTGCCAAGCTTACTACTGTGTTTACTGCTACTACTACTGTGTTTACTACTACTACTACTACTGTTTACTACTGTGTTTACTGCTACTACTACTGTGTTTACTACTACTACTACTACTGTTTACTACTGTGTTTACTGCTACTACTACTGTGTTTACTACTACTACTACTACTACTACTACTACTACTACTGTTTACTACTGTGTTTACTGCTACTACTACTGTGTTTACTACTACTACTATTGTTTACTACTGTGTTTGCAGGTTTATGACAAACCTGGGGGTTTGGTGTTCCATGAAAATAAAAATGTACACAATTTACACAACACTGAGCCTTATAGATAATTGCAAATACCGGTACTCACTCGTAAACTGAGTCCACGCGACTCGTAAACAGAGCCTCCTCCGCGGAGCCGGCGTCTTTACTGCTGTCGGAGTCCGACGAATCCTCCATGTCAACGTCGGACCCCCGCTGTATCTCAAAGAGGATGTCCGCCATATCCCTCTTGGTGTTAAAAGTTTTCTTTTCCATCGTTGAAATGTTTTTTTTCATAAGCACTTGACCCGAGTGTGCAGGGTGCAGTTCAGCGGTCTGTCTTCGTCTGTGAGGCGCTGTGCGTAAAAGCCGGCGAGAGCGCATAGTTTACGCAGGTTTTACGCTCGAATTTTTACGTAGCTGGGATTTGTAGTTCTTAGAATGGTAGGTGTCGATCGATTCAGTAGCTTCTCCACTTTCCAAAAACTACAAACATGGCCGTACAGAGGAAGTCTACGTTACACTATACAACTTTGATTCCGCAGTGGTCGCAAAATTTAAATGTCCTGATTTCGTACCAAAACAGATTAAAATCACCATAAAAAGGTAACGTTTGCACTAAGACAGACACCCGACCCTGTTTTGTGATCATTAGAGTCTAAACTTTGATCGAGAATTGAAAGTAAACACCGCTGTAAAATTTCGGTACGTTTTTTACAGTGCTCAATGACGTGCAGCGTTTTCTCAGCCCGTCGGCGGGCTGATCGGGCCTAGGAGGTTAAATCGATTGGACTGGTTGTTTTGCGTAACTGATGCAACTTCAGACAGAATGTGTTAATACTTCGTTGTGTGGTGTGTTCATGGTTGGTTTCATACTGTACACGGTCTTACTGGAATGCAACTGAAATATGAAATGTTAAAGGTTAGTCGAGAGATGATGGAAACTACGACATCATGCAGCTGAAGTAAAAAGTGCAGTTTGAATCGACCCAACTTGAGAGCAAAATGTATCTTCATTTCACTGATTGAGCACGTCATTTACAGTAGAAATATATTTTTAACCCTGTTAATTGGGTCATGCTGAGTGGTTAAACAGGCCTGCCACACGAGTGTAAACCAATATCTGCTATTCAGGCATTTGCAAGTTTAAAAAAAGTGCAGTTTTAGTGTCAGTGTCAGGGCTGTAACCACCTGTTAGGGTGGACCATTTTCAGCTTACACAATCTGGGACCCAGCCCTTGATGGCGGTCTTGGGGGAATTTCCCTTAGAAAAAGATTTTAGAAAATTTCCAGCTAAACAGACAGTTTTTGAGCATTTTGAAACAGAAGTCTTAGATCAGGGGTTCTTAACGTTTTGATGACTGAGTGCCAGCAGATGATTTAGGGCCACACAGGAAAAGTGCACATACCAAGACTTTTATGATGACTATAGAGCGGTGTTTTCAACCTTTTTGGCACCTTTTCGACATAAGATAATAAAAATAGGAAAAATAAAACAGGTAGCTTTCATAATACCGTCTACTGTCTCTTTTCTTTTGGTGGTCGTCGTCCTTGCTGGTGCTTTGTTGTAATTTGCTACATACAATTAAGTGATCCATTGTCCTGCTCACAGCTTTCTCCTTTTAAATGTTATCATCCCTAACACTGGCTGCCAATCAGGGCTTTTGATGTGTCACACACTTACAATTTTCCATGCACAAACAGTGACAAATAGGTTCCCCTGTGAAGGTTTTTTTTTTTTTTTTTTTTTTTTTAATTAAATTCAATTTGTCTCTTTATTAGGGAAAGGGGTGCATACTGATACAGCCAATTAAAAATTCATTCATAATTTTTGTATAGGCCCAGTTGAATGTTGCAATATTGGTTATCACAAAATCACACAGCACATCTGGGCTGGCATCACAGCACACCATTTGAGAAACACTGCAATAGGTTATGTGAAGGTACATCACGCTGTGTAAGATGCAGTCGCCATATTTAAGGGACATGCTCTGTTTAGGGTTGCACCAATACCAATGTTTCAAATATCAAGTTGGCTGATAAACAATACTTTGCTGTTGTTTATTTTGTTTTCGTTGTTTTTTATTCCCCCTTTTGTGCCAGAAAAACAATGAAATCATCATTGTAAAAAAAAGAAAAGAAACTTAACTCACTCAGTCCCTCATCTTTGAATGTGCACAAATTCCATTATACACATTTATGAAAAAACTTGATTATAACCTTCTTTCTAACTACATCAAAAGCCTTTTTACTATAAAACATCCTAATTTTAATTTAATATCTATTTTATCTATTTTCTATTGCTGTGAAATTACATTACAAGATTACATTTGAACGCATCATGAGAACATAACAATTTATCTTTGCTAAATTTTTACTGAAGAAAAACTGAACTCACCTTCCATCATCATGTTACTCAATGCAACCTCCATCAGCAGTTGTTGTTAGCAGCTGCTAACTGCTAACAGTAGCTCTCCTCCTGTCTATGTTAGCATGGATTTACTGTTCACAATGTGGCATCATCAGGAAAACAATAGAGTGCGTGCGTGCGTCCACCTGACAGTGAGTTTACTGCGTCTCTTTGTCTCAATGGAGTCCAAGGTGAATATCGGCTGATACCAATGTGGGGCAGATAAATGGCTGCATCCCTGGCTCTGTTTCTTCTATCACCAAGGTGTACACACTGATTGGATTCAGTCCAAAACACGATAGTTTATAATGTCTGGGTATGTGAATGGAGGTCGTGCATCCAGAATCCAGAATTCATGTGGATATATGTTGTTTATCTTGATAAGTTTGTCCAAATGCTGTTGCTTGGCGACCTACTATAGCAGGCACAGATAATATAGTGTGATGAAAACAAGATGGCGCCCTCGTCTGAAACAAAGGTCACGTACAAAACCTACAACAGTCAGCAGTGATACAGCCAAACACACATATCACATTGTAGTTTTCCACTTTTTAATACATGTGAGAGTAATGAAGTGATGAAAGGGAGACAGTACAGCTGGGATACTCAACTTGCTCTGCACAGGGGCCACTTCTGCTTCAGACAGATGGACAGGGGCCAATCACAGCAGCCTTTACAGTTATGGTGTATACAGGGGGACATTGGGGGCTCAGTCTGGACCTCTGTTACGTGGTCCAGTGGATCCTCCCCTGGCAATTTTTGGTGCTATTTAATGCACTCTGGCATCATATTTACATTAAAAATACAAAAAGAAAATCTCAGTGTGAATCCATTACTTTTCATTGTGAATTAGAAAATGCTTTGGGGGCCACCTGGCACCAGATCTTAGGCCAGATTTGGCCCACAGGCTGTAAGTTGCAGTACAGTGTTTAATATTGATTGTTCCTATCAACAGCAGTCGAGCAATGGCTTATGCTGGGGTACGCCAACGCCACTTTAATATTAATAATGGTCCGACAAGCTGTTGCAGTAAGCATGGAGCCCACACTGTAACTAACTGCACTCCCTGACGAAATATTACCATATTTTTGGAGAAATGAAACAGTGATTGCAGAGAGAAGCAAACAGAGGGGTCTACAGTCTGTGTTTGAAGGATATATCCAGGATGTCAAACTGACTCAGCAGCAACAACAGGTTAAAAAGACAAAGACAGTTAGAAGCTAAAGCTGAACTATAGGCTACAGATCACAGTGAACCACCACATCACTGCTGATCGCCACACAAGACAGTGAATATAAAGGGAAACTTTGCTGATATTGAACCAGCTGTGTGGCATCGCAGTGTGTGCAGATGAACGGTGTCTTGCTTCGCCTCTGTGTCGCTGCCAGCACCTGCACCTCTGCCACCAGATGGGCAGGGATCTCTGGGGAGAGACACAATACAACCTCTTCTGTCACTGAAAAAAAAACACAAATGGAAGAAACAAAGGTGGTTTAGTTCTTTTTCAGTATTTTTATCTCTTCATCTCTCTTATACACACACACACACACGCATGTGGACACACCAGGAGATGGTTGGTTTGATTGGTCTAAGCCTGTGGCCGGAGATAACAAGGTGAGACACAAAGAAACCTCACAAGATCTTCACAGTTTACCTGCTTTTAAGTTTATTTCCACTTACTTACTGGATACTGGTGTCTTGATTCTCTCAGGCCTTGCCAAGGAAGATTCACTGTTTTTTTTTTTTAGTTTAACGCCAAAAAATAAGACATGACCTAACCTGACATCGCTTGACATAACATTCTGTGCAGTTAGGTTGTCACACAAAGAAATATCAGAGCTATATTTGCATGGGAAGTTGATGAGGGAGGAGCAGCAGAGTGTGATTCTGCTGTGTGTGTGTGTGATCAGTGAAAGGTTGCGGGTCACAGTGGATTTCCTGTTGTTTGAGGTTGACAATCAGAAGTGAAATAGTGGAAAAAAAAGAGCAGAGACCACTCGTGTTCTTTCCGCCTATCCTGCACGAAACGCAATCATAGTCACGGCTCACTTTATCTGATCACTTCATTTTATATCTGTTGGTGTGCACATATGATAGGCAGCTCACAGGAAATGGTTTTTTTTTGTATGTAGCTGAACAAAATCGCTCTGTCATCTTTTGCAGTCTCAGTATCTCGCTGGATTTGCGATATAGTCTCACTCTTATCAGGGTGCATCCTGAGGTCAGTCAATCACCTGCATTAAAAGAAGCAGCACTCTTGTGTCATGAGCATTTTCTACTTCACGACACATGCTCAGGTACCCTGCATTTAAAAGGTGTGCGCTGCCTCAGCCTGGCTGTCCTCCTCAGTTGCTTTCAGGTGATCCCTGTGGCAACAGGTAAAGAGGGCACACACTGACACACTAACACACACTCGCAAGAAAATCTGACACAGTTATGCACGGAAACGCAAATACTACTGTGTACAAGCATGAGACGTAAGAGCTCGTGTGCAGAAAACAATCTCATACCTTCAGTGCATTTGTGGAAGGAAGAGAGATAAAGATGACAGGAACAGATAAAGGAGACAGTTTGAAAAAATATGACAGTATGGTAATGCCACGCTTCCTGGATGTGTGGCGTCATTCAGAGTTATTTGTGACGCAATGTGAACTGTGCACTGTCCTCTCATTTTGTCAGGACACACTATAAAGTTGTTCACACTTGTAAACAACACAGATGTTTGTGGTGCTTTAGTGAATCAAATACATCCGATTGTGACAAAAATCATCACCGAGCAAAAGGCTGAGGGGCGTGAGAGCTCGCAGAGATCAGGGGCACGGGGGGAGGTGAGGAGAGGGGGGGGTGGGCCGTTACTGGCAGTGATGAAGGCAGAGAGAGTGCATTACTGGCAGCTGTGTCCTTTATGAGCGAGACAGAGAAGGATTCACAAAGACAGAAGTGACATGAAAGAGGGACAGTCAGAGTGAAAGAGAAGCCAGTCAACCACTTGAAAGCGCTCTGAGGTTGACACCTTTGTGTTCTCCGCCTTTCTCCACTTGCAAATATTCCCGTCCTCAGAAGACTCCTCTACTCGCCGTATTTGATGTTATTTTGTTCATTATTATTAAGGCAGAAGGTGTTTGAGAGGAAAATACCTTTGGTTCACTCTGGTCACACAATAACTGATAGATGTTTAAGGGGAAGTACAGCACAAGACCAGTTCTCACAGTGGATCTTTTCCAGTTTACTGCTTTTGGTAAAAAATATGCAGTGTCATTATGATGCATGTTGGCAGCTTCTAGTGAGAATCAGTGCACTGTAGAAGTTAAGATTTATGTCTTTATTGGATGTTAAAATGATAAAAAGATAAAATACGTAACTTTACCACATTAAAATGTCTAAGAATTACAGTACGTTTTATTAAGTTGTGTGCCTACTTGTCCCAAACGTTTCCAACAATGTTCAAACCCAATGAAATCTGTTATTTTAATAAAGGTTCGTGACATGCTTCGTGTCCGTCACCTGTCAGTGCAGGGTTTCCCACACATAAGTATTTGTGGCGGCCTGCCCAATTAAAACGCCTGCCGCCACAAATAGATTTACTATTTTTGGAGTTGGACGCTCAGCTTGTTAGGTGTTCCTTCTGCGGCTGGAGTTTTTCTTTATCCGCTTTATAAATAAATTGAATTGAATTAAAAGTTTGCATTCACTCACAGCAGCTGCTTCTCATTCATCGATCTGATCTGTTCAGCTCTAGACGGCTCGACAAATCAATTATCCACCCTGCAAGGTACAAACTGCAGAGCTCGGCCTGCGCTGCGTTCATGGACCCACAAAAAACTCTGAATTTAGAGACAGGACACAGAACAACCCACTATGTCGTCGGCTACCATCACACACTTCAGATGTGCAGAACATCATTGGAGAAACACTAATTTTTAAGATGAAACTGCTTTATTCAGTTTATTTTACTGGTTTTATCACCTGGTCCATTTTATTTTTTTTATTTTTTTTAAAGGAGACCTCTGCAGATGATTCAGCCTTGGTAAAAACCTCCTGAACATTGAACACTGAAGGAATCCTAACAGGGAGAAACTGATTGCAGTGATGGCTTTGCTGGGTTTTTTAGTTACTGCTCTGACTGAGAGAGGCCTAGCAGCAGAAAAATACATGTTGTACTTTAAATGTCATTCAAAAAACATCAACTTTTGTAATATTTAATTTCATTGAGACATTTTACCTTTTCATGACCTGCTCAGCTGCTGAATCAGAGATCAGGTCGGCTCAGTTGTTTTCTCCCTGTCGGTGTGAGTGACAGTGAAGTGAGATTAATAGATGAGATGCTGCTTATCTAAAAATGTTAACATAACTACTCTTTTGTGTTTGTTCAGCCCAGATTGAAGTTATCCCTTGTAAGATCTGCGGTGATAAGTCCTCTGGAGTGCATTATGGAGTCATCACTTGTGAAGGCTGCAAGGTGAGATGACAGCACCCAACACATACTTACTGTGGGGGGGACTATAGTTATTTTCTACCATTTTCATCATTTATTGTGTGTCCTTGAAGTCACTTTCCTCTAATTTAGCTCTGAGTATCTTGCCGTCCCATAAAAGAAAAGAGGCTACACTTCCATGGAGACCGTTTATTAGTAAGAGATGTACTTTTTTAAGGGCAGTCAAATGAGTAAAGTAGGATGAGCATAAACTTTCGCTCATGCTTTACCCTGTTAATCTGTCTCTTAAAGTTCCACCCTGTCAGGCTAAATCATAAAGAAAATCGGTCTGATGAAAAAAATGTAAATACATATTTTATATTAACGTTCTGTTCATATGCAGGATGTTAGAAAGCTAAATCTGGATCACTAACAGAGCTGAGGCTAATTCAGCTCAAAGTTTTCCTCCCTGATAGATCTATAAACCAGTATAAACCAGTCCACCCAAAAGGATTCTTATGTGAGTATATAGGGTGCTTTCACACCTATCCTGTTTGGTTCGGTTCAATCAAACTCAAGTTCGTTTGCCCGCTGAATGCGGATCATTTGGGCAGGTGTGAACACAGCAGTCACATTTTTGTAGGTCTTTAATATGATTATTGATATCTGCCTCAAACACCATGTTTCTGTTGGGCTCTGTTAACCATGTGGTACCCATCACCCCTCAGGGATTTTTTCGGCGCAGCCAGCTGCCTACTGTATCCTACTCCTGCTCCAGGCAGAACAACTGTCAGATCGATCGGGCCAGCCGCAACCGCTGCCAGCACTGCCGTCTGCAGAAGTGCTTAGCACAGGGCATGAGCAGAGATGGTGAGACACAAACACACTGAGAGACACATGGACAAACTATATTCCATCATTTGCTTATTTCTTTAAGTGTTGACATTTGTCTCCTCCTCAGCGGTGAAGTTCGGACGGATGTCCAAACGTCAGCGGGACTCTCTGATCGCTGAAGTGGAGAAGCACCGACAGCAGCAGCAGCAGCAGCAGCTTCAGGGAGACGCCCAGTCTCTCTTGTCCTTCCCCAGCAAAACCCGTCAGGACCGCTCCCCACAGCTCCTTCAGCCCATGGCCGCGGCCTACTCCTTCAACGGGGACACTGAGCTGCTGTCCTACACCGCTGAAGTTCACCCTTACTTGGTGTGCTCCCCGAGCGAGTCGCAGGTGTCGGGAATGATCTACAGAGGCTCTGGTGTGTCTCCCACATCGAGATCCCAGGGGAGGGGGGACAACAGTGGACATCCTGACATAAGAGGTAAGGCTCTGATGTGTAAACACATCACTGTGTGCAGTCCCCCCTCGTCCTCCTCTTTTTATTCCTTATTTGTCTTCTCTGTGCTTCATAACAGGGTTTGACTCCAGACAGCCATCTCATGACCTGGTGGCGATTCATCCCTACAACCCTCTGGAGGATCCGTACAGCCTCTACCCTCACTCTTTGAGAAACATAGGTGAGGAAACAGCACAGTGGGCTGACATGCATGTAGCTGTATTTATATTTTCAATATTTACAAGTGTTTATTTTTCTGTTTTCTCAGATGAGCTGTGTGCCAGCATTGTGCGCTCCCACAGAGAGACCAGCCAGTACAGAGTGGAGGAGCTGCAGGCTCTCAGATGGAAACTGCTCAGCAGAGATGAGATCCAGTCCTACCAGAGCAAAGTAAACCAACATGATGACTAACTTTTTTTTTTGGTTTCCAGACTTTTGCATTTGTGTGACCGTACTCAGGTAGTCTCAAAACAAAACATGTCGTTTCAGATGGCTTTGATTCATCAGACTGAAAACTGAGAAAGCTTTTATTATTTTCCCTCTTCTTCTGCCTCTTTGATCACACAGGAAGCTCATGTTCAAGTTAAAGATGACAACTTTGTTGACTCCAATTTCATTTCAGCAGCACATATACTATGATATCCAATTACGGTAATTACAGAGAGAAAACACAGAAACTTACTCTGCTAAATCTGAAGAAAGAGAATAGGCTGGACAGTGAGGATGAGTTTTGTGGGGTGAGTGAAAGGTTCTATAAAGCAGTCGTTCCCAACTGCTGAGTCTCTGTCCAAAAGTGGGTAGGCAAGTGACTTGCAAACAAAAAAAAGCACTTTATTTTGGATTACAGTGAACATCCAGAACAGAGTTTTATTTTAAAGTGCTGTTTCCTGCTAGTGACTATAGGACAGCTGCTTGACAGAGACAGCTCGATGACATGGTGAAATGCAAGTATGAAGCTGAATATATTAAACTGTGTGGACCTTGAACTCTTGACTAAGGAAGAATCTGGACCCTGTGGTTGGAGCAACCACTGCAATAACAACACACCAAACTTTAATACAGCAACAAACATCTATTTTCAGATATAGTGGAGTAATGGCCTCCTGAGCAGAGAACGAAGTCACACTCCCTCTGTGTGTATGGTTTTCCAAGATTCTCTGTTCCTTGTTGTTGCAGATGGTCTGGCCACGCGTGCATGTTAGTTCATGTGAGTCCCTATGTGGGTATCCCACTGACTAGCCAATTGCCGGCCCTCTGCACTGCATTCATACAATGGTTACAGCTGATAACGAAGATGCCGTTGTTGCAAATGTATGAAGCTTTGTTAGTGCTTTGTTTAGTCTGTACGGGCAAAACTTCTCTGTCAGTCTTCCTCCGAAGGTGTCTCTTTTGAACAGAAAAATGCATTGGACACCTAGCAAGAAAAATTCAGGTGCTGCGACAACATAACCTTAGCTTAACACCAAGCCTCGGTTAGCCCTGTTAGCTTTGTCAGCACTGTTGCCGTTGTTGGCACTGTTCTCGCAGCCACCTCCATGTTGAGAACCATGTGCAGACAATCCCAGCTCAGACTCAGAATTCTAGATACGCTCTAAATGTTGCATATAGGTATTGTAAAATTTTAGTCCCCTCGTGGTTGATTTGAATGTTGTGTTGAAATAAACTCATCTCAAAAAATTTTCTTCTCCGTCTCACTGTCGCTCCCAGTCGGTGGACGAGATGTGGCAGCACTGCGCCATCCGACTGACCGATGCTGTGCAGTATGTGGTGGAGTTTGCAAAACACATCCCGGGCTTCCGTATGCTGAGCCAGAACGACCAGATTGCTCTCCTGAAGACTGGTGAGTTCACCTGTCACTTACAAGAAGTCACCGCCACCTACAGTTACAATCTAAAATGCTTCAAATCTCTCGTCTACCTTATTTTAATGTGTCCCTTCCCCTCCCTCCTCACTCAGGCTCCATGGAGGTGGTTCTGGTCAGGATGAGCCGCTTCTTCAACACGGAGAACAACACCGTCTTCTTCGATGGCAAATTCGCCGGTGCTGAAGTCTTCAAGTCTTTGGGTGAGGATTTCTCTACATGTTGCTCCAAACTGAGGCACAAAGGCAGTTCTGAAACCATTCGTGCAGTGAGCACAACTTATAAGTTTGGTGGTTTATCAGTGCTCTGTGGTTTCTTTTCTTGCAGCATGTGGAGATTTAATCGCAGCAGTGTTTGACTTTGCTCACGGTATGTGTGCTCTAAAGCTGACTGAGCAGCAGATCGCTCTCTTCAGTGCTCTGGTGCTGATCAACGCAGGTAAGATCGACTCACGTGTTTCTCACTTACACTGCATTTCATTCTTAAGTTTTGTGGGAAGTGGGAAGACAGTGCAGTAGAGACACTTTGTTACCAGCAGTACAAGCATCCTATTTCAGGCTTTGCACTCTCCATCAGGCAACAGTCAAAGAGCACATCTTATAAACAATGTAGTGTTCCCTGATACAGTCATTCTGTGTTCATTGTTTGTATGGCATAGGGAAAAAAACCTTACCTTACCTTGCCTTACTTTACATCACACTGTGATGTCAAAATCTGGCGCTTGGGCAGTGACTTGCAGCATCAGAAACCAACGACAAAAGGCATCCTTTAAGGTTGGCAGGATATGTGGCCAGTTGCCGTTATAGTTTAATGGGGCTCGGTGGCATCAGTATGGTATGTAAAGTTAAATTTCCTGTGAAAACGGAAGTGTATTTTTAAAGAAGACAATGCATGTAACAGGCAGAACTTGACACGGTGTCCCAGAACCTCAACAGCCACTGACCCAGGGTACCTTTCACCAAGTCCATGACCAAATGCCGATATGTGACGAGGACAGAGTGAGAATGTGTTGTACATTACCATACAATGCCCCCTGGTCTCACCTAGGTTATTCATTTTGGTCCAAATGTAGCTGATGATAGAATGTTTCTGGAAAAATTATTGCCCAAATAATAACTTCCCTTAAACACCCTTCTCAGCTTTACATTTTAGTCACAAACAGACATATGTCCAAAAACTGTTGGACTGACAAGTACGAGTCCTCCTTTAGGGCATCTTCTCCATCACATTTGGCCCTGTAGTGTCCCTCATTCATTCCCACACAGTTACCCTCTCTGCCCCCCAGTGGCTGATAATATACATATTAACATGCCACACAATGAACCAGGACTATTCTCACATATGTAGAGTGATTTTAATCTATTGTAAGGTTTAAAAAAAAATCTATCTTTCCTTTTTCTGTCTGTCTGTGCAGATCGTCCATGTCTGGAGGACAGAGGCAGAGTTCAGCGAGTGCAAAGAAGCGTTGAGTTTGGACTCACACACATTCTACACCGAGACAACCAAGATAGTCTAATGCACAAGGTATATGTCTCAGTACAGAGCAGATACTCTCTCTGTATTTACTGTCTCCAAACATGTTATAGTTGGACCTGTATGTCCCTCACTGAAGCAGAAAGCAGACTGTCTCATTGTGTCTGTTCCCCCCTGCAGCTGTACCAGAGGATGGCAGTGTTGCGTTCACTGTGCAGTCTGCACATGGAGAAGCTTCGCTGGTTCAGTCAGCGTTATCCACTCACCGCTCACTCTCTGTTCCCTCCACTCTACAAGGAGCTGTTCGCCTCTGAGGCGGAGCTGCTGCCCGGGACCACTCACTGATGATTCTCTCGAATATGCAAAGACACACACACCTACACACACACACACACACACACACACACACACACACACACACACACACACACACACACACACACACACACATTATTTTAAGTCTAATCATTACTTCCTGACAGAATCTATTTTTCTAATAATGAAATATGAGAGAAGCACAGTAATCGTAGCATGTTAGGTATTACCTGACTTCCAGCAGAGCTTTTTATTAGATTGTGTCAAACATAAATTTCAATATTTTGATAGCTTAAAACTATTTTTTTGGTTATTCCAGGGAAACATGCATTTTGTTGTTCTTTGACAGCACATTGTCCGTGAGGTACAGCATTCATTTTCTCTCAGGATGTGCTGTTATGAGTTACAGTCACTGCGTGTCACAGTGCGTTCAGACACAAAGATTCAAAGAAGCGTTACTTACACCAGTCGTTGTCAACTAAGACCTAATATGGTAGTCCACCCAAAATCTGTCCTTAGAACATTCTCTGCTTGCACAGTGTTGACTGATGTATATCCGTTTTACTAACTGCATGTGTTTACTTCCTCTCAACTCTGCAACATTACCCTCGTCTCTGACCGCACTGCTTTCTCATCTTAAAGTTAATGACTTCACTTTTTACACTTAGCTTTATATGCTCTGTTAATAGCATTTACTCTTAGCATTGTCGCCTCACAGCAAGAGGGTTCCTGGTTCAAACCCCGGGTGTGGGAGCCCCTCTGTGCAGAGTTTGCATGTTCTCCCTGTGTCAGCGTGGGTTTTCTGCAGGTACTCCGGCTTCCTCCCACAGTCCATATACATGCAGGTTAACTGGTGACTCTAAATTGTCATAGGTGTGAATGTGAGCGTGAATGGTTGTCTGTCTCTATGTGTCAGCCCTGTGATAGTCTGGCGACCTGTCCAAGGTGTACCCTGCCTCTCACCCAGTGTCAGCTGGGATAGGCTCCAGATACAACATGCTAACATTATTAGCACAAGCCTATGGCATTTTACATTGTATAAATTAGCCTAGTGATGAGTGAAGATTTCCTCTGCTCATACTGTATGAAGGCCAGGATAAATAATAATAAGACTTAAAATGCAATTTTGTGGAGGCTTTATTGTCGTCACAATTTATTGTTTCTTATCTGTGAAATCAAAGTAAATGAGGGAAATGGCTTCAGCTTACAAAAATAGACAGGGGATCTGCATCACCAGGCATGCTGTTACATTTCTGGAAAGGTGCATATCAGGCTACGATGTAGGCTCTATGTTGACGCAGAGCCTATGCAGTAGTATAAGTCCCACATAAGAATGGCATAAATGATGCCAAAGCACTTTTATCTCAAAGGCTGGCGGCAAAGTTAACGTTGCTGTGGAGCTGACAGGAAGTAAACAGACGTGCAGTTCGTACAACAGATGTACGTCACACTACATTGTGCAAGAGTCCAGGATCCAGCAATAACATGTGTGCAGGCAGAGCCAAAAAACATGATCATGCATCTCCCTCTGAGAAGTAACCATCACATGCCAGGTGTGAAACAACAACATTAAGCAATCGGAGCAATAATTATATGTGCACGCTCGATTCAACAGTACTGTTACAGATGTTTTGTAGTGACTGCAGATTCATAACATAATGAACATTACACAATCTAGCTCTCAACCACTAGTTGCTTCTAGCCCGAGGTTCTCTCTCTTTCAGGAGCCTGCACCCACATATTTCATGTTTAAGATTGATATATTGCTTAAAAAGTATTCTCTATAAAACATAGTGTGTGTCAATTACATACTCAGGTCTAAACACCAGAAAACAAGAGACAGCCTGCTTCTTTGTACCTGTGCGTCTGTAGAAAAACTTCTCTCCTCAGGTTGATGTTGTCACAAACTGACTAAAGAGTCCAACAAAGCAGCATTACCTCTAAAATGTTATCCTTTGTGTTTGAATAAATCCTCACAGGCTTTTATATCTTCTGAGCTTTGAAAAGACGTTGCATTAAATGTAGAAATCAAAAATGTGAGAGCTGCAGTAGAAGTCTCTTCCTCTGTGTGCAAACGTTTCCTCTTTTTCTCCCAGATTAACTCGCGAATGTTTTGTTTTCTTTACATATCTTTGAATAAAGCCATGAGCAAAGAGAAAATGATGAGCGGTTTCAGCATTAAGTACTGTATGTCTGGATGTAGTGCTCTCTGTTCCTGGAACAGCTGAGATTATAGCGAAGATAATTCCATGTAAATCTTCTAATAAACTGCTGAGGCTGTGACACCAGGTGCTAACTTTATTTTGTCTGTTTCTTTAAACTGTGTAATATGATCTGTTTTGTAAGACTGAGACATGCAGGACAAAAAAAAGCTCCTGTTATGGTGTGATAAGAGCAATCTCAAGGAAAACAGTTTATTCATACCCCGAAGAGAACATGATTTATCATCCTGAGCAGTATATTAAACATCAAGGCGTAGTTCCTGCACCGCACTGTACAGTTGTTGCTGCAGCAGTCAACACAGAGGAAACATTAGTCATTGTGGGTGACCCTTCGACAGACTCCGACAGTGGAAAGTTATTATCAGTTTGTCACGGACAAAAACTGTTGCTAACCAAGTTAAAAGGAGCACTGAGAAAAAAACACTGAGTCAACAGGGTGCGGTAAATATGAACATATTCCTACAAAAAGCCACAAAGGACTTTCGTCAAATGTTCCTCCAGTCAGGGTAGAAAGTTGTTGGGCGATGTACAGCTTTCTAAATCCAATGATTTTTGCTTTTATATTTCAGTTTGGTTGAATAAAACATCAGGTACACAGTCCTTGTTGTGCTGTTCTTTCTCTCATGCTGAACAGAGCACAACTTTCTGTTCATTTAATTACCAGTTTACCACTGGTGGTAACTATTACGCCCACAGTAATGCCTCTTTTAATTTCCTCTCCTGTGGTTTCTTCTATCTCTCTTTTCTTTTTTCATGTGTAACTTTCTGTTGCAGCCCTGGACTTATTAAGACATTAAAGTTTAAGTTTGAATAAGTTTCTGTCACTACATTCACAGCACTAAATGTGACAGATCATCTGTGGAGAGCAAAGAAGCCTCTAGTGCAACTGTCAATCATGCTACTTTCATTTATTTGTTTAATCTTTTTTTTAAAGATCACTCTGACATCTGACATCTCTCCAATTTGTGCATGTGTGTGTCTTTCGGGCCTGTGTGTAATTGACAGCAAGAGTGAAAACATTGAATTTCCCCTCAGGGGGATTGATAAAGTAAAGAAAACTTAAACTTAACTAAAACTTAAAAACTTAAACCAGGAAGTCCCGTTGAGATTGTAAATCTCTTTTAAAAGAGCGACCCAACATGGCCGGCCTCTCAAGAAAAACAAGCACATGTCTGTATCGCCACATTATTATTTACACCCTTAAATTCATCAATGGATACAAGTGTTTCTAATTTTGGATGTTTTTGAAATCATTTGTGAACTGTGGCCAAACCGGGCAGCGCTGATCAAATATGAATCAAGATTCTGTCACTGCAATGTTTATTTCTCACCTCAAATGTTTTCAGAAACATATTTAAGTATACTGTTTAGTTCTGAAATGAGGATTGTGACCTAGCCACCATGTTGAGAAGAGTCAGGCCAAAAGGAAGCACCACACACCAGCCAGTTTGTTGTTTGTTTGTTTTTTTTAAACAGCTAAACAGTACACTGTTAGGAACGTGACACCAATGACTGGGACTCAAATGCACACTCTGGAGACTGTAGTGAAGTTTAACAAAAATCTTTACTTGGAAAAAAACAAAACATGGAGGAGAAAAAGTACAAAATAAAAACTCTCACAAAGAGGATAAATCTACGAACAAAAAACACTCTCTTGGAGGATCAAACAATTGTACTAAGGCTCACAAACAAAACAAAGACTTGGAACAAAAACCTGGTAACATGCATGGATGGCTTGGACGCTAGACAGTACTCTTCTGATCAACATGCCAAAACAAGCTGACACAAGTCAAAGGAAGACAAGGACTATTTATACATGAGGTAAGGGGAACACAGGTGAGACCAATCAGGGAGCGGGGAAGACAATCACAGTGGCGGGAAAATCACACAAAGAGAGGAAATCAGGGTCTGAAACGAGAGGGAAAAGGTGAGTACAAAATAAAACAGGAAGTGCAAGACGAAACTAGACATGAGTGACTTTAACTTAACATAAAAGTGCTCAGTGAAAGACTAAACATGAAACTAAACTAAGGCATGATATGATCAACATAAAACAGAATCAACAGACTTTGCGTGACGTGACCTCTAGCGGGTCCTCAAAGTTACTGGGGCCGCCAAATTATTGTTTGATTGTTGTTGTTGTTAGGTTTTATTTATTTAAAAAAAAAATCTAAATATGTCTAAAAATACACATGAAGATGAGATGAGATAAGATAAGATAGAACTTTAATAATCCTTTACAGTAAAATCAAAAAATGTCACGGCAGCTAAACCTAATGAAACCATGAAATCAGCATGCAGTACACAACATTAATGGCAGGCTAACTGTTACCATGAATCCTTGTGCAATCCAACCGGGTCTCATTCTAAGGTTGTTGAAATCCAGTGGCAGGTGGGAGGGGTGGCTGATGGGTCCAACAAACATTGACTTTCATCTGAGAGAGCGGTGTTTGAGTCTCGTACGATTCTAACGTCAAAACCTGTTCTTTTTTCCTAGCTCTAACCATGTTCATTAGTTAGTTAGTTAGTTGAAAGCCAAAACATGGCAATTTGCAGTGTTGTACCGACGTAGTGTGTTTATTTTTGAAAGAGTTCATATGTCGATGTTAAATTTAATGTGAAAATGGAAGTGTATCTGCTCTGATTGGTTGTTCACAGTGCTCTGCAGTAGATTCTGGCAAATGCCATTAGACGCGGTAGGAAGAAGAGGAGGGACATGATTTCTGTCACAGATTATCTGTCTCATGTACTTCTTTCAGAATATAGTAACAGTTCAAGCAAAGTTATTTTCACGACCAGCTGTATGTAGTTAAGCACTATACATAAACTAGACCTCACTTGATTTTTACCCCTGAAAGTGAATGTAAACAGCCAGGAACTATCTAACATCAACTCATGCACATATTGTGACCACAAAGACAGTTTTCAGCAGCCGTAAAGGAAGCTAAATTTGTTGTATTCAATTGTCTCAAGACTTTCAAGGCAAACCACAGACCACTTTTTTCCAGTGTGAGAAGGCTGTGAGAGGGAGCGCGTTGCAGCTCTGCCTGGTTTTGTTTGCTTCTCTTTGCTCTCTGACCTCTCGGGGGAATTTCCACCCAGGACAAACACTTCTGCAGTTTCCGGACTCCCATCACTGGCCACCACCAGCTGAAAACTTTGATCGTGATGTTTACTGTTTATGATGGGAAAGAGCTGTGGGCAGAGCAGCAAAATCAAGATAATCCTTCCAGTTTAAGCTGAGGCCTAAAGAGAGCAAACTGTGGAGACTCATTATATTACAGTCTACAGCTGCACAGGGAGTTCTTCTCTTGTCTGTTTTGGTTTTCTTTTTTTCACAAGAGCATGGTGGGAGGGATTGTGACGAGCTAACAGTCAGTCTTTCAAACAGGAATCTGTGAGGCCACGATAACCCTGGACTCAAACTCAGCGCGAGATAACAAGGAATGTAATGCCATTAATACCGCTTTCTTTCAACAAGCAAACAACAACGCACAAACACAGTGGGTGAGATGGGCAAAATTCAGACGCAAACACAGCATTATCTTGATACTGATACATGCTTTCATTCTGTACAGTATTTAATGCCCCATATTTATCCTGTTGCGTCTATTTCTTTCAGTGTTTAAAGGAGCAGTCCACTGATTTCACACAAATCCAAAGTCTGAATCAAACAGCAACCTCTGGGGCTGAAAAATGAAGGCAACAATGAAGGACCGAAAACTGCAGTTCATCTAATGGCCAATTGAGGCTGGCTCCAGAAGCTAGTCAGTCCCCACAGACCCCCCCATGTAAAAATGCCCAACTGTACAGCAGAAATAAACATGTTTCAGCCTGGTACAAAAACAGTTTTGGTCTCTGTGTCTAATTTCCCCTGTTCATGATAGTGTCTTTCAATTTAAACACACTATGTTGGTACAGCACTGAAAATTGACATTTATTTTTTTCAACAAACACACATGATTGGGTTTAGCCAACACATGCATTTGGTTGAGTCTAGACAACAAAAGCGTGTGGGTGGGTTTAGGATAAAAAAAACAGGGTTTGTCTTTACAATCGTATGGACAGCGGCCTCCCAGGTGAAAGTCAATGGTTGTTGGACCCTTCGACCACCCCTCGCACCCAGTGTGCCCGGACTTTCGCCTCATTAACTTGTTGTGCAGCTGTGTATCATACCAACGTAAAAGGATGACTTTTTTTTCGCGGTTGTTTGACACTGGAAGTCACTGCCCAAGCGCCGATATTAAACGACTTCAGAGTTGGTATGGGAGATGCATTTTTATATAACTCACCGGTTTACCTTTACTAAGGCATAAAGTTACGCATATTTAAGGGTGGGCCAATAGTGTCCTCAGCTCCTCCACGGCAATATGGTCACTTCTGGCTCAAAAACAAAAAACAAGATGGCGACGGCTGTAATGCCAAACTCAAGGCTTCAAAACAGGAGTCCACAAACCACTGGGTGACGTCACAGTAGTTAGGGCCATTATTTTTATAGCCTATGGTCTGAACTAACCTGCTTGGGGTGGAAAGCCACATGTTGGGGTTTTTTAAGCAGAAAGCCTGCGTGACAAACATTGGGTGTCTGAAAAACATGAGCATTCACTAAGAAGGGGGGATCTAACGAAATACATTACTGGGAAATGTATGATCCTGTCCTCTGACCTATACGTGACATGATAGCCTATATAAGGCTCTGGGGCTTTAATTAGAATTCTTCTTCTTCTTTTTTAAATCTCACTCTTTAAATTCCACTTACGTCATAGAAGTGCAATACTGGATTAGTCACTTATTAAGACGTAGCAGGAACTGTGACTCACATCCATATTATGTAAAAATATTTAAATTTAAAGTGGGCCTTTACACCTTTTTCCCCCCAGAAGAAAAAAAGGCATCGAGCATCTATTTATTAAATGTCCATATGGTTATTTGTTTTGGTCTGATATTAACTTCTGGTTGCCATTGAAAATATATCATAGTAATTGTATAACTTTTAAGTGGAGAGGATGTGCTCCCTCTTTCTCTGTGTTCATCTACTTCAAGTTGTTAAAATGTATGGATAAAATTGAAATGTAAAGCTAAAAAATGCACACATCTATATCTAGGTCCTTGCTCTTTCTTTCTACCTGATTGTTCCTGTTTTTGTTTCCTTTTGTTTAAAAAATCCCCCTTCTCTCTTGATTTTCAATATAGAGTTATTTGTATTGTTCTTTTTTGTATTTCATTGTGTTGTAGCATCATTTACATCATAATTGCCAAATTCTGTCCTTTGTCTTTGCACATCTGTTCCTGACTTGTTCTGTATGGTTTCCTTATACAACTAGTTGGGTCTAGTGGCAGGGGAATGAGCTAATTGCATAACAAGCAGCTGGAAAATGCAAGACCCTCCCTCCACCATAAATTAGTAGTTAGTTCGGTAAAACTTACCCTTTGATGTTACCCTTTTATGGTAATTTTTTTCCAAGTCGTTTTATAACCTATATTCGGGAGCAAAGACCATGCCTTGAACACATCCCATTTCCGCCCAAAAGTATTTAAGCACACCTGATGCATTCCCTTTCTCTTCGACACATTTCTCACATCCCACCCAACCAATCCCTTCTCGCCCCTTACATCTTTTTCTCTGTTCCTTTCTGCGCACAGGAACCAGTGGGGGCGCTATCCGAAGCCGAACTCACTAGAAGACAACCAGGGTCCCTCCTGCATTCCTGCCTTCGACCAACACATCCATTATCTTACACATTACCTTCATCCCTCATCCTGTCATTCTCTAATCCCTCAATCCTCACCCCTTCATGCTTTCCTCAGAACCCATAATCCATCATTTGCAATAAACCATTAGGAATCTTTATCTTATTAGTGTGGTTTTTGTTAGTGGAGAGGAAAACATTCCTTCCAAATGCATGCAATTTGTTACCCATGCTTGTTCCTCATCCTCCCCCGCCTCCATCAATCACGGTGTCCCCCAAGGCTCAGTGCTTGGCCCCCTTCTGTTCAACATTTACATGCTCCCCTTAGGCAAGATCATCCGCCGCCATGGTCTCAACTTTCATTCTTATGCCGACAACACCTAGCTCTACATCAGTACAAAACCCTCTGCTCATCTGCCTCCTCAGTCTCTCATCAATTATCTCCTCAAAATAAAATCCTGGTTGACATCTAATCTACTCAAACTCAACAGCAGCAAGACAGAGCTCATGGTTGTGGCCCCCAAGGCACTGCTTGGGGAGGTTGGGGATCTAATCCTAACCACTGACAGTGCCACCATCTTACTATCTGCTGAGGTCCGCAACCTGGGAGTGATCGTTGACTCCACCCTCTCATTTCAGACCCACATCAAATCTGTCACCAAATCTGCTTTCCACCACCTGAAAAACATCTCCAGACTCCGGCCATCACTCACCAACTCAGTTGCAGAAACACTTATCCAGTCCTTCATCACTCCTTGCCTGGACTACTGCAGTGGTGTCTTGTTCGGGGTTCCCAACAAAACCCTGGACAGGCTCCAATATGTACAAAACTTCACTGGCTCCTGGTCATGTCCCGCATAATCTATAAAATCCTCCTCACCTACAAGTCCCTCCATGCCCTCACCCCACAGTACATAACAGACCTCCTCCACCCCTACACTGCATTCAGATATCTGCGCTCCTCTGACTCCGGCCTACTGTTCATCCCTCACTCCCGCCTCCGAACTTTAGTTGACCGGGCCTTCAGCGTCGCTGCCCCCAGCCTCTGGAACTCTCTCTCCCCCCTGTAACCCGCAACGCCCCTTCACTGGACATTTTCAAATCCACCCTCAAATCTCATCTGTTCACCATGGCTTTTTAATTTGATAATCCATCTCACGCCCAGTGTACCATCACACAGTTTCTCTGCTTTCTTCTGTTGTTTGTTATAGTTTTGTACTGCTTGTGTTGTATTGCACTATTCTGTTGGTGTTATTGTTTCCTTACTGTAAAGTGACCTCGGGTTTTTTGAAAGGCGCTATATCAATTAAAGTTATTATTATTATTATGTTTTCTGCAAAGATCTTTGGTAAAATAAAGACAAAATACAGCCATTTAAATGTGTGTTCCACTCCCTTAAGCCACAATAAAAAAAGTCCTTACACAGTGCTTAAACGTTATTTGGCACCACCATCTCCCTCCTCACAAGTAACGAACAGTCCCTTAACCAAACACTGGCGCATCATTTCCCACAAAACAGCATCCAGGACTTGATCACTTATGAGTCATGTTGAAAAAACTTCTTTCCCTCCCTCTTTTCCCTCACTCCGCCTCATCCCCCCTGAAGCCCCACAACAACCATAAAAACAGTTCTCACAGACAGTCAGACAGACAGACAGCACGGCAGCCTCTGTTGGACCAATTACCGGGCCCGTCTGTGCGCTGCCCCGCCGAGCGTGTTTTACTGGGCGGCCTCTGCTCTCTGTGCCAGGACAGCCTGCAGCAGCAGCAGCAGCGGGACAAACAGTTCAGGACACACACTAACAAATTGACAATGGGCTCGTCTTGGGCTCTAGTCTGCTCCACCGCATTTGTCTTGGTGTTACTGAGCTCAGCATCCAAAGGTTGGTACTGTTATTTTGTTTCTGTTGTTGTTCTCATGTCAGATATTGGTGTGTTTGCTTCTTGTCTGACTCCATTTTTGTTCGTCTGAGCTGCTGTAAGTGCGTTTATTTCGCTTGGAGACCAGCTGACATGAATCCTGCAGCACACACACTATATATAGGACCTTTATGTAGTCTACATGTCAGGTCTGATGTCTCCAGCTGTTGAGTGTAACTTAACTTACTTACCTTAGTTCCATGTTCAGGTAGACCTACTTTTATTTCTGTGTTGTGGTACCAAAGGCAAATTCTTTACCCTTCTTTGGTAACACAATTTGGATAGTCCACCTACAGATAACTTTTTTAGCAGCTTATTAGTAGAGATTCAGCAATTAAACTGTTTTGCTTTATACTGTAGATGTTAATAGATCATTGAGTATATGTGACAATTCAGAAACACATTGACAGGTTGATTTAGCTGCACTTGAACAATTAACTCAACCTTTGCAGCACAAATTAAGCGAATAGATCAAGTTCAACCTAATTATTCAGAGAAGATGTGAATTGTCATCTGCGGACAAAGCAAAACAGTCGAATTGACTCAACTAACAAGCTAAAGAAACATTACAAATACACTTTAAACTATCTGTTGGTGGACCATCCAGATAAAGTGTTACCCTACATTTATTTCTTTGCAGATTAAGGTTTTGCACCTGAGGTAATTAGATATGACGCATTGGTACAAAATAAGCTCCAGTAACAATATTAAAATAACAAACTGTGTAATATTCAATCATGCGTCACTGACTCATTAACTCGTCACTCTACAGATAATCATCTGCAGACAAAGCAAAACTTGACTAACAAGCTTTGGAATTGGTACAAATACCCCGCAAACTATCTGTAGGAGGACCACTCAAATAAAGTGCTACCCTTCATTTATTTAATAGTTTTAGCTACTTTGCAGATTAAGATTTTGCACCTGAGGTAATTGAATATGACGCATCAGTACAACATTAGCCCCACCTCCAGCAACAACATTAAAACTGGTAATAATATGTTGTATAATATTTAATCTTGTGACACTGACTCACTCCCAAATTTTTACTTAAGTAAACATTTTAAGTTAATGATACTCAAACAAAAAAAGTAAGTAAATATTACTATGTCTTAAATTATGTTTAGGTAAGAACAACTTGTCAGATTTTAAAGTGAGGACTGAACACTCTAATTGAGTATTTTTATACTGTGCTACAGTAGGAGTAATCCTACCGCTACTGTCTGTCTCTCTCTGTCTAAACTGCGCATTCAAAGTTGCATAACTCTCTCTGGCATTCTGCCTCTCTCATTCTCTCTTACACTTCTCCAGATGACCACCACTTGGAGCAGCGTGAGTCCACCTTTTACCCTGACAGAATCATACAAGGTGCGTGTGTTCACATACTGCTGCAGTATCTCTGCGAGGACTAATTGGAACCTCACATGGTCAGAGTGGCATTTGGCCAGCTCTCTCTACTTCAGGAGGTTATTTTCAGGGCTCAGGATTTCATTTTGAGGGTTGAGGTTTAAGGAGCACTCCACTGACTTTACGCATGACGTTCACTTTGCTTGTCACGACCTTTGAAAATGGCTGCGTGATGTTGTCTCTGGAGTGACATACTACATCACTAGAAATGCTGTATAAGTATAGGTTAAGGTTAGGATAAGGTTTTGTGTTGTGCATGACTATAGTTAATGTAAAGAAGGTCAGGTTCAAGTATAGACTGTGTAAGAAGTAAGTATTTCTGTCTCTGTGGTGCCTCACTATGCAGCTTCCTCCCACAATCCAAAGACATGCAGGTTAATTGGTGACGCTAAATTGTTAAATCCGTGTGTCTTTCAGAGAGGCAACAGCCAGATTCCTTCATGTTGCAGAGAGAAGCAGACTTGACAGATCTCTTCGACCCCGAGGGTACTGTTTGTTTTCTTACCTGTTGACATTACCGCACAGCTGCATGCCCATGTGAAACATTTGTCACTTTTGCTGCTCAGATTTTTCTGCCTGGCTTCCTTTAGCCTGGCCAGTGATGAATCCCATGTGACCCATGTGTGTCTGAACCATTGTGTTGTTGCTCTGTTTTCATAGAGTTCGCTGTACAGCGGGAAATGGTGTTTCCACCACCGCAGTACGATACCCTGAGCGAAAGAGGTAAGCTTCTATCCATCCATCTTGGCCTGCTTTCTTATCTGTTCTATGTTACTTCCCCAAATCATGTACGATAAAGCAGCAATTATATAAAGTAAACACATGATGCTCTTAATGATACAGCTTTTATTCTATCAGGGGGTTCCAGACCAGGAGGCTTGACACCTAGTGGACGTTCGTATCTATCTTTCTTTTGAGTTTTCATTTACTTTATCTGTACCACAGTACCTACTGCTGCAACTGATTCTCGTCTTTTACCCAAAGGTCGACCAAGTTTTGGGCCCCGTTCCTTCGGTGGCCCTCCCACACTGGACTATCCCGTTCAGTTCCCCCTCGGCCGGCCAACCTACGACAATCTCCAAGCCATCTGTCAAAATGGAGACCAACGTCCTCTCTACTCAAACTCTTACTTTCCTGCCTCTGGTTTTGGCCAGCAGAAGCGAAGGGCCAGTGCGGTCAATAAGGCCGAGTCTTGGTTTGGCACATGCTGCAAAGGGAACCAGACATGGGGGAGGGAAGTGACACTGTGTTGCACCACACAGGCGGTGAGTTGCCACAACTCCTGAGTGGTTGTGGTGAGTTTCCACACCAACTCCTCCAGCTAAATCAGCAATTTCTTACCGTGTATAAACACAAAATGATGATATGACATCCTGTATCTTCTAATTCTGCTCCTCATGTCTCAATATAAAATGTTTCTCAAGAAGCATGATGTAAAAAACATGACGTTATGCACTGCAGAGATAAAATTTTATTCCAAAATGATTCAAAATTAAAAGCCACTGTACATTAATTGCTATCCAGAGTCAGACTCAAGTCACAACTTTGATGACTTTAGACTCAACTTCACAAAATCAAAAAGAAATGCGACTCGATTTGGACTTTGAGGTCTACGAAACCAGCAACAACAAAATAATCCACGTTCTGGAGTGCGCTGCCGGTGGTGAAATCTTAAACCAGTGTGTTGCAAACAACAAGAAGGCCTTCACAGAGAGAGATGGTTATGTGTATGTGTGTGTTCGGGAGTTGCAACAGCTTCCAACAACTTACTGAGCTGTTACAAAGGCTTGAGACTTATTTGCGACTTGCAAAACAAAGACTTGGTCCTACCTCATTTGTTATCCACTTAAAGTGGGGTTTATACCTCTGTGTCGCCGTAACTTACGCCATAGTCTGACATGCACCTCCCCAATACCTCATGTGGAGTAAGGCT
The DNA here is from genome assembly GCA_035609425.1 of Epinephelus awoara. Taxonomy (NCBI): domain Eukaryota; kingdom Metazoa; phylum Chordata; class Actinopteri; order Perciformes; family Serranidae; genus Epinephelus; species Epinephelus awoara. The sequence goes on from CM069300.1 coordinate 10,799,221, forward strand.
CTCATAGACATCATATTATTACCGACTTTCGAAGCTTTGCATTCATATTAATTTAATTCCTGAAGCTGTAACGCAGCAGGACTAGGGTCATGCTCAAAAATATGTTTTTGTATTAGTCCAGACATAAAAAGGGCATGAAACATTCCTCACATTGCTGAGATGATGGTACTTGCATTTTTTAAACAAAGTTGAAGGCCTTGGGCGCTTTCACTTGATAAGCCCATTTTGTGCAGCCCAGCCTGACTAACAGACAGGCCTTGGCATGAGCACCATCGGAGCTATCTGAAGGCGAGCAAAAAAAACCTGTTTGAAATTCTTCAGTAAATAAATCATTACCTTAATCTTAACGCCTTCCTCATACCGTGTTCATTTTTCAGTTAGATACTCAACGTATACAGCCTCAGGCATGCAGTAGTATTAAAGATTTAATTCATACACCCTGTCTGTCTGTGTCACTGTTCTGTGCCCACTGCAGTGGGAGCTGTCGGTTCAATCTTTCTGTGAGGAGGACTCGTCAGTAAAGGATGTACTTTACCGCTGCTGCAGACTGTCAGGCAGCGAAAGGCTCGACTGCTTCAACAACGACGCTCCAAACCCAAACTACGATGCGACAGAGGAGCTGCCGGTTCCACCGCTTCCCTCTTCCCCCGGCTTCACCTTTGACCCCAGCACTTGCCAGAGGTATGCAAGGAAACTAATAACCTGAGCACCAATAATAATGCTGATATTGGCAATCAAATCTAAGCTAAGTAGCATCACAAACGTTCTATATTTATTCGTAATGAAATTCAAGAGTATTGATATGGGTTCTACTTTTCTCTTAGGTCTCAAGTAGCGGTTGGGACTTAACAACAATTATGGTGTTATGCAGTGGACAAACTTATGAATCAAATTCAGCTTTTAATGTGTCAAACACCTGCTAATTCCTTAAAGGATATGTCTTGTAATATTCTATAATTTTCTGACTGTATGGTCAATAAATCCTATGAAAAGAAAAAAATGTGGACCCTTTTTTTTGTCCAAAAACACGTGTCAATGAGCCTCACTGTTGCACTCGGTGACATTTATCTTCATTACAAAGAGCACTGAAGTTTATTTCAAGTCAATCCCACATTGTCCTGGTGCTGTAAATTCTCACTAGAGCACAAAGTGTGTATTAATCCACCGCTGAAAATAGTCCCACTGTTTATTCCTATTTTGGTAACATCTGCTAAACACTGCAGTGCCTAGCTTTTGGGGCAATTACAAAGCCTTCTTTTAAAAATCAAACTGTATAATTGTGATTAGATTTTAAGAATTTACATCTTCAGTTTGGCCTGGGAATGACACTGAGACATGAGAAAGTCTTGTAGTTCTTCAGCACCTGTGAGACAATGAAGCATGATCCAGGAAGTCCAGTCTGAGTAGCTGATCCAGGGATATAACCCCCCCAGGGGGTATGTGGGAAATTTAACTTAACAGCTAAACAGACAATTTAAGGCATTTTCACAGAGTAAATCTTAGATAAGAGATCTCAACGATTTGATGACTGAGTGCTTTTTTAATGGAGTCAGCTTATAATTGAATGACACACAGGAAATGTGCACACACCATGACTTTTTTGTTTTGTATGACATGCTAACACTTTACAAAAACTGCAACAGTCAGCAGTAATACAGCCCACGTGACGTTCATATTACATTCTAGTTTTCTGCTTTTTAATACATTTAAAAGCAAAAACCAGAGACATTACAGTGTTTGGTAACATTGGTAACATCACTTGGACAAACCACATGCAGAACAGCAGTGCAGCGTGATGTTAGAAATGGTAGATATTTTACATTGTGGAGGATCTATAGATTTGAATGCTTAAAAGGTGCCAGATGCCAAAACACACCACAGTTGTTTGTGATGTTAGAAGGAAGGGTTTTGCTGCTCTGGAAAACTATTATGGCAGCAGTCTTTTTATATTATACTCCTGCAAGGGGGGTTATTTGCCCCGATGGATGAGGCTGCCTCATAGACCAGCAGAAGTTGAGCCAAGTTCAGCTGTTTTCTCTGGATCACCCTGTGTTTCTTTTTTCCCTGAGCCTTCTGCATCGAAACCCTTGCTGGATCAATAGAGAGGCCCCATTCAGATGAATGATGAGGCTGCTTTTTTTCCGCGATGCAGTCTGGGTGCAGCCCATCACGCTACTATCTCTCTTGTAATGGGATGTGATGACAATAGGGCAAATACAGAATAACCCCAACCTAATTCTGGGAAAGTAATATGAAAATAAATCATAGACAACATCACATTGCAAAATACAGTTCCTTGGTTTTAAATGCACCATAGAGGCTGAAGGAGGTCAGGCTTGGCTCTGACCTTATGCCTCATACTTTGCAGGACGCTGATGACTCCGTACAGCGTCAGAGGAAACAAGAAAAAGAAGGAGAAGACACCGCCTGCTTCCCAGAAAGTTGACATCAACTTTCCTCCTGGACTACCCACCGCAGACACCATTGAATCATTGTGTCGCGACCAGAAGCTCCGCCCCCTCTACAAGGTCAATTGCATCACAGGTGCAGGCTACGAATGGCTGGCTCATCAGGCAAAGACCAGTAATCGTATAGAGAAGGGATTCAAACAGTGCTGCAAGAAGAAGCAGGGTGTGCTCAACTGTGCTGTCCTGAAGGTGAAGCAAGAAACCTACAGACAAATATTTTGCTTTACCCAGTCATTCTCTGCACCTTCTCATGTCCTCTCTCCTTTTGCTTTTTTAGTGGCGTGAGGGTCTCAACAAGTACTGTGCAGGCGAAAATGGCGTTAAGGAGGATTTCCACTGTTGTTCGGGTACAGAAAATGATCAACACAGCTGTTTCCAAAACATTTCTCCAGACCCACATTACAACATGACCTCTGCCACTGAGGAGCTCTCATTTAGCAGAATCTGTGACACTCACAAGATCATCAAGAAGAAGTAAGATTGTATTTTCTACATCTGGCCTTGGATCTGTTTCTCTGTCTGTCCTTTCTTCCTCTTTCTTGCTCTGTTTTTGTTTAGCACCTGCACAGATTTTTCTCTTTTCTGCATCTTTTTGTTGCTATCTCTTATTTTGAAATTATCTACAGTGTATTCTGTTCTTATTGTGTCATGTATCTAAATATATGTGCTCCATGCCACTGTTTTTTAGGTTCCCTTTTGGTCTTCCTCTCAAGGGCTTTGTGAAGCAATGCTGCCCCCTGTCTGAACAAGACAAGAACACGTGTGTGCAGCAGAAGGTGTGTTCAAAAAGGAAGTGTGTCTGTACAAAAACTGGCAAGACATATCAGAATAATGGAAAATTGGAAATGTAGTTCAGTCAGGAGAGATGTTTTTCACAGTTTAGAGCACAATGAAAAGGAATAGTAGAAAGGTCTTTGGGTGAGAACACCCCATGGTGACATAGTGTAGAGATGCCATAGTAGTTAGACATAGTTAGTGGTGGAGATGAAGAGAGGGATGGCTGAGGGCTGCTCTTTGAATTGAACGAGTGAACCGGCTCTTTAGAGTGAACGAGCCAGTTCCTAATTTCTTTTTTGCTTTATTTTATGAATTTGAGAGAAACTAGTTTGTAAGGGAGAAAGAGCCGGGTCAAAGACTCGGCTCGTTCATGAACGTCACATCACTAACTAACCCACTATCCGCTAGCACTTACTTGTATTGACACGCTTGTTGTTTATAAAGGCTGTTGCTATGGCTACACCAAACTTTATATCTGCGGAGTCTATTCTGGGTCCACATTACAATATCACGTGATGCGATAAATCAGCAATGTGATTCGTCGTTGAACACACACAGCAAAAAACAAAAAAAAACAAAAAAAAAACGGATGAACGAACTGCATCTTTGAACCGGCTCTTCAAAGTGAATGAGAAATCCCATCACTCCCGTCCATACACACTGAAGCACACCATGAAGTACACGTCACACCCTCACAGGTTACCCACAAGGCCACCGCCCTTAAAGGGTAAAAGGGTGAGCCGGTAACACGTGTTTTTACAGACACGGATGTAAACTGTAACTGTAACTTATTCTAGTCTAATGCTATTTCTCATTTTTCTGACCCTGTTCTCTCCCTGACATCAGCTTGAAGAAATGACAAAGAAATGTGCATCATCGAAGGCTACCCCTCCAGCTCTCCACCGCTGTTGCATCATGTCTTCACAAAAGGCTCTACCGTGTATTTCCAGAGTTCTCATGCGTGCCATCACCCAAGCCGACACCTTCTTACGCGAGAGGGGGAAGAAAAAGTGCCCTCTCTCCTAAACACTTGTGACCTTTCGCTGCTGAAGGCCATGCAGAGAAAATGGCAAGTGAGCGTCCGATCATTGAACAGGAACAAATAGAGGTCTGTAAGAAAATGTGGACCAAAGTCTAGCTTCATCTACTGCCAGTGTTATTTGCATCTTTTCATCTGAGATCACGAGAAGCAACGTTATCACAAGAATACATTTATAAAGAAAATGTCAAATGCTTAGTTTGTAAAACAGACTGTTGTCTGAGTCACTGTACCACTATTCTCTATAGGCTGCTCTTTACATATTTGATTACGGATGCGTTTTATTGATTCCTTTGGAGCTTCAAGATCACTTCTCTTCTTTTTATATATTGTTTTGTTGTAAGATCATATCTACAAGTTCTAATAAAAACATTTTTCAATGTACTTGTGTTGGGATTCTTACTGTACATACAAGGCCTGTGTTGTTAGCTTGTGAGTTGACATTTGATAAAACCCTCAAGATAATTAGCACTGTTTGGAAACTGAATATAATATGAAGTGAGGTTAGGTGGATATTAGAATATTAAAGAATATTAAAATATGTTATCTAATTATAAAAAATATAATATTGCTTATTTTATTAAAATATATTAAATTATTAAAATATTTTAAAAAGACAAACTGGAGTTGAACGGATATCATAATATGACTTAAAAAAGATTACCGCATGCCTTGATTTTTATGTGTTCTGTTATATCTTTTTTTTGTATTTTTGTCACTTAAAAAAATATTTAAAATGATGCAGTGAGTCCATGTCAGCCACAATTCCTCAGAATTATATACACGTACACTATATTTTATACACTGTTATGTATATATACACATACTATGTAAATATATTATGTTCTTAACATGGCCCTCAGGAAGAGTAACAATTTTTTTGCTAACAACTAATGGGAATCCAAATAAATAATAAACACAAGCACAGACACAGTTCAACTATCTTTTGTTTTGAAAAGCTAGGTTATGTTTATAATTAAATGAATCAGTGACTGAACTCATACATGGATTTAATCAGGTAAAATAAAACAACCCAACAGGTTATTTCCATGACCTCGAAAAGTTCAACCAATATTAGTGAACAACGTGTGAGCTACTCTCTCATTCAAAGCCAGAAACAAGAGAAGTAAGACTAAAGCTTGTGATGTCATAGGGTATAAAGCCTCATAGACAATGAATGGGGGCCTGTTTTTTTGGATCCAAAGAATGTTTGTTTTCTTTTTTGTACCCAAATGAGCTCATTGTATCGTAGTGTTTCAGTTCTGACACAGAAAATATGCACAGATACTCAGACCACTCACCTTCATTATACAGTATTTTGGGGCTGTCTCAGACCGTGGGAATAACATGTAGAATTTTAGGTGTTTTTTTCTTTGTTATCTACGTCAGAGTCAAATGACCTCACCTTTCACTTTTAAACTTGCTGTGTGAATAAATGAATAAGTGCTGCACAGTCAAACTGAAACTGTTCCTCTTCAGTCCACCGGGGGCGCTGTGGCGCTGCTGCAGCACGAGCATCAGAGCTCAACTGTCGGTGCTGTCTGTGTGATGAGAACAGTCAAATCGTAATGGCGACTGCTGGAACAGCAGACTCGGGATCAACAGCCCCGACAGGTATTGAGTCAATAAATCTTCCTCCTTTATTGTCTTTAAACGAACATACAAACTGAGCTGTGTAACATTTTGTACCGACGATGATGGCGTGACGCGGTGACTGTGGCTTTCTCACGTCCCGGTTAGCCTGTTAGCTAGTTAGCATCAAGGCTTTTCAACCCTAACAAATGAACCAAGAAATGGCTAGCTTGTTTAGCTGCCTTGTTGGTCAGTTGCTTTTAATCATACGAAGCTTTAGTTAGCGAGCCGGCAATATTTATATCGAATTACCTTTTTGGATGATTAATATGTAACGTTAAAGAAATAAATCCTGGCACCACGTTGGCTCAAGTGGCTTGTTTGGTTATCAAGCCGGCAATTTGGTTACCGTTATACGGTGTCTGTATGCTAATGAGTTAGCTGGACGCAGGAGGATGGATATGAGATTTAATATATAGGTGTATTTTTTAAGTAAATGTATGCTACGCCCTAAGTGGTTGCTGTTTAAAATTGGTGTGTCCTTCTTTGGGAAACTACCCTGTTGTCCCCCCAGCCTTCCTCGCCTGTTACACCCCTCCTTTTCCTCTGTCTAACAGGGTTGTAGTAAAGCTAGCAACAAATATCAATTTTCCATTTGGTACCTTCAACACCAGCCCCCTATCATTTAATGTTGCTTTTCAGAGTTTCGCAGTTGAGGTGATTTATTATCAAAACAAGTATTGATCTTATTGATTTCTTGCATTCCTGTAAGCATATACACAGGGTTGTCATGCTTAATAAACAGGCTTAATTCATTCTGCTGTCTCTGTTCAACTCATCTAGGATGTCTAATTTCAGATCTTTGCATGGTGGATTGCTTATAAACTGGACTATCTGAGTTTTCAGCGCCCACACAGATACAGATGGGTGGTGGGCAGTCTGAGTGCTTTCGAGGTGTCTTATTTTCCAGACAGAACAGATGATGGGGACATTGCATCTTGCTAATCCATTTAGTTGTGTGTCACATATTAACTTCCCCTGTGTAGCGAGGAGTTGCTCTTCCCGTGGTAACCACCCAGTCTGAATCAGTGAATAAAAATAGGGGCTTCAAAGCACTCTTGTGGCTCCCACATGGCTGAGAGCCTGAGAGTGTACAAATACAAGATACAGCTTTCAGTGAAATACACACACACACACTCACAGGCACATGAGTGACAGTAACATAATGTGGATCCGGTATACCAGCCCTTATTGGCCTTGATTCCTCACCGGGGCAAGAATTAGTATATTTATGGAGTATTCACAGGCAGAAAATGATGTTAGGAGAGTGTGTGTGTCCCATATTATTGCCTTGTGTTGCCTGCAGGCTACATGTGATCAGGGCTGGCAGGGAGTTGTTGAGTATACAGAGAGGAACAGATGGTTTGCCTATTGTCGTAAGGCCTGACGCTGACGAGCTAAAGTCATTCTTAAGTAATTGGGTTGAGTTGGGTTGGGTAATTCCTTCCCTGAATCTGCTGCACAGTGTGTGTCATTATCTAGTCCAACATTGACTCTTAGGATGAATTGCAGTGTGTTAAAATGAGGAATGTGGTCGATGATTATTTTCATTATAGATTCATCTGCTAATTATTTGACTGATTAATCAAGAGGGGTGTGAATCACATGTTTTATCAGGATAATATATTATAACAATTCTTTGAACATTGATGAAATATTTGCAGATATAACAAAGTCTGCCATGATACAATTTTCATTTGATTCTGTTCAGGGGCCTGCAATAGATAGGAGATGATATCAGTAAATATCCTCATTATCTTTTTCTTGGCTTCATTCATATCTATCATAATTTGACTGTTCAGGACTGAGGTACGCTTGGAAAGAAATGGTGACGCAGATATGCCATGGGAATTTCAAAATAAAGGTGTACCTTAAAGATAATCATATGTATCGTTGTTTTCACTTTGCATCAATGATATTAGATCGTTGCTCATTGAATCAATGTCAGTCCACATTGTATCATTACACCCCATCAGTCAATGAACTGTTTTGTCTATAAGATAGCAGAAAATAGTAAAAAGATACACATCATAATTTTCCATAGTCCAAGGCATCATCTTGTTTTATCTGACCATGAATCTCAAACCCAAAGATATCATTTACTATCATATATGATAAAGGAAAAGCAAGACATTCTCGATATAAGAAGCTGGAGCTTGAAAATGTCAGGAATTTTTGCTTGAAAAGTGACAAAATTATTTGTCTATAATGAAAATAGTTGCTGGTTAACTTTCTTATTGACTTTATTGATCATTTCTGTAGGGCTGCAATAACTAATTATTTTTTATTGTTGATTAATGTGATTATTTTCTCAAATGAATGATAAGTTGTTTGGTTTATAACATGTCAGAGAATGGTGAAAAATCAATCTTTCCCAAAGCCCAAGATGACATCCTTAAATGTTTCGAATTGTTGAAAAGAAACAAGAAAATATTCCCATTTAAGCTGGAATCAGAAAATTTTCCCCCATAACAAAGGACTTAAACCAATTATTTCATATTTTTTGGTGGTTAATTTAGTAGATAACTAATTAATCAGTCGACTAATTGTTTCAGCTCTTTATTTCAGCTCTACATAAAACACATTGTCTTGTATTGATATGGGGTCAGTAACCGTGTTCAGCACTGCTCATTTACCAGGTTAAGCTGTTTAGGCTGACCATGTCCTGCTCCACAGATATTAGGACTCAGTTCTGGAGGAGAGCATTTCAGCGAGGTACTCGCATGGGTGTGCGTGAGTGTTTCTGTGTGCGTGAGCAGAAACTGCATGAGTAGTGATGGTATAGTGTGTTGTTTTACATAATAAGAGGGAATGTGGGCAGAATGATGCTCATTGTTTCCCGGAGGATTGCTGTGTGTCCCTCTTAACTGAGAAAAGATGCATGGCATTCAGCGAGTCTGCCTTATTATTAACACTCCCACCTTTCTCGGGTCCACTTACCAAGCATCGTTCTGGATTGAGACTGATGGGCGTAGATGAATTTTCACACACAGGGTTGTTACTACAGGTGTATAATCTTCCCAGCATCCTTTTGTATATATTGACCTGTGGCACTGCAGCATTGAAGTACATGTTGCCATTGGTTACAGGCTAGAGGTGCCTGCAGAGTGGGCGAGATAGTAGGTTTAAACAGCAAGTTTATGTAAGGGCATAGGAAATTATGTCGAGTGTTTCTTTTCTTTCAACTGTGTGCCTTTCTTACAAAACTGCTGTGTGCTGTGGTTGTTATCATGCTTACCCAGGAGGATAGATCCATGAGTCTGGGCCATGTATACAATTTCACTTCTTATCTTTGGTTATCGAGCCAGCAAGTTTCACACACACCCAGAGGTCTTTGCTTGGTGATGGCTGTAACATTCATGACATTTACCTTACCTACAAGGAATCCCTCCTGTGCTGATCAGCTGAGTTTGCTGAATGGCTTCATTTAACAAACAATATGTTGTCATGTTAGCATTTGGAGTTGATGAAAATGATTGAAGCAAAGTTACTGTGAGACACAAAGTAGGCTGTTACAAAAAGAAGAAATTGTAGTTTTTTTGAAAGGAGGTTGTGGCTGTAGACGCACATCTTTAGGGACCGGATGAATCTGGAGCAGCCAGCTCAGGGGAGAAGTAGTTCCAGTTCACATAGTGCTGGTGTATCGAGGGCAGCAGTTAGTTACTGTGGCCACATTTAGGTCTGGGCTCATCATTGGCCTCGTAGTCATCAGCCAGTGCTGGAAATATCCCTCCTAATTAACCAGCAAAGGCTTTCTTAAACAGTCATTAATAAATTCTTCCATGTTAAAAGCTGCCAACTCAAAGTCTCTTAAAATTATTTCACGCATCAAATTTACACTGACTGAATGGGTTGACATTTACATGGGTTTAATTAGGGTCAGTCTGACCAAGGGAACTAACTGTTCCTTAAAGCTGTAGTTGGTAACTTTTATATTAAAAAAAAGAAAAAGAAATTACTTTATTTATTTATTTTATACATATTTGCTGACACTGTCACTTTATCCCTGCAACAGAAACTGAAAAAGTCATGTTACTGTGCCTATTTATATTGCTTTTAATGGTATTAGCACTTGCAGCTGTCAATCAATGATTTTGAACTGCAGTCAAACTGCCGATGTAGGCAACGCTACTCAAATATGAATCAAGACTCTGTTACTGCATTGCCTGTTTCTTACCTCACATTTTTAGAAACATATGATCGTGTAAGTTTAGTTGTGAGATGAGAGCGTTTTTGGCCCTGCTGCCTTTATAAAAACAGTTTAGCCGAAACAGAGCGCCGCCCACCGGCCGGAGCAAACATTCTCATTTTACAGCCAAACAGTACACTAAAATAAGTTTCTGAAAACATTTGAGATGAGAAATTGGCAATGCAGTAACAGGTAGGGTTGAGCTCCAAATAATTGTTGAAGGATGCCAACCGATTTACGTTGGTACCATTAAGTAGCGATTTGCGGTAAATTAATAGGTGCCAAATGTCGGTATCTGTGTGGGAACACGGGGTTCAGACGAGGCAGACGCAGCCATGTTGGCTTCCCAGCGAGCCAGAACTATCGCTGGAGCGCTGAGTAGAGCGCTGATCTACTTACGTTTCTATATTGTTTCAGTAATACCCCAGTATCACTACTAGGCAGGCAGACAGACAGAGACAGAGGATTAGCTCAGGCAGTTTCAACAAATATGATAAAAGTTTTTTTTATAGAAGTTACCAACTATGGCTTTAAAGCTTTAGCATTTAAGTGTCTCATGCTGTAAATCCCAATTTAACTTGTTTTTCTGTGTTTAGGGACCAGTGGCATCCGAAAAATGGCCCCTTCAGAGGTAAGGACGTCAGACATGATCTCACTGAATTAATGAAAATACCTCTGTATTATGTCAACTCCCAGGTAAAGTAAATGTTGATCCAGTCAACTCTGAGGAGGGAAAGAGAACAGGTTAAGAGAGTTTGAGCGTCATCATCGGCTTGAGAGGAAAGAGACTTTCTTGTGTTTGTTACACAGGTGAAAACAGGTGCCTGACAAAGACATGTGGCCAACGGTTCATTGTATTGTTGGAGTTTGTGTACACTGTCTGTACCAGGGCCAGTAAATGAACCAGTAATACCACAGTGTTGTTACTGTGACCTTTTACCTCTTGGCCAGGACTCCCTGGAAGAAGCGATCTTGTATCTCAATGGGACCCTCCTGGCTACGCAAAGAATAAATAAATATATTTAAATGTGATAATTCAAATGCAACAGCTCAGGTGGTTGTTGTTAATAAAAGATAATGTCATAGAATGTTTAAATTTTCGGTAGTTAAATGTTTTTAATGTGAAGCTGCAGCGGTAGAAAAGGTTCAGTTTGCATTGGGAGCAACTTTATACAGTACTCTTTTGTCTTTTCTTGTGTAATCGGTAACACTGGTGTTGATACAAGTTTATTAACCAGTGGGAAAATGTCCTCAGCATGGCATCCTTAGTCACACATGGTTAAAATCTGACAAACTGACTTTGCCTTCACTCCCTTCTGTCTCCAAACAAGTTGACCCTTGCTGAGATTTTGGCAACTTGTCAGGATGAAGTTGTCATGTGAAGCTCTTTGTCGTCTATTTTCACGAGCACTCACCAGACCATGAATGTTTCTCCCTCCGCCACTCTCCTCAGATGCCTGGCTCTTCAGGCACACATCAGAGTATGAAGAAGACCATCGGACACCGGGGGGTCGAGACCACCACAGGAGAGACCACCTATAAAAAGGTTAGAACAGGCTGGGGGTCAGCAGCAGGGGCGAAATGTGGAAAAGGTGTTAGGTGTTTATATATTCTAAAATTAGTTTAGGAATTCCTTGTCGCCGGACATCTCAGGAATAGTGAGTGAAACAGCAGAAGTCACAGGGGTAAAATATTGTTTCAGTGCTTACTATCTTTTCCTTCCTGACTCCCCCAGACCACGTCATCTGCCCTAAAAGGTGCAATCCAGCTAGGCATCACTCACACAGTTGGCAGCTTAAGCCAGAAGGCAGAGAGGGATGTTCTCATGCAGGACTTTGTGGTGGTCGAAAGCATCTTCTTCCCCAGGTTGGTAACCGAAGGTGTAGCTGAATAAACATTTAGATTTTGTGGTTTTTGATCTCATGTAGTTTAAAAGCCTCTCTCTCTCTCATGTGTTTTCAGTGAAGGCAGTAATCTAACTCCTGCTCATCACTACAGTGACTTTCGCTTCAAGACCTACGCTCCTATTGCCTTTCGTTACTTCAGAGAACTGTTTGGCATTCGGCCAGATGACTACCTGGTCAGTACTTAAACCCAGCACACACTGCCATGTTTCCATGCTGCTCTCTTTATGAATTCAGTCACCGTTCCTTTATTTCTTTTGTAAAATGGTTTGGTTCGGTGGCTTTAACAACTACACTATGCATATGGAAAGTGTCTGAGACTCCAATGAGGCCTGAAGGGCTTTCCGTTTACTATAACAGCTTTTGCAAGACAGATTTTTGTCCCTGTAGCTCCCTGTAGTTTTCTTCTCAAAAACTTAAGTGGCCTTTTTCCTGCAATAATAAGGCATTCCTTTGCCAGCTCATGGCCACAAATTGTTGATGCTGTGGTCATGAATCCCTGCCATAACAGGTCTGAGTGAAGCCTTAATCCAAGCACTTTTCGTCACATTTCCTGCTTTGGGGCTTTTCCCCCTTTGACTCTTTCTCCTCTGGCTGTTTTTTAAAGACAGCACTTTGGAATTTCATACTCTCACTGATAATAAATCGCTCTATGTCTCTGTAGTCTGATTATGCCGACAAAATCACTTGGTGCAGTAAGGAGTCAGTAGCCATTTTTACTAAGTCCCTTCTTTATGCCGTCGTAGAGCTCCATGTGTCCACAAACAATGGAGATTTCTTATTCTCTGAAACGTCAGGGGAATCTCAGCCAGATCTCAATGCTGACAGGCTTTTATGACACAGTGACACATTAAGTTATAGTGCAAGTTGAAAAATTTTGACTCCTGCAAATAGCGCAAAAATGGGGTGTTAGCGTCACCTGGTGCTAATTCCAGTTAATTCATGTGTGTGCATATACTTTGTATGTAATCGTGCTATGTGAGACATTTTGCTTCACTGTTAGAGTGAAAACACCATAAGTATTTTATACAAACAACCCCTACATTTGGTTAGGAACTGCAGGTTTGGTTAAATTAGAGTTCTGGTTGTCCCAAAGATGTTTGCTTTGTCTCAATTTGATACTAATGACTCCTCTTCCTCTCAAAGTATTCTCTGTGTAACGAGCCACTGATCGAGCTGTCTAACCCCGGGGCCAGCGGATCCCTCTTCTATGTCTCCAGTGATGATGAGTTCATTATCAAGACTGTTCAGCACAAAGAGGCAGAGTTCCTCCAGAAACTGCTGCCTGGATACTTCATGGTGAGCCTGATGAGTGAATACCACACAAAGTGGGAGTGTGCTCAGTACGAGTGATAATTATTACAGTAACTATAATTATCATGAGAGTAGGAGGCTTAAATGAGTGGGAGCTCTAATATCTTTTTCCTAATTTAAGCGTGTCGTATATCTGCTTTCTATATTCCTCTTCCCACACAGAACATAAACCAAAACAAGCGCACCCTGCTACCCAAGTTCTACGGACTGTATTGCGTTCAGGCAGGGGGCAAGAATATCCGTATTGTAGTGATGAACAATCTCCTGCCCCGGATCATTCCCATGCACCTCAAATACGACCTGAAGGGCTCCACCTATAAGAGACGAGCTTCCCCCAAGGAGAGGGAAAAGGCGGTTCCCATTTACAAAGACCTGGACTTCATCCAAGACCTGCCTGATGGTCTGCTGCTGGAAGCAGACAACTACAATGCCCTGTGCAAGACTATTCAGAGGGACTGCTTGGTGAGTCACAGAGACACTTGTTTTCCATTGACTTGATTCATTTTGTATTTAAGTGTCGTGCATTGGAGCCTCTCAGCCCACATGGGATTACAGGACACATTCATGTGCATTGTTACAAGAAGCATAAGCCTATTAAAATTCCTAAACAAGCTGCGATTGTACACCAGCAGAATACATTATCATTGTGCCCTCACATAAAGACACTGTATTTTCCCCCAAATAGATGCACAGAATCTGACTGCCTGAACATTAAGGGCCATATTTAAATGATGTATAACACATAGTCTAAAGTGCATTGCACATTTAGTCCCTTAATTAATCATAAGTTGAATTAAACCAATCACAGCGTCATCTCTCATTCCCTTTAAAAGCCAGATGCGTCTGCACCTGCGGTTGTCTGCAGAGAGAGCAGTAATGTCATTGCAGCAAATACTTAGAAGTAGACACACTAAAAAGTGTAGTGATAAACTTGTCCATGCTCATTTTAGAGAATGTAATAATAGTTTTCTCATTAATGATAAATTATTTCATCCACTCGCAGCCCATCTGTGCATCCCTGTGTGTGTGTGTAACAAGCAGAGTGTATGCATGTTGTGAACTTAGCTACAATGATGCATCTTACTGTCTGAACTATTGAATAATGCGCCTTATACTGACTTTAGATGAGGTTTTTGTTGGTCAATGGTGCATTCGCTTTCTCTCATTTTAAGACCAACACATGCATGAGTACACAGATAGGTGCATGTACATTTGCTTCTTACATGATGTGGGTGCTGTGCGCGACAATGGCAACTGCGTTGGTCTGAAATGAGCAATGACAGTTGCGCTGCACTGTGTGCCGTTTTGTGCCGAATGTAAAGTAAGACCCCAAGTCTTTTAATATAATTTCATAAAACAGTGTGAAGATATATGAAGATATGTATCTTTTTGATTCTTTGAGTCATCAAAACAAGTATTTTATCTTTTTTTACTAATTACATAGTGGATATTTTTTACTCTTTGGGGTACCAATAAATGTAATAAAAACTCTTAAATTTCTGTGATATTCTGCAGGCAGCTTGACAGACTAAGCAGCAGGTGCGATAAGCTTCTTGGAAACAAAACACTAGTTCTTTGCTGTTTAACTCGCTGTTTGTTTTTTTTTTACGGAGACATCTATAATTTTCAGTTTGTTCCAAGGCAATTAGTCAGTGTTGTTAGACAGTGTTGTTTGTCACTCAGTGTTAAGCTCCATTATTGCTGGCATCAGTCAGTCTAGTGTTGCAGAGATGACTCAAGCTTGCATGACACTGTAAACTAATACTTTGAGGGATGATACCTTTTTTAAATTGCAGCTGTGGTGTATAATGTCGGTTTTCGGATTTGACAAAGCCAAACGAGTTATATAAAACAAAACATCTCTGTCCATTAGAGGCTAATCTGTCTTTGTGGTTGCTTTGTGGTTGCCGTTACTTTGCTTCCACAGCCCACTTAAGTTTACATCACAGAGGTATAAATCGAAGTCTCACCGCTCATTTATTATTGTCTCTGGTATCTCAATTACCATGACTGCTCTGTGTTGAGTTATTATCTTCTGTGTGTGTATACTATTATGTGAGATATGTGTCGCTGTCTAATTTGCTGCAGGTATGGCTTATGTATATCTCACTCTAATTTTTGCCCAGGCCACACTGCCTGCCTGCTTAAGCAGTGTATGTGCGTTGCAGAACCTCTTGCTTTTTATTTCAGGGCTTGTTTTAAGCGGTTAGAGCAGCCACATTGCCTGCATGAGCAGTAGTATTCTAGCACTATACTGAAAGCAGCAGAAAATTGAGTTCACTTTGATATCTGTTAATGTAGTCAAGAGTCTGTGGTGTTGTCTGGGAAACTGAATGTGTGATTGTTAAGACATTAGGGCTTGCTCCTGCTCATGTATTGTATTTCTCTGTTTCATGCAGCTCTTGCAGAGTTTCAAGATCATGGATTACAGTCTGTTGATGGGCATCCACAACATGGACCAGGCCAGTCGAGAGCGGGAGCGTAGCGGGGGCAACTCAGGCGACAGCGGGGGGTCGGAGGGAGCAGTGACCCCAGATCAGCGCCGGCCACAAGCCCAGAAAAGTCTGTACTGTACAGCCATGGAGTCCATTCAGGGCGAGGCTCGAGGGAAGGGAGTTCTGGATTCAGAAGATCAGTGAGTGTCATTGCTGAATTTTAACCAGTGTTTGTATTGAATCTGTGGCTAGAACATATAATGATCAGCTGCTGATCCTCTGGCCTTGTCCCTCCAGCATGGGCGGTATTCCATCGCGTAACAGTAAAGGAGAGAGACTGCTGATCTACATTGGTATCATTGACATCCTCCAGTCCTACAGGTTTGTTCAGAGCAGCCAAATCAGCTACTCGCAGAAACATTGCTTTTGAATTCAAGCAAGATTCCCATCTACGTAACCCATTTATGTAACCTCCTGTAAATACTTATATTCTGTCTCATTATTTAGGTTTATTAAGAAGTTGGAGCACTCCTGGAAGGCTTTGGTCCATGATGGGGTAAGAGCCCATTTTTAGAAATTTTCACTCATTAACTTGATTAAAATAAATTGCAGAGTATTGATAGTCGTGAGCACAAAATATAGATGTGAGTATCTAATGGCTTTGATTCTCTTTTACTGCTTCAGGACACAGTGTCAGTTCACAGACCTGGCTTCTATGCAGATCGTTTCCAGCAATTCATGTGCAACACGGTGTTCAAGAAAATTCCACGTAAGTATGCATGTGTGTGTATTCTTAAATGTACTGAAGTTAAAGGAACACTTCACCCACAAAAGTATTATTTCTATATCAGTTACTCACCTTACTCCTGCAGTATAATCAAAGTCTAATTTATCCAGTTATGTGCCTCCCAAAGATGTGCATTTTTGCTAAACCTTACTGTTTAAAACACTTGTAATTCATGGCTGAAGTATTCCTTTAGTAGCCTGGTGCATTTACAGCATGGAAATCCCACGAGTGACAAAGTCAAGGTGCCTGTTTTGAATATTTCCACTTTTCTTTCCTCCATCTTCTTCAGTAAAACCATCACCATCAAAGAAGAGTCGTGGTGGAGGTCAGGGAGGCCTTAGGAGGGCCCCCACCCTGGGAGCACCCACCCCGCTCTCCCACGCAACAGGACAGTCAGTTGACTCCAGACTAGTCTACCACAGCCACTTCAAAAGCACAGATTCAGAGGCTGACTGTGGTAAGAGCTGAGATGTTTAAAGCAAAATCACAAGAACATTAAGTTCTATTTTGTTGTCTTTGCTGTGCTCAGATTGGAGATACTGGTGTTAAAATTTGGTTTCTTATTGTTCTCAGGCGTGCAGTCGGGTAGACCAGATCTTGTTCCGAGGACTCCACCTCTGGGAGAAAACCCTGCTGACTATGAGGCCAACCTGTCCACCTCATCACTAGGCAGCACGGGAATTGCCTCCACTTCTCCCCCCCTACGGTAAAGAATTATTATTATTATTTTATTCTTTTTTTTTTTTTTTTTAGAACAACCAAAAAACAAGAAACATGGAGCAGATCACTCAGAAGCCACAACATCCAAACCCACCCTGCCCCTCCCCAAGGCTGGCCTACATTTCCATATTATAATAGGCACACATAGGCATTATATCACATTTCTTAAATGTCATATAGACATTATTAGTAGTTCAGGATGGTTGCCATACTTTATGGAATTCACCGACGGATCTTGAGTGGTATATTTGAGCTCTATGGTAAAGCATGACCAAGATGATAATGAATGACCTTTATTCCTCCACCTCACTTTCACGCTTAATTTTCTCTGTTCTGACTTTTCTCCACAGGTCTGTGGGGGTGGAGGTCCACAAATCAGCAAACACAGAGTTTGACCACCACAGGTACAGAAGGCAGTGATAGGTCATAACATTACAGCCTCACTAGACTCAAGTATTAATTGCCTTTTGTTCAACAGACGAAACTTATTATGGTTTGAGATTTTACAAGGTTTATATAAGTTTTGCAAAAAAGAACACACAGCATACGCAACACAAAGCTCATAAATATGTGCTTGTCAGCCATGAACCATCAGTAAGAATACAAGGTCAGTGAGCACAGAGCTGAGCAGACGTTAAAAGACTTTTTAAGTTGCTTTTTAAAGTGCAGATAGAAATGCAGCTCCTCACATCAGGCAGGGTGTTTTACAGGAACAGCTGATTGCTCTAATGCAGTGCAGCAAAATGTTTTGTTACAGTGTTGTATAGGGGATATTCTTGAGGAGCTAATAGAAGTTGATGGGCACGAATCAACAAAGTCATATAGTGGAGGACTGGACAAACCATTTATAATTTTATACACCACAGAAATATGTATTTTATTAGGTGTATTAGTGTAAAAAATAGGATATTGGGAGCACTCTCTTTTCCTACTAGCCTCCTAGCCTAGTCGTAAGGACCACAGTTGAAATAGGTCATGTGATTTTTACTGGATAAATTTCAGTACTGTATGCACATTTGTGTGCTGTCTTTCAATTTATCAAATAAAATCAATCAATTCTCTCTTCCAGTTTGGGTGCAGAAGGTGCTGTAGATAATTCAGGCAACCTGTCTGGAAACGAAGACGTAATTTCACTCTCAGACATCATCCCTGAGACCAACATCTGCTTTGTAAGTCCAAGCGATGACATCATGTTTCCATAATTGAAAATGAATTCTAATGTTATTGTTGCAGCAGCCAGTATTTGTTAGTTATATATATATATGTGGTACTGATGTTAGTTTCATCTTCACAGTAAAAAGTCACACGTGAAGACGAGGCATTTCTGGACAAGGTGAGGTGGGTGGGAGTAATGATGAAGAGAGTGAAAGTCACGCATCCACCACGGACCCTCCGTTGCACCTCTGATGTTCTCTCACCCGTACAGTATATACATGGACCGCTGGATGAAGCAGCGAGGTGCAGTGGAGGCTGTGACAGTGAAGAAAACAGCGGTGGGAAGATCATGAAGAAGGAGGGTGTGCGGTAGGCTTTAGCTTCCACAGCCATCGACATCCCAAAGCCCAGTTGTCTCTGATATACACCCAAATTAAAGGCTCACGACCTTGAATTTACAGCTCCATATTAGATCTGGCAGCGTTACGTTGACTAAACAAAGATTTCTCTTCATGTTCAGAACATGAAGGATGCTTCGATGACATCACAAACAAAATGATTAGTTGTATATTGTTAAAAGCCTGCGACCACAGTCACCAGTGGATGGTGAAGGCAGTCAGACTATCCATGAAGAGTCAGTCATCGTGTCCACTTTTCGCAGCATGAAGCGATTGTGAGATGACAGCATTTCAGCAAGAACACACACACACACACACACACTTAAGAGCACATGAAGGGCAGAACCTGCGTTTGCAGGAGTGAATATTAGCCTCTGTATTCATGCGAAGTCCAAGTGGGTTCACATTTCCGTGATTCACACTGTAGTGTTCCCATCTCTGCACATCCATTTCCCCCCTTGACACTCCTCATGAGCGGGGGCTCTCTGAGCTATCAACAGTCCCTGTTCGAATCAACACTTGCTGCTGTTGACTCTGCAATTATGTATGCATTTCTTTTTACTGATCGTGGATGTACAGTATTTGTTTAAAATCGGGGGGATGGGATAAACCAGACCTCTGCGGTCATTTTGTTTCACGTTTTGTCATAAGTTATTCTGCTGGAAGCCACGGCGGTGCGGCACAGGTCCATCTCGATCTTGCCACTGCTGAATGTACATTACAATGTTTTTTCTTATATAGAACGTGTCTTATTAACATGGCAGACCACATTTGTACAACCCTGAGAATCTCCCCCTCTGATGTGACCATATGTGCTATAAATGAACACAGAGAGAAGAGCTGTCGGCTGCATGGCCGGCCAGTAGATGCTGATAAATGAAGTCATGGTAATGAGCTAGTTGAGGAGTAATAATTTCCAGCAGCTACTGTCATTCGTCTGTCATGACTGTGCCTTTACATGTTTGTCCCTTCCCTAACGTGATGGACTTTTTTTTTTTACAGGTTAGTGTTGTAGTCACACAAAAAAACCTGCCTTATCACTACAGCTGAAGTCATCAAACTGCCATTTGTATGTCTGGACCAACAATCAGGGCTTCAAAGAATTTCAGATTTTAATGCAAACACTAGTACAATCCCTTTTGGTTACGTTGAGCGCTCAGTCACTGTGGTTCATCAGCTCAGCTGATCCGTTCAGCTGTCCCCATGTCAGACAATAAGGATGTCTGTCTCTTATTATTAATTTCTGCTGGTTACAGAAATGACCCCCGCCCACATCCACCCTTGGACCAATATTAACAACCACGTGTATAACTAATATTTGTATGTTTTGTATGTAGTATTACTCAGCTTTTACTCAGCTGTTCATAATAATTATGCTTTGTTTTCACAAAATGTTTGTGTTTATGTTTAAGGCACTAAACAAGCAGCAGAGGTGGCTGGCAGAGACCCCCCCCCCCCCCCCCCCCCCAAGATATTTCTGATACAGACATTTGAATCACTACCAAGTGACTGTAGCAAAACTCAAGATTTTAAGTCCCAGACACACCAAATTCACATAAAGTGGCGATGCCTTTGTCTCAGCCAAAAAGTTGCACTTGAACACATCACAAACACTTTGGCTGACAGCAAACTGCACGTACACACTGCTCTTGCATAAGAGGAAATAACGGAAGACAGACAGGATGCATTCAAGATGCTAGTTAGCCAGTTAGCACATTAAGGGGCTGTACACATGCCACGTCTTTAACCGCCTTAAAAATGCGAGTTCAGGCGTTGGGTGCAGCTTTTAAGAGCGCGGCGACAGGTTGTCAACAAGCACGGTACCGTAGCCCGTCTACCTGAAATCCTGATTCTTCCTGGTGCTGTTTATAAGTGTGTAGGCCTATGGTCCGTGGGACGGATGTAAAGCTCTGGCAGCCCTGCAATAACATGATCAGCTTTTCCATATTTACCAGACGGATATTTACGGAAGAAGGGAAAGATATCTGTCGGCTGTGATTGGTTGTTCCTCGTCACATGACACGCGGTTCGAGCTACTGTGTTCCAAAAGTTACTCGGTTTATCTCGGAGCACAGCAGCCGCGCCCCACAAAATAGACAGCTGGTAAGGAGTATGCGTCACCCCTGGCGTTTGAGCGCACCTGCCATGTGTCTACATTGAAAACAATAAATTTGAGGGTGCAAAAAACGCAGCATGTGTACAGCCCCCAACGAAATAAGCTCACTCACGTTTAAAGAGGAAAGAATATTTACTGTGCGATAGCAAACGGTAACACAAACAAATAAGAAGGGTTTCTGCAAAAGAGTTCAGTGGATAAAAAAAAAATCAAAAATCTTGTGACTTTTACTATTTGTTTACTTTCCTCACTTTCATTTCTCCTTTGTGCACTGAGCTGAACTGCCAATCAGAGTGATTTTATTCATGGCCTGTTCATTCATGGACAGGTTCCACCGCCAATTTAACATGCTGAATTGGCCGGGGAAAATAGCAACTGTTGATGAGTGCCAGTGAGCAGGACAACACAAACACATTGGTCAACGCTGGGCAGTCGGTGAGCGCCTGTCACCCTAGTTTTTGCTAGTATGGTGGTATGAAGTTATTTCCTCTCATGTAGGCACTGAAAGTACGTCCTAGTTGGCCATTGGCTACCATGTTTGCGGTGTGTTCAGTGCAACTTTTTGGCTGTGACACAGGCGACGTGAGGCGACGCAACAGTTGGCCTTCGTCGCCTCTACTTCTTTGATGTCTGTTACTGTGTCTGGGCTCTTAGACATCGTCTCATGTGAGAAAGTGCTGTCTATGTTTTGTAGGCACATTTGGTCTATGCAGCAGAGAGGGGAGAAGGGGAAATGCGAGTTTTGAACATAGAAAGGAAGGAAAACAACTCATGTCCCATCAATGCACAGTCGAGGATTTAGGACTGAGTCTTTTGTAGTATAAGAAAGTCGCGGCACCAAAGAAAGGAGAGGGGAGTTCCTGCGATTCTTCAGGATCCAGTACATGAAAATGAAATGAGGCACTCCTCGATACCTGCATGGACTGATAATGTTGTACATGGTAATAACACTGGGTCGACCTGTGTTTCTAAGGATCTATTATTAAACTGGATATTTTGTTTTGTTTGCTAAATCATTTCACGTCTGATAAGCTGTATCTGACATAAAATTTTTGTTTCTTTATGGAAGAATCAGTTTACTTTGTGGCCTGAGACATTTCAAGATTGAACTCCACATTCCTGTGAAATTCAAGTTAAATTTACTACAAATGTGGTAGCCCTCAGAGCCCATTATATACAACCCTTGTGTAGGTGGGATGATGTACTTGAATTGTTTCTGGTATTATGCTGAAATGATTTCCGACAGATCAGTTTAAAGTCGTATTTAGTTGGATCAGAAGTCAAACAGCCACCAAAGAAAACACTCCTATAGATAAATTCTGTCTCATTAGAAAAATCCAGATTATATTTTGTGACACCTGGATTTTGATGATGTAACATTTTTATTTTTATTTTTATTTTTTTTTTGATGGGTGGTACTGTGTAATTGCTGGATGCAGATCACTTCTGTTGCAGTTATGTACTACACCATGGCACAAGAGAAACATCATCCAACGGTGCTTAAAGGGCGGTGCACTCAGCGTAGACACTACAGTATATTTGAAGTAATGCAATATGAACCACAATCTGCCACCTTTCAGCTCTAAGAAGAATATTTATTGATATGGTTGATTGCTGCAGGCTGAGTTGATAAAAGTTGTATTATGTACTTTTTAGATGATTGTACGTATACTGTATACTGACAGAAGGATGTCTGAAACTTTATAGTATGTGTTGCCTATGAAGGGGGACTATTTGACAATTTCACTTTTTATATTTCATGTTTAGATTGTGATATGACTGATATATTCGCTCCATGATTATTCTGGGTTGTTAATCTCCCACGCTTTTTCTACATGAATGTTTCACACGGCTTACAAGCCAACGTTGCTGGTTGTCCTACGATGCTTCGATTACTATATTTTTACTGTGTATAAAATGTGTATATGTACATAGGAGTCACGGAAATGCCTTCTCATGCAATATGTGCTGCCTGTCCCTCCTGCCATGTTTCAGTTATGTGGTGGTGATGTTTTCATGTCTGATTTTAAAGGATTAAACATATTTTCTAAATCTTGGTTTTGGCCCTTCTGTGTATGTGTATTAGACAACTATCTGTTAGGGGAGAGCGGGTTCGGTGGGGGGCATAATGCTTTTTAAACAAGTCAGAACGCAGCTATGCCCACGTCATTCACCATGCTCATACTCAGCTACGCCCTCTTCACTTTCAACCTCAGAGTGGACACATTATGACTATTCCTCACATTTTATTTACATTTTGTTGGAAAGCTTATTTTCTGGCCTGTCAGTTCATGCTAATGTTAGCTGTCACAATTTTTGTTGGCAGCTAGCACAGGAGTCGAAAGCATGTCTGCTCTCCCAGCATTAGGACAATTATCCAGGGGCGGTTGGGACAGTGTTGTCCATAGTTCCTACCTTGTTAAAAATCGACAAAACATGGACACAAACAGGGTTTTCTTAATTCCTGGGTCTTCAGTGGGGGTCGGCGACCTCTAGAGCGTCGTCAGGGTTACTGCAAGGAGGTCACCAAATTATTGTTTTATCTCAAGTGTTTATCTCAAATTAGTGATTTGCTAAATCTGGTGCAACCAATGTTTTCATTTCCCTTTAATGATTCATGTCATTGCACACTGTCCTCTTATTAATCAAATAAACTCAACTCAACTCCAGGTATTTGTGGATAACAATATATGTTGAACAAAAAGTATTACGATCTTTTAAGAGTCTGAAGAGACTTTAATCATTTAATTATCTCCTAATCATCTCCAAGGAACATAAGTCACTGCTTTACATCCTGTTACATAACTTCCGACTGTTCCTCCACCAAAACCTGCCCTGTGATAGTGTACTCCAGGGCTCTCCAGTTGAACACATTGCCTGCAGGGAAGTGCAAGTGATCCATATAGCGTTTGATCTCAGAGCTGGAGAGGGCATAGTCCCACATGTGGACGTCAGTCATCATACCAATGAAAGACTGAGATGCATCAAAACCTTTGCCGTAGGAATCCTGCTCTTGGCCCAGGATGGTGATGGGTGCTCCAGTGATGGTCCCAGTTTTGACGAATCTCTTGATGGTGGCCTTGCCGTCCACCCACAGCTGAGCCAATCCGTTGCTGGAGCGCCAGGTGACACACATAGAGTGCCAGGTGTTTGGAGGAAATGACAGTGACAGGAAGTCTGATTTAGTGTCCGCAACTTCCATCCTGATGGAATCACCTGAATTAAGCTTGAAGAGCAGGAAGGCATTGTTGTGCGAGGGAGTAGCCATAGAGAAGAGCCCGTAGTTCCTGGTGATATCTGTGAGGAATCTGAGCAGATGTGCCAGCTGTGAGAAACTGGGGCAAACAACTCTTCAAACTCTTGAATAAAGAAGCTTTCTGCTTGCAGTTACCTGAGACAGGTAGTCATAGAAGTGAATTCAGTTTTAGATGTAAGGAGCTTCACATAATCTGTTGTACCCTCGTCGGGGAAGACAAACACTTTGCCTGACAGATCTGCACAGGTGGAAAAATCAAACCAGAAAATCTTTAAAAGGAGGAATTTGTGAGCAAAAATACTGACTTGACTACATGAACTAAGATGTTCTGTGGTTGAAACAGAAATGTTCAATCCGTATTACATCATTCTCTGTAAACACAGCTTTGTTGATTAAGAAAGACTGACGTACCTTCAGGTGTTGCACGACATGTTGCAACCATCACCATCAAAAGCAAAAGGCTCTTCATCTGAGATTTCAAAAAGCCAATATTTCAGTGTCAATGGAAAATTTTAATTGTTGTGCAGTTTATGGTCATACAATCACTTCAGCTCAACAATGCCTGCATTCATTACCAACTATCATCTGGAGGTTCTCTCTTTGTAAAATGATGTAATTTTGTCCCATTAACCAATAAATATCACTTCATTTAACTGGTTATTAATATTCTGACAGTAAATTTAAACAAATCAGCAGAATATAAAAGATCAGATGCAAACAGCAAATGACCCAGCTTGAAAATGAATTTGATAATCTCTCACGTTTAAGCTGTACAGAGTTCTTACCTTGTGGCCGTGTCAGCTTCTTGCCCTGGACGCCTCAGTTTCAGGATGTCCGACCTGCATTTATGTCTGAGACAGGTTGTTTGATCTGCTTTCATCATGACGGACTCTGGACTATTTCCCAACCATAGGATAAATCAAACAACAAAGGGGGACACATTTGGAGTCTGAAAGAACATATTACGTTATATCCTCACGTTACACTTAGATAATTAATTTTTGCTCCAAGGAAGGTGATCGTTTTTTTTGTTTTTTGTTTTTAATCAAAGGACACCTATTGCTCACATGTGCACACGTGTTGTTTCTTTGTCTTTAATATAAGGCAGTGCCCCTTTAGAGGTAGCCTATCTTATTATTCTCATTGAACAAACACAGGCCTGCACTGTCCTTAAATGCCTGCTTTGTTGACAGTACATGTGATGATGCATGCACAAATCTAGGGTTGGGTACAGTTCACATTTGAAACACAAGGCTACTGGCACTGGTTCCAGCGTCCAGGCCTCGGGGTGCTCGGCAGCACAAGGTTTCTCACCTCTCAGGTGCAGACATTTGGCACTAATGGATTAAATGTGAATTTAATCTATGTGGTACCTTCAAAACACAGTTACAACATACTGTACAATAAAAGTAAACACATTTAAAACACAAGGAGAATTAAGACAGGTTCAGTAAACACACTTGTCTGAGCATAGGGGGAGTGATTTGGCTCATAACATAGATGGTACATGGTGTGTATATATCGACATGTTTGTTACAAAATGTCATCAGAGAGAAAGGGCCAAAAGGGAATGTTTTGCGTGGAGCAGAGAAACAGTTGCTAGAGATATGTCGTTAAGTCAGAAAAGATATATCCCTACAGTGCCATTATCAGAAACGCCACCCTGGTTGTTCCCCTCAGTGTCAGTTGATTTCTATATTCTGGAAAAAAGTGCAGGTATAATAAGATTTTGGAAATATTGCAGTTTTGGTTGAAGATGGGTTACATTCATCCCAGTATACACAGATGGCTCCAAGGATCCTAACACAGGGAACACTGGCTTTGCTTTGAGTATATCAACCTTAAAAGCCTCTCATTTGTCAGTTTATACAGTCGAGATGATAGCTATTGCAACAGATAGAAGAGTTGCAAATTACAAAGGTTATTCTTTGTACAGATTCATGTTCTGCATTACAGTCATTTACATCTCACTGTAGGCAGGATATAGTTAATGAGATATATGAGACTCTGTTCAGATTTAAAAATATGAATATTGTGATAACATTTATGTGGGTACCAGCACACAGAGGGATTAATGGCAATGAAATGGAGGATGCATTAGCAAAACAGGCACTGAAGCACAAGGAAATCATGGAAATTCCTTGCAATAAATCTGACGCAAAAGAATAGTCAAAAGAAACATTGTGAAAGAGTGGCAGCACAGTTGGGATACAACAAATACAGGACGACACGTCTATGCAGTACAGCAAGAAGTGGGCACAGTGAGGTCAGCTAAAAGAAGCACCAAAGAGGAGAACATCTTAACGAGGCTGAGAGTAGGACACACCAGACTGAATAAAACACTGCAAGTGATAAACACACATCCCTCAGGATTATGTGACCTATGTCAAATAGAGGAATCAGTGGAACATGTCATTTTGCACTGCAGTAAGTATTCTCGAGAGTGAGAATTATTAAAGAGAGAAATCAGAAAGATTGGAGGGGAAGAATTGAGTTTGGAAAGTATATTTACATTTGGGTTAGGGAGTCCATCCCACTACTTGAAAGAAACTGGATTGATCAACAGAATTTAGTATTCAGGACATTTTTCTTTCCTTTTTCTGATTTGTTCATAGGGGTAGATAACTCTAGTTTCCACTCCAACATAGTGGGTGGCGGTAATGTGCCTTTACGCTGGTTGCCACTCGCCACTTTTTATAAAACGGAAAGAAGAAGAAGACGGAAGAAAAAAACACCATTACCCATAAGCCCCTGCGATGACATAGTGAACCCACAGACATCAAGATGGTGCTTGAAAGTACTATGGTCTGGTAAGGAATGACAAATATGTTTAAAGTTAAAAACTGAAACAGCTAAATTTATTAAAAAATGAGCCGCCATTTGATAAATTAAGTGTTCGTGTTTTGACGTCGTTCGTCTGAAATATTCGTCCAAGTTTACTGTTTTGTTTTTGGGATAGAAGATGCTCGAGCTGTTTCCTGACTCACTCTGTAAGCTAGCTAACGTTAGCCAGCAGCAGCTTCCAGCACTGAGCTAACAAACGGCTCTACAGTCACGTTATAGACGTTTAACAAGTTAAATGCTTATTAACGCCAGTGAATGTAGTGTTGCTAACTCACCGTCGTGTAATATAGCTGTAAAGTCTAAATTGCGCCTCAAGTGCAGTCAAAATGTCTTTGTTTAATTCATTAGCATTAGCTAGCTAACAAAATGTAAACCAAACGTTACTGTCATTGTCACAGGCAGCTCAGTTGGATTTAACTAAGCTAACATGTCATTCAGTGATCACAAACAGACGCTGCCTCTCAGTTTGGGATGCATTCAGAGCACACAACATGAACAACCTGTTTAATTAAGCAGTATCAGGTACAGTTTTTCATACAGTAGGAAGCAGCACTGCAGGGTTATTGCATTGTTTCTGTTACACTGAATGAGTTAATGCATATTGTCCCATTTTCAAAAAATAAAAAATAAATCTCACGTATCAAATCAATATATAATAAAGTAAAGCAGAAAATCTATTACTCTTGAGAAACTGATAGAAGTAAATATTTGGCATTTCTGCTCACAATTGATCATTTATCAAGTATAGCACTGTTTCAGTGTCTGCTCCTTTGACATGTTATGCAGTGTTCTTATGAGAGATGCACAGATAGTATATTCTCATACTATCCGTATTGGTTTAACCGATAATTATCCAATCTGTATAATTATCATTTTTTGCTAGAACGAGGAAATTCATCGGTTAGGACTTTGTGCCAGAGCATCTGTGTTTTGGCTGTGACCACACGGCAGAGCCACCCCCTGACACATCATCAGTTGTGCACCTCACCATCATCGGGTGTTTCTGTCTTCATCACAATACACCCCCTGCTGAGGCAGGCCCACCGCAGGATGAACAGGCCTGGGTGTGTGTCAGAAGGTTGGCTCCTCTGTGGTCACCTCGGGGCCCAGTTGGGATCCTTTCTCTTCAGCCGTAGCCAGTGACCGCACCTCTTAAGCTGTATTGGTCAGATCCTTGACCACTTTCCTCTGGGCCTGCCTATTAATACCGATTTCCTAGAGGAGCCTAGTGGTGGATCTAGCGACGAAGCCTCTGCAGCCCATCTCAATTGGTCGCACCTCAGCTGTCCAGCCTCTAGAATAGAATACAATAGAAATCTTTTATGTCCACTCATGTGTCTATATGTCTTTGGTTTCACAGACATACATACACTTAAAAACTTCCTCTGCCCATGGGTTATGATGCATTACATAAAAACGATGAATAAGCAATAAGTGGAACAAATGATTGGGATGAAGTTGCTAAAATACCAACAACTAACATGTCTTAAATAAATGCGAGATGCTAAAACAGATGCTAAAAATATTAACAATTAATTTCAATATTAAATAGACATATTAAAAAACAGCAGCAGTCACTCATATATAACAAAACATATTTGGTAAGATGACAGAGGATGGAATAAAAGTTTTATGGTAAATGTTTCTCGTTGTCATGATACCCTACATTGTCTTTCTGAAGGGAGTTTTCCACATTAATTTAACAATGGAGCGTCAGTGTTGCTTTCATTTTAGTTCTTTATACTTTCAGAATTAATTTTCAGCACTGCCATTATTTTTTCATAGTGTGGACAACAGTGAGTACATGCGCAATGGAGACTTCCTGCCCACCAGGCTGCAGGCTCAGCAGGATGCAGTTAATATTGTTTGTCACTCCAAGACCCGCAGCAACCCCGAAAACAACGTGGGCCTCATCACTATGGCAAAGTAAGAGGCACAGTGCTTGAATGAGCATGCTGACATTTCACATATGTTAATATAATAGCACAAGTGTTGTTTCCCCGCACAGCAACTGTGAGGTGCTGACCACACTGACCCCAGACACAGGCAGGATACTGTCCAAGCTGCACGCTGTACAGCCGCGTGGAAACATTAGCTTCTGCACCGGCATCAGGGTGGCACATGTAAGTTTGTTACTTTCTTTATACAGTGAGGCTTCTCCTGTAGTAGAGGAGCTAGAAAAGATGAAAGAAGAGGATCGTAGAAACATTAAGACACACGGCGAGGTCAGTTAAAGTACTGGCTCAACTAAATCACCCTTAAATCAATCATCCCACTGGTCTTTAAGGCACTACGTGGTTCAGCTCCCCAGTATATTTCTGACCTGCACACTGACGACACCCCCCCAGTCCTCTCAGGTCTTTAGACAGTAGCTTTTTTGTTTAGTACTCAATACGACCAGGAGCTGGTAAAGGTGCTTTTAGTTACTGCAGTCCTGCCCTCTAGAATGGTTTGCCTAATGCGCTGCAATCTGTAACCACTGAATCTACATTTAAAGATAAGCTTAAAACCTTTCTATTTTCTCAGGCCTATGATCAATGTTCCGGTGTTGTGTGTTTGTTTGTGTACGTGTGCGCATGCAAACCTTTTCATTTGCTATGTTTCTCTTTGTAGTTGGCGTTGAAGCACAGACAGGGCAAAAACCACAAGATGCGCATTATTGCATTTGTTGGCAGCCCGGTGGAGGACAATGAAAAAGATGTAAGTTATGTTATTTGCATGTTATCAATGTTCATGTATTACCCAGCAGATATTAGTTTTGTGATCTTGACATTGATTATCAGTGAGGAAACTTTCAACAGTATCAGACTGTTAAGATTTTGTGTGGATGGGATGGTAGACATGTTGGAAAAGCTTGCTGCTCACCACACTTTGGACTTTGGACTCTGCTGTCTGTTTACACTGAAGTGATATTAACACTTAATTATTAATTTGTTTGTTTGTTTATTGTATGAATTAGCTGACTCAGCCTTAAATGTAAACTAGCAAATCTTCTCCTTGAGTACAATTTTATTATTGTAAATGTGATTTCAAATGGCTTTCTTGACAAACACAATATTTATTTAAACAGTGTTTAACCTTAAAATTGACATTGTGCTCAAATTGGCTTTTCTTACTTTTAGACTAGTCTGAGTTCAAACTTCAGGGAAATTAGTCATTGGGAACATCCTTGGTTGTTATCCAGCATGCTTAGTTTGTCATTAAACGTAGCTGTCTGGTCGACAGCATCAGTGTGTTAATATATCTTTAAGGCCCCTAATAAAACATTTAGTGTTTGTGACACTGAAGTATTTTTATTTTCCTGCAGCTGGTCAAAATGGCAAAGCGTCTAAAGAAGGAAAAGGTCAATGTGGATATCATTAACTTTGGAGAGGAGGTATTTTTCCATCAAAGCTTCACACACACACAAACACACACACCTTGAATATATAATGTGTTATTGTGTATATTTTTGCGCTGTTGTCTGGCCCCTGTGCCTACCCTCATTCTGTCTGACCCCTGCAGGAGATGAACACAGAGAAGCTGACAGCCTTCATCAACACACTGAATGGCAAAGACGGAGCCGGCTCCCACCTGGTCACAGTTCCTCCAGGCCCCAGTCTGGCTGATGCCCTGCTGTCCTCACCCATCCTGGCTGGGGAGGGAGGTGCAGTGTTGGACCTGGATCCGTTTGGAGTGGATCCCAGCGCAGACCCGGAGCTGGCCTTGGTAAGACAGCTGGGGAAAGTTGCTACAATAGTTAGCTGTAGTCTGTATGGTTTATATTGCTCTTTGTAATCACAACTTTTCTTGTGTTTGCATCTAAAATTCTCTGGATTATTCATTTATAGTGCTGTTTTCTCTACAATTGCAACATTTTGTCTTTTTTATTCTTCACTGTATGTTTCTGTTGCTGTTTGCTTGCTCTCTTCCCTCTAGGCTCTGAGGGTGTCTATGGAGGAGCAGAGACAACGACAGGAGGACGAAGCTCGCAGAGCCGCTGTCGCATCAGCTGCTGAAGCTGGCATTTCCTCTCCTGCTGCAGATGGTGAGAAAAGTGTCCAACAACTTGATGTGCCATCACAGATGCCAATATCGGCCCATCTTTTTCAGTAGGGGCTTTATAGCTCCCAGTGGGAGAGCGTTCACACTGCATGTTTTTCTGTCATTCTATTGCAGAGTCAGAGGACGCCCTATTGAAGATGTCTGTTCCTCATACAGACTCCTCCACACCTGCCCTGCCAGACTTCAGCCGCATGACAGAGGATGAACAGATCGCCTATGCTCTGCAGATGTCCATGCAGGGAGCAGGA
The DNA here is from genome assembly GCA_035609425.1 of Epinephelus awoara. Lineage (NCBI taxonomy): Eukaryota > Metazoa > Chordata > Actinopteri > Perciformes > Serranidae > Epinephelus > Epinephelus awoara. The sequence continues at coordinate 10,830,547 of CM069300.1, forward strand.
GCAGGTTAAATATGGATTTTAAATTTTCTGAACTTCCCTGGCCAGGAGATTTGACAACCTCTAATACAAGCTGAGATGCAGTTTGCGTCACCCCAAATTTATAATATATGAAATCATGTTCAAGGTATGTTAGGGCTCTGACACACCAAGCTGCTGCCCTTGTCACCTGTTTCTGGGCTGATTTAGCATGTTGACTTGGCGTTGGAGCCAGCAGAGCCTGCTTGTGAGTGAAGTCACTCTGATTGGCTGTTCAGCTCAGTGCACAAGAAGAAAATCATAAGTGAGGAAGGCAAACATTTTTAATCTGTCCTGTTGGTGCCCCCCCCTTTTTTTTTTAATGATGATTAAGGACTAGTGTCACTTGCAGGTATGGAGAATTATTTCTTCCAACGCATGTGCAGAACGTATGTGCTAGTTGCCTGTTGGCGGTCGTCTTTGCAAACTTTTTGGCTAAGACGCAGGCAACAGGGGGAGACAACAGTTTGGTTCACCACTAGTTATTTGATGTCAGTTTGATGTGTCTGGGCCTTTAGAGGAAGCAAAGGAATCCGTTTTTGTGGTTGGTGGCTATTCTGTATGTGTTTTACTCGTTTTATTTGTAGTCTTGAAACTCAAATAAGCCACAGACACTTACGAATGTTGAGTGTTATCTGCCTTCATTGTAGGTATGACTGATTGCTGAAGTGTGTATATCCAGCTGCCAATTTGGATAATGATTACCTGGAGATGAGATACTGCTTTGCTTGTATTGGCACTAATACAGTTTCTTATGCCAGGTGGAGACTTTAGAGCCTGGGAAAACATCCCCACATATCCTGCTTGTGATTAATGACTAAGCAGTTCGCAGGAGCAGTTTGAACTAGTCCATATTTACTAATTATGCAATGCTTGTATGTTAAGATGCAGATCAGAGTGTTAAAATTTGTTTTTTGCATAGCAGCACATTCAGGAACATTGAGCCCAAGTTAAAAAAAAACAACCTCATCATCATTTCTGCTCCATTATTCCTGCAGAGTTTGATGCTGAGGACATGGACACAGGGGTTGACATGGACTCCAGTAAGGCAAAGGTGAGCACAAGTGCTTTTAAGTTCTCAGTTGTCTTTTTCATCTATTTAGAAACTGCATTGTAAAGATTACAAAATTTAAATTAAAATTAAATTTTCTGTTTCCAGGATGAAGAGGACTATGATGTTATGCAGGACCCAGAGTTCCTTCAGAGTGTCCTGGAGAACCTTCCTGGGGTTGACCCCAACAACGAGGCCATCCGTAATGCCATGGGCTCGCTGGCTTCTCAGACGGGCCCCAAACCCGACACCAAGAAGGACGAGGAGAAAAAGAAATGAGCACCCAAAGAGAGGAACTTCAAATATGAAAAATAAAAAAAGACCTGAGAATTGCACTGCATGTGTTATTCACAGTAACATTATTACCCTCCTCTGTACAGGAACCGTTTTGTTAATCCTTTGTTTATGTAGCTGTTCAACCTGTAAACAACTTTTTTTTCCAACTTTAGGTTGTTCTGTTTTCATTTTTTGTGTCAAGCACATATGCGTATTTTTGAATCTTTTGTAATATACTTACTCAGTAACAAGGGCCGATTTCCTCAATAAATTTACAGAATACAAGGTGCTACTGATGCTTGAAATGTATTCACAGTTGTGTCAGCTGCAGGGTGGAAAATTAACTATCTTGTCCACCTGCCACTGTGGTTAGTGGAGTCCAACATCTACCAGCTACTCAATAGATTATCAATGGGGTTTTTTTGTTGGTGAGAAAAGCAAATCTAGCAGCCACTTGCATATTTTACCAGCATTTGGCTGGTAGCTGGTGCTAATTTCCAGTGCTGGTTAGTTATTTTTAACTGGTGTTACTCTCACCAGTATCACACAAGTAGCACCCTGTTAAACATGCAAAATGGGAATATTAGTATTACTATGGCAGGGTATTCTTTACAGAACCAAACAGGGTGCAAGACATAATGTATAAGTAACTACAGCCTAGGAGAGAGGTGTATAGACATGCTGACAAACATCCTTGGGCTTATAACACTGAATATGTTTTCATACTTTTCTCATTCTGAGAATTAGCATCAGTTTACACCTTTAATGTAACTTGGGGAAAAAAAGCAGCTGATGGTTTGCCAAATGTGTAAATGTGTCATGTAGGTACTTTTTTCCTGCTGAATACTCAGATTGATTAAAGAGAATAATCCGAATTTGTGTTACTGTAATACGTGAAGCTAAAAATATATCTTATAAGCAGTTTCCAGCAAGCACTTAGAAATTTACATTAATGTTTCCAGACTTGCAGATTCACAATGCCACAAGTAGTCACATTATAGAAATTACACTTCGCCTCAGAAATATATTTATAAGATTTTTTATTTTCTAATTCACATTTCTAAATTATTTTGCACGATGTAAAAAAAAAAAGCATCATTTTTTGCAAGTGAAATAAACAGTCACCGTCGCAGGATTTGATGACGTAAATTTATGCGACCGAGAATAAAGTCAGGAACCAACTTCGTTTACTAGCAGGTAATTCAAATTAAATACAAGCGATAGCTGATGTTAACATAAACTACGTTAAACATAATACGTATTAAACGAAGAATATTACGACCACAGTAGCCGAGTGTTACACTAACCTAGCGAGCTGTAGATTTTGGTTACATGAGGAAAGTTGGCCGGTTGACGTTAGCACGGCGCGCTAGCTGCTAAATGCTAAAGTTTAGCTAGCGGTTAGCCGAAGAGCCCACTTGTTGCAACAGGACTGTTTAACTAAGTTTGACATGCGAAACAGCAACTGTTTTGTTTCTTCAAACGTGTTAATATTTCACCTGGAAAGTCTGGAGCAGAATAACAACATGCCAATTGCATTTATACACACAGTCTCGACCGTTTTGTGATACCAGCTGTCACATTTTTGATATCTGTAACACCGAAATCTGTGACCCGTCATTAGCTGCGAGTAAGTAAGTTAACGTTACCAGACTCCCTTACTTCAAATGGGTTCGTTTTAAGAGCCTCCTAATCTGTGCAATTGACCCAAACTGTGAATGCAATACCCACAGGAAGTGAAATGTAAATACACTGAGATTTGGATTGATTTTTAACAGTTTTTTTTCCCTTTTACTATTATGGTATATCAGAAATAACTTTTTGTACAATTATTTGTCTGTGTTATATATTATTTTCAATAATCATACATAATAATGGACTTCTTTTAACGTGTTTTCTTCTCCCTGACACTTGCAATTATTTTATTAGCTTTATGGTTGTTTTAACTGTGAACTTTTCTAATGCAGAAAGAGCCTGTGTGAAGGCTCTGTGAATATAGATTATGCTCAGTTCTTTGTTGTGCCCCTATTATTTATTTATTTTTTTAAATCTTGAATAATAATCAATTTCATTTAGTTTACTTTGCAGAAATGTTGAGATGTAGCCCCACTGAACATAAATATTTATAAAAAGTTTTCTTAAACCTTAAAATCGAGAAGGCCCCGTGATTCCCCCATGAAGATTTGGCAACCACTGATCTAGATGCTAGTTACTCTGTATGGAGAAAAACTCCAAAACATGTCACGCCTCAAATTTAAAATACTGAAAATAGGTTAGTCCATCAATTGTTTAGCTGAGTAAAAGAAGAAAAAATAAAGAAACCAAAATTTGAAAAACTTTTGTATGGAGGAAAAAATACAGAAAATAAATGCTGATTATTAAACATTTTAGAATTAATAAGTTATTAGTGGTTTAGTTTAAAATAAAAGTAACTTCACACCTAACTATTCCTAACTATTGTCATCACTTAACATGTTAGGATTAGGAATAGAGGTCCAGGGTCAGGTTAGAATAAGGGTGCTTTCACACCTGCTTGTTTGGTTCTGTCCAGTAGAATTCAAGTTCATTTGCCCCCTAAATGCAGTTCATTGGGGCAGGTGTGAACACAGCAATCGCACTGAAACAGCCGGACCAAGACCTTCTTGAAGAGGTGGTCTCGTTCTGGTTACAAGCAAACTATGTGGTTAGTTTGTGGTGAGAACATGTTCCGACCTGGATCTGAACCAACTGCAGTCACATGACACATTGTTTGGGTTAAACATGAGCATGTTACAGTCCTGGAGGATATTAATGTGCACCTCCTCCTGTACTGCCTTAATATGCACATTCAGCACATCCAGTGCATCAAAACATTGTTTTCTAGTTGGAGCCGCGCCGTGTTTTCAAACTGTATGGTTTGACTAAAATGAACAATGACAGCAATATAGTCCACGATGAGCAGCGCTAAAATCAACCTGCGTAGTTGTCCCTTCATTGTGACATTAGAAAGTGTCACATTTATCTTGCAAGTGTGCTCTTCTTCAACGTTTTGTTTACGTCCTGGATTTTTCCCACATGGAAACTCTGACCAATCAAGAGCAGCTTTCTCACACAAGGCATTTTATCTGGTCCACTTGTAAATGCTAGAACAAACCAAAGATATTTGAGGAGCAGAGAGTGACAAGAAAGTGACGTGAGGCGAGAAACAGGGTTATAATCTTGACAGTCAGCAATTGGTTCTCAAGACATCGGTCAGTCAGACATAAAAGTAACTTTCGCAGTTCAGCTGCATCAACGTGTCGTGATTAAATTAACTTGCATACATTGCTCTGACTTGTGTTCTTTAACAGGTCTCGAGCCTTGTGCTAGCAATGGGGGACATGAAGACCCCAGACTTTGATGATTTGCTGGCAGCGTTTGACATTCCTGATATCGATGCCAAAGAGGCCATTCAGTCAAGTCCAGAGGAGGAACAGGATGAGGCGGGGTCTAATGCAGATGACAGAGAGAGTGGGTCTCCTTCACACTATCCTGGCCCTCCTGCCTTGCAAAATGACCCTCCAGTGGTCAGTGTTATAGTAAAGAACACCGTTCGGTCTGACTCTTCTGAAGAGGAGGACAAGTTGGTCAGGGATAAAACAGACAATCCCTCGAACAGTGGCATAAACTCTCTGGGCCAGGTCAAAATGGGAGTCCACACCTCACAGTTTGGTCCCAAAATGTCTACTGATGCGCCTGTGGAGCCCCAGATCGCCAATGGATTTGAGGGATCCATCCCCAGAGATGAGGGACAGTCCAACACAGAGCCGTGGCCCCCTCATTCATCACTGAGGTCCACACTGAGCACTGATGAGGGCGAAGGCGATAAAGGAGCAGAGGCAGGATCTGTCCAGCACACGACTGATGTCATGAACAGTTTGAAGCCCCTCCTCTACCTCCAGTCTTCTACTAGTGCCGATCCCAACTCCTCATCTCCTCCCTCCTCGCACTCTGCCAGCCCTCACCTTCCTCCTCACTCCCCTCAGAAGGAGGAAACTTGCCTCAGTAATCCGTCATCCCCACCACAAAACGGGAGTATTAAGGTTGGAATTAAACGTGTTATGCACTCAGATGAAGATGACTCAGAGCCAGACCTAGGAAGTCCCCTGGTGATCCAGGAGAGCCCAGAATCTGAAATGTCCGCCCCTCCCAAATTTAAACACAAAGCAAAACTTCGGCCTAAACTGCTCAGGTCTCCTGAAACCACATCTTGTCTTGACCCTCATCCTCCTCGTATGCCTTCTCTTTCACCTGCAAAACCTGAACCCAACCTTGAGCAAGAGGGGCGACCTACCACCCCCTGTTCTCCCTCCACAGCTCCTCAATCACAGAGCCCCCAGGACTGCCTTCCCACTCTCAGCAAGGGCTCTGCATCAGTGCCAGAGGAAAAATACCCAGAGCATGTGATTGATGAGAGGGACTCGCCTGAAAGCCCACCGCCCAGTGAGACAGGTCTTGTGGCCCCTAAGAGAAGCAGCAGCCCTGATTCGGCTCGAACAGCAGAGAACCACAAGGAGGAGCTCATGGAAATTGAATCCAAAGAAGAGAACAAGCCAGGTGACACTGAGAAGCTAAATGAAAAGGAGGCTGCAGATGGAGACAATTTAGATGATGAGAGCTGTGATGGTGACGCTGAGGACCCTGTGCCTGCTAGTGCTGCAGAGACGGTTTCATCTCCACTGCGTCCACTCAAAGTTAAAATCAAAATGCCTACAGGCAGCATCACGAGGACTGTCTCTGGTGTTGCACCTAAAAAAGGTGGTAGAGCCACTACCAAGGGAGCAAACAGTTCACCAGAACGACCTAACACGAGATCCAAGAGGGAGTTCTCCCAACAGTCTCAGTCACCTGCAGTGGTGACACTCCAGGATGTGTGTGCTGTAACGCTGGAACGTGCCAGCGCAGTCAAAGACAAAACCACGATGAACACAAAGCCTAAAGTTTCCCCGACAGCTGTTAGCATCACCAAAACTGCAGCCCTGCCCTCCATCTCTGTCTCCACTGCCAGAGTCAGCTCTGGTGGGGCCAACCCTCGCGGCCTGGGTCAGAAAACTGTGAATAGCGGGGTGACACTTTCTGCACCTTCACCTCTGCTAACGCCTCAAGGCAGCAGCAGACCAGCCTCAATTGTGAACAGCACTGGGGCGATCATATCCAAGACTCAGACCAACCTGGTGGAAGCTTTTAACAAGATCCTCAACAACAAGAACCTGCTGCCCAGTTATAAACCAGACCTTAGTTCACCTCTTCCTGCAGAGTGGGGCCTCCCTCTACCTGCTCAGGTAAGCTGTCAGTGTGAACAGAGCTGAAGCAGTCAGTTGATGCTAATACATGATAGTTAACTTAATAATCTGGGGTTTTTTTGTACTGTTGGTCTGGACAAACAGTCACTATTTTTTGACATTTTAGGGACAAAACAACAAATTAAGATCAAGAAAATGATCTGCAGTTTAAGTGGTAATGAAAATAAATGTTATTTCTTATCAATGTGTCGGTGTCTAAAAAGATGAATGTTTGATCCCCTGTAGGGTTACCGCTGTTTGGAGTGTGGCGACGCCTTTGCCCTGGAGCAGAGCCTGGTGCGGCACTATGCTCGGCGCTCGCTGAGGATCGAGGTGACCTGTAATCACTGCGCCAAGCGGTTAGCCTTCTACAACAAGTGCAGCCTGCTTTTACACGCCAGAGAGCACAAGGAGAGAGGCCTGATCATGCAGTGTTCACACCTGGTCATGAAACCTGTGCCCATGGAGCAGATGATTGCCCAGCAGGAACCCACGGCGACAGGTTGGTGAACATTGTCTCTGTCTCAGCACCATTTTGGATGTGATATCTGCATGTGTTTTGCTTTCTTTGCCTATTCTCCTTTGATTCCTCAGATGTGCTTTCTCCATCTCTTTTGTCTTCAGCAGTGTCATCATCCCTCTTAGGCCAGGCCACCACAAACCCAACACCCCAGCCACATCAGGCAGCATCCAAGAAGAAAGTGGAGGCAGCACAGTACGTCAGTAATAAATGTCCTGAGTGTCAGGCTCAGTTTGGCAGCAAAGAAGAGGTGGCCGAGCATTTCCAAGAAATGAAACCAGCACAAACTGCTGTGAGTCTTTTGAGTGTCAGGAAAAATTGCAAGAATCTTTTTCCCTAATGATATGAAACTGAACTCTGACCTTTCTTTGGCTTTACCTTTCTTCTTCTGTTGTTCTCCAGTCATGCACAGACTGCTCTCCTCCCATGCTCCTGCCCAACAGCTGCAGTGCAGCAGCTCATCAGCGCATCCATCAAGGCTGCCCACCACACGTCTGCCCGGAGTGTGGGTACACGACCAAGCAGCCTGTATTTCAATCACACCTTGATGAGACCTGTTTACACTTCGCTCGGCGCATTGGATACAGGTGTGATATCCATAGACAAGTATAGTGTATAGCATAGTAGACGTTATAGTATAAATGGGTGTAGTTATTGTGACATCACCCATTGGTTTGTGGACTCCCATTTTTAAAGTTTAAGTTTGGCATTTTGGTCTTAGTTACCTTGAATTTTTAGAGCCAGAAGGGACCATATTTGGACGAGAGTGTGATGCTAACCCTAATGCTAACTGCTAACTTGCCTGATACGGTGCATTTACAGCTATCGTTAACTGTGATAATGCTAATGCTAATTTTCACTTGCCAAAAACAGGCTTAAAACCATCAAAACAAAATGAACATACGATTCCTTATGGCCCAATTATATAGATAACATCCATTTCAAACGAAAATGTCACTGCCCTCATACTTCCATACCTCCTTTATGTTGGCTTAAGTACAGCCAATAGATGGCACTAGAGGGCTGAGTCACTATATTCCCAGTTCATGCCTTTATAGTCTCCTATGGTTGCGTCTTGCTTGAATTATGCTACACTGCCCGCATGATTTCTGATGGCACTGCTTTGTTTCGTTTGTATCTGTAAGCCTTCAGAAAACGTGCATAAATAAAGATGAAATGAACGCAGAGTACGGACAGAAGGCTCCACCCATGTGCATATACCACATGTATCTAATGTTGAGCAAAAATTAGCCCATAGAGGGTCTTATTGTACAACCAAACCCTGAACACAACTTTTTTAAGCAACCAGAGAGTTGCAGTTAAATTTCCAAGTGACAGGTGTGGCTAAGCTAAGCTGCAACCTCTTTGGCTAAAAAAGAAGTCAACAAGAAAGTGCCAAAAACTGCAGTTCCTTGAATGGCCAGTTGAGGCTGGTTCAAGAAGTGAGTCAATCCCCATAGACCCCCATGTTAAAATGCTCAACTTTACAGCAGAAATAAACATGTTCACAGCCTGGTACAAAAATCCTCCTTCATGACAACTGTACAGGGATGAATTTTTGTATAAGTCACTCACTTATTTAGGCTTATAGTTCTGCATTTTTAAGGGGTTGGCTGCTTTGATCCACCCCTTGCTCCTCCACAGTGACAGCCTCTCGCCCAAATATGGTCTCTTCTGGTTTAAAAAAAACCCAAGAAGTTCTGTGAATTTGGGGTAAAGCAATGGTTATGTTACCTAACCAGCCTGTCACCTTCTTCTCTCTGCAGATGTTCCAGTTGTCTGGTGGTGTTCGGAGGGCTTAACTCAGTGAAGTCTCACATCCAGCAGGCTCACTGTGACATGTTTCACAAATGCCCCAGCTGTCCAATGGCTTTCAAATCTGCTCCCAGCATACAGAACCACATCAGTGCCCAACACCCAACGCTCACTGAAGGACAGACCATGTGTGTATACAGACACACACACCTTTGATTTTTCCTCATTTAAAAGAAAGGTTTCCCTTTCAATTAACTGACGCAGTTTTTATCCTTTTGCAGGTCAATCTATAAATGTGTTATGTGCGACACTGTTTTCACAAACAAGTCCCTGCTGCACATCCACTTTGACACTCATTTAACCAATCAGAAGGTGCATGTGTTTAAATGCCCCGAGTGCACCAAGTTGTTTTCTCAGAGGAATTCCCTTCTGGACCATTTCAAGGTACGTGCAGGCTTATATAGTGTCTGATAAAGTCATTAAAGATATTAAAAAAAAATCAGCCTCATCATGTCACTCTGTTTTTCCCTCTTCCTCAGACCCATAAAACTCCCACGTTAAAACAAGAGTTGCCTTCACCTCCTGCTGCGCCCTCTCGATCACGGCCCGCAGTGAAGCTGGAGAGCTCAGACGGAGAGGAATGGATGGATGATGATGATAAAGAAGAAAAAGTGAGGAAAGAAAGAGTGAAGACCCCCTCAGGGTGGAAGTGTGCGCCTTGCCATGCACGCTTCACAGACCGGGAGGAGTACATCGCCCATATGGCTGAACAACATAGCAAGGTCTGACAGTCCAACATCGCCCCCTGCTGTCTAAGATGTATAATGCAACTAAATTAATTCCATTTTAAAATACAGCTGTTCTAACAGATGTAGGCAAATGGTTTTTTTTTGTGTTTGTTTGTGTGTTGTGCAGAAGCTGAAGAAGTTTCCTTGTAACAAATGTGAGAGCTCCTTCACCACCACCTCCAGTATGAGACGTCACATCAGAGACAAACACAAAGTCATGAATCGCTGCTTTCGCTGCAAGTGAGTACCCCACACTCTGCATCCTTCATCTGGATAATGACACAGCAGGTGACTTTGTGTTCACTTCGTCCAGCGGTCGAAACAATTATCAAGAGAATTTCTGTTTCAATATTTTCATCCTACTGAGGAGATGCGCTTGAATGGCAACCCTGAGGCCAGATGCATGAAACTCTGTAGAGTCAAGACTAAAAGCAGAAGGCTGTGTCAAAAAAAAAATATCACAGAAACCTAGAATAGCCTGTAATGTTATTTAATTATTGTGAAAATTTTACAAAATTATATCTTGTACAGGTCAGTAGCCCTCTATTGTACAGTCAGGAACACTTTATTTGTACTTAAGAGTTTAACTTTATTTAAATATTCATAAAGACAGTATTATTACCTTAACTTTTACCCAATCCAAAGGCCTGTGACAAAAGCACACATTTCCCTGTCAACTAAAAATTTTATTTCAGACTAGTCGCCCAGTCTAAAAAAGGAAAACACTCAGAAAACAGTCAAAATTTAGCACAATTTATTAAGTATTTGAAACATTGTCCCAAAAGTATTGTGTGCATTAAGAGCCCTTTGAAGCCTTTAATCACAATCTTCAACAGCCATGTTGGATTTTAAATGCTGCTGAAGTACAAGACACTTTGTGCCCTATGAATGTGAACATGATGGAAACTCAGTCAAAAGTTAACCACTAAAATAACATCGAAAATAAATAAATTGCCTCTGAAATGTGGGGCACATTGAACCTTGCAGATTATTTGTTAATTTGTTAGTTAATTTATCATAAATGATAGTAATTCACTTTAAAGTTAATAAAACATCTAAATTATAATTAAATTTCAGCTGAAATGAGAGGCATTTTGCACCGTGCAGTATGAATGTAAATCCTGCACATTATGTGACAACAGCTCACTTAAAGTTAACAAACATTATAACATCTCAAAAGATAAATTGCTGCTGAATTCATTTTCTAGATCAAAGTACTGCCAAACCACGCTGGTTTTGTGAGAGGACACCTCTCCAGTTTCCCTACGTACTGTTTTAAAACTCCAGTCTACTCAAGCATTACAGCGGGGAGGGGGACTGCTGTCTGATGGCTCTGTAGCACCCACTAGTGGCGGGCGGCTGCATGACAGTTAAGCGGCCTTGTACATGAATAAAACACTAATTGGTTTAACCGACTAATATTTCTGGTGCCGACTAGCAAAAGGGTGGACGCTTAATGGTTAAGACGACTAACCGCACACATCCCTAATCTGCATCGGCAATTTCCTGTCTCCAAAGTGTTGTTAAGCATGGGTCAAAGTTTCTCCCATCAAGTCTGTTTTTATACATCACAACTTTTGCATTTGAAGTAGCGTACGCCTCTTTCAGGCCTTGTTTTGTGTGTACGCAATGTTTATAAGTGAGACTCCTGGAGAGGAAAGTCTTGAACTTGTGAAGAATTGTTTTGTAAAACTTAAGGTCAAACTGTGATCCCTTAAGTAAGTGATTTTACTGTGTGATGCCCACTCAGACTTTTTCTGCAGTCACTAAATCATTAGAAAGTACGTTTGTATATGTGTGTGTGTGTGTGTGTGTGTGTCTGTAGGTTTTGTACTGAGGGTAAGAAGACATTCACCAGCAGAGAAATGCTGCAGAGACATGTTCAGCTCAGACACAGCGCGGACCCAGCGGGCCAGGACACACTGATGGTAAGCCGCTACTCTTCTTTCAAGGAGTCAAACTGGTAACAGATTTTACTAAGACAATGTGAACGGCAGTTGTCTTGATTTCCTCTGGTCACAGAGAGGCGAGGATGAAGCCGACAGTTCCTCAGAGCAGGACAGCAGTCTGGGGGCTACCCGGAGACGGAGAGGAGCTATGAAGATGGAGCGGGACGAAGAGTCCGCAGATGGAATGAGTCCAGTGAAGAAGTTGCGGTCCTCCTCCTCTGCTCCTGCCCCCTACTCCCACCCCGAGTCTGGGTTCCGCTGCGCTCCCTGTGGCTTTACCACAGAGGACCAGGCATTGTTCCTGGAGCATATCAGCCAGCACCGGCGAGGAGGGACAGAGGGCGGCAGCGGTCAGCAGTGTCTACAGTGTGGCGCCTGCTTCACTTCCGTCTCCTCCCTGTCACGCCATCGCTTCATCATCCACAAAACGAAAGATGCATCCACTGACAACCAGCAATCCCTCAGCGGGCTCCCAGCGCCCTCCCCAGGTAACGGCAGGAATCACGATGATAAGAGCTCTCTGGATGGTTCTGCACCTGCATCGCCCTCTCTGTCCTCCGCAGCTCTGGGGAGGGAAGAGGACGGCACACTGGCCTGCAGGGTGTGCGGCAAACAGTTTGAAAAGGCAACGGATCTGACGACACACTTCAGAACTCACGGTATGGCTTTTATCAGTGCAAGGCACGCAGGAAAAGCTCCTTAAGAGGAGAATGAAATACAAGGGGAAGAGCAGAGTTGGTAGGTGATGACAGAATATTTAAAAGTGCCTTATTTACCACCGAAGTTCGGGTTTGCACACCTATGCACTAATTTAACCAAAGAACAGGCAGAACAGAGTTTCTATGTAAATAGATCGTAAAACAATCAAATGTGATTTTCACCGGTGGAGTTAAAGATTAACCTTCTACTTTTAAAACTCAGGATTTGATGCTGCATTTCTGTGTTCAGGAATGATACTAACGAGACAGGAGCCACTTCCTGCCCAGTGAGTAGTCTGACTAGTTCATGTCTGTGACCACGGTCGCATAACAATGTGCCTGTATAGAACTGTGATCCTACTGTGATTGATTATGACGGCTAGTTTCATTGAATGTTGTTAGACAGCGATAGATTGTGTCTGTTTTGATTTCAATATCTTCATCCTACTGAGGAGATGTGCTTGAATGCTAACCCAGGGGCCGGATGCAGAAAACTGTGTAGATTCAAGACTGAAACTGTGTGTACGCACAAAGGCAGGAATGTTTTCGTAGGATTTATGAAGCTGCGTTTGAGCCTGATTCTGCTCTATAAATCGGGGCGCACATGCACGAGCCTCATTTCCTCACCCTCTGTTCAACATCACTGGATGTAGAAACACCCATAAACATTCATTTGAATATCGATACAAGTGCCCGCTCCACCACTAGGGGTGGGAATCACCAGAAGCCCCACGATACATATGTCATGATAATTGTGATTGTAAACATGTTGCAATATGCTGAGTATTGCGGTTACATATATTGCGATGTATAACCTTTTTTCAACAGTAAATTATGTCCATAAAAGGAAAACTTTTTCGTAGATAAAACTGTGACAAAGTTTTCAGTCACCTCACTTCAGTCATTTTTATCGCAGCAAAATGTTTCTAATAAATTAAAAAAGCAGCTGATTTTAAAATTCTGATAGGCTACTAAAAGTTTAATTTGTATTTGTAATATTAATAATTTATATAATGAAAAAAATTGATGCTTGGTGTCAGTATGGTGAGGCGATACTGCCACACAAAAATATCACAATACTGTGCCATATCAATTTCCCCCGCCCCTATCCACCACATATAACCCTATATTTTATTCTTGAACCTTGGTGCCATCTAAAGAACCAGCTGTGTTTCCACTAGTTCTGCGCAGAACTATTGTAATCAAGGACGTGTCATTGACAGAGAACGTTGCAGAACGGACGTTAACAGTAGTAGCAAGATCACGGATTACATTCATTATTACCTATTACAGATATTTGTTTTTCCCTCAAAAACAAAAATTGACCAACTATTAATTAAACGACTGCATGCTCAGCACACTGTAAGGAAGCAGACAGAGCATTCCAAAATTTAGGTACTACGAGTGGTCAGCGACTGCTAGGGACAGACAGCAAATTTATTGTATTGGTTCACATCATGGTTTACACTTCAGATCAAGGAAAACCTGTTACTTTTTGGGTTCTGCACCAATTTATGCTTGATGGAAATGCTCCGAATGGTTCAAAATAGATGTGGGAAGCAGAACGGAATTGGTTCAGTGTTGGTGGAAAAAGGGTGTACTTAGATCTGTCAGTGAGAAATGCTGTAAAGAAATAGCAATATCACCGACTGTTTCACTTCAGTAATGTTCTCCAACAGCACCAGAGCAGCTGTCATTACGCACAGCTGTGGCTATTTGTAGCATCCGAACCAACAAATCATCACATTTCTGCAAACGATCATCATGCTAACATGTCAATCATCATTATTATTAAATGTTAGAAGGATGATAATTAATTTAAGTGCGCATGTTGAAACTGACTTTACAAAGTGCTTCACATAATAACATTAAACCATCACTAACGGGGAGATGAATTTAAAATAAACTTCATAAATGCGCCTTTGACATTTTACAGAACGCCGTGTAGCCTGCAGTAACGACACATCAGTAAAGCAACCTAAACACAAGGATATCTCCCTCTCAGCTCATATTGAATCGTGTCCTTATATTACCCACACAGGTGTCTCAGCTAAAATCGTGTGCGCTCCAGTCTGAAGAATGCCTGAGGTGCAGAGACTCACTGCACGTTTCTTTTATAAAACCAGTTTATGTGTGGGAAAAGGTGTACACATGGTTGTTGTGTGAACACATCTTCTAAGCACTGTTTTAAAAAAACAAACATTTTACGATAATCATTCCAGCAGTTTAGAATATTTCATTTTCCATTTTCAAAAACATACAATAACATATTAGATCGACTCCCACCTCTAATACAGCCGCTGGCTTTGATTCATTTCAGAGTATGAAATCTAATTTAATTTACAGACACCTATCCCATCACATTTCCTCTGCAGTGGTCAGGCAGAGTTTAACTTTGCTGAGCTGACCAGAACTTTGGAAGATAGCTACGTAATTTGTCTCACTCTGCTACACTGCTGAAACTTGAAAGTTTGGGTATTTTTGCACAGAATGATAATGTGGATTTGTGGACAGGAGGAATAACTACAGTGACCAGTAACTCTTTGAATGCACGTCAGGGGACATTGCTATTGTCTCAAGGCAAAATCACAATTTAAAATACTTAAACTACGCTCTGGGGAAACTGTCAGTGTGATCTGAAGTGTGCACGGTTTGTAGTTAAACTAAAATTTCCATAGTATCTTTTTAACTGGGATGTACTTTATTTACATCAGATTAACTGAGTTGTTCTTTCTCTTAGCAAGAGATGGAAGTAAAATTGTACTTTGGCTTTTTGTTTATGGGATGCATGTGTCTTGAGATTACTGTAAACAGAAGATCAGTATGACTGCGTCTGTTCCTCGTGCTTTCCAAAGATGATAAGTTGAACCTTGTATTGTTAATTTTCTTCAGTCTTTGGCACTGTTAGAAAAAGATGTTCTCTAAACTAGATGGATATAATTAGATGTTTCAGCATGACTCTGTGGCTGTTGTGTTATCGATAGGCAGGTGAAACTGTAAAGTCAGAGCTGTTTAACAAAACCTGTTTGATATAAAGACGTCTGAGAGGAGAAATAAGTTAAAGCTCAGTTGAGATATGCGATTCAGAGTGATGTGTTTTGGTTAAATGTCTTTGTTTAGTGACACCTTGCTGTTTAGGATCCACAGACTGAGCTAATCCCTGTGCTTCTGTATCAGTGATTTGATTTGATTTTTTCTTTTAATGCGCTGTAGTCAGTGACCTGTGTGTGCTTGTGTTTACTTTCTCAGGAGATTATCCAAATGCTTTAACACACATTGTTCTATTTAACTTTTTCTGTTTTTACATTGACAAGAAAATTTATCACCAAATGTTTATTAAAAAAAGGATTAATAATAACTGGCACATTGTCTTGTCTTCCTTTATTATTATTGTTTAATCATTTCTTATGTTGTCAGCACAGTATCAAATAAAGACATCCCACGTAGGACACGAATAAATATCCTCATTCTTTCAAAATATACTTTCTTATAAATATATAGATGCAGAATATTTAAAAGTAATCAAAGAATCCTTACACAGCTTAATAGCTTATTTGATTATGTTGTGTTTTTGTTAAAGGGATAGTGCACCCAAAAATCCACATAATGCAGGCTTAAAACTCCAAAAACGCATAATTGAAACCACAAAATATCTCCATACTGCTCGTCCATAGTGATCCAGTTAGAGCTACAGGCTACAATGTGGTTAAAAACAGAGTTCAAATGACGTTTTTCCAAACAACTTTTTATGTCGGGGCTTCAGGACACTTGGATCACTACGGATGAGCAGTATGGAGATATTTTGTGGTTTCAATTATGTGTTCTTGGACGTTTTAATCTGGGGCGCCGTCAGGCTGCATTAGTGGAGTTGTGCTGCTACCCACTCCGTCCTCAGATCTCTGCAAGTGTTGTGAGGACTCTATAACTTCACCAGAGCCTCCCTCGGCATATGGGTGAGTAGATAATGGCTGAATTTTCATTTTTGGGTGCACTATCCCTTTAACAGCCCTAATCCTGCGCTCATACACAAATCATGTCAGACAGTCTGAGAGACATCTTCATCACAAATAACAGAATTATACGTCACAAATGCTCTATAATGATTAAGTGTGGCTGCGTGCGTGTGGTTAGCTGAAAGCGTCTGCTACTTTTGCATTTGGATGCGGTGGCGCTCTATTCTCACAGCAGCAGGAAGCCCATCAGAAGAAACAGAAGGGGCGTGGTGAAGGCTGAGATCCCCTCGACACTCAGAGATGGAGCTCCTGGACGAGACAAAGACTGAATGTAAAGATTTCCTTCTGACGGTCTTTAAGGTCTATTAGAGACAGATCCTCTTAATCATATGTGACATTACAACAGTGTTTGTGTATGTTCTTACCCGAGTGGTCAGATTTTTGAGTTTGGTCAGGTGACCCGGTCTCGGCTCTCTCAAGAGCGACCAGCTGATTCTTTTTCAGGGCACTTCGCTGTTGAACAGTTACCATGGCAGCGGCCTCAGGTTCAAGAGCCGCCAGCTGATCAGGAGAGAGTTGCTGAAGGGAAAACAGGAAGTGGTCCAGAGGTCAGAGGTGTGGAATTGTTTCCCATAAATCCCCTTAAGTTAGACAGTGTATTAATACTTCATTACAAGTAAAAGAGGGTGTCTGCAGGTCCTTAAAAAGTCTTACATTTTTTAAGTATTAGGCCTCAAAAGTTGCAAGGGTTAAGTCTTAATTGCCATAAACAGTTTATCTAATTTCATTATCCATCTTTTTTTGTCAGACTGAGTCAAGCTCCTCTGCACAGCAGTCTACATTTTTAATGTTACAATTCTTTAAACGTACTATTAAATCTTTTACTTAAAACTTGTTCTCACCTGTTGGAAATAACGTAGATTAACATTACTCATTCTGATAACCATAATCCCACACACAACCTACCTCTGCATGGGACGACATGTAGAACTTAGCTTTATACTTACCTGCAAGCTTGACTAAGATAAAGATAGATATTACATTTGGGAAAAATGTTCTCAAAAAGGTCTTTAAAGGCATTAAATTTAGGTGTCTGATACCTGTAGACACCCTGTAAAAATACTTCATTCTAAAATCTTACTTGAGTTAAAGAAGTATTCACAAGATGTAATCAAAACAAGAGTAAAAGTACTCATAAAGCCGAATGCACCTGTACACGGTGTTATATACTGTACATATTTTATCACTGATGCATTAACATTGCACCATTTTTGTTGCATTTGCTGGAGGTGGAGCTGATTTCACTGTGTAACTGTCGGATAGTTTAACTCGCATAAACTCATAACCAGCTGTTTCTGGAAAAATAGTTCACCCTGTCTCTAATTTAAATCCACTTGTTTAATTTTTTTTTTTCTTCAAATGAGTGTCTGCATCTTGAAACAAAGATTAAAGCAGGCTGCAAAATTTGATATTAGAGTTTTCTTTTAAGGACCTGATTTGTGAAATAAAACTTAAAAATAACTTAAGGGAAAGGTATAAATAAATTAGCACAAAATGGTAATATTAAGTCCAAATACCTCCAATCATGTACAGTACTTGATTGAATCTACTTAGCTACCAGATTTGGCAAAAGAAGGACAGAAGAAAGGTCTGAGGAAGTTACTCACAGCAAAGTTTTCTGGTTTTATCACTGGGATGCACGAGTGGCTGAGAAAAGTAAAGGCAGACGGGACTACAGCAGCCAACTCCGTTCCATGCAACCCAGCTGAGGAAGACACAAACAGTCGGTCAGCATTTAAAAAAAATCAAAATGACAAGAACTAAAAGTAGTTTCAGCAGCAGCCAACAGTTTACAGTACGTCTGAGGAATACTACAAGGGCATCTGGTTTCCTGCAGAGAACACATGGTAGAGGGGATGATCTCACCAATGATGTTGCCCAGCTCAGACACTTGTGCTTCAGACCAGGTGTTGGGATTTCCAAATGCAGACACAGCAAGACTTCTCAGGTGCTGTGCTGCCCTGAGGGGGAACTGGACATCATCCATTGAGCCCACAGCTTCCCTGCGACACACACACACACACACACACGATAACATAGTCATAATATTTTATTATGCTCTACCGAATGCAGACTGTGAATTCAACAAAAAGCTGTGACTATGACATCATATTTACTATAATGTTTTTATGCGTCCAAAATTATTTGTTAGTGTTGCTCCATAAATGAGACATTGAGACCAGAGATTAAAGGAACAGTGCACATCAGAATCAATTTTTGTCTTGCTTGTAGTGCCATTTATCATTCTAGATTGGTTTTGTTTTCGAGTTGCAAAGTGTTGAATGTATCAGCCGTAGAGATGTCTGTCTTCTCTTTAATATAGTTAAATTAGATGGCATTCAGCTTGTGGTGCTCAAATCACCAAAAAGATACATTTGAAAACTCAACAGCAATGTCTCTTTCCAGAAATCATGACCCAGTTACTGAGGATAATTCACAGACCTTGTTGTGAGTGCCATGAAGTTCCATTATATTCAAGAGAAGGCAGACATGTCTACGGCAGATATCTTTTACATGATAAAAATGTATTTTTGATTTTGGCGTGAACTGTCCCTTTAAAAATCGGGGGGAAAGGGCATCAAAATTCTTGCAGAGATAGTTTAGATTAAGTAAAACGTACTGCATGAGACAAAGACAGAGTTTGTGTAATATTTTTGTTTCTCTCCCTCTCTATAATGATCTAAAATAACTAGCAGTGAATTCTGTATGATGCACAAACCTGAAGGCGTCCATGTTGAGCTGACTGATCTCGTCGGGGTCTAGGCCAAACATGAACTGGTTCAGTTCTACCATGTCAGCAGCGTCCAGTTGCTGCGCTGTCAGGTTGCTATACTTAGCGACGCCCCTCCACACCGACTTCATCTGTTCAGACAGGTCATCTTGAGGAGTTATTATCACAATAATCAGTGTAATAGTCATGAGCATATGAAGCTGGGTTTGTACTTCACCTGTGACTCTTTCCAGCCACACTTGGCAATGTTTTCCAGAGAGTCCAGTGGGATGGGGAGCTCCTCCAGGTCTGCGTCTGAGAAGCCCCGAATTATACATCCTAACTGCATCACCACACTCTCAGTCATCTGGGACACTGGGCCCAAGGTCTGTGGGAACACAGAGGTACACTTGTGATTCAAATGAATCAGACTTTCACTCAGGAAATTATTGTGATGAAAAGCATTTCTGGATTTCTATACGCATGCACGATAGATATTATGTGACACGTACCAACCACACGTGGCAACAGCACTCTTTGATGGCAGAACTATCGGGAGGACAATGTGCCACAAGACAGTGCAAAAACTGCTCAGGAATGATGCGCGGAACGTGACAAAGAGCTCAAGGTGCCAACCTGGCCTCCATATTCCCCAGATCCCAATCTGATGGCGCATCTGTGGGATGTACTGCTACCACACCTCGCAACCCACAAGAGTCAAAGCATCTTGTGCCAACAACATGGTGCCAGACACCACGGGACACCCCCAAAAGTTCTTTGTCCATACCTCGATAGGTCAGAGCCAAGTCTGATCCACAGTGGGGCCCCTTTTGGGTTGCGAAGGGGGGTGCCAGCACGTCTCACAGACGCTCGATCAGATTGGGGTCTGGGGAATTTGGACGCCAGGTTGGCACCTTGAGCTCTGTCATGTTCCTTGGGCCACACTCAAAGTTCATCGTTAACATTCTGAATGAGTTTTGAACTCAAGTCATCAGAATACTGTTTCATACTGAGGGACAGTACAAAGATTGTTAGCAAGGATTTTATAATTAAACAAGTTGTACCCATTCGACTAAAAAATTATTTTGGGACATTATGGGTAAGGGAAGGTGGCATTTTTCAAAGAAAGGGTCTATTGGAAATTTAAATTTAAAGCCCTCTTTAAAGCTGAACAGGGCCTTGCTTTGTTAAAGAGTCAAAGTTTACCACATTTTTTTGTACGGTCCCCTGCTCAACGATCCAAAGAATAAAAAAACAAACAGAAATATCAGAATGAGAAAAAAAACTATAAATTGTCCTTCTCTTTCTATACCTGCAGTGGAAGAGTCCTCTGCTCCCAAAATGAACAAACCTCCACTATACCTCATTTGCTTTTTTGCTGAGCACAGCTAGTTGGTCTGCATTGAAACCACAGACATCCCCGAGGATTTCGAAAACAGCCAGGAAAGTCTTGGCTGACATCTGTTCCAGCTGTGCTGCTGTCCAGTAGACGTTGTCCATTTGCAGTTCTTCAATCAACTCCACAGTGGGTTCTTTATTGTTGGCTGAGAGAGACACACACACCAGGTGAGACACAGAAAAATGAAGTTGAACAGTGCATCACCAATTTTTTGGCGCAGTATCACTATTACCGGTGATGAGATCGAAGCATTTCTTTCTCAGGGCGTCCAGGTCATGCAACAGGTCTGACTTCAGGGAACAGAGAATGTCCTTCATCCAAGGCTGACAGAGACAGACGGATAGAGGGAGAACAAACAAAGAGATCTCATGAGAAATATATGCATGACTCATGGCAACCAGAAGAGTGCAGTGCTTAACTTCCTCCTCATTTGGAGTAATTTATTGATGAAAATGTGGGACACTGCGAGCTGCATCACTGTCCAGATGGTGCGTGAAGAGGATGACAAAAGAGACAAACCTTATTGGGCAGAGCTGGTGTAGCACTGTTACTCATAAAGAGGAGGGGACCCAGTGCTTCAAAATCCTCAACTGTCATATTAGATGGATCCCTGCAGGGGATGAAGAGAAAGTAAAATTACAGCCACGCACTTGAATGCCTCCGCTAACCACATCCATGTCTGTCCAGACTCATATAATACATGTAGCCAAGACTTTGATGGAAATAATTAGTGTCCACAGGGAGCCTGTCCCTACCCAAAAGTCTGCGTGACCAGCTGAGTTATTTCTGCCCTGTGGCGTCGAGGAATGTACTGGCAATCAGCCATGTCCTGGAGTACGGAGCTCCGGACATCAGGGGCCATTTTCAGCAGTTGGGAAGACTGAAGCTCACACAGAAGAGGTTTGAGGCTGGACACATCCTCATCAGTCAGCCGAGATAAGTTTGTCCCCTGCAAGCACACATGAAACATCTGAGGCTGTTGTTGAACTCACATGAGACTCTCAATGTGATAATAATAGGTGTGTAGCAGGTAGGTATAGGCAGGGGACAATTTCAAGAAAAAACCTCAATAATAAATAAGAAAACAAACATATTGAATGTTGTTTCTTCACCCAGAGGTTTGGAATGTTATTATATGGCCTTCACAGTCACCTATGAAATTTTTTGGACCAATGTGTTAAGACAGCCACCACCATCTACACCAAATGAGATAATATCTTGTGGATGAGTTTTGCTGCTCTGACAGTTCATGGTGGCTCAACACCGTTTATGTCAGCTTTTCTTTCATTTGTCACCCCTCTATATCCTTGTGTGTACTTTGGCCAGGCAACGCAGTGCTCTCTCGGTGAGTGCAGGGCGAGACGGGGAACGACGAGGTAACAAGCTCAGGTCGGCCTCTTCGATCTTGTCGATGAAGGTGGGACACACAGAGTCAGGCAAATCCTTTATCTTCCAAGGCCTGTGATAGTGTAGGTAAAAGACAGACAAAGAGCTGTTACATTGTATTTATATCTTTGATTTTTCTTAAATAAAAGTGATAAAGAGGAAAGACTTTACGGCAAGTGAAGAAGTAGGCATGTGGAAATGTTTTTCATCTCCTCCTCAGTGATGCTTTTGAAATAGTCAGCTCTCTCTTTCTCCAAAGTCGCAAAAAGCTTTCGGGCAACACATCCTGCCTGAAAACGTATATTTGTTATCAGTTGGTACATTCTACACATGCTTTATTTACATGACTGTACATACTGTGCAGGTGAGTAAATACATTAATACCTGCAGTTTGGAGACAAACTGTGGAGTCTCTGTTATGGCCTGAGCCATGTCTTTTGTGTCGCTGTCTGCTACTTTGTCGATCATCTTACAGGTTACTCCCCGAATAAGTGAATGTAGTTTCCTGTCGCGGCCAGTAATGTTTGTAAAAAACATGTGAGCATGTAAAGCAATGGCAGACATGTACACACAGTTACAAGAATATGCAGTTAACTGAAACACCAAACAATAAATGTAAGCCTGCATTAAACATGAATTCGATCAAGCTTATTATGTTTTTATTATCATGTTTTTTTATGGTGACTCAGAAGTGATGAGTCGAGTCAGGTGTCATTTTTTCTCAACTTGAAGAAACTGTTTTCTGGTGATGTTAGAACATTTTTGAGTCTTAATCTTTTAATTTATTTTAATATACCATAATAAAAAATGTTTTAGAGGACTGAGAATGTTATTTGCTTATTTGACCAGTATTAAATGTTAGACCACTGGTTCTCAAACTGTGGTAAGTGTCTCCGTCAAGTGGTACACAGAGGAACCTCCAAAAGCATTTTAAAAATTAAATTAATTTAAATACATATACCACAACATTTCGGATAAAAGTTACGGTATTACTGAAATACAATTATAAGTTTAGCCTTTTCTGTAATATTTTTGTTTCCATATCAGCCTGCTACACAGTCACTTTCATGAACATAGCTCACGCAGACATTCATGATTAGTTATGAGCTAAAGTCATATACCGTAAAACTGTGAACATAGCTAGTGACTTAATGGACTGCCATTTTGAAGCCCAGAGTTCAGCATTTCTGCTGTTGCCATCCTGGTTTATTGGAGCCAGAAGTGACCATATTTGTATGACAAGCTGGAGCTGTGGAGTGAGAATTGGATCCGACTCTCAGACTGTGGTGACGTCTTGCAGACAGCTTGTCACTCATGCTACCATGCCCTTAAATAGGCATAACTTTGGGCCTTAATAAAATCTAAACAGGTTAGTGATATAAAAATTAACCCATGGTACAGTCATTATGAATGTTGAAATAAGCTATAGAGACCAAAAATGTTGTAACATGGGGGTCTTTGGGGATTTATTCTGTTTTGGAGCCAGCCTCCAGTGGCCATTCAAGGAACTGCAGTTTTATAGGCACTTCACATTGGCTTCATTTTTCAGCCTCGGAGGTTGTCACTTGGGTAAAGTATGATGACAAAATACTGAGTAGAGGTAAAATTAATGGTTTAAAAAACTGCAATTGTGGCTTTTAAGAAGAGAGGTGCCGATCAGGAGGAGAATATTTCGAGCAGCCCTGTTGAAACTGACACGGACAACAATCAACTGAGCACAAGTGCTAGTGGCTACTTTAGCAAGTGAAGTCTCCACAGCACCTGACGAGGGGCTGGCCCTTGCAGTGTATGAGAGGTAAGAGTTCAAGTGCCAGTTCTAGTGCTGCCTCTTTGTACAGTATTGCTGTTGCTAACAACAGTCAACAATAAATAATCTTACGAATGAGAATAAAGCTGCCTTCTGCATCAACTGTTCAAAGCTGAGTAGGGTAGGCCTATACTGCTGTATTTTAACGTCAGACATAACGGTGGTGGTAATTGGAGAGCCTAATATTTTTTTAAAGTGGTAAGCGGTGCAAAAAGTTTGAGAACCAGTGTTCTAGACATCATGAATATTTGAAACCAAGTTTTCAAGTGCTTTAAAGACACACAATGCAGGAGTGTCAGTTACTGTTTGTGAATACGCACGCTAAAGTTATCATGTTAAAGTGAACGTAAAGGCCAACCCAAGATTCACTCCTTCACCTCACTGTACTTACTACTGATGCAACGTAACATCCTGAACACAGAAAATAAGAAGAAATTAAGAAAATACAGGCAGAGGGTAGAGTCTCTGCAGAAAAACACACCACCATATGCTTCTAGTGGGTCGTATGTGATGACTGAGAAAGACTCCTGTATGAGTCTGTACGTTGTTTTTAAGGACAATCCTGCATAGTATATCTTGACTTGAGAGTGACCACTTTCAATCAACATCTGCAGTCACAATAAAAAACATTGTAGTCTTGTCAGATGTTTTTATTGCATGGCTTTTGTATTTCATTGTATTGAATGGGGTTTATTTTGTTCACTGCTTTATAACTTACTTGTACCAAGGCTTCTTTGAATTATACAACTTTTTGACCAGGAAAGCTGCCTAAAGAAAAGACAACAAAGAAGAAATAATATATCAATTTTCAGTAAATACAACTCATTACTTAACTAACTTAATTACTATCTCTGGACTGGCAGCCTGATTCACCTGAGGCCACTCTGGGGTCTATGAGTGACGCTGCTCTGAACTCTGACAAAGACAAATGGCTGGTGCATATTGTATTTTGCAGCTGTGGAGGTCTGATGCTGTGACCTCATTTAAGATGTGGCTGAAAGAGCTAAGTGAGATCCTCCACTGGGAGAGGCTAAGATTCAAGATTTCAGAAAGGTAGGCAGTGTATGATAAGGCATAGGGACCAATGTCGAGCAATTTAAGGGGTCTGAGAGAGAATGACGGTGTGGGATGAAGGATTAACAATATTAATCTTGCAACACTGATAGCTGTATGTATGTTTATTTGTTTTAAAGTCTTAAGACTAGACTTAAGACTTTACTCTTTGATAAAGCTTATAGTTAGGGCTGGCTCAGGCTTGGCTTGTACCAACTCCTAGTTAGACTGATGTAGGCCGAGTCTGCCGGAGGACCCCCTATAATACACCGGGCATCTTCCCTCTCTCTGTCTCGCTCTCTCTCTCTCTCATTGTGTCATACGGATTACTGTTAATTTATCATGTTGATCTGTTCTGTACGACATCTATTGCACGTCTGTCCGTTCTGGAAGAGGGATCCCTCCTCAGTTGCTCTTCCTGAGGTTTCTACCGTTTTTTTGTCCCCGGTAAAGGATTTTTTTGGGGGGGAGTTTTTCCTTATCCGCTGTGAGGGTTCAAAGGACAGAGGGATGTTGTATGCTGTAAAGCCGTGTGAGGCAAATTGTGATTTGTGATATTGGGCTTTATAAATAAAATTGATTGATTGATTGATACACTTCTTTCCTTTCCATTTTTCTCTCATTTTGCTCTCTTGGGTTGTCTTCTTGTTTCCCTTTCTTGCTTTCTAACCACCTTTCCCATTAAAATGTGTTTAAAAACTGCCTAACAATTATAATTGTATGTTTTTTTTAACAATGAACTAATGCAATTAGAAAATCTTCTGTAATCCAGTTTGGTATATAGTGAATGCATCAAGAGCAGTAATAATTACAATATAACCAAGATGAAATCGGATAATTCAGAGTATAACAGAAAAAAATGTGTTAATGGTTCAGCGTTGTTTGCAGAGAGCAGGTTTTCGGGGGAAATTACCTGTGACCGCTTCCATACTTTATTCACCACTTGGTCCCAAGACGTGATGTTTCCTTTCCTCAGTTTGCATAGACAAAGGCTGCGAAGCAAAGCGCCAGGGAACTTCTTCACCAGCTGTAGGAGATCCACATCTCCAAAAGACTGCAGGGAAACATTCATTTCTATTCACAGGGTATATGAATGGTATCGCAGATAACACACCTAACCCTTTTATATTACTAATGAGGAAGTGGGCATACTCTCCTATAGATTACAATGGCTTTTTAGTTTATAGGTGGGTATACTGTAACTGGATAGAAAAAGAAGTGGGTATACCCCGTATACCTGAGTATTTCCTCCACAACACCACTGGTTCTCTCTGGATACATTCTCTCAGTAACGTTAGCATCTATTGTCTGCTTCTGTCTCCTTACTCACCCCCTGCAGCAAGGCCATCCGCTGCCCCTTCCTCATCCACTTGGAGATCCTCTTTAGGCCCTCGGTATCATTCAGGATCTCCTTGACATGCTTGAACATAAAGGTTGGTACACCCCCTACAACTGGCTGCAGGTCCATCAGCTCTTTGCCAGAAACCTTTCCATACTAAGGGAAAGCAGAATGAATTAAGTATAGAGTGAGAGCATGCGAGAGAGAAGCCTCCAGCAGCCGAGCAGACTCACCTTTTTGCCCAACAGTTTCTTGGCGAGGGCCCGCAGCTGGGCCGGCCTCCATCGGATGGTGAGATCTCCAGAAGAACTCCAATTTTTGAGAACTTCTTTGAGATCTTTGTCAGGGAACTTGCTCAGCTGTTCGGGAGACAACAAGGCAATATATCTGCCAAACTCGTGTAGTGCTTCAGAGCCATTGGTATGTGACGTCACAAAGTTGACGAGGCGTTTCTTCAGCTTGAGCCAGGAGAGGGTAAAAAGACAGAGTAATTAAGAGGTTACTAAGGTTCATTAAATTTGTTACTTCTGTCTTTGCTGAGGGTGGATATGGGTGAAAGTTTGGGTGAGTGAATGATACCCCTGTGATGCCTGGGTTGCCGCAGTCCTTGCGATTGTTCAGCCCAGAAAGGAGTTTCCTGCTGAGGTCGAGTGTCAAGTTTGGAGCAGCAGAATAATGACAGACCAGTATGCCGAGGCTGATGAGGTTCAAAGCAAACATTTTGTGATGATTTCAACCTTGAAATTCAATGAGAATTCTATAATGTTCAGGACATTCATTTGTAGTCAGTGTTATTATCATTAAAGCTGTAGTTGGTTGCTATCATAAAAACAGCATTTTGTTATTTGTAATTTTTGCTAAAACAGTCACACAGAAGTGCGTGAAACAGATCAGGTGTGATTGGTTGTCACAGACATGCCTCTGTGTGAGCCTGCAAGATACTCTTAAGATACTCTTAAGCCTCTTAAAAGTCCTCCTCCCCACTCCTAACAGTGTTTCACCTTAGGAGCTCTTTGAGGGCTGAGATGCTCTGTGAATGACTTTTGTCTTTACAAGGACCTCGTCATAACTTTAAGGGGAATCCTAAGACCACATCATAATTTTAAGAATTTTCTTTACCACTAGGAGCAACTCTTTGTACTAGGAAGCTTTGTGATGGGAGTTATGTAAGCATAGAGCTTTTGCCAGCAATGCTCTGATGGAGTTTTTATGACTTTGGGCTTAACTTCTATCAATTGTTTTTATTGCAACTTTGTTTTAAAAGGTGCTTAATAAATAAAAAAATATATCATTATGCACTGATGTACACACATCCATGCATGAATACACACTTGTCCACACTCATAGCAAACTCCTCTTCACGGAAGCACCCTTGACTTTTTTGCAGCAACTTTTTGCCCAGGATGGGATTCATCTTGGTGCTCATTCTCGTGGCGGATTTGAACTGGCCTGAGCGGAAATATTTACACAGCTGAAAGAGAAAGTAAAAGGAAAAAACAAATAGAGCTACAAATTAAAATTAAACAAAAATTAAAATCTTGTCGTTTGCTATTTTCAGTTTCACTGGTTCTTCTCTGCAGCCACCCCTCACCTGTTCATTGGAAGCAAGATCAACATCGCTTGGGTCCAAAAGGGGGATGTAAGGTCCCATCATGCTCAGCGTCTCTAAGTTCAGCCAATCCAGTGAGGGTTCGCAGTTCTTTATCGGCACTACAAAATAAATAATGCTGTTGCAAGTCAAATTCATACTTAACAGAAAGGTTACGACAGAATAGAGGCAGGAAACAAGGTGTTACAATGAGCCACTAGGGATTTAGGGGTAAGATTTGAGTGTCTTTCCAGGTCCACAAGCACTGATTACTGTCACCAGTGCTGGAGACTATCACCTGCCTGCAGCACTTGACATGGTCTTTGATTTGCATGATGTTAGTGTTCGTGACGCAAACTATCCCTGGCTGTACTTTGTTTTGGCTCCTATCACTCATTTCCTCCTGCCTGCTTTGAATGATTTGCAAATAAGAGGCTGCGCCTTTTGCTTGTCTACTTCCTGCTCTTACTCTGCATGTTATTCTCATTCGGTTTGCTTTATTTCAGCTGCATCGTTTGCCTTTTTTTTTCTGTTTATTTCCCTCTTTCCTTTTCTCTACAGCCACTTCATCTCTCAAGCCCTTGTGTTTCCTGTTTAGGCACTTTTACTTTAGAAGGTCTTTCCCTCTGTCTCTTACACTTTGTGTTTCCAATCTTTTCTAACTTCACTGCCCTGTTTTATTTCTGTTTAACATGAGAGTATGAATTAATCTGATCTTATCATGAAGAGATAATGGTGACTATATTGGAATGTCTGACTAGATTTTATTGGAGAATGTAGTTTGTGATTTGACAGGCTCGACTAATTTCTTACTTGATTTTGAGTCAGATGGTGGCCTCATTGTACAGTTGAAATACTTCTGGGCGATCTGTTCTTTTCCCCATTTCACCATCTTTCTCTTTTGTTGTTTAGACATTTCACCATGGTCCTCCTTCAGCATCTCCATCCTGAAACCAACCAACCATTTTACAATTTTAAGAAAGGTTGCTGAGAAACAGCTGAAGAAGTAGTTGCATCGCATACTCACGTCTTTTTCAGGTCGACACTGGGAGGAAGATTCATTCCTCTAAACAGCATATACTTCAGGGCGGGTTTGGCAGCCCACTGCAGTGTGTCGTAGTCGTCTGTGGTCATGTTGTTGTCACACTGAGAGGTCAGAATCTTCAAGGACAGAGGAGCCACAAATGCTTGCATATAACATGCAGACGCCACCTGAGGGAATGAGAAAGACAGCAGGAATCATTAGACCACCAGACAGCTGCATGGTTAATGGATTATGTTTAAGATCTTGCCATTAGTGGGGAGTACTGACAGAGGAGTTTCTCATCAGCTTGATCATGGTTAGAAGACTGCGGAGTTTCAAATTCTTGTTTGGCTGAAAAGATGCAAAGAGGACAAAATACAATTAATGTATGCAGACTAAGACAGGTCCAGTTAAAACAAATAATAAATAAAATATGTTTAAAGTGCTTGAGTGTGTTTGTGCATGTGTATTCTCACCATTTTGACTTGTGGGTCTTTGTCGGCTTTGTCACGACGGTCTGATTGGAGCATTTGGAGAAAATTAGATATGATGGTCTTGGATTCCTCAGGGTCTCTGTCTGTCACAGGCAAGTTGCTGTGAAAGAGTGGAAATATTTTTTTGGTGCGTAAAAATGGTTTCAAATATTTGGTGATGTGTTTTGTTTGTTCATTAATTTCATCCTTAAGATAGGATCATTACAATTCTGGGGAGAACAAGACACGTTCAAGATCATAAAACATTGTACACTCTGTATTGTTCACTTGTTTTAGCATATCTTCATTACTGTGTAGAGGTGTGGGGGCAAAATCAATCATTATACATCCCATAAAAAGAGCTCTAAAGATAGTAAACTACGTTGGAAATTTGGAACATAGAAACCATCTGTTTTTAAAACTCTGGTGGCATTTAAAACTACAAACAATGTACGAAGTAGTATATTTATGCCTGGTAATATACAGAAAAATGATCAGTGAAGCAGCGTTTTGTTAACATGCAGCACAAACCAGATGATGTCAGACAACCGCCGACTCTGAACACTTCTAAGTCAAAGCTACAAACCTTCCTTTTTTTACACAGCCTACTCCATCCTATAATGACTGCAAACTTATTTTTAAACTCAATTTTAAATCATTTCAAATAATCTTTATCTTTGCACCTCTTGTCTGCTATTTCTAATCATGATTTTTTTTTAAAGTATAAATCATTTGGTAATTAATTCTACCCTTTCTATCTTTTTTTGTCCGTACTCTTCTGCATCCTTTATTATGTTTTATATTTTATTGCTCTGTAAAGAACTGCCCTGGTGTATCAAATGTGCTATACAAATAAAGCTGCCTTGCCTTGCCAAAAAGAAAAAATTAATTTGAAGCAACACTGTGTTTGCACCCATCCTAGAAGTACGTACATTTCTATTTGTGGGGTGGTTTTGTGGAATGGACTGGAGAAAAATGTCAAAGTAAAAATATCACACAGTTTACAAAGATGTACATTAAAATACTTTTTGTGAGGTACAGAACCGAGGAAGTGGGTAGTGTTGCTAATTATGTATACAGAGGCTGTAGGGATGGACACTGGGGCTGATAGTTGCATGATGTTTCTTCTTGCCCCATTTCAGACATGAAACATTCATTTAAGTTGCTTAATGAAAGTTTGTTGTATTTTTTTTTTTACTGTAATATATTGGTTATTGATTTTTTTTTTTTTACATACACACACAAAGTATATATGTATAAAGCATA
The DNA here is from genome assembly GCA_035609425.1 of Epinephelus awoara. Lineage (NCBI taxonomy): Eukaryota > Metazoa > Chordata > Actinopteri > Perciformes > Serranidae > Epinephelus > Epinephelus awoara. The sequence continues at coordinate 10,860,957 of CM069300.1, forward strand.
TTCATATCATTTCAATTCAGTCTTTTAATCATCCAGTGAAATTCTGTTGAACCCTTTTTCACTTCTCTAGCAACTTTGCTTCAAATTTGCTATCATAATTATAAATATAAACAGGCAGCAAAACATTGAAAAAAAACAAACAAACAATATTAGCAATTTGCCTCTTCCAGAAATTACCTGTTTCTGTAGAGAGCTTTCAGCTCCATCAGCTTAGGCGCCTCGTATCCTGTAACACAGCAACCCTCCATTGTTTGTATGTTTCACAGTTGAAAGACATCAGAGTGTTTGCCATGTATTAGTAGGAGTCATGTAACAGAGGGCACTCATAATGCGTGCAAACATACACTCACATTCACACAGTAAGGGCTGGGATAAGGATTTGGCAGTGAATTAGCTCTGTCTACTGTTGCAAACACTCTCCTTTCCTCTGTCTTTTACACACAAATTTATTGAATTAAAAAAAAATACATTGAGAGTTTCCTCACTTTTTTTGATGCAAGTCTTCATCTGATGAAAAAAGACAGACATAACATCATCAGATGTTTAAGTCAAAGGCACAGAGGGTGTTTTTTTGTACTGATGTGCAACAAGTAGATCACACCAAAAAAACAATTTTACTCTGTGACATAAAGAAGTTTAAGAGGCCCAGTGTGTGGGATTTAAGGGAATATATTAGCAGAAATGGAATATAATAAGTGAGTTTTCTTTAGTGTATAATCACCAGAAAATAACAATCGTCATCATACCTTAGAATAAGCTGTTTATATCTACCAAACAGCAACCTCTGTGACAGAAAAATGATGCCAACGCAAAGTTCCTGCTTTTCACAACCTTGTTGTGATATATTGCAAAATTGACTTTAGTCAAAAAACTGTGACAGAGAAAGCTTAATGAGAATCTCAAAGCAAACAAATGTCCATTAAATTACATACCAGTTTTTTACATATTTCCTTGAAGTCAGGTTTTTCTTCAGGCATCTCACCTGGTGGCTCAGCTGAACAGGTAATAATGACTTATTATAAAAAAGACACATTTATGTATGCATAAACAACATGGATGCATTTTGCCATTTTTAAGAGGAGATGATGGTGGCATTGCTGCTTACCCAAGGCGGCACTGGCCACGATGAGTAAAAAGAAAAAAGTTCCTCCTTTTGGGGCCATGGTGAAAACACCAGCCTGCCTGCCTCTGTTGAGCATGAGGACAAAGTGAGCATTACAATCAAGCCATTTTAAAAGTGATTTTGACTTAGATTTGCATTCTTTGCATTTTGCTTTGACATATTTTTCTTTCTGTAATATTTATTAGATCTCTAGGTGTTATGGAGCCTGTCTCCATGTGAGCCACCTCCAGTTTTCTGACATACTTCCTCCTCTGAGGATTGGTGATCTAGTTACCAGCCTTGGTACTCATCCTACGGGAGACTTTGGAGGGTAACACCCTGTGAAAAACATGTTCAGTAACATACATGATGTACTTTTCAACTTCTCCCCTCTTCCTCCATCACCTGTGCACAACACAAACTTTCAATTTTATTTATAAAGCCCAATATCACAAATCGCCTCACAGAGCTTTGAATTGAATTCCACATTGGCTCTCACATATTGCTGTTCCCTGTCAAACATTTGCATGATGGTATTTTGCCTTCATAGGATTTGTTTGCTTTCATTGATTTGACTTCTCATTTATATATGCCAAAGAGTACCAGGAATGGTCGAGTAAAAATAGCAACATAGGAATATTTACCTCTCTTATAACAAATTGTCTTAAAGGTCAGACAGGCTTTTATTGCAGAATTATTAACTTGCTGGTTATATAATCACAGGTGTCTATCGTTCATCAAAAAAATATAAAGAATATTTAGACATACAAAATAAGTAATCATTAAAACACACAAAAAAACATCTGTATTATACCTGTACATATCAGCGATGTTACTGCCTCAACAATTATATATCTGAAAGTATCAACACATCACAAAAACTGCAAAATAACTTAATGATTTATGTGAAAATTAGTTTCTACTTACATGATCTGCGTCTGCTCCCAAGTAGATCCTAGAAACAATGCAATTTAAAAACAGGATGTCGGCAAAGTGATGATGTGCCTTTTGATCATCTGCCTCTGTCTCGTCTCATGTGAGTTGGTTGGGTGGTTACCTGTACTCAACTGAGTCGAAGCAGGTGCATGGTATTAAAATGCTAGGGGTGTGTGTGTGTGTGTGTGTGTGTGTGTTATGGAGACAGGAAAACAGAAAGCGTTAATGAATATTTCTGATGTCAACCAAATGAAACACCACTGTTAAGAGGTAGCATCAAGGTATAATAATCGTATAAACCTTATCAAGTGTAAAGTTGCAGCTTTTATTCTAATCTTTTCATAAAACCAAACAAATGTGACACCATGACACACAAGCCGAATGAGACAAGTGGACAATAGAGCAATTGTATATTTATTTTTAAGCTTATATAACAGGATGTCATGATTATTCGTCAGATCGTACGTCGTTTGGATGGATGGGCCGACAAAATCCACACAACAAAACCAAATACAGCTACACTATCCAAATACAATTATGGAGCTAAAAGCTAAGTAACAAATAAAGGAAGATAACCACAAAATAGAAGCTCTATTCATACACCCCATGGAGGAAGAGGGCAAACATAAACATCTTTTAAATACAGATCAGTGACCCCGAGCACATTTGATATTAAGGCCATTGCAAAAGTACTGTGGGTTAAGGTGCAGCTGAAATGGCTGACTGATACTATATCCAACAAACACAATATGGAGGTCAATGAGAAAACACCATATTTATCTCTAGAAATTCAAAGTCAGTAAAGTCCATGACATTTTCACTTCTAGACGTGTTTTTGCAGTCTTTCCTTCACACGCATAAATGTGAATCCAATTTTCCAATAGCACAAAAATGTCTTTAAAAAGGGAACAGGATATGGGAAAATGACACCAGGGGAGGAATGTGAGAGGAGAAAGAGAGAAAACTGTTTGTAGCATCATTATGAAATAAGTAAATAAAGTAAATATCATATCTCGACTGGTCTGTGTCCAGATCAGTGCAGACTACAGCAACTGGGCCCACTATGCACACAACAAATACTGACAGTTCTGGTAGAAGAGGTAGTTACAAGCCATAAACACAAACTCCAGCCCTCAGCAAATCCCTTCACAATCATGTTGGTGATGTGACAACATGATGTGACAAACAACACAGTGTGCTGTACACGTAATACCCATAGGACATCCTCTTCTCATTAACCTTTAATCATGCCCATTAGCAACAGCCGTACCATCTTCCCTATTAGCTGGCTTCCTGTGTGCGTATGATGGGAGATCTGCCAGAAATGTTATCAACTGAACAGTAGTAGGCTGACGTTAATGCATTTGTGTCTTTGTTGCTACTAAAATAGAGTCCATACATACAAACTGTTGCCCTCTACAGAGAAAGACACAAAGGAGAAGCACAGCGTCTGTTGGATGTGTTTTAGTCCATGTTTCCTTCCATTTTGGAGCCAATAACCTCATGAAGGTTTGGGTTGGTGAAGTGATCTGAAAAAGACCATTGACACTTGTTAGTGGGTGAGATTAAGTTTGTGCTTACAGTATTGTTGATTTGGATCGGTGTGGAAAAACAGTGGGCCTACATAGGTTTTCAGTGCCAACACAACTGTTTTATTATCTCTGAGTCTGAACACAGTATAGAAACAGAGTAGAAAAAGGGCATGCATGTGACTCAGGTCATCATCTAAAATGGATGAAATTAGAGAACAGTTGTACAGCATACATTTTTATTTAGGTTATGTTAGTCAAAGAAAAATCTGCTAGGCCTGCCTGCATGGTGCTCATGTTAATATAATGATATTTACCCTAATGGACGGGCTGCTTGATTGTAAAGCAGTGACACTTGTGTGTGTAGTGTCAAACACATGGCATTTTTGGAATTTAGGCTTCAGTGTATTGTTGGTGTTACTACCCTGGCTTGAAATTACGATTTTACAGACATTACAAGCAGCACTGTTACCATCTTTGGACTGTGTCCTCCTCTCCATCATGACTCCTTCATGTTGCAAGTCTAGACACATGAGTTTGATTTCACTGTTTTGCAAAGTGCAGCTGTCAGAAAAACACGCCAGCAGCAATAAAAGCAACTGATAGACTTGGAGGCATTCGATTCTGATGGGAAGGACAATTTGGAACTGGTTCACAACTGGAACGAGTCTCAAATCCCTGGTATTAACATGCATTTTGGGTGATCCGATCGCAAGTGGACAGTGCTTAATACAAGACTAAACAGCCACCAAGATGCGTTGTGATTGGATTACTCAGATCACTTGCAGAGGTGGTACGACGCATTTGACCACTTATCTTTGTAGCGTACACACTAATGCAACTAGCACGCAGCTAGCAAAAGTGTGGACGTAATACCTGTGTGCGGGGTTCAGCAGGAGACCCATGATAGTCACAGGTGTGAAAAGCGGAGTGTCTAGGCTGTGCACTTATGTTTGGATCATCGAAACGCATGATAACACCAGGTCTAAACAGGCTCAAAAGGAGGTCTGAGGCACAGAGAAATTAGATGTATATCAGGCTTTGCCTACACGATACTTGTTAGTTCATATCTTTCCATGGGAAAACACAATTAAATTACATCAAATTCAATCTTGAAAAGTGAAACATCAGAATGAACATTTGACTGTGTTTGTGTGTACAACTCACCTGCAGCAAACTCGCGGATGTCCGCAGGCCTTTTAAGAAGCACCTCTCTGTGAGAAGACAGCAAATGCATACAGTATGTTATAAGCTGTGTATAGTAAAATAGGTCACATTCAGGGCAGCTTAGAAGAAGTATGGAAATTAATCTCAAAACAAGTAATGGCAGTGTTAACTTGCATCTGCACCAGGGATACCAAAGTGTCAAATATATGGCCCAGGGACCAGAATCAGCCCACCAAAGGGTCTAATCTGGCCCACTGGGTGACCTTGCACACCTAATACTGATGCACTTGTGAAGGCTAAGGTGCAGGGTTTTAGGAGCAAGTTAAACACTGAGTAGCTTTCTTCATGTAAAAAAAAACTGCTGGTTCAGAGGCTTTTCACCCTGACCAGAATACAGTTCTTTTCCTTCACTTTAGTTTGGTGTGGTGATGTCAGGATTATGACACAGGAGTGGAAATGTGCAGAAAAATGCACATGAAATAACAGTGAGTAGTAGTCTGTGGATAAACTGAGAAATATTGTTGAAATTGCATTTAGTCCTCTGGAGACACTGTTTGTCATCTGTTATGTAGGCCTAAATGGATTAGCGTTTTAAAATTTGGAGGTGTTTGTTATTTATAGGATATTATTCAATGGTTTTACTGGTCTGGCCCATGTGCGATCAAATCAGACTGTATGTGGCCTGTGTACTAAAATGACTTACACCCCTGATGTGCACTCTTGCAGATACATGTTAAACTCACAAGTCAACATATTTGCATTGACCTTTACTCAATTAGGCTTTAAATTATAAATTTTTTTAAAAGTACAAAACTGTTCTAGACTTGTTTTATTTTGGATTTAAGATACTGACATGTCTAACGTTATTTAACATGTTTGTAACTTACTATAGGGGTTGCTATATTATATTGTATTATATTATATTATAATGTTTGAGCTTTTACATCTATAATGTATAATGTACTAACTTAACGCTACTTCTGTATGACATGAGCATGTTGAATTTCACCTAGTCACAGCATGATAAGTAAACCACCGGAAACGTGAGCAAAGTAAGCTAACGTTAACAGTTTATCTGCTGACTGATTGTCTTTTTTAAACATGAGAAAAAGAGCACACTAACCTGAGAAAGTCGCCTATCAGTACCTCTACCTCTGGGTGGGATCTCAAATACTTCTCATTGTCGATTCTCGTCTTAATCTGTGAACCGAAAGAAAGTGTGTGTCAGGCTTGCTCATCAACAGCACACCGCTCCAGCTGCGGCTAATTGTGGCTAGCTAACGTAGCGTTAGCATCTTAGCATCCTAGGATTCACTCGGTGTTACCTTGAAATGTCGCAGTTTCTCCTGCTGCTCAGGACTTAAAACACCGACGTCCAGCTTCGACATACCGCCTGTTCCTGCCATAACTTCTTTACAAGTGTTTGTGATATTATTTACTACACAGAGTTCACTCAGTAGCCGTCTAAAGTTGGTGAATGTTTGAAGCTAGCGCAGCTACGGGCACCTGTTAGTGGCACAGCTGCAACTAATGTTGCTATGGAAACGACCTCCAGCAATTAACAGCTCGTCCGCGAGGTGGCAGCACGAGACTAAATTTAAAAGTTCACAGTAATATAATATAATATAATATAATAAAATATAATAATAAACATAATAGAGGATACAGAATATACACTCCTACCAATAGTCTACATCAGCTATCACAAAAAATATTTTTATACACATAGAAGTGCACAGTGTTGTTTCAAATAATTTTTTCTTTTAGGCAAGGCAGCTTTATTTGTACAGCACATTTCATACACAAGGGCAATTCAAAGTGCTTTACAGAGCAATAAAATATACAACATAATGGAGGATACAGAAAAGAGTAAAGAGAAAAAAAATATACAAAAGGTAAATTAATTAATTAATGATTTACAATTTAAAAAAATCATGATTAAGACAAGAGGTGCAAAGATTGTTTAAAATGATTTAAAATTGAGTTTAAAAAAGGGTGTAAAGGGAATGTTTTATAGCTTTGATTTAAAAGAGGTCGGATTCAGGGCTTGTCTAACATCATCTGGGAGGTTCATCCAGGTTTGTGCTGCATGATAACAAAATGCTGCTTCACCATGTTTTGTTCTGACTCTTAGGACGGTCAATAGAACGACCCCGGCTGTCCTCAGGGTCCTAGAAGGTTCATATGTCACAAGCATGTCAGAGATATATTTAAGCGCTGAGCCACGTGATCATGACTACTCCACATGTGACCACAAAAACTCTGTCTGAGAAGGTTTTGCTTGATAAATCCCCTTCTGCAGGCTGGTTAATTGAGGGACTAGATGAAATGTTTGAAAACAAATTCAAAAGATCCTTTTAATTTCTGAGGCGATGCAGGGGACACATCCTCCTCCATATTTAAAACATGTGTATTTGTGCTCTCTCTGAGAATGAAAACATAAATGTAGCAGAGAACGTTTATTTTGATAAAACTAGAGGCATATTCACCATAAACTGATGAGGAAAAGGAACACGTTGATGCATAAAATTCACTAGAATTCAGGCAAATAGGTTTTTGACACTCAACATTTCTTGAAGGAGGACCCCACCAACCCCCAGTTTCATATGTGTTCCTCACTGTTGAAACAAACCCAACCCCCTTGTCTTTTCGTAACCCAGCACGGCTAGACTAAGCTGCTAGGGAGCACTGGGGCAAAAAAATGAGCTGCCAGGCCTGTATGAACTCCCACTGTCTGTACGCAACATAATAACACAAAGCTGAGGGTGTCAAAGATGTAGCTTCCTGCTAAATGGTCCAGTCTGGCCCAGTTGATGACTTACCTAACATTGATGCACTTGTGAATGCTAAGAGGTGCCATGTTTCAGGAGCCAGTCATGTAAAATGTTGCTTCAGAGGCTTTTCCCACCATGACCAGAATACAGTTACCAGAAATAAAACAATGAATACGTACTGTGGTTATATTTAAAGATACTGAACATTGTGTAAAATATTATCAATCAGCAGCACAAAATAATCTGGATCAGCCGTCTATCTTAAAACAGTATAGGTGGAATTCTTAAGACTCTTTTTAAGACAGGGGGTAACTTGACCTGCCTCCTCGATAGCTTTAGTTTGGTGTGGTGATGCCAGCGTTACTACACAGGAGTGGAAATGTATGGAAAAATGCACATATAGTGGATGAATGTGGAAAAAACAAGACTATTGAAATTGCACTTATGCTCCTTGAGACAAGTCGAGCTGTTCATTATGTGGATGAATGTTTTCAAAATGTACTTGCGCTTCTTTACACTTAAAGAAAGGGAAAATTTGGAGGTGTTGTTATTTATAGGTTAATATGCGATGGTTTTACTGGTATGCTCACTTGAGATCAAATTGGGCATGAACCAAAATGAGTTTGACGCCCCTGTTTTAGAAGTATTGCCAAGTGAATATGCTTTAGTGGTAGAGTAAATAGGCAATTCCTAAACAAGTACTGGAGGCCTGAAGGAAGCTGCCATAACGGAGACTTTTACACAGAAAAAAGAAAGATGATCTTAATCAGTCTAAGAGGCAAGAAAACAGATGAACAGCTAATGCTTTTGACACCAACCTTTGTCACTTCAGTTTCAAACCTTGTGAAGCATATGTAGAAACTGAATGCAAATGATATATTTGATATTTGATAAAAAATTATGTACAAACAGAGCATGAGGTGATACGCTAGACGCAGGCTTATAATGAGGCATACGTCAAGTCTACAGTTTATCAAGGCACTTTAAATTAGCACAGCCATGAGACAGAGGAGCTGCTCATAAGACACATACAACAACAAAAAGTCTTTGAGAGGTATTTTAGGCATGAGAGATAAAAAGAGAGAGACTGTACAAGCTGTTCCTGAGTTTGCTTCCAGCAGAAGCTCACTGAAGAACCATTGCAGTTTTAAGTCCATTATCCTTTCGCTGTCTGTGACACTGGCTGTGGTTAGTTTTATTACCCTCTCTGCCTGCTCGTCACTCCCTGCGGAGAAAGAAATAGCTTGTGTTGCTGAAATGCATGGCTTCTGTCCTCTCCTTCGCCCGCTGATCGTCTTCTTCTTCATTTTCTTCTTCATTTTCTTCTTCATTTTCTTCCTCCTCTTCTGCCACTTGGCTCGGTGGGGGTCTCTTGTAAGAACGAGGCGCAAAGGTCACCAAGGCCTGCCCTTCTGGAAGTGTTGGGATGGAGGGTGCCGTCTGAGGTGGGTCACTGCACCGGGTGATGACACTCAGACTCTGGAGTTTAGGCACAAATCTGTCCTTGTGTCTAAAATGAAAAAACAAGGAATGAAAAAAATCAAATTGATGAAATACATCCACTCATGTTATGTATCCATGTTTGTCGCACAGCCGCAAACACAATTTTCTACATTTATATATTCGCTACCTGAATAAGTAGGCAGCCAAAATGACCATCAAGAGAGCAAATGAGCCGCAGATCCACGGGATCACGTGATTCACTCCACCAGACACTGGCTCAAGAACTGCAGTAAAGACAGGGGGAGACTGTGAGAGATCCTAATGGAGCTGAGTAACACCGATGCAAGTTAATGTTTTGGTGAAACTGAATGTGTGTGCATGCATGGAGATAGGTGTGTTGAGCCATGTTTCCTGTGGCTTGTTTCGTTGTTGAGCCTCAGTTATTATGATGACATGGCTTCCTGTTGAAACCCAGTGGGACAGAGGGGGTTTTCAACACTAACAACATTTAAGAGTTCCCTCTGCCCCCTCTTATCCCCCCTCTTCTCTTTATCTTACACACAGACACCTCATTAACCAAAATATTTTACTGTCTGCTGACGATCTTACCATCAGTCGTATAGTCTTCTATCATCCCAGAGCCTTCTGTAAACTGCAGGTTAGAGAAGGGAACGCAAGAGACGGTGTGAGATACTGGAGGCCAGAGAACAACGAACACGCACAGCACAAGTTTTAATGATTTTCTCATTGAGATTCTTACCATGGTGGGAGTGATGGTCTCTTTAACTGCTGAGAGAAACATGCACACAGATGACATTAAAATCTTTGACACAATGGAAACCCTTGCCACAGACATTTAAATGTATGGAAAGTAAAAACATAATGTAGTTAGTGTGCTATTTAATTAATAAAGTTGGCAACCAGAAAAAAATTCTGCTACATACGTTTTTTCTTTTCTTTTACAAGGATACAAGATCAGATCTTTGATTGTATATTTCTTTTAAATAGTCAAGTATTTATAAAATATAAATATATATTATATATATATACATAAATAAAATTTAAAAAAAAAAAGGAAGAAGAAGATTCAGTCTTTACGTGAAACACAGAGTGACATGTAATTGACAAATAAATTTCAATATATTTAACTATTAAAAAAAGTGTGTATAAATTTTAATTTATTTTTTTCTGGGTATCTTATCTCATGCCACTTGTTATTTTTTCCATTATCGTCCATTTGTTTCACCTGTCATGCCATTATTTTGGTCAAGTGATGGCCTCTGTGAAAGCCCTGACAAAGACCTGCAGTGGTCGAAACATGTTGGCTCTTTTAATGATTTAGCCGCTACAATAAAGGCTTTTTAATATTACTTTCGTCTTTTTTCTGTATTTTTTCCAAAGTGCCTGGATTGCCTTCCTGTCGACTTATTTTATTGGTAACTGTCATATATATAAAGCCACATCATTGCCTCATCTAAAAGTAATTCACTAAAAAGTCATTGAAAATGAATAAGGCAGCAACCATGATAGATATGGGGGGAGGGGTGACAACACATCCCTCCAATATATTGATTAAAAACTATAAATAAAAAGAATGCTACGCTCTGACAGGCAACCATGCACCATCATCCAAAAATAATCATTCTCAAATGCAATCATAATCATAAATAGACTTAACAAACTGACATTATCATTACTGCTGGTTCTAGTATTACAGTGTACTGATTCTCTGCGTGTAGTTTGTGTAAAAGCAAAAGCAAAAGCAAAAGCAGTTGTGCAACTGCTGTGGGTTCAAACACTGTACTGTCTCTGTTTCTTTCCTTTCAAATGTAAGGCAGTGTTTAAGAGTTCAGAGAAATATGCTAGAAAATACCTAGATAAAACATTTTCTTAAAAGAAGTTTCACTTTCATGCCAGTATTTGCATGAACAAGTGTCACTTTCATTTTATCTGGGGTATAATCCATTCTGCAAACAACATCAGGATGCATCTGTTAACTTTCTCTAAATATTTTCAACTCCATGAACATGTAGGGGAATAATGCATACATGCTCTGCACAATGAGCAAACATATTTAGAGCGGAAGAGAAACACAAGTAGAAGGGGTACAAGTACCTACTTATTGGAGGGTGTTATACAAAAAGCTTGTTTGGAAAACCCAGGGAAGGAAACAGAACGTCCTACTCCAGGTTGTCATAACTACTTTTGTCTGTGTCCAGGGCGGATCACGTGTTACGGAGGCGATAAAGGTCAGTGAATTATAGGCCCACTTAATTTACAGGACTTCATCTTTCTAAAACCATAAGGTTTTCCTGGCTGCTGGCCCCTGACCAAGAGGAAATACTTAATTGAAGTTCTGCTAATGATAGCATCAGCTAAACGCATGACCAGATTTTGAAATGTGTGTGCGCGTGTGTTTACCTGTCCAGCTGCTGGCATGGACCGGTTCACTCCACTCACTCCATTTTCCATCATATTCTTCTCTCGCTCTGACCTGTATCCTGTACTCCACACCAGCTAGTGCATCTTTGATAGTGTAGGAACGCAGGCGCTTGATCTCACGTGTCTGCAGAGACACATAAAGTTAGACAACCACATAAATAAACTACATAATGTTAAAATGCTGTATCCTTTTTCATTTCCTTAATGTTTCATCTTATATTGTTTTAAACAATATGTGGAATCTAGGATGTCTGACTTGGTTTAAAAAGAAAATACAGTCAGTGGAACATGAATCCAAAAAAGCTTTCTTTCCGCAGTGAGAAATTATCCAGATGATCAACAATGCCTCCTCATCGTTGAGCCCATAGAGCAAGTGCACAAGAGACATTTGATGGCCAGACTTAAGATAAAATGATGTTTTTAGGCAACCAAAGTGTTACAATTAACTTTCATGAACTGAAAACACACAGAAATAGCAACAACTACGACCACGCCTATACTCTGTGAAGCTGGGGTCACAGCATGGTAATATTACCTAATCAATGTTGTTACTTTGGCAGCAACTTGTCAAGTGGTGGCACCCACTCAAAATGTCTACACGCTTAATCATGCATAACTTTAATAGTAGCTTTACATTTTAGTCATAATAAAAATATAAACTGATGAGTCAGATAAAACTTCACTTCCTGTACAGCTCTCATAAGCTGTAGAGAGCAAAACTGTTTTTGTACTAGGCTGTAAACGCGTTCATTTCTGCTGTAAAGTTGGGCATTTTAACATTGTGTCTGTGGGGACTGACTCGCTCTTGGAGCCAGCCTCAAGTGGCCATTTGAAGAACTGCATTTTTTGCCACTTCTATGTTGGCTTCCTTTTTTTGCTGCTTAGTCTCTGCACATATTGCAATGTCACCAGCTGATTGTTTGTTTGTTTTAGGCCAGAAAAGCCAACAATGCATTGATCCACTGAGCTGTGAAAAGTAAACACGCTCCAAAACTCTTTTTGTCTACCGGCACGCACCTGCTCAAGATTAAACATGGAGTGGACAGGTTGGTATTTGATCTCGTAGAGTAGTGTATAATAGTTGTCTTGAGACTTCCAGGAGACTGGCAAACCCCAGGTGGCGGTCATTCTCCTTTCGTGTCCCTCCTCCTGTCGGACTGACAAATGTGCTGGAGGGTTGGGCTTCACTGAGGGGGCAGAAAGGAACATAGAGAGTGCTTTCATGAGCTTTACATCAGACCAAATACCTGCGTGACACTGGCACACCTGCGTTGACACACAAACTTACAAATTGCCAGAGGTGTGAAGCTTTGCGGGGTGCTGGTGGCGTTGCCGGTGACGCTCGTAACACACAGGGAGGCTATGTGAACAATTCTCAGCTCGTCCTCATTGTGATCCAGAGCACACCAACAGCGGGAGAGGCGAGATGAGAATGAGCACGGAATGCTAATAAATTGCTGTTTTGGGCTGAGAGAAGGAATAACGAAGAAGAAGAAAGATAAGTGTCACTCACACAAAGAAGCAGGCACGTGCACAGATAGACCCCTGATGGTGCTCAAGCCTCTGCACTTTTGGTCTCTGACCAGATAAGACAGTGTTTTCTATTTCTTTTTCTAATCTTGTTATTTTAAATTTGGTCCATGGCATCAATTCTAAATTAAAAGTGTGTTTTAATGCCCAGCAACTGCATTTGAGCACTAACTGATGTACTTTGCTGCCCATACTTTTGTGCTTTTATTCTGAGTACTTCTTTTACCACTGGTAGGAGGGATGAACTATGACAAAGAGTTGTACATATTATATATAATTCTTTAATATAGTATTGGGACCTGCTAACACACCTAATGTGATTGACAGGTCAGTTTATACAGAGACTAACAAGAAACAACATCTAAACCATATGTAATGGCTAAGTCCTGTACTGTAGCCACTACTGGCTGCTAATGCTAACTCGGCTACGTTAATTGTTTTGACGTGCACCCAAAGAAAGCGATGCGAGTCCTCCTTTAGAACTGAGAATAATCCGGCAATTTATTTTCCACAAAAGTTTCACCATAGATATATATATGATCATTAGATGACTCATTCCTGTGGCTGCTGTGCATCAACGTCGCCGCCATCTTGGGGAGGTCACGGCCGGCTGGCTAGTACTGTTGTGTATGGAGATAAGTCTGTGCTGTCGGGTTTTTCTGCTTTGCTGTAATTTTTTGGACCGGCACCCAATTACACTTTCAGACTTTTGACTGAGTATGTCGAGTTTGCTGAAGACTTATCTCCATACACAGTACTAGCCAGCCAGCCGTGACCTCCCCAATATGGTGGCAACATTGATGCATTGCTGAAACGGGCCGAAGCCGCCAACGAGGTATCTAATGTATATGATATCTATGGTTTGAACCACTTTAAACGGCCTAAGTTGACCCCAACTCAGCGGCAGCCGCTGCAAAGCCAAATACAGCCCCCAAGTGGTACGGAGGAACCATTTCAATGAGTAAATATTAAATGATAAACACATGGCTCATACACCATAGCTTGTAATGCCGCTAAAGGTTACATCCTCCTGTAGCTTTAAAATATAACATGACATCTTATATGTAATTATTATTATTCACTGTCTTCACTCATGTTTGAGTTCTTCATTGGGGAGTTAGTGTTAGTATATGTCCTTACGTTGTACTGAGTAAGAGGTGACAGTGACTTTGTACAGTGATGGGCTTCTGAGACGTCCACTCACAGCGGATCTTACTGCTGGGTGACCTTTTGTAGCAGGACAGGGTGGGGGTCTCTGGATGATCTAACATGAATAAAAGACATGCAGTGATACTGAACATTCATAATAATAATTCATAATTCAGTCAGTCAGTCATTGTCTCACCTAAATACATAAACAGTGATGTTGATCACACTCGCATTGACTTTTAATTTTAGATTAAACTGTAAATAAGATTTTTAGATTAGTTGTTTAAAAAAAATGACAAATTTTATAATATTTGTTTTGTCTAACCATCAACCCAAAACCAAGAGGTATTTAATCAATAATGTCAAACAGAGAAAAGCAGCAGATCAAACAGGATGACAGTCTCCAGTGGTGAAGTGTTGCTAAGTACATTTACTTATGTACAGTTCTGAGGTGCTTGTACTTTACTTGGGCATCTAAATACCAATTTATGCTGGTTTATACTTTTACTTCACCACATTTTATTTCAGTGAAATAATTGAAGTGCAAATTGTAGTGGCCATAAAATAATGACCGGTTCTCTGTGAGCCTCACTTCCACATCTACACCTTTTCTGTCCCTCGAACTCAGTTCAAACGTTAAAACTAGGAAGTGCTCATGAAAAATAAATTTTAAAGATTCTGTCACTGTGTTGTCTATTTGTCACCTAAAACGTCCTCATAAACATACTGTATGTTAGTACACTGATTGGCTGCAATACGAGAATTTGTGAACAGGAAGTGGGCGCCATACTGTTTCCTGTGTTCTAAAAAATTAAATAATTGAGATCAAGGAGTAAGACTAAGCAGTGTTGATCAAATATGCACTAAGATTCTGTCACTGCGTTACAAGTTAGTTGCCTAAAATGTTTTCAGAAACATATTTTCGCTTACCGTTAACAGTATCCACTGATTTATCTGAACTGTATAACCGTTCAGTGATCAGGAAAGCATCATTCTCACCCACTGTCTATCTATCTATCTATCTATCTATCTATCTATCTATCTATCTATCTATCTATCTATCTATCTATATGAAAGTTGTGCAGTGGAGCCAAAACCATTCTGCACGCTTCTGCATGGGTGGGCCCCTAGAGCAGGTGCACTGGAGACTTCCCCTGGCCGAGCTGGCTACTTCTGGTTTAGCACTCTGCTAACTTGAATGGGTATACAATAATTTATTCTTGTGGCTCTTCTAGACTTTTGTAATGTTATTGGACCGAATGGATCAAATCCTGACAGTGCAACGAGTAATTTCATGGGGGGTTGTGATACTCAAAAAAATGTATCCACTGATTTACAATGTAAGTCTATGGGAGCACTGGGAGCCCAGAGCACTTCCTGGAAGGCAAGAACAGCCTAGCTCACATTACATCACCCATCAGTGAGAGCGTTTATTGGTCTGGTGCGATGCAGTGCATTCTGGTAGTTGTCATTTTTCCACCTCTGGATTAAAAGCAAATGAAACAGCCATTTGCCTCAGATTTCTCTGGTCATGTAGCACCTTTTTTAGAGTGTTTGTGTCTTCCTATTGTATGGACAGCCCAGGGTTTTTTTGGAAAGACCATTTTTCCAGCAGTGAAACACTTTGCAACGTCCTCCTCACTCTGTCTTTTAAATGGAAAACAATTGCTAATGTTAATGACATTGCTAATTGCTAATGCTAATTGCTAATGACATTTATGACTTCAATCATCTGTTGCTACTGCAGCTTACCTGAAACATGTATTTTTAAGGAGAACCTCTCTCTGTCTCTGTGATAACACGTGTACCTCCCGGCGTCTATCATTCTCACTGAGGACAGAGACAGTGACGCCCCTCTCCTCTCTAATGTGACTTCACCCCAGTCTCTGTCTCCTTTTCCCACTGTCATCCTGTTCCACTTCCACTGTAGCCTCGACTTTACACCCCGTGTTACCCTGCTCCCTTCCTCGCCCTCCTCCTCTTCCTCATAATCGTCCTCTCCGGCCACGTCTTCGGATTCACCCATTTGCAGTCTGGTCACACTGGTTGGCCGGACCGTGTGAGTTGTAGGGGGAGCTGTGTATCCTGTACCTGTTTGTCCGAGGCTTCTGTTCTCTCCTGCCTCAGTGGGGTGAGAGTTGTTCCCCTCATTTACAGCATTCCCCCCAGTGTGTTTGTCACTGTTTAATGAAACTCCAGTGCTGCTTCTGATGTTTGCAGTGGTTGTTGGGACTGCATCTGCAGAACTCCCTTGTGTGTTGGTGTTTAAGCCATTTCTGCCCCAGCTGACCTTTACTCCATCCACCTCCACATGACCACTGCAGGTTAAAACCAGCTTACTGCCTGGAGATAGGACCAACACACCAGGGGGAGGGTCTGTCGAAAAAAAAAAACAAGCAACAAAAAAAACAGGATTTAAGGAACTAATATAAACCAATGTGTGTGTTGTCTGTCTTATTGATGACGTGCGTTAATTCAAGATGTGTTTATAGCACAATAATACAGTATTTTACACAAACGAAAGCTTCTTTTTGAGTATTGGTTGCGATCGACTTGGCACAGCACAGATAGGATGCAACGTTGCATAACCGAAATGACCAACTCCTTTTGAACTTCCTCTTTTAATAGGTTCTCTTCTTTCTGGTTTCTTTTTCTGTCCTTAATAATGCCCTCTCTGTCATCTCACACTCATTTACATTTCTGACATCCCCTAATCATGCAGATTTTGTGATTGCACTCAAAAACCACACAATGCACAATGATTTGGGTAATGCCTTCGCTGTATTTGTTTTCAGGCTCTTGTTTGGACACAGCTTGATGTCAAAGGTCCAGTGCCCTTGTGTAAACACACTTTACTCTCCTGCTCTTCAACTTTCCCAGTTCCCTGTCTTTTATCTGCCCTTACATGGAAGATAAAGGCTCTGCAATGGAGACAGAGCACAAATGCACATATAGTGTGTGTGACTTAGTTTTATTTCATTAGTCTACTAAATTTAGATCTGAATCGAACAGTACTCCTAGATTTCTGGCAGTGGGCTTCATGTAGGTGGATAGGGGACCAAGACTGATGGGGTATTTAGGTTCTGGGAACTGAA
Source organism: Epinephelus awoara (assembly GCA_035609425.1). Classification (NCBI taxonomy): domain Eukaryota; kingdom Metazoa; phylum Chordata; class Actinopteri; order Perciformes; family Serranidae; genus Epinephelus; species Epinephelus awoara. The sequence continues at coordinate 10,878,124 of CM069300.1, forward strand.
CAGTATGATTTATGTTTCTGAATTGAAATTGAGTTGAAGGAAATTGTGTGCCATCCAACAGTTAACATCACTGAGGCAATCTACAGCAGCAGCTAGGCTTCTTGTGTCACCGGGTCTAAGGGGAAGGTATATCTGTGTGTCGTCTGCATAGCAGTGAAAAGAAACGTTGTGTTGTTGAATAATTTGACCAAGTGGAAGCATATAGATGGATAATAAAATTGGACCTAAAATCTAACCTTGATGGGACCGTACAGCCAGTGTAATGCCATTTTACCAACAGAGTAATAACAGATACAATTTACATTAATTTCTGTCCTGTCTTGTATTTAAACCATGGAAAAATATCTAACTCTCTCTTCCCAGATTAGCTCCGGGGAAGGTGTTAATTATTTTCAAGTTGAAACCCTCAAGTTCAAGTAAGGTCACAAGTCACTGGTGTTTAAGTCCAAGTGGAGCTGCAAGGCTTTTTTGATTTCATTACCTCAAGTCTATTTTAAAATTTAACAATGTGCTTGAATAATTTGGATGACTAAAGAGCACAATCTGTGGCATCAAAGTCAAAAGAGTTGTCTCAAAGATAAATATGTCCCTCCAGCAGTTTGTGTCCAGTACAACAAACACAACCAAGGTTAAGAACACATTTATGGAAGACGCTGATTGGTGGGTGAAGGTTGGCACTGTGTACAAATAGAGTATTTATTTGTACATTCTGCTGATAAAATAATAAAATAAAAAAGTAATGATAAAAATAAAGGCTAAATGCCAGGAAAGAAGCAGGAGACCTCGTTTTGAATTTATATGGTTAGAGATTATTATTGTATAACGATTATAGTTTTTTGGGTGACAATATGAAAAACATTTTTCTGAGCTTCAACAAAGCTTTACAAAACAACCGTTTCGATAAGACAAAAAGAGGAGCATGCAGAACATTTAAAGCAAGTTTCTGCGTGTTTTAAAGTAAAAAAAACAAAAAAAAAAACATACTCCAGATATGAAATGTGATCCGTGAGACGCACAGAAATATAACACCTTCAGACAAGCTTTGATTTGCATCGTGCTCAAACTGCAATCAGAGCAGATGCTTTTTTTTTTATACTTGCTTTGATTTATCTCAGAATCATGTGGTCAGCGCCTCAAAGCGGCCAACACACTTTAAAATTAAAATCTGAGCTGCCAGCATTTACTTTTCACAACATTATCTACAGTGCGTTCTGACATGCTGTCGGCTTGTCCTGGTATTTTCAGAAACAGATAAAGCAGGCTTACATGGCAGGATAAATGATAATACTTCAGGTACCTTTTCTGGGACAGGTTCCGTCGAAAACGCCGCGGACCGGCGCTGCGCACAGAACCCACAGCAAAGGGAGAAAGATCCGCATTTTTGCGCATGAGTCCCCCCTCACCGAGTCCTCACACCATCACTTGCGTCCTGACTGATCTCCAGCTGGAGATTGTTGTGGCTCCCATCAAACTTCTCACACGAACAGCAAACGTCAGTCCTCCTGTCAGAAGCTGAGCTTGGCTTCCTCTGAAAGGAGCAGTCTCTCTGCGTATAGACCCGTTATTGCGAAATCCCAGCTCTCTTCCCCTTGTTCAGCCCGTTACACAGAGGAAATCCTCCTCAGCGTCACATTAAAACCCCAATGAAAGCTGAAAATAGGCCTGCTATTATAATAATTATTTTTGAATACTGAGGAAGTGTTGTCACGGCCTGCTGATGTTACTGTCTCTATCTGCATTCTTCTGATTCTTCTTCTTCTTCTTTTTAAATCATACACGGTGCACTTTATTTTAATTATGCAGCCTATTTTAACTGTGGGTGTGCAGCTTGTTAATGTGAGCTGTATTTTTATTTTGTTCCAAAGTAAAAAAAAAATAATAATAAAAATAAAAATCATATAGCTCTTTCACTTTCTGTTCATATTTTCACCTTGGCCAATAGAAAGTATGGAGCACCATGATAAACTGAAGGACTAAAGGGTATTTATGCAATGATGGATGGATGGCTAAATAGGTCTACCAGACCCTTTGGCCCTGGGGTCCAAAGTGTCAAGGGCACACCTCACTTTCACCTGCAAAATGTGACTCAAATTAACAAGTGTCGACATGGAGGAGACTCAAAAGGACCACAAAGAGATGCATGGAACCACATGGACACAAAATGACCAAAAAGGCATAAAATTATCTAAAAAACCCCACAAAATTACTTCAGTGAGACACAAACTGACTTAAGACGACACAAGACGACCTTCAAGAGACACAAAATGACCTCAAAGAGACATAATTACCTAAAAAACAACACAAAACTATACCACAAGAGACACAACATGACCAAATAAGGCACAAAACTACCTAAAATACAAATACAAAAGGACTTAAAAGAGATGTAAACTGACTTAGAATGACACATAACTAGCTTTAAGAAACACAAAATGACCAAAAAAAACACAAAATTACATAAACTATTGGGTTGTATATACGTTGGGACAGTCATTATTTTTGTATTGTTCTGGGTTATACATAAATACGGATAGCATTATATTTGGATTGTTGTAAATATTGATTGTAAATAGGGATATTTGTTTATACTTATATGACATTGGGGTGTATATAAATTAGGGACAGTGTTTATATTGTTTATATTGGTGTTGCATTGAATAGCACATGTGAATTATGATTATGTATTAAAGGGGTAGGAGTTAATAAGTGTTAACTTCTTCCTACTCCTTTTCGGACATTGTTTAGGTTTATTGCTTATGGTGCTTTAAGGTCATTCTTGCATGTTTTTAAGTAAATTTAGTTTGTTTGTTTTGTTTTTTGCACATCTTCAAAATAAAAAGAAATTCATTTATTCATTCATTCAAAGAAGGCACAAAATTACCTAAAGAAAAAACCCACAAAATGACTTTAGAGAGATGCCAATTGAATTAGGACGACACAAAACGGCTTTTAAGAAACACAAAATGTCCTTGACATAACACAAAATGACCACAAAAAGGCACATACTTACCTAAAAAACAAAAAAATAACCTCAAACAGAAACAAAATAACAAAAGATAACTTAAATCTACCTCTTGAGACACACAAAGACCTCAAAAGTGACATCAAAGTACCTAAAAAACACACAAAATGACCTCAAAGAAACACAAAATTACTACAAAGACATAATATGACCAAATAAAGACACAAAATTACCAAAGAAAAGGAAGGTAGGAAGAGGCAAACCCACCATAAAATCATGTGTGTCTTGCTCGTGTGCAGGAGAGGTGGTGGGTGGTTTTGCATGTCTGTGCCCAGGGACCCACTGTCTCATATCTGCTCACGTGTTTATGCCACATAAACTGCTTTTTGTGGTTAAACTCAAAATGTAAATGAATACAATAAAAAAGAAAAAACCCTCAAATGACCACATCTTCGTCATCTCTACCTTAGTCACTGGTTGCTAGGCGAAGTCACATTTGCATGGACACAGTTCGTTTGTCTCATTTGAAAGAGAATTGACATGTTTATCGACCGTCGTTCAACAGCGCCATATTACCAAAGAGCTGACCCATGCTTCATCAATTCATGGTGCCAAATGCTGTGCAGTACATTCATTTCCGGCCTTGTTTTTGCAAATCATGGTGGCATCCTGCTGTGTTTTCAATCTAAGCGCTGCTGTGCTGAAGACTGCAGTAGAGCTAAACAGGTTTATATTGTTCTTCTGGTGATCCAACTCATTATCTCACCCCAGTCCGGGTCAGGGGTCACTCATTGACAGGAGATTTTGCAACACTGATGGGATGTTGTACTTGATGGAAAGACCAGAAAGAGCCCAGACGACCAAAATATTGGCATTTTTAAGGCATGATTATCTCCACACACCTTCCCTTTATTCATGGACAAATAAAAATTCAAAACAGTGTACAGACTTCTTTGACAAATCACCTTTAAATGCCCAGTACTGCCTGTTTCTTTGCACTTTGCCCATGTCCAACCTAAAGTAAGCCAGTGGCACTGTTTTTCAGACTGCGGTGGTACGAGACATTACATCAGAGGTACATAAACATGATCTGGCCCTTTGTCAGACAAAAAGAAGAGGATAAAAAGCACTGAGAGCTCGCTTTAAGGTGCAAATGAACTAGGCCATTATAAAACACATCAATATGATGCAAAAAAGGAAGAGGAAAACATGAAGTTGAGGTTTAACAAGTAATAAAAGAGATCAATGGGAGATAAGGGACACAAGTCTTGCAACAGTCTTGCCGTGTCCTGTAACATAAAGCACCGTTCTCACTGAGAACTATAGTGAACACAAAAACACCTTTACAGATAATAATGCCTGCGCATCACTGTCTGAATGTTGTCAATTGTCTTCTGCTCATTCATTCAACCCGATGTTGATTGTGAGAGATGCTGCGTGACTTGTCAGTGAGGCTAAACTTGAAATAACAAGTGGAAACAATCTTTTAGATCATTGAAGTTAAGCAATGTTTCCGTCCCTGCTGCTTTCCTTCAGATAAATACTGTAAATTTCATGATGTCATTCATGAACACAGTCATCATACGCCATGAGAACATGTATATCACCATTAAATTCCAATTCATAGCTGGCAAGGTCCATGTCGTTAGGATGTGCCCTCCTTCTTTTGATTTGGATTGATTTGATGTATAATAAAAGTTTGAGCTGGGAAACAGAGAGAAGAGCACGATAACAGTCTGTGTGTGCCCAGCGTCTCTGAGTTTCTCCAGGAAACCACAGGAAAACACATCCTGTGTGCAAACATGATGAACAGGAGTTATTTCTGCGTTAATTCTTAATGCTTCACTCAATCTGGCTGGTTTCCTTGGCGACAGAGGGCAGGCCTGGGCTGCTGGATGAGGAGGCACGAGCCCTCCAACCAAACAGAGCTTCCTGTTGGAGAGAGGACGAGCTGTGTCAGTATGTGTGACGTCTATGTGTTGTGACAGTTTCATTTCTGTTATTGATACAGGAATAGAAAAGAAGCAGCTCACCTGCACGGTGCCCAGAGTGATCGTCCAGCCTCCAGGTGAGTCTCCCCCGTAGGACCTCACTGCCGCAGGGGTGAGGACGCCGGCATTGAGGGCCGCAGCAGCTGCCTCTGAGGATGGCGCTAAAGCTGGTGGGGTTTGTGTGGATGATGTGGGTACAGTCTGTGTGTTTTGGGCTGGTGCTGCGTCTGTCTCCTCCTCGATGGGTGTATCCTGCGAGCCGCCCAGAAGAGAGGAGGAGTTTGAGAGCGGCGGAACTGACCCAGAGACACAACTGGGCGCCGGGCTGCACTCCCCAGAGGCGCTGGGGGGAGTGTGAGTGTGAGTGTGTTTCTTCCTGCGGAGCGTGTCGATCCAGCTGGAGCTGTGTCTGGAAGCGAAGGTGGCCAGGGCCAAAGACGAGAGCCTCATGTTCTTCCCTGAGGTGATCAGCTCTCCAAATCCTTCCTGGTGGGCGAAGGCGTAGCCTGACCTCCTAGAGCCGCCCCGAGCGCCCAGACGGCCCTCGGACACGCTGCCTGTCCCACGCCAGGCACCTCCTGTGCTACGACCAACTGGCTTTCGCTTCTTCTGCCGCACCAGCTGAGTGTAGCGCACCTGGAGAAGGAACAGAGGAGAAGACGTTTTAGCGGTTTGGTGTCTTTGTGCTAATTTATAAGGTATACAGCATATAACACTTCAGTTGTTGGTAAACTTTGCCACTTTTCTATGTGATCCCCAACTCAAAACTCTCTGTACTACTACTTAAAATTATAGCCAATAGTGTTGGGTGAAAGTCGATGCATTACAGTAATAACATTACTTTTCCAAGTAACAAATTACTGATAAAATATTAAAGTAAAGTTAAAGTTAAACCCCTAAAAATAACTTGTTATACTGTACCTAACTTAAGTACCTAAGCCAGCGTGGACGATGGAAATGCTCGCATTCAACGAGTGCAAATATTCCCATTACTTAGATTTTACCTGGATTTTGTTCCAGGTAGCAGCACTAAGACAACACTGCGAAAAACACAAGTTCAAACCTCCTACGAACGAACGGCACAACAATGTGAAGCTTCTGGAAATACACCCCATCAAAGGCAAGCCTTGCTTAAGATGGCTTGGATAGCTGTAGCACTACACTGGCTAAACAACCGATCCTGGATTATAATCGTGGACAGCAGCAGGCTACAAGAGACAAAGAACTAAAGATGCATGTGGCTGGATACGTGGATGAAATCTCTACTGTTAAAAAGTCAGTCACAGGCAGCAGAAGACCCCAAGGTAAAAAATTATTTGCAAGCTATCTAGCTTTAGCTGCACTTCCCAGAGATATTCACAAAAAGAGATGCATGTGGAAATTCTTAATTTTGAGGAGAAAGTACGTAACGATCAGTCGTGTGGGGTGTTATGGGAAAGTCATATAATGAGAAGTGTGACATTGCTGTTGGCAGGGAGTCATAAGGAAAGTAATAAATTACATTTTTTGAGTGATGAGCCTGACACTGATCACCAGCACCAGTAAATGTGACTGTAGAGAAAACTAATCAAAAAAGGAACTCCTTCACACCAACCGAACATCCGCTTCAGTTGGACGCCCAGCTGGTGTACATTGAGCCTCAGCTCTTACACGAAAGTAACTCGTGCTGATAGAGTACACTGATTCAGTCAATATTTGAGTATGTACGCTGCATTGGCTCAGTGACGGTAAGCATGAGCTCATCCTCACACATGCACTAAGATGAACTGAACGCTCGCGGTTAATCATTGGCTGAGACCTGTTTCAAACTGAGCTGTTGGGAAGAACACTGACACATGTTGCAATGGAGAAGATGGACAAATCAGAGTAAGAAACTTCTTGTGTGTGTTTTCTCACCGTGTCTGAGAGCTGAGGTTTGAGGTCCACCTTGAGGAAGCGGAATGCCAAAACTGGAACTATGCATATTGCTGTTGCCAGTGCAATAGTTAACCACACCACTGGTTGCAACAACGTGCTCTGGGCACTACCTGCGCTCACAAACACACACATACAACCACAAACATGAGCAAATATGTCTCAGGAATTTACAGTTTTTCACCAACACTGTATACACACAGATATTAGACACCTGGACGTGATGATCCCACAGGTGGTGTGAACACAGGTGACTACAGGAAAGATTATATTTGGGTCAACGAACATTCTGTTTTGTTCCGGACCTAGTGTTTTTGTACTTGCGTGTGTAAAAGACAAATAAGGGAAGAGGGGACTGACCTACAAAGTGGAACTGATTGGGAAAGATCCTGAAGAGGGTCTGACTGTGCAGAGCAAACATGATGGTGAAGTAGGAGCCCAGAGAGCCCCACACAAACACATGGTTTATAACAGTCCAGAAGCCTGTGTCCAGAGCGATCTACGTAACCATACAGACACACACACATGCAAAATCAGCACAGTTAATGCACCATGATGGAGCAGACGGTACGTAAATATAGCTGTGAGGAAAGCTAACACCATTACAGCTTCTCTCACCTGTACGCTAACCACAATGACCAAGGCTGTTGCTGTGGTGACCGCGAAGGTCTGGTAGTCAGCGAGGGGCACTCCGTTGCTCTGAGTAGCATCGGAGAGGACGGCACAGGGGACAAAAAACAGCACCACTGATGTGTAGATGCCCTGGGCGATGCAGATGAAGAACTCTCTCTTGTTGAAGAGAAGGTTGAGCTGCCCGGGCTCGTACAGCTTCGGATACTCCAGACTCCTCTGGTCAGGAACATCCTTCAATAACAGACAGGAAGTGAGCGGCTGCATTTTGCTACGTTGAGGCTGTAGCTACAGAAACTACCTGGACTTGTTATGTTTCATAAATTGAGTATCTATTTCCAGAGTCTACAACAGTAACCCTTCATTTACAGCCCATGATTGGGTGCTGGGTTGCCCTCCAAATGTTTTCTAATTCATAATGAAAATAAATTGACTCACACTGGGATTTTTTTTGGTACGTAATGCAAACAAGGTGCCATGGCGCATAAAAAACAGCAAAATAGAGCTTGATTGTCAAAAAAGGTACCGGGGAGGATCCCTCTGACCCCCTGACAGAAACATGCATTAATTATTGTATATTAATTACTATTTTTTGTTTGCTGACTAACTCCTGCCCTTGTGTCATTTTGCAAAAGCGGCCCCCGTGCAAAGCAAGTTTAGTATCCCTGGTCTATAACCATGCTGACAGTGAGAAGCTGCACTTAGCTAAATGCTAAATTTAGCAAGCTAACATACTCCCAATGACAATGCTAACATGCTGATTGGAACAACGAGAAAGCAAGGTGTGTATATCTTGTAAACATGCATATACCCTCCACTACACCACTGTGCAATATCACAAAGGTATGAAAAAACAGATACTGCCCGAGCCTAGTTAACTGAATTATATTTACGAAATATTTTGCGTTGAAACAAGTCAAATTTCACCAAAGCACATTAAGGTTACTATGTGTTAACAGAATACTTAACTGGGGAACTTAGGACCCCGGGAAGATAAGGCCCATTTCCACTGAAGAAGTTCCTGGTACTATTTGGGGGGCAGGAACTTTACAGGAACATCCTCTCGCTCGGCCCTCTCAATCGCCGTGTCTCCACTGAGAGGGCGGAGTACGAGGAAGATTCCTGTAAAGTTACTGGCTCTGGATGTGATGTAATCGTTGCAGGACCATTTTGACCGGGCGAGTTTTAAAAATGCCGTCTATTTTGTCGCTTTCTGTTGATGTCACATCCCACCTTGAGTATATCCAATCAGCACCAAGTAAACCTCAAGCCCCACCCAGGAGTTTTTTGGGGCCTGAGTACTGAGTTCTGAGTACCTACTCCGAGGCAGGGACTTGTTTTGCTCCTGTAAAAGTTCCAGTAACGAAGGGCTAACCAACGGCCCCGTAAAATTACCCTGAAGTTCCTGCGGTGGAAACGGGCCTATAGACACACTCCTGATAAAAAGGTAAGGAATTGTACAATCTACCATGAATGTCAGAGGATCAGAGTCAGTATGCTTCATCCTCTGGGGACCATGAACATATATACCAAATTTCATTGCGATTCCTTCCATAGTTATATCAGTCTGGTCCAAAGTGGTCGTCTGACCTACAGACCAACTCATCTGCAATCTCACTCCTAGTGTAGCAAAAATATGGCTTTCTCTTTATTTATTGTAATGTTGCCATGTCTTATGGAGACAATAACAGAGATTTCACAAACATGTATGTGGTTCTTCAGTTTAATGAAAGGACTGCAGCATGCACAGTATGCTGCAACACACCTGATCAAATATCCCCATGGCCAGCACAGGGAGGGAGGTGTAGACAATGTTGTAGAGAGTGATGAAGTACTGATCATACACCGTCTGCAAGAGAGAGAAGATGGACATGACAACACAGACACCGTGAAAATCACGATTACAGTTTCCTAACCCCTGATCGTTGACGTAAAGATGTCCTCGTGAGCGCTACTCTCTGACCTGTGCCGAGAAGCCACAGAAGAAGCCGAACCAGAAGTGCACCATGGTGAAGGCAAAGTTCTTGTAGAAGAAGTAGCAGAGGAAGCGGCACATGCGCAGGTAGGACCAGCGGCCGTGCACCAGTAGAAGGCGCTGTAGGAAGCGGAACTGGGAGAAGGAGTAGTCACTGGCCAGCACGGCCTGGATCCCCTCCTGACCTGAGATACCAACGCCGATATGAGCACCTGGAGGATTGGAGAGAGACGGACACAGAGGGAAAGAGAGAGGAAAGTAAGCAACATAAACCTGGCTATGGTTTGAAAAACGGGACTTCTATTTCTGACTTTCTTTGAGGGTTTTTGATAACGAGTCATAAAACACTGAGTCCAAGCTGTCAGGTTTTGTTTTTCTTTTGGTATCTTGCCAATCTGATATAATCAAACATGTTTTATGTTCTCATAAATTATTAGTCTTTGCTCATGCAAACAGTGAAGTTCAACGATGTGTCAACAACTAAAAGCTGCACTCTTTCCAGCACAAAACAGCAGCACACTGGTAAAAACGGAGGGGACTAAGGGTGCAACAGTGCGAAGGAAATACTAGTGGAGCTGTGGAATGAAGAAAAGTTTGTGATTAAAGCAGCGTGACAACAACCTGCAGTTATTTCAGTGAGAAATCTTAATTTTTGAAACGGTTCGCCTCTCATTCCCACACTCTCCTTCCACTAAAATACTGCAGCTAACCAACAGAGGCTGGCTATAGTTCAGTATTTTTGCTGACATGTAAGGAATTGTTAATATGTCATATTTCTTAAAGGAAGTCTGGCGTAATATCATCCACCAGGATCATGATGGGAAATAATCTCAAAAGGAATCTAGCAGTCTTGCAAGAGCTGACCCTGCAAGATCCCCAGTCTTTGTGAAATCTTACAGTGTGAGACTAAAAACTCACATTGTCTTTAAATATGAGAGGGCGTCAGATTTAAGTCCTTTAAAAGTATTTTCAAAGTCTACTAGTGCTTTGGGGTTGCATTTTTGATGTATGAAAGGCGCTATATAAATAAAGTTTGATTGATTGATGGTCAGCTTTAACTGGCTGGTAGCTCCATATTTACTGAACAAAAATGAGAATGGTATCAGTCTTCTCTTATCTATCTGGAAAACAAAATGTTTAAACTATTCCTTTGATAAACTACATAGCTCGGCAATGAGCCCTCAAATGTTAGTAAGTTATTTATAAAGAGCGATGGATGGCCCTCTCCAATGAGCAGTCAATGCTGCAGTTACACATATTATAAAGTGATTAAACAAAGGGTCACAGGTTTCTCAGTGAGCTATCAATAAAAGTATACCTGTTATTCGACTGCAATTATCAATGTTTAGTCACTGATAAAGGTGTTTTGACAACTTTCAATCGTCTCTAGAGCTGTTAATACTTGGAATTCGGACTAAATGCGCTGCAACCCATTGTCAGAAAATAAGAGATAAAAATAGTGGAGGTTCCTGATGTCTTGTTAAAAAGAGGTGCAGGTAAAACAAATGCTACTTTTGAGATTGGAGGAATATAAATCACAGCCCACCCATCACTGCTGCACTGGCTGCATTTCTGTTTTGTACTTGCATTATTTCGTTTGACCACACATGCCTGTATTCATGTTCATATGACGCACATCCACAGACAAATACACAAAGTGATGCAACACTTACAAAACACACAATATTACAAACACAGAGTAACACAACATTGGGTTAACCAAACCTCTCTGTCTGTTTCCCCTAAAGATGTTTCAAGGTTACAAAAACATCTTCTGTACTCCTTGGTACAACTCGCAATGAAGCTAAATGCTTTATGTTTTCATGGCTGCACCATTTCATCGAAGAGAAATATTCACAGTGTCTTGTTAACTGTTTAATTCAGTGGTTCCCAACTGGTGGGTCGCGGTCCAGATGTGGGTTGCGGGCCCATTCTGAATGGACCACAAGTGACTGGTGAACATGTCAAGTTTGTAAGAAACTAGCTCGACGACATGGCCAAATGTAAAGTATGATGGTGAAAATATTAAATTGTGGGACCTTGATTTAATGACTAAGGAGGAGTCTGGACCCAGTGGCTGCACCAGCTGGGAACCACTGCTTTAATACACATGTCAGCAACTGTCAGCCAGACATATTTCATCTGCTGGGGATTTCCATGGGAATTAAAAATAACTTTCTGTGGGTTTGAATGATGTTTGCCTGCGCAACATAATAAATGGCTAACCTGTGGGAAAGTAGAGTTTCAGAGGACACTCAGAAATCCGTTCCTAACTTGATGAGGACATCATACCGCCCGCAACACACATTTCCTCACAACCTTTGTCACTACTAGTCACACCATGTCAGATACACAACTTCTACTACACTTCTGCTGAGAATTTCCATTGCCTAAAGGTAGACACTGACACCCACATGGCCAAAACCTACTTCTCTCTTTCCTCTCCATCTAAAAAAATAATCTAGTTACACTTCCTCCTCTCCTCCACGCCTGCACAACTCACTTTTGATCATGCTAACATCGTTAGCTCCGTCTCCTATGGCCAGAGTGACGGCCTTCTTGTGTTTCTTGATGAGCTCCACCACCTGAGCCTTTTGCAGCGGGGTGACTCGGCAGCAAATCACCGCTTTGCACGCGCACGCTGTCGAGACAAACTCCATCTCCATGTCTGCTTCTAGTGCATGAGCCTGTCATAGAACAGCAGAGAGTGGAGAAGTTTAATGGTACGGGGGTCAGAGTTGGAACTGTGGAGGAAAAGAAAATCTTTTGTTGATGCAAGCCACACAATTTCAGGCACCTCACTATTTCCTGACAGTTGACAGTTTATTTTTTCCTGCTAATTTGGTGCACTGTATGTGAGAGTGAGGGGAGTGTTATTCATACCAGACTGTGACCGTTGATTATGAGGGCAAACTCTCCAGAGATATTGTCCATGAGGTTGGAGGGAGGTGGAGGTGGAGGAGGAGGAGGAGGAGGAGGAGGGCACTGCAGCTGTTTCCCTCCTCCAGCACCATCTCCATCTTGTCCTTCTCTGAACCCATTACCCATGAAACATCCCTCCATCCCCTCCTCCTTGCCTCCGTCTCTGGCTCGTGACAGCTCGATCATCCTTTCCCTCGCCCTCCTGTGGGGGAAGACAAACAAGCTAAACATCAACAGCGACACAAAAACAGAAGCAAAACACAACATGAGTTTGTACAGTAGGAAATAGGGGAGATGAAAGAGGAATGGCAGAGGAGGAAAACAGACACAGCTGAAAAAACAGACCAGGGATGAGATAAAAAGAGGGAGGTGGGAAACTGGAAAAAGAGCAGGTAGATATCAGGGCTATCACAGAGGAAAGGTGTGACCTTTGGCATGTTAAGGTAAATTTTAGATTTAGGTTAGAGTCCATTTGCGGTACTGTAGAATATTTTAATCATATTAAAGGGGACCTGTATGCTCACGTACAGGTACATACTTGTATTTTGGGTCTCTGTTTACATGCTTAAATGTTAAAAAAAACTTAATTTATCTAATACTGTCTGCCCAAATATGCCTGTATTCACCTTCTGTCTGAAACACTCCATTTTAGTGCCTGTGTCTTTAAGCTCCCCTCCTAAAAAAAACACAGTCTTGATTATCTCGGCATCTCTATACTGACTGTAATAGAGAAAAGAGGGACTTCCCTCTGTGAAAATTCACCAATAAAAGCTTTTAAACTGTAATCTATCCCACTCGACCTGTTTTAGCAGGAATATGATCCGAAATGGAGGGAAAAATGAACAACATCAGCAACCAAGATTCCATGTTTCCCTGATGTTAGCATGTAGCTACATGTAGCAGTGTATTTGCAACCAAAGAATGACTGTAACGGAGTTTAGCTGCACTTTCTACCATGAAAAATCAGCAATAAAAGCTTCTAAACCAAAATATCATGATCGCACATTTTCAATTATGAATATGATCAGATATCTGAGAGAAATTCGCAAAGTTGGCAACTAAGATTACTGGTTTCCCTGATGTTAGCATGTAGCTACATGTAGCAGTGTACTTGCAACTAAAGACTGAATGTGATGGAGTTCAGTGGCACTTTCTTTCTTGAAAAATCAACAATAAAAGCTTCTGAAAGAAAATATCACAACCGGACATGTTCCAGTAAGAATACGATCAGAAATGTGAAATGTGCCAAAAACATCGGCAACCAAGATTACTGGTTTCCCTAATGTTAGCATGTAGCTTCATGTAGCAGTGTAGGCTAATGTAAACACTTGCAGTGGCGTGCCTGGGGCAGATGACCATATAAAGAAAGAAAAAAACCTTTGGAAACAGAGTGTTCGAAACAGTCTGAAGCCTGAGGTTATTTCGCTAACAGGGATTATGTTTACATCATTGTGTAAAACTTTTAAACGTCCATACATCCATTTTCATCTGCTCATACAGGCAGGCCAAGCAAAGCACCCCAGATGTCCCTCTCCTCAGCAGCACTTTCAAGCTCCTCCTGGGCGACCCCAAGGCATTTTAAACAAACCACTAAAATGAACATCCTATATCCTATTTTTTTCTGTTAATATGACAAAATAAAGGAAAGCACAAAAAGTCCGCCTTAAGGTCATCAATGTGCTTTGTTGTGTGTTATCCTGTATTTCCCGTAGCACTATGAGCTCACCACAATAATTTCCTGACAACTTTTGTTGGTAATGGCAATACAGTAAACACAACTAATCTCAACACTTTTTTTGCAACTCACACTCGCTACGGGAACAGTAGTATGCAATCTTTGAAGCCATGATTAAGGGAAATACAGTGTGTGCTCATATGCAGGACAGAAGAGGTCATACAAGCATTTGTTTGGATTTTGCAGATTGTTACAGCAGCATCAATAATGACATCATCACTGGCTACGTGTACGTGCACAAAATAGTCCAGTTTTTGCCCTTATTCCAAAAAAGACATTTTCACACTGAGCTGTTTACACATCAAATTAAAATTAATATTCCACTAACATTTGTGTGCAGCCGTGTATACTCCATGTGCTCTGATATGTTCTTCATCATGTCAAAATATAAAAAAGAGGAACTGCTTCTCATTCTGCTTCTTTGCATTAAAAAGAGGATTTTTTTGTTGAACTATGTGAGCACAGCCTCCCTCTTGTAAGCCTTCTTAAAAAGGTCAGTTTTGCAGTATTTGCACATATCCTAAAACCTGCTGATATCTGAGTCTTTCATAATGTTTAAGAGTAGGTGTGTTTCTTCTTCCAACTAGAAATGTGGGATTTTCTTTTGGGCATGCATGTCAACCACAGCCTTACAAACCCTTGGTGTGTTGATTTGTGTACAACGTATCCATGACAACGCACAGAGGCGACTGTTAACAGACAGGAGGCCATGCGTCACAAACTGCAGTAAAAACCCCAGCTGAGATGCATATTCAGAATGCATTCACTTCTTAGTTATCTACAGTGTAGAGAAACAGAGACATCAGACTGACCCGAGCTCCTGCCGTACGCTCTGCACCGTGTGTCCACTGATGATGAACACCTCAGTCATGTCATCTGTCAGCATCTTGCAGGAGTAACCAATATTGACAGCCGTCTCTGTGTGAGAGAAATGGACAGGGTTACTGAAGCTGAACATGTTGGAGATTCATAATAATGAGAAAAGGTGCCAGACTGACCACTCAGATGGATCAAAAGCTGAGCTAAACATATTTATATCTTTGTTCATGTGTAAGAAAGCTGGCTGTTGCATGTGCCACCACAGATCAAACACTGTGACTTGCACATCGACCTGAGCTTGTTGATGATTGGCTCCTGGTCAGCGTGACCAATAGTTGTAATGACCTGGAGGTCACAGATATCCCTTCTCCACGAAAATGTAAAGGTTATGTTCCGGTTTGTGCACCTAATTTTAAACTGTTAGAAACATTTTCACCAAAAATAAATTGGTTGGGGATGTGAGTAGTTGGTTCACAGCTGGAACCAAAAAATAGCAGGTTTTCCTTGACCTGAGAAAACCCTCCAGGCATCAGTGTCATATTCTACAAGTTGAAAAGAGAGGATGGAGTCTTGCACGTAATTGTCTTCTACATCTTTTTATCAGTAATTGTTGCAAGTAAGCATTGTCCATGCTGCAGATGTTACGCACATGGCCGCAGAATAGACAGACTGCCGATGGTGCTTTTTAAGCAACTGCCTACAAGCTGAGGTGTGTGTAAAGTGTGTGTAAAAGTGTGTGCGTCTCACCCTGCTTGTCTCCAGTGAGAACCCAGATCTTAATGTTAGCCAGAGAGAGGACAGCGATGGTCTCTGGGACGCCTTCCTGCAGCTTGTCCTCTATAGCCGTGGCACCCAGGAGCTAGACACACAGGCGCATATATAAAGTCCAGTTATCAAACCAGCAGGAAATTTAAGAGGGGCATAAAAGCAATTTCTATCCTGTGACTTGAAATAGCATACCATCAATTCAACTCATTAAAGCAACCATCAGTAAAACAACATCCTGCACTAAGAAGCTCTGATGGTGTTGTTTAGCTGCAGTGGGAAAAAAAGGAATTTCCCCTCAGCAATTAGAATCTGGACAACTTCACCTAAAGTTCCCTTTTTTATAGTGTCATTTTTATTCTGTTTGCAGAAGGAACTCTGCAGAAAGTGCGTGTGAAACAAATGGCTTAATGTTTCATGTTAAGAAAATGAAAGTGAGACACGCACAAACAAAACCAGCACACACGTGGATGCACACTCTCAGAACAAGTCACTGACCATCATGTCTTGTTCTATCTGCTCATACGCGGCTGCCAGTCGGTCCTCTCTGCAGCTGGCAGCCTTGTCAGCACAGCGGTGGCTCTCGGACCACGCCTCCCACTCGTCCTCTGACAGGTCCCTGTAGGCCAGGGCCAGCGTCCGCAAACCATCTGCTGCATACTCCTAAAGCAAAATATATGTATGGACATGTACAAACAACATTCTGGCATGAGGATACACATTCAGAGAGATAAAGAAGTGGTAGAGTTGAGAATTTATGCCAAAAAAATCTCAACATGTCAATGTGAGACATATTAACTAATCAGGAAAGATCTTGCAGCTGTCAACAAGTTTGAGGACACTAGATGGCAGCACAGCTCCATCCAGCCATCCATCCATCCATCCATCCATCCATCCATCCATCCAGGAGTTAATATGTGTGTCTCCTCACATTGAGGTGGTCCGAGGTGATGTTCATCAGTTCCTGGTTACAGGGGTGGAGTCTCTCCAGCAGCACAGTGTCAGCCCCTTTACAGTACAGACGGATCCTGCCCTCTGGGTTACGCACTGAAAATAAACGACAGAGCTTAATGACGACAGAATGCAAAAGAAATCATACATCTATCATACATAACAGAACTCAGGCGTCGATGGACGAGCTGAATGTAGAATTAAAAGATGAGGTCTGAGCTGAATGTCTAAAGAGTATATGTTAATTGTTTGGTCATTAATCAGACATGATCTTATACATTTTAAGATGTTACACAGACTCTACTATTCCAGTGAAAGTTACATGTTTCATGCTTGTAATCGATCAGTAACATTACACATTCTTTCTCCTCATGCAGTAAACTTTACACATACTGGAAAAGCATCTTTCATTGTTTCTCTGAGCTTTCAGGAAGCATCGGGTCCCTGATCCGTCCATGGTCATTACTGCAGCAACAGCTCCTTATCCTTATTTTGCTACTAAGTATGATGTATGGTTTGTTGTTTGTTTGATTTGTGGATGAGAGAAGTGGCAAACACATTACGTCTGGGGAAACTGCGATTTTATAATGAAGACAAAAGACTTGTGTTCAATGAAATCTGGCTCACTGTGCTGAGTTGTTTTTAGGATAAGGACTAATGTGTGTGTCAAATGTAAAACACCTTGCAATGTGTAGCAGCAATACCAACAAGGTACAACCAGTCATGGTTATTATTACCTTTTTTGTTGGTATTGCTGCCATGCTTTAAAAGGAAATACTAAACATGTATTCAAATGAAAGAAAGCCGCCTTCAAATAACCATCCTCCTCCTTCTGAGCTTCAACAACTGTTGTTCCTGCATAAAGTGGACGACGCAGGCTGTCTTTGGCACTGATGTATGAACGTGCGGCTCGGGATCTTGCTGCTCTGTTGTTGAACCAAAGCGTTGCTAAGGGAAGGGTGATTTATGAGCAGCTGTTTCTGGGCAGTTTTCCAGCACGTTACAAGAAAGCCAACCACGGGAACACACAGTGAAATCTCACCGAGGGACAAATTGTAAACATGACTTATCCGCTGTCAGTTTGTGGGAGTGTGGATCGTGATTTAAATATATATTTTTGATTTAAACTCAAGAATCTCAACCTATCAGATGAGTCTACTGCAATGAAGGCCAGCTCTATGGGTGTTTAAAGGGAACTCCAGTATCTGTCAATCAAGACTCTGATTTCCCATGTTTCCTGTTTCCTCCAAACATTTTCAGTATGGTACTTTTGGAACCAAAAGTAATCCTTCAGATATGGTATCTAGACCCTAGTGTTTCCACCGCAAACAGTACCCTTATATGTGGGCGAGGTTATTGTCACTCACTGTTCTGATTACCACTTCCTCATAGATGGAACGTCTGCACCTTATTTGCTGTCCGCAGAACGAGGTTACACACTGACATTTTCAACATTTTCAGAACAAAATAGAACAGGCTGCAGTTAGAGTCTCTTCCGATGGGACGATTAAAAATAGGCGGTTTGTGCATGTAGTCCTTTTCAGGTAAGCGCAGCGGCCGGGACCCACAGGAACAACACTTAGTGAAGCTTTTTTTTCTCCAAGTAAGGATTAACAAACCAAATTTATATAGTTGTAAATGTTTTAAGATCCACTCTAAATATGTGCGAAATGGTTTCGAGAGCAGATAGTATCTTTAAAATGTAATTTCATCCAGATTTTTTTTAACCACCCACTTTTTCTTTACTGTCTAAACAACTTTTCAGAGTTTCTGTGAGTTGAAAACAATGACCCCTGCTCACCTATAACAGACATCCTCTTGCGTATGTTGTTGAAGTCCAATATGGCGAGCAGAGTGTAGGTGACGGGTCGTCCCATCTCTGTGGTGGTTATCGTCCCAGGTGTTCGGGAGCGAAACACAAAGCCAAAGTTTCGAGCTGCTGTCACCAGAGCGCCCTCATCTGGAGACTGAGCCTTATAAACCAGCTCTCCTGGTTAGACAGATAAAATGACAATAAACAATAAACATTAAATAGCTGATAGATGGTGTCAGTGTTCGTTACCATTCGACCTCCCAGATCCCCCTCTCCCCTTCCCCTGCTCACCTTCGCTCTTCTCCTCACTCATGACCGTGTGACAGAGGGAGAGCAGGCGGAAGAACTCGTGAGTGTGTGCGTCTCCCACTTTCACTGATTCCAGCAGGGTGTCGTCATAGAAACAGAAGTCAGGGTCCGCCAGGGGGTTGAAGGGGGTGAAGTCCAATCTCTGGAGATGAATGGAAAGTCAGGGACTCAGACAATGCACCATAAACAAGGGGTACATACTGTATGTAAATATGTATGTGAATGTGATTTAGTAAAACAAAACAAAATGTCTTTTACCTTTGGCTGAGGTCCCAACGGGTCTGTTGCTTCACCTGACAGTAACACACACACACACACACGTGTCAGACTTTGTTGTGGTTTCTTTGTAAATGTGTGCACAGTGTTACACTCAGTGGCCACTTTATTAGGTATATACAATATCATATATACAATATCATCATATACAATATCATGCAATAACGATACTGTTCTGCTATAAAACCCTTAAAGTCTGTTTTTAAGATGACTATAATATTTGGGTTTTGTTGAACCTGTAATAGAGATGTCAATTAAATTATATTTTTCAGCATTCAGATCAGAACCAGTGATGGTGTTTCATCAGATCCATCCATCCATCCATCCATCGCAGGAGCAGCAGGCCAAGCAAAACACCCAAGACATCCCTCTCCCCAGCAACACTTTCCAGCTCCTCCTGGGGGACCCCAAGGTGTTCCCAGGTCAGATGAGATATGTAATCCCTCCAGTGTGTTCTGGGTCTGCCCCGGGGCCTCCTACCAGTGGGACGT
Source organism: Epinephelus awoara (assembly GCA_035609425.1). NCBI lineage: Eukaryota > Metazoa > Chordata > Actinopteri > Perciformes > Serranidae > Epinephelus > Epinephelus awoara. The sequence continues at coordinate 10,897,677 of CM069300.1, forward strand.
GCCCGATGCCCGAACCACCTCAAGTGACCCCTTTCGATGCGAAGGAGCAGCGGCTCTACTCCGAGCTCCTCACCCTATTTCTAAAGCTAAGCCCAGCCACCCCACGGAGGAAACTCATTACGACTGCTTGTATCTGCAATCTTGTTTTTTCTGTCTCTACCCAGAGCTCATGACCATAGGTGAGTGTTGGGACGTAGATGGACCAGTAAATCGAATGCCTTGTATCGGATTGTGACCATTCTTAACTTCTGCTGCAATACACTTCAAGTCGGAAGTTGATAATTGTGACTTGTGACTTCCTATCTAAATGTGTCCCAGTGCGTCTGCTTGGAAAACATGGACGCCCTCACCAAACTGATGATTGTATGTAAGTCTGAGCTTCCCAGGGGGCATACATCAGTTACCACAGCACCATTAGCAAAGAGAAACGACTGTCTTCCTTGTCTTTGCTCATTAAAATAATGTATGTAATAATGTAGCAGCTCATAACTGTGTAAATGAGTGCCAAGCGTAATAGTCAGAGGCACCACAGTCAAGTGCATAAAGCTGTTGTGTGCAAGTAATACAAATAATGAAAATGAAATTCTGCTCAGTTCACTGTGTGTGCAGCCATGTTGCTATGGCATCAGGTGTATTCATGTGTATTTCTAGCAGACCTGTTGTACTAAATTGCAATAGACAGTGTAGGTGTACCTACTAAAGTGGCCACTGAGTGTATTTGTGGGTTTGTGTGTGTGTGTGTGTGTGTGCAAACATACCGTAGGTCTGTCCATTGATGGAGCACTTATTAAAGCTCATAATGTTCTGAGTGAGAGTCCCAGTCTTGTCACTGAAGATGTATTCAACCTGAATGAAACACATTAAATGTTAACACTAAATCCAAAATTACACAAAATAATCACTGCAAAAGTAAAACTGAAGCTTTGTTTTAAAAAAAGTGTCATATTCTGAGATCAAAACTTCAAGAAAAAACATGACACAAGCATGAGATGGGTTTAAGGCGAGGAAGTTTTTGTCTGCTTATAGAAACACTAAGTATAGCCCAAGAGAGCGATACGCTCTTCAGACCAATCTGAAGCTTCCTCGTCTATGAATTTAGACTCCTTTCAGTCTGCAGGTGCACATGGTTCTCGTGGTCCCATCATTCAGTTACAGCAGTATTGATTGTAAAATGAATAGAAATGCATTTTAAAAACAATTTACTTATTTAATAAACTAACCACCAGATGCTCCAGAGCCCAGGATGAATAAAGGACGGATGAGCAGAATACACAATCAAATAAACATTGCTGTCTCAGTGTTCATGCCCACCTGACCCAGCTCCTCGTTCAGAGTGGTGGTTCTGGCCTCAGCCGCCGTGTTGCACTGTGAGCAGAACATCTGCTGGTCCCAGTTAATGAAGTAGCTGTGGCCCAGCCTGATCACCTCCACACTGACACACAGGCAGGTGAGAAAGAGACGTGGTTACAGTGACAGTAGAGAAACACTGATCTAAGTTACTGCTAATTGAGGTTCTCTACAGCACAGAGCGATCAGTCACAGATCTGCAGGCTAGTCAGAGTAGCGAGTGTAAAAACTTTACAGTTGCTTTTAAACCCAGAGTTCGATTCATTTGGTGCGGACCAAGGGACCGACACTGTTTAGTTCTGGTCCAGCTCCTCTTCACGCTGACTTTTCACAAACGTACCAAGAGGAGTAAACATGAAGCTTTACAGACAGACAAGCAACTTTGGTGATTGTCATCCTGCATCTTCAGGACTTATGTGAGGAAATTCATTCACTTCTGTTCAGACAAACATCCTTCCTAAACATTTAAAGGCTGAGTCCAAATGTCCACCCTCTGGACTTGTGGACTGAGACCTTGCAGGCTTCAGTCGTACGTACTGTGACGAGTTCACAGTCATCACGTGAAGGGCAACGATTACAGTCATTGTAACTGCAGTCATATTCTGTCTGCTCATCTGTCCCTGTCCCTAATGACTAACAGGTAGAGACAAGAGGAAAAGTAGACGTCTTATATGGTGATGTTTCAGGGCTTATCACTGTGGGTTTGCTGTCTCACACTTTTCAATGGACTTAATGGACCGAAAAGGCACTTTTCAGCTTTTAAAATCCCTGCGCTAAAGTGCCTACATGTTACTATGGTTACCAAATGATTTGCACAAATACGTTGAATACGTCGCCTTTTACAGACCAGTTAAAAGTTTGCTTCCTGAACAGATTTCACAATCAGCAGATGGATTCATTAAAAATTTTGCTTTTAAAGACACAAACAAAACGCACCACACCCGTCTTTTCAGGCCGTGTTAGTTCAGTTGTTTGTTCCACACCAGGATTCGACTGACTACAGTAGTGTTTGGGAAATGGGGGAGCAGGCAAACATTTTTCAGGGCTTCATCTGCAGCTGTCTAACCTCAAAGGGAATCTATATATCAGCATTAATACACACTTCTTTTTGTAACACAGTATGTCTTGGACTTCTCCTCACCTGACATACAGAGAGATAGGCACCACGGTGTTGAGAATGATGACATATGACCAGAAGGAGAGGAAGGCGGAGAACAGGAAGTTGTCCACAGGAGGGTCCCAGGGCAGATAGCTCTGAAACAGGGAGCCCACCTCTCTCTCCCACACAGCGTTACCCACAGCCAGAATCACACCCATGCACACCAGGAAGCCGAAGATCTGATAGAAACACACACAGCAAGCAAGAGCACGATTACATATCTTACATCTAAGCTGAACCCTGATTAGGACAGAATAGAGGAGATATATGAAACTAGATTCAAAGCACTGAGCTCATGTCCTGAAATAGTGACTGCATGAGCCATGAAAGTGAGAGGTTTGGGGTGTCCTACCCAGAGGACCAGAGTGTTCATCAGGCGATCGATGCTCGTACGCTTAAATTTGGTGCGACCGCTGTTCTGCATCAGCTTGGTATCAGGGCCTGGAACGAAAACAGAGGAAGTCAGACCTGTCACACACACACACTACATACATACTTTCACACACAAACATATACGCAGACACACCTGCGAAGATGACAAGGCCGTAGCAGGCCTCCGTGTTGCGGAGGACACATCCTCGCAGCAGCATGTTCTGGTTGGTCAGGTTGTATTTCTTGTCTCTCCAGTACAGAGTCCCACAGAAGCGATCCAGCTTGTTGTTGGGGGGCTCACACACCACCTCACCTTCACACACACACACACACACACACGAGTCAAACGAATCTAAATCAGATGCTATATCATAGATGTCCACAAATCCAATTACAGCATCAGGTGTATTTTCTTAGCTGTATAATATAGTGCTGAATTAATCATCCACATGACATCTCACACACTCAAAGGCCCAAACACACACCTTTCGTAAGCTGATATGAGGCAAAGTGTGGGTTGCTTTGCTGCAGTAATGCATTTTCCACAGCAGGTGAGGAGTGTGTGTGTGTGTGTGTGTGTGTGTGTGTGTGTGTGTGTGTGTGTGTGTGTGTGTGTGTGTGGGCGCACTGTGCTGACACGGATGCCTTTCGTTGTGTGAGACCAGTGGGCGGGTGATGATAGGCTGTCGTTCAAAGCTGGCAGGGGAGGGAAGAAAGTGTGTGTGTGTGTATTTTGCTCGTGTGTTTTTAGTTCGGGCACAAAGGTGTGAATGTGGATAATGTTTGTGTTCAACACTGAAACCTGTTGACCTTTGAATCAGCGAGAAAAGATGAACCAAACCACAAATCGAAAGAAGAGGATGAGTTCACTCAAAACTCACCGTTGAACAAAGCCAAGTTGTTCGGGTCGCCGAGTTCACACGTCACCGAGACAGACTGGCGAACCTTCATATTGGTCTCTCTGCAATATAATACAGCACACAGAGATTTAGACGTAGTGTCCTGTTGCTTCTGCAGATTGCGAAGCACTGTGAGTCAGTGATAAGGTGTGTGTTTCTGACCCGTCCAGCTCGGCTGTCTCGATGTAACAGAGTCCGTGAGGTTCGCTGCTGGACAACAGGAGCAAGTCAGCCTGAAAATAGATACAGTAGCTGAGGTTAGCATCCACTGCACAGCACTGATGGCACAGGAGCGGAATCAGTCATGTCACGTTTTTAGGTAGCATCACCTAATAGGGCACATGCTGTACTGAAATACATTCAGCTTCATAGCATTTGGTCTACAACACATTATAATTATCCATCATGATCACATGCGTATTTAAACTGACTCCAGAGTTGCAGGCTGAACAGTCCACCGCTGAATTAAAATGGGCCCTGCAAGACTACTGATCACTGTGTGTGTGTGTTTGTGCGTAACACACTTACTGCCACAAATTGGTTGTTCTCCAGTTTAATGATATCACCCACTCGAACATTCATCCACTTTTCATTCTGTAGCCTGAAACAGCCAAACAGAGAGAAAACGTTCATACAGATAAAAGTTAGAGGCGCTAAGACATCGATTTAGGAAACTTTGCAAAGAAAAGCTGATATAACTTTAATATCAAACTTAATTTAGGAAATAAAAATCCTGGCGAGTGTTTAGCTGCAAATGACAAGACAGGAGACTCACAAGCCGCGGATGAGGACCTGAGACTGACGGTTGTTCACTTGGTTGTCGCTCTTGTGACGAAACTGCAGGAGAAACAGATCCACGTGAGCTCACTATATTTAAAAGGCCACTTGTTAGAGTCTGCTAGTAACAATGTGCTGTATTTCACTGTAATGTGCTGCTGCTGAGAGCAAAATTTGCATCAGTGTGTGGTGCTTGAAAAACATGCTCACATAGTCGTCTGTGGCATCCTTTACTGCGGTGATGCTCAGCACCAGAGCTAAAGGCACGATGGTAGTGAACCAGGAGAGGGAGGAGATCTGAGGTATTAACTAGACGGAGACAGAGAGAAGGTTGATTTGCAGATTTAACTTTCTGACACATCTCTGTCCTTCAGAGATGTAACTCTTCATCCTTTGACACTCACACACTCTGTCTTTCTCTGTCTCTGTGTCATGCTTAAATCCCAATTTCCCATCCCTCCTTCACCCCCTCTCCTCACCTGCAGTATGAGCAGGAAAAGGAAGTAGGTGTTGGCTACTTCCTGGAACTGCTCAAACAAGTTGACGGGCAGAAAGGTGACGATGTTGTACTTGGATGTCATAATGCAGTTACTCTGGATGAGGAGGTTGAGATAAAAAACAGAAAGTTATGCAGACTCCCACAGTTGAATTTCTTTGAAGATTAAAATGCACTCTCATCTTTTATGATCATATTTTGGAAAAAAAACTGTCTTACCGCGTACTGAAACTTCTCGTTGTACTCTCTGTCATTGGCTCTGACCCTTCTCTCCTCCTCTGCAGAAACAAAACACACAAAATGAGTCATCACAGGATGATATCAGGATGAAGATATACTGAGAGCACCCAAGCTGCTGCATCTCTGTATGTCAAAGTGCATTAAAGGGCCAAGTGTAATTCCTGCAGAATGTCAATATCAGTTCACTGGAGAGAAAGAGAGTGAAGGAGTCAGTCAGTCCACTATATCTGTGCATTTATTTATAAATCAATGAAGCTGGAGAAGTCTGCTGGAGGCTGGTGGAGTATCTGGTCAGACACAATCGTTCTGTCTCACACACCAGAATTAATAATCAGACAAATTACCTCTGGTCTTTAATTAGGTGCTGTCTCTGTCTCCTGAAGGGATTCTTTGCCCATTTTCAACCAGCTTTGTATCACAACAATGTGGGTAGCAAATTAATTGTTGTCAACCTCCCTCCATCTTACCAGCACCAAGATCTCTGTGCTTATCTCTCAGCTGTAGGTTGTACTTCAGCATTTTCATCAAGGTTATCAAATGAAGGCTGGGACCTGCTCTTTGACCCCATAGGAGCTATGGGGTATGACACATGCGCAATGTGACTGGAGCTGTGATGATGGAGGGTTACAGCAGACGGCACCGGATACAAAGGGACGGTGTCCACTAAGGTGCTCTTTGGGTGTGCTCTTTTTTGCCTTCTTGGGTGTACTCGGCCTGACAGAACTTTTATTACAGACTTTTTCAATAACTACAGAATCACAACTCTCATCCATATGTTTATTTTTCACATGAAAGTATTCCAACCCAAGGCGAATTGCAGACGCCTCAGTGAACTGAATCAATCATGCCCCAATGTTCGATGATAGCGCGCTAGCTATTGAGCCTTTTGTCAAGTGCAGACCAGATTTCCCCGCTCATGTGCTGTACCCCAATGATATCCTCCTGAGACGTGAACTTTTGTTTGGTATTCATTTTAAATTTCTCCTAGCTATTTGGGATCAGTAGTAATATAGTCCCAATGACCTCAAACGATTAATCCCTAATTAACATCTTAGCTTGTTACTGTTGCTAAAATTGGTCAACTTTGTTTTCATATCAAACTACAAACTTCTCCTCTTTCTAGCCTCTCTCCTTTCGTCTGCTGGCCGCCAAGGACACAAAGACCAAACTCTGATCAAACAGTAAAACACAGCAGTGCTGATCAGATTTAAAACAAGATTCTGTGACTGCATTGCCCATTTCTCACCTAAAATGTCCTCTGATACATATTTTAGTTCACCATTTGGCTCTAATACCAGAATTTGTGAACCAAAAGTGTGTGCCATACTGTAATGTAAATATGGAAGCTGAAAAAACTGAGCTCAAACCTAAAACTAAGCAGTGCTGATTAAATATAAATCAAGATTATGTTACTGCCTTGAAAATTTTTCGCCTAAAATGTTATCAGAAACATAATTTTATTTATTTTTATTTTATTTGCACGCTTTAAAAGGCCGAATGTCCAAGTTGGTACACATGTGCAACACATAACACACATGCATGTGAGTCAACAGGACTGCTGGGAGCCGTTACAGGTCGTCACAGATGAAGCATTACATCCATCACACTTATGACTTAAATCTGTAGAGAACGGAAATAACACAGTGAAATTTTCTTCCCCTCCTGACCCTGCTCTTTATCCTCCTGCTGTTTTTAGGTTTCTGTTTATGCTGAAGCAAGGTAGTTTGGGAGTTCCCCTCCTCCTCCTCTTCCTCCTCCTCCTCCTCCTCCACCAGGCCTGTCTCCTCTAATATTGATGAGACTGCTTTTTAAATGAAATGACTGATTTGCACAAGGCTGTGCACAGCTCACATGCACACTCACAGGCACAGATATCAAAATTCAGGGCCAAAGGCATATGTTTTGCACAGAGATACTGTGGAACTGAAACCGCCGAGTCCTCAACACACTTCTGACTGATGACTGAGAGGCACAGGAAGGGACATCACACAACAGAGGCCCATAATCACACGCACACACATAAACAAAGACCCTGTGGTTTCCTGTGTATCTGCAGCACCCTGAAGCCCTGTCTCGTCTTTGTCTCTGCCCTACAAAACAAACACAGGCCACTTGAAGAGATCCTACAAGAGCTCCCCTTTGATGAGAGGCAGATGAGCACCGGTCGAATACAGACCAGCTGGGCTGTTGTCACAGTGGATTTAGTCAAGTTAGAAAATATAAATCATTTGCCATCTCTCCCGTTGTTTCACATTTTAAATTGCTGTCAGCTGCTAATACCTAAAGAAAATGACAGCGAATGCACCAGAATGAGTGGACAATATCCTCTATAACAGTGTTTATAATTACATACTGCAATATCAATATATTGTACAGCAGGTTTGTCTCTCCTGTCTTACCTATAAGCTTACTAGTTACTGAATTAACTATCAAAGGCCTGTGGGTGAAGTCAGAGCCTGTGGAAAGCTTCCTCTGTGTTATTTAATCCACTTTAATGTCCGAAAAAGAAAGTACATTGCACCTAGGCGAGACAGTCGTCAAGCTGCAGACCACTGTTTTTTTTACTGTTTTTGCAGGCATGTCACAGCTGTTAGACTTTGACTGTAAATAAAATTGCACCATAAAAGAATCCAGCTCTGACCTTATTATATTTGATCTGCCGTCTCTTCTAAACTCTGCTTAGTATAACAATATCAGATTTGTCCGATCGTGTAAGTGCACATCCTCCAACATTTATTCTGCTGGAACTCTTCTAATCCCGTCCCTCCCCTTTCCTTTCCCCCCCTGGCACTTCTCCCATCTACCTGAAGGTCGTTACGTTGCTTTGTGTTCAGCAGAGAGATCAGTCTGACAGGCAGTGCCAAAGCTGCATTAACCCTCCACGCAGAGGGCAAGACGCTTGTGCCAGGTAAGCACAGAGGCAGACACTGAGGCTTCTCAGCATCTGACGTCAGGGCCAGGCGGTGTCTGTCCCAGCTGTGCAAGCTGACCAGCCTGAGCTGAATGCATGAGCATCTTTAGTAAACTGCCCATTAAGTGTTTAATGTCTCTGACAGCTTCAAGGGCATTAGAAGCCCTGACGCAGACGAGATGCTACACAGCAAGTCTGTATAAATCTATAAAGCTCCATTACTGAGAAAATTTGAGTTGCAGGCTTGCTCTGCTGCGAGCGTAAGGTTTCCATAAACAACTGAGACATAAAGCAGCACATAAATATTGATTCAAGCTAAAATACTAGTATCATACTATCTTACACAGAATGACTGACTGTCTAATCCCTGTCTCTTCAGCACGCTTCCCCCCGTGGCTGGACATGCGAGGGCACGTGCCAGCACTCAGTCAGAATCTCCTTATGCCTGCACGAGTGACACACAACACAGTTAAAGCTGATTTAAGTCATAACATTAATAACCAAAGAGCACAGTCAGTCTGAGCTATGGGAAGTGCTATTGTCACTGCCATGACTAAAGTCCGGATCAGACTCTGTGCAAAAGTGGTCATCGCTCACTGTGGCTGACTTAATTAGCTGAAGACAGGATGGTAGAATCGTCTGCAGTCATGCGCGTGCACACACACACGGAGAGAGAGAGAGAGAGTGATCTAATTTGTTGGAAAGCGATGCGGGTGACACGGTGACAGACTGGTGGGCTGGAGGTCAAATGAAGGTGCACATCCTGTGTGATTTGTGATAGTTAAGCTAAGGAATAAGGATACAGATGAGGCAGTGCAGTGACAGCGGAGGCTGGCGCCTGGAAGATTGATCAGTGTCTCAGGCAGCAGAGACAACAAGGACATCATCCTACTTATTTATGCAAAATTCAGATTCAGATGAAGTCAGGTTTGTTTACAAATGCACATCAGCACTAAACATCAGGAAAACAGCTTGAATTGAGTGATGACTGTGAGACATGTTACACATTATCTCTCAATATAAGGGCATGAAACTGAAAACAGAGGAATAATAAAGGCGACGCTGATTCAAAACGCAATGAAAAGTGAAGAATTAATTCAGTCTCTCCTTGTTTCTTCCCTGTTATTTAATCTGCTGTGGCAGTTTAGATGCTGATGCCTAATAAACAGAATGAAAAAGCTCAGTAACAGCAGTCACAAAGTGGCACAGCACTAAAAAGCCAATTAGGTATATGTAATATGATGAGGTGAACAGTGTGCACTCATATACACAAACACAATTCAGTATAAAATGGGGTGAGCGAGATGAAGACGGAGGGATGGAACTTGGACTCAGTTGGGATGAGGATGAGAAATGATGTTTATTGAGATGCAGTTTGATGATGATGATGATGATGATGATGATGGTGACGGTGAAGACCGTGGGACAACAACAAGGTCAAACAACCTCATCCTTAATTGTCACCCAAGCTCGTACCTGTCCGCTTCTTTTTCGACTTGGCTCCGTTTAGTCCCTTCTGTTTCTTTCTTTTCACGGGGAGAACGAGCGGAAACCATTTCTCCGGGATGTCTTTCGGTACTGTCATCTTGACTTTTTTTATTCTAACAGCCACCCTTCTAAATTCTTGTCAGATGTGCGCAGCTGCTTTTCACTGACCGCCGCATCTCTGCAAGGACGCGCGGGGATGAAGCTCCGCTCCCAACTTCAGTCAAGTTAACCGCGCACTGACCGTCCCATCCCTGCCTCTCTGTTGCTTCCTTTCTCGCCTCCCCAAACACACACTCACACGTGCACGCACGCACGCACTCACACACACACTCGGTCCATCCCTTGCTGTTTTCTCTCCCTCCTGCTGCAGAAACACTGAGGTCATTTTTATAATAACATCAGTCAGCAACTTCACAGTTAATCTGACACCGGCTCTCAGAGACTGATTGACTGATTGATATAGCCTGTATTATACATTTTAAATAGCTAGTTATGTAGGTTGTAGATTTATAAAGTTTTTGTCCGGATAAAGTGTTTTATCAACTCTGCACCACAGCCCCATCAATCACCCTGACGCACCCCCATCCAAAGTCTGCACCGTCAGCTTCTTTAGGTCTCATCCACAACATAAACACTGTCCGCTGTGGGCATTACGTAACCGCATAGGCTCCGGGTTTATCGGACGTTACCACAGCAACCGCCTCTGCAGGGATCCCACAGCTGAGCGAGCCGCTGGATGAGGAAACCGGGCGCCATTTTGGATCTGAGAAGCATGAGGTAATCGGAGCGTGGCTGCGGCGCTGAGAGCCAAAGTGGCTCGTGCAGGGGGTCCAGTTTCCCTGCACGTTTTTAAAAGGGAGAAGGTGCACTGCAGTGGGCGGGGCCAGGCAGGTGCACGTGCTGCGAGCCTCGTGCCGATACATTAAGGATTGCCGACCACACGCTCCTCCTATAGGCGTTGGGCACATAGCCTACATGAAGCATTTGACACACAGGAAATATAACAAAAGGTGCTGAAAGCCTGCTTTTCTACCACTACAGGTGCACATATGGCTGAAAATGCTCCTCATGTTAAGTAAGAGTCAGGGCTGTAAAATGTAAGGGGACATTATGACCATTAAAAAAAGGAAAGATGGGTGAGAGTGGATTGCATGCATCCAAGGGTGCAGGTTTTGTGGGGGGCAAATATTAAACCAGGGTCCAGGAAAATTTTGAGCATCAAACACTTAATTTCCTGCAGTGTGGTGAAATTTTATGCACCATTTGGTGTGTTTTCTGCTTCAACCTATAGTGTAAATGTCTTTAAATTTGTCAAAATAAAAGCCTTCTGCCACTTCCATGCTCTTATTAGAGGGACAAATGCAAGCCTCTAAATATCGACGTGTAAGCAGGAGAAATGTCCCCCTCTATACTCAGAACGTGTGCAATCAACACCTATGAATGCTTTGTCGTGAATAGGATTCTGCCATAAAATTGCATCACAGTTTTTGCACAGGGGCAAAAACCAGAACCCAACAAAAATCTGTGCCATTGCACACCACAACTGCATGCCGTGTTTCAGCCTCACATGCAGGTCGGGTTCGCACGTCTTCAATGCGCAAATAATCATGACAGCATGGCATGTAAAATACAAGCTTCACAGTCAAACTTTGGGCTTACGTGTCAAAATGCAATCAGTGGGGCCCCTTAATGTTCTGCAGTGCATCCTTGATGCTAAGATCTCTGAAGCTCCGCCGTCCAACCCTGCACGGGCACCTTCACTAAAGTACCATCACTGCCACGCTGTTTCCCCTTTGCATTGACGATAATATGCATTTTGTATCAAGACTGAATGTGAATATTAAAAGTCAGATACAATCAGAACACTGTATGTCTGACTTTTTCAAGTCAAGTTTACACTATAACATACATTTATTTCCCCTCATGTTAACCACAGGAGATGCAATTCTTCGAAAAAGGTAAAAGGTGTCACGACATGCTGTTGTAAATGAAGCTTTGTGGTGCTACAGAGATGCCTTGAAATGACCATTCCCACTAAAATCGTGACTCATATCATATTAAAATAATCTCGGTAGGGCTTTACTTGCATATCCCGCAGCCGTGGAGAAGCAGCATGTCTGGACCAAAGTACACTATACTATTAGTTCAGTATAACAGGTGATTGCATTCACACTTGTGCTCAGCTCTTACTGCATCCCTGAACACCTCCAGACCTGGTTTGGAAAATCAAATTAAAATCTATCCACCGTACATCCTGTTTATAGCTGTATGTTAATGTGTTTAAGTGCTATCTGACCATAATCAAGTCACTATATGAACACTTATTATCACCAGGTAAAAGTCAAGACTCTGATGGGCCTTGTGAGCTTTCCTGCCAGCAGACACCCTCTCATGTTTCACTATGATCTAGCCATCAGGGCCGCTCACACTTCACTTGAAAGCACGAGTGATTATTGTGTTAGGTGTCAGGCACTGACCTGGAGGAGGTCTCTTTCTGAACATCTCCACTCTGCCGGTGTCTTTCTGCTATGGCCCATGAGATTGTCTGCAGAGGGAAAGAACAGGAGGTGAGGGCAGAACAGAAGCAGCCTTAAAGGAAGACTTCACCTATTTTCAACCAGCTTTTTATAAAAATGGGGGTACGTGTAAATGAACTATGGTAAACTTCCCTCCATTTAACCAGCACCCAGATTTCCCTACTCATCTCCCAGCTCAAATCCAACAATTGAGCCATTCATAACGTAGCATGGGGCCAGCTCAGACCAGGGTCCGACAACAACACAGCTGTGCTCCACAAGTCAGCTGTCTCTCTAGAATTTAGTCCAGACTTAGAACAAACGGTAAAACTAGGAAGTGCTGATCAAATACAAACCAAGATTCTGATTTTAGTGCACTGTTTGGCTGTAATATGAGAGTTTATAAACAGGAAGTGGACGCAATACTGTTGCCCGTATTGTGAAAAGTAAGCTAAAAAACAGAGAAAATGGTAAAACTAAGCAGTGCTGATCAAATATGAACCAAGATCCAGTTTTTTTAATCTAAAATGTTTTAGAGAAACATTTTTTTAGCTTACTGCTTAACTGTAATTTGAGATCATTTGTTACCAGCTGGCCGCCATATTGTTTCCTGCGTCAAAACAGCCAAGTTTGCATTACGTCACCCACTAGCAGGAGCGTTTATTGGTAGTTGTAGGTTTTCTACCTCTTGAGGAAAAGCAAACAGCCCTTTTTTGTTTTCTCTGATTATGTTGCACCAATTTCAAAAGTGTTTGTCTTTCTGCTGCCTTTTGTGACATACTTATCTTATTGTGAGTAGAAGCACTGAGGAATGAGGTGAAAGTGGTTATAGCAGAGGAGGTGAAGTGAGAACCATACAGACAGATATTTTCCTCTGTGACAAAGAAAGCGCTCACTTTTTATAAACCAAACAGTGTTCAAGTTTTGCAGCCTATTTATTGTCATGTCTTTTTTTAAGTTTCCGGTTGTGAAAAACATGCATTTGCCTCACAAAGGAGAGAAAGTGCAAATTTCAATCAAGCGTTATAACCGCTGCACACAGCAGGACATACACACCAGACTATCTCTGGTCTGTTAGAGCCATAATGAGGAAATGACATTCAGCAAAGAGCTGCATCTGTCTCCGTGGCACACGGCGTCAGGGGACTGGTGGCTCAGGCCAGATCCACTGACACTCTCCTCCTAAAGTGGATGAGAAAGAGTAATGGAGCACACTTCTGGTCTCTTCTCACTTTCCCCTCTACACATTTATGCTGACCTGTTCATATCACACACCTCACTGCTTTCACTCACTGTGTTTTATCTCGGCTAAGTAGCGGCAGAAAGATGAGAGATGAGGTTGTGGAGGCAAGGCGTTATACATCCTAGTCTGGGGTTTGTAGTGCAAGGTACACACAGTATGGCAGACAGAGGCTGGAGGCAGCGAGCCTCCAATCGATACTCCTGAGAAAGAGCTGCTCTGCCTCTCTCCACATGAGCCGAGCCGATTGGCTTTCAGCTACAGTTTCCAGCATCATCTCTCGCTCCGTCATACACTCTTCACTTTTACTGCATACTTTCTACTCACTTTCTACACTGTGAGTCTAATAGAGACTGTGGAGTGAGAGTTGTTTGCCATGTTCTCTCACCTCGCTCCAGTCTCGCACTCGTCACGTCCCTGCCTCACTCTGTCGCTCTCCATCTGTGGCTGCTGTCTTGTATAACCCCACAGACCTGCAGGGCCCTTATGAAATAAAGCTGGCAACCCGGGGAGTGAAAACACCGGGGACACACTGAATAACTGAGCACTTTTCTTGGCCTCTGAGCAGAATTCCTTTCATCTCTCTCACTGGAGTCTGGCTGAAGTTTTGGAGGATTTGCAACGGCAGAAATACTCCATGAAATGTGTGAACTGCAACAGCAAAATCCAGAATCTCACATCCTTAACATCGCAACATCTACACACAGATAGTCCACACTGTGTAACCATCTTGTTGAGAGGAATTGCTATAACAAAGCCTTTTAATTTTCTTTCTTAATAATTCTACCCACCATCTGCTCTGCATCACATTCTCTGTCGTCACATAACAATAAAGTTTGTCAACAGTAACCTCAGTGTATTTTGCAGATTTGTTAATCATGTCTGCTACTATAGCATAAGCAAATATTTTTCAAGAATATTTACATCGCATCCTACTCATATGAACCCCAACATTAAACTGCTATTGCTACCAACTCCAACAAAGTGAAACCACCGTGCACTCTGCCTGCTCCCAGGGCAGCCTGTGCATTTCTCCAGGAGTAATTAAATTACAGGGTTTTTAATCTCTTCTGATACACAACCACAACAGAATGTAGCTCTCCACGCTATCTGCATGACTTACGGGTAAAATCACCTACAAGTTCACTGTAGGTCAGTGTAGCTACTTTCATAGGGAAGCAGAGAACAACACAAGACTAGAATAGCTCTAATAAAGTTAAGTCGTCATGACATTGTGATACTCAACTTATGGTCTGCGGGCCAAATCTTGCCCGTGATAGGGTGCCAAGTCTCCCGCCAACTACTTTCTAATTTGCCATGGAAATAAATGCATTCACACTGGGATTTTTTTGTGTAATTTGATTAAAAATAAGGTGCCAAAATGAGTAAAAATCATCATAAAAGAGCTTGTTTATCCGAAACAGTGCCAGCAGAGGATCCTGTATGTCCTCAAATCCTAGAAATACACCTGACCTGTGCTGCTGCTGCTGTGACCTGATTTGCCTCTTGATGAAGATGACTGAGGACAGCACACGTCAAAAGGCTATGATATATACTGATACATATCATTAATGTTTATTAAATGGACCGTGGCCGCTTGTCACTTTCTATAGGTGTGTCAGTGTTGCTTCTGCATGATATACTTTCATAAGGAAGTACAGAAAACAAACTGAAACAAAAAAAAAGGCTGGAATAACCCTAACAAAGTTAAACTATTATGTATGAATTCAACTGAGTAACACACCATAAAGTCCCAATGCTTTGTCAGAAATCCATCAGAGTGAATGTAGTGATGTCTGTGGTCAGCACACACTGACAGAACTAACTTTCACTCTGACTTTGGGGAAATATTCTGACTAATCTCAGGCTACATGGAGCTTTAAAACCCCCTGAAACTAAGCATGTATCTACTGTATGAAGTGAGCAGCTCTAATGTACATCACATTGCCTGGCGCAGTGATAAGAGCTGAACTCCTCACAATGAAAACCGAGACACACATCAATATATTTGCAGCTGAGAAACTGCACAGCAAACCTCCACAGCTGCCCATACATGATGGAGGCGGCTGCAACCCACCGGCGCTACAACACTCCAGGAAACACAAACCTACCTTTTTCAAGTTGGCGTTATAAATAGGTTTCTGGTGGAGACATGCTCGTTGCTCCTCTCGCCGAGGTCATGGTGAGGTTTTCGGGCTTGAACTGGACGCTGGCCCCGTGATGAGGTATACGGTCACTGAGGTGGGAGGGGGGGAAGCAGGGAGCAGGGATGATGCGCTGGAGACACCGTGGCGAGGTGAGGGGAGGGTTTGGCTCCGGCCAGAGGAGAGGAGGGAGGAGGAGGAAGAGGAGGAGGAGGAGCTGTACCTCCTTCACCTTCTCCACCTCCATCTGAACCCCCACTCAGGACCTTAAAGCACATTCACTGAGGTCATATTTTCTTTTTATATGTATTATAGGCCCACTGTTTAGAGGCAAAATCAGTTTTATTGTTTCTGTTTTTAAACACTTTACTTTTGTCTACTCATAAAAATCTTTGCTGCGTAAACAGCCTGAATAAAACATTTTCTTTCACCTATCAATGGCCATGTGCTTTTCCCTCCTTTTGTGTCATAGCGCCCTCTGCTGCTCTGTCAGCATTATCTGCTTCCACATCTGTCCACTGCTCAAGGTCGCAACATCTGCATTATGCCCAGCATCATGCAAACATTGGGCTACTGCAACATCCCCACACTGCATCTGTGGATTCAACATTTAAAGTATGGACATTTCAAAGAAAACACGTTTTTATTTTACTTGCATATATTTTAAAACATGTTGCTCAGAGACCCCTTGGGCCCCTGTAAAAATTCAAATGATGTTATTGTATAATAATGTTGTAGCATGCAGAGATATGCTCACTGTTGGAGGGAGATGACGTGGAGAGATGGCTTCACATTGTTTTCTCTTTTTCTGTTATTCTATAAAGCTGAGAATCTCTGGGTGGAGGTGTAAAATGTCACATAATATAGACACATAAAGCCTTGGTTTCAAGAATAATATTTTGAGCGGAAAAATAGCCCACCAAACACCAACCTAGTTGTGCAGCTACCACTGCTAATGAGCCGATGTACCATATAGACTGTGACATTGTCAATGACACAGACTGCCGCTTCAATACCTGACCTTTGTGATCGTCCTCAAAGGTTTAAACACACCATTGCTCTGTAATCAGCCGATTTCGCAATCTTCTTGAGAGTGTTTTCCAGATGGACTCAAGAGACCAACTCAATCTAAAACACAGATGACATGACTCACATAATCATGCTGTTGACCTCTTTCTGAAGTGGCTCCCTGAAATAGAATAGAGTAGAATATCTACTAAAAGAAAAAAAGTAAAAAGAGCTTATAAAAACAATAACAAACCACATAGAAAAAGCAAAACAGTACACAATATTACACTTACAGTAAAAAAACTGAATAGAATAAACTGTATAGATCTTCTTCCTCTATTAACCATGATCATGATATCTGAAGAAGACTGTGTGATACTCTGAAAAGCAAGTAAGGGGACCTTGATTTTGGATTGTTACATATAAACATCATGACACTAAATCTGGACCCTGAGTTTTAAAAATAACGATGACACTGATGTGTTTCTTTTTTCAGAGTTTAGTTTAATTGAATCAGCTTAACACATGCTCAGTATTCATTATGGCATTTCATAAAAAGTAAATACAACTCAGTAATATGATTTAAGGAAAAATCAATAGTATAAACAATATAGACATCAATGTAAACAGCATTATCACACAATCAATATCTCCTTCAGCTGCCTCCAGCTGGGAGCCGCCTCCCAGCTACTGGCTGTGTTTGTGAAGCTCACTGCAGACCATATAAATACAATATTCCTGTTGTTTCTCCAACAGAAGAAGACAGGGACGAGTGTGTGTGTGTCCTAACAATAAGCTCAGATATGTGCCTCTGCTTTCCCAAACAACCAGATTACTTTCTTGAAGTGTGTGTAACTAACACTTAGAGCCGTGAAGCTTTTAACTCTACGTCCTTGTCCCACGTTGTGCTGGGCCGCTTGATTTTGTCACTGATGGTGGAGAGAGTGGAGAGGCTCTCAGGAGGGTCTGGGTCAGGCAGGTGCCAGTGGATGAAAATCAGATACATGAAAGAACCTATAACACCTCCGAGAAGTGGGGCCACCAGGGGCACCCAGAACCAGTAGTTGTAGCACCTGAGGAGCAGACAGAAAGGAGTTCAGATGAGAGTTTGTTTGTTTAAATCAGCATTATTCTGTACTTTTTATAATGCTACATGTGAAAGGGATTGCTCAGTGACAAACCAAGAGAGTTTTCACCCAACTCTGCAGCTCTACAGATCTTTTTTGCCTCTTTTAAGCACTATGTTTTAGCTTATGGTCCAGTTAATGGTTCAGTGTCATCACATAATCATCCCACATTATGTCAGTGCTGTACCGCCCAGCATGTTTTGGAGTTATTCTGCCCCCTAGTGGCCTTTAATCAGTTAATTTAGCTTTAAATAGATTAGATCAAGCACAAATCTTTGGAGCCACACGAAAACTAAGGGGTCATAAAATCATAGAGCATCAGGTTACGTGGTGGAAAAAAACACCAGGTCATAATCAGATGTTCTGTAACAAGCTGACACTTCATGTTCCTTTGATCCCGCAGAAAGCAGCTGATAACCTCTAACATACGTGGTTTTCTGGGAAACACAAAGTCAAAGACCTGTAAGAACGACAAACAATGTCCCTCTTCAAATGCCATTATTACAGAATGAAATAACTGTGTGGATTCAGCGGTAAGATGTTTGATTAGTAACATGCATTTTGAAGTTGCCAGCTTGGAAAGTTGTGTGTGCTTTGTGCTGTGCATGTGTGCTGTATATGTAAGATAAGATACTCACGTGAACACCTCAGTGCCCCAGCCTGCAGTGAGTGTGAGGAGGCGTGGCCCCAGGTCCCGAGCAGGATTTATTGCTGCACCACAGTTAGCTGACATTGACATGGAGATCCCCAGGACGATCACTGCCACTATGGGAGGAATCAGCTCTGAGGGGGCTGGAGTGTTCCTCTTTTCATCCAAACATAGGATGCACAACATCAGCATGCCAGTGCCCACGACCTGATGACACATGTAAATAAATATAGAGTTAAATAAAGGAGGAACTGTTACAGCACTGAAGGTCACAAGTGTCCTCCCACTGACCTGGTCAAGGAAACTTCTGCCCAAAGTCAAGTACTCTGAGGGGTATGTGGCAAATATAGACGCCGTCTCGTTTGCGCCGTATACAGTCAGCACTCCGCCACTGAACTCCATTATAGCATCTGAGACAGAAACAGAGGGAACGTAGCAAACAAGAGAACAGACAGATTGAAACTTCTGCATTTATTTAATCTTTATTACGGAGCCACTAAATTTGGAAAGGTCACATCTTTTTTTATCACATGCGCACAAGTTATTATCTTTTGGGAACAAGTTAATTAATTATCAAGTTAGTTAATTAGGTGGCATGTGAGCGTGAATGGTCGACTGTCTCTATGTATCAGCCCTGTGATAGTCTGGCAACCTGTCCAGGGTGTACCCCGTCTCTTCAGTTGTTTCCTGTGTTAACTTGTTCCTTTTGTATAATAACTTGTGCACACAAGAAAGTAACTTGAGCACAGGCCCAGGGGTCCAAAGTGTCAGGGCCTTGACTGGCAAAATATTACTCAAAATTAACACATGCCGAACAGACAGAAATCATCAAAAAAAGAGGCTAAAGAACTAAAATGTCTGTATGTCCAGCTCATATGTGGGAGAGGTGGTGGGGCCTTCTGCATGTCTGTGCCCAGAATTCAGTCTTTCCATGCCTTCCAGGACTTTAGGGGCTCCGTACGACTTTAATTTATCACCTTGTCTGTATTTGTATGATAAAGTGTTCGAGGTGCCAGAAAGACAAACCGTAGTAGACCAGGTAGACGAGCCCTGACGCCATATAAGCCCCCAGCAGCTGGGAGAGGGAGTAGGGCACCAGCCTTCCCCACGGCACCTGGCCCAACACACAGAAGCTCAGAGTGACCGCCGGGTTCAGATGGGCACCTACAGGGACAAACAGCAGATGGCGGCAGCAGAAGACAGGAAGGAGGAAGACAAAAGTGAATTAGAGTGTGAGACATTGGACGGTAATGAAATCTCAGATTATTTGTAGCCATATACTGTGTCAACCGGTGGTTATCCATCAGAGCGAAGACCTTGAAAAGCTGCACGAGGCCTCGGCGCAGAGAGTGCCAGACATTAGTGTGATAAATCTAGAGTGTGAGGCAGAAGCTGAGCACTGCTGTATTTTATTTTGTGTTCATCTTGCAGGGATGTCAGTGTGTGTGAGAGTGTCATATTTTATTGAGTTAAAAGATCACATAATGGGAAAAGTTAGTGTGCATTTTACGTACCTGTGATGCCCTTGGTGAGGTACATGGCTGACATCACGCCCACAGAGAAGGCCATGTTGACTGAGAGGAACTGGCCTTTAGTTTCTCTGCTCGTCTTTACCTGCGCTGCAGCCGAGCAGCCAAAGAGCTTCACAGCAGATAAAAGGGAACAGAGTGAGTGAGAGGAAAAGTTAGAATAAATATTTTACACTTCCAGGGAACAAAATAAGGCAACTTTACTGCTCTGCTGGTGATTGATTAATTATTTATAGGTCAAACAAACTTCATCTGATGACATTAAAAGGTGATTAATATCCTCTCGTGAACTTTGTGATGAAACTGCCCACTTCTTATCTGAATGACCATGAATAAATAACAATGTGACTCTGAGTCCCAAAGATGAAAGGAAGTAAACACACACACACAAAGCATTTTATCTTATAAAAGCCACACCTGCAGTCAGGCTTTTTCTGATGAAACTTTACGGCCTCTAATCACTTATTGAAATTGTTTTATTTATTACAGGCCAAGGTCACATTAAAACAAGTTATGACATCGTAACAATGAAGTACCAAGGCGATTAAAGTTTCTGGCAACAGTAGCTGGCTGAAAAACTGCAGCGATGACATGTAAAAGGCCTGTATGGATAATCATGTGGATTCAACATGCGTCATAATGATTACCAGCAGTTCAGCGTATGGATTATATTGGCATATACTGAACATCATTTTACATTTGCTTATTAGTTCATTTAAGCTTTGCACATCCAACTTTTTCATTTATAGGAAAGGAAATACTGTCATCTAACTAAATCAAAATACAAAAATATCCTCACCACTAACACTAATTATAATCCTGGTTACACTGTGTAAATCCCAGTACCACCTTGATTCCATGAAGCAGATTAATAATTTATGTTTGCTTTTCAAAAGCTGCCGGAGCACAACTTCAGTATAAAACTTCACTACTGGTTCCAGTTTCATGTTTCATCAAAATAAACATTTAAATAAATAAAAAAAAGAGCCTAAACATCTGTAAAATATTATGCTATTTATCAATCGAGATTGTTTTAGTGCGAGTTTCCAAGTGTTGGACATATCAGCCATAGAGATGTCTGCCTTCTCTCAAGTGTATTGGAACTCAACAGCAATGTCTCTTTTCAGTTATCATGACCTGGTTCCTCAAGATAGTCCACAGACACTGTTGTGAGCAGTTTCATGTACGAACTATTTTCTTTCTACGGAACTACACCCACCCACCAAGAGGGAAGTGTGCATCCACTGACCTAACTTATGTTACAGCTCAGCTGAGGAGGACGCTATTAATGTTTACATCTTGTGCTGTCACGAGCACGAGCCTCTCCTCCATGAGTCGATGCAGTGACACAGTTGGCGGGTGTAGTTTCGTAGGAAGAAAATAGTTTTTGCTTGAAGCTGCTCACAACAAGGTAGTAACCAGGTCATGATTCCTGGAAAGAGACATTGTTGTTGAGTTTTTCAAATTCATTTTTTGGACACTCTGAGCACCACAAGCTGAGTGCCATTGAGTTCCATTATATTGGCGAGAAGGTGGACGCCTATAACTGGTATCTCCAACACTCTGCAACTCACACCAAAACAATCTAGACTAATAAACAGCACTACAGGTAAGAGGAAAAAGTATGTAGGCTACTTTTGAATTTGGGCTGAACGATCCCTTTAAATCTAAGGCCTATACAACCTGCATACTCACATGTTCAGTATGCCCAAAACTAAGAAAGAAATTAAAATAAATAACTAATTTTATATTTAAAAAAATTACGTTGCAAATTAAAGTGGATCAAAATTAGTAAATTAAAAATACTGGAAATGGTATTTATTCATAAATTCACCTCTCAGTATTTCTTTTTGTGTTTTATATATATATATATTTTTTATTACATTTTAAATGATTTAAAGAAACTCCAAATGCTCTGAAACTGTGTGGAGCTTATTGGTGAATACAATTGGAAAACCAGTAAATAAATAAATAAATAAATAAAAAGCCAATTCAAAAACCTGTGTTTCACTTACCAGCAAGACAAAAGTTCCCAAGAACTCAGCCATGCACTCTCGCACCAGAGCATTCCTCACCCTCACAAGCCGTCGGTTCAACATCGCTGGAGTTAAATCCTTCTTCTCATCTCACACTGAACTTGTTCTCTGTTCTCAGACAGACCAGCTGTCGGTCTGTCTGTCTCCCTGTCTGTCAAGGAGCTGATATAGTGCTGTCAGTGGAGGAGGTGTCAGTGCTGATGCTATGATTAAAAAAAACAAAAACCTGCGCTCTGTGTCCCGACTCTTCCGCTACTCTGCCTTCTCTTTCTCCACAGCTGGTCAAACACTGATGTTCATTTATTGTGTGGTCACACTTCAGGATTGGCTGGTGCAGAGAGCGTAATGTGCCTCAGCTGTTGCATATATTCAACAAGGCCATAAACAGTCAGATTATGTATTGATGGCACTGATAGGGGGCAATAAACCACATCATATGTATACAGCGGAAACCTGCCTACTCCTTTGAAGACCTCAGGTACAGATGCTTATGAAAAAAAATAAGCATCTGCGCTGATTCATCCCGAGGTTTCAATAAGCTGAGTTAAATCCATGTGTGAGACAGCCACAGGTAACAATTACCACCTTGCATGCATACCAATGTTTTATATACTCTTATTTCTCTATTAAAGAACCAGCATGCCTCAATAAATTAATAAATATTTTATGTTTAAACCATAAAATGGCAAAAGGAAACCCTGATGCAGCCTGTCTTTGACCTGTAGGTTCATCTGAATGTGTTTCTACGTGGAATTAAAGTCCAAAAATATCCATTTATGAATGTAGAAATTATATTTTTACTTGTGTGGTGAAACTGTCCTTGGTGAGTGTTAGGTAAGATGATTAATAGGGAAGCCCCTCTCATCATCAGAGATCAAGATGTCACCATAACCCCTCTTTACTGAACTTTGGACTCCTAATGGATTATGTAACCAAAATAATTGCTGTGTAGCAGTTATCAGTCGTGTTATTGCTGATAATTTCCAGAGAGGCACGTGACTGTGGCAGGAAAGAATCGCTAAGATCAGATAAGATATAAGAGCCACATCCTCACTGGTGAAACTGCCTTGATATCTGTCTTTTACTGCTTTTTTATCTGTAAAAACTGTCAGGTTATACTTTGAGTTTGGGGAATTTGAGTAAAGGTAAAGTGATGGTTTTGTTTCCAAGCTCCAAACAGCTTGTGACATCTTATCTTATCGCATCTACGCTCAAGGAATATCGCTGTTTGGTAATGTGTAAAAGGACAGATACCTTTACCCTGCATCTGAGTTTTGTCCCAGGGCTTTTTCTGTGAGCTGATAGCAAGATGACAACACTATATCTCCCTCTGCAGGATATACGAATAAAAAGCATCACATTTAGTTAGGATTTATTAAAAAGCAATATAAACTGTAAATGCTGTCGTTAGCTTCTATTCACAATATATTACAACATATATTTTCATTTACAGGTGCCACATTAGTAGCTGAACAAAGTATCTGTTACAAAGTTTGGTTGACTTAACAAATGCATGAGCCGTCAGTGCACTTAAATTATGGCTGATACAGAATATCCCAGGCCTTGAGGTAGATGTAATCCTGTAGATAAAGTAAAAAGTACACACTTTTGACCTGGTCTCCAAGATTATATTTCCTGTAGGGATTTCTTATAATGACTTGTTTTAATGGCATAGGCCCCGGATGGCTCGCTTAATCCACGTCAAGTTCTCAGCCACTAAGGGATGGCTTTTAGCTTCTTGTCCGTCATCAGTCACTGAGCGTTGCTGTGCCCAAGGCAGCTAAACAATCATGTTTCCAGATGTTTAAGAGGGCGGCAAAGCACCACGTCCACAGGCCCGGGGGGAAGTCTTCGGATCAGAGTCCAGGCCTCCAGGCGTCTCATCCCCACCACGCTAACACCGCCAATTTCTTCAACCTCATCACCAGGACACACCTTGTCAACAGGACCTCCTGAAGGGGAAAGAGTGGGTTTAATGAACATGTATAAATACAAAAAGGGGCCAAACTGAAGCAGCCAAAATGAAAAGGTAATATAGCATGGGTATGGTTTATAAATTCCCAGAGTAGGCACGTTTTAAGGTATGTAAAAATACTCTGCTATGATTCATAATTTGTTTATCACGGTTTTCTTACATTAAAAAAACTCAGAAAAGGGGCCCTGCTTTTCCAGCAACGTTTGTGCCACCAAATGTGAGTGTTTTAAGCCTAAACGTGATCCTTTTCCAACTGTAACCAAGAATTTTTTGTACCTAAACCTTACCACATGCACATTCACCACAGCATTGCTGAGCATTGTAAAGTATCTGTGGTTTACAGAAATGTACAAAGCAAACATTTTTTCTGGTGATTGGGTTGTCTAACTGTGGAGAGTGTATATTTTCAAGGAAACAGGACTTCAAAGCTATGGGCATCTGTTTTTGGGATAATGGGCTGTCAGAGAAAAGGGCTTACAGTGTGAAGAGACATTTTTTGGACTAATGGGGCTTTGGAATTTCATGCCTCAGGAGAATGGCCGATCTCTCTGTACTGACAACTACACTCTGCCTTGTGTCTTCCATGTTAGACAGCAGTTGGCTTTTGTAAAGGTGATGTACCTAATCTAGGTTGCCTGGGGTATATCTGAATATTAGATTTTAGGGATGTGCACAGACATTTCTCGTTTTAGTAAAGGAATTTGATAACACCTCTCTGGTGACAGACTTTGCAGAGACACAAGTCGTTTATAGTCAAAGTCAGATATTTTAGGGTCATAAATATAAGAAAAACATATTTTTTAGTAAAGGGTATATTTGAATTTTAAATCTTAATTGTGTCAGGGTTGCTTAACGTATAACCTCTTTGGGGAATGTAAAAGATATGGTGTTCAAATGATGTTCAAGTTTCTGAGCTTCTCACCCTGGAAGATCTTCTGTACAGTGAGTGGTCTGTTCCCCAGAGTGGAGTCCACACCTCCCTCCAGACTGAAGCCCAGATCCCTGCTGTTCTTCTCCAGACGCACACACACACGCTGACCTGACAGAGCAGCAAAAGCAGGACAACAGAGATGAAGTATCTCACTTTAAACTGCTGCAGATTCACACATCTTTTCAGAAGTCCAGTAAAGTACGACTTCTCACCTGCCTGTGTTGGCTCCTGATTATTTGTCTGTGCTCCCCCCTTACAAACGCCGCTACTCTCTTCCCTCCTCAGGACAACCACCCCCATCTCCCGAGTCTTTGCTCTCCTCAGGACCCTCAGGGCCTCCCAGTGGGCGTAGCCACACAGTGCCGTGCCGTTGATCGACAGGACCTGGTCGCCTTCCCTTATGGAGCCTTCCTGGGCTGCAACACCTGAGTGAAACACCCTGTGAACCTGTAAAGAAGACACGGAGGGACAAATGAGGAGACTGAGAACAATCTATTTTTTTTTTTCAGGAGAATGCAGGAAGGAGTGTTTTCTTACAGTGATAGGCTTGTTCTGGTCTTTGCCTCCCGCCAAACTGAAGCCCAGTCCCACTCCCATGTCCTTATGGAGAACCACCACCTGCACATCGTTGTAGTCCTGCAAAAAAGGGAAGGCAGAGAGAACGAGAAAGAAGGCGTAGTTACAATCTTCTTGTACTGTTGTAAAAGTTTTTCTAAAAGTGGCCTAATCCATGCCACAAAAGCCGCAAAATTACTGGTGCTGTTGTTTGTACCTGTAGGTTGTTGTCCCCCACGCTCCTGACATCCTCCAGCAGCCTGTCAAGCTCCTCACTGGGCATCACAGACACACAAGACAGGGCCGACATGTCTGAGCTCAGCGAGGCAGTCCGATGTTTAGTAGATTGCCACTCATCGCTGTCAGTCTCTGACTCATAGTCAACTCCAGCAAAGTTACAAAGTTCTGAAAGACTACAGGGAGGAAAGAAAAAAGTACTGGGGTTAAAAAAACTGACGTATTGTTGGAGGGAATACTTCCAGCGAATCAAAAATGTGGTACTATAAACGGTACACACCTGACACAGAAGCTCCTGTGATCTGACTGGCTCATGTTACTAGTGATGGTCACCGAGGACTCTCCAGAATCTGAGTCATAGTTTGAATCCTCATCCCTCTGCGTACTCTCATCATCGTCCTCATAATCATCTTCATCGTCATTCCAGACCTTTATCTCTGGGGTCAAACCAGCTACCCAAGCATTCAAGTCCCACACCTGCTTCTTCGCCTTTGGACTGGATGTGTTGACATCTGAAGAGATGAGATCGGGGAGGTTGCTGTAGGAGGAAGTGGCGAGGGGCTGAGGGAGAGGTGGCAGATCTGGTTCAGGAGTTTTGGCCGCTTGTGTGGTAACAGAAGTACTTTCATTTCCACCGTCTGCAATGGGAATGACGTTTTGCGGTTGCGTGGTCGGTGAAAGAGTAGGTGAGTTGTTTGGAGAGTTTGTTGGAGTCTTGTCTTCGTCACTAACAGGTGAAGTGACATCAGGCGGTGTTGTTTTCTGTACGTAAGTGTAGGTGTCACTAGAGTCGGACAGTAACAAGGACGGTAGTTTCTCGCTTGGTGTCTCAGGGCTTGAGATTTTGTGGAAATCTGTTTCATCGATGTAAAAGTGTCTCCGTTTTTCTTGAGCTCCTTCATCTAGAGGGATTTCTAATGTGCTCTTGAGTCTGGAATATTTACCAAAATCTTCAGCATAACTACTACCACTTTCATTTCCCTCTCTCTCAACCAAATCTCTCTCTTTCCTCACTAATCTCAGTCCAACCTCGTCCACTGATAAAGACCTGTTTGACCCAAGTTTGTGTCCTGCTCCTGACGCCTTCTCTTCAGCGTTATCATCGCCCTCCCCTCCCTCTTTCAACCCCTCCCACTTGTATCTCAGTCCACCTTCTGCTCTTGCTGATCCGCTCTTTTTCACTCCATCATGAGCCTTGCTGAGTTGTGTTGGCACAGAGAAGGCCCGCCTGGGCAGCAGGACCTGTCCCGTAGCCAAACCCTGAGCTCTCTGTGAGAGAGCCTCGAACTGATTTATCTTATTTCTCACACTAGCTGCAGAGGCGGATGACAACCTCTCTGGGAATCGCTTCCTCTCTATTGTTTTCACTGCGAAGTCCACTGGGTTTGACTCAAACACGTCTTCATCAGTGCTGCTACTCTTTGATTCATTTTTTTCTTTTGCTCCATCATTTGTCTCTTTTTCCGTCTCTTCATGCAACCCAGTATTTTCCCTCAATGGCTCATTTATTCTATTAGTCTCGCTCTTCATCCCGCTCCAATCCCAACTCCCACTTGCTCTTCTCTCCCTATAACCAGACGAACCTCTCAAAGGCACTGATCTCCCTTCCTCTAAGAGACTGTTGGACTGCAAAGATGGAGTAATTCCTGCTGCAGCCCTTGCAGCCCTTATCTGAGCTGCTACACAGTACCTGCTCCTCGCTCTATCTAGAGACCTTGTGCCCATTTCCTCTAATCCTCTATGCCAGTTAACTCCCCCTTCCCCTGAATACTTACTCTGGACCTGTCCTTGCCATTGTATCCCTGACAATTTTTCCCTGGTCCTGTTCGTCCTTGGAGAAAGTGAAGTCTCAGAACCTGAGGTGTCTTTTTGTGTCCAGGTGAATGAGTGCCTGCTTTTCAATGGACTTAAGCTGCTTTTGTCTTCAGAAGAGAAACGCCTGGGGAAGGTTCCCCCTGATGCCCTCTCATATTTAGAGGTAGAGGAGTCCCTAGTTTTGCTGGAATCCTCCGTTTTTGCAAAACCAGCTGAGCCGTAGAGTTTCTCTATCCGCTCCATTATACTCTGACCTCCTTGAGGCCCACTCAAAGATGTCCCTCTGATGGCAGAGCCAGGTCCAGACAGGGACCTCAGCCTAGTGGGGAGAGAACTACCCCAACTGGTCCTGTCCAAAGTCTGACTCACGTGACTCACTGGGCTCCTCTCTTGAACATTACTTGTAGCTGCAGAGTTATAGACCTGTATTGAAGACGTCACCCTGCCCCTCAAGCCTTCAATTCTAGTCCTTCTTTCATCCAAGCCACTTTTGTTTGACAACGCATAGTCAGCCCTTTTGCCATGATCGGGACTTGATGCCCCAGATCTCCAGTCTAAACTCTTACTTCTGCTCGGCAGGTTGTATCTCCTCCAGTCTGTCCTGCCCCGGCTTTCAGATGCAGGGTTAAAGTTTCCACTTCTGTCAGTGCCAAACTCTGTGATGGTTTTGTCTGCTGCTCCATTCTGGTTCAGCTTGGTAAACGTTTTATGGCTTGACATTTCCTCCTCCTCACACTGACCTATGACACTGCTGCGACTCCCAGTCCTGGCTTGATAACCAGTGACTGTGTGATCCTCCTCCTTGTTTGTGCCATTTGTGCCAGTGTGCGTCTCGCAACTCTCTCTCTTGACGGCTTCCTCAGCACTTTCCTTCTCCTCCTCTAAAAAACCTCTGGGTTTCCTAACACCTGGCCTGCGTGTGAGACTGTAAGAGGGAGAATTAGCTGAGCGGACAGTGAAGCGTGCTTCTGTCCTCTGCCCGCTGTACTCACTCACTGGAGTAGGGAGCATGGACAAGTCCATTGTCTGAGAGTAAACAAAGTTAATGACCTGCTGTCAAGTGCCAAATCCCAAAAAGAGAGCGGGAGAGTGAACTTGATATTTAAGCGATTCCAAGCAACTGTCTTTTGGGCTGCAATCTGGAAGCGGTTTGTCTGAATGCTGCAGCTGTGAGTGTGTAAAAAAGCAGTGAAATGGCAGCACAATTACAGCCCTCACATTAGTTTCTTGCACAGCAACAAATCGTGCATTAAAAAGCTTGATATTTCAGCAGTACTCCGTGATGATTCTCTGATTTGCGGCCGAGATGACTCCTCTGGGCTCCTCTCCTTGATCTCTTGCCTTTCTGCCCCTCTGAGTCTTCAGTTCTCCAGCACGACTTCAGCTAACAGCTCCCATCGCCTGCCAAGCATAAAAATGTACAAATTTCCATCCTGAGAACGGATTGGGCTGGAATGTTGTGATATGTGGATTGTGGTCACTCTGGCTCTTCAAAATGGTCAAACAGAATCACAGAGTAGATGAGGACAGTGAACTCAACATGTTATAGAGACACATGAATTGGACAGTGAATGGAAACGATAAGAAGAAAAAATAAAAGATAGAGGGCCAGAGAAACATGTTAGTTGTGTCAGTTATGTCATTTTGCAATATTCCCTACCCTCCTGACATTCCCTTCATACTGACTCAATAAGCCCATTGACAGGACAGTGGGACTCAGATAATGCACGCACACATCATAACGGCTGTTTACACAGGCAACATACTCATGACTACCTGTCAGCGTCAGCTAAACCTGAACCAAAAACTGGAAAAACTCACCTAACTGCAATCCACCCAGTAAAAACAATGTATTAAAGTGCCACATTAGTCTCTGTGCAGCGCGTATCGGTCTCACAGAGCCACAACTGAAACCTTGTAACAGTGGAAATGATCAGATAAGGTGGACAAAGATGGGAACAAAGTCACTTTGATTTACATACAGAGTTAGATAGCTTTACTGATGGACAATGGCTCATAAGGGATATCCGAGGTCACAGCTGTACAAGACAGACGTTGTCAGTAAGCCAGTGGAAACACCTTTGATTTTTAATCAGGTCAGAATTAGTGTCCAATCATCTCTATTGATATCAAACACAAATAGGCTGTTGATTCACTGTACAAATCCAACAGGGCAACAGTGTTTGATAAGCACTGCCTGCATGATTACATGAAGCTGTTTAGGTTCAGCGTGTGACTTTGAGCGACAGCCTCTGAGGTGCTTTCCGTTGCAGGTGAGTCTGAGTGTCGGTTTACAGAAACACCTGTTCTCCTAGGTCACAAAGCCTCCCATCTGGGTAACCTGGGCAACACTGCACGGTTTAATATAAACGCCGACTCAACAGCAAGAAAGACACAAATGCACCCAGGCAACAGGCACAGAAATACACACACTTACTCCCTCACATAATCAATAATTAACTTATTAATGACACACTCACACACACATGTGCCTTACCTTCTCCAGGAGTGACTTCTTTGCTTGTCCTAAACCGCTGTGTTTTCATGTGTTCATAATGAAGGCAGCGTTCTGTAATGACATCAGCTCCTAGCTCCTCTCTCCCTCTCTCTCCCTCTCTCTGTCTTGTCCTTCCATCAGCTTTGCATGATGGAGTGTGTACAGTGACGCAAACCTGCCACACTGGTTTATCCTCTTGTCCTCTCTCTGTCTCTCTTCCTCTCTCTCTCTCTCTCTCTCTCTCTCTCTCTCTCCTCCCCCTCCTATTGTTGTTTTCTCCCTCTTTTCCTCTTCTCACAGGGTAGCATTCCTGACTGCAGTTCAATGTGTCACCCACTAAACGGCTCAGCAGGGAGTGCACATACACACATGCACACACACACACATACGTACACGCCCTGCTGACGCTTAAAACTTCAAAACTTCAAACTCCCTCTCACAACAGCATTTCATAGCTCAAGGGAGAGGAGATACAGTTCGGATAATTGTGTGAAATGCAACAAGAATGACATTTCCCAACACAGGCTTATAATATCACCCCACCTCAAGGCATCATCTGGGCTGAGCAGGTATCAAAATACATAATAACAGAGCACCTTTAATTAGGACCAGAGACCATAAAGAGCTCATGTGGACCCAGAAATACCAGCAGGGATTAATATTGTTAAAAGTGCACTTCTCATATGACATATGTTCAACAAAACAAACCCCCACTGCAGATCAGGACTGTAATGTTAACTGAAGGACAGAAAGATCAGAGAAGAGGAAGCAGAAGAAGATGAAGAAGAAGACGAAGAGGAAGAAGAAGAAAGTATTGCTTGTGCTAAAACAGAATTCTGTGTGATTCTGAGTGGGAATATGAAAAAAAACAGCATTTGAATCGCAGATGTGCAAAGAGCAAACAGACGTAGATATATAAAGTCAAATACACACCAGTACTTACAGTCTGGGTTGTCATGTCGAGGCTCATGTTCTTACAGCTGCTCTTTTACATGCACCTGCTACCGTCTTCCGTTGAGACAGAGGAAACTGTGGTTACTTCAGCATGCTACAGCGCCAAAAAGGGATGTCTTAATGTCTCTCTGTGCCTGTCAAAAGTCAGACTGAGTCAAAGGCATTGATCCTAACCCTAAGTCTTAGGAACCCAGTGATCCAATCAGTGATTAGCCATACAGACAAGAGGGGTGGTAGGTCGCATGGTATTCTCAGGACAGAGATAAGTCTGTGAGTAGGGGTAAATAGCTCCAGCACGACTCCACAGACACCCACCCTTGTTCCTGACAGAAGAATGGCGCTCAGTGTCTCTGCAGGATGGATGCAAATCACTGTGCTGCTCACACAGACACACTGGTTCTGCATATTTCATCCCTGGGGTGTAGGACTCAATGGACCATGTGAGAGAGGGCAGTTTATGGTATTTAATCAGTAGCTCATGGGGTATAAATAGTCTTTAATTCAGTTTCAAGTGACACAAAAAGAAACGGAGCAATTTAATGGTCTGTAGCTAATGGAAGGATCACTGAACGGGCCTAACGAGCTCAAAGTGTGAGGTGGGCCCCCTGGTCCTCACGTGCAAAATGACACTCAAATCAACCTGTACTGACCAGGAAGAAATTAAAAATGACCACAAAGAGATGCAAAGGAGCTGCAAAACCACATAGAAACACATACTCAAAGAAACAGGACCACAAAGAGACACAAAACAACCAGAAAAAGACACTAAATTACCTCAAAGAGACACAAATTGACAGCAAAGAGACACAAAGATGCATTAAGATTACAAAAAGACGCAAAACAATGACACAAAAGAGGCTGAACATCTATGAAGACAGTTTGGTTTGCCCCTGTGTAGGAGCGATAATAATAATAACACCAATAACTTTATCTATATGGCACAATTAATGCATAAAAAGCAACACAAAGTGCTGAACATAAAACACAATCGCCTGAAAACAGCCCCAGCTGCTGCTATCTACCTGACTGGCCATTATTTTCTGTTTGTTGA
Source organism: Epinephelus awoara (assembly GCA_035609425.1). Classification (NCBI taxonomy): domain Eukaryota; kingdom Metazoa; phylum Chordata; class Actinopteri; order Perciformes; family Serranidae; genus Epinephelus; species Epinephelus awoara. The sequence continues at coordinate 10,929,630 of CM069300.1, forward strand.
GTTGTTTGTTTGCTTGTTTTGTTGGGTGCGTCGTTGTGAAGTCTCTTAACAGCAGCAGGTGGCAGAAGAGGCCAGAGGAACGTCACACCCTGACGTCACGCATGCCTCTGCCGGTCACGTGACGATCGCGGAAGTCAACAAACCGGCCAGTGAGCGAGATGTCACAGCGTAAAGCACTTTACTTTTTGTACTTCCCTGTTTTCCGTCTTACGTTTTAACTTCAAACGAGCATTTAAATGAAACCGTTCGCCTCTCAGAGGTCACGTGTCGGACGTAACGTTACTTTAGGTCTTTTTAGCTAACGTTAACATTAGTTAGTTTAGTGAAAACGCACCGTTTGAAAATGCGGAATGATTCTCTTCTGTCGAGCATTAACGTGGTGCTCGTTATGGCCTACGGGAGCCTGGTGAGTCTCTCACTTTGCATCTGTGTTAATTTTATAGGTGCTTTAGCTTAATTTTCACACTGTATGCAAAGTTATTGTCTCAAAGAGTCAAACTGACTGGCAAGATTTTACTATTTAAATGCTGTCTTTACATACAAGGTGCAAAACACTAAATCCTATGTTCAGTTATTAAAATACACACACAGCATATACAAGATCATCACATTAGTGCAACATGGGTTTGCAAACATTTCTTAATCCAGGTGAGCATCACTATAATATAGCTGCTGATCACCTGGAGTTATTGTTTCTGTATTATCAAGTACTAACAACTTAATAAAATATATTGTTTATGATGTCTTGAACAAAAACTCAGTATATGTACAGTAATAGTAAATGGATGAAATTAAGCAGTCACACATCATTTAAGTTTTACTGTTGATTAAGTCAGACTTCACACCATATTATCTGTGTTTTACAGTAAAACAGTGTGTTAGTTTTATTACTTTTTTTAAGTACAGTAAACAGGATGTCAGTGGATGCTAAACAAAAGCAAATAAAAACACAAAACACACAATAAATTAGTAAATATCTAAGTAAGTAAATTAATAAATTAAAAATAGAGAAAATATTATATTGAAATTGCTACATACAGTTTCACGTAAATTATGCTTTTGGGGATTTATCTATTTTTATTTCCATCCATCCATTTTCCTAACTGCTTATCCTCTTAAGGGTCGCCCTGGACAGGTCACCAGACTATCACAGGGCTGACACTTGCCACCATTCACACTCACATTCACACCTAAAAGTTTGGCACTTCTGCTTGAAAAAAATTATGATAACAGTTATTAGTATACTCATTTATTCATTCATTTTCCATAACCGCTTATCCTATTGGGGATCACGAGGGGGGCTAGAGCCTATCCCAGCTGACATTGGGCGAGAGGGCTGACACATAGAGACAGACAACCATTCACACTCACACACACCTACGGACAATTTTAGAGTCACCAATTAACCTGCATGTCTCTGGACTGTGGGAGGAAGCTGGAGTACCTGGAGAAAACCCACGCTGACACGGGGAGAACATGCAAACTCCGCACAGAAGGGCTCCAGGAACCCTCTTGCTGTTAGGTGACAGTGCTATTTAGCAGAATTTTCCTGCTAAACGACACTATTTTATAAAAAGCACAACATCAAGTTATGGCAACAATAACAACAGCAACATCAATACAACTACAACATTAAGACGCCACAACAATAATACAATTACAACATTGATATAACAAGATTTCATAATGTGTTTGAGTTCATGTGTGATGGGTACATGATTGGGTTGATTTTAGCTGTGATGTCATCTTAAATTTTAAACCAACAAAGCTTTTGCACTGTCTTATCCGGGTGTCAACAGTTTGTAGCTCTAACAGAGAAGACTGATCTACCAAACTCAGTAGATCTGTGCTGCACTGCACAGTTGCCTCTGTCTGTCATCCTAGTTGTCCTCCCATTGTCTGAGCGCAGTTGTATGAACTTAAAGTTAAGAGTTAACAGCTGAAAATGTCAAAATCACTTGTTTTAGAGTTGCTCTCATGACCTTTTACAGTAGCTTCCCAAGACAGGGAAAGGTAAAACCAAAAATAAATACATTGCTCTATGGGTTTCATACCTACACAAACGTATCTAAGGTCTACTAGGGTTAGTAACCTGATAATTATCTGTGCATACTTACTCATTTGCTTATCAATTACTGGCATTTTGTCTTCTGCTCGTAAAATAGTAAAACAAACTATCAAACAAAATTGAACCCTTAAACTGAAATCTAGACTTTTTCTAGGTCTTTGTTTTGCTGTTCATCTTTGTCAAAAGACAAATTATGCGGTTTGCCATGAAGTCTCGAAGAGGACCACATGTTCCTCTTGGCCACAATGCTCCCAAGGTAACACACACAGACCATAATAAACAGAAGTGTGATGCTGTGCGGAGTTCTGCAGATTAACTATAGCTGGGTGTCTCTCGTGTGTGTCCTGTAGGAGCTGAGGCAAGAAATTGAAGCCAAACTGAGCCAGGTTCAGAAAATCCACTTTGAGCCTCCTCTGCTGTCCCCAGACGATGACCGACTAAAGCACAGAGAACAGTCTGGTTAGAGAGACACAAAAATCAAATGCATACACACATACAGTGCTGATCTATCTACATGAGTACTTTATACACAGGTGTACAAAAGATTGTGTGTGTGTTGCAGGTTCCAGTGACTACCTGTACAGAATGAGAGCACTGGATGCCATCAGAGACACAGGTTAGCTTTGCTGTCACTCATCTTAGTCACAGTTTAGTTTTGCTGCACTCACAGACTGTTAGAATACCACCTGTATGTTCTGTCAGCAGATCTGCCTTTCCGTGAACTGGGTGGCTCGTCCACCGCTGTGACGGGTAAAAGACTTCGGACGTGGCTTCTGCGGCTACGAAACTCCGAGTGCATGTTCCGAGATGGCCTGAGCTCGCTCATCGACACAGTGCTTGACGGGTACAACAAAGCACGCCACGGGGCTGAGGTCAGTGTCTCTGTGTGTTTGTTTGTGTATCAGAAATGTATCATCTCATCTTTTGTATAAATTAATAAGAAAATTTAGTCTAAAAAGGCGGATAAAATCATATATACTTTAAATTTTAAAAGAATAACATCTGGAAAAGTCAAATTTGTTTTATAACAGTAGATATGTTACGGTAATGTAGTATCCTTATGATTAGCATGATTTCCCTTTTTACCACAGAGCCTATCTTTGTGTGTACTGTATATCATGATTGCAGGAAGAGCTGACAAATGCACCGATGTCCTGTTTTTGTCTGCAGGCTTTTGGTGAAGCAGAGTTTTTGAAATACCAGGAAGCTCTGACTGAACTGGCTTCTGTGTGAGTAAACACAACCTCTCCTCACAGCGTTCCCTCACAGCTTTCCGTTTCTGCTAATCCCACCATGGAATGTTAATCACACACTGCGAACAACCTGTTTCTCCCTTCTCTGCTTTCAGCGTCAAGTCTCACAGCAGCAGCAGCAGCAGCAGCAGCACTACGAGCCAGTACCACCAGTCCGCAGCCAAAGACCTGACCAGCGCCACAGAGCCTGCTAGCTCCTCCTCCTCCCCCACCCAAACCACCTACCTCACATCTTCAATGCAGCAGCGCAGCAAGCGGCCCAGGAACTTCCTGGAGCTGAAGAACTTCAAAGACAACTACAACACTCTGGACAGCACACTCTGAAAATCTGTGACGCCCATCCAAAGGAAAGGTCAAAGACAAGGTAGAGCTGCCAGCGATGAAAGAAGTGCCTACGTATGGCGACGGGTCACTGTTGCCAGACAGTGTAGAGTGAAATGATAAACCCACTGCCTTCATATATTAACGTGTATTGCCTGGTTTACAGTATAATGCATATCAGACTCAGTGCTCTTTATCTAAATGTAGCTTTGGCGTATATCCTGTATTAATGCATGTACGAGTGCTTTACTACAGTGAGTGACTATAATAAGTAGGGTTGATTTGACCAAAACACAACCAGAGCTATGAGGCTATGCAACAGCATAAGACAATCAGTATTTATTGCACAATGTAAAGGCCTATGCAGACTTAAAATTAACCAACTGTATTTAAAGATGCTAATTAAATAATGTTAGTCGAGAAAAACAGTGCTAAAGGGACAGTTCAACTCCAAGTTAAAAATACATACTGTATCTGTTACCTGTAGTGCTACTTATCAGTCTAGATTGTCTTGGTGTGAGTTGCAGAGGGTTGGAGATGTCAGGCGAAGAGATGGAACTATATGGCACTCGGCTTGTGGTGCTCAGAGCATCAAAAAAATACATTTGTAGGTGCTGTCACAAGCCTCTCATCCATGAGTAGGTGTAGTTCATTGACCCTTCGCTAAGTCCCACCCCCTGATGCAGACTGGCCAATCATAACGTAGCATCAGGCCGGCTCAGACCAGGGTCCGACAACAACACAGCTGTGCTCCATTGACTCTAATGCAATCGTTTCAGATTTCCTTCATTTTCAGGCTGGTTTTGTGGATTTGGAGCTAAATGTTGTGCCTGGGGCACGTCGTGTATTAATGATACTCTAAAAGATATATGTTTCTTCCCTGTTCCAAAACCAAAATCAAACCCTGAAAAGTGTAGGGTTAGCTAGCTAGCTACTGAAGATATAGCCTACTGAATGTATACACATGCTGCTTTTACTTTTTAATGATTATAACAGTGAAACAAAGACCGACCCTGCTGTACAGGATCCAGTGAAGGGAAGCAGGGAAACTTTGCTGATATACAACCAGCTGTGTGTCATCACAGTGTGTGCAGATGAACAGTGTTTGACAGCAGCTGGTTCAATATCAGCAAAGTTTCCCTTTATATTCATTGTCTTGTGTGGCGATCAGCAGTGATGTGGTGGTTCACTTTACACTGTGATCTGTAGCCTATAGTTCGGCTTTAGCTTCTAACTATCTTTGTCTTTTTAACCTGTTGTTGCTGCTGAGTCAGTTTGACATCCTGGATATATCCTTCACACACAGACTGTCTGCTTCTCTCTGGAATCGCTCTTTCATTTCTCCAAAAAAATGATAATATGTCGTCAGGGAGTGCAGTTAGTTACAGTGTGGGCTCGTGAAAGGTCAAAGAAAAAGAAAACAGTTCCTACATGAAACTGCTCACGACAAGGTCTGTAGATTAGAGAGAAAGCAGACATGTCTACAGCCCATATCTTCAACACTCAGCAACTCACACCAAAACAGTCTACATCGATAAATAGCACTACAGGTAAGAGAAAAAAAAGTTTTTATTTTGGGGTTAACTGTCCCATTAATGGTTTAAAAACACACTGTTTTTTGTCACTTATGTTTACATGTCTCTGCTGTTCATTCGCTGCTGTGAATTTGACAGCCAGTTTATTTTTTAGCCTTAAATGTATTTTACAAAAGCCATACTTGATTTTAATGAATTTTTGATGAACATGTGCTCTTTTGTTTTAATCAGTTCTCTCAGTGCAATGTAATTTAACAGTATTCCAGTGCATTAATAGATTCTGAATGTTGCATCGGGGGAAGCCAGTTTCTTGTCTTTGTTAAAGCTAGACTGGCCCCCCGATGTCTTAACTGTGTGTTTCATTTGCTATTCAGGGCTGCCATCAGGTGAATAATTTTATTTTCTGTGATTCTTACTGGACAAGTCGCCTTCCAAATAAAACAGTGACATAGGGTTGAAATGTTGTATGTTGTGTATTATGTCCAGCAGAGGGCGCCCTCTACATAGTAATGTAGTAGGAAGTCAAAGGAAGCACTGTATTTATTTTCAGTACTTTATTCTGAGAACCACAAACACAGATAATAGATTAGAGTGTACTTCATAAAAAAACCTCACACACAATCTGTCCGGAGGTTTCACTTAATATAAATAAATACAAAGGAGTTGTTAGATAGAAATTAAAACATCAAATCACATTCATCAATATTATTTACAAGACAAGGTGACTGTTTACACACTGGCGGGGAGCTGAAATGCTTTACAAGAGATCTGTAGAAATATGACACCTTTATGAAGCAGGAATGTTGTCAAATATCGTCCTCAACAGTGACGCCATTTTGTCCTCTGTTTCCTCACAGTTTCATAAAGTGTCGTATTGTTTTTATTAAAAACTTTTAGCTCTTTTCATCACAGGGCGTTGACCTCATATAAGTTACAGTCGTTATTTTTACACGTTTAAAGCGTCTTACATTCACTCGGCGGCGTGAACGGAGTCATGGATTAGTGACTATTGATTACAGGGACACAGGATCATCTGGTTACTGACTTCTACGTGAAATTGTTCGCTTAGTTAGCTATGTTTGCTACATCACCGTACAGTATATGGACTTTATAGTGTCACTTTGGCAAAATGTCTACCATCCTGCACTTTGCCCAACAGTTCTATTTTGATACAACGCCAAACTGTCACAAACTCAAAGGTTAAAAAAGTGATCAAAACAGGGCAGCGCAAAGAAACACTCGCTTTCAGTATTACATGTAAAACTTCAAATGCACGTCAGCCAAGTCAGTACGCATTCATTTATCTACATTAAAGCTGACATACACACTCGTTCATTTATGCACATGCACAGCAAGCCCCGACGCGTGCTGCCAAACACCACACAGTGTCCTTCAGGAGTGTTTGTGGTCGTAGCGGAAGTGTTGATGGAGTTGCAGTACAGGAACTCCGACATCCCGACTGTTAGTGTGATCAGATGTGGTCGCAGAGCTGCGGTTTGGTTTCAGTCCGTGTTAAAAAGGTTTGGTGGTGCTGAGCCCTCCTCGATAATCGCTGTCTTTCTTCTGCTCGGGCGCTTCATGACTTGATCTCGATGACTTTGATGAAAGGAAGCGGTTTGGTAGATGAGGTGGTCGGCTTGATTGGTTTACTGAGGGGACAAGAGGAAGCGAAATTAGTTGGTTCAGTGTTGAAACACCATAAAAACAAATAATCAGGGATCTTATTTAGATGCACGACTATGCACAACCCATGCATGAGCAAGGAAGGGTGCTGTAGGACAGTGATACTCAACTCGTGGCAACCAGAGCAGGCGTGAGACAGGCCTTTATTTGTGTAAATGTGTAACCACACCGAGCTAGTGAAAGGTTGAGCTGTTGTAGGACTTGCAAATCTATCTTCAAATGAAAAATAATATGAAGAGGAAAGGCAAAATAAGTTACCTATACACGATCTGGGGGTTGCGCTCTGATGAGAGGTAAGAATTTGACCTTTGTCCTCCCAGGAAGTAGTCCATCTGGTCATGCATCTCTCGGTTCTGCAAACACAGGAAGTCAGAGGTCAGTGCACATAATAGCAAAAATGTTAAGATGGTCATCAAACAGACAGCAGCTGCATTTCCTCCTCTTTCATACCGCCATTAGAAGCGCTATGAGAAGGCAGAGGAACATGATTGTTTCACAGCTTATCCGTCTCGTGTATTATTGTCAGGATACAGTGACAGTTGCAGCAAAAGTTACCCAATACAGCTTTAACCCTGACTCTTCATTCAAAATTCCTTTGAAAAGCCATAAAACAAGTTTTATCTGAGAAGCCAATAAGCAGTCCTCACCTCTGCCTCCAAGAAAGCCACTTTCTCCTCCAGCTCTTTGATCACGCGGTCCCTTTCTTGGATCACCATGCGGGAGTTCTGGAGCTAAAGACGAGAAAACACACAAACAGTCAGTAAATCCTGCACAAATATGAACTCGGAGACAGCGTGTTTGCTTTCGAGAGTCTCACACATGTGCGCCTCACCTGTTCAATCATGTGTCTGACTTTCCTCTGCTGGCTTTTCAGCATGTCATCCAGATGGTGGATCTTCTCTTTGAGAATAGCCAACTCCTTCTCCAACTGCTCAGCCCTAAAAATACACACAGAGAGTTAAGAACACGCCGCTTTTGATTTGACTGTCACTGACGGATAAAGAACCATTCACTGATTTTATTGTTGTATGTTTGTGTTAGCTGACCTCTGCTCCCCTGCCTGGCCGTCTTCTCTGAGCTTGCGCAGCTCGCGGAGCTCATCCTCACGGCTGCGGATCGCGTCCCTCAGGGTGGCGCTCTCCTGCTCCATCCCTCCCAGCAGCCTCTGGAGCTCGTCTATGCGCCTGTCTTTCTTCTCGCTGGCTTCTTCTGTGATCCTCAGCTTCTCCTCCTCATCGCTCAGACGCTCCTTCAGCTTGCTGCTTTCAGCCTAGAAGAGACAGGGATGGTTTATTTCTGTTGTTTAAAATGTGGCTTCAGCATAAAGAACATAAATTTAGGCTCTGTATGTGTGTGTTACCTGCAGCCTCTCTTTTTCCTCCTGGTGTTTCTTTTCTGCTTCCTGTAGCTGCGCATATAAGCGCTTGCTGACCTCCCTCAGCTTGGCTCGCTCCGCTTCTTCTTCTGCTTCCTAAAAGAGTAAAGAATGAAGCGTTAGATCAGCAGATAGATACTGTAATGTCCTGGAGAGGCCGAGTCAGAGTCCAGAGCTTAATCCAGTAGAGAATTTGTGCTTGGAATCATTCACCCACAATAATAGGCATAAATTTCCCCCCTTAATACTTACACTTTTAAGCTGGACAGAGAAGCAGATAGATACTTTCATGATGACCTAATGTAAAATCTTGTTTTTGTTTCATTCGAGCTCTGGGTTTGTCTGTCGTAAAGAAAACAGGCGTGTCTGTGTGCGTCACTAGAGCGGTTGGATCACGATCAGCGTCTCCCTCATGATTTCTGCAACACTTATGCGAGTGAGCCGTGGCGTGACTCACAGATAAATGCAATAATTGGTGCCAAAGTCATTCAACCAAACACAGCCATGTCAACTCTGTTTGTATTTGTACTAAATAATACTGGCACGCAGATTGTATGGTTGCTACAAGTGCGTGGCTCAAAGACAGCAGCAGAACTATTAAAGGAGAGGTATCTGTGGAATGCTGGGAACAATGAGAAGGGCCTGAACACAATAACACATGGAGGGAGAGGAACAGTGTGTGCTCTTGCATGTTTTCATACACCCCGGGGTGCTATAAGCATATTTACTCTGTCACTGTCACTATATCACATCTCTGTTAAACCTTATATCTCGCTCTACCTCTTCTGTGTGCCTCTGGGAGGTTATCGCTTTACATGCACCACACGAAACACACTGGCACACATTGTCCAAAGGAAAACACATTGGACATTAGACTGCGGCTATGATACACACGCAACATTTGATATGCTCACACACACACACAGTATATTTACAACTCTGAATGCTCACCTGTCCGTCAGCTTTAGCTCCTCCGCCGGGGGCAGGCGAGGTGCTCTTTCGGAAGGGAAGACCAACTTTCCACCCGTTTGTGTGCGTCTGGAGAAAAAAGGAGGAAGTCAGCATGGAAGGAGTGAAAAATTTAGATGCGAGAGAAGGAAACGCCGTTAAGCACGCAGGATGTAAGGTCAACAATGGCGAGGGCACAACAAAGCAGCTCAAAATAGACCTACCTTGTTTTTGGCTGCCATCTGCTCCCTCAGCGTCTTCAGGCAATATCTCACCTGTGTGATACACAGATATATTGTGAGTTGCTGAAATAATATCTTATATTTGTCAGTGTTTTAACATCTGTGTGTTTGCAGCTGATAAACACAAGATTGTATCATTAGCAGAGAGAAAACAAGTCTGGAAGCCAGGAGGAATTTGCATGATGCCAACATGCAAATTGTTATGTAACCCAGGAGACAGGGTTGAGCGGCTGCAGTGTTTAATACAGTATATCTACTGTGCAGAGACTGACCTCCTGTATCTGTGACACTTCATCTGACAGCATCTTCAGGCTCTGCTGGTGTTTCTGCTGCTCTTGTCTGCGGGCCTCTAAATAAACCTGCAACAGGAAGGAGGGACGCACACGGATGTCAAACACCAGCGTGACCGCGAGACAAACACGCAGCATTTATTTCTTCCAAAACAACAGCCAGTGTGCCACACCCACCTTTATAACCTCCACCTGCTCCTCTGTAGATTTGACTGGTTCGGGATTCAGAGATGTCCTGTCACTGGGCGGCTGCACCAGCGCAAATGCACGTCCGATTGGCTGCAGATTAGAGAGCAGAGGAGTTAGTTAACAATGTAGCATGCGCGGTGTTTCATGTTGCACGAGGATGGGTGGATGGGTGTGATACATTTCCACACATATGCAAACATGAGTGAGGTCACAGTGCTTTGCTAACCCCAGGAGAGGAGTTGGAGCATGTTTCTCGTCAGAATATTGCAAAACAATAGTTGGAAGGACAGCCTGGAGTACTTCCGTTTAATAATCATTATGAAACATCTGTGGAACGACTCACATGAATGATGAAATTCAACTGTGAACAGGCAAAACCGAGTACATCAAGAATATTTGTCTTAACCCCAGTGCGAATTGTTCCTCCTGTGTGTGTGCGTGCGAGGGACTGTGAGTCTCTATAATCAGTAGGTAGAAACATTTTTCTGTAATCACTATGGAGACTAACCCATAAACATCTGGTGCTACTTTGGAGGTAGTATTCAAACTTGGTCAAAACCATAAGCGGAGAGACTCAGAAGAAGGTGGTTATGTAACTCGGCCGCTCTGGTGGTCCGGTTTAATCTAACTTTGGCACCAGTTTTTTGGGAGAACAATGGTTGTCTATTGAGTGGCCTCGTGTGGGAACCACGCTAATGAAAAGCTGAAGGCAGCCGTGGCATGTTTACAAGAAGTCGGTGTCTCTGTACAGTTTGTGTGTAGGAATGCGTGTATGAATATACGGTAGCTCTGAGCTAATTCCTCCGGATCATTGAGAAGATTTACTGCCTGAACTTTCAGATCCAAATATGGTCTGAATGATCGCCTTCACCTTTGTTTGTTTGTTTTCTCATCCGAAGAAATCGCAGACTATTCCCCCTCATGGTTTACAGTACAAATCCGACCCAGTGCATCCTTTAAAAATTAAATGCATCAGTTTGATATCTTAAACCCTCAAGTGTCCAAACTCTTGCTATTCCCAGCAATTTTCCATGCTGTATTCCTCGATCTCCCATAGTTAGGGTCCCAGGACTTAGTGTGTTCTCAGCACTGATGTTACAGTCCACATTACAACCTATCAGGTGCAGGAAGTTCTTACCTTGTCCCTGTGCTGCTCCGAGCTCCGAGCTGCCTGGTGTTGGTCTTGCAGTGTGAGCCTCAGCCTCCTGCACCCGTCCTGAAAACCAAGACAGGAGACGATGAAGTGAATCCACAAAGAGACCGTTATGTGATGGATAAAATGATTGAGGACTATTTTGAGGAGGAAAGGAGGGGGGAAAAGAGGAGGAGAGACTGAGTCATACTCACTGAAAGTACCAGAGAAGGAGGGAGAGAGTAACCAGTAAGACAGAGAGAGAGGGGGGTACGAGCGTCAGACAGAAAGCAAAAGTTTTTCACAGCTGCACAGAGACAGATTGTTTGAATTAAATTGCGTGCTGTGGACGTCAGAGGGACTTTAGGCGGAAACTCTCCAGGCGCTCGCAGCCAATTGGAAGCGCTGGCTGGATTTCTGGGAAAGTGGGCAGAAAATGTCATGTCAAGCAAGACAGAACATTTCCATGGCAACAAAATCCTCACAGTAGCCATAAACTGTCTGGCACGCTAACAGTATCAGAGGGGGGAGCAAGGCAGAGACGAAACAATGCACACAACGCCTCGCAGACCTTCCTGGTTATTTCTTTCACTTGCAGAAGAGAAGTCACTTTAACAGGAAAAGTTTCGGCCGGGATGTCGCAGGGTGTGTGTGTCCTTCCAGCACAGGGAACCCCCTTAAAAGTGATACCCAGCGAGTGTGTGTGTGCAAGTGCAACTATGCGGATATGAGGGAGGAGGTCGCAGACGTTATATAACTCATTCCAGCCCAACACAACTTGTTCAGTTTATATTCCCTTATGCATTCACTGTGTCCTCCTGCTGTCTAAACTCATGTCAACTCTGAGACACGGAACAGGCAGAGAAGAAATGGCTGCAATCTTCCCCTGGGGTTAAACGCTATAAACAAAAACAAATGCACACATGCAAGCAATTACACAGAAGGGCGCGCACACACACATCAGATTTATTGGTGATATATTACACAAGCCAAATTGGGTGATAAATAATTAACCTAGAAGATAACAGTGTCATGTGTTTGTGTAATATCATCTGTCCCTGTTTAACCCTTTCCTACTGCAATACTTTTATTTCTTTGTTTTCTTTTGGTACGTGCAGCACAAAAGGCCCCTGCTACTTGCATTTCCTGTTTTGACTGCCACAGACGCTGACAAATCAACTGAGCTTTTAATAACATCGCTGGACTTTGTCAGCGCATGGAGTTTTCCCAGAGTTTTTTAAGCTTAAATAAAAAGCCCAACTTTAAAGATAAACGAGGCATGTCGTCACTTATGACCCACTAGAAGTGTGTGGTGGTGAATTTTTCTGCAGCGACTCTGCCCTCTGCCTGTATTTTCTGATTTTCTCCTTATTTCAAGTGTGTTTATGGACGTGTTGCCCTCAAAGCGCTCAGGTGAGGGCGGGGCTTCATAAAAGGCAGCGACCAGGTGCTAGACTGTAGCCAGCAGGCATCCAAGAGACAGCGCAGAAAAAAGCAAATATAACGAGGCAAAATGCCGAACGAGAGTGAATCTTGGGTCAGCTTTTAACTTCAGTTTCGGTGGTGAGCGTTTTAACAAATAGTAACCGACAAATGTGCTTGGTGTACCTTTAAAGTGCTGCGAGAAAAATGGAAATTTGAACATCTATCATCATGTGTTGTGGGATAGGCTCCAGCCCCTCTCACGATCCCCAGCAGGATAAGTGGTTATGGAAAATGAATGAATAAATGAATATACTAATATTCGTTTTCATATTTTTTTTTCAAGCAAAAATGCCAAACTTTTCTAGGTTTCAGTTATGACAGTAAAAGTGAAGCAAGCGTCCTCTTACTCCAGCTTCGTAAATATGAATATATTCTGACTCCCTCTGTATAGACACTACGTCTGATATGCAGAATGCCCAGGCCTTGATGTAAGCCAGACAGGGGAAATGAACTGGACTGTGTTGTGTAATGTTGTGATAAAGAGCGGTGAGAGGTTGTAAAAGAAAGGCCCGTGTGTTTCGCAGACTACAGAAGGCCTTTCTGACTTGCTGGTTATCTACACAGGAAGTACAGTGGTGGAAGAGAGAGCAGAGAGGGACAGATGGGAAAATCCTCAACAAGAACAATTAAAAAATGGCAGAGGAAGGAGCCTAATAGTTGGGCTGGGGGTGGGGGGGTCCTACTACGACAAACAAAACTCAGGGAAACGAAAGCCAGAAATTCCCCTCTTGTTCAACATGATTTCCTCTCAGATTACAGACACCTGAAAGCACAGCAATTACGGGAGGGAAAAGCGAGGAGGGGGAGAGAAAAGGGGGAACAGTGAGAGGGTTGTTAGGAAGGAATCCATCGTTATACAACTTCTCTGGCTCTTCACAGACAACCAAACAAAGACTCTGCTAATCCTCGCTCTGCCATCGACTGTTTACACGCTACTCTCTCTGCCTATTTTTCCCTTTATATCCACACACACAAAAATGTCGCCCGTACCACCTTCAAAGACAACCTGTAATACTAGACTTCCCGGGAACACGGACAAAGGGACCAGTTGGAAGTGCTCGCGGACGGTGACGTTTGCAGGCACATGCACACATGCCGGAAAACACACACAGAGATACACACAATAACTCAAAGTACACACTACCTTTATAACAGGGCAGAAACCTGAAACTAAGCTCACACACACACACACACACACATACACAGTGTCCACCGACAATGAGCACAAAGGATCACGGGGTACGGCCAGGCAGAAAGGCTTAAAGGGTATGAAGACGCTTTTGTTTTGGACTTTGGCATGAGGAGGCCTGTGAATCATGCGGGTTAAATTAGCGACTGGAAATGTTGCTGACAAACAGACAGACCTGCTGAGTTTTGGGCAAAGAAACTAAATCTCCTTTAGAGCTCTGTGCCACTAAAAGTACGTGATGTTCAGATTTCTGAGGCCGCAGCAGGCGTGAGCATAAACAGGCATAAACAGTAGAACATATTGTGCCTCCAGGTGTTCAACCTGCATTCCACATAAAAATTCCACGAGCGTGCGTACTTCATCCTACATTAAATCAATCTGTCCTCCTAATGCACTGCTTTCCCACACCTGCTGCACAGATGCACCTTCTGCATTATAAACCCGGGCCTCTGAAGCAACAGGTGGGAGCCAGCTGAGTTTAGCGCTACGGCTGCAGGTATCGAATGTTTCGAAACCAGTGTCCATACGATACCTGAGTTCCATTACCTTACTTAAACAAGGATTTGGATATACAAATATATCCTTCCACAACAGCTTTTTTTAGCTGAACTGAAACTTGGAGGAAATAAAACTTCAAAGTTAAGACTAGGATCAAGAATATTTGATCAAAAGAATGAGCAAACAAGAGTCTAAGCATTCAGTGCCAACTTTTGTTACCTAACAGTTACTGATACTCAATTGTGCAGACACATTTTGGCCGCTGAACTATTTTGATAATCTGTTATTTATTTTAGTCACTTTTCAAGCAACAATGTCAAGCTTTTGCAAGTTCCAGTCTCATAGGGCCCTCGCACACCAAGCCCGCGGTTGAACATCGGTCAATGTCGGGCCATCGGTGGCAATCTGTCACCCAAGTTTTAGACGCTAGTTGTCAGCTTTTTGTTGTCCATTTTAGCATGTTGAATCTGTGAATGGCGCTGAACGTATGTGCTGGTTGGCTGTTGGCTTTCGTCTTTGCGTTGTACTCAAGTGCAACTTTTTAGCTAGACACAGGCAACGTAAGGTGGCACAACAATCTGCCTTCATCGGCCACTAGTTCTTTGATTTTGTTTGGTGTGTTTGGGCCTTTAAATGTGAGGCTTTCCTGCTTTTCTGTGTTATATATCAGTAGGTCTCAACCTTTTTTGTGTCAAGGCCCCCTAAAGTGATACACACTGGGTTACAGAACCTAATTTGATAAGATTTGCTTTTGGATCTCAAGCTAAAAAGATTTTTGTGGTTAGATATGACAAGACTAGAATTCTACATTTTTCAACTACAGTTGAGGAGATAACTGTGGAGGAAGGGAAACCTTTGACCAGGACAGTCACTCTTATCTCACATTTAGTTTTCTCTCACTGCTGTAGTGAATTGAATAGTTAAAATAAACTATTCTTGATTTTTCTGGGGACTTCTGGAACTCTGTCAAGGACCCCTGGGGGTCCTGGAGCCCTGGTTAACAACCATCATTATATATGATAGTTAACCTTTGGATTCTGGACTGTTGATGAGACAAAACAAGCAAGACTAAATGATTAATCAGTTATTCAATAAAACAATTAGCAGATTAATAAATAATAGAGATACATGTTAGTTGCAGCCCTAGTCTTAAGAACATCCTGTCTTGGGATTAGATCCTTCAATATGCAGCTGTAGCTCTCAGGGTAGAGAAAGGCGTTGTTGCCTGTCTGCCTGTCAGGCGTGGCCTTTCAGTCAGTCGGCAGTCATTACAACTTAAAGGGTTAAGTTAAAGGTTAAGTAAACTTAAAAAGGTAGGATCAAGCTGAGGTGTGAAGAGGAGCTGTTTGCGTGTGTTTAACCATCGTGTGAGAACTTGAATGCTGACGGTAAACCGCTAGTCCAGGATCTGAGTCATGAAGTGCGAGCTGCCATCAGGACAGACTCGCACTATAATTGCTACAATCATCTTTCACTCAATAATGATCCCTTTGGGCTTTTTTTCCTGCTCTGTGTGGTTCGTGAACCAGGAGCGATCTGGCATATTCAAGCCTTTCCTCTACATTGATGCCTCCATATGTCATGTTTGGCTCGTTCCCAGGCAGGAGTGTCACACACTCCTGAGTGAGATGATGTCTGAGGATGAGGGAGGACAGAAGGAATGTGTTAAGTCACATGACGTGGGGAAACTAAATGTCTGGAGGGATAGTTGGGGCATTATTTGAAAAGTGCCCTCACAGCACAAAAAAATCTCTGGGTTTTTGAGGGAGGAGAAATAGCACCACGAGTTTCAAATGATTTTCAAATAAAAGCTGGAGTTCTGGTTACTATTATGATCATTTTGTTTCAAATCCAGGCCGGCTGTTGCTCCTGTTTTACTTCAGATCACCTCAGTTCCAGGAAACTTATCACCAAAGCACCCGGTGAAGGTCTTTCTCTGCTACATCAGGCACATTCCTCCTCCTCATGTATCCTTATACACCTGATAAACAGTAATTTCCTGTTAATAAGTCGCATATTGAGGTGAAATACCTCAGCTGCTTTATTTAGTCTGACCTGAATAATCATATCAGGTATGTAAATAACTGCAGGTGGGTGACTATTTGACTGTTTGACTTTGATAAGGATGGATTTGCTTTCTGTATGACGCTGATGTAAATGCACTGTCAGTGGCACGTTAAAATGTAATGTATGACAGATAAAACAGACGCTGAACAAATGTGGAGTTTCGCATATTGCTCAACGAGACATTCCTCAACACAAATAATCAGTTTATTAGGTGTGCGAGTGGAGCTGCCCTTTGTACACTTTGACCTTCTTTGTACAGTTACACAACGGTAAGTGACATTTAAAGAGGAACACCGCCTCAATAAGAACTCCATAACGTTACTGTAAATGTTATGTGCCAAAGCAAAAAAAACAGAGAAGTAAGTCTCAAACTCGTGTTGTAGTATTCACAAATCTGAAACAGAAAATGTACCCATATACTCAAAACATTCACGTGGGTGTTCTCAGTGTCATCTATAACACCTTTCCCATTGTCCCTGAAGCACGGTACGATAATCATCTGAGAAAATATCCCGCTTTTAAAGCACACAGTATTTGTCCTAGGTACATAATTGTTATTAATATCAGTTACAACAACCCTTAAATGAGTAAAAACAGGTGGTTTTTTTGGTTGAACGAATGCTTTACTGCTATGACTTAAACTTGAAAACATTTTGTTTAAATAAATATGTAATAAAAGTCTCACTGCATCTGTCTGCATTTTTCCCCTCCAATACTGTAGATAAGCCAAAGTACACTGTATGATAACCATCACTATTCATACCACAGTACACCTTAAAACCACTATACTCCTGCAACCTTAACTATAACATCACAAATTTGAGTTTTAGCAGTCTAGTTTTTGGATTTGAGTTGAGTCATTCATGTTTACTAAAATGTCTGGACTGTCTTAGACCCATAGGAATAATGTAGGACTTCTAAAAATGGGCGCAACTCCCCTTGAAGTCATCACAATTGACACCAATGTAAAATCTGCCTGTCAATTCCTGCTCTAATCAGGCTTGGTTACATTTAATTTAACATCATTATAGCCGAGACTGTTCACTGTAATCTCCTCTTTAGAGAACACCATCTGATATGAGTTCAGTGATCCGTCGCAGCAGGAGGCTGCTGATAAGGTGAAAGTGTCATGTTGCCCCGCAACCTCATAAACCACAGTGGAGGTTAACAGTTTTCCTCTCTCAGGTAAATGATTAAACCTCTGCTGCCACCAGAGAATGAAGCCCATCGACTGTTGGTGACGCAGGCAGCTGCAGTGCTGATCTCTCATTCACTGCACAAGCATCCACCGAACAAACTCTGGGCTTTACATCAAGCAAGTGTGATGTTCAATCCTGTTTGAAAAAACTTTAAAAGCACAGGTGGTGGACATACTGCACACGCAAACGTTTAGAGGTTTGTCTCCTTAGCTGGCTTCACTGTCTGTCACAAGTGCAAGTGTAAGCCCTTAAATGATGCGGGCAGAAGGCACCTGTGACAGGCACAGATGTTATCTGGGCTAATTCTGAGCTGCTGCCTTTGTGTGTGTGTGTGTGTGTGTGTGTGTATATGTGGGGACTCAGGAGGGAAGGGGCTAATACTTTAATTACAATAAGGCCACAGACTTACAAGTAAAAACACCACTTAGAGGAGCTGAAGCCTTAAGATGTGTGACAGAGCCATGAAATCACACTTGAATACAGTCCACAAAACTGATCATGAAAGCAAAAGCAAGAAAAAAGATAAGAAGAGAGGAAACTGAAAATAGTTTAACAAAAAAATGACCAATAGATTAAAAAAAAGTGGCAAAAATAACAATTTAAGTTTTTAAATTTGGGTTTCTGGATTCAAAAATTAATTATTTTAACATAATGCACTCATACCGGAAGTACATGAAGACCTACTTTATCATTAACTTCACCATTAAATAGACAAAAGCAACACATATGTGAATAATATCGAGCAACTCACCCCATATTCTTGACTCCTGATGTCCTCAAACGTGCACAGACTCCTCGACACTCCGTTCATCTTGGATAGAAATAAATACTCCTCACACAAACAGATAAATAAATAAATAAATAAATAAATACACTATTTGAAGCTCCCTCCGCTACACAGAAGCAGTTCCCGGTGTGTGTCCGTCCGCGGTAGCTACTGCTGTTATCAGTCTCCTGCCCGGTGTGCAGCCCGGTGTGTGTTCATGTGTGTGTTCCCTCCCCTCTCAGCACATTGTAATAACTTTTCTCACCACGTCACTGTGGGAGTGGAAGGCTAAAGGCAACCCGCCCACAAAGCGACCGAAACAGCCAAATAGGGAACCGGGGAAACAGGAGTGTGTGAGAGGGGAGGGCGGATGGAGATACCTGCTGCTTCTGGATCAATAGGTACATGATGATGATGACGACATGATGACGGTGATATTCACCTGGGTGAGATGTTCAGGGAGTGTGAAACCTTACAGGTGACCACAGTTGAGCTGAGGACGGTCAGCTCCACCGCTCGGTTTACCAATGAATTATTAATACATAAGGTTTAACCCGTGAATGAACCTGTTTAAGTGTCTCCTATTAACTTACAAAGCAATGGGAAAAAACACATATTACACTTAGTGATTTAAGGCATTTATTAAAGGTGTTTTATATAGAGACAATCTGTATTTGATTTGCTTAATTTCTTAACAGAATTTATATGATTTTAAATATAATGATAATAACAATTTCCCTTTTGGGGACAAATCACAAATATTGCACCTTATTACTGACCACTATTTCGTAAAGAATACTTAATAGTAACAGTTATAGTAATACTACTACTTCAACTAATAATAATAATAATAATTGTTATTATTATTATTATCATCATTTTTTTTTATTATAGTTTCCCTATTTAAAAAAAAACAAAAAACAAATCACAAATATTGTACTTTATATTACTGCCCACCATTCCCTAAAGATAATAATAATAATAATAATAATAATAATAATAATAATAATAATGAGAAGAAGAAGAAGAAGAAGAGGAAGAGGAAGTAGAATTTTAATAATAATAATAATTATTGATATTATTATTATTATATTATTATTTATAGGTTTCCTTTTTGGACAAATCACAAATATTATACTTAATATTACTGCCTACCACTTTCTAGAGAATACTTAATTAATTAATACTTATCAATAATAATAATAATAATAATAATAATAATAATAATAATGATAATAATGAGGAGAAGAAGAAGAAGAACTTAATTTGTAGAGCACTTTTCGAGCTGAAAGCACAAAGTACTTTCCAAGGTGCAGAAAATACGTAATGACAGTGATACTAATAAAACATATACATGCACTACACCAACATATACAGTTAAACATATATACCTGTAAGCATGCACACATAAATACATGGCTGTATACATACACTCCCATACACACAATAAGTCTATCAACTGTCAGAAAAGGCCCCCCAAAATCAAAAAGGCATATTTTTCCTCTGACCTGTAGTGCTGTTTATCAGTCTAGACTGTTTTGGTGTGAGTTGCAGTGTTGGCGATATCAGCTGTAGAGATATCTGCCTTCTCTCAAATATAATTTAACTAGATGGCACTTGGCTTGTGGTGCTCAAAAGGCCAAAAAATACATTAGCAAAACTCAACAGTAATGTCTCTTTCAAGAAAAGAAATATACATTATTAATTTTAAGGTGAACTGTCGCTTTAAAATGTATTTTCAGAGACCTGGACTTTGCTTGAGTTAAGTCATCTACCACAGTGGATATGCTTTGGTATTAAGACTCCTCAGATCAGTCTGTACTTGTGACAACCACAAAAAGGACAATGCAGTTTAAGAAAGCATAAATGCAGACGTGCTCACTGTGGCCTATAAAGATAAGTCCATCTGTACAGCATATGACATCATCTGGCTTTAGGTTTTTACAGCACAGGAAAATGAATGGAAACCAGCTATAAGTGGAATGTAGTAAACAGGTTAAACACGCTAAATGAATCAGTGACAATGGTGTATTATTTCTACAGCATTAATTTTACACATGATAAACAACATATTTCCAGAGTTGACCGAGGTCACACAAAAGCAACACGCTGACAAAGCACAAGCAACAGAACAAGAGTTTCCCTGCTGGCGTCTCGCTGATTCCAGCAGCAGCTGATCCAAACCGGCACAGACCTCAAATTGGATAAAGACTTTAATGGCATTAATGGCTGCTGAGGAGCAAACAACAGCTCGCGGTGGCATACAAGGGATGACACTAAGTGAATTTGAAACAGGAGCAAGAACCAACTCTCATGAGCACACACACAAAGAATGTGCATGCTCTCCCACGTTCATCACACACTGATGAACATTTCCTCAAAAGGCACAGTGGGTACTTAATAAGTAAATGTTTCAAGGCATCTCTTACCTGGATAGATCACTAACAAAGAATGTGGTTAACTTATCAGAGCGGGTGTTATTTTTTAATGGTTGACTTATCATTTGGAATGAGGTGATCCCACATGCAGCACACACACACGCCCAAATCTTACTCCAGGATGTCATCATGTGTCCCAGGTACTAAGCCATGATGTAAGTCATAATTATGTGTTTACATCACACAGTGGGCCGCGTTGAGACACACTGATCCACAGATCAGACGGTTATGACAGGCCTGCGTGTTTATATACATCCACGTCTGAGACAACGACGTGAGTCAGAATCCGTCTGTTCTGACGTGACATTAAATGTACAGCGACACAGATTTTGAGTTTGAGTTCTTCAAAATGAGCACTCTGTAGCACTCTGTTGAATTG
Organism: Epinephelus awoara; assembly: GCA_035609425.1. Classification (NCBI taxonomy): domain Eukaryota; kingdom Metazoa; phylum Chordata; class Actinopteri; order Perciformes; family Serranidae; genus Epinephelus; species Epinephelus awoara. The sequence goes on from CM069300.1 coordinate 10,950,687, forward strand.
AGTTCCCAGGGTGTGCTGCAGTTTTCAGAGTCACAAGAATCTGAAAAGGGTGTTCACTTTAAAATGTGTAGGAAATACTTAGTTTTCTTGTGTTTGAATACAAGTTAGCTGATCTTTGTACCTGATCATTAGGTATCTTTTCAGTTTTTACCTCGTTTTGTCATCATTTAAATAATGTTGTATTTATACCAAATGTAAAATGTTTTATTTCTAGAGTCTAACACATTGTTCTTGTCCATAAAAAGAGATTAAATGTCCTTAATTTCACTTTAATAAAGAGAATACTAGATTGTCCACATTGACTATAAATGGAAATCACACAATTTGGTATAACATCCTAATTTAAAACTATGGTTGGTTGAAAAATAAAGATTTCATTGTTAATGCCCACAAGGAACAAATAATACTGAGTGAAATATCCCCTTAAATAAATAAATATCATAATGTTTCCATTGTTTTTAGTATGTGTGGGACCATTTAAAGGTTAAAGATCTAATCAGATGACCAGTGACCAGAAACAGGGAAAGCCTGAAAAAGCTAATGTTTTGGTTGAGCGGGAACAAATGTAAAAGGTCAGTGAGTGCACTATAGGGTGACACAGAGTCAGTGGGTGGTGATACAGCAGTGCTGCTTTCCTGAAAATAACGATGACACTGTACTGTAAGTGTAGTCATTTACTCTGGTTTGGCAAAGTTGACCACAGTGGGAAGAGTCATCTTTCCATTCCTTAGTTATTATCATCAGAGCTGCACTGACAACACTGAGGTCACATCGGCAGTATGTTTTGTGTGAATGTGTGGATTCCAGCAGCCTGGACCGAGTCATTGTTTTACAAGTTACAAGTAAGCTTCAAGACAAGTCCAGAGTTTTAAACTTTAAGTTTCAAGTCCTAAACAAGTTATAACAGGTCTGTACTTTTCTTATAATTCTAACTTTCTTTGCAGTTTCCTGGAATGAGTAGTAGAAATATTCACAAATCACTAGCTAGTTTAATTAGATATACAAGTAAAAAAATCTCTGTGTTGTCATAAACTCGGTATTTCTGAAACCCTGGCCATGACCCTGACTGTCATGTGCTTCTGAACACAATGATAGATATTTATAGCACTGACCACTCCTTATATTTTTGCTTTTTCAATCTTAATTAATGCAGAACAATAAAAACACGTTCGCCATTGTGTCTGAACTACTCATCCAAGCCTAACAGACCTGTATTCCCACATGTGGAACACCTGTAGGCAAATGGAAATATTTTTTCAGTATGGGCTGCATTCCCTCTGAGTAACCATATGTAATAGCAAACACACCATGATTTCAAAACATAACACACCCAGCTCTTGGCAAATCAGCTCTCAGGTTTAAAGCTGTGCCTGGGAAGCTGGAATGATATGGAAACCCAATCCCACCCATGGAAAGTATGCTCGCTCATAATTTACAGTCTAGCAAAACAGGTATACAGTAAACAGCATGCAGGCACTGTACAGGTTTGGTCACACTGGATGGGAGGTGTAGTTTCATGGATGCTGCATCTGGTTCTACAGCAAATATTGAAGGCGTGACTTCGTGCCAACATATTTGTTCCAAGTAAAGAAGTTCAATTCCCAGGAACCGAGACACGAAAAAGGGCTTTTTGAGGTCCTTTGTAGATCAAACAAACAATGGCACCACAGGGGGTCCAGTAAGTCTGTCAAAATCAGCAAGAGACCTGTACACTTGTGAGACGCAGACGCCACTGTGCTGCCTCAAAATAGCCAAACACGATCTTGTTACGTGTGCCAATATGCCAAAAAGGATGTGAACACATAAACAACGTGGGGAGTTGGTGAAGTCTCCCTCCAGGGTGCTGGCTTTCATCTCTTTTCTCAAACGTACCAAAAACAAATGCTTGAAGTCATAAAAATGTTTTGGTATGAAACATAAAGGCGTGGATTTACTCCTGTTACAGTAAAGAGATTTTTCTGAGATTTAGATGCGAGTTAGATCAGCAGTCGCAGGTGTTGATATCAGATCTTATCTCATAAACATTAAGTAGTTCTGCAGAAGTTTCCTTCAACCTGTTTTCACAAAGATCTCAGCTGACCCTGAACTTTCCTAACATGCCTCACCCTGTGGTGCTCCTGGCACCAACAAACAATCCATCACAACCTGCAGTGCTCATTACGAGACAGGCCGTGTCTCAACGGCATAAACCTCATTACACAATTCAACCTTTAACAAACAGACGTTATTAATTTGTCTGAAATCTATCGAGGGTGCGGGCTGTTTAGTGTTTTCATCTCTCTGAGGTCTGTTTAATGAAAGTTTGGAAAACTGGAGGCCCAGATTATTCATCCAGGTGTGTGAACAGAATAATACTGTACATTTGTGAATACTGCCACAAAATGGACGCAGGTCTCTGTTATCAACACATCAGCTCAGTTTATTTCTGCCCTGCACGATGCTTATCACACAGTTATGATGAACAAAAGCAACAGGGTGGCAAGAGATAAGAGGGCAAAACAACAACACTGGCACACCCACACGCTCTGCTGCTCAGCTCGAACAGCCTATACAGTCATAACATCGTGGTCACGGTGTGTTTGAGGGTAGTAGAGCAAACTACTGCTGGAAAATGCTTCGTTCTCCACGAGGCCTGAAAAGCTACAGGTGGACAATCGCTGGATGACTCTTTGTACATTAGTGCTGCATTCAGATGCTCCTCGGATGCTCCCACTTCCTGAGTTGGGAAGTCATTCTTCCAACTTTGGTGTGATTAGTCATTAATGCGGTATTTTATGATTCAGAGCATTTAAACAACACGATGATAACAGGTTGAAGCTTTATGTTACAAAGTGACCGTGTCCCAGGCTTGTTGCTGCACCAGTAGATCCCCTAAAACCATGCGTGGAGTATGGGCAGTGGGCCCAGATATGTAAAGGGCCCCACCACCTCACCTTCATAGGAGCAAAACACACACTTTGGAGGTTTTGCCTCTTTTTCTCATTGTTTTGCATCTCTTTGTAGTTGTTATGTGTCTTTTTGAGGTAATTTTCTGTCTCTTTTTGGTCGTTTGCCCCTTTCTTTCTTTTAACATTGTCTGTTGGTTTGGTAATTTTAGCCTTAAAAACAAGAACAAGTTGGAAAATGTGTGCTGTAAGCTGTTACTTTTCTAATAACCTACAGCATCTGTTTGAAGACAGGGTCACCTCTAAAGCTCGGCCTATTGTTTCAGACTCTCAGCATCGTGTCTCTGACACTTCCATTAGGGCGAAGGTTTTTCCTCCCTAAACGTAGCACTAAGCATTACAGATCATCCTTTGTCCCGTCTGCTGTGGTTTATCTTAACCAGCAGAGACCACTAATCCATGATTTACCCCCGACAGTGTGTGATACTGGCTAGTACTGTGTGTTTTGTTGTACGTATGACTACTGTCTGTATCTCAAATTGCCCCTCAAGGACATTAAAGTTTACCTTACCTTACCTTTGTGTCTCTTTGTGGTCATTTTAAGTCTCATTAGTTAATCTGAGTAACATTTTGCAGGTGAAGAATATGGAGGGGCCCCAGTACAGTACCTTGAGCCCCTGGGCCTGTGCCCAGTAGGCCCATCGATGCCTGCAACTACAAAAATATTTCTTTACCTGAGAAATGCTAATGAATAACTTTTCTAACTGATCTAGGTCACTCTATGTGGACAGCAACTACAGGTTACAACCTAATACCATTCACAAATTACATGTTTCTGCATATATGACGTCATCTCGGCGACTTGTGGACCAAAATTTTTGCTAACTTTCCCAGTTGTTCTGATTTGAGGTGGCGCTAGTTTACTGTTTCTCTCAAGCAGGTCACTCACTCTACAGCACTTCAAAATAAAAGCTCTGTGCTGGAAATTCACTGTACTTACATCTGCAAGTCACTTGTGGTCCACTCAGAATGGACCGCGACCCACCAGTTGGGAACCACTGGTTTAGATGTCACACTGTTACACAAAAATGTAATTGATACACCTGAAGAAATAACGGATAAGTAATTTTCTCACAGCAGACATGATGACATAGCGGAAAGCACAAACATGATTAATAACATTAATGATGGCTTCATTCTGTTGAAGTGCTCCAGCAGGAAATACAGCAGGCACGGTATCAGGGCCTTGGAAGAGCCCACACAGAGGGAAGCTGTAGGTCTAATTAATGTTATTACTCACACCTGTGCTTTTCCTGCTACGACATGTTTAAATGTCTCCTGGGCCACAGTAATTTGTCTCTTCAACACCAGTGTCTGAGATGTAGAGAAGACAAAGCTATAATCAGACCATGTCAGGTACAGGACACACACAGTCCTTGTCACGGTAATAATAACTATTATACGCTTAGCGAGCTCCTGTAGGTGGTATTGAAAAGCTCATACAACACACTTGTGTGAAACTCAGGCTTAGATAACAAACCTTTAATTCCAGGGAAGCACCGCCCTGCAGCTGAAACAAAAACATGATCCATCTCTATTATCTTGTCATATGGCTCTTGAAGATGGCAATATATACAGTATTGTTAATTTGTAGTGTTTGTCTATCACACGGAGCGTTAGTACAAGTCACATTTTACTCTTTTATTTAGAATAGAGCTGCTATCAACTGGCGTAGGTGTCTTTCCCTGTGGCTACAATTAAATTAGTATTAAACCTGCAATAACAGATTTTCTGGTCATTTTTTGGAGCATCAGAAACAGACTTGCATTTTTAAATATGATTTTTTTCCCAAGAAGAACTGGTGTGTGTATTACTGCACATCAACTTACATGTAGGTTAAAGATTTGTTGACTTCCTCCAGCAGTGATCCCTTCCAATGAAGCCAACTGAGCCTCCTACGAAATCCACCGGAATGTGCAAACACTTCCCGCTGTAATCTCAGCCTCAGTGGGCAGAGAGCCAGCGACATCTGACATCCCTCTGTTAAAGAGAAATGTTCAGAACTATGAGGAAATTGCACATGTTGAAATGTGTAAAAACAAAACTATGCAGTCTAAGTAGTTGATTAACATTCTGTGAACATTAAAAGGGCAAACAGAGAAACATCAGTTCAACTTCATAGTTTTATTGTTGCTAGATTTTCCATAGAAAAATCCTACATTGTGAAGTACAGTCACAGTGTGGTTTCTTTTTTTTTTTGTTATAATTACAGCATATACCAGCATCTTTAAATTCAACATCTTTGTACTCAACAGTCTAACAAATCATATTAATTAGCATTTTCCAGTTTGACTGAAAAGACAGGAAGGAAAAATAACATTGCAGCAAAATGAAATACAGTTATTATCGCTCTGGCTGATTGTTCAAACTGTATACAAAAATCAACTTGAGACTCAAAACAACAACAACAACAAAAAATCTACAAATGTTATATATAAACATTTTACAAAATCATTCAGGTAAGAATTACAGTTACAAAATTCTTTTTAACAATTTTAAGGCATCATAATGAAAATGATGAGAATATATTTCAGTGGCTCGCTATTAAGGAATGCATAGATATAGTGCAGCACCTACAAATACACTTAAGCTTTTATTAGACAGGCAGCGGCATCATAGAGGTGAACATTTGGAGCCACTGAAACTCATGAGGTGACACCAAAACCAAAAGACATCACTGGATTTAGGTGATTTGAATATGCTGTTGAAGTTCATAGGCTTGTTTAAAACTTTGTCAATATGGAGAGTTAAGGAATCACATGCTGATATACTTTGGTTTTTTATTTTGCAGTTTATATAACTAATTACCCAATATGCATGGACTCATACCAGTACATTTAACATTGTGAGTTCCACAACAATCCTGTTTTAATGTGTTATGTATGTATACATGTTAGGCGATTCATTGTTCTTCAACTAGGCTGGTTGTTCTTTTCCTTTAAAAATACAGTTTTAATTTGAAGGAGTACATTGATTCAGAGGAACAAAGCATTTATTGGGAACAAGTTTTCTCAGCTTTAGGAGAGACCCGTGGGCACCCACACATTTTCATTCAGTTATAAGAGTTAATTCAGACATAAGAGTTCAAGGTAACCCTTTGAAAATGGCTATGTCAATTGTTCCCTCGCCGAAATCTAGCCTAACTTTGGAGTGTTATTTAACTCCCTTGCCAACATGGCTAGAACCAATGGATGCCTTGAGCCCTGGTCACACAGAAGGCATTTTAGCTGTTGGAGGCTTTTTGTAATGGTTTTTCGTGAGAATTTGCTCACAGTTTTTGTGTTGTGACACGCCTTGCGTTTCTGTGCTCTAGGCGCCTGTATGTGTGTATTTGCTGGAGCGCTCTGAACTCCTTAAGTTGAAAAAACCTAAACTCAGAGTGGAAAAGCGTCCCACGTCATCTTTTTTCCCATTGTCCAATTGGATGATCTGAGAGGCGGGCCTTCTGTGGTGGTCACGACAACAAGTTCACAGTTGGTAAACAATGGAGGAGAAACTGATGGTAGCGACTGCTGGATACCCAGAGCTTTATGGCCCGATGATAGACAGTAGGTTGTCAAACTGTCCCCGAGTCATCCTAAAATATGACTGTAAACTGCCATCATGGAGGAGAAGCTCCTGGACCAACTGGTTGTAGGCTACTCCCTGTGATCCATGCTCTTTTTTAGAGTCTCATGTACCCACACAGATCTCCGACAAACAAACTGCTGACAGTCTCTCACCCTCAACCAAAACTACAGCAAGTAGCTACTAATTACTGAGAAAAAAAATGGTAGAGTGAATACATGGGAGGGTTAGTGTGAGGACGTGATGGGTTAGTTGCCTGACAACAATAAAAAAGGTACAGCAAAAGCATTTTTTTACCAGTTGAATTAAAAAAAATGCTGCAAAATGCTTTATGTGTGATCAGGGCGTTAGGTTGTCTCTTGTCACAAGAGACCACTACCTTTGTGCTAGCTCAAAAAAAATAAGCACGCCAGAGCCTCTTAAAAACAGTTATGTTGGCATCCTATTATTTTCGCTAAGGGGACCGGCAATCGTGATACCCCACCCCTCCTTGGGCGCACCACTGCGGACAGGAAGATATTTGGCCATTATTTTACTTTGAAAGACAGTTTCAAACTTGACAACATAAATATTCTGAATGTGTCCAAGTGTTTGTTGAAATCTTTTTGATGCAGTAGCTGACAAGGAATAAAAGATCTTATATTTCCCTTAGTAGCTGTAAACAAGGACCAAAGCTGTGGCCTAAGCAACAGAACAGCAATGAAACTGTCCACACAGTATACGATATTCTGACAAATGTCCCATCTGTCCTCAAAGTTAAAGACCACAGAACCAAACGGCTGTTGCACCTCTAACAGGAAGCTGCTTCATACAGTGAACAATGACTAACATAACTAATCAAACCTTCCCACCAATGTGAGATTTCAATCACATTCATAGTTTTTAACAGTGTGTTTCAGGTGCTATTAGTGTCATATTATAATTCTTAATTCCTAGCCTGTGTACTGCGTGACATTAAAAACGTGAGAATATATTTTGTTTTGCGTAAACAAACTCCACATTTCATTCATTACGTAAAATAAGCAGTACTTAAACCATTTGATTTGGTTAGGCAAAATAACTGTCAGAAAACCAGCATAAGATTTAAAGTGTTATATTGCTTATAGTTTAATCATGAATGCACTCAATGTCAGTGTTTGGTCCATGTTTGTTAATAGTTCTACCTAATGTTTGTGCACACTGGGGTTCAGAAGTTTAGTGATTTGATGGTTGTGGCTACCAACAGGTAAACTGTCCAAACGAGCATTTTTGATTGTTCAGTCAAAACCAGACTTGGTACCTTAAGTGCTTGACTCAGAGTCTCAACCCTGAAATGGTTTGACATACTGAATTTGTATCAAAAAATGCAAGAGGTATTTTTCATTTATATCTCTCTCTGCTTCCAGCTTAATGTCTCTCCTTGCATTCCAGTTACTGACTTTGTGCGGTAGTTAGTTTTCATATGTTGGAGTACTTCCAACTGTACCATGGAGAACATCAGTGTAGGTTGTAGACTGAAGGAAACACCCTGAAATGCAGAGGATGTTTTGTTTCCTTCCATTCACTCTGGTGTGGAAAATCATTTACCCGCTAATGTCTATAATATATCATTAGGTCTTTGCACCACTCCCTCCTTGTCTGTAGTGTGTACCATTCTGCCCTTTGGCTTTAACTCCCTGTCTACAAAGCAGCTAACCTACACTTCCTTCCATTTGTTTCCCTAAGCAGTGCTACATTTTCCCACCCTCATCCTGTCCCTAAAGTGCTGTCTTAACAGGAGCTGGTCTGGAGGTTGCCCTCAGTGAGGATGGAGGTGATGGAGGAGGGGTCATACAGGCTGTCGTCGTCATCTGAGCTGAGGACCGATGAATCCAAAGCTGGGCGCATTGCTGCCTGGGTTTTCCTCCTGTGATACATAATCATTGACATTATTAATATCATCGTAAGTTGTTGAAACACACTTTGATGTTTTATTCACACGTCAGTGCTGCCAAGTGATCATAGTGCTCCCTCTGCTGGCAACAACATGCACTTCCTTGTTACTAGTGGAAGCATGTCTGGAATTTAATTTCCCCCGTGGTACATGAGTAATGTGCCTTTTTAATTTAATGAAATACCTGTTCACACATGGTGATTGCTGATTTGTTGTGAAATACTGCACCGTGGGGATGTTATGTGAATCCCTACTTAGTGTGTGTAATTGTGTGTAACAGAAAAGGAATCTGGGTTCGTTGCTAATAACGTCATTTACACGCAGTTTTATTCCGTCTGTGCCATAGGAAGGAGGAGATGGTGTCTCTCCTTCTTACTCACTCACACACATTGCTGTGATAATCTGGCTGTCAGGACGTGTCTTGCATAAGCACACAGTGAGTAACAAATTGGATGAGAGACAGAACTGGATACAAAGAAAGGGAAATGCTTACTTGAGCTCAGTTTCCAGTGCTGTGACTCTGGCCTGCAGGGCCTCTTTGAGCTCCATCTGTTCCTCCATGTCTCTCTGGGCCTTTCTCCTCAGTCCATCTATCCTCTCCAGCTCGGTCTCTCCTTCGTCCACCTGCCTCTTCAGAGCTTTCACTCTCAGAGCAATCTGTAACACAGGATGAGGTTAAAGTGCAATTTTACTGTGTATGCATTTTATATTTACGTATTCCCATATGTCAAGAGTCAATTCAAATATTGATATACAGTAGGAGGTGAATGTGTATACCTGGTCCCTTTGTTCAGTGTGTGTTTGTCTCTCCTCATCCAGCGTCAAGTTAAGTTCTTTTATTTTCCTCTCCAGACGTCGTTGAGACGCCAACACAGAGTTCTTCTCCCTTTACATGAACACAAGAGAAGAGCAGAGCATGAGAGATGTGAGCATGTTAATGAGTCATACTCCCCTCATCTCAACTACTGCCAAAATGCCCCTGAGCGAGACATTTGCCACCTCATTGCTCTCATGAAGATGCTCTGTAGCCAGGTGTTAATGTCTGGCTTTACTTTACTCTCGGGTATGTGTGTGTGTGTGTGTGTGTGTGTGTGTGTGTGTGTGTGTGTGTGTGTGTGTGTGTGTGTGTGTGTGTGTGTGTGTGTGTGTGTGTAACTATATTACAGTGATGACTTCAGTTGTTCTTTTATCTCAGACATGTTAGGATGTTACATACCTTGACATGTTTCGGCAGAAACTTCCGCCTTCCTCAGAAGTGTCACTTGGTGGTGGTTGTGACGCGTCTTTACCAGCTGATCTGTCAATCAGCCGATATTAGGGAGGCGTGACTGTTCTGTCAAAAACTGACAGGACGGTCACACCACCTGCTGTCTGTCTGCTGCCTCTCCAGGATGCTGCTCCTGATGTGGGAGAGCATGTATGCCCCCTTGTCCCTGTTCATTGTCCCTGGGCCCCGCTTCCTTCGGGGAGAATGAACAGGGACGAGGGGGCATAGGCACGCCTCCCTAATATTGACTGATTGACAGATCAGCTTATAAAGACGCGTCACAACCACCACCAAGTGACACTTCTGAGGAAGGCGGAAGTTTCCGCCAAAACATGTCAAGGTATGTAACATCCTTACATGTCTGAGATAAAAGGACAACTAAAGTCATTATCAGAAACTAAAGACATAATGAACACCATTTAACTGTATTACAGTGAAGCTGCATCCACACTAATACATCTTCACTTTCCAATTGAACACCTATGGGACGCTATGTATCAGTGCATCCGACGCTGCCAAGTACCGCCACACACTGTCCAGAAGCTCACTCATGCCCTGATCCAGGTCTGGGAGGAGATCTCCCAGGACACCATCAGCCGACTCATCAGGAGCATGCCCAGACACTGCTGGGAGTACATATGGGCACGCGAGGGCTGCACTCACTACTGAGTCACATTATGAGTTGCCATGATAAAATTCACATAAGTTGGATCAGCCTGTGATTTCAATTTTTTACTTTTTTTTTTTTTTACTTTGATTTTTAGTGTGGTTTGAAATCTAGCCCTGGGTTGATGACTTTGGTTTCCACTGACCGTTTTAACCTCATTTTGTTCCAACAAATTATACAATATACATCAGTAAAGATTTCCAACTTGAATAATTTGTTCATCAAGATCTGATGTGTGATTTAAGTGTTACAATATTGGCTTCCAAAATGTAGTGGAGTTGAAGTCACATAAAATGGAAATACTCAAGTATATAAGTACAGTACTTGGGTAAATGTACTACTTAGTTACAGTCCTTAGGTACATGTAAAATAAATAAATAAACTTGGATCCACTGTTATACAATCCACTGTGTCTCAGCCAATGGCAAACAGTATCTGTCCACCAAATTCTTGGGAATCTGTTCAAAAACATATGAAATTCCCAGCTGTCAAACAAACAAACAAACAAGGGTGAAAAAAATATGATCCAATATGTGGACCTAGTTGACTACAGCATGTTTTCTATTTGTTGCTCTGTACCTTTCCTCACACCGAAGGCGCTCTTCCAGCTCCTGGATCTTGTTCTCCAGCTGGGAGACTCCTGCTGAGGAGCGAGAATGGCCCTCCATGTCAGCCACACGACTCCTCAGCTCCTTCAGCTGCAGGGGCGGACATGGACAAGCAGAAGGTCACCAATACCCAAAATACAACTGGGGCAGCAGGGTGGGTATGTTTTTGACTACTATTAATCAAAAATGTCAGCAGACACATATGTTGTGTATGTGTTACATACATGTCTCTCCATGGCGTTCTTGTCCAGCTCCAGGTCCTGTTTGGAGGATCTTTCCTGCATGAGCTCGGAGCGGAGCTGATCAATCTGGTCCCTGCTCCTGGCCACTCGGTCCGTCAGCATCTCCACGCTACTTTTCTCCTCCTCCAGCTCCAACTCCAAACGCTTCAGCTTATCCTGATGGGGACAAGATGAGATCCACTTTATTAGACGATCAGTAGGGATGCACTGGTTGTAAAACTCTGGGCCAATTCCCATATTTAAGGTAACAATTTGGGTGATAGCTGATAGCAAAGTTGTTTTTGCTGTTGTTTATTTTCTTTTTTCTTGTTAGTCATCTCCTTTTTTGTGCCATGGAAACAAAGAAATCTTTCAGTAAGCACATATAAAAATCATACAAATGTAACCTTATTTCAAATGATTTTTTTTAAAGAATTGCTTCACGTCTTTTTACTATATAAAATATGTCATAACTCTCTCTCTAATATGCTGAGGAAACCAAATGGATGTAACACAACAGAAACACATGCTCAGAGAGGAGACTGTGTGTACTGGATTAGCCTCAGTGAGAGATTTATTGGTGCTGAGTTTGTACATGTGAGCATATAAGTACTCTTGACCTGTTGTACTTCTTGATAAGGGAGTATATCTCTATCAACTTAATTATTACCTACATGTTATCTATAAACCATATTTTTGTTTGGGTTACAAATGAAAGTAAGAACTGTGTAGAAACATCTCCAGAAATTTGCACAGACTGCAGTGCATGCAGAGCACAGCTATTAACAGCAAAGAGCCCTGAGGTCATAGTTTATTCTCGCGAGCAGATGCACATATCTTACCTCCAGGATGCGAATCTCCCGGGCCTTCTCGTTATGGCTGTTTTTGTTAGCCTCCATCTCTCCCTCAAGGTGGCGCAGTCTGTTGGTCAGAAGCTCTTTATCCAGCTGGTGGTTGTCTCTCTCCTCACATGCAAGCAGAAGCTCCTTCTTTTGTCGTGACATCTAGTTAGATTCATAATAATATTAGAAACAGAGATGCCAGACTCAATTTCCATCATGAAATAAATATGTGTGGTTTTGCATGTTTGCATCGCACAGACCCATGAACACAACCAGCCAAGCATGCACCATGAATATTATGTGTCAAAACTATTGAAAACATTCAGACCAGACATTCATAATAACAAACAAACAACCAGGCCAAGCAAGTCAGTGAGCATGCACACAAACACTCAAAACACAAACACACACCTCTTCCTCCAGTCTCCTTAGATTTACATGACTTCTATCCAGTTCACTCTTAGCGTCGCTTCCGTGACGTTGTGCCTCCTGCATTTCCTTGCGTGCCCTCTCTCTCTGCTCCTCCAGCTGAACCCTGAGAGTCTGCGCCTCCTCTCTTGAGGACATGGTCAGCGACTCATACTGACGGGAGACCGGGAGGGAGAGGGGAAAAAACAGAGGGTAATTTTTTTCTGTCCTGTGAGTCCTCTAAAGAGCAGTTGGGAGCTTTCTTTCTTTGCAAATGAATAAAAAGGATCTCCTCTGCTTACCTCTTTGTTGATTTTCTCCAGAGCTCTCTCCTGCTGTCGTTTGGCCTCTTCCAGCTGGTTGAGGGTTTGTTTGAGCGTCTCCTTGTCTTTCTCCGCATCCTCCACGCGCAGGATAAGATCACGGTGCTCCTGGCTCAGGCGGGAAGCTTTTCTCTTGGCCTCATCTAGCTCAGATCTCAAGCCTCTCACCTCAGCGTGGAGGGCGATCTCTGCCTCTGAGCTCTCTGTGGCATTGGACTGCAGCTGAGCCTGAGGAAACCACAGAGGATGTCCAGTAATGCTTAAATATGTCTGCTGCTTCTAATGCACTGATGGTCAGTGCCACACTGTGGTGTGTGACCTACCTCTAACCGTGAGAGTTTCTCTTTGAGACGTGTGTTGGCCTCCTCCTGCTCCTGCTGGGCATCTTCGAGTGACTTAATGTCCATCTGAGCTCTACTGAGACGTTTTTTACTGGCCTCCACTTCCTCCTCAGCTAATGAGAGTTTCTCTTTGAGCTGAGTAGCTTCACCTTGTGCGTCACTGACCTTCTGCTCCAGCTCTGAGATGACAGCTGGGTCTGGGAGCTATTGGCAAAAAGACAAAGGAATGATAATGGCAAAAAAATAAAAGAGAGATGATGGAGATTAACTGCAAATCTCATCATTGTAATAACCAAAACTACCACATACACATCACCATGATTTGTTGCTTTTACATTATTAAAACCTCACTAAAATTTAAGTAATCCCTTCAGGGTGCTTCAGCTCCTCACTGTAAGATTTAACTAACCCGTTTGCTCTTCTCCTGGGCCTTGGTTATATCCTCTTTGGCCCTCTGTAACTGGTCCTTCAACCTGTCAATCTCATACTTCAGTTCTGCCTCCTGGTCCTGGTGAGATTTTTTTATGGAGATGACCTCCATGACCTTCTTGTCAAAGGCTGTCCTCTGCTTCTCCACCTCAGACTTGGCCTTCTGTAGATCAGCACTGTATCGCTGAAGTTCCTGAACAGAAAAATGGAGATTTTGATGGTTAAACTGTTAAATTTTAAACAGATCAGGCATCAGAGATTGTGTGTGTATGTTCACCTGGTTGAGAGTCTGTGACTGAGCAGGGTCAGGTATCTGTTGCTTCATGGTGCTCACTCTATCCTGAAGCTCCTTTATTTCCTCCTCAAACTCCTCTTTTTCCAGACGGGCTTGCAAGACTCTAAAAGATGTACATCACATACAGTTTATTCAGACAAATCGTACCCTATAAAAGTATTGTTAGTACTGCTTGATTAGCTGATCCGCAGCAGGTGAATCATGACAGATGAGCTTAATTCACTTTGATGTAAGTCAACAAACAATTAAGTCATTATTTAATCTTCAAATAACAGGAAATGAATCAGAATTTACATTTTACCATCTAACATTCAGACATATTCACAGAAAACAAGTCTACGACACATTTTTACTAAACATAGAAATTTAAGGTCATCCACACCACCCTTTAGTTTCTGCTGACATACAGTTTTACATCGTGTGGACACAATGAAGACATAAATTGTGACTCAGGGTTTTCACACTTTCTTAAACACCAAACTCAAGGGCTTTTGAAGGACTTTCTAGGCCTACTTCCTTCAAATTCTAGGACACAACACAGCATAGTTTGAGACACAGATTAATTATTTATATCTATTTTCAAAACTTTGAAGGCCTTGATTTTTTCCCTTAATTTCAAAACCTTTTAGGATTTTAAGGACCCGTGAGAACCCTGGTGATTGGTTTCCAGCACCAATTCTGCTCAACCACAGAACTAAATATGGTCCACATATAATTCCACTGGTATTTGAGGGTTCATGATACAAATTTAAATGTGGATCATGTAGACACTGTAGAAATAATTAGGTATGTCAGTGTGGAAGACCTTGAAACTACATTCACAGTTGTTAGCACAGCTAGCCACATCTACAGGTCTGCACATCTAAACACAAATGCTGTTCAATTAGTGACTCTCACGGTGTTTCAGTGCTGCTGGGTGGCTCTCTGACAGAGAGGGGGAGAAACATTGTAGAGTCAAAGAGAAAAGATGGACACACATTAGTAGTACAGCAGGTGCAAAGAACCATGAAAAGATGGTGACAAAAACCCATGTCCGAGTAAGCATTGGAGAGCCCAAAATCCAGGTGGGTTATAATGAATATGCTCTGTGAGAAAGATATTAGAATAAACTCACTCTTGTTTGGTTGTTCGAAGTTCGTCTCTGGTGGTGTGAAACTGCTCCATCCAGTGGCTGCTCTCATCTCTGCAGTCTTCCAACTGCTGCTGTAGGGTGCGAACGGACGCATTCACACGCAACCGCTCTGCCTCGATCCCTGCGTGAGACTAAAATGGGAGGCAAAAGAATTAGGGCATGTTGTAAATATCCCTAACATTTAATAGACATAAAAACATACATACATACATAAACCTCTGCGTTTATTGAAGATACTATTTTCATTGAGGAGGTCAAGGTTAAAATGTTATGTCTTGCTGCTATGATAGTGCACCTGACTGAGCATGCTCAGTGCACCTGTGCATGCTGCATGTCCTCTGCAGACACTCCTGTGTTAGTACTCTGACAGGTAGTGAAATCCACTCTATTGCAAGCAGCACCAGAAAAACACAGTGGTTTCTCTGAGTTTACCGAAAGGGGTCTGTTGTTGTAGGACTGGTTTGACCCTTCTGGCCTTCATTTTGACTCATGTCAAATGAAAGTAATGATGAGCTGGCTGCTATGTTCGTGCACACACCTGAGACACCTGCTCCATGCTGCTCCGGAGCTTCTCCATATCGGTGCTGTACTGCTCTCTGAGCACCTCAATCTCTTTGTCGTGCGTGGCTACTTCTTCCTTCAGAGCTCCTTTGAGAGCAGTTAGCTCCCTCTCTCTCTGTCTTAGCGTCTCCTCCAGCTTCTGTTTCAGCTGGCACACCTCCATCAGTTGTGCCTGACAAGATATCAAGTCCTGCAGGGAACAGGGTACACACAATATTAACTTGATGCTTTTGATCTCTCAGCCTCCTGTTTGTACAGTATTGCTCATTTGTTTACACAAACCATATACAGCTTTTTCTTAAAGGGACAGTTCACTCAAAATTAAAAATATATGTTTTCCCTTCTACCTGTCATGCTTTTTATCAGCCTAGATTGTTTTGGTGTGAGATGCCGAGTAATGTTGCCTGCCTTCTCTTGAATATAATGGAACTAGATGGCACACAGCTTGTGGTGCTCAAAGCGCTCAAAAAAATTCATTTTAAAATTCAACAGCAATGTCTCTTTTCAGAAATCATGGCACAGGTACTCATGATAATCCACAGACCTTGTTGTGAGCAGTTTCATGTAGGAACTACTTTCTTTCTACACCTATCAACCATACCACTGCGCAGGAGGAAGCATGCATCTACACATGGCTCTTGAATATGACAGCCCGAGTATTAGCGTCTACCTTGGATGAGGTATAATGTTAGCTGGCTCGGTGGTGCTAGGTGAAATAACAGTAGATGCAAGAGAGAAGGCAGACATCTCTATGGCGGATATTTCCAACACTCTGCAACTAACACCAAAATAATCTAGAGTGATAAATAGCACTACAGGTAAAAGGAAAAATGTGTATTTATTATTTGGGGTGAACTATCTCTTTAACAGGAAGTCAATCTTGCCTTTTCAATTTAGTCTAGATTTCAGTCTCATCTTATTAAAAAAATAGTGGGTTGAGATAATTTCTCCCTGTGCATCTATGTGGGTGTATTTATGCGAGTGTGTTTCTGTAATACCGTCTTGTTGCCATTCTCTCTTCTCAGTTCATCCTGAAGCTCAGCCAGCTGGTCCTCCATTTCTCTGACCCGTGCCTCTGCGTTCTCCCTGTCCATACGCAGCTGAGTCAGCCTGTGAAGAAAAGAGGACATAAACACTGCTGAATGATTCCTTCAATTCATGTGACTATGGCACACTTGTTTGTCTTGTGAATAAGTTACAGTAACTGCTTGTTTTATGAAATTGTGAGGAGCGTGTGCTTGAAAACAAAGTGGGCTTGTCAGGCAGCCATCTCACTCCTGACCACCAAGACTCACAGACAATGGTACCATGCCCCCTTCCTGCTTTCCCCTACTTGCGTGTGTGTTTGAGTGTGTGTACGCTGCCGTGTCCTCACTCTGATTGTGTTTCATTTAATTCTTTCTTCTTCCGGTCCAGCATCTCCCGGAGCTGCAGATTTTCATCCAGACAGGACTCCAGCTCAGCTTTCAGAGTGGGATCAGAATTGCTAACAGAGTCCTACACACAAGCAGACATGATGAATAAATGAGAGCAGTGAAACATTAGACATCAGGTAGCTCTGGTGGCATTAACAATGGGCTTTTAGGAAATGTTACAGCAAGCTTGCATTTGCCCACCGATCAATATGCATAAGGGATTAAGTTCTTAGGAGCTATTAGGGATTAAGACCTGCCCACCTTCCTTAAACCAACTCATAATGAGTCATTATTGAAGTTAGATTATTGTGTGTGTGCACCTTTGACCAGGCCAGAGGGCTTTAAGGATTAATGTGAGGATTAATCTGAAGCACACTCCAAGAAACCCCCCAGCGCTCCTGGTTAGATTAGTTAGAGACATAAAAACACTGGGGACAGTTCCGCACTCTCAACCAACCAACAGCTATTTTCCTACACTTGATAGCGGAGGGGGTTTTAGGAGACTTGGATGAGAGTCCTGATGTGTGTGGAATTGGATGTGCACCATGTAATCAGAGCTGATTTAAAGTGGCAGGTTACTCTACTAATGTGAACGTCTTCTGGTGGCAGCCACTTCCAATCAGCCAAGTAAATTTAGAGAGGTTGGTGGGTCATTCAAGGCACTGAAATGTCAGCAACAACCCAAAACGTGTACATTCTTTAGTGTAGTGTTGTCAGATATATTGATTTGTTGATGTATATCGAATCTGAATATTTTAAAGGGTTTCAATACACATTTTCTGCAGCATCGATACATCGGTACCAGCTGCACTTTCTTGCTCTCTAGAATTGTTAATGTTTACTACAGTCACTCTGCTGTTCTCTGATACTAACCAAGAAAAGTTGTCATGTTATACCTGTGTTATATTTATCTTTTAATAAATATTTCTGATTGTATGCCCTTAATGTCTATTTTTCCCCGTAGAATAGAGCTTTAATTCTCTGTCCAAGCCCGACTGAGCCCAATTTAACCTGCCTGGTTCGGGCAGGGCCAGGCGGGGCTGTAAGTTCACAATATTTCCACAGGCTTGAGTCAGGTCAGGCTCTGGCTAATTTACCAGTGATTTTTCTTTTCTTTTTTTCCCCTCATGCATAAATGGCAGGGGCTCCTATGAACCAAATCACAAGAGGGGGACAGCGACTGAGAGAGAAGGAGAGTGACAGAAGGATGGAGCAATATAGTGGAGAACGAGGAGTGTGCACGCGAAAGGAGCAGAAAACGAGAGCAAGAGAGAAAGAGGGGGGAGTGCAAGGTGACTTAGTGGGCAATGTTTGCTTCTGACTCCCCAGCAGTGGGAAAATGTGTGTAACATTTAGTGGAGAGCGGTGAGGAGTGCTGCCCGCTCTGGTGAGCCTGTCGTGCATGAGACGACAGACTAGTGAAATAACAGAGGGAAGAAAGGAAGAAGTGGTGGTGCAAGAAAATAGTCCCAAGCCCTTAGCTTGTAATAAATGTTTTAATAATAAAAATGTATGTATTTTTTTATTTTTTTACACTAGAAAGTCGACTTTTTAATGGGTTTGGGCCCAAAACACTGCGCAGGTTCATATAGGGTCGAGCCTGATTGTTGTGGCCTTGAGCAAAGCTCTATCGTGATATCTAACATGGCACTGAAAGAAATTCCAGTATTTTTTATGAATGTAAAATTGTCCTATTCACTTAAGAAAAGCGTAGAGATAAATTTCAGCACTGCTAATAACCTACTGTTAGTATTTGGATGGCTATCAATATAAAAAAATCTATGCTCTCACATCTTTATTTCTACTTTGCTTACCCTTCTCTCCTCCTGCAGGGCAGTTTGTAGTTCAGCCACCTTCCTTTCAAGCTCCCTCTTTTCTCTCATCCATTCTTCCTGAGGTCTTTCTTTAGGCTGTTGAAGAAAAAAAGATATATGGAGACATACATGTAAGCAGCTTGCTCATACTATGTCTTTACCTGACGTATAAAACAGGCAGAAACAAAGCCTTACAGAATTACATACAAACCTTGAGAGTCTGTATCTTCTGAAAGATGACCTTGACTTTGTGCTTGATGACGACATCACTCTCGTTGCTCCTGAGACAAGGTGAAAATGGTCAAAAGTACATGACAGTAATCATTCATCACCACTGCATTATGATAATGAAATAAAACCTCTACCCTAGGATGACATGTAGGTCCATACCCTTGTCTCAGGATGTTGTATATAGTCTGCATGACCTGCTCCTCCTCGCTGCTCACCTCTGCACTCTGACCCTGGTCCAGCAAAAGGTCAGGAGTCACCTTGAGACATAGATCAGAAAACTACTCTTGCAAAGTTGCATGCTACGTGGTGTTTGGAGCTCTCTAAAAATCAGTGGTAATGCTCAGCTATTAAATATTTTATTCTTACTTGTGCCTCAGTCAGAGCGGCCTGCGGCGTCTCAGCAGCAGCGTATCTCCCTGGTGAAGTCCAGTGATTAGCCGAGTGTCCTGGAAATTTGGTGACAGCGGCCTGGCTGCGTCCCAGGCTGCTATGAGTTGAGGATGGAGGTGAGTTGTAGGGGTTGGGGGTGAGGAGAGGAGATGTAGCTCTGGGATCTTGCTGTTGGGGACGGAGTCCTCTCTGTTGGCTTTCAGTGTTACCACCGTCAAACCTATTTATTTGTCTGCTGACAGGAGTTTGTCTCTGATTTGTTTGTTGAGGAGGGGCAGGGTAGGACTGACTGCTCCTCACTGACCCCACTGACCCGTTGAGCCCAGCTTTGTACGAACCATCCCACATATTCCTTTCCATGCTCCCCTCTCTGCTACTGACACGCTGAACCTGCTCTCTGTCCCCCCTTACCCCAATTCCTCCATCCAGATTCCCATAACTTCCAGACTTCCCATCTCCTGGTGGCCTGGACAACTGAAAATCCTCATTGCCTGCTACTCCCTCTCCATCCCTTTCCAGCAGTGACCCATGGGACTGCGCCCGGCGTAGTGCCCCTCCCTGCCCACCTCCTACATCTGCCCCCTGTGTTCCTGGTTCTGCCTTCTCCCTCCTCCGGGGAAGGCTACTGTAACCAGGGTGGCCCTGGGTCCTGAGCTGAACCCCATACGAGTCTCCTTTCTCTCCATCCTTCAGGACCACATATGGCTGGCCAGCGATTCCCTGCACCCTGACCGCCACGCCGTACTTGGAGGTGGTCTGGGTCTTGGTCTTGGTCTTGGGCTGTGGCCCAGGCTGCCCCCCGCCAGTGTCGTAGAGGTCATTGATGAAGCGGATCTGGACACCGTAGTCCACTGGGGTCTTGCGACCTGAGGACGGTGTGCTCATGCTGGTAACACAGCACAGGGCAGGGTAAGAAGAAGAAGAAGAAGAAGAAGAAAGCATTTATGTGGTTAGGTCACACATAAGAACAGAGCTTTTACATACAGTATTTGCTTTTGTTAAGTATTTTCATTCAGCTTTTTATTTATGTATAATATAATAGGGCTGGGCGACATGACAGTGTATGACATGGAAAGGTAGAGATGTGTCCACCAGTAGAGGTCTGGCAATACAGTTTCTTCTGTGGGAGCTATTTGGGACAGGCTATGCTACACGATTATGCTACGCTTGATATCTATCTTCATTACAATTCAAATTAAATAAGAAAAATAAAACCCTGTACCAGCAATGTTTGTTTATGCTACGTGTTACTATTGGCCAATATATCATTATCAGATTTTTTAAAATTCCATATACTGATATTAGTCGAGTGAACCTGAAGAAGCCACGAGTGAAGCGCTTTATTCGCTCGAAATAAAATCACAATAATTCAGTTCAGTGTGCAGTGGTTTATGTTGAGGATTTTATTGAAGATGTTCCTGTGGCCAGCTAGCACCTGATCCCTGAGACTGGCTGTGCAGAGGGAGCTCTGTTTACGGATATTAGTATTGGCCTAGTCTCACATGTCCAGACTCTCAGCAGCACTGTGTCAACACGAGAAAGATCTGGAAGCACATATTATCATTTTGCTATAGGGGGAAAAATGCTCTGGTATGTCCGTATTTCTTTAAACCAGTCACAATTGTATTGAGCCCAGGAGGCAGCAACGGTACCCATGCAAAATTGTGTTACATTTGCACATGAGGAGGATAACACTGTCATTATAATAGGTAATTCTGTGCAAAAGAAAACGCCAGCAAAAACAGTAGGCCTAATAGACGTATGTTTATGTTGACCCTTTGATTCAACTTTGCTAATAAAAAGAGAAACATAATGTGATATGGGTGAAGCCTGACTATACTTTAGCTCTGGAGGAGCTCACTGGACCTGTAAAAAAACCAAAGTCGATTTGCTGGCTGCATGTGGCACTTGCAGAACAGAACATTATCACGATGGTGTCACAGAGGCTAGTGTGAAGTGGAACGGATCGGTAAATTGCTGAAGGCAATGTCACGGGCGCATGCTGCTGCAGGGATAAAAAGATGTGACAAATCAACTCTGACTGACCATGTCAGAAAACAGATCAGCATCAGGAATGAGAGTCTTGCGAGATTAAGTCTGGGTTTCTCTGAGGTGTGTTCACAAGTTGTTTTATAGGTTGTAAATCTTTATGACAATTTCCAGAAACAACAAAACAGGTTTGCCTTATTGCACAATCCACATCTTCACCAAAACGTGCTATTTTTTTCAGTTGTTAGCTCGGAGGTTATTGTTGTTTCCCATAGCAAAGGGGATTTTAAAAATCTAACACGCAGATAGCGGAAGGGGGGAAGGAATGTTGGCCTATATAGCCAGCCAATGGCAGGTTTATAAGGCGCAGCTTATATCAGGTGAGTCAAACTAGTAACGGCCTGATAAACTCAGTATCGCTTAGACTATGCTCACAGTAGCACATTCAGGGATGTATGGGTAAAAAGACATTATGATCAATAGCCAGGTTAACACAGAACTGCAGAGAAACAGCGAGGAAATCTAAGAATACCTAAACATTCATTCACATGCAACCCTGAAATGTCAAAACCTTGTCAGACAAAGCGCTCTGAACAATAACAAGGACACAGATTTATAGGCAGTAACACTTAGTTTCTGCCTCTTTGGCTGCTTGTGTGGACTTTGTGCTCTGTGCACTCCATTAGTCATTAACCTGAAAGCACACACCCACATATCACTTTCCACTTGTAAGGACCAACAAAGCCTTTCCCAACTTTTGGAAGTTTCCCAGTCAGATACTAAACCTAATTCCCTCTTCAAAACTTTGACAGCTTGACTAAAGGTACCATAGCAACTGGTATGAACCTTTTCATTCCGTCACTCTGTAATTTCTCCATTTTTGAGTTTTTCTTGACTCCCTAATCCTCCCTTTTCCTATACTTTGATAGCTCTTGATGAGTAATTCTGAAAATATTTGTATCTCAAATGATCGTACGTCACAGTTTAATGATAAGTCCCTGTCAGCCTTATGTGTCACTCTCAGTAATATAAAGTACTTAAGTGAACATTCCTGATGTTACCTTGACTGACTGAACATGCCTTGTGTTAGGTCAAATTGTAGGATCTCACCCCCCATGTCCATTACACTGGTATGGTTCATTAAATTCACATCAAACCTGTTACAACACTCCCTCCCTGACCTCTGCACCTTTTATTTCCCCTCCACAGCTTTCCATGGTGAGAGACAGAAAGTGGGCTGGGAGAGTGAAAGGGAGGGTGGAGTGAGACAGAAAGAGAGAAAAGAGAAAACACTCCGCTTTTCTTCTCTTATCAGTGCGTTGTGTGATAAAATCCAAAGTCAAGCTGTTCTGTGCGCAACCCTCCCCCCTGCGCGCACACAAAGGACCGACTATGAAAGTAACCATCTAAAAGATAACTAACAAATGCACCCATGCATTATTGAATGCCTACACGTGCATTTTCATATTTCCATGTAGGTTTTGAAGGTTGTATGACGCAGCACAGACTAATCCAAGCCAAGAAAAATATACAGTCAGCAAAGTGAGCCAGGACGGATAATCTTATATGTCCCTGCTGTGGAAGCGAAAATTAATACATGAAACAACTTTGGAGCAAAAATAGGTGATGGAAAATGTCTGGACTGGCGATGAGCGAAGCAACACGACATCAACGACCTTTGAGGATATCTGTGCGCTTGTGGTGCGTAAGCATCGTCCGCAGATAGACCTGCTCATCAGAGGTGCACAGCTAGTCGATTCTTTTTTTCCCTCCACCCTTTGGGAACCACAGAGGAAGCACCGTGTCACAACACATTTGTGCAGTCGAGCATGAGGTCTGCAGCGCACTGTCTTCACTGCAAGGTCAAGCATGACATGCACTGACGAACGTGCCATACGAGGGCAATGTCCATTGATTTTATGGGAAACTGAAGCAGGGAGATCTGTAGAGCCTAAGGGTGCTAAACTGACTCACAGTACCATACTAACAGGACTTTCCTCTGTTGCTGTTAATCTGCATCTCCTCATCAGTTTAATTTTTGTATGTCACTGAGGAAGAATGCCGAAGAGGGGCAGGGATGAGGGGGAACCCATCCTATTGTCCAGTTGATGTGGGGCGGAAAATGAGGGCAGCGATTCTGAGAATGCCAAAACCATCCCCGTGGTCTTTCATTTCCTCCCTTACATTGTTTATCTGATTACAGCAAGTTTGTTTCAACACTGACATTTTTGTCCCCTTACGTTCTCCCTTCTAGGTTTCTCCACAAAGTTTTTTTTTTACACCTCTCTAAAATAAACATCCTTTTCCATATTGAAAGTAGGATATCAAACAAGTTCTTCTGTAATCTATTTGGTTATACAGTGGCTGTGCTGTCATATTAAAATGTCAGTCACACCTACTCTAACTACTTTCTTTATTTGAAAGCAACACGGTGTGTGACTCTGTATCCTTTAGGGCTGAAATGATAGTCGATAAATCAATAGGCAATTAAATGGTGATTATTTTCTAGTTCCAGCTTCTCAATTGTGCAAATTTGCTGCTATTAATTTATTATTAAAAAAAAGCATCAGCTACAGCTCTAATATTGTTATGGTGGGCTACAGGCTCTCAAGCAAAGGTCTCTAACTCATGCTTGTGTCATTAATAGGATGTGACTTCAACAACAAGCTTTTGCAGGCTTGCATGCCCAACTACCTGGTACTTTTTGACTCTGTTGCCAGTTATGGTACCCTGCAGTTATGCTGACGGGCTCTCTGCCTCGGGCCTCAAATTGAATTCCCGCACACTAAATTGAATTGGAGCCGCTTCCCTGTTAAGATCCGAGATGGAATGGAAAATGTAATTAGGAGATTAGAGCGGGTGTGGAGAGAAATGAAACAACAGCAATGTGTGGAGTCATGAAAGTGCCTCTGCTGACTCACAGAGTCAGCATGGTTCATGTGATCAGATCATCTCTGGCCCAGCCTAAAACTGATAGAGCTGGAGACAGCGGCAAAGGCTGAATGCTTTCTGAGTCTTAACTTTTGTTTGTGCTGCGTTCACTATAATATAAAAATGTATCTATCCTACATACTGCAATGCATGTACTTACAGTATCTAGTAATCAATACATGATGTGTTTTTAGGAGGGTATGTACAATGCATTAACAATCATAAACCTGCCAAGTTTTTTAATGAACTACTTGAAAGTTGAATCGTTCTTTACAATTCCTCAAGCTGTATCTTGCATCTGCTGCAGATGACTGAGAGAAATGAGGTTGAAAGTGCCAGTGAAAGCAAGTAAGTGGACCTTGATTTAAGGTTTTTATGTCAAACTACTAGTTTCGAGGCCAATGACAGAGGGAAAAGCAGCAAATACACATAAATAAAAAGAATAAAATAAATGCATTTTGCCATGACATTACTTTAAGTAATTCATCAATCACTAAAACAGTTGTAAAATAATTTAATTCAATTGACTATATCACTTAATTGACTGTTTAAGCACTAGTAAATGACACACTACTAAGCAAAAATGGACGAGTTGCAAAGCAGTAGTTTGCCCCTTTTCTTCCAGGTGAATCGTTAAGTTTTGCAGGCATAATAACCTAGAAATTAGATACCTGTAGGTGTAAGTAACAGCAATGGACAGTAACAGCAGCTCCATGCCTTTTGTGTCCTCTACGGACACGCAGCCTCTCAGTCCTCAGGGTGCTCTCCCTCCTCTCTATTACATTCTTGACATAAAACCAGGCCCTCTTCCTCTCTGAAGCGGTCAATCTCTCCTCCAAACTTGCCACTGCTCCTCTTTCACGCTCAAACAAACAGCCATTTATTCCTCTTTTCAATTCCAGAGAAGTTCATTGGCATAACAAAGAGATACTTCAGTGTTACCAAATAGTAAACAAATGACACCATATTAGGAGCACATAGATACACCCCTCCCTTACCCTACATTCCAGACACTTGTTTCGCTCTGTCCTTTCACACACACAGGCTAAGAGTGTGTACGTGTGTGAGAGAGGTTGATTTATGGGGACTTATCTACATACTGCAGTATTTGCACCTGTAACATCGGACCTTATTTTCCCATGTTTTTGTGTGTGTAATTCCTGAATGGAGACAACAAGTGTTATAATTGGCCCAGTGTTGTGTGATAGCAGCAAAACAGGCTGCAATGTAAAGTTAATGGACAATGAGGCACTGTCAAAAAGCGCTTATTTTAGGAACTGACAAGCTCAGATTCTTATCGGAAGTGTCTGACAACATCCTGGAAAGAAGCTTAGAGAGACATTCCCTTTTGGTGAAGTGTATGATCCTTTTTGATAAACCAGAAACAGCCCAGAAATTACAAGCCAAGCCCACCAAACTCCATTTGAAAAAACAATAATGTTTTCATCATAAGACACACTTCTTGGAGTCGACAGAAACAAAATAAATCTCACAAAAGCTGT
Organism: Epinephelus awoara; assembly: GCA_035609425.1. Lineage (NCBI taxonomy): Eukaryota > Metazoa > Chordata > Actinopteri > Perciformes > Serranidae > Epinephelus > Epinephelus awoara. The sequence continues at coordinate 10,976,477 of CM069300.1, forward strand.
CTTTGCTCGTCATTGCACTGTTCCAACTATCACCAACTCTGGTGTGTTTGAAATAAACTCTTAATCCATCCAGTTTGATGTCACATTTAAATCACTGTTTATTTAAAATAACTCTGGGAGCTTCGTTGAGGGCAATTTTGGGTCTGTTTTGTGGTTAAACAAAAAGGTCAATCTCTGTAAGGATCCTTTTCATAATGTCGTTGGACAAGATCTGAGCCTGTCAGTGGCAAAATAAGTACTTTCAGTGGACATACACTGCACAAATGCCCAGTGCAGCCTATTTCAGCACTGCTGGTTTCAGCAGTCTCTCTCAATACTGGACCAACTTCAAAAACTGAAATGCCTAAGGTGCCCTTTAAAATGCGCTACTAGCTTTTCTTCCAACATTCATTCTGTTTTAAAAGTACACTGTGTCAGCATGGTTAGTGGCTTAGCAAGTGCAATGCTGTAATTATTCAATTCCATGACACAATCCATGAGCCTTTCCCCACAACTCAAAACTATAATCTGCACCTCTGTCTTGCCTGCATCATCAGTTTCATCGGACTCAAGATTAATAGTGAAGAGAGCATCTTTGAATCACAGACATGCTCTTCGAGATGTCCCTCAGAGGTTGCAGAGAATACATGTCAGGCCAACATAGATTCAAAGCCTTAAAGCATTTTAAATATAGCTGCATAGAGCCCCTTGTGTCCTAAACACTGTCTCTGAGGTCTTACAGTTGTTTGTCTCTCAGTGCACAGTTCACCCTGGCAGCAGGTAACGTCAGGCCACCTGTTTTGGCAGTGAAATAGCTACTGAATGTGAGTACTTCCGACATTAAACTATCTTTAAAAGTCTTACATTCAACTTCCATAAACGAGTAGTCACATTTAGAGTACTTAAACGTTTAAAAGAAACACCCCTCGCATGTGTTTCCCATCACATTAACAGGCAAGTTATCCTGAGGTAACGTTAGCTGAGAGCACTGGTCACTGGTAACCCTCGAACCATCATCAAACTGACGTTAGCTACCAAGCTAACGTTAAATTGGCTAACAGATAACCCGGGTAATAGATTACTGTAAGAAATGATGACAGAACTAACTTATAGGAAGTAATAAGCGTCACATAGTGGACAAAAACATCCCACAAAGAGCCTAACTGTCTGACAGCTCGTGTGTCTGCTTTTAGCTGTCTGGCTATGTGAAGTCCAACACAACAAGCGTAAAGTTACCTTCCTCTCTCAAGTTTTCCCTCTGCTCCCCCTCGACACTTCGCTTCCCTGGTGTCGGTGAGAATTCAAACGTTTTCCATCAAAGTCCACGCAGAAAAGTGGGTGGAAAGAAACAACTCCCACGCAAATTAACACGGCAACAAGTTCATTTATGCGGCGACTGCAACCTGTTACCTTTGTCGGGGATGTAACCGTCCCGCCCAGCCTCTCCGAATAGAGCGCTGTGATTGGGCGAGCATGCTGGGGTAGGCGGGGCTATAGATAGTGGCTACGTTCGCCATTGGTGAGATCCATGCGTCACTCATTCATTGTGCTGGACCACTTTTTGACCTTTTTGCTGTACAACGGAAGCCCGTATATTTTAGTTTACATGAAATAAACAACAAACTATCGGTAGACCCTGATAGACAAACATTGTTCAGCACCTGCGCTGAGGACGAAGGTGAATACAGACTGGTGTCTCCGTGTGTTTGTTTCTCTTCATACCACCAGTAGATGGCGCAACTATCTATCAGCTGGTAGTTCAGCAGCATCATCATCATCACCATCCATAACACAAACTCAAACCCTCTTCTACAAGTGCATGACCTCCATTAACTTACAACAGTTGAAAGACTACATGCAATGTCCTACTGTTGTTTTATTATAACTATTTTATTTGTTAAATGCTTGTTTATTTGACAGGGACAGATTTAAAGACATTGCCTCATATCTAAAATACAAAGTAGATGCAATGCATACAGGTTTATAGCCATGGCTGATTTGCATAAACAAATAAGGCAAATGATAATTCCTTAATATTTGGTGGATTCACTACAAATTTCTCCAAATTGCAGAGCTGACCAACCCAACTCCACTGAACTTAATTCATATATACCTAACACCTTCCTAACAACTATGCAGCACAGAGTAAAAAAAAAAAAAAAAAAGCATACAAAAAAATAGATTAAAACAAAATAAATTAAAATGTTGACAGTCAGTCACTAAAAGTCTATGGATTAAAAAAAAAGTAAAATACAATGACAATAAATAGATAAATAAAATAAAAAAAAAAAAAAAAAATACCGAGAGGCAGTAAGTTCCACTTTTTAGGGACATAAATACAAACGCACAAATATGGTTTCAGATGTAGTGCAGTGGACAAGAACAAACTTCAAAAGGGACTTTTTAAATTCGTTTTTGTAATCAGTTTTCATAGACTTCACATGTTGGATCCTATATTGTGCTTATTGTAAGGCGTCTATTGGCATTAGACCAAGTCCTGATAAAGGTTGAAGAGTTCACTTGTGCATCCAATAAAATTATTACCGTAAAACTTCTCCCCCCGCCCCTTACACACAGCCCCTCCCCAAACTCCAGCGACATCCCACCGTCTGCGCACAGAACTTTCCTCTCCATCTCATCACCTCGACAGACTGTACGCATCATCTCACGCTCCGGGAATGGGATCTTTATTGAGTTCAAAGAAAAACTTCGAGTTCTTTCGAATTTACGCTTTGCAGAGGCTACTTTTCAAACTGCAGGGATAGTTGTTACTGCAGGTGCAGGGTGACAGCAACGAAGAGCCACTGGCCAATGACTTCCAAGACGCGCGAGAAGTTGTCAGGGAGTTTCAGACGCCAGGAATCAGTTTAGCACCTCGAGGTAAGCTGTCTGAATTTGATAACTAAGAGATTCTAGTGATCAAGGACCGTAGTTACTTCAACCGAGGCGTGCGTAAAATATTTGTGCGTAAAGTTGGAGCTGTTGCGCACGGTTTAAATTTGGCTTTAGTGTGGGCAGCTAATACAAGAAGGCGTACAAAACAACAAGTTTATTCATTTTTATATCTGTGAAAAGTGTTAATACCTTGACAGCCATGGCAAAGTGGTTCAGAGATTTCCCCATCAACCTGAAGAACGGAAATGAAAGGGTCCGCTCGGCCTCAGAATCTGGTCCACAAACTCGACCCAAACCCTCGTTCTCTCGCGACAGTCTGAAAGGGAATCAGCGCAAAGACGGAGGAGTGGGGGGTTTACTGGCAGGGAGAAACAGGAAAAATTCGGCTACAGAATTGGGTCGTAACAACGCTGGTTCTGGTGGGACCGTCTGGGATAGTCTCACACCCGGGAAAGGTCGCAAGAACTCCAAAGTCGAGGCTGGGGCATCAGATGAGAACCGCCAGGTCAGGACCACAAGTTTGGCGCAAGCATACATCAGCAGGATGATCAAGGTGGACAAACAAGACAAGACCCCCAAACTCAACGGGATAAGTGAGCAGAAGCAGCCCGAGAACGAAAGGGGAAGATCTGACATTAAAACAACGGTGAGTAACTTCTGGAGATAAAGCAAACCTCATGTGCAAATTTTTGATTTCCACATATCAGCATCAGGTTACAGCAGCATGCAGATAAAAAGTCAGCATACTGTGCACAAAAAATTCATTGTGAGCTTGAGGTCAGTGCTTTCATTTGTGTTTTCCCTCCCCACCTCAGTTCATATCCCTGTATTTAGTTTCCATCGCTGTCAAAAGAACACAAAGCAGTTTCACTACATTGTGTCAGATCAAACAGGCAAACACAATGTGCTGACCTCTTTGCACTCTTTCTGCTTATCCCTCCATTAGCTGTCACTTAGTCATGGACACCACACACCCAAACTGTATCAGATCCCTCTCTAGGTGTTGTCTCTAGGTTAATGTAACATCTGAGTACTTATAGCAGCCCGGCACTGCTCTTTCTAACATGTCTTGTCCTTTTCACAGCTCATCATCCTGGAGGATTACGCCGATCCTTTTGATGCAGAGAAAACCAAAGAGCAGAGGGAGGCTGAGAGAGCAGGGGTGAATGATGGGTACATGGAGCCCTACGATGCCCAGGTCATCATCACAGGTGAGTTTAGGCTCATTATCTATCTCAGACGTTACATTATGGAAGGCCAAAGTAGCATCATCTAGAGTGCAGGTCAGCTGCTGCAACCTCGTAACACACTATGATTTGTCTCATTGTTTTTGATAAGTTAATTATAAGCAAGCCAAAGAGTACAAGCTAAGGTTCTCTGCACTCACACTGTGTCACACTCTTGGTAAAGTGACGTTTTAAAGGGCCATCTAGACCCCCAGTCTCTCTGCTGACTTCCCTCCCCACTGGCGGTTGCCATAGGAACACTGTTGTGCAGGGACAATGGGCGCAGCTTCCTCTTCCAACTTCCTGTCTCCTGCCTCTGTTTCCTTTGCCCCATTCTCTTGATAGGAAGTTGGCCCCAGTGCCCCCCCCCCCCCCCACACACACACACACACACATACACTAAATACTTTATGGTCCCCTATGTGTGAAAAGAATCGAAAGACCCCCCCTCACCCCTTTCCAAATTCTACAGGTCCCCCCTTTTGGTCTCGCCCAATCACTTCCCAGCAGCCAGGAAGTGGCCCGGTCAGCCAGCCAATCAGCAGCTGTGTTGACCTTTTCTTCCTGCAGCTCCATTGTTTGGTCACACAATAGTGCAGACACACAGGCTACCTGTCAGACAGTAAAGAAACACAACAAGTGAAATTCCCCTAAAACTGAACGACGTGCCACAACAGACTTAATTTAGAGAGCAAATCGCACGATCGACAGATTCATTCGGCTGCCCCACCGAACACAATGTACAAACTGTGCATAAAACTAATGAGGTACCTCCCACCACTATTGCAAATTTTGTTGTCGTCATGTTTTTGTATTGCACCCTGGATGGCTTTTGCCTTTTTATATTCTCTTCCTCTAATGCCCTCTACATAAACTCCAATCCTCCATTTCCCTTATGTCCTGGGTGGCGCCCTGGGCGGCTGCCTGTGTCACCCATAGGAAGATCCCCCACTGCTACTCAACATACAACATTGTTATAAGAAAGTGTATTTTTATCTTACTGAATGCGTTTCTCAATACCAAGTACGCCAAGTTCGGAATTGCACACTTGGGAGTTCGAACTTGGCAAGTTCGACTCAGGAGTACAAACTCCCAAGGACAGCTGTCATCGCTGCTGGTCTGTGAGAAATGCATTCTGGGATACCTGGCTGGCCACACAAGTCACCTCCCAATGCATCCCCGACGGAACGGGCAGAGCAAGTTCACATCCGGGCATTTGGACTGTTCTTGGCTGGTGCGGACTTTGAATTGGAACAGTACTTGGGCTGCGACTGATGATGATTCACAAGTCCGCAAGAACACAAGTACATGCAAGAACGCAGATTGAGAAATGTCTTTAGTGTCCAATTTTTACATTTAAGGAATACTGGGAAGCTTGCTGACAGCGCATGTCTGCAGACTTATTCATGACATTGCCAGTTTATTAGGTACACCTAACCAAAGCTAATGCAGTCTAATACAACAGTTCCTGACACTGGTGAAGGCCACAAACTGAATACACTGGTCTTACAATAAAGTTGTTCTATATACTAAAAGCGTTGCTGGAGTTTTGTGATTACAGTTTATTTTACAGAATTAATATATTGTATTGTGAATGTAGATGAAGACAGATTAGGAAGTTGTTTTACCATATTATGTTTTTAAGAAAGCAGCTCATCTACAAAAAAACAGTCATCTTGTTTTGCAGGTGATTGCTTTGTCTGTGATCTGTATGACAACACCCTCATAATCTCGTCCAAATATCTCCCAAAGGACTCGCAACACTGTCACCTGCTTCGTTTGAAACGTCTTCCTTATGACGTTTTGAGTCCAGGTGCATGGTTATTAAAAAAATGTATCACAACACAGAGGAGTCATTCTGGGTTTGAAGTACGACACTTCACGAAAAGACAAAAACAAACATTTTAACGAGCAGACGACAGAACTGTGTCCTGTAGGAGATGCACTGCTTTGTCTCTTATAACATAAGTGAAAGTCTTTATCTGATGCCATGACTAATCACGTGACCATTCTGCCACAGAGGTTCGTAGACGGGGCTCCAAAGACCTCCTGAAAGTGTGTGTTCTGCTGGACCGAGGCAAGAGAGAGGGGAAGGATGAAGAGGGAAAACCCGCGCCCCCAAACATCTACGACACACCGTACGAGGGCGGGCTGGAGGGTGACAGTGGGGGCGTGTGGATCCCTGTCACGCGGCCAGAGTCTGACGTCCGTCCCGCCGGAGAGTACGAACTGCCCTGGGAGTGGAGAAAGGAGGACATTGTTAGAGCGCTGTCAGGTAGAGAAAGGGAGCGAGGGATGATGGGAAGGGTGGGGAGTTTAGGGTGTGGAGGAAGGATGCCCTGAGTTTTATTTGTACAGTAATGCCACAACAATTTTTGTGTTTGCTTTGGAGAGGAAACAAAACAATCCTGCTGAATCAATTTCCAGAGATGTGTTTACACTGGTAGCCCTGGCATGTTTTAATAGAACTTTATCATGAAAGGCTGATATTGTCTCTCCTGCTTCCTCCAGCTCAGTTCGAGGCAGTGGATTGTTCTCCCACTAAAGAGAACGGCTCAACCTCCGCCCGCCAACAGCAGCAGCAGCAGCATCAGCAGCAGCAACCCCAGCAGACCCTGAGGCAGAAGAACTGGAACCATAAAATACTTGTACCATCTTCTCCATCCTCCTCCTCTTCTCCCTCCTTCCCCTCCTCTCCTATTCTCAAACTCTCCCCGCTCACACCCCCATCCCCGTCTTTCCCCACCCTGAAACTCTCACCCCTCTCACCCTCCTCTAGTCCCAACAAACTGTCCCCTCCATCTCCTACCTCCCCCAGCGCCCCACTGGATGGGGAGGCAGCCAAAGTGGACCCCAGCCTGCCCCTGGAGAAGCAGAGGTAAGGAGAGAGAAGACTGTTGATGCATAGGAAGGAGAGAAGTGTTGCTTTTGACATGTATAGATGTTAGTGAGGGTAGAATGAAAAAGAATTCACACACTGGATTATAGTTTGTAAACTGTATTGGACCGAAACATGCAACATTTCAGCCCTGTCATGTCGTCAGCAGGCAAATTTGCAACTGGACAAACCAGAGTTGGCACAAAATGCATTACATAATGTTTAATAAGTAACCCAATTGCCAGAAAAGGAAAGTTGCCTTTGTATGTTTCTGCAAACCATGGATATGTTGCATTTGTATGTTACGATCAAGCAGGACAGAAACTTTCCAGTTCAACAATGCTGTGGTTAACATGTGGTAAGGTTTGGCACAGAAAACACGTGGTTATGGTTAGGAAAGGATCGTGTTTTGGCTTGAAATACCTGGTAAGAAATTGCTTTTCATGGCACTGTCCTGGCAGCAAACGCAGGGATGCATCAGTAAAAAACAACAACTTTTCATGGCACTATCCCGACAGGAAACGTAGCGAAGTCTTTGTAAAAAGCAGCCGCTTTTTGATGCACTATCTGGGAAGGAAATGCAGTGATGTCTCGGTAAAAAACAACAACCTTTCCTGGCACTATCCTGACAGGAAACGCAGCGATGTCTCAGTAGAAAACAAAAACTTTTCGTGGCACTATCCCGATAGGAAACACAGCGATGTCTTGGTAAAAAAACAACAAGCTTTATTGGCACTATCCCGACAGGAAACGTAGTGAAGTCTCAGTAAAAATCAACTGCTTCTCGAGGCACTATTCTGGAAGGAAAAACAGCAATGGGTTGCTAAAAACAACATCATTTGGTGCAAAAAAGCAGCTGAAAAAGCAGTGACGTGTCGCTAAAACACAACCAATTTTGTTGTTATTGGTCTCCAACAGTCTGTAGCTTGGTAGGTGTTTTAGGTGTCGCACCATCCTCCGTCCCCTCCATCGTTAGAAGTATTGATATGATATGTATAAAATGTACAAATGTTACATATTTGTGGTCTGCAGAGAAGTCCAATTCCAACATTTTCCTCTGGCGACTGGGCTGCCAACATGACACTCAAGATTCAGTAGTATAAGTTGTAGCAATCACCGATAATGACAAAAAATATCTGAATTTATCAAATATCTGACATCATCGTATGGGATCCAACAGACCCCAGTGACTTAGAAAAATCTGATGATAGAAGGAGAAATGCATGTAAGACCAGTAAGGAGAGTCTTAATATGATAGACGTGTAATCTACCCCTCACCCACTGCATGCTCAACCTTGAACAGGATTAATGGATTGAAGGAATTAAACAAATGAGATGAGGGTTCAGACATTTGGTCGCCTTTATCTTAATGTCTGTGTATTATTAGTTCTTATCAAAATGAACTCCGCATTTCTCATAAACTCTGCAGAGTAAACCGCACTTCCTGTCCCTCTGCCTGTGTTCTGTTTTGATCTGCTTGCATTTGTTTGGACAGTTAAGTTTTTTCTTTTCCTTTGGCCCTTACCTTACCATCTGTGCTTTGGCTGGAAATCAGTTTCCCTTAATAAAAGTTGTAAAGCAATCAAGCAGATTTCCTTCAACATCTGATCCGGTGACTCACAATGTCAAATACAGCAGCGGCTGCCAGCCATATCTATTTTACACTTGGCACATTAGACATTTTTAAGTGAAATTTGGTATTCATCACTGAGAGCATGAGCCAGCAGCAGCCCCTGTGCGCACCGTCGTGATAAGGTGTTGAACATAAAAGCGAGACAGAGGTACACCCTCGAGATGAGGCTTGAATCGACAGAAAGAGACGTATTCGTAAACCTTCTTTGGTCGTCTCAGCAAGCGTGGCCTTTCTTTGCGGATGGAACATGTGGAGAACGTGCTCACAGCATGTTCGCATTTGTTCGTCTCATGTTGTGGCTGAATGTCAGCGTGTTTTGCCTCAAGGCCACATACAGTCTGTTTATATATGGCTCTGGCCTGTAGCCACTGTCAGCACCACCTTGTGTCCTAATAGGCCTCCCTGGACACTCGGCATGGCCAAATATATTCTGTTTGTCCATTTTATTTATCTCTTTGCCATCTCCAGTTCACCTTTGACACTGTTAAAGTCATTCTGTCCAGCATGTATGTCGGTGGGATTTATGGAGACTGTAAATCTCTGCTCTCGTCTGTGTGCTTCGTTACTCCCGTCAGTCTCCTTCTCTCTTCTCCCTCTCTCACCGTCATCACCTATCATTATCTTGACATCTGACTTATCTCCATATGTCGCCGCGCTATATGTCAGTGATCCGCTGTCTCTCTCTGCGTCTCCCCCTCCCCCTCCCCACTCCTTCCCCCACCCCTCCAAGCTGGTACCACGGCAGTGTGAGTCGGCAACAGGCTGAGGCTCAGCTGCAGCGCTGCAGGGAAGCCAGCTTCCTGGTGAGGGACAGCGAATCAGGAACCAGCAAGTACTCCATCGCTCTGAAGTGAGTTCGCAGATGTGTGTGTTTTGTTGGGAGTGTGTTTGTTGAACGCAGCACAGGCACGCTATGTAACGCAACATGTACATATTTATTTATAGGACTATTTTTGTCTGCTTTTGTTTTGCTGCCTGACAATGGCAGATTGTCTGCGCCTGTGGTACAACAGTGATGCTGGGACGTTTCTCGTGAAAATCAAATATGCTTTTCTGATTTGAATATTTCCTTTTAGAATAAAATTTTAAGATTGTTTTTAAGTAGCGTTGAAGCAGAAGTTCTCAATCTTTTTACAGCCAAGGACCCTTTGCAAGATAGAGAATATACTGAGTCCCCCTCATGTACGTCCCCTGGAATAATGTGACGTAGCCTATTTTTACACTTCCATAGTCTTAGTTATGAGAAAGAGCAACTCAAGAGAAATGTATCAGAAAGATATTAGACATGTTGAAATATTCGCACCATCTCAACACTGAATAATTAAGATTCAGACAACTTTATTAATCCCACCAGGGGGCAATTTGTTTGAACAGCTTGCCTTTCACAAACACACACACACACACACACACACACACACACACACACACACACACACACACACACACACACACACACACACACACACACACACACATAACATACAGTAAGACGTAGCCACATAAATAGATGAGTAAAAATATTAAAATAATAAAAAATGTGCCAATGAGTTCAGTGTAACAAAGGAATCTATAAATAAATGATTAAAACTTATGACTATTGATAAAAGAACACGAAAAAAATTGCAAAAAGTTCCCGTTGTGTCACTCCTGTGATCTTAGAGCGGATTTTAACAATAATATCTAGACCGTTTCTGTCTTTCAGTGTGAGGCTGTGAAACCAGCAAATTAATGAAAAACATCGGAGGCTCTCAGTAAAACACTGATAAAAGCAGCAGAGGATGATGGGATTGACGGAAAAGGAATTTACTTTACGAAGAATTCTCTGTTGCCCTCGCTTCACAATATCTGCAGTGTTTACATCAAATTTAAGATGTTCTTAAAAAAAAAGTACCCATAATGCCCATAAAGCGATGCAACCGACATCGACAGGAGCAAAGGGTTAATTGAAAGTGGATGTCAGAACATACACACATATGTATGCAGATTGCTAGATTAGAACATAATCCATGAACTATTATAGATTAAAAAATGTAGAAAATTAAATAAATAAAAAATAAAAAAGATTTCACATCTTGGTAATTTAAATTCATGAATTTGAAAACTCTTCACGGACCCCTGGAAGCTGGAAGCATGCCAAGGACCCCACTTTGAGGATCACTGATTTAAAGGAATGCTTCACCCACAATATGACCATTTGGATAACTGGATAAATAGAAATGATTCTTTGTTCACTGTGGCGACATGTGAGGAAAAAGTCTTCTTAACAAATTCAAGGTAACAACTTGAGTAATTAATATACAAATGATCATTTTGTGGGTGCAGTATTCCTTTACAGTCTTTACAATATGTTTTACATGGAATATATAAAGGTGTTGTTGCCCACTGACTTTGACTTCATCAGCGATGGAGCCTGTGTTTTGCTATTTTTAAGGAATTTCTTAGTGGTTACAGTAACTGGTATTGTGTTAGAAACCTCTAAGGCGTTAACGCATGAGAATGTGTGTCATCTGTGGGGGTAACGCTGCCAAAAAGTGTGCCAGGAACAGGTTCTCTAGGATAAAGGCTGAAATCCTGTGGTGCAATTGTGTGTGTGTGTGTGTGTGTGTGTGTGTGTGTGTGCGCGCGTGTGTGCATGCGCCTGAGTGCACATTTGTTGTACGCTGCTCATTCATTTGAGAGTCCACATCATTAACCCCATTTACACATCCACTGAACTCGTAAAATGCACAGCCTCATTTGGGCAGAGACTGATAAGGGAGGACTTCTGTTTGGGTTTTTTTGTTGCGACGTTGTTCAGCATCTTATAACACTTAACTCTAACTGTTGCTGTGTGTCTTTTACTTGCAAGTCTCCTGACAGTCTACGTTCATTCTTTTAAAATGTCTGTCCCACTGTCTTGCTTCATCAGGACCAGTCAGAGTTGTGTGCACATCATCGTGGCCCAGACGAAGAGCGTTAAGGGTCTGGGCTTCACACTGGACCAGAGCAGCTGCGTCTTTGCCAGTATCCCTGAGCTGGTCCACCATTACTGCACACACAGACTGCCTTTCACTGGAGCAGAGCACATGACCCTGCAGCACCCTGTGCCCAGGCCACACTGAACATGCACAAAGGATGAACAAACACTGGGACATGAGTACACGTAAACAGAGGCATGCACACAGACACATATTAACTTGTAACACATGTGTACACACACATACTCAAAGATATGCTGCTTTGGATCATCCTGTGTACTACTCTGTCAAGTTTATACTGTATGTTTGTATCTCTTCCATGCGCCCCCTAGTGGTCAAAGTAATGCATTACAATAACCATTGATCACATTGTTATAGTGGTCATTGTTTCCAATCTAAAAACTCCACTGAATGTATTAAAAGTTACAGGAAAACCAGCCCTTCTTCCACAGCCTTGTGTAGTTATCCCATTGTCATTCCCACTGGCCTTACAGATGATACTCAGTACCACAGAAACCAAATTGATTTCTATAATACCTGAAACAATGCACATGAAGCCATGCACTTACTGTAACCAATTGGATATTTGTGATCTGTCCTTACACAGAGGTGCTGGCATCATCAATTATCGCCATGCCATCCAGTTAGGCTTGCACCGTGAGATCGATACACCTGATTGGAGTATATTCATTCATCCATGTGACATGTCAATCAGCCTATTGATTATCCTGAAAATCAGGCTCATTTGCCGGCCACTCTGTCTGTCAAGAGGAAGAGTGTTATTGATTAGACGATTAGGGCTAGTGTAGTGGGAGGGGTCTCGTAACATTACAGTGCCCAGTCAGCGAAATTGTTTGAGTGTGAGTGCAAAATAAATATGTGAATATCGTGTCAATGCACGTGCATCGGGTGTAATCTAGATATGAGGTTGTGATTAAAAAGCTACTGTATTGTGAGTGAAAAATGTACCTTTAAATTTAAATGTACTTATGCATAAATGATGTATGTGTGAAGTTTTTTTTTTTTTTTAATCAATCGCACAAAGATGTGGGTTGTATATTATTGTTGTAAGACTTCTATTCAGTAAATAAAATAAAAATTCATATTAACTGTAGAGAAACAGTGTTATTAATAGAAATGCCGGCAGCAAAAGTCGAAGCAAGGTGCAAGGAAAAAGCGGCGCTGAAATGGAGATGAGAAGCTAACCAGAGTGAATCTGTGTGCTTTTCTCTTGTAGCTGTAAAACCATTGACCTGAGCGTGAAATCAATTACAGCTACACACACAAACACACATATGCAACCTTGTACAGGCGCACACACTCACCTATTTGCAGCCAACAAACACAGACCACCACGAACACACACACATAAGCTCCACATACAAAATGCATACATAAATAGTGTATGCACAAACAGCATTTCGTCACACACAGCCCCAAAAGGTGGTGCATTTAAATCCTCACCAACACACACATGGAGCATCTCAGAGAGCACAGAGGAGCTTTATCCTCACAATGATGCGTGGAAGCGTGTGTTTGCGGTAAGATATGTCTAACCAGTAAACACCAGTGCACTGGTTTGCATGTCTTAGAGTGTGTCTGTGTGTGTGTGTGTGTGTGAGTGCGTGCAAGCGTAAATGTGCCCAAGTGTGCACCCATGTGTGCATTTATATCTGTGTGTGCATGCAGTCCTGTTATGTGTGTGTGTGTGTGTCTGTGTGTGTGTGAGAGAGAGAGAGAGAGAGAGAAGGAGTCAGAATTTTTCTGTTCAGGGATTACCAGGTTGCCATGGTGATTAGTTAGAGTGAGGTAGGGCCATCTCTACAGGGAACGAGGAGAGGGAGGAGAGAGGAAGAGAAAGAGGGAGGAGAGACAGGCAGCAATATAAAAAGAGCTATGAATAACCGTGGCCATAGTGCCATAGTAGCAATGTAGCTCCCCCACAGAATAAGCCTGCTTGCTTTGTGAATGGAGAGCAGCAACATGTAATGTCAGAGCGTAAAAAGTCACACACTCCTCTTCCTGTCAGCAGCTCATGATTTTGGAGCACTTCATTGATCACAGGGTCAAAGTGAAGGGTCGATCCCCGATCAAAACGCATGTCTTGCTCAGAGACACTTCATCAAGACAGATGCTTACTTTCTACGTGGGCCTGAACTCAAACTCAGGCTTTCCGGGTGAGGAGCCGTCTCTAATCTTGGCCCATCCTGCTCTACCCAGTGTGTCACAAATGGCAATGTTACACAACAACAGACACCACTGACTCTCACCCTTCCTTCCATCCGTGTGATGTGTTGTGGTTAGTCCTCCATGTTCTCTTAATTAAATCACAAAGTAGGTCAAAACAAACAAGAGGCCCGAGGTGCTGGACACATGATTCTTGCAGAGCTCGCCAGTCTGTTTTTGGGAATGTTGTGTTCGCTAACCATCCAGCCCACAATCTTAAATGCTTGCTTGGGTTTGCTTCATCTTACTTATCATCACCATCCAGGGAAACCACCTATCTCTTATTCTAGTGATTTTTTTAAACATTATTTTTTATATAATATGAAGGATCCTGTCTTTCTTAACTTAAATTACTTCTTGAGCTAAATCATTAAAGCCCATCAAAGTATCTGACACTGTCACAAAGGGCCGTTTTTCAGAGCTCATGGAAAGAAACAATTTGGAAATGCATGTGTTTGTTTTTTTTAAACAGCGATCACATGTGTCATTTCTAGCACCTGCACTCTGGATATGAGCTTATAAATATGGACGGATTATGAGACAATGGGCCCCTGGGCACAGATATGCAAAAGACCCCACCACCAAGACACAGACCCTGGTGTGGTTTTGTGTCTCTTTGTTGTCCTTAGGCATCTTATTACTATTCAGTGTTTCTGTGTCCCTGTTTTGTGTCTTTTTGGGACAATTTTGTGTCTCTGAGGAAATTTTTAGTCATTTTGTGTCTTCTTGTGGTTGTTTTGTGCATCTTTGTGGTTGTATTACACATTTTTGTAGTTATTTTGTGTCTCTTTGCGTGTCTCCTCCTGGTTAGTATGTGTTAATTTGAGTGACATTGAAGCACTTGAAGGCCAGTGAGAACCTGACACTTGGGGCCCCTTGCCTGAGCCTGGTTGGCCTGTTCAGTAATCCATCCATGCTTATAAAGTGTCAGTGGTGAAAGACGTACCCAGATCCTTTTGATAAGTAATACTGGCAATACCAAAAATAAAAAAATAAAATAGAATAAAAGTGGCACCTTCAAAATGTACTGTACTGAAAGTTAAAGTACTCATCGTGCAACAAAATGACAGCTATCTGTTATTTTTGATTATTCTTCCTGCTGCAGTATTTAATTAAATTAAAATAAATCAAATTAAATTAAATTAAATTTAATTTAATTTAATTTAATTTAACCAGGAAGTCCCACTGAGATACACTAAAAATAGAGATAGACAAAAATCCACAATAAAACAACAACTATGCAAACATAGTGACCTATCGAGAAAAACAAGCCCATGTCTCTGTCACCATATTCTTAATGATGCCCTTAAATTCATCAATGGATATATGTTTCTAGTTTTTGGGAAAAAAAAATTGTATACCAGTGGATTGCTTATAACAGCACATCATATTTCATTAGATGATCATGTAAAATTCTAATCTGCAAACTGCCTGGTAATAGGGCTGAGTAAAGAAGGAAAATATTTGCCTCTGTAAAGAAGTAAAAAGTACCTAAAATTGAACTGAAGTGAAAATATAGTGCAAAAGTGCTCATTTCTTATACATTGTCTCACACTATAAATCAGTCTGTGATTCATAGATCAGATTTTCGTGTTGCTAAAGTGTTGCCCAGATATGACAGAGCTACAGGAAGTAACTGCAGCACCAGAAGACAGAATGACAGCAGGAGAGGAAGGGACAGAGGAAAGAGGAGAGAGAAAGAGAGAAAGAGGGAGGGGGGGGAGAGAGGGAGAGTGTTGGGGGGGTGTTAGGGGAAGACAAGCACTCGTGGGGGTCCCAGCTTTTAAATAATTCAGAGAGACTCACAGCACTCAGTGCAGAGGAGGAGCACTGTCAGGTCAGCTCATTCACTGCAGAGGAGAGGTAGAGAGGGAGAGAGGAGAGGACTGTACAGAGAGAGAGGAGAGTGCACAAAGATAGCATGAGAAGACCAAGACATCGCTGTGGAAGAGTTTTGCCTGCATGTGTGTGCATGTGTGCATTTGTGTTCACTGTGTGCATTTTATGCATGAGTGTGTTGTGCGCCAGCTGCGCATGTGTGTATTCTTTGTGTGTGTGTGTGTGTGTGTGTGTGCTGGTGATGAAAATAGACAAAATGAAGGAGAAACAGGTCGTTTCCTCCTGGAGCTTTCTGGTTTCTCTTAGTCACCACGGCAACCGCCTCCTCCCTCCATCCTGCACTCCTGTTTACTAAGTTTACTCTTCCCCCATCCCTCCCTCCCTCCCTCCCTGCCTCCCACGCTCTTTTGACTCCTCCTGTACCCCTCTTCATTTGCTGCATTCCCTCCGCCCCTCATCATGCTAAACAGTTGTGATATTTTTGTTATCATGTCGCAACATCCAGAAGAAGTCCCACTCTTCTATATGTCCATCCCAGTTCCCCTTACCTGCCTGGACTTTCTCCCCTCCCCATCGATCTACCCGACTCCTGCATGTTTGACTTTGTGAATGGAGATTAGAGGTCACTTCAGTGGCCTACAGGGGCAGAAACAAAAAAAGACATTTAATAAAAGATAAGCGACAGGATGGGAAAAATAGAAAGAAGAAGAGGTCACACAGGAGAAGGCGAGACATACCCCTCCAGCTTTTAGAGGGTGGAGATTATTCACAGAATAATGACTACATTAGGCTCAGCAGTCCTGGAAAGAAAGGTGGTGTGAGGTTATTAATGGGCACAGATGCAAGCTGTGTCAGATATACAAGGAGAGTAGAGCAGAGTCACACCCCAAAACACAGCTACAGTATTAAAAAATCTACATGTCCAAATTGTGATTATTACGCTGTAATCTATATTTTATTGTCTCACCACACTATTGTGGCAAAAGGGTCTTGGTGCACATGTTATATGGAGAGTGATATTTCCTCATGGAACCATGATGAAAAATACAATAAGATTAGAAGGTTTAGAAGATATGAAATACCACTGCTGCCACAGTATTTGGCCTGAGGCTGATATTAAAGATAAAGCAGGTGGGGATGAGAGATGCCATTGAGTTTGACGAGGTCACTATTGAGCAGGAAAAACACTGTATGTGCCTGAGAGCTCTGAATATTATATGGTGATGTGTGACTTTGTGCGGGGAAGACACTGGCATCGCTAGCTGAGCTGTGGAGCCTCTGAGGTATGCCACATCCTCCCCTCCCGCCTCCCGCCTCCTCCCTCCCTCCCTCCCCCCCGTGCTCCTCCGCGCGCCCCCCGCCCCGCCCCCGCCTCTTCCAGCGCGTCGCATCGCTGAGCGGTGTTCAGCACGGACAGCCAGCAGCGGCACGACCCAGCGCAGAGCTTACCTGGCCCTCGCCGAGGTATTTCTATTTCTCCCCGCTTTTAGAAGAAGTGTGGACCGACGGAGAGCCCTGACGTCACCATGCCAGGTAGAGAGTGAAGGGAGCCTTCGGGTCGTGAGGAGGAGGGGAGTAACGCTGCGGGTGTGATTGGGGTGGCCTCTCCACCGCGGTGAACACCTTTCGGGCTCGGAGCGCGCAGCTCGGACGCACGTATGATGATGGACGGCCGGCCGCCGTCGCCGCTTCTGCTGCTGGCTCTCCTCGCCATTGCGGGAGGTGAGTAACTTGTCCGTCTCATAATGGCTCCATCGATGCGCTTTTGTGTGCATCGTCACCTTTATAGGGCCGGAACCCACCGCGCATTCATGGGGAGCGGAATAGGTTTCCTCAAAGTGTGGAGGCAAAACGAGTGGTTAGATGCTGAGGAGAGGCAGACGTGGAGAGAAGGACTCTTTCATTGCTGTGTCACCATCTTTCTTATAATAACAGCAGCGAGCGCGACGGAATGATGTGCTGGAGAAAATATTGCCCACTCCATATCACATGCGCACACTGTGGGAACACAAATATATATGTCTATAAGCTTGATGATTATCCGTTTAAACCCTGAAATAAAACCCTTTAATAGGGTATCTCTTGTTGTCAATGTGGTGCGTTTAGAGGCCTTACTTTATAAACTAACACCATGTGGTATTGTGTCACACATATATCATTGCATGGACTCATAAGTGACCCTACTACTATGTTTATTTGTGGGGGTAAATCACACTTTTGCACCAGATATTGAAATAAATTATGGCACATTTTAGGACATTTTAAAGCATTTAAATGTTGCCCACACACTGCTTTTGCCTCTGATTGGCTGATTAGTTGCATGAATTAACACACACTGCAGGTAGTTGCTGAAGTCTTTGTGAATGAGCATGCAATCTACTAAACATTAACCAAACTCTGAGGCCACTGTAGCATCCCTCCTCTCTAAATATACATTAGAGAGAGGGGAAGGAATTATGTTATCACCCTCTTACCCCCCTCCCCTCTCTCTGTCTCTCATTAACACTGAGGTCTTGCATTGAGTGGGCAGGTTAATGAGAGGCACGTTGAGCTAAAACAACTTCTACATCCTGTTATCTGAGGACAAATGATGTGTCATGCAGCAGCACAGGAAAAGCCTTCTGTCTCTGTATAGCAGCTCAGACAGATAGATGGTCTTTTTGTCTTCATGGAGGACGTGCACTGAGTAGACCAGTCTTATTTACGACGCAGCTCTCGCAAATGGGTTAAGTGTAAAGCCATTAGGGTGTTTGGACATATTTTACCTCCGTAACTTGGCTCTAATTTGGTGTTAATTTCCTCTCAGCAAGGGGGTTCGCCTCAAGCGGAGCGGAAAAGCACATCAGCTGATTGGCTGAATTACGGCCGCCTTAATATTTTCAGCCAATCCATAGTAGTGACAGGGCAGAGGTCAGCTCAGTGCCTCCTCCAAAAAAAGACTGTTTGTCACTGGCTGTGTAGCAGCACACATAACCACACGCACTAACACACCTCCACACACACACACACACACACACACACACACACACACACACACACACACACACACACACACACACACACGCCTGGCCATCTGCCTTGTATTGACTAACTGTTCATCATCACCCATGGCGACAACATGCTCCTGCTTTCTCTCTGGCACACACACACACACACTCCCGCTTTTTCTGTCACACACACACACACACACACACACACACACACACACACACACACACACACACACACACACACACACACACACAAGAGAGCTTTACGTCACGCGTTCATCACAATACATTCAGAGGAGTATTTACAGAGACGTACAGTAAAGATCACTTTTGCCTCCATCAGCCTGCCATTGATCAGTTCAAGCACCAGCTCCAAACACACACACGCACACACACAAAGCAAACACATGTACATTTACACAGTTTGATTTTCATCACAATAACAACTTTAATTTATTGTACATTCTTCAAAAACACACAAGGTGTTTTACAGATATAAGAGATATTAGATTAGATTCATTTATTGCCATTTGCACAGCTACGTTGGAATTTTCGTGCATATCTCTCAAAAACTTGGAAGAAAAAGGCAAAGAAAGACAATTAAAAGAGCAGCATTAAAACAGCAGATACACACTTTATAATACAAGATACACACTATAAATTTTATAAACATACACACTATGAATCATTGCACAAGACAGTGGACTGGGAAGAGACTCTGTACGACTTGTATATACAGATATAAGAAGTATTGTTTCAAGCTCTATCTTGAAGCACTAATGTGGGCTCATACACACATGAAAGAGACATAATATTTTAACAGTAGGCCTAAGATAGTGTTTGGTTTTGTTGATACCACAAAATATTAAAAAGTGTTTTACAGATATAAAAGCAGATAAAACAAGGTAAGAAATACTCACAAAAGTGTATAAAAAATGTCAAAAATATTAAGTGCACAGAGACAAAATTAGGTCTCCTTGTATTAAAATACAAATTAAACAAATTAGAATAATGTAATAAATAAAAAAACTACAAATAGAGGGGGGGGGGGGGGGGGGGGGCACATACTGTATTTCAGCATCAAACACTTAATTTCCTGCATTCTGGTAAATTTTTATGCACCAATTTATGGTGTAAATGTCTTCAATATTGTCAAAATCAAAATCCTCTGCTACTTTCATGTTTGTATTGGGGGAGACAAATACACATGTTATAAATATTGAGGGGGATGTGTACCCTGCATCTCCCCTCCCCAAAAAATCTACACTTATAAACAAAACTAACAGAAAGTTAGTTATCAAAAGTGACAAGAGTGTATCCCGTTTATGAAGCTGCTCGAAATTTGCTGCGTAATCTTTCGACTCCCTCGAGTGCTCACTTTTGTTGGTTGATCGTTCCCTGAGTTCAAACAAGAGGTATGTGCACAAGAAAACACTACCAACACGAAATATCACTTTAAAGGAGCCTCATAAGCAGTGGAGTACTAATGAGTCATCTTCCCTTAAGGGAGAAAATCTGATTAGCATCATCCTCAGAGACTGTAAACTCAAACCACACGCAAACACACGTTTGAAGAAATGAGCACATGGCCGCGCGCTCACCTGGGTATAAACACATTTCAGAGATTCCCTACAAAGAAGCTGCAAAGCACATAATTGTAAAACCGGCTCTTAGAAAAGACGTGCACAGACTGAGTTATGCTCTTATGCGTTTGCTCACATTGGTGGTGATGGAATTAGAGGGAGAAAAGTCATAACGTTACACCTCCAGACGCACAACAATACTTTCTTACATAAGCCAAACATGCACACACAAGAGGAGTCTCACATTCAGTGGCTGCGCAAGGGCGCTCAAGGACATCTCACCACCTGTCTCAGACGCTGCTGCGAGGATGTGGCCGTCCTGATGGGTGAGGAGGATGTCTCTTGTCATTTCCCCTGCAGGCCATGCATAATAAACAGGTCTGTGGTGCTGAGTTGACCTGATGCAGGGGTTACTGGATATGGAGCACGGTGTGCGACAGTCTCATCACCCAAGGACGTAAAGTGTGCTGGGATTAGTTTTACATTATTATTTTTTTAAGCTTCATCTCAAAGCAGACGTGTTTGACTGGTGGCCAAGTCGTCCTCTTCGCATGTGCGACTGTGTGTATGCATGAGCCATAATCTTTGTCCTCTGCTTTATGAATGCACTTAGTGAATATCAACTAACCATTTCCTTGGCAGTGCTACAGTCTAGAAAGTTCTGCTCAGTCAGTTTAGCCTGTCATCACTTTTCTGCTGCACTGTTCCAGCCCACTGATCCCTGCAGCATCTCAACCTGCACATTACAACAGCCCTTCTATTGTCTCTCTCTCTGTCTCTCTCTGTCACTTTCTGTCTTTATCTCGCTCTCTCATTTCCTCTGCCTGTATCTCTTTGGACCGAGTCCCAACACACAGCAGCAACAGGATCAGATCAGAGGATAGGGGCTGCATCTGTGATAAGAAATGCACAGCGGTCACACAACAGAGGCCTGCATTTGTATGTGAGAACGTGTGTGATCCCGTGTGTAAAACTGTGTGCTCTCATGTGTGATTTGGGCAAGACTGTGTGTGTGTGTGTGTGTTTGTGTGAATGAATGTGCGGTAGTAGCAGCACACAGCAGTGTGTGGCCCCGGAGATTAGAGGGAAGCAGAGGGAGAGCACGGAGGTTTAATAGAAACTTAAGCGGTGGAGAAGAAGAGGAAGATAAGAGACGTTTGGAAAGTTAAGAGTTTTAATTCAAGTTTATTAAGGGGAAAAAAAGAAAAGGTGGACTTACACTGAGGCAGCGTTATGCTTATGTTGCTTGATAAAATCATGAAAAAAAAGATCCTCTATGTGAAAATACTCTGGCCTGGAAAAGTGCAATACAACATATATCAACACAACAGTAAGTAATGCTTTCCTGATTTCGATCAGGACGTCTGCAAGATAAGCTCAAATGTGATCTAGATACACGTACTGCTGTCAGACAGGCGACCTCCGATCTCCGCATGTGCGCATACGATTCACACACAGCAGGCTTCGACCTGGTGATAACATGGCCTCAGGATTTATGGGTAACCAAATAATAGCTCAAATAATAGCTGTTATGAGAGGCATTATGCAATTCAAATGATGTATTTTATTGCAGTCCCTGAAATATGCACCACTATAGTTAGAAAGCCGCACCGTCTGTCATACAGCAGCTGAGCTCCTTGGGCTGTAAATAATACAAATAAAGCATACTGCATATCCCCGGTATGAGGATTTCAGAGCCTCTGAGCTTTTCGACTGCAGATTCCATAGTGTTTGACTTTACCTTAGTTATCCAAAAACCTAAGATGCTATTTTACTGTAAAATAAAATGGAAAATGTTCATATATTTAGCATCAGTTTAAACGTTTGATTTGAGCTTTTTAGGCTCAAGCTATACTGTGCGGTTGGATCGATATTTGGCCTCACAGTATGCATTTGTGATAATGGGCCTGAAAAAAGACTCTGGAGTTTTGTAAGACCTATTAAACTATGATGATACATTATTGCTAAAACATTTATATTACAAACATCTAAGAAATGACATGCAGCAGTTACCGTGGTGATCCACAGACTCAGATCTTTAATTTAATTGTCTCTGCATATGTCTTAATAGGCCTGTTTATCAGGGCCGGAACTAATGATTATTTTAATCACTCTTTTGAATAATCAATCAATTGGTTGGTATATATAAAATGACATACAATAGAGCCTTTTTCGGTCCTATGTCACAATTATGTCATTTTATCAGCTGGAGGCAAAACACAACTCGCTAACACAGGCCTGTAGGCTACATAGGAGTCTAAAATGTGGTCTTGTTGTGTTATTAGGAGCCAGAATAGAAGGAGTCATGGCTCAAAACTTAAATTTTATCGCATACCAGCCGCCACTGCCCGTCAACAAAAATGAAGACAGCTACAGTTAAATGCGATGAGATGAAAGGACTGGACTGAGGCCAGTTGCGGAGGCATTAAGAGGAATTTTGGATTTCTCTATAAGGCTAACTTTTTGGCGTTTTAGATTCAAGAAGTTTATTGTCACATGCACAGTAGAAAACTCAGCGTTTTGAACCGTACAATGAAATTCTTAACACACAAGTCTTTACACAGGACAATAATAGAAATAAGATTTAAAGTTAGATTTAAGAAAAAGAAATAAAAATAGCAAAAACAAAGAAATAAGTTTGAAAAGCTGAGTTAAGTTGTAAAGTGCACTGTGCCTAGCTGGTGTTAGCTTCAATAGAAAACAAGCCAGAGGAGACCATTCTGTGCCGCCCTGCTTTGTAAGACTGGCATTGTTATGAACCACAAAGCCGGCCATCACACCTTGAGGAATCCTGTCACATCATGCACCCACTGAGTGAGAGCATACGGGTCGGCCAGTCTGGCCTGGTCCGTCAGTGTTTCAAGTAAGACTTGTGGTCCTGGAGAGTGAGTGACCTGACATGGTGCGTTCATAAATTCAGACTGATGCTCTGCACTAAAATGAGAGCCCTGTCGGAGTGTTATATTTCTACATAAATTAACGAATGGTTAAGTCAATGACGCATTCACACAGTTTGGAGCTTTGCTGCCCTGTCTCCCCAGACAGAGTGTCCAGAGGACTCAGTATACGCTATGTAAATAATGGATGTAGCCAACATGACATCACCCAAGGTTGTGTGTCATTTGAAGCCTTGATCTTGGCATTTTGGCCTTTTCCATCTCAGATTTTTGGAGCCAGACCTGACAGCATTTTGACAAGAGGGTGGAGCTGACCCCAATGCTGGCTGCTAGCTTAGTTAGCACGGTGCATTTACAGTTATGGTTAACTGTGGTAATGCTAATGCTAATTTTCACTGGCGAAAAACAGGCTTAAAAACATTAAAATAAAATGTATTTACCGGAAAATAGGAACATCCTTAGACGACCCCTTAGAGGATCTTTAAGTACAAGCAAGTGCTGAACTTTTATTTTAGACAACCAAAAGGTTACAATGAACTTCATAAGCTGAAAGCACACTGAAATAGCGACAGCTACGCCTATACTCTGTGAATCTAGAGGGAACGTTGTTGCCGTGGTGGCTACTTGTCAACGGATGGCACCCACCTGTAACTCAAAGCAGCCACACCCTTAAATATACCTAACTTTAAGCCTTAATAGCATTTAAAAAGGTTAGTTGTATAAAGATTTGGGCATTTTAACATGGGGGTGAAATGGGATTGACTTGGTCTTGGAGTCAGCCTCAAGTGGCTGTTAGAGGAGCTGCAGTGTTTGGCACTTTGCGTTGGCTCCAATTTGCAGTCCTGAAGGTTGCCGTGTGGGTGGTTTTGTTATGTTTGGCCATCAAACAAAACCCAAATTCAATAATCCCATATTCAATTTACAATCATGTAAAACGGACAGAAGCAGCACATCTCACTTTAAAAACCGAAATTCATGAAGGTCTGCAAATTAGCTTGAGATTACTTGAGTATTTAAATAGTTAAAAATGTAATTGTGCCATCAGGAATTAGCCCATAAAAAGCTATGCTGCAAAAATCTGCAAGCGTTTCTTGTAGCTCACATCTTACAACACACTCTTACACTTTTATCTACTTGTTGATGTTTTGCCCTAGTCATTTTTGTGCACCTTTTTTTCTTTCTTTGTATTTAATTTTTGCAAATAGAACATGAAATCAGATTTCGGACAGGGGCTTTGTGATTCTGTTTATAACAGCAGTAACAGCATTAGTTTTTGTATTATGGTGTTTGTAAGAACAGCATTGAGCACAGGACTAAAGTCGATGCCTACATAAAGTTTGTTGCTGTAAAAATGTGTCCCCTCATCAATATTGGTAATTTAAAAAACTTAACTGGCCGCTCTTTTCTCGACTTTGGAGTTTGTCAGATTTGGCGACAATAAAGCTTCTTCCGCCCTCAGTTAGTCCACAGTGGGATGGCTTTGTTTTTGGAGTGCTGTGATATTGCGGCTGGATGGGGGATCAATATTAATATCTCAGTTCTATGGGCACTACGGTGCCAATTGGGTGTTGCCAGTAGATCAATGGATCTCTCCATTATTGATTTAAGAATATTTCAGCATATAAGGTCGCAGCTGCAGCCAAAAAGCCTCTTTGGCAGAGCGTGAGGGAGCAGAGCAGAGAGCGACCCTACTTTCCCTCCAACCTTTTCTCATTTGAGCGAGCTGTATAAATAGAGATCATCACTGTAATAGTCTTAGCGGGATAATTCAATTTAGCTCTCGCTTCGCCCTCGTTTTCCCCACATTTGTCTTTACGGCGTGTGTGGACTCTGGCCTCTAAGTAGCTTTGTAAACTCAAAACAACACGCGCTGTAAAATGTAACGATTGATGATTTTATATGATCAAACAGGTCACAGCGGTTTTTCCAAAAATTCTGAGTAAGACTCAGGGGACACACTCTGTGAGGTGAATCAGGGTGCTGAGATCAGTGGCTGTTTAAAAAGAAGGAAAGAGAAACGGATGTAGCTGAACATGGCTACCGTCTCGTCTGTTCCTGTGCTGTGCCACTGACGCGTGTGTGTTTGCATGTGCGTGGTGGTGTGTAACTTCCCTCGCTCCAGGGTCTAATGGGGAGCCCTGCTGAAATATTCATAGTGTCACATTAAGTTTGCAATATTTGCAATGGAAAACAACCAGAATACAACCTGAACTACCAGCAACATTACAACCACTCAGCTCGGCCTTTAGCATGACAGCGTGTCGTATGTGGAGACGGCGAAAGAGGGCGATCAGTCTTTGTTTAGAAGCATTAGTAAGTGCTGAGGATGAGCAGCCAGGTTAACATGTTTGTGCAGTGATCAGGCTGCAGTGCGTGGATATTTTTATCAGTCTTGTTCTCCAGATAAGAATAAACCAGTAAAGCTCTCTGTTTTGGTCTCTAATTTGTCTCAGTGTTGTGAAATATTAGTCTAGACTTTCATCCTGAGCCCATGCATGCAAATATTTTAGTAAAAATAAGCATAAAATACGAGGACTCAGAGAGTGGATGTGTAAGGCGAGACTGCACAATCCTTTTTTTTTTAAAATCTGCATCTCGATCCAGATTTGCGTCAACACACATGTGGTGGGATGCCTGACTTTTTTTTAATTCTAGTCTGTGTGGGAGTTGAAACGGAAATATTGGAACTGTTCAAACATTTCTAACAGCCTTTGTCACGATGTTACCACCCTGATAAAAATATATATAGATTTGTAGCATGGGCGGATTATGAGACAATGGGCCCCTGGGCATAGATATGCAAAAGGCCCCACCACTTCTCCTAGACAGGAGCAAGACACACAGATTTTACGGTGGTTTTGCGTCTTTTTCATAGCCGTTATGCATCTTTTTGGTGTTTTTAAGGTCATTTTGTGTCTTTTTTTGGTCATTTTATGAATCTTTGTGGTTGTTTCACGTCTTCTGTAGTTATTTGTGTCTCTTTGCAGTTCACTTGCATCTCACTGTGGCCATTTAGCCCCTTTCCGACTGCACAAAAACCCTCTGAAACCCGCCAACATCTGGCTTTTGTGTTTAATAGCAAAGGTTTCAATTGGTATTTACACCCGGGACAAATGACTCTGCAGTCGTCGTGGGTATTTATCACCCCTAGCTCGATATACCAACTATACTTCTGGTATAGTACCCTGCAACCAAATAAATCTGTGCAAAATGTATTTTGCAGTATGAAAAAAAAACCTTGCTTATGGTGCGGGCTTTGATCGACAATGATGGAAATACAACAACCGGGTGGACCCGTACATTTTTTGCCCCTTTACCGGCAGGATGCAATGACGGGCCACCACAAAATACCAGCTGTCTGCACCCAAGCAATGCTCGAACATCACTCCAAATGAGTTTGCACTGAGTTTGAAAGAGTGACTGAATAAGTAAGAAATATATATGTAAATAAGTGACCACTGAAACATTTTCACTGGCCTTCATGCTGCTTTACTCTCTACTAACCTTTATTTTGGCCTGTGACGTCAAACGTGACACAATCTAGTGCAATCGTAGAGAAGTCTATTGTCTATTTTTCACAGCTGTTTGTTCTTGTTGTCCAGTTTTTGAGATATTATCCTCATATTAAAGAAAAAAATCTGACAGAAGCTGACTTAGATTGATACATTTGGATTGAAACTTGTAATACACGCTGTAGTTCCTTGGCCTTGGACTTTGTTTTGGCTTCTTGTAAAGCTGGTCTTAGTCATCTTTGGGTCTTTGACTAAGGAGCTTTTCAGTAAACCCACATAATTACTCCTAATGCAGCCACTCAAACAGTATCATCAAAGATGACGGGAAGTTTAAGGCACAAAGACGCATTAAAATCTTCCTTTTCATAGATTTAACTCCACAGACGCTTCAAGATGTTTAATATTTATTTATTTAACCTTTATTTAATCAGGAAGTCCCACTGAGATTAAAAATCTCTTTTACAAGAGAGACCTGGCCGAGGTAGCAGCCAATAAAAACACATTTAAAATGCAACAAATACAACATATAATACAAAAATCCACAATAAAACAACTATTCAAGCATAGTGGCCCCTCAAGAAAAACATACATGTATGTGAATATATGAATATAGTTTCAGATATAAAGACAATTCTCACAAACTGTGTTTACAGAGAACAGCTGGATATCATTGTGACACTTACGCACGACTTTTAAGATGTGATCTAGTTAGTCCGAGCATGAAACTACCATTTGCATTGTGAGTATGGCTGATGGAAATGCAGGCCTTTTCTGCTTCATCATTGTTTAAGTGAACTGTATTAGCTTTCTGTCTCATCCGACAGTGTTATTGCCTTGTGCTTCTGGGAATAATATACATTACTCATATGGTCCAGGCAGAGACAGTAGTGTTTATTTCCCTCATGAATATGTGCACACAAAAAGACACACACACACAGACATGTACACATAAAAGAAAAGCAAACCGGCACAATAAACAACCAGAGTGCTACACACATGTGCTGACAGGAAGTGTATTGATGATGGTGGATTAGCGAGGGAAGGGGCAATAAATGGACAGTGGCTGTCAGCGACGAGGAGATGGAGATAACAGGAAGGATGAGAGCGAGGGAGAGACAGCCAGGGGAGTGAGGAGAAAATACGGGCCGCCTCGGATGATGGAAAGATGGTGAAAGTGTAAAAGAAAATGAGACGGAAGAGAGCGGACGCAGGCAAGAGCAGGAGATTAAAAAAATGATGGGGGGGAATTGCGTGTTCAGTTTACGGGGCATGAATAGAGTCCTCATTGATCCAGAGACAGAGGCTATCATTCCTGCTCAGTGAACACAGCAGTGCTACAGGGCAAGAGGGAGGGGGGTGGGGTGGGGGGGTGGAGATCAGGAGGAGGACGGAGTGTCAGAGGAGCTCAGAGATACATTCAGAGGGAAGCAGGAGAAAGAACATCGGTTGAGAGTACGTTTAATTTGTTTATAGCTTTTTAATTTCCATTTTTAATTTCCATTTTCATATTTTTACATCATTAATGCAACAAATCCCAACATTTTTTTCTCTCAAATGTACTTGTTCTTCTTTTTGAGTGTCTTTCCCTTCATGTATTAATCATTTCCTTCCTCTCTGTCTTTATACATTTAATCTCCACTGATATTTTTTTTAGGTTATTCGATTAATCGGGTGATTATTTTAAGTTGCTGGTCTATGAAATGCTCATTGCAGTTTCCAAAAGCTAAAGATGATGTCTCCAAATTGCTTGTTTCGTCTGACCAACGAACCAAACCCCCATTAAATAAATCTATTTAATCTACAACTAGAAAAGTGCACTTGGTAGAGTGCACATCTCCACCAGGTGGCCGCGCGCCCCCCGGGCTGACCATGGCCACTCAAGACAATTGCTGTAATTCCTGCAGACATGCAGCAGCATGTTTCAGAAGCCTCCCAGAAACTAATAAAAATACATGCTATTTTTGACAGAGCCACAGGGCTTTGCATAGAGCAGATCAATTTCTCCCGCTAACAAGCACCGTATGTGACAAACAGATACGAGGATGAATGTGGTTTTAATAACTACAACATAGCCACAAATCTTCAATCCATGCGTTCATGACTGGACTTTGAACAGTTTTATCTGTCTCTAGACGACAGCACAACAGAATAGGAAATAAAAATAGATGCAATTACAACAGCAAAACAAATAAGCACAATAATTAGGAAATGACCAAATCTTTAAAATCAGGCAGACGAATGCTCCCTGTGTTGTATGATGCCAGACAGAAGAATACCTGGCATTGTCCCTCCCGGCTCCCTTACAGTCAAGATGGCGGTAAAGATAGCAAAAACAGGGATTTACTCATTTCGTTTACTCATGTCGTGTAACTTCAGTCGATCATAAATAATTTATCTGCAGATGCCCTGATTCTAAATGAGTCCAAATTTTTCTATGGATGACCATTTTGAGCCACAATGAAGGCCAAAATATGGCCTGTATCAGACAGTGAGTCAAACAGGTTTTTTAAACAATTATGGATCTCCGCAATTATGTCCGTCCTGGAAGAGGGATCCCTCCTCAGTTGGGGTTTCTACCAAATTTACTTTCCCCATTGAAGGTTTTTTGGGGGGGAGTTTTTCCTTATCCGTTGTGAAAGGACAGAGGGATGCTGTATACTGAAAAGCCCTCTGCGGCAAATTGTGATCTGTGATATTGGGCTTTATAAATGAAATTGAATTGAACCACGAAAGGTCCTTGAGCATACAGTCAAAATACATACACACAAAATATTGTGTGTGTTTGTTACTGTTGCTAAAATTGGTCAAATTTGTTGCCATATCAAACTTCTAACATTATCAATCATAAATAAAACATAAAATGTGATCAGGTTTTGGACCTGGTCCACTTTTGCGTCGATATCAGCTGCAGACTGACTTGGCAGAGATGGCTGCCATCTTGCTTTTACATGGATTAGTGTATCGTGGTCCTACTACCACTAGATGGCACAAAAAAGTGTCCACGAAGGAGGACAACAGGTCTTAGTTAAGCAGAATGAAGTATAAATCCAAAATGTGGTATCCCCATTTGAGGACACTGGGTCTCAGGAGGATACTACACACATAAAAGATAGTAATGAAGGTATGTTCTGTTTTGGTCTTTGTATTTGATATTATTTTTGATTGACCATTTATATTGTATTTATTGTCTGTTAGAGTCCATGTCTTGTCTATAAGGATTTAAAACTGAAAGGATTCTCCTCAATATCTTTACATTTAAAAAAAACAACAACCTCAAACATCACTGTGTTAATTTTACCCACTTCAGCTTTTACATGTTTGTTTTCCTGTGCCCTTAATAGCCTCTTAAAATAGCAGGTTTAAATATGACAGCGTTGGTACCAAGTTAACGGTAAGCAGCCAGCCTGTGTTTATCTTCAGGGGGAACGTGTGAGGGAATTGTGAGAGGGAAAAGATGCAGCACAGGAGCGAGCAGATGCCAGAGAGGCAGGGAGCGAGTAGCGGGAGCAATAGGGAGGAAGGAGGGAGGTGCAGAACAGTTGTTTTTCTTCCATGCATCGTGTCTCTCAGTAAAATGCCTCCCCTCCTGTGTGTGCTGTTGTGACAGCTCTGCCCAAAGTCGACCACTCACACAGATACGACTACAGTCTGCGTACAGATGGAGGGACGGCGGACAGGAGGGAGGGAGGGAGGGGGAAAGACAGGGGAAGGGAAGTGAGAGATGGAGTGAAAATAACCCAAAGCTACAAAAGACTGGCAGTTGGGGAGAAGTGCAACACAGCAGAGGAGAATAGATAGAGACAGAGCAGAAGCACGAAGAGAGCGATAGAGACAGAAGGGATAGCGATAGAGACATTCAGACTGGTTGACTCATTCTTATGATGTCAGATCTTGTAAGAAGTGTGTATCGAGCTGTGTTGACGTGCTCCAGCCGGCAGTGATGAGTAATGCCGTGGTTCAAAGGCTTTGCATTCTCGATACACATGGATAGCCAGCTCTCAATGCTGGCAGTGAGGGCAAACACAGAAACCAAACAGCACCACTGATTTCCTGCCCTTGTGTGAATACGCTATACAGCCGATGTGGTTAAAAGTCTTTTTTAAAAAGCGCCAAGAGAGACACAGATGGCTGCAGCATTTTTTTGTCTCATGATAGAGGCAGATGATGATGATGATAATGTGTTCTCATTACAGGCGGCCTCGGGGCAGACACAGAGGAGCGGTTGGTGGAGCATCTCTTAAACCCAGCCCACTACAACAAACTGATCCGTCCTGCGACTAATGGCTCCGAGCTGGTTACCGTGCAGCTGATGGTGT
The DNA here is from genome assembly GCA_035609425.1 of Epinephelus awoara. NCBI lineage: Eukaryota > Metazoa > Chordata > Actinopteri > Perciformes > Serranidae > Epinephelus > Epinephelus awoara. The sequence continues at coordinate 11,007,408 of CM069300.1, forward strand.
CGCTGGCCCAGCTCATCAGCGTGGTGAGTGTGCACGTGTTTCCGGGCTTGTGCGATTGAATCAGTGGGAACTTCTTACAGTATGAGGACAATCCAGTGTGTTACTCATCATTTTAATTCTGATTTAACATCAAAATGACTCCAAAAGATGGTCTTAATTACATTTAGAAGGCATTTGTAAGGTGCGAAATCTGCTGCTAATTCTGTCTAATGCTGTTCTTCTTGATCTCTCAGCTCTGCCATAATGATTTGTATTCATGTCTCATGGTAAAAGCTGAAAATGAAGTTGTTTAATGATGTAAACCCCAGGAAACCTCAAGTCAGGCTGATGATCAATTAGTCCTTGGCTCAAGGCCTGATCTGTTTCATAGAAATCTATTAAATGAATTTTGAGAATATTTTCTCAAAGACAGGCAAACGGCCAGTGGTGGAGAAATATTAAGATCTTGTATTGATTTCAAAGTAGCAATAACACAATCTAAAAAATACCAGTCAGGTAAAAGCTACTTTTACCATATCATCATGAAGAGTGAAGTGTGCATCTCCTGTTAGCTCACCTGGCACCACTGAGCTAGCTAACATTACAGCTCAGCCGAGGAGGAGGCCATTAATGTTTACATCTCACACAAACCTCTCGTCCATGAGTAGATGCACACTTTGTTCTGATAATAGTTGTCAGATGTAGGACATTGCTGTGAGTTTTTCAAATGTATTTTTAGCGCTTTGATCACCACAAGCTGAGTGCCATCTAGTTCTATAATATTAGAGAGAAGGCAGACATCTCTATGGCAAAGAATCTAAACGTGAACTGGCCCTTTAAAGTTACAGCGCTCACCCCGTGAGTGTTACATTATTATATATTATACCATTGTGTTATTAGAGGAAGAGAGACGACTGGTTGCTCATGCAAACGTAGATCGACAGGAAGCCGATCCAGGCAAAAAATATATATAGAAAAACGAGGAAGGAAATATTAAAAAGCCTTTATTGCAGTGGCTAAATCTTACAAAGGCCTGCAAGATGTTTCCACCACTGCAGGCCTTTGTCCGGGCTTTCAAAAGAAGCCATTTTGAATATTTATTTTGGAGTGCCTGGATTGCCTTCCTGTCGATACTTTTCGATACTGTAGGGTTTCATTTCATGTTTATATTGTATTTATACTCATTAGAGGATTTTAAAGTTCGTCATCTGCAAAGTAAGTGTTGAATAAGTGCGGTGAAGTAAAAGGCACAATTCATCCCTCTGAATGTTGTGTAGTAAAAGTATAAAGTAAGATTAAAATACATATAAATTATTATTATTATACAATAAATAATTAAAATACTCGCGTTAAGTACAAGTAACTTATAATTGTACTTACAGTAAATACAGTATGTGAATAAATGTACTTTCCACCACTGCAAACAAACTCAAGAATAATGACGTTCAGGGATGTAAAGATGCTTCACTGAAATGTAGTACTGTAGTTTATTCTCTCCACTGATATGATACGTAAAGATCAGTTTATGTCAAGCACCTCTCAGCCAAACACTTGTTAATATGAAGTATTTTATAGTCCTGGAGGAGCTTTTTAAAGCCTGAGAATTAACCCCTATGCTGTCATCAATGTTATTTCAGCCTGGGCGAGAAAGTTCTACAAACCAGTGATGTGGAGTTTGAAAGACACGGGCAGTTAGCTAGCAGTGAAAGACGCTATCAGGTTGTATATTGCAAGCTTGACTCAGCTTCTATGCACTAAGAGTCAGGATATCTCCGCTTTGCTGCATCAATTATGTGCCACTTAAAAAAAGAATCTGTCACACACGTCCTTCAGCTCGGTGGAAGTGCTGTAATGAATCACCGAGGAAGCTCTTTGATCATAGTTTGTAATGTGTATGTCTTCTTTTTTCTGCAGCATGAGAGAGAGCAGGTGATGACCACCAATGTCTGGCTAACACAGGTGAGACTTCCCACTCTTCTCCTCATATTACCGTCCTAACGTAGTAAACATTCTGCGACACAGAGAAAATGCAGTGAAGACAGAAAGATCGTTGAATTGCAGGCTGAAGAATTCATTAAATATTTGATTTTGGGTGATTTTACCTTTGATTTCCCAGCTTCACTGGCAGATCTGTCACATACTGCAGGGGCTTGAGTGGTAGTTACAAACGCAGGCACTGCATAATGCCCTCTCTGCTGTATTCTACTGTATACATGGTGATTTATATTATATAATCATCGGCCACAGTATTATTACACCAGTAGACTGTAGCACATGAGCAGTGGTCCAGTTACTGGAGGGGACAAATGCATCTCTGTGTTCCATATGTTTCACTGGTTGTCGCTGAGTCTAATCTCGTCTCCATTCACGTGGAGCAGCAGCCCTGAGAACTGACATGACTGGTGAAGTGTCAGACACTGAGAGAGACATCAAACAATACGCGTCCTCCAAACCCCCACCATCTGACAGGAGAAATATGAGAAGTGAATTGAAATTTACGAGACAGATCTTTTGTAAACACCCAAAACACAAGCGCCGAACCCCTTTTTCACAGTCGGTGAATTTGTTAGTTTTGGATGAGACCTACCGTAACCTCACCCTGTGAGTAATGTGACCCTGACTGAGCCGTGACCCTCTTCTACATGGCTGGCTCTTTGTATGCATACAGCTGAGGCCTGTAACATGCTAGAACATGTACACATTTACACGCGCCGCGTATACAAATGCATTCGGCCACACACGTTGTCAACATATGTGCTTGCTTTTGAGGGCAGGTGTCAGAACAAATCACACGGACGTGTTCAATTTGTAAGTAAATTTAGATCCATATGAAGCAGATGACATTTTCTCTAAAGTAGCCTTTCGTGTGCGATGTCACCGTCGTGGACGCTGCATTTTTTGATTGTTTAAAGCTTTGTGCATTTTTCTGTCCCGTGTCCACACACATGCACACACACTTGCACCTGAGCAAGTTAGATTTATGGCATGTAACGGAGCGTAGAATGGCCATCAGTGCTCTATGGATCCCTTGCTATGAGAAAGCAGGGGAGCCAAGGACAGCTGTCCAGAGCCAAGACAAACTGTAATGACCATAATGCATCACAGTTACTGCAGATGACCTAGCTTGAGAATTACGGCTCTGACATGGCCATAACATAGAAGAGCCAGACTGAAGTGCCGTCGCAGGTTGCAGAGGCTTCAGTGTGGAAACGTCAATGACTGACCCACAGCATACAGAACGAGATAATGCTGTCTATTTAAAAAGGTTACACAGAGGACACAGAGATGTTTGCTGATGCGCGCACACACATGCAGGAACAGCCGTACTGTAGATGCCACTTCAATCATGCTGATTGGTTTGTGGCTGGATGTGTTCAAAAGACCGTTCACTCTCTCTCTTTGGGTTAAAGTTGAAAATATGATGTAAGTGCAGAGGGGCTCAGCACAGGATGTTCCCCAGGCTTGTTATGTGTCAGATTGACTACTGACTGACTGACGGATGGACGGACCTTCTCCTCTCTGCTCCCCTTAAGATGTCTCCTTGCTGCGGTGTGATTGGCGCATGAGTGATTAAGCATTTTATTTTTATTGGCCCTCAGGAGTGGCAGGACTATCGTCTGACTTGGGTCCCTGAGGAGTTTGATGGGATGATGAAGGTCAGGCTGCCCTCAAAACACATCTGGCTGCCTGACGTGGTGCTCTACAACAAGTGAGTCACTCACTCACCCTCCTGCCCTCACTTCAGAAGACACACACGGGCCCACGGATGCACGCACGCCCATAAACACGCACACCAAAAAGCACATGTTGTTCTCATATTAAGCTGATAACATTATAAAGCCGACTCCCTGGTGATTTGATCCAGCTGCCACCATTGTAAGTCACTTTGGATAAGAACATCAATTAAATGCCAGAGGTTTCACTGTGTAATACATGCAGACCTGCCACACATGACTGAACGTGTCCACTGCAATCAGCTCATATCACTCATGCTACATTACTATACAGTACCTCAAGGTCTCATGAGACGCTTCAAAGATGGAGTCATCTGCACAACACACCCGCATAGACGCATGGACAGTGGATGCATGCAAATACAGTAAATGCATACAGTTAACCAAAAAAAAAGTGCTTGAACATGTTAACACACACCTAAACTCTTATTTCTCTGTGGTTTGTTGTAAAATGTGTCATTTATCTATTTATCTGCATGCAGAGATGCTTTATCAATAACTATGTATTTGCATCTTAACTTAGTCAGTAATTTTTAGGTGAGTCTCACCAGTCAGGTGCAAGTTTCGGAAATGCTTCTGATGCGGCCTAAAATGCTGGATTGAGTAGCAGCGTTCTGAAACCACATAATTAGCCTCCACGTCATCACTGTTGCAGCTTTCCAAGGAGTGCTTGATGCGAACATATTTCACATATTTAGAAGCATTGTAATCCAGCAATGAAACTCCAGTGTTTTTAAAGACTTTACAAAACAAATTTCTCCAGCATTAATGTCTTCTATGATTATTTATTCGTTTATCCCTGTTGAAAGGAGTTGTTGCTGATGTTAGCTGTTAGCTGAAGCCTACTGAGCACATGATGTATTTCAGGATGCACTGGGTCGAGTCTGTCAACAAATCAGAGGCGCTGATGGAATGACATGACATTCACCCCATCTTAGTATCAGTAGATCTGTGCTGTTTTCTCACCAACAAAATTAATGAGGAAAATATTGTGAGTGCCATAAATAATGTCTAGATTATCCAGTGCACACTCAGAGTGTTTTCACACTTGCTCCTTTTCAGCCCTCTTAACAGACTCAGAGCAATGACTCAGCATTTTTTGCGCATGTATATATGAATACTCCCAAGAAATGAACCTCTGAAGTGAACCGAACTCAGACTACCCCGAGCATTGCAAATAAATACAAAGAGCAAAGTGAACCTTTGGTTCCAGGTGTTACGCCCCGCCCTTAGGCGGCCCTATGGGGCAAACAAAACTCCAACACTCACCCAAAATAACCACATTTACAAATCGGATTTATTATAAGAACACCAAGCAAACAAGACAACATAAATCCCACGCTGAGAGGCAGCAGGACCAGCAGTCCCCACATCAGAGGCTTCTCTCCTTTGCTGCTGGCACAGGAGCTCTTAAAGGCCTCCTCCATGCCAGGTGCAATGCATCTTGTTAAGTAATGCAGCACACCTGGGCAGATCTGCAAGGGAGGGAAAAGGGAGCACTCAACCAGCTGTAACACAAGGTTAGGATTCCAGGTTTGCTATGCTCTTTGCCACTGTATTTAGCCCTCTGGATCACATGCTGTTGCACTTGGACGCTTGAAAAAAACCCAGACAAAACCACACTAACCTGCAACGTTTGCAAGGATGCAGGACGAGAAGTAGTTTTGGTCCACGGAAGATACTGCACGTCTTCAGATGTGGAATGGAGGATACATTAAATGGCAAAAGTCTAAAGCACAGAAATGTTAAGGTTTTCCTCCAAGTTTAAGGCTTCATAACAGCACTGCTGTAGCACATCCAAGCAGAAACAAGAACAAAGAGCAAAGCAAGAACCTTGCTGCTGAGCTGCTACTGATTCCCGTCTACAGCCCTACCCTGAACATAGAACTATATAACTGCTTTGGTAATATGGTTCAAAATAACAGCTTAAACACATATATGCAAAACAAACATGTAAAATAGTCCAATTTTATGTTCAATGCAATTAACTGTAATCCATTTTCTAGGTTTTTTAATTACAATTAGCCTGCATGTCTGATGGAAGTGCGGATGCAGACCACTTGTCTCAATGTAATGGAAACTGAGTGTCAGCCTACAGTATGTAAATCAGCTCATCAGAGTACAGTGATCTGTCTGGCCTTCTCCTCTTTCCCTGCCTCGGTCCTTACTTTACTAAAGATTAAAAAGATCCCTGACCCGCGGAACTCTGAATAAAATGATCCCGCTAATCCCACGATCCCCGGGTCGACACGCTATCCTCCCAGTCCTCGGACTCACTGTCACTCACCTAAACAGGAGGATTAGATGTGGACACAGCTGCACCAGAGCTGCTAATTTGGAGGTCTCAATTAGATTTTGCTCCTATATTTGCAGGAAAGTTGGTGTTTCTGAGAGTGCACTTCGGCACACGGGTCAGCTGTGTAATCAGTCAAAAATTAAGACTTATCCGTTTGCGTGTGTCACATCTCACAGTGTTAGCCATCATTAATTAGTTCTCTTGTTAAAAGCTTGATTCAAATGGAAATTCAATCTACAGCTTTCGTGTTCTTGGCTGACTTCTGAGCAAAATGTCTAATTCGAGCTGTTTGAATGGACCCAGTCTGACCTATGAGCCGTGTTTCCTGTCTAGACTGCGTGTTCATCCTGTTCCTTGTGTTTGTAGAAGCAGGTGTGTGTGACCCTGCTGCCCTTAGATGCCTCAAAGCCTCCATGTGTGTGTGTGTGTGTGTGTCCTAGAGCTCGTTAATGAACCCGTATTACATAATGAGATGCGTCATGTTGCACTGTTCTTAAGACTCAGGGAAACGTCTCATTATGCTTTTGTTGTTGTTATTTTTTTACTTATTAATCGTACAAAGATTTCTGTTTCTGTCTGACACTCCTCTCTTTTGTCTTTCTCCTCCCCCTCCTCATCTCTCTCACACTCAGTGCTGATGGGGTGTACGAGGTGTCGTTCTACTCTAACGCAGTGGTCTCCTACGATGGCAGTATCTTCTGGTTGCCCCCGGCCATCTACAAGTCAGCCTGTAAGATCGAGGTCAAGCACTTCCCCTTTGACCAGCAGAACTGCACGCTGCGCTTCCGCTCTTGGACCTACGACCGCACGGAGATCGATCTGGTGCTCCGTGCTGACGTGGCCAGCATGGACGACTTCACGCCCAGCGGGGAGTGGGACATCATCGCCCTGCCTGGCAGACGAAACGAAAACCCGGCCGACCCCACCTACGTGGACATCACGTACGACTTCATCATTCGCAGGAAGCCTCTTTTTTACACCATCAACCTCATCATCCCGTGCGTGCTCATCACCTCGCTGGCGATCCTGGTTTTCTACCTGCCTTCCGACTGCGGGGAGAAGATGACGCTCTGCATCTCCGTGCTGCTGGCTCTCACTGTGTTCCTGCTGCTGATCTCCAAGATTGTTCCACCCACTTCACTGGACGTCCCTCTCGTGGGGAAGTACCTGATGTTCACCATGGTCCTGGTCACTTTCTCTATCGTCACCAGTGTGTGTGTGCTCAACGTACACCACCGCTCGCCCACCACACACACCATGCCTCCTTGGGTTAAACTGGTGTTCCTCAACAAGCTTCCTGCCTTGCTCTTCATGCGCCAGCCTAGGAATAGCTGTGAGCGCCAGCGGCTGCGCCAAAGAAGGAGGGCCCAGGAGCAGAAGGAGGGTGGGCGCAGCGGGGAGGCCGGGGCCTTGATGGTGGGGCTCGGGCTGGGCAGCACTGGTGGTAACGGAGGAGCCACCTCCACAGGGGTCTTCAACAAAGAGGACAGTGACCCTTGTACCTGCTATGTGAACCGGGCGTCTGTGAAACAGTTTGGAGGGGATCTGGGAGGTGCAGGGGGGGGATCCATGGATGGTCTGAACAGGGTGAGGGAGGGCCGGGAAGGGGGCGCTGGAAACCTGCCGCGGGGGAAGCAGGCAGCAGGAGGTCCTGCTCTGACTCAGGCCCTGCTGGCTCAAGCCTGTCCGGGCTTTGAGGAGGCTGTGGAGGGAGTACGCTTCATTGCCAATCACATGAAGAGTGAGGATGATGATCAGAGTGTGAGTATTACATCATCTGTATGTTACCATTTACATCATCACAGTAGTGGTCTCTGTTGCTTGTTATCAGCAACCAGTACTGGAGTGTTTTATGGAATATCTTTATATTAAAGGGACTTGATGCAAATTTCCGAGGATAATACTTGTCTGGACACGGATCTCAACACGGAGGTGGCTGAGCAGCTAACAGTTTTACCTCCATAAACAGCGCTAAATAACAGCAACAGTTCTGACAGAGCAAATGGTGTTAACCAGGGTGGAACTATGATTCTACAATGACCCTGTCCCGATATCACCAGTAATCGCTGTTTAAGCACAGTGCAAAGCAGCTGCGATTAGCCAGCCAGTGGGATACAAGCATGCACTAACATCCATGTGCAGCTGCACTGGCTTACCATAGCAAACCAGGAAGTGCACCAGGCTTTGAAGTGTAGTGGCAAACAGTGTAACAAAAACACTTTTTTTTAACCATTGGCTTACATTGTGAAGAAATTAAACAGTGGATACATTATTTTGAGCGTCACAGCCCCCTCGAAATGACTAGTTTCACGACTGGAATACCCATTCGGTCCAATAACAATTGGCAAGTCTGGAAGAGCCCACAGTTGAATCATTTCATCCCCATTCAAGTTAATGGAGCGCTAAACTAGAGGTGGTCGGCTCAGGCACTGAGAGTCTCCAGTGTGCCTGCTCTATGGGCAGGAGCAGTGCTGATTGCTATGATTTTATACGCTGCAGTTGAACTATTTTGGCTTCATGCACCACTGAGGCAAGACAAGGCAAGTTTCAGCAACAAAGCAATTCAAAGTGAAAACATAGAAAGCATCTAGACAGGGTGCATTTAAAAGCAATTTATTAAAGATCCAGAGAGTAGGGAAAAAGTAGCAAGTTATAGAATACGTGAATAAATGTTACAGTGCTGTTAAAATCAATAAGAGCAACTTTGAGCAGCTTTCATGCAATGAACGTGTACCTGGCTCCAACACTGTATCCAGTTCTCTTTACACATCCATGATTACAGCACACACACACACACACACACACACACACAGAGGTGGCATGACCTCACTCTCTGCCCAGGACTCCATTACTCCACTATATCTTTACACAGCAAATAATGATTTTCTGCTATATTATTGCTCTGAATGTCGCATACAGAACCTTCAATAGAATGCATCAAGTGACCTTGTGTAATGTGAACGGTGTCACTCGTAGTTACAAAGCCACAGAGAATTATCAACCCGCTTTGCGTCTTTATTACCTCCGCCAAAGAGGTTATGTTTTTGCCGGCATTGGTCTGTTTGTCTGTTTGTCTGCAAAATAACTCAAAAAGTTCTGAACGGATTTTGATGAAATTTCCAGACAAGGTTGATAATGGCACAAGGAACAGATGATGGTAATCGGTTGAAGCGAAGTGGACAGAATAATAAAATGGCGGGAAATCCGAGCCGCTTGGCTGAGGTCTGCGCTCTCCCAGTGCTCTCGTTAAAAATGTAAAGCTGGTGTCATATCGTGGTAAATTTTTGGGCGATGGCACCATCTTGTGAGGACTGCGCTGTGTTGCCTGTGCCTGCAATTACGATAAACAACATATATCCACGTGATGTGGCAGCCCAAGGTTGGATTACAGACCTCCACTCACATACCCAGACTGAGTGCTTCTTGTGCATTGTGTTATCCACTTGGGGGAGCATTTATCGGTCTGGTGTGGCGCAATGCATTCTGGTTGTAGTCTAGTAGTTTGTACCTCTTGAGCAAAAGTCCTTTTCCTCTATTTTCTCTGGTCATGTGGCACTAATTTCAAAAGTATTTTCTTTCTACAGCCCACCTATAAAAAAGACCACCTTTTCAGCAGTAAAATACTTCAAGTTAAACACAAAACCACAAAGTGATGCTGCCAATAAATCCTTTATTGCTGCTTTTACAGCTCTGCAGCTTCTTGCCAACACTCATTTCAATACCAGTGTATCTGTGATAAACAGATCGCACGGGCTCTTCTCCCTATTAAAATAAATGATTATCTTGTCTCTGTGTGGAGAATTCATAGCATTAATCGTGTTACTTTATGTGCACATGTTACTAATCATAAAAAGCATCATGAGCGGCACAGATCTGTGCTTTGGGTGCCACATCAAGTTATAGTGACGATGGAGCAGCACAGCAGTCCCGTTTAGCTCTGCCATTTGAAACGCATGGGGGACTACACCAGAGCATAAGCAAAGGAGACAGATCTGGTGACGCAATCATGGCTCTCTGAATATTCAACGCAGACATGTAATTATAGCAGCGGCATGACGTGTGCATAGAGAAGGAGTACAACTGGAGAAGCGCTGGAATAGAGGAGCCAAGACAGCGGAGTGAGGGTGGCATTCTTTATCGCTTCTCCTCAAGGCATCTTAGGAGACCAGCCTCCTCTCCTGGAATGAAAGAAACTGACACGGGAATTAACAATCCTCTGTAATTCTGTCCATCATCGACATGGTTACCGTCCCGTTGCCATGCCGACCGCTTTAAAATCCTCCCTCTCCTGGCACAGTGTGCTCCCTGTCAGCCCTTCCCATCTCCCTCCTCCCCCCAAGTCATCATCGCCGGGGTTACAGTGTCAGCACACCCCCCTGACTCCCTGCCCTCCATCACTGTCTCTTGTCTCCCACGTCCTTCTCCTCCTCCTTGACTCATGTTGTACCTCATCAGAGCTGTGTGGCAGAGCGAGTCTCCGCTCACATTAACCCTTCACCTCCATTAACCCTCTGCATAGAGAAAGGCAGGGGGGGAATTACAGAGAGAGAGTGATTCTGCTCACCTTAATCTGTCTCCTCACCCCGTCCTAAACCCTTTTTTTTGTCCCTCCCCATCCACAGGTGAGCGAGGACTGGAAGTACGTTGCCATGGTGATCGACCGCCTCTTCCTGTGGATCTTTGTGTTTGTGTGCGTGTTTGGCACAATGGGCATGTTCCTGCAGCCGCTCTTCCAGAATTACACAGTCAAGACCATCACCAGCCCGCCAGGCTGACCGCCCGCAGGCCGAGAACACGCTGACCTGACAGCTCCCCCGACCAATCAGCACAGCAGGACAAGGGCCGGGAGTTGGGGTCGGGGGAGCGCGTCCGGGTTTTATTGTGTCTACTGAACTGGAACCAGAACTGGAACTGAAAAGCAATCACGCCCATTACCTTTATAGTAACGTTTTTTGCAACGAACAACTGTTTTTCTTGAATGAAGAAAGAGGAAAACACCGTCATACTCTTACCTGCAGTTTTTTGTCCAGATGTTTAACGGACTGACCTCCCCTTTCTGGTGGAAAGGTCCCTCCCCGGGAGCGAGGATGCTTTGACCTTCTCCTCGTCGAACCTTAACGCCAGCCTGTCAACACTTTCCGCTCGACGCTGACTGCTTAATTGACACACGACATGCCCGCCTTCAACTATGACATTACTCATTCTCAATATCGACTGATGTCAGAGGGAGCTAATCAGAAAGGGAAGGGAGGTTCATATCAAGGTTCTTATACATTTACTTTATTTTTTCAGAAATCCACTACATCAGTGAACTGATTCAGTATATTTTATCATAGCATAGCAGCTTACCACAGTATAGCATTAGGAATATATTATTAAGATTTCTCTATGTGTTAGCTCATGCAAGGGTCTGTTGCTGATAGAGAGGCTACAGTGTGTTGTATGATTGTATAGATTAAACAAGAATGTGATATAAACTGTACTACACAGCCTGTGATGCGCACACTAACACTGTACAAGCAACAGATTGCAAAGGAAAATACATAGAGGGGGGCTTGGATTTAAAGAGAGAGCCATTATCCAGCGAGAGGGGTAACGTACTAGATGCATGGACGGTGTTTTGCTTCGAGAGTTGTGCACATTAAATAGAGGACAGCAGCAGCCTGCTGTGCCAGAGTGCGCAGCTGCAGCGAGATGAGTTCAGCTCCAGAGAAACTGAGGAATCTGAGCCAAGATGGTGGATAGGACCTCCTATATGATGGACAGTGGGACATGATTTCCCCAGGATGGAGTAAACAGAGCTCAGCTGAGATGGAGTCGAGATCAGTATTAGAAAAAGCAACGTGTAAATCAAATTATTTTGAAGGGAGGAAGGGATTATGGGAATGGCGCTATTGTGTGTATTAATATGTAATTTCATATTTCAGTATGTAACGTTCAGAGCATATGTATACATGTACGCGTGTGTGTGTATGTATGTGTATGCGTGCCCCACGCCCCGATGCATTATCATGTGTCCCCCCCCCCTCCCTCCCTCCCTCCTATTAATCTCTGGCAACCTCTCTCTCCCCTTTATCTGGTCTTCCATGGACAAACACATCTCTGACATTTCGTCCAATTACAATAACGATTAACACCTGTTCATTACTGCAATTTTCCTTTTCACTGCCGACTGGCTGATTTGTCTTGTTTCCACAATCCTCCCAGCTTCTCTGACAACCAGGCGAGAAGCAAAAGGCCTTTTTCTTTTTCAGGCATGCAGGGGGCGGGGGGTGAATTAAATTTTCAATAAACAAGAGAGAAATGACAAGAGGGCCGATGCTGAAGCAGTCGCACCAGGCAATAACTTACAGATGCAAAATCATAAGCAGGAAAGAGAAGACAGGTCGTCGTGCAGAGGGGTTTTTGACTTTATAATGATGTTGCAGAGTGAAATAAAACAGGATAATCCAACCACAGCAAGCACAATCCAGATAGCGAGGAGGAGTAAAGCAGGATAGGCAGAGACAAAAGACTGCTAGTGTTGTTACTCCACCAGAAAGCCACTATAAACTCTGACAAAAAACAAACAAAAAAAAAACGCTGTCTAATCCTCAGTCACTGTCACTCGCTGTGAGTTTCCCCCGGCTTTTTACGGTCGTGTGGCCAAGTCTGCAGCTCAGTTCTGGACCGGGAGTTCTCTCTATTTCTCTCCCTCCTTCTCTCTGTCTCTAGAGGATGGGATTACCCAGGGGAGGGATCCCCAGCAGATCCTGAACAAGTGTGAAAAGCCTATCAGAGACCTGTGAAAACTGTAGCCCGCACGGCTCCACACGGACAAAGTGCTGCTGTCCACTCTTTTTTCTCTCTCTCTCTTTGACCTTTCCACTCTCCTTCCTTTCTTCTCACTTCCTCTCTCATCATGCTTCTCCCCATCTCTCACCCTTCCTGACTCTCAGATCTGCTCCTGTGCACACCTTAACCAGTCCAATAAAGGTTGTAGGTTCAGATTAATCAGCGTGTGCATCTGTGTGGCATGTTTTCTCGCAAACACACACACACACACACACACACACACGCATAACCTACAGTCTGCAAATTACTGTATTACCCAAACTTCCCATTAATCTTACACCACGGGATAGAATAAAAGAAAGAAATGTTTCCTGGCTTTCTAACGTTGAGGCTGGAAACTTCCTTTTTGTATCTACACACACACACTCACACACACACACACACACACACACACACACACACACACACACACACACACACACACACACACACACACACACACACACACACACACACACACACACACACACAAGAGTGCTTTTTTTCCTCTAGGAAGCAGGGCTTTTAAACAATCATGGGTGTAGGGCCCCGCCAAGGTCACTTCAAGTTCTCATTATTCTGCTATAAAAACAGGAACACAGGTACAGTCGCTACCTGCTCTTATACACCTGATGAACTTCACACCACAACAGGGGTAACTGTCTCTCATATCAAAGTTCTTATACTGTATATTTTAATTGATTTATCTTTGCTAGTAATCTATTTCAAATCTACACCCCTCCACATGCTGGTTTTAAGCGCTGTTCCAGCGCATGCAAGGCAAATACAAAGTAATGCAATAATCCTCTGCTGGTTTTGATCGAGGGCCATTTGCTGCCACCTTGTGACCGTTACGTGTTCCTACTCTTCTTCTCTGCTGTAATAAAGTACAACCAACACTGTAGCGTTTGAGTAAAGGTCACATTTATTTCCAGGGAGAAATTCCTTTGCTTGCATGTGCTACAAAATACATTCAAGGAAAAAAAAAGAAACATCTTTCAACAATGACAGGTGCTGAAACTGACTTAAACTCTCCAGATTTTCCCATTGCAATAAATACAGTTAGCTTACTGATTGGACATTGAAGGCAAATACACAAACAAGACATTTACCGTTCATGTGACTATCAGACTTGTGTGTGTGTGTGTGTATTAGTGATGTCCATGACAGGATGTCCCTCTCTCCTGTCTGAACTCTTTCCTCCCTGGAACGTGTGCAGAGTGGACGTCTTTGCGCAGCAGGGCGTGCTCACTTCTTCTTCTCTGGCTTGTCGTTGTACTCCAGGAAGAAGTCGTTGCAGGCCACAGTAAGAGCTCCGACCAGTATGATGAACTCAGTGAAATCTACCTCCCCGTCGTTGTTGGAATCCAGGTCTCCCATGACCTTATCCACTGCCTCCTTATCCTGGGCGTTCTGCATGTGTGGGGGATAGAAAGCACAGAAATGTAGGCTGGATCTAATTTATATTCGTGCAGCTGTGCGTCTTGTATCCCTAAGGATCTCCTTACCCCCAGGTAGTTGCCGAGCTCTGTGGTAAGCATCTCTTTGAGCTCAGCCCTGCTCAGTGTATATTTGTCCCCCTCGTTTCCAGAGTACTTATGGAAGGTCTGTATCATGAGCTGCATGGCGTTCTCCAGGGTGGAGGTGTTCTCTGAGTTGGGCAAAGACATTCTGGAGAAGGATAGAATAAGAGGAAGGGTGGGAGGAGGTGAGAGCAAGAGTAGTCCGTGTCAGTACTCCCTGGAGCATGGAGGACAAGTGAATCAATACACGTTAAAGTCTCTCTCGGCTGTGCTCTCTTGCACATACACTCTCTTTTTAGACTCCCTGCCAGGCAGACAGATGCATGGAGAAATAAACATAGAACATCACATACTACAATACTATCAGTGAGATAGCCACAAACTGATCTTCTATGAGGTGCCAGGAGAGGTCAGAAACCCTGCGCAGCCCCTGGACTTAACTTTGCTCTGACTGTTTCCTCATGAGGAGTGTTTCCTCTCTGCCAGTTGCCCCCGATAAGATTTTGCTACAGATTAAACTGATCCTCAATCTGTTTGTTGCTTTGCCCCGGCGAGAGGACCACTGGGAGCCGGGACGCAGTCAGCAGCCGGACATGTGAGCCAGCTGATAAGAGTGAAACTCTAAGCTGGTAAAACAGCCAAACCAGTGGAGGAGATGTAACCAGGACACACAGAGGCAACCCGATCCGGCTTTTACTTTAGCTCCACCGGATGGCAGAAAAAAACAGAGACAGGTGTAAGTCTTTGCCTTTCTTGAACCTACATCACCTCTGAACTGTGAAGACTCTTCCTAACTGTCAGTCACATCTTACATCAGTTTCTCCTCGTCGTTTCCACCGTGTCCCTACTTCTCATGAATCAGGGGCATGAAGTCTCACCAGGAAGACATTTTTTGGCAAGCTCAAGTCAAGATAAATTAAGTTTCCACAAGTTATTAGTGAATAAACAATAAAGGTCTTTCTGCCTTTGCAGCTGATTTGCACAAACCCACCTACAGACAGCATTAAACACTAGCTGCACCCTTAAAAATCTACTTCTACAAGTAAAAATCTTCTGTCCTCTACATTCACTCTTACCTGAGCGGATGACGAGTGTCGGGCCTGCTGGTCAGGTGCAAAAGAGGAGGCGAGAGCGACTGATGAGGAGGACGAGTAGGACAACGCCTTAAATACACCCCTCACTCCACCCATCCCACTTATCCCTTCCTCCCCTCTCCCTCCTTCCACCTGTTGCTCCTCTCCACCTTCCCACCCCCTCTTCTCCTCTCCTCCTTCTCTGTTTACACCTGCTATCCTCTGAACACATGCAGATTTAACCGCCCCCCTCTGTCACAGATAACATACCCACAAACAACACTAATGAAGCTCTCCTGCAAGAGTTCAGTCAGGACGACTAGTTTTTGCCTACAGGAGTATAATTTATTCCTCATACCTTTTACACTTCACTCCTCGCAGGCATGCTCACTCATAATTTCTTTCTGTCATCATCTGGAGATGTCAACTGCTAGCCTATCATATTATTATTATTATTATTCTGCTTTGTGCACCCTTCACCTCCTCATCGCCGCCTTATCTTTGCAGATTCATCAGTTTCATCAGCTTCAGTCTCAACAGGGTCATCGGCCACCACCATCGCCACTGTCTGGGGGGGATTTGCCTTCCTGCTGCTCAGGGCAGACACCCCTCAATTACAAAGTCTCCCTGAGGAGTCTAAGCTTTAAAGACTGTCTGTCACATCTCTGTCATCACACATTATCTGTTAATCTGTACACTTGTAATCTGCATTCAGCAACTGTCTTCACTTCATTCACCTGTTTCACCTGATTGAAATGGGGCTGAAATTACAGCATTAGGTAAATTGAAGTAACCATAATATGACCGCAAGCCGCACCGCAAATGTCGCCGGGCTGCCTATTCTCAGATGTCAGTCTGAATGGAAGTCAATAGGGCTGCAATAAATAAACAGATATTAGATTGTACAAACATTCACCTGAACACAAAAAGCACCAATAAATAAATGAATAAACAAACACATTTTGGAAAAAGAATGATTACAAATTAGTGCAGTTTCTGATTCTCCTTGAGTGCAGTGTCGCAATCTTTTGCAATATATTTGTCATGCAAGTTGACGGCATTGTGCAGCCATAGACGTTCAGATACCAGATGTAAATTTGACAGACATGAAATTAGCAACAGTCATACTTAGATGAGCTCAACACCAGACCATTTACTGAGAACAATGAGTTGCCGTGCAGTCAGAGATATCACTGACTCTGTTACAGCTCTAGCTATTGTCACACTGGTTTATCCTTCTACCATGTTGTGCAACCATTTTGTACTTCATGGCAAAACAAAGGACGGGCTTAGAGGGAGTGCTAAAATAAACAGACCATAGTAGCAGGGCGAGGATGAATAACGTGATAGCTCTTCAGTGTGTCTGGTTTGAAGCAGCGAAGAGTGTTGGGGTATGTGCAGAGGTAGGATGTTTACCGGAGGAGGAGGAGGTGAGGAGGAGGAGGAGGTGAGGAGGTGAGGAGGGGGGAGGGTCATGCCTGATACAGTATCCGAAGGATTAGTGTAGCAGTGATGAATGGAGCCATCACACCTGGCAGCCACGCAGAGAAATCCCCATACAAAGACTTTGCAAAAACACACACAAAGGCAAACATGCTAATGCGAGGACACACACACATGCACACTTTCACAAACACATTCACGATTTAAGCTCCAAAACACATCACGAGAAAGCAGTGGATTGCACTGAAAGCCAAAGTGCATGAATAGTAAACAGGGAGCAAAAAAATAAATGACAGACACACGTATGATCACGCACGCCTGAATGAATGATAGAAAAGATCACACTTGTCAAAGCAAGCAACATGAACAAGCACTGCAAGATGTCATGAAAATGTATGTTTAATCTGAGGCCCTGTTTGTGTGCTGTCACTGCGGTATATTGTGTCACTGAGTGGGGGTAGCACAGTGTGTGTGCACGCTTGCATGCACCATATGTGTGTATGTATAGTGTTGCAGAGTGGAGGACGATATACAATAGGAAGCCTATACTGTATGCAAGGATCTGGTTGCAATAGCTGATGCATCTAAAGGCTGCTGAGTTTGAGTAGTCAGAGATGTCACGGCTATATTTAGCAAGTGTTGCTGGTAGCTGTGGAAGGAGCAGGTATCATTGCGGCGATGCCTGTGGGACAATGTCAAACCATATCAGGGAAACATCTGTACACATGCGGTATTTTGTTGGGTTTCAAAGTAGAGTTTTAATGGATGTTAATGAGTAACGTTTCTGATAATACTTAAGGGAGCAGTGTGTAGCATTTAGTGGCATCTAGCAGTGAGGATTGCAGATTGCAACCAGCTGCGACTCCTCCTGATTAGAATTCACTCAGTGTTCATTGTTCAGGAGGTTTTTAGCAGAAGCGGAATTATCCGCTGAGGTCTCTTCCTCTCCATAACAAATGGACCCAGTGATTTAAACCAGTTAAACGCTGAAAAAAAGCAGCTTCACATTAAAAGTCAATGTTTTTGCGACACCATCAGAGACTGCACAATGTTGAGACTGTAGAAACATGGCAGACTCTATGGATGAGGATTCTAAGGTAATGAAAATACACTGCTTTTTATTTTCAAGTGATTATACACTGAAGAAAAGATACACTTACCTGCCACTTTATTAGGTACACCTGTTCAACTGCTTGTTAACGCAAATAGCTAATCAGCTAATCACATAGCAGCAACTCAATGCATTTAGGCATGTAGACATGGACGACCTGCTGAAGTTCAAACCGAGCATCAGAATGGGGATCAAAGGTGATTTAGGTGAGTTTGAACGTGGCATGGTTATTGGCGCCAGACGGGCTGGTCTGTCAGAAACTGTTGATCTACTGGGATTTTCACACACACCCAAAAAAAGAAAATTTTCTGTGAGCGGCAGTGAAAATGCCTTGTTGATGCCAGAGGTCAGAGGAGAATGGCTATGGTTGCTTGTACAAGACGATGAGTTCACTGCAACGGCCTCCACAGTCACCAGATCTCAATCCAATAGAGCACCTTTGGGATGTGGTGGAACGGAGATTCTCATCATGGATGTGCAGATGACAAATCTGCAGCAACTGTGTGATCATGTCAGTATGGACCATGTTTCCAGCGCCTTGTTGAATCTATGCCATGAAGAATTAAGGCAGCTCTGAAAGCAAAATGGGTCCAACCCAGTGCTAGCAAGGTGTACCTAATAAAGTGGCCAGTGATGGTACTTATTATATTCCAATTCTGCCAGTATAGCCTAATAAATCCTACAAATTAAAGCTCTAAGAAAGGTCAAACATCAATTATAAACAACACACGACATGGTTTTATTATATAAAGCTTTTATTTTGAAAATACAGTAAGTATCTTTTGTATAATTGGTATAAAAAAAGACACTCCCAGCTTAGAGTCCTTCAATGTGTCCTTGACAGTGGAGATCAAAACCGTGTAAGTGAAAAGAAGGTTGATCTGGACATACATTTAGAGCGTTATAGAACTGGCTGATTAACTAAAAAATGATGGAAATTATGGACTGTATGTATACATGATAGTTAGAGCATTCGGAAATGAGAAAAGATTAAAAAAGGGGGGGTGGAGGGGTGGAGGGGTTGGGGTGTGTGTTAATCTATCATGCCTCTTGAGCAGCTCCAGTCTTGCTCTGACTGAGGGAGTTGGCCAGGTAGCCAATCAGAGTGAGGTATTCCTGGAAGCTGACCTTTCCATCTTTGTTGGCATCCAGCCCCTGCTGCATCTCCTTAACGGCAGAGGAGCAGTTTGCATCCTGAACACAAAAGGAGAGACAGAACATAACATTCTAATATACTGATGGATCATTTGTGTACAGCAAATAGCTAAAAGTTACGCAGTTCCTTACCTGCATGAGGCCGCCAAGCTGTTTCTTTACCAGTTTCTGGAAGCCACCCCCGTCTAGGTTCTCCTTCCCCCTGGCTGAAGTAAGAAATGTGGTCACCACTGTCTTAATAGCGGACTCCATATCTGCAGAGGGAGACAGAGAAGAACAAAAAATGGAAAATTGAGTGTTGGAAGTGGCAAGGAGAGATATGGCCATATCTTAGAAATTCAGACGTCACGCCGTTGGATACAGTTCCAATGAATTTTTATCAATACGAGGCTATATTTACATTGGGTCTTGAAAGGCTTATTCCAGTTATTGAGGGCATCGGTGCAGAAGAGAGTACGCCGTAACCTTGTGAACAGCTGACTGATCAAGATTAGGGGTTCATTATTAACTCTGTGTCATCATATTATGTATTGTAATGTATGAAATTCAAGTTATTCTACAACGCATCACTTCATTTTTGCATGTGTGATGGTAAAGTTATTAAAATAAAACGTGGTGAGTTCAGTTAAAACCACATCGTTCTGCAAATATTATGATAGTGATCTGCAAAGCAAACGGGTCCGAGTCGCCATGTAAGCCATAAATAACTTGTGCTATTCTTTGATGTGAGACGCAGCACGCCTTGAAATTGTATTCGAACTGGATGTGTTCGGATATGTCCCCTGAACATGTGAGAAAGGTGAGACACACAAGTGATGTCAGCATAGAGGAAGAGGAGGAAGAGGGAGCGGGTTGGGGGGCAGGGCCTGGAAGCTCTCCGAGGTAAACAGAGCGAGAGACGGAGGGAGGGAGTGATGGAAGGTTGAAGAGGAGGGGAGTCTCTGAGGTAAACACAATGGGAGCTGTGATCTCTGACGGTGGACATCTGATCCCCAGAAGCCAGCGGGAGGCCGCAGGTTCAGATTACTGCCTGCTGCCCGTCTGCTGCAGCGAACCTCCCCTCACACTGCGGGAATACACTGCATACTGTGCTCAAGTATGAACTGAAAAACATCACACGGCACCGATACATTAAGCTGGCATGAAACATCTAATGCCGCTGTTGTTGACAAGATCTCAGGGTGAGGCTAAATCCTCGGCTGAACATTTGAGACAAGCGGTTTTAAGGTTTCATTCCACTCACTGTTTATTTTTCCTCGCAGGAAGGAAGAAATCAAGATGGAAACACATTATGCTTTCACTGGATGTTAAATATGTAACAAAACAATAGCTGCATCCCAAATCCATACCACATGCTAATCTTATTCACTCACTTTTGAGTGTTGATGAACACTGCTGTAGGCGTTTTCACAGAGGACATGTGGCATGTCACAGTAGTAAAAGCACGAGTGTACATAATAAATATAATCATGGCTGAGTTCCATTTCGCTGCTTCAGTTTTAGTGTCATGCTTGCTGGCTCACTGCCAGACTGTCATGACTTCCTGAGATGCTGTTAGTAATGTTATTAGCAACCACTTGTGCTTTTCCCACTATAACAAGTCAAAATGTCGCCTGTGAAAAAGGTCCACAATGCAATGCATAAATGAAACAGAGGAGCTACTCACAGCTATATATGAATATAAAAAGTTGCAGGAAGAACATAAAGGACAAAAACACAAATTAAAAGTTCTGTATACGACACTCAGAGCAAACTATGTAAAGATCTAATGGAGTAATGAGCGGAGAATGAAGTCACGCTCCCTCTGTGTGTGTTGCAATCTGAGCTTTCCGGTTCTTTACTGTAGTAGCTGCTCCAGCCGCCGCCCCAAGCACCGCTAGCTGCTATCAGCGCCTCCATGGTGAGAGCCATGTGCACACAATCCCAGCTCAGACTCTAAATCATAGATATGCTCCTTTAAAATGTTGTGCATTCTCCTTGAGAGGTGGAGAAGTGACAGAATTAAATGTAATCTAACAATTAAGAAAGTGTTGTTAATGTAAGTCTGATCTATTCTCCCACAATGCAGTGCACACAGGAAACAGAGAAGCTGCTCATGCTAACAGCTGCAATTACATTTTATGTTGATTTACTGTATACTTTTATACTGTTGGTACGAAAAAGTTGATTTCTTGTATAGAAACTCCTACACTGTGACAATTAGTGTTTGGTGTCGTGATATACTGATATTGACACTGACTTTTATATTTAAAAATGAAATATTGATGCCATGTTAATAATACACACATGATAATATCGTGTAAATAATCCAGCTTCTCTAAAATAATTTCAGTTTCTATCCGTTCTCACTCTGTCACCTTTTCTCAACAACATCTGAATTTTTTTAAGTTTTGCATGGATACCGCGATAATATCGTCATTGTGAAGTATATAATATCATTGTTATGTATTATAGCATTAAGACAGCTGTGAAAATGACTGTGCACTGTTTTCGTTGTCACATGTAACTCAGATATAACACCATGATGACTACAGAGAGTGTTAAGGCCGCTAACTGTGCAGCTATATGTATCCAGACGTACTCCAGCCAGCACAGGTCTGTCTTTGAGTTTCTGCTCCCTTTTAGCTTCCTGTTGTCTCAACAAACAACATTTCCACAGCTCACAGAAAATTAAAGGCCTGAATAAATGCAGCAGATACATGAGCAGAGTTGATCAGTATCGCAGCAGTGTGGTGCAGGCCTTGCTGTGGGGTTTCCACTGTGTATCGGAAACTACCAGGAGGCAGCGGTGGCCGCGGGATGGGCGATGATGACGGGTGCCTGCGGGGATGTTGTTGGAGTAACTGTAGATGTTGGTGAATGTCCCATCTGACACAAATGTCACACCTCAATGCTCACACTATGCAAAGGCTAAGACGTATGAATAGACAGACAAACAGATAGCAACACACACACACACACACACACACACACACACACACACACACACACACACACACACACACACACACACACATCTAAAGAAGGACAACACCAATTAGGACTTCTGTTGCATTAACCTAATTACTGGGTGAGTGAGAGCAGGCACCCAAACCCTGGATTCTGTTTCATGTCTCTCTGCCATGCCAGCACATGCACACAGAAGTGGACACACAAGTGAGCATCTGTCATCAGCATGCTGTTCATCATTATTTAATGGGTTACTATAATTGTCCCAACACCTTCCCAACACCATCTACAAGACGAGCGGCAGCAGCAGCAGCGGCACGGCGAGCAGGCAGACCAGTTTCGATGTATGTGTTTGTATCTGTACAGCCCATACATCAAAATGCCTGACAGGCCACCATCCATTAGCATCTCTCCCGGGTGTAATGAGATGAACATGAAACCAAGACGGCTTCGGTCAGAACTGGAGACGTCAGGGCCACAGAATTACAAATGGGCAGAGAGGAACATGTAGTGAGGTCTGTGTGATAAGAGCAAGTGGTGGCCTGACTGGGTGTGTGTGTGTGTGTGTGCTGAGTACAAACGAAGCGCCCCCACAGCCTCCTCTGCACATGTACTCCATTCTGATTCAGAGCCTGGAGATTATCATGACTCAAGCGTAATGAATGCTCGTGTGAGGCCCAGTGCGTTGTTTTATTTGTGTTACTGGGTCCTTTTTGTGGCATTTTACAGGAACTTGTGACCAGTCGTCTCCAGTTGCATATGTCTACGGATTAATGGAAGAGTGATATTGTTCCCTTTATTATATATATTTAGTGGCCTAAGGTTGCACAACTGTTTTTCGGAAATGAAAATAGTGTGGATTAGAGCATTTATAAAAAAGCTAAATCTACTTCCCCATCCTGTTTCTTACAGTCTCTCAGACGTATCATGCCACCCCTTAGGGAGTATGATCCACAGATTGTAAACTTCTGCACAAGCCGGTTTTGAATTTGTTTAATTTAATGTTTGAAGTTTCATGTAGAGCCTTTTTTTTAACTATTTTTTTTTGGCATTTTGCCTTTATTGGATAGGACAGCTTTAGAGAAAGGGGATGACACGCATGCTGCAGCAAGGACATAGCCTTTGTAGATTGGGTGAGCTACTGGCACCCCATGCAGGAGTATCTTTAACAATAAGACGTGACAGACATTGGTTTGTATTAATTTAACAGCATCTTGCCATCATGTATCGCTTCCTTATGAAATCAGTCCTGTGGTCATTGTTTGACTCTTTTAAGTGACTGGCTAATATTTGAAGTCCCACCCCGTGTGCAAACACTAGATTTGGGGAAACTGCTTTTTGTTTTTGTGCTGCACACACTTGGAACATTTAACATCACACATTAAGGCCTAACACAGCTGTAGCTATAGGTCAATTTAAAATCATGATGACAAACTACTCCTTCCTTGAATACAAGTGGCTGTGTGTGTATCATTCCTGTCTTAACTGTACTCTCGACATAATTAAAAATGAATGCAAGCCCTCAGTGATTCCTCGAGAATAAAATAAAGGTTGAATGAATGAATGAATAGGGTAAAAAATTTATGAAATATCAAATTAGGGAAATCTTGAGCTGAATTCAAGACTATAAAATGAAGCCTTTGTTCAAGGGCCTAGATTTATTTATTGTTTGGCCCACATGTTGTTTTTCTACAAGGACACTCTCATAAAGGGGATTTTTTTTTTTAAATCTCTTAGGCTTTTCCTGGTTAAATATATTTTACATAAATAAAAATAAAAAGAACATTTGGGGAGTCACATGTTAAGCAAAGGGTCGGGGGATTCTCCCCTGAGGCATTCTGAGCGCCAAACACTTCTTGCATTCTGGTCCGGGCATTTTTATGCACCAGTTTGTTCCTTTTCTACATCAAATTATGGTGGACATGTTGTGGTACTTCCTGCCTCAATCGAGCACAGTTGCTTCCTCCTTCTGTTTTAAGGCGAATTGCAACCATTGCACACTGCCACCATCTCGATACGCACATTTCTAAATCCCCCAAAAATCTACGCCTAGGCCTTTGTTGTCTCTGTATCTTTTTAGAATTGTTATTTCTTTTTTCTGTTTCCCTACTTTTGTCGTGTTTTGTTCTGCAACTTTTTATGCTTCAGTCTGAGATAGTCTCAGTTGCAGAGGAGGTTACTAACCACAAAAGGAGTTACTTGGTTTAACAAAGAATAAATAAAAATGTCTTTAGTCGCATTGTACTGTGTCATATATGTTTAAATTGGGCCCTGACGACACTGAAGATGAAAATTAAGCTCTCAGTTAACACATACATTAAGCATCATTGTGTGTGTGTGTGTGTGTGTGTGTGTGTACGTGTGTACACAGTACCTCCCATATTAATCAAATAAAGCATGATGGATGTGCAGACCTGGGTTGCAGCTGTCTTTAGAGCAGTGGTTCTCAATTTCTTTCTGTAATGCCTCCTTCAGAAGGTGAAAAAGTTCATGCCCACCTACAATTTGTAATCAATCATTACCATTAACTGGGGAACCAACTAATAAAAAAAGGATCCATGTTGAATGTTAGTGATTATAAAAGTGAGCATGATGGCATCATCATTATGTGACTCCATATTTGTCCCCTGGTCACCCACGCCCCACCTGCAGTGGCTCTGCCCCCAGGGGAACCCGCCCCACCATTTCAGACCAACTGCTCAAGGCTTGACAAGTACAAACCAGTTCCCAGGTAAGTCAGGT
Source organism: Epinephelus awoara (assembly GCA_035609425.1). Taxonomy (NCBI): domain Eukaryota; kingdom Metazoa; phylum Chordata; class Actinopteri; order Perciformes; family Serranidae; genus Epinephelus; species Epinephelus awoara. Next base: position 11,032,226 of record CM069300.1, read on the forward strand.
AGGGCCACCCAACCCAACCAGTCACCTCATCACCCTGCAGCCTGCAGCAGGCCGCAACACAGTCTTAGTGTAACTCTCAGATCCAGTGGGGCCCTTAGCTCTGATCAGACTGACCATGGACCACACAGGTCATTATCCCGCGCTGCCATGTGATCTTTCATGAGCTCATGAGCATTAATAAACCCCGGTGATCGACTCCACCCTGCTCGTGTTGTTTGCGCTAGGTGTGACTGACTCACTTCCTCCGTGGGCATGTTACCTGTCATCGCCCAGGTCGCTATTTCTCCTGCGCGTCAGTTCGGAGCCATTCGACTCTCGCTACCGGAGTCTTATCATAACGTTAATAATTCAGACTGATAAGAGCCAAATCTGACCATCGGTACAACGATCGCAGTATGACTGTTTAACGGGGCGAAAACGGCCTCGGCGCATATGCCAAAAGTAGTCAGCGCCGTGCGTAACGGAGATGTCAGGGGCTTGCCCGCGTCCCACATTTACATTTAGCCCTAACTAATCCTGACAATTTGTAGAGCGGCCAGAGGCAGGACTGACACACAGCAAATAAATAAGTAAACGTGAGGCGAGACTCCGGTTTCTCTGGAAGTGTAAAGGGATTGGGGTTAGATTTCCAAAAAGGAGAACCTGATCTCTGTGGCCACCAAGCCTGATAATGACAATAGAGACGCTCGCTAATTATGCAAAATTCATGGTACAGTGGAGATAAAGTGATAGTTTTGCCAAGAAAACAGCAAAATAACCAAATAGGAGACATAAGTAATCAGGACGAAGCAGACTCACCGATATGACAGGAAAACAAAAGGCGAGAAACTGTTTCAGCTGCTGCGCTCCTTCTTCTCTCTCACAGATCCTCCTCTTCAGTCCTGCGCTAGATTAAGCAGCAACACATATCTTTTCCGTGATTTAACTTCTGACTCCAGCCAACTGTTTTTTTCTTTGTCATAGGGCGTGTGCCTGAGAGAGAAGGAATGTGGAAAGAGGCGCAGCTTGAGCAGCACAGCAGCTTTTTTTTTTTAACCAACATTTTCTAACAAACATTTCCGTTGTTTAAGAAAACAGACTTTCTAATGTGGTGGAATAACTATTTTTAAGGTTTTTTTTAACATGTCTAGTTTTATACTTGCACACTCATTTACATTTTTTTTTTTTTGCTGGCACACTATCCCTCAACATGTAAGAACAAGCGCGCGCTCATGTCTCAAAGTGCGCGTGTTCAAAGCTTTCCCAACAGACAGATGTACTCAAGCCACACCCTGAAACTTAACTCACTTGAGCAAAGAATGGAAAGATAGTGTTGAGTAGAAAGGAAACTTTTGGACAAACTGTCAGATGGAGGCCTGAGCAGCAAGAAACACGCGTTTTTCTATTTTATTTACATTTATTTGTTGCTTTTCACATTGAAATCCTGCTTTGCCAACACTGCAGCTTCTGTGTGTGTCCGGGAGGAAGATGACAAACATCACAAGATGCGTTTTCCAAGTATTACACAAGCCAAGAATACATAATGCTTACACACACTCTCTGTTTTCACACAATGCATTCCCATTCTGCAACTCCCTTGAAGACCTGTAAGCACAAGCAGCTGTGAGTGTGTGTGTGTGTGTGTGTGTGTGTGTGTGTTCTGGGAAACAGCAAGGACTGGTTCTAATATTGCTGTTCAATAGTATTCTCTGACAGTCTGTGCCAGTTTGGCAGCTGCAGGTGAGAGGACAGGGTGAGAAGAAATACAGAGAGACTGGCAAAAACACAGGGTTGTGCAGCTGAAAGAGACTTTAGGGTGTTTTCCATTTGGCTGTTTTCCCATTTTCTCAAACTACATGGCACACAGACAAGCCAGTGACAGACGTGAAACTGTAACAGAGTATCTGAGGACTCCCTATTGGCTGAACCCCCCATGCTTGCTTGCGAGATGCCCAATCAGCTGCCAGAACTCCAGGAAGTTGAGCTCTCCATCATTGTTCTTGTCCAATGAGCTCATGAGCTGGTCAATGGCAGTGGGGTCGGCAGCATTCTGCAGGAAAACAGAACGACACTGTGTTAAATACTTAAAGAAAACAACAGTGAGAGTCAGTGTGGAGCAACTGGGATGTTACTGGTTGCGTGTGTGGGGCAGTGAGACAGAGGCAAGCTGACACCACTGGCACGTACGCCAGTTGAAAAATTAATGCAACGTCAGCAGAGGTGGTTTGGCACAAGGAGCTGTGGCTCTGTCTCCATCTAGTGGCCAGTGTGGTTATTCCCACTGGTCATGAGAGGAGAAACACATGGAATTTTCCACACTTGGAAAAGGCAGCCCAGGATTTTTTGTCAGGCTTCAGGAACTACTACTTTCTGCCATTGTGCTCCGGTTAAACATGACAACACAACCACAGTGAGGGGTGGCGACTCTTCCTTTATGACACACTCATTGTTTTTGTGGAACACGGTGAAACATAAAATGTGAAGTTACATCCTGTCCCAACGTGAGATATAACTGCTCTAGCTCACAGGAGAGAGTCAGATACTCTGAGATATTCAAGTACACATTTGACTCAGAAGTACAGTGAGACCACGTTCATTAAAAACCGCCCACGTAAAAGAACAGAAGTGGCCGTTTGCACATGAGTATGACTAACAGTTAATTATATGGGCACAGAAAAAAAGAGCCAATGTGGCATCCAGATGATTTCAATATGAATCTGGCCTTATGACGAAGCTTTGTTTTTTGCCTGAGGCTGTATTCACAAACATTCTCGGGCTCTCAGAGAGCTCCTAACTTAGCCGCGTTACAAACTGTAAAGCCCTCACTCATCTCTTTGTGCTTTACTCCAGGGCTGGTTGGCCTTCTTTGACCTTTCATAGGCTCAGTCACTGGTATTTGGTCATTTATAAAGCCATACTGGGTAAACTACCATCACACATTTGCTTTCTGGTTATAGTCTGAGATCTCAAGATTTAGTCCTGTTGTCTGTTCCTAGTGCACAGACTGAGCTGGTAGAGAAAGGTTTTATGTGCTCTGCTCTCCTCACTTGTAACAGCCTTCAAAAAGATTTCAGACACAGAGAGAACTGGTCTCTGCCTGATTTTAAAGCTCATATAAGTAAAAGGATAAATGAATCAGTTGGTACTTGTCATTGTGTGCAGGTGTGCTGTTGTGTTGGCCAGGTCCCCCTTATAAAAACAGGGAATTACCTGGTTAAATGTGGGTTTAATAAAACAAAGAAATTACTTAAAAATCCTAATAAGGAGTCTGAGCTCAGGAGTGATTTAGGAACATTCTCAGAGCCACTCTGAGTAAGGAAGGGACAGAAACTTCTACCTTGGCGAGGAGGTGTGGTTGACCCCTTTGCTTACGATGCATTTTATTAAGAGTTTTTAACTGATGGAAATCCCCATTAAACTTCCTCAGTTGATTACTTCAAGTGAGACAATTATTTTTTATATTAAAAGATTTCTGAAATTGTATGTTTAAATATGCAAATTATGCATCATCTAATTAAATATGCACTATTTTGCTTTTATTTTCAGAACAATAATCTGAACACTGGATAAAGCCAAGTTCAAATTTTTGCTTTATGTTTGTAGACATATTAGACTCAAAGATTTCTGAGGAGGGACATTTGGATATCTCTTTTTATCACTCCATAAATCAGAAAATACTGTTAACAGGCCTAAAAAAATACATTTCCACTAAAATGTTACATAAATTCAGCGACTACAAAGTGCTTATTTAAATATGGAAAATTGTTTTGCTGTTGCTAAAATATCCCAACAACAAATGTAAAAGCACTCATTATAAAATTTGCTCCCGTGCTCAGGTTGTTGAAATTCACACAGTATGTGCTTGTCCATGTGTAGCTGCTTTATGTCTGGACTTTCAGAACCAAAAACAGTCAGTTTGAATTCCCAAAATGTGTCTGCTATGAATGAAATAAGAACAAACCCCTCTTTAAAAACCTCCACAATAAAGACAGGAATACAGAAAGAAACTAGGTTTATTTACCACGCTGGTAATTTTGGTACTTAATCTATTGTCACTCAGCATTTGGAGAATATTTCCCCACCTCTTTGTCTGTCTGTCATTTTCACTTCTGCTCACGAAACTCTAAAACCTCCTGAAAAGTCCACCGCCCTACTCTGGACAGCTTTTCAACTTGTGAGCTCTCTCAAGGGTTAAAATGCTTTGTGAATAACTCACCAGGATCTAGTCTTAACTGTAAAATCATAATTCTGGGAATTTATGTGGAATTTTGTCCCTTGGATCAGCTTTGTGAATACAGTCCCTGGTTTAACTGTAGGTGGCTCTTGCCTTTCAAACACGTAGCTGCAAAAATCTAAATCTTAAAATCTGCAGATAAGGCTGCTGATGTTCTACATTTTTGTTGTTGCCTATTATGAAAAGACAAACAAGGCGTTGTCTTGTTTCTCAATACCTCACCAATATCCCCAGGCTTTCTGTGACCCTGAGCCACTAACCAATGAGTTGTAAAGACAAAGATCTTCAGGCCTAAATACATATTTTTACCCTTAAAACAAGCCAAACAGGCTTTTCCCCAAAAATAACTCGACACTGTAGCTTCTATCAAATTTGACCTTAAAAGGGGTAAATAGTGCATTTGTTGGGGACTTTTTTCAGGCACGTATTAATGCACATTTAGTGCACTAGTGCACATCTGTTGCAGCAGGACAGTGCCAGATGTTTATGGTAATGAAGGACCATGTCACAATCTGCAAAGTGTGGCTGGCTGATGTGTTTTTGGACAATAATGGAGCCCTATGGCACAGAGGAATGATGTGTCAGGCTTTGGATGCGTGGGAAACACTATGATCAGTTTATTGTTTCGATTTTTTCATGGAATTAGTTGACAAAAAGCAAAATATAAAACATATCTCATATTACTCTTTAATATTAAAAAATGGACCTCAACCAGAGTAACAGGTAACATTCCTGCAGCATTAACCAGCATATTTGAGGTAGATTTTTGACCAAATACCGTACAAACAAAAGTTAATTAGCTTAATATTTCAATGGATGCATAATTGATGGATTACTTAACAGGCCTAGAAGGCAGTGTCAAAGTGTCAGAGGCTCCCCTGGCCTTTACCTGCAAAATATATAGAGTCGCACTGATTAATCAATCAGTTATTACATTAATCAGCAACTAATTTTATCAACCTTAATCAGTTTGAGTAGTTTTTAAGAAAAAAGAGGTCAAAATCTCTGATTTCAGCTTATTAAATGTGAGTATTTTCTGGTTTCTTTACCCCTCTGTAACAATAATAATAATAATGATACCCTGGATTTAAATAGCAGCTTTCTGGATACTCAAAGACGCTTTGCAAAGATCAACAACAGTAAATGACAGTAAACGTCTTATCTTTGGGTTGCGGACATTTGAGGATGTAATTTTGGATGTATTGATTTTCCCCCCATAATTTTCAGATGTTTTATACACTAAACAACTTATCAACTAATTGAGAAAATAATCAACAAATTAATTGACAATAATAATAATAATGATAATCATTATTTGCAGCCCTAAAAATGTTACTCAAATGAACACACACTGACTGGGAGGAGAAACAAAAGGAGAAGCAATAAGAACTGCGACCAGACACAAAAATAACTCCAAAGCTGACCAAAAAAACCATTAAGTGACACAAAATGGCCACAAAGAGACATAAACAGCCAAAACAAGACACTGAATGACCCCACTAAGACACAACCTGACTACAAAGAGACACAAAACAACCATAAAGAGATGAAAAATTACCACAAACAGACCCAAAACTAAAAGAAAATGAAGCATGACTACAAACAGATGCAAAACAGCAAAAGATTAGGAAAAAACCACCACACAGTGTGTGTGTTTTGCTCCTATGTATGAAAGTTGTCATGGCTTTCTGCATGCCTGGCTCAGGGGCCCATTGTCACATAATCCACCCATGTATGTGAGAGATACTAGAGTGACAACCCTCCACGCACTGAAATGTCCTTCTAACAAGCAAACATATAAAACTACACTACAGTGATACATCACAGCAGTAATGCTGTTTGTTAGACCCACAGTCCTCACCTTGACAAAGTTAGGGAGCTCTGATTTGACCAGTCTGTGGAACTCATCTCTGCTCAGTGTGTCAGAGGAACCATCGCTGCCAGCATGCGCCTTGAACTGGGCCACCAGCACACCAATAGCAGACTCCATTACAGATCAAGAGATGGACGGGGAGGGTCTTCAGGCCAATACTTCGAGAAAGAGAAACGCTGTCGATCACAATGATAATACATTTCCAAAATACAATTAAGATATAATTCAGATTAAGTTAGAAGAAAAACAACGGCACTTGTAACTAGAATTTAATCTGGCGACACAAATCAGAGAGACTCACCAAGTCAGGTGTGTGTGTGGATAAACTGTGAGGACACAAGTCTTCCTGGTCTTTTTGTAGCTGATCTGTCCTGGCAAAAGAGATAAATCATTCACTAATTTCTCTCTATACATTTACAGGTTGTGTTTGACTATTTATTGGAATCAGTAAAAATGTAAACCATGTTTCCCAAACTCCGCTGACCTTTTTCCATGACGTGCTTGCATTTTCAGATGCAATCTCAGCGTGTAACTGCTCCCTGGCAGGATATGGGTTGCTGGATGAATCACCTCATTCAGGAAACCGCAGACTAACAATTGGAGTTAGGACGGTTTAAACATATTACAAATAGTTTAATGTTTTGCTCAGTTCATGCCAATGCATGGACAATAATTTCACATTTTTCCTTTGCTGTGTGTGAGCGTGTAAAAAGCTGCAGAGGGCGAAAAGAGAGCAGTAAATCAGATATAATTACACAGTCTGTGTTGCAAAAACTTTTGAGAACGAGGCACTTGGGTTTCACCTCGGAAAAGTCGTATCATTTAAGCAGAAGCTCTGACAGGATGTGCACAATTGGCGTATTAGGGAGGCAGTTAGTGCTGACAAGCACAATAACTTTATCATCCAAATATCCCCGCACCTAGTTTTCTTGTCTCAGCTGCATGACACACACACACACAGATACACACACACCTATATCCCCATACACCTGAAACAGCAGTCTTCACTTCTTTTTTCCTCCATTCCCCCGGCCATCGTTGAGGAAGCAGAGAGCAGCTACTAACACAAAATAAATGACTTACAGAGCGGAGAAATCACATACAGTGGTATAAAAGCATCAGGGTTTTCTGCGGGGCGCTGCTGCTACTTTTCTTATGATTAATGTTTTTGTGTCTAAGGATTTGTTGATCTATATTTCAAAACATAATCCATACTTCTTGAATTGGTTGATTGCCTGCTGCACCCACTCATCCAGCCTTTAAAGCAGATGCATGCTTTAAATGTTTCATGCAAATAAATAAAAAAACACATGTGGGAAAAGCTCAAGAGGTCCTTAAAGTCATACACATATACAGGGTTGATTCATAGTGTCTCCTTTCACAGGCTTTATTAGGTAGTTATTCATTACAGAAGAGTGTGCGTTAGGGAATGTGAAGCTGCTTGAGACGCTGCTTTTCCACAGAGGCAGGAGTATAAATTGTGTGTTTCTGTTTGTATATGACGTTCCTGCTGAAGCTATGGTGGAACAGTTTCACAATATTATCAGGAGGAACGACACATTGCTTTGTTGTGAGGGGCTAAGTATCAATACTTCTCACATGCAGAGAACCAGTTATTTATCTTTCTCACATAGGATCAGCCACAACATTAAAACAGGTGATCATCTTGTTACATCTTGGTTTTCATGTGAATACCACTTGACATGCAGAACCTACTCAAACACCGTTGCAGACCAAGAACACCCCCTAATGGCAAAAGCACTCCCTGATGAAAGCAGCTACCTCTGCCTAGACAGCTCAGAGCCAAGTCTGAACCAAGGAGGCCTTACTATCAATGGACTTGGCTCTTGGGTACCGGCATGTCCCACAGAGGCTCAATCGGACTGGGATCTGAGGAATGTGAAGGCCAGGTCGATGTCCTTTGGTCTTTGTCACTTTCTCAGGCCATTCCTGGGCAGTTTTAGCAGTGTGGCATAGTGTGCTATCCTGTTGGGAGGGCCACTGCCATTAGGAGCTGTTGCCATTAGGAGGGGTGTTTGGTCTGCAGTGGTGTTTGGTGCATGGCAAGTGGCATCCACATGAATACCAGGACCAGAGGTTTCTCAGCAGGACATTATAATGTAATGAGATGATCAGTATTATTCACGTTATCTGTCTTACCCCTCACCTGTTCCAAACACACACACAAAAAAACATAATGGTGGATTTCTACTCTAAATGCACCCATAAATTAGCAAAAAAAAAAAAGTGGTATTTTTTCCTGTCCATTCCAACAATGGTTAATGGTCATAACACCCTTTTAATTTTTCATTAACATGCATATGTATATTTGTCATTACAACTCAAAATATCCTCAATTTCTTAAGTATTTCCAGAAAACAGGATGTTGGATCTCCTGAGATTAATATTCTGGAGACTTAATCAATAAGATGTTGAGTAAAAGCTTTGTAATGTATCCTTGCCCCTCCTCTTGGCCTTACAGTCAGCCATGCTTGTTAAAAAGATGGGGGTGTGACTCTAATGCTGTCCACTTTGGACGATGTGGAACATTGTGATTGGCTCATAGACATCAGATAAGTCTGTGCATTTGGGTGGAGTCAGATGACAGTAATCCTAGATCTCTAGACATCTTAGAAAAGTTATGTCCATTGGAATGGATAGAGGATCTGAACGGGTTAATGTTGTGGCTGATCTGTGTAGTTATGCAACTGTACTTACTGACAGTATTTGTGTAAAAATGTTCAACATTTAACCAAGGCAGTACTCCAGTTTCTGGTCTAAACAAACACGACAAACACTCAGTGACTGAAGAATGTGAAATCATCATAATTCATCTCACCCTCTTTTCTTTCTTTCTTCTTTTCCTCTGCTACCATCAGCCAAGGTGTTGCTCCACCCATCCCGATACAGGTAATGAGTGAAGAACAGAGGAAAAAGTATCCCAGACGAGAAGTTAACACCAGTCTGGCAACCCAAGGAGAAAGGAGCCGATTCGTCTGCAATGGCACACAAAGTAATACATCACTTGTGTTGTACTGATCTGTCAGCAAATTCATCTTTTTACAGATTCCACTGACTTTCAACAGAAACTGTGGGGACAACTGTTCAAACAACCATTAACTTATTATTAATAATCAATAAAACCAAAGAGCTCACCTTCCTTTCTGACCTCACAAAAATCATCAGGACGTGTAAGTCAAACAGGATCAAATTCAGATGAAGACCTGAAATCATGGTCTGGTAAAATCAATGACAAACTTTTTAAAGATGGAGTAAAAAGAAGACAAAAGCAAACTATTTCATCACAGGGATGAACCCAATTTATTATTCTGCTCTTGTGACAGTAACAGGGCCAAATATGAACATCCTAACATACAAAGCTCTCTAAGCTGCCACTATGCACTTCTTCATCGACGCCCTTTGAAAAACACTCACCGTGTGGCTGCAGGCCCTTCAATCAACAACATTTAATAAGTTAGCCATGCTTTTTTTTTTTCTTGGAAACTACGTGCCATGACCTCAGCGCCACGAAAAACCTAACCGGTAAAAACAAATGTTACATTCATAACCAAACAAAAATTAAGGACATTTTAGTGCACAACATAAGTTCCGTACCTGAAATGAAACATACATGCTCAACATGTCGATTATGTGCCAACCAATTATATTTTTATCTATATTACGCCCACCTCTATAAAATAAGTTAATTATATGTGTCTGCATGTCAGCATAATTCTTAAACACATTTAATTCAATATGTACAAACAATCAAAACAAAGAAAATCATAGCTAATTTTACACAAAATATCCACTAAACCTTTTTCAGCATTTCACGCCACCCTTTCTAAGCACTAATGATTTAAAGGTAATCTGACATTAAGAGCTAGGCTAATGAAATTAATACATAAAGATGGCATTCTCTAGGTACAGTGTATGATCAGTGAAAAAACGTAGACTTCATCAGTGCAGTTTGCAGAGGAAGAGGTGCAGTGTCTCGATAAGACTTTACAGTATCTATTCCTGCATGAAAGTCAAAGCAGAGTAACATCCAACTCAATCTAACAGGTTTAATCTCCCTTATGCAAAAGGAAAAAAGTAGCAGTGTGTGCAAAAATGACTTTCACACCAACAGATTACATTAGCTGCAGGTGAATAAAAAATGTGTGGGGTTTTCTATGGATTGAACACTTGATTATAGAGCACACAAAAGCTACGTAATGTCTGCATTGTGCTTCATTATTATCAGTAGCATCTTCTCTCTTATGTCCATTCAAGATGCAAGAACTTCCTCCATTATTAAGTACTAGCGTGCGCATGTGCGTGAAAAATACAAAACAACCCAAAAAAAGGTAAAATCAAATTACAAGCTGAACTTCTTGGACAAGAAATGTAAGGGGTAAAATAAGATCCCGTAAAAAGGTGTGACAGGATGATAAATGTATACTTGTAAGCATTTGTGGTCCAATATAAAATGTTCCCTTTGAATAACCTCTCATCCGTCATGACTGCTCTTAAGCTACTATTGACAGATCCATCAATTGTGTCACATCATCAGCCACGTCCTCGTCCGCTCTCCTTCCTCCACTCCCCTTTGGATCTCTCCTCTTTCTCTACCGCTCCTGGCGCTGAAAACTTTTTCATGACTTCTTTTTCAAACTCTTCCATTTCATTCTCTATGGCGCTATCCTCATCGTCCCCGTCGTCATCGTCTTCCACCATGTCTTCCAGGATATCTTCCAAATCTTCGACGAACTCCTGAAAGCTCATCTGGTCGTGGACAAAGACTCCGTCCTTGAAGAATTCGGTGGCTAGCTTTTTGAGCTCTTCTCTTTTGGAGTCATCCACTCCCGCCCCCTCTGCCTTGGCTAGGTACGTTTGGAGGATGGCCTCAAACTCGGGCAGAGGAACAGGGAGCAGACCCTCAGCTTGAGCGCAGGTCTCCAGTGAGTCACACTGCTGTGGTGGTTTGGGGTTGTGTTGGAGGCGTTCTCTCTGCTGGGTCCAGTACTCAGGCTGGTCCAGGGAGCGTCGGCTGTGTGTGTGAGGCGGCTTCCCGTCTCCCCACAGGTGCTCTTCCTTGTGGACATTAAATCTGTGCTCACCTTTGTGTTTCTGGGGGCTTGATTTGTCCTTTTTCCACTCTCCTTTGTGATTTTTGTCTTTCTCTTCTCCTCTCTTCCACTGTTCTTTCTTTTCCCACTGTTTCCTCTCATCTTTCTTACTCCACTCCTGATCACCTCTGCCATTTTTACTCTTCCGCTCATGCTCGTTCCACTGTTTCCTCTCATCCCTCACTTTTCTTTCTTTACCGTGATTTTTGCTGTCTTCCCACTGTTTCCTTTCTCCCTTTCCTTTCCATTCCTTACCATAATCTTTGCCGTTTTTATTCTTCCAGTTACCGTCTTTCTTCTCTCCTTTTTCTTTCCAATCTTTCCTTTCCCATTTCTCTTTGCTACTTTCCTTGAAGCCATCTTTGCCCTTCCTCCACTCCTTCTCTCCCTTCAGTTCCTCCTTGCCTTTGTGCCTCTCTCCACGGTCTTTTCCTACCTTCCAATCCTTCCTCTCCTCCTTACCCCTCCATTGTTTGCCCTCATTCACTTTCTCATGCTTCGCCCTGTTCCAGTCTTTCTCCTGCTTTCTTTCTTTTCTCTCACTCTTCTCTATCCACTCTTTCTTTCCTTCCCTATCTTTCCATGGCTTTCCGCTATCACCTCTGCTAGCCTTGTCTTTCTTCAACTCTTTCTCCTTCCACTGCTTACCTTCCTTATCTTTCCCCTTATCAAACTTTCCTTGCTCATGTTTTCCCTTTTTCCATTCTGTTTTACCGCCATCTTTCCAATCCTTTTTCTCCCCTTCCTTCAAATCAGATTTATCTCTCTCTTTCCTCTCCTTCTCGCCAATTTTATCCTTCTTGACATCTTTCTTCTTCCCCCTCTGGTCATCCCATGGCTGCTTAGTCTGGCTTTCTGTAGCTCCAGCTGTGCCCTGCTTGCTGTCCTCTGGCTGGCCACCGGAGGGCGATGTGATGGCCTTTACAGGTGCTTGAGCTGCTTCACTGGCTGCTGAAGGAAACACAAGAAGTCAGTACAACTACAAAGATGAGAAGTGAGCATTCAAGTGAGAATATCAGAAAAAGAAGAAGAAAGGAGGAAACACGCTGCACCCTCCCTAGCTGTCTAATATCTATCATCCTTCTACATCTTCTACCCTCCTCCACGTGCCCTCCCTACTTCCTCCCTCTGTCCCGTTGTACCTGAGGAGAGTTTTAATTCAGTCACAGTGGATCTCAGTGTTTCTAGTTCTTTCTGTAGGGCCGGGACAGACTCCAGCTCTCTCTTCATCCTCTCGTTCTCTTTCTGAAGGACAGGGAGAGATGCCATCTCTTTCTTCAACCTACTGTTTTCCTTCTCCACCTCCTCCCACCGCAGACGCTCCTTTGCTCCCTCTGCTGCCTGTCCCTTGGCTACTTTTAGCTCTTCGTTCTGTGCCTGTTTGAAAAAAAAAGGAACAGGAAAAGAGGGTCCTGTGAGAATATTACAAACTCAGTGACACGTTTATGCACAGACACACATTTATGTATATATGTACACTGCGCACACACAGACACACAGTGATAAGGTGAGAGACAGAATGGAGTCACACCTGAAGTTGGGCTTCTAGCACAGAAATCTGCTGGTTCCCTTTGGCTAACTTATTTAGGAGCTCTGTACTGTCAGCATCTACTGCGGGCGGAGGAACCTCTGGATTAAGCCACTCCTGTCAACAAATTGCAGACAGCGTACAACACAATGGTAAATTTAGATGACTTCTCGGAATTTCTATTGCCAGACGGCAGCTGACGAAAAATTAGAGAACAGTACATGTTGATGAAGCAGGAGAGAACAAAAGTCCAGGGAAGCACAGTTGGTAGACAATGCTGCCAGTGTTGTGGGTGGTCTCCTGCTGGGCATATCACACTAAAAATTCATGTGGTGGTACTTACTGTGCTGTAAACTCGGCGCTCAAATGGTATTTATAATGAACAACAGAAAGAACACAGACAGAATAGAAGGACAAAAAAAGAAGTGACAAACTGACGTCAGACTGACCTGTTTTCCTGGTACCTCTGCATCCTTCAGGTCCACTGTACCATAGTCACTCTCTGCAAATGTATTATGCAAATTTTCATGTTCATGTGAATACATACACTTAACAAGAGCAAAAGCTTTTCATATTATGGAAAAACATGCCACCTACCCAAACAACAATCAAGGCTTTAATAATAAAATGTGTACTCTAACTTGAGTAAGGGCATGTATACACTGTATAATATCTAAAATGAAAGATCATGGACAATATATTTATTAAAGGTTGAAAACTGCAACTGTTCAGTTTAAACCTTATCCTCCATGTTTTGACACTAATCATGCTAGGAGCTATTTATAAAAACCTAAAAGAAAATTTGGTATTTAAAGTTATGGAGTCAAGCTCAAAATTATTGGTTTACATTGCAGTGATGCAGAACAGTGTTTTCATTCAACAACAGCAGCAAATAAGCCTCAACGCAAAGGCCAAAGTGCATAAATCCTTCCCTCTCTTGCTCGCACAAGTTTAGAAGCGTGCAGGGCTTTAAAAATTCACTGTCAGAGGAATATTTCACCCGCAAGATGACCATTGGTATACCAATTACTCACCACATGTTATGTTGAATTCGTGAACAAAAATTTTCTTTTTCTTGCATGCCTCCACGGTGAACGGAAAATCCAACAAAGATCATTCTTAATGAGCTGGAGTATATGGGGACCCTGTTTAACAGCAGCAAAACTATATACATGGAAAAAAATCTGTTTACAAACTCTCATACAACTTATGTAGTTTAATCCAAGTTTCAGTTGTCCAGTTGTTTGCTCAGTAATTCCCAAACACATGCATTTTTGTTAAAACGTTCCAATATTAAACACTTCCACCTAGGAGAAGTGCACCCTGAGCATGCCTGAACACGTGCCTGTGTATGAGCTCCCGCTTAAGCAGGATTCAAACACGTGCATGCTCAGGCATGCTACTTGACCGTGCATGAGATTGTTTGTACTGATGTGTTTTAGCGAAAATTCATGCACAACTGGATAAATGAGACTTGCATTACACTGCAGGAGTTGTGTGAGTTTGTGAACAGATTTTATTCAGTTTTACTGTCTCCTTTTACTTCAATTCATGAATAATGTCCACCTTTTTTGGACACGTCGTTCACCAAGGAGATGTCAAATAAACAAAGTTTTCTTTACGAATTCAAGGTAACATGCAGCGAGTAATTGTTATACAAATGGTCATTTTGTGGCTGAGGTATTCATTTAAAAAGGTCTCTGATGCAAAACAATTTCTTCTGCATGCACAGTCATACATACAAACACATGCTGTGGGCCAGAAAGCACTCATTCGCTCACTCGCACACATAACGTACCCTCATCCAGGTCCATGAAGATACCTGCAGGTATAATACACCTCAGTCTCAGAGCACCCTTTGTCTAGTTTACTGCTAGTAACTCATCATTTTCCTCTAACTCACTGCTCTTTAACATCTTAAAATTAATCTAAAATTCATTTACAAAGTAATAGGCAAAAGAAAACCTTTTCATAAGGTCATATGGGGATACCTACCTGAGAAAAAGATGGTGCCAAGGCCCACCAGGATGACAGCACCCAGGATGCACTTGTTCACAGAGAACCCGCTATCTTCCTCCCGCTGTGGCAGCTGAAACTCTTCCTCTCCTTCCTCTTCCTCCTCTGTCCTTCCGATCCGCTCCAGAGCTGCTAGGAGAGACCTCCTTCTCCTCACCTCTGGCTCTGCCTCCTCTCCCGTCTTCTCAGTCCTCTCCTCAGCCACCTCTGAATCCACAGGGGAGTCTGGGGCAGTGGAAGGGAAGAGTGTGAAAAGCTGTTGTTAAAGTATTTTTTTAACTTTCACTTTGCAATTTGTAGGTTAAATCTACTCGATGATACCCCCAAAGCATAAACGTTCAGAACAACTGTTGTAAATTAGAAGATTTTATTTTCTAACACATTTATCATTTTAAAGCTGTTGCAAATTATTGGGCACAAATTTGCTCTTGCAGTTTCAAAGTTGATGTTAGATAGCACAGCAGCGATGGCGCTGTAAACGGTCTGATGCTGCAGTATACTCCTTGTGGGAGATAAGACTTGCTTCTTTATTGGCTCTGCTGTGCATGGCACGCTGGTTAATTTGCTCTGTTGCCATTCCTTATTTTCCTTTAAACTGCATAGATAAGGCTTAAATCTTGAATAAATCGTCTGGAAAGTGATTCAAGTGATTCATTTTGGAACTTCTGGCACTGAAGTTTCTAAACTATTTGCATCACTATTTTTTGTAGAAGAGCAGCGGCACTATAAATTGGCACTGTAAAGAACTCTGACGCTGAACTAGTTGTTAAACAAAAGGTGTGTGGAAAAAAATGCACAACGGAGCAAAACAAAACTCATTTTTTAATGCTGTAGCTAGAAAAAGAGCTGCGGACCAAAAGCACCACACTGCAAAAAAACTTTAGAGGCCCTGGTCCCTCTGAAGCCAATTTACTTCTGCAGGGTGTCATGCAACTAAAAGTTTCTCTGTCACATCATGCTCCCTGCCTCGTACCAACCACAGCCTCTGCAGACAACCTCCTGGCCCAGATACTGAGCAATTCCATAACCAGCTGGTCCACCAAGTGCACTTCAAACACAAACAGTACATACAGCTTAGTCTAAAATAAATAAAGGAAAGGATACAGGTATACCAGGTGATAATCTAATGACAAATAAAGAGTGATACTAAGGTCAATATAATATTACTGTAATAACATGATAAAGTTTTCATACCTGCCTGTTTACCTGAGTCAGTCCTTGGAAACAGGTCAGACTCCTCCCCTTCCTGTTGGTGCTCCTCCCCATTTATCTGATGCAGTGTCCCATCCTGCGTGTGCCTCTCTTCGTCCTGCGTTAACTCAACCCCTCCCAGAGTCTCTGTGCTCAGCGTTGAGGCTGGGGGCTCATCAGGGGAGGGGGTTATGTGGGTGTAGGAGTCAGAAAATGAATCAGGGTCAGAGCTGGACTGTGCCCGGCCCTCAGGTAGGCCCTCTGACTGGCTGAGTGCATCACTGCCAGGGACAAAGCTGTCGGGGACTTCCAAAGAGGTGGGAACAGGGGCATCAGTGACGGTGATGGGCTCGGCGGTATGTTGCTCTGTGCTCGTGTCTTCACTTAGCTCTGCTGTTTTGTCCTCTGCTACCTGGGTAAAAGAATCAGGTCATTAATATTCCTTAAGGTATTACACTGCCAGCCAAAGGATTTAGAGCTCCCTTTTAAGTTTTTTGGATTAAATTCAAACAATGCTCCTAAATTTGACACACAGAGAGTTAGGTAAGAAGTTCTATGCCTCTCCAGTATTATGACAGTAAATATAAAGATACAGCCAGCAGCTGTTCATTTAGCAGCAAAGACTGAAATAAAGGGAAAGGGAGCAACCAGCACCTCTACAGTTTCCTTATTAAGATGTTACATCTCTCTTTTTTCTTTTTAATCCGAACAGAAAACAAAGCATTTGAACATCAGTTCTTGTGAAACAACAGTTCACTGTTTTACAAAGGGTTGTGTTCTGGACTATTTCTTGGCTGGAGCCAGTTGTTAGGCAACCAGCGGAGACTACAGGATGTTAGCAGTCACAACCAAGAAATAGTCCACAATAGTCCTGGAAGATATTGTTGCCTTGTAGCTGAGCCAGGCTAGGTGCTAACGGTCTTTATTCTAAGCTAGGCATCTGCTGGCTATAGCCTTATCAGCAGGGTTCCCATGTTCATGAAATTCCTGAAAAAGTTATGGAATCAGAAAAATGGTTTTCAAGGCCTGGAAATGGTTTGGAATTAACAGAATGTTTTGTATCTACATTGTTTTCGCTATAGTTTAAAATATGTTCAAAAAAATACCCTAAAACAAATTCTATCATCAAGCGACATACGTTAAAAACAACCATAAAACAAATGTTTGTTTAATAATAAATGAATGCATGCAAATTTGTCAAAATTTAAATCTAAATACTAGTCAAACTGCATTGACACCAATATGATCTTCAGTTTTACATCCCCCAAAAAGGAGGGCACCCTCAGCGTTTTGCAAGGTGACTATTTGCACTTCTGCTAACTTGCAGAAGTGCGAATAGTTTGCTTATCTGCAAATGCCTCGGACGTATGTGTTTAATAATGTATGGCCCACCCTTTTTAATCTACTTTAATAAATTCATGGAAATGGCATAAAATATTGGAAAGGTTTTGAAAAATCATTGGTAAAACTTTGCAGCGAACCCTGTATGACATTCTCATCAAACTCTATGTCAGAAAGTCCATCAGTGTATCTCGCAAAAATGTTGCACTATTCCTTTAAATTACAAATATACTGTATAAGAAATAGGTATAAGTGGCATGTTTGCGACTTTCTGCATTTTGTGCACATGCCTTTAAAAAAAGCCACTGCTACAATCAAAAATATACACCTTTTTTAAAAAAGTTATTTGAATAGAAACTAGAAACTAAAAAAATTGTTTTATACCTTCATTAAAGGGGATCTATGCAAATTTCAAAGCATCAGACTTCGCTGCTAGCCAGCAGCTAACAGCTAACAGTGCTAACTACATAAACAATGCTAAACAACGGCAATGGCTGACAGAGCTAACAGTGTTAACCCGGGGGGAACTGGGGGGTGGCTGCCGTCCCTATATCAGTGGTAACTGACATATGACTGCACTGCCAAGCGACAGCGATGATCTAGCCAGTGGGATGGACACATGCACCAAACATGCACCCTTGGGGACAGAGGGAGCTTGACTTTATTCTCTGCTCAGAACACCATCACTCCACTGGATCTTAAATAGAAAACAGTGGTTTGCTGCTGAACTACTGCTCTGAATGTTGCATACAGGACCTTTAAGCTGTAGCCTGGTAACAGCTGAAATGAGTCATCCTCTAGGTATAAATACTAGGGTTATAATGTGGCTACACTCCCACTGGTCAATTAGAATCAGGCACTGCTAGTGCCTATGGTATAAACAGTTTAAAGGCAATTCAGAAAGAGTATTCAACCACAGCATGGTATAATTACAAAATGGAGAACATAAAAATGCCTTCATTGGCCAGTCATGATTACATATTCAGCAAAGCTGTGTAACAAATAGTACATTATCAAAAACAATGTATTTTGCTGTCCTACCAGGTGGCCCTCCACAGGGAGCCCCTCTGCAGGCTCTGCACCATTTGCAGGCGGGTTCTCCCCAGAACCTGGCTCATTAAACACAGAAAAACAGGGCAAGGAGGAAGACCGTTAGAGCAATAGTTTAACATTTCAACTGGGAAGGCAAATGGGAAAAAAGTACAAATTAAAACTCAGAAATTAGAATGGGTTTTTGTGCTGAAAATATGTTTTTTCTTTGCTATAAATAATCTCACAATCCTCAAATGTATTGTGACACATACCTGCTGCACAGGTCAGGCCTTCCTCATGGTGCTCTGTCCCCTCTGCCAAAGGCCTCAGGGTTTCAGCAACAGTCTCCTGGAACACAAACACATGGACATAATTACTATTTAGATATTACTGCAAATACAGTTCAGTCTTTTACTGTCTTGCTTCTGAGCATCAGAAGTGACTAAGCATCACTCTTTTAAACACCAGCTCCTGCCAAAGTGCCACTAAACAAGGCAGAGTGTTCGTGTGTGTGTGAGTGTGTGTGTAAAACTAACCATCATGCCAGAGCCTCTTAAGCTAGTTTGCCTCTCTGAATAACAGTTAAAATCATAAAAAGAAAAGAAACAAAGACAGTCTTATTACAGAAACCTACTTCATATCCAGGTGACCCAAAAGAAAATCAATTGGGACAGAGACTTTTCTTTTTTTAAAAATAATGCAATTTCATTGAGGTCATGCACAGTGACTTCCTATGCTCTTTACAGAGTGGTGATACCTCAGAAGTGAGGATGGTCCAGCTGTTGTTAGCACTGCTGCCGCCAGACATGGCCCCCTAGAGGCTTTGCCTGTCTCCTGCAACACAAGAGGAACATAAAACAGATAACATGATTAATAGTAGTTCACAGAGGAGAAGTCAAATTAAATGCGTACTCCTTTGTGTCTTCATACGCTCTGCATCAAAGCTGGCTGTGTGATTTTCCAACAGGGTAAAACCTAAATTGTGAAAAAAAGAATTTTGGTTTGTTAATAGTGCACTTGTTACTGAAGCGACAGCTACACAGCCCTTAAGTGAGCTGGCGTATTGTTCAGAGGCCTGCCACAAGAAACAGTGTGAGTACTGCAGCTTAAACACATTTACATCTCCTGTTTACCCATGCGCAGGATTTGAATACATGCCTTCGCTATTCAGCCTCACCCATTCTGCCAATAAAGGAGCTACTGTAACACATTGCTGTGTGTGTGTGTGTGTGTGTGTGTGAGAGAGAGAGAGTACATGTGTGTGATGTGTGCAGGAAGTCCAGTTCCCTGGAAGCATTGAGTTTGTCATTAGTAGTTTGTGTGTGTTTCGGGCCTTTGGTCACCCTGGCTTTTGACTAGCTGTGAAATGTTTTGGCACAGGACCCTGGTAACTAAGGCCGGCACCATTCTGGGGAGATACAGACAGCAGAATGGGCTTTCCATTTCAAAGCTACTGGTCTGTTAATCTCTACAAACCACCAAATGTGAACTGTATAACGAATACACATATTCCCTGTATGACTTGCCAGGGAATCACAGATTTTACGGTAGGATAAACATATGGTGCAAATGTTTTCCTGGATCTACTTCTGCAGTAGTAACCAACACATCTCTTTCCAGACTGAGATCACTCGAGCGGAAACACAAACTGACATTTCAATTTCACCTCCTGGTCAGATACAAGTGTCAGGTATTACAGCTGTATAAAGTCTTTACTCTCACACAGCAGAGGAGGACATAGCAGAGATGCATAT
Source organism: Epinephelus awoara (assembly GCA_035609425.1). Lineage (NCBI taxonomy): Eukaryota > Metazoa > Chordata > Actinopteri > Perciformes > Serranidae > Epinephelus > Epinephelus awoara. Next base: position 11,052,285 of record CM069300.1, read on the forward strand.
TTATCAGGCGTAGTCTGGCTTTCTTCAGTGAATGCAGAGAGAGCTAACCACTTACATTAACACCACATTGTCTGGGTAATGACACACTTCACTCCCCAAATTCAATTCTCTCCCAGCTCCGCAATTTAGGTCTCCTAATCGAGTGCCTCCCAAGAGAAGTCTACTGAATCTAGCCTAGGGCCCTAGGAGCATTGTGGGGCATATAGTGGAATGGCTTAAATAGATACTGGCTAAATATAGCCACCATGAGATTGACTAGAGACAGAGGAGGGAGCATGCAGAAGATGGCCATGGGGAGCACAACAGAGGCAGAAATGTATTCTAAGGACAGTTTTAAAAGGATTACTTAGACTGCATCACAAAGCCGATGGCTTTTAACAGAGAAAAAATAAATTTCACTGCCTTGCAGTCTGTTTTAACTCTCTGATTTTTATGAGAAATATCCAATATAACCTGTAAAGCTTTGGGAGTCTGGGCTTGATCATATCTCCATAGCCGTCATATTAAAAGATGCATGACACCCTGCCTGATCTCACTTTATTAACATCTTTTCAGACAAATAATAAGCTACCTTCAGTTCAGTTTATGTGCCTCCTAAAATGCAACAGGCAATAGTGGACACCATTTTTTCTTGAGCCAAACAGCCGTAGGCCTTATCTCAATATCCTCGTCTCAGCAGGGAAAAATTACCAAAAAAGGTCAAGGGAATAAAACACAGGACAGGCCATTAGGACAGCTATGTTGGGATGTCAGTAAACGCACCATAGCGAGCATGTTCACACACAGCATCAGCAACAAAGCAGCAGCTCATCAAATTATGTTGTAGCTTAGATATACTGCTTTGAGAAAAGGGGTGTGAAGCCCGGGACAGGAAATGTCACATGAGAAACAAAATAAACAACAAGTCAAACTCAGAAATCACGTTTTCAACATATTAAAAGGCCAGTGTACGTGACGTACATCATCATATGATGTGAAAGCAACGACGTGTTTTAACGTTAACTGTTAGCCGCTAGAAACAAAACTTTCAACCGTCATGTCGCGCAACCAGGAAAAAGTGAGATAAACGACGGTGGCGTCGCACCGGAAAAACAAACAAAACAGACGTTATTACTTTGCAGTCAACAAACACTAAGTTACATCCATATTTAGGTCACTCTTACCGTGTTCCGTGGCTTTGCTTCAGAGCCCCACAGCCTGTCACACACACAGCAGACACTTGTGAGTCTCACCATCCAACTTGGGAACTTACAAAGTGCCTCCTGAACTTGCATGATCCACGCGCTCCTCGTCCAATCACACACGGCGTCAGCTCTAGTCCCGCCCCTCGCCCTCCTGCTCGACCAATGGCATTGCGGCGCCGCTGCTCCTCGCTGGGAAAGGCTCCAAGATGATTGACAAACGCAGGTGATGAGTATGTAAAACATACATGTTACATGCGATAACACCACCAGTCCTCAGCATGTAACGCTGGTAGTCCACAGGCTTGGGCTGATTCCAGGTCACAATATCCTCCTTTCCCTTATAAGACAGCTTGTAAAATGGATCCTGTTTCTGTTCAATACACAGGTCTTAAATTAGACCTCTTTGCAAACTGTACCAAATTAAATAAACACAAGCCTTAAAATCTCAATAAAGTCACATAAGAGCTAAACCAAACTATTTTTTAATATCTTCTTTCTTTCCTACAAGATTAACCACAACAAAATGAACAAACATGCAGACATAAAGGTAAGTCTTTTTCTAGTCATGAGTTCCTTTATTCAGCGCACACCAGTTTGTGTTGTACAGTGAACATCATGGGGTGCTATCCTTTAGTTAAACGCAGAAAAACCCTGACCCAGTCTCTCAGTGAACATTCGTAGTTTCTGGAAATGTTCAAGTGTATTTCCTGGAACCCAAGAAGAGCATCCTACAGACACTGAAAAACAGAGATAAAAATATCTTAACACACTACGTAAAGTTATGATTTTGTACACATCATTGAAATTGAGAACCTCACTTTAAAGGAGCAGTGTGTAAGCTTTAGGGGGATTTAGTGGCATCTAGTGGTGAGAATTGAAAAGTGCAACCATCTGAAACTTGTCCCGGTTAGAATTCCTTCATATTCAGGAGGTTATAAAAACAAACGGACAAGTAATCAAACTGGTAAAAACTCTGAATAAATAAGTTTCAAGTTACAAATCAGAGTTCCTTGGATGAGAAAGGCCACCAGCCCAGCACCTGCTAATGGGTGCTCATCTTATTTCTGATCCAGACGTTCAGGAGGTTTTCACCTGTAGCTGAATTACCCACCATGGTCTCCTCCTCTCCAAAATAAATGTACCCGGGGATGTAAACCAGTAAAAATACTGAATGAAGCAGTTGGATGTTACAAATCAGTGTTTCTCCGACACTGTTCCACACGTCAGACTGCCCGAGTCTAGCACGTGCTGATGTGAGCTCACCTTTATTGTCTGACAACTTAAGATCCAGACGTTAAGGAGGTTTTCACCGCAAGACGAATTACCTGCAGAGGTCTCCTCCTCTCCAAAACAAACAGACCAGGTGATTTAAAGTTGTTTTTCTGATGCTGTTTGTCACAAGTGGGTGCTAACTATAGTGGCCGACAGGAAACATTAATACACAAATGGCCCTATCTAGACCCAGTGTTTGGTTTGTCTATTCTGGGCTACTGTAGAGACATGGCAGTGCAACATTGTGAACTTCGTGGACAAGGACCCGCTCCCTATGTAGATATAAACGTCTCATTCTAATGTAACGAAAACACAACGATTCATATTTTCAGGTGACTACACACTAAAGAAAACACAATTATTATATTATATTCCATTTCTGCCACAATCCCCCTAAATCCTACACACTGGACCTTTAAACGGTATAAAACCTAAATTGTATTACATCAATTAGAAAGAGTGTGCTAAAGTACATAAGTGGTTGTTTGTTGTCATATGAGACAGGACTTATACTTGCCAATGCTTTGCCAGCACCGCCGATCAAACACTCCATTCCCGATGAAATAAAAGCTGGTTGAAATTACACTATAGGTGCCAACAGAGAAAAGAGGGAAAATCAATGTTTGACCACTTGATCTACTCTCACTTTCAGTCCTTCAGTCCAGGATCTCCTTGATGCACCAGCAACAGAGGAGGAAATACAGGCACTCCTTAACCGACTGGATGAAACTGTAGGCGAAGTTTCCTCCCAGGAAGTTCTTGCCTCTTCCCAGACCCATGGCCAGGTCCCTCAGGTGCTGTCCCAGAGAGGAGGAGGGCATGGCCTGGGGAAGAGGACGCTGGGGATGCATGGCTGCGGAGAGGGAAAACGAAGCAGAGGCAACAAAGAGGGCAGTCGATGAGAAGAAATAGGAGGTGAGGTCTGACAAATTGGATCAGACTGGGCCGGTGCAACAGCTGAGGTCTGCTCCGTATTCCTGGCACAGATAGCTCCTCTACTTATAACCTCCTATACGAGCTGCGGGCCATTCACATCCTGCTTTTTCTCGACTGTTCCCTGCTTTCAAACATCCGCTGATTGATTAAAGGCCTTGTTTACCTTTGCTGCGCACTGCTCCCCCTCTGTTGTATAGCACCCCACACACAGGCTCTCCCTAGGCTCTAATAATCCCTGAATCAGCCCCCTGCTGTTCACAAACAAGAGAGTTCCAGTAGCTCCAACACAACTCCCACTGCAACCCACTCTTTGTTCAGGACACTGTGTGACAGGTGATAATACCTTCCAGCAGTGTGCGCTCTGTTGTTTCATTTTCCATCAAAGTTTTTAGGTGTACTTTGATAGAAGGATGAGTCGGATCTTAAAAAGCCTATCCAACAAAGTGATAAACACTCAGTGAACACACACACACACTTACCATATCAAAAGCCAAACTCACAAAGAGAGATGAATGATATATGTATTTATATATGCAATCTATATTTTCAGATACAGGTGTAAACAGAAATGTTTCCCTAAAAACAAACAAAAAAAAAGGTATTAAAACAGAAACATATAAAGTAAAAATCAATATCTGTGCACACTATCTGAAAGTAACCTTTGGCTTTCACAAATTAAAAGTACAACAGCATCATTAACACTATCACCACCACCGACAACGACAAACAACACGTTTCTTTGAAAGGATTTTTCATGCAACAAAGGCATCTGTGATGAATGATAACACGGGACTGGTTCACTAATGATGCAGAGGGTCAGGTGGGTCTGTTTCAGAGCACACACAAAGGCATACAGAACTTAAAGGGATGTTTCAGAATTTTTCGAGTGGAGTTGTATGTGGTACTTATCAATAGAGAGTACATTACACACACTTAGATTACGTACGTTGATGTCGGCATGTCTGGAGTCTGACATAAAAGCTAAGCAAGCTACTGCTGTAAAGGGGTCGGCAGCAAACAATTTAGCATCCTAAAGAAAGTCCAACCTAAAAAATATCATCATCAGTTTAAGTGTATGCTATGTTTGTAATATTGTCACTGCTTAACCTTAAAGCTTAAAATCAGACAGTGATTTCCAACGGGAAAATGAAGCCGTTACGTCGCTCTCTTCCAAGCCAGACTCCATTGAGAAAAACAGTGATTTAACATCGCTGAACACAGGAGCTGCTGATCTACCACTGCCTTGAAGAGTTATTTTGTTTGTCTTATTGTGTGACTTTGGCGCTTAAAACGTTTACTTTGGATTCACCAAAGATGCACCGGAACACAAACTAACTAACTGAATGAAGCAGCTTTAAACAAGCAGCTCCTGTATTCAGCAGGCTTAAATTACTGTTTTTGTCAAGGGAGTCTGGTGGCTTTGCCAAGAGCAGAGATGGGGAACTGAAGCTGCCTCCCGATCACAACAGGCTGTCTGACAGAAAGGTAAAGCAGTGAAAATACACTTTATATAGTGGACACTTAAAGTGATAGTGATGTTTTTTTTTAGGTAGGACTTTTTTTTTTTTAGGTAGCTAAAATACGTTTCGTTGCTAACCTCCATCCACAGCAGTACATTGTTTAGCTTAGCTTCTCCAACTGACCTCTGCTGTATGTCATACACCAACTATGGATAAGTACCCCATACAACCCCATTTCAAAAAATCCGAACTATCCCTTTAAAGCTCCAGGTTTCCCATCTGACCTACAAACACCTGAACAGGCAGAATGTGAGCGTCTGACTGACCCAGCTGTCACTCTGGCATGTTTGTGCATGTTAGATTACATATGAACCCACATCAGGGTCTAAAGACTAGTTGACAGTTCAGGTTTAGGCTGAAACGTCCCTTCTCATATTTCAAGAGTTTGGCCTCGATCTATCTTTGTCAAGTTCAATTGGTTTACAAAGAGCTACCTCAGTGCTGTGGAGTCTGTGTTACTGATCAAATGAGTCACTAAAGATACAACAATGGAAACAATAATCCAATCCTAAAATGACCTCTCAAATGTTATTTACAGATGGTCAGGAAATACCCCCTCCCAATGGTGACATCAAGTATCTGTGACTATAAGCTGAATGCAAGAATGTGCATCCGAGGAGATTGCCATCACTGGATCTGTTCGCGTGTGTTTATTGGAGTGTCATTTTTGCAAGTCTTTGTTTAACTGAGAGGCTTGTGTAAGATTCTCCTGTAGTCCACTACATTTGAATTAAGTACATAAGGTGACTGCATTGAAGTGATGTGACTGCATTGAAGAAACAAGGCACAATTAAAAACATATACATATATATATATATATATATATGTATAAAAAAAACATCATGAACTGAGGGAGGAGGAAGAGGAAAGGAGAAACAATAGCGTGAACTTCTCCCCCCATCAGATCCTCAAAAGTTTGTGAAAACAGCACACTGAGGAGCAACATTTGGCTTTAACATTAGCAATGCTCCAAAAACATTTATGTCCTTATGTTCAGTTACCCCCAAACCATTTCTTTTTTTTCTTTTTTTAAAGGACATTATTCCCTCAAGTGATTAAAAAATAAAGCAACATCACGATACACATAATTACCTAACCATTACGATGACATATTTTGCATCATTTTTGCAGAGGGGAATTCATCGCGCTCAGACTGTTCAACATTTCTCATTGGCCGTAGTTTAAAGGGGGCTTCTTTACCTGCTTTCCTTTGCTTTCAGTCAGAATCCTCTTTAAAGATATAACCCATAGATTGTCAGTGCAAACACATGCTAAGGAAAAGCATCAGGTCTATGCCTCTCAAGATATACTTGTATCTGTGTTTGTGGGTGACATCAAAGAACTTTAAAAATCTCTTTTTTGTTGATGTACTCAGGCACAATCACCTAGATCCTTCTCCCCTCTAAAACAGGCCTGTTTCATTATGCAATCCAAGTCTAAACTTGCGCGCAATGCTGTAAGCACACTAAACAGATAACTGCTGATAATCGTCATGGCTTTCTCTGCTGTTAGCGACCGAGTTCATGATCTTTGGCATGACAGGTGGTGCGGGCCGTGCGTGGTGTAAAGGTGTATGTGCATCTGTGTTTACGGAGGGATTAGGGAGATACAGCTGTTTAGATCCTCCTGAACTCAGAGTGTCTGACAAGTAATGAATCCAGAGATAACAGAAAAAAAAAGAGAATATCGTCATTGGCATAGCAGTCCCCAAGTTTTGCATACAGGCTTTCATCATCACCAGGTATCACTCCAGGGGTCAAAGTTCAAACGTCCTCAAAACGGGAGTGGTCGGGGGTAGGGTGGCCCTCCTGATTAGATTGGAAGCAAACACATTTATGCATATTCACCAGGCAGATTTTTTTTTTTTTTCTTCAAAGTCAGGTTTGCTGCTTAAGTGCTGCAGTGACACTTGAATGGGAGAGTTTATGTTCGAGCCTGGTTCAGTCTGTGATACAAAGAACAATCGCCATCCAGTCTGTGACTTGCTTGATATGCTCCAGCAACAGTGTGAGGAGGGAAATCAGCTCCCCAAAAGAAATGACACATGCTTACAAGCACTGCAAATCTTATTTCCGAGTCCCATTTATGCTCCTTTCTTCACTTTTCAGTTCCACAATTCTTTTTGTACAAGGATTCATGTATTAGTAAAGTGTCCATTTTTTTGTTTTTCATAAATCGCCACGTTAAGATTTTTTTTTTTTCCCGTAACAAAAAAAAAAAAAAAAAGCATTTGTTTTCTGCCCTGTTCTGAAAGGGCTCCTCCCTGGTTCACAGTAGGCTGTTGAGAAATTGCAGCAGTGCTTCTCCGTTGCGGAGGGATGCACCTGATAGTTTTGGAAGAGGGGGGGTCGAAGACTGCAGGTCACAGTTTGGCTTTCAGAAAGGACAGGAATATGTGGCAACAGCAGCAAGTGAGTGATTTTACAGAGAAACTAGTGATTTTTCTTTCTTTTTTTGGCTTTCTTTGCAAATGGTGTGTGTGCATATGGGATCTTGTATATGTATGTGTGCATGGTAAGTGTAGTGTTGCTGTGTGTATTATAGCATAATGCAGGTGTGTTTGTCTGGTGTTCAATTGCTGCAGGAGTGTGTGTGTGTGTGTATTTGGTGGAGTATTTCATTGGTGTGTGTGACGTCAGGCCCTGCGCTCTACTGGCTGTTGCAGACACACTTCGCTACCAGCTGATACGATGGGGAGTCTGTTGTCCATGTGGTAACTGATCAGGTGACCCACGCTTTCAAACCGATGGTCTTTTGTACGGACCTGAAAGACAAAAAAAGGTCTAGGTTTTTATTTCATTCTGTAGCTTCCTTCCTAGTGTTTCTTAAGTATTCAAATCTGAAAATTCAAATTTTGGTTGAGGTGTGTGTGTTTTAGTGTCAAAATGCTAACGGAAAAAACAAGCAGTCATTACGTGGCATCCGAAGCAGTAAGCTACATTGTTTAGCTTTTGTGTCCCGGTACTCCTGTCTGCTTCTCCAAACTGGGAGCGTGCCGATCACTACCTACTGTAGGTAAAACACTGACTATGGGTCTATGAATGTAACACAGTATAGTGAGCCCCAGTGCGTCTTCACCAGGTTAAATAAAAGTTGATTAATAATAATAAAACAGCACCATCTTCTTCCTCCGAGCTCAAAACTTCCAAGCTATCACTTTCCTTGCTCTCCATGCTTACACTGTCAATAAACTGCATGTGTGGAGGCCGAGGGAGAGAAGGGCATAAGCGCTGTAACCCACACCTTTGTGCTAACGGCTGAGTGGGAGTTTCCATTTGAAAAACACAGAAAAGAATGCAAATGGACCTGCCTTTTAAATTCATACACACCTATACAGCCATGTGTTGGGAAAACATGACTTTAAGGTGCTGTATGAAATTCTAAAGGAAGATAGTTGATTGTTGAGTCTCATTCCCAAGTCACATACTTTGGGTTGGTGACTCGGAGTGAGACTCAACAATCAGCTACCTTTCTGAAGAGTTACAGATATCAGATATATCACCTTTAAAAATAGCCACTGCCCATTCATGCCTCTCCCTCCCCTTTGTAATCTCTCTTGGCCTTATGATTTTCCCCTCCCGCTCTGACTCACCACTCCTTCTGGATCAACTAGTAGCAGGTGTTTGGGCTGACCGCCCTGCTGTCCGGTGAGGACGTACTGTCCTGGCGTGGTCCCGGACTCTCGCACCAGGAAGTCCCCGTCGCGGGTCAGCAGCCTCTCCGCTTCCCTACGACTTAAGCTACCGTGGAACCAGGCTTCGCACTGCAGCTGCTGCACCAGAGGGGGCGCTGCTGTCGCTGAGCTCGGGCCACCGTGCCCAGACACTCCCAGGGCATCATCGAACGGCTCTTGAAAAATAAACACACATATATTTGTATTATTGTATTTCTCTGTTGAAAACTTCACATGCATGTCTATATAGGAAAATGAATCTTTTTATTTAGAGCCAAAATGACTGGGCCTTATCCAAGTGAGCCACATGAATTGACAGTTGCGTGCTGCACACTGATAGAGGACTGTGTCTTTAATGTGAAAGGCTTTACGCAGTCAACCAATCATGTTACATAAAATGCCCCCTGTAATGGACAAAGGCACTCTAATTCCCTTATCTTCCTCCAAGGCTGCCTTCTGCGGGCAGCTCCACTCTTCAATTAGCTCGTCATATGGAATGTACAGTACACACTACTCTGCTCATCCCCTCAGTCAATAATTAACCCTTATTCTGTCCACACGGTAAAATAATTGCGCATTTGCTTTGGCAGTAAATCTGGTCATTTTGATTACACACATCTTGTCATTTAGAGAAATTATGCAATAACCTTTTCTAGTTATTTAGAGGATTAGTTATGTGCACTACTTGTGTGTTTATTAGACAGCAGTGCCTTTCGCTTGATTTATTAATATGATATTCCCAACACAACGCAAGGAGACAGAGTGAGGCACTCACTCATGTCAAAAGCATCTCTGTGAGCATTTCCATTAGCTGCAACTGGGGGGCGGGGTTTGTCCACATTGACGTATGAAGGGTCATCAAACAGTTCCCGTCCCCCTTCTTTGGCACCCACTGGAAAAAAAAGGCAGACATCAGTGACCTTGGCACATCTTCCTGTTCCTATCAGCACATGAAATGGTATTTAAACCAGCCATGACAAGATAAAACAACACAGAAACAAGAGTAGAGTTGGAGTGTGACAGATTTACAGTGACTAACAGAGAGGTGCAGACAGAGAGGCAGGCTGAGACTCACCTGGTAGAGGCGGCAGAGGCTGCTTGTGAATGTCATTCTGGCCTGGCTGTCCATACGGCTGCAAACACAGAGGCATATAAACAAATAATGAGTCACAGTTACATGCGCGTTCTCTTGTGTATGTACACAAATGGATTCCTATTAAAAGGGTTACACAAAAGGTCAATGATGATTTGTCTATGACAAACCGAGCAATTCCAGCTGGGTTACTACTGCCTTTTAATTGTCTCGGCCCACAACTAGGAAATTCTGAAACACACTCTAGAGCTGTGAAATTCCTTACAAGTGTATCATCTCTTAACTGCAGCACGAGTGTGCTGTGTGTGTTTGGACGTGTTGAAGCATGAGTATCTCATCCTCCTGTTGTGTTTGTGTGCACTTTTCTCACCAGCGTGGCACCTGGGCGGGTCCTCATGTCAATCAGTCCACCAGGGGGAGGCTGTTTTCCAGGAAAATTATTATAGTACGGGACGTCAGGAGGTGGAGCAGCCTCATCGTCTTCTTCCTCCCATGCAGAGCCATCAAACGGAGCCATTCTGAGAGGGAAACGAGAGATACAAAGGCAGACACAGAATATGGGTGACAAAATACAAACAGCAGCTCATGTTTTGGGCTCATGCGAGGGACATTTTTCACATTTACCTGTCATGAGGTGTGACCAGTTTAGGGGGATTCTTTAGGTACTGTTTAAAGCGCAGTTCAAAGGCCTGGCCGATGGTGCTGATGACTTCCTGGGCTAAACCCTCTGAACACTCCAGGATGTGACATGCTGAAAGAGAAAAAGGCACAAATGACTAATAAGGAAGCTGCAGCGACGTGTACTCAAAATAAATGTGCACTCACGCAGACAAATATATCAACTGCAGGCAACATTTAAACTTGTGTTGCCGTGTGCATTTTCAGCAGCAGTGCATTCATGTACATGTGCTCTGCTAATGGATGCAAAGAGAGATTGCATGTATTTCACTTAACGCACACTACATTTGCCTTCAAGGGGACCTACTATGCTTTTCTTTATTTCCTTTCATATATACAATGTTAAAATGTTGGATGTTCATATTAAACATGACCAAAGTTTTAAATAATGATATAAATGAAGGCTTCATACAGTTCTGAATACTCTCTTTATTCCTACTCTGGAGACAAGCTGACGCCAGCTCTTGAAGGATTTCTTTACATGTTTACATTAGCCTAAACTGCTAAATGTAGCTACATGCTAACAACAGGGAAAAAGGTAATAGTAGCTGCTTGTGTTGTTAATTTCTCCCCAATTTCAGATCATATTCCTGCTGGAACATGCGCAGGTCAGTTGATTTTGGTTTAGTGTCCTTTATTGGTGATCTTTCACAGTAGAATACGCCACTATTTTCCGTTACAGTCATTCTGCGGCTGCAATGATAGTGCAGAGACATAGTAGCCCCTTTTACACTGCCAGATTTTCGGCGAATGTTGGGCCATTTTGCCGGCAAGCTGCTAGCGTTTAGACACACAGAGCCGGATTGGCGAGATGATCTGAGGTGCCCAATTTTCTGCCTCGTAGGGTAGTCATATTGGCAGAACCCTTTAGTTTAAAAAGACCAGGGCGGCCTTCCGCAAGGGGAGGGGCTGTTGATGACGCCGCACGTGCGAGCCACTGGCGGTGGATAAACAGGAAACAGCTGATAGCAGGAATTAACGAGCAGCTAGTAGCAAGAGGGAAACGCAAACCTGACAGACACTGTAAATGGCCAACTGAGGAGACAAGGAATTGCGCACCCTCCTTGTCCTCGCAAATGAAGAGGCCATTTACTGTCAGATGACGGGGATGGTGAAGAATGGGCTGACTTACGAGAGAATCACCGAAGGACTGACCAGCTGCGGCGTCACATGCAAAGCTACACGTTTTGTTACTTGCTCACGCCCCCTATTGCCCCAAAAAAGGCGCATTCGGCATTTTGCCGATTTTGTTTTTATACTGCCAATGCTGAAAACGACTGATTGGGCTTTCCAATCAGAGCACATTGGGCTTTTCGGGAGGGTTGCTTAAACACCAAGTTCCTGTAGAAACCTTAAAAACAAGTAGAATCCTGAGGGCAAAAATGAGCATAACAGGTCTGATTAAAATTGCAGAATTACATACAGGAAACATGAATAATATTTAAAGTGGTGTTACTTTTTGGTCGGAGCCTGTAATGTAATCCTAATCCTATTTTCACTGTTTTTTTTCAGTTGCTCCTGCGAGCTCTGTGAGAGCAAAACTGAGAATCCTGTTTTTTTTCATCTTTGCCTGGAAAATCAAGCCACATGTTCACATATTTATCACATAGGTGCAAATAAAGCATTATTCGCCAAACAATTAAAAGCAGTGCTGCTACTTGCTATGCCTACTTAGTGGTAAATGTTCTGTTTCTTCCTTCTCTCTGCACAGTGAGCCTGTAATGTCTCAACTCCAGTGGGCGGTGTGTCAAATTCAAAGGAGAGCACCAAAATGAATAGAGCCATATCATTTATTTAATAGGATTCATTTATATTTCAATAAAAATGTCTTGCTCTTATTTATTTACAGTATTTGCTGTTTCACCACCCAGTGGGACTGAATGTAGAGAGAGAATCTGCAACGCATGTACCGCAGGATCAAAGTCAGACTTCTGCGCGAACATCACTTCAATATGATTTTTTAAAAGTGTGGACTTTGTCAGATTCTGCTTGAGTGAAAATGTCTCGTAGCTGTTTCTGCTCACCTCTCTGGTTGACTGGATCTTTGGCCACATATGCTACGTACTCAGCCGTATCCTGAGGGAGACAGGGTAAGACAGTTAGGGGAGGAGGGGGAAGGGAGGGAAAAATTGATAGGAAGAAAAAGTGAAGGGCAGGTTTAGGATAGAAAGACTGAAAAGAACAAGGAGGAAGAGACAAAGCAAAAGCTGTAGTCTTTAAGTCACAACAGGAGTTAAAAACATACATTGAGCTGAAAGAGAAACGACAGGAAGTAACAAGATCGAGCTCAGACGAGAAGGACTGCAAACCCGGCGAGGCAGTAATGGAGTGAGTGGCATTCATAGGAACAGACAATGACAGAAGACAGGAAGGAAGGATATGCAGACTGAAGAAAGATGGAAAAAGGCCAGATGGAGATCTGAGCTGAGAGAGAGAGGGGGAGTGACTCACTGGGTCTCCTCCAGAGGCGAAGGAGATGGACTGCATGTGATGATTGGCGATTATCTGTGGAGAAAAAGAAAGAGAGGGAAGAGAGGGAGACAGAAGGAGAGCACGTGGGTGACATGAAGTATGTGGGAAGTGAGATGAAAGCATGTGGATGGGGAGACAAATGTGGAATCATTACTGAGAAAAGTGCTTTTTCCCCTCCACTGAGCGGCATCAACTACAACCGAGATAAAAACTAAGTGGGACAATGGATGGAACACCTTTTTAACAGTCTGCAACAACCGCCCGCGCTGGATCAATAACACCATCAACACTTGCTAATGCCCCGTGCACAATGTGTGGTCTATATCTGAGGCTTTATTTGTGAATGGATATATGCACGGGGCATGTTTCTCTGCTCTGCGTGTTAATGTGGGTGCACTGCGCCGCTGTGTGCCATCTCCCCAAAGAAATAAACATCATTCAGCAGCTATTAACTCATAGGAGGAGGATCACATCCTGCCCTGTGGCGATGCAGAAATGAAGACGATGGTTAGGAGTGATTTGCGCTGCATCCAGACTAAATGAGGCAAACAAAGTGGAGAGGCTCTAAATTTATCTGGGCATCCCCAAAAGGTCACAACGCACAGTGCGCTGATGATCAAATTATCAAAATAAAACCTTGTGTTCAGTGGCGGTTTATTGAAACATTTCCTTGGTGTCAAAGTCAATTTAAAGTGGGTTTTTTTTAATTTTTTTTTTTACATCATTTAGGTTCAACCTTCTGTGAAATTTCAGCCAACTAAAATCTGATTATGTCATTAATTAGAGCATGAAAGCAGTGGGAATGATTTTCATGCATCTTTTAAAACAAACCCTCGACAATCGGGGTTCCTACAGCTTATGGCAAGTTAGATTTACAGTAAGACTTTTTAAACTGTCACATTGAATGCAATTTGAAACCAAATGTTACCATGGCATTCATTCGTTTTCTTTAATTGCTTGTCCTGTTGAAGGTCATGGGGGTGCTGGAGCCTATCCCAGCTGATGTTGGGCGAGAGGCAGGGTACACCTTGGACAGGTCACCAGACTATCACAGGGCTGACACATAGACACAGACAACCATTCAGCTCACATTCACACCTGCAGCCAATTTAGAGTCACCAATTAACCTGCATGTATTTGGACTGTGGGAGGAAGTCGGAGCACCCGGAGAAAACCCACGCTGACACGGGAGAACATGCAAACTCCACACAAACGGGCTCCCCCACCCCAAGGTTCGAACCAGGAACCCTCTTGCTGTGTGGCAACAATGCACATCCCCATGCTGTCCAGGGCAACATGGGGATGTGCATGCTGCTAGCAGACAGTGAATCCTTTGTTCTGAGCATCCTGACCTGAAACAAAATATGAGTGTAGCTGGTTCCTCTATCCTGATTAGCAAGATTTAATGTGAGAGGCACTCTCTAAATTACTTTTAAAAAAAAAGATGTTACCAAATATTTTGAGATTTTATTGCGACTTATTAATAATATTAATAAAATCCTCAAATGTCTTAGCGTTTTTAAGACTTTTAAAAGAATAATTTACAACATTTAAGTACCAATTAAGGCCTTATTTCTTAGATAATAAATTCACTGTCTTGTAAGACTTTTTAAGGATCAATTACGATGCATTTTACAGACTTTAAGAGGCTTTGAAAGACAAATATAAAATGTTAAAAATGACAAAAAATGGGAATGCTACTTTTTTTTCTACAATTTTACATTGGAATTGCCGTTCTAAAGTTGATCTTGAAAAAACATGTCTGCATAATCCTTAAATCCACATCAAATCCCTCAAGCAGAGAGATCCTCAGGTTTACTCTGCTCCAGTAAACTGCACAGGCTAAGTGCACTCTGGATACCAAACATACCTCTGGCTACAACACAGCTCTGACAATCAGATGCATCTCTGACTCACAGTCAAATCTCTGGCGGTCAGGGACAAATCTCCCAAACACTGACAGAGTTTTTTTGAGGAAAAATAAACACACAGGGGCTTCCAGAGCGAGCTGGTTTCAGTCTAACCTGTTTGCAGTCGGAGGCCAGCAGGTTGAGGCTGCTGGTCGAGATGGTGAGGCTGATTGTCATGCCGGCAAACTGCAGGTTACTCTTCCCCAGGATGGACGTCATACAGCGAGAGGAGGGCTGCGAGGGACGGGGATGCAGTCCATGAGTTACAAACAAACAAGGTGCACAAACAGAAAACAACAGGCCATCTTTTTTTTTTTTTTTCATCTCAACAAGGCACGATAGTCCATTGAGTCCTTCCTGACTGTGCATGAGCCTGTGGGCGTATGTGTGGAAATGCCTGTGTGTGTGGGAGTGGAAGAACAGCTGCAATTGTGAAAGTGATCCTGTCTCCAAGGCCAACTGTGACCAATGGGGAGCAGACAGGACAGTCCACATACTGAAGGCTGGGCCAAGAGCATCAGGCAGGCCACGCCAGCACTATAGTGCCAGCCCGTTTATCCCAATCCTCCTCCTGTTCTCATGGCTTTCATCCATGTCTGCTTCAGAATATTTGGCGTGTGCTGTGAGAAAAACAGCATCAGGGCAGGATGCACACGCTCAGCCACATTAACCTCAGTCCAGCCAAATCAGAGGGACTAGACTAATTTAATCTATTCTAGTTTACATCCTATAGCTGTGCTTCGTCTGGTATGCCAGACATTCCTTGGTCAATCCGTGCTACAGCAACAGGCTGCTGGATTTAGCCACCTGTTTTACGAAGTGTTTGGGTGGATGTTTTTAGTTTTACAGAAATACTGTGCGCAGACACACGCAGTCTTTACACAGCAGACTGACGGCTGTGTCTGCTCATCTGTAGTGCTTCTCTGGCGTGACGCTGGCTCCACACAAGCTACTACTCCACCTCTCCAGCCTCCCTTGTGACAAGAGGGCGGGAAAAGGGAGACCAGAGAGTGATTGGTAATTACCTGCGAGTAGCCCGCTAACCACAGAAGTGTACAATCAGCCTAAATCAAGATCTGCGCGTGTTTGAGGGAGAGTGTGTGACTGAATAGCCAACTGACCACAGAGTGGACAATCAAGCTAAATCTAGCTCTTATCCAGAAAACCCTCCCCTCTGCTGCCCACTTAAGCCGTATAAATAAATAATGTCCTGTAAGGGTGTGTGCTCGTGTGCGGGCTGTGTACCTTTCTCCGGCGCTGGGCTCCTTTGGCTCCGGGCACGGCCTCGCACACCACAGAGATGGCCTCCCTGAAACATCGACAACATGCAAGCGGTGCAACAGCACGGCATTAACCCTTGCACCTTCCCGGACTCACAATTATGTAGCAGCGGGTGATTGAATTTATCGTCCCTGAACTGTGCTCTTCTTTACCACGGAGACAAACATCACTACGGAAACCAGAAGGAAACCACCAGGATTCCAGAACGTTCTAATTTAGGGTCTGAGAGAGCTGCAGGCGTGTATACACACACATGAACACAAGAGCAGATGCAGTCTGACACTAACTCAGAGAGAAACAAGCTAGTGAAAGAAAGAGAACAGAAGCGGGACAGAAAGAGAGCAGGCAGACAAAGAAATATGTGAGAGGTGAGCTATGTTTCTCTACGTCTGGCCTCACTTTTATTACCTCGCTCCCCCTGTGCAAAGGAGAAATCAAAGCAACACTATGCAAGAATCAGTATTTTTTAAATTTGACATCACTACATTCACTGTTGTAAATACAGGGTGGCAAACAGGGTGGCCGTAGTGAGCTATCCCACAGCTAACAGGAAAACGACAGTCTGACAGCTGAGTGTACAACCCTGCCAATGTTGTCTGTGAAAGTTTGCAACGTAGGCGGCAACACTATTGGCATCATCTCTGTCTGGAAAAATCTCATGAACAGCTGTGCACGAGCATTTGCTGACAAGTTGAAGGATTTGTACCCAGAAAATATGACATCAAAGAACCATGTCCACTCACAGAGTAGAGGAACGTTATGACACTGCATAGTTTTATTTACTGTGACATCAGAAGACATTAAAGGGGTAACAAAAAGAATGACAGAAAGTTTATGTTTGCTGAAATACAGCTCCCGTTCTCTACTCTTTGAGACTGGGATGACGCCAATAGGGTTTCAGCCTACATCAAAAACATTCATGCATAACACTGGCTGGGATGTTCACCTTGCAGTTGGTAGATACTTAATACGACACAGTCTCTGGCTTTTGTTTGATATCTAGTGTTGGCAAAAAATGTCGTTGCACATTTCTGATCTGTCATTAGCGCTATTAGCATGTTTACATTACATTACATGAATGCCGCTGCCACACTGAACGTACCGCTGAGTTCATTCAAAAAGAAAAGGAAAAAAAACAAAAACCATAACACCGAACTGTCAAATATTCGTAATTAACAGCCAAATCTGGTTTGACTGACATAATTCTTAGTCAGGTACAGCTCTAGCTGTTGTTCTAGTTGTCGTTTTCCCATGAGACGTGAGACAGATCACTACCACTATTGTAACATGATATTGTTCTGGATTCAGCCATGCCGCAACATCTCTGATAAATAGCCAATTGTCATTGAATTTGCACTTCCCTGTGTCCTTCAGGGTACAGTGACAGCTAGCTAGCAGACAGTGGATCATCTGTTCTGGGAGGAAATAAAATGAGTGTTGTTGGTTCCACTATGCTGATCTGCATGATGTTAACACAAGAGGCATCTGGTAAATTATCTTGTAATAATGACCTGTTATTTTGAGATTTTACAATGTAACACCAGAAAAAACGATTCATAAACTCCCAAGCATTTTTAAGACTTTTGAAAGGTATCTTAATACCAATGGAGGCCTTACTTTTAGATTAATGTATTCAGTTCCAAGACTTTTTAAGGATCAGTGGGAACCCTTTCTTTTTCCAACTTCATTGAGACAGCTATACAACATGTACACAACAAGTTCACTAGAGGCAGGGGGGCAAAAGGTTGTAATAAAAAAGATAAAGAGCTAGCTTTTTCTTATAGCAGGCTGGAATTGTGTGTACCATAGTGCCCGAGATCCTACCCACTTGCCAAAGATGCATAGTACAAGAACAGGCATTCAAGCCATGAAGTGGGAATGAAAGAGATGCCATTCTTCCTGTTGCAAGTCAGTGTACCATCTCAATGATGTTAAAGCTGCTACTTTCAGAAAAAAGTTGTATACTGTTGCTTTAAATGAGAGAAATAGGAAGCAAGCGGCACATATTCAGTGTGTAATCTCACCTGGTGACCTGAGTTCTGGTGTTGAAGTCCAGCGCTCGCATTGACTGCAGCACCTCCACGCAGCCCATGTACTGCTCAGGAAACAGGAAGGCAACACATTAGCATCAGACATTTCCTGCATCACAGTCCCTTTGGACAGATGGAGCACAACAGATGAAAGAAAGCCTTTTCTTGTGTCAGTTTCTAAAAATGTGAGAGGAGGGTGTATATGTGCAAAGAAACTGACTGGAAAGAGAGAGATGTGTAATTATGTATTTTAGCTGGGGGTTAGTGAGAGTGTGCCAGTCCCTTACCCGTACACTGTAGGAAACACCGGTGGTGCTGACCACACTGTCGGAGTGCAGCCAGCCGCGGGTGGGCTTGTTGACAAAGGAGCCATGGCGCGTCCACTCATCTCCTCCCAGCTGCCCTCCTTCCACCCGTGCCCTCCTGGCCGCCACTCCCAGCCGGTTCATGTCCTGCAGAGGAGGTCGGGGAGGGGGAGAAGGAGCGGTTAAAGGGGGAATGGGGTGATGAAACGGAGGGGAGGAGCTAGAGCTGCTCCGGTCGTCCCCGGAGGACTCAACAGGCGCTCGAGGCTGCTGCGGCCTGCTTGAGGCCTTGAGTCCTGGGAGAAGGGTGGCAGAGACGCCCAGGCGAAGGGATCCCATCCTGGGGAAGAAGGAGCAGAGGGTGGTGGGGCTGTTCTCAGCCGGGCGGGGAGAAGAGGGAGGCAAGATGGGAGTGAGAGACGAGGAGGAGAGAGAAGAAGGTAAACCAGGGGAGGGAGTGAGCGGGGTGGCAGGACTGGAAGGAGGGAACGGTGATGGATTGGAGTTTGTTTCATCAGTTGAGCTCAGCGATTCACTCCGAAAGTGGGTGTACTTGGTTTTTGGGACAAGCTCCATAATGAATCTGCAGCGTCAGTTTTTATATCCGCACAAGTCCACACAGGCTCTAGTGATTCAATCAAAGTCTCTTTGTCTCAGTATTCAAAGTTTTTCTCTAAAAGGACACACAGCCATCTGTCTGTCTCCCTCAGCGTAAGAGCTGCATCCATCTGTCTGGTTGTCTGTCCTCCGCTCATCACCAGGCCGCCGAAACCAAACTGCTTTACAAACGGCTTTACCCACAATGAAAGCAGAATGAGGAGAGGCGCAGAGGAAAAGTGGGGTGTCCCAGTTAATGTTGGAATGCAGATGAAAAAAGTTTGTTAGTAGTGCACCAGTGCGGATCATGTTGTCATCAGTTCACTTTTAAATCTGCATCAATGTTCATTGTGTTCCCAGGGACTGATGATGACGACACGATCTTAGCTCTCCAGAAAGTGTTCATCTTGGTGTTTTTGCCATAATGTAAAACAATATCTGTGAGTATCTTCTCCCAACTTAATAGCCTCTCAGTGAGGGCCAGTTATCCAGCTGTCGGCAGCACCATGGAGAATCAACACAAGTGATTGTCTCTCAACGCCCCCCTCGCGTATGTGTCCTACTGCACTGAGGGGTGCGTTCTTGTACGTGATGTATTTACATGCGTGTGAGGCAGCATAAACCTTCCCTGCCCACAATGCTTCTTAGATTATCTGTGTAAATGTGTGTTGGCGCGCGCACATGCGTGCATGTGTGAAGCGGCTCCCCTTGGCAGCTCTATCCTGCTTGACACGGGCCCATAAAAATCCTATTAGCAGCCAACGAGGGGATCGCAAGGGGGGCTGCACGCACGAGCACGGCAGCAACACACACACACACACACAATGCACGGCTCCAATTGGTCAATACTACAGTGAGCACCTGCAGAGCTCAATGAAGCCCAGAACTGCTAAAGAAGAGAGAGGAGGCTTACTGACGTATGGCTAGTGTCCAACGTAGCACGCTTCCTTTAACACCTACTTCTCAAGGGCATCGTACTCTCAAATCTTTCAGCGGATTCCTCTTTTACTCCCTCTCTCTCTTCCTCCAAATGGTTTCATGTCCTCTCTGAATGGCCCTCGCTCTCTCCCTCCCTTCTTCCTCCTCTTCTCTCCTCTTCCAGATCACTTCTGGCACAGCCTCGTTCCCTTTCTCTGCACTCTTTCCTCCCTTCTCTCTGTCTCCTCTCTTCTCTTGGAAGCCCTCTCTCTTCCTCCACACGATATAGTCTGCCAATCTCTGTCTCTCCAATGCCTCCGCCCTCTCCCGCGCCACCACTTCCTCTCTCCTCTTCCAGATGATCTCTCGCTCCCCCTCACCCCCTCCCTCGTCTGCTCTCCCGTTCTCCAGGCTGTCCTGTTTAACAGTCCCCTTGTCTAATATATTAATGGTGATCCCTGTCTTTCCGCCTCTCTAACTTTGATATTAGGGATGGCTAGAGGCTAGGCATGGTCACCTATTTAGACACCAGTTGAAAAACAGAAAGAAAAAAAAGTTAAGACTGGGCCGGCAGAGTCGGGGCCCGTTCCTGACTGAAGTTCCTGATATGGCTAAAACAAGCGAGGCTGCCTTGGTTCAAGTGTGTTCTGGCCGCCTCGGTTAGGATGTTTTTTTCTGGAGCACCATTAGATAGTGGTAGGTTAAGTCTGAGATGTTGTCTACGTCTGGTACAGTGACACACACTGCAGTAGCACGGTGGTGATGTAACACCAGAGAATGTAGGTCATTGGCTGATGACGACTACCGGTGGGCTTGTTGTGATGGTAATGAGACCTGATTTGTCCGGTTTGAACTCCCAGCCCAGGGTTCCCTGAATGGTGCTGGAGGCTCATCAGAGTTGAACGTGAACTCGCTCACCCAGCTGGAAATGCTCAATTAAAACTGCACTCTGTTGTTAAGCTGATCTCTCTGTGCGCCTCTCTTCTCACCCTGTTACTTTATTTTTGCCAGGTTCAAATAACAAAGCCCAGATTATAGTCAGTTACCTGAGAGAAGAGCGTTGACATAGCCCCATATGATATGAACAAGCCAAGGGTTACACTCTGGAACCCCTTCCTTCCTTATCTAAGGCAGGGCTTGTCAAGCAGCAGGTTAGCTCTCAGTTCGATTACAAACTACTGTACAGACGCCACACAACATCTCACATTCTGCATAGTCCAACCTAGAAGGCAAACAACAGTCTGTTTACAGTAACAGTCACTCGCAGAGTCCCACAAACAAAACAGTCGGCAGCAGTTTGACCTCAGGAGGCAAGGCTACACCTACGGTCCTGCAGCAAGCTGGCTGGCCTACACCTCAGTGCTGTTCAGGCACTAGTCATATTTACAATCTCTTGACCTTTACTCCCTCGAAGGAGAGCAAGGTTTAAACACTCCTTGCTCAGACCACTTACACAATGCTGTAAATTTGGCACCGATGTCTCAGTGACTCCAAGTGGGAAGGTTGATTTTTCCACACACTAACATTTCAAGACTTAACTGAGTCTAAAATACAGCGGACCAGCTTGTAGTGGGCGCTGGACGCATGGCAAAGGAACAGTCGCCTACACCAGTCTAGCACCACAGAGGGATTGTCTAGCAATTCTAGCTAGTCATCCATCTGGTCTTGGCCAAAAAGCACCATGGAGGATCCAGTCACACTCTCGCACTGCCAGACAGGCTGGGATGATCTCCAGAAAGCTGTAAAGAAGTATGGCTGGAAAAGTCACAAAAGACACGCGGTATTTGGACAATCAAGAGCATGCAGAACAAACACAACAGTCAGTCACACCCCTAGTAAAAACCAGAAATTAGCCTAAAGAGGGAATTAGCACTTTAAAAAAAGGCAAAAGATCCAACAGAAATGGACAATAGAGGGGGAAAATCCAGGTGTGTTCCCATACACTGAGACACTGGTCGAAAAGCAGAGTTAACCCTCGCCTTGCCCGAGGATGTTTTAGTGCACAGAACACAGTGTAGGTCAGGTCAGGTGACTGCAGAGGAAATGACCCTCTACATGAGGAGAAATCCTGAGTCACCTACACAGACGGAAAAAGGAACAGACTGTCACAAACACAGCACACCTAATGATCGGTGATTAGTGGCCCCGGGGCCAAGCAGCTGCACAGAGTGATATGTACAAGTGAAACCAGTCTGATAATCTAATTTATCCAGCCATTCCTGATAATGGCACATCAGCTTGACTGATGAAGATGGTAGTTGCCGTTGATAAAAGGTGAAATCAGGACAAGCCGAGCTGCGCTGAATCGCAGACTACTACACAGAATGGGGAGGGGGAGACAGGTGACCTGAAACAACCCTGATTCTCGGAGTCTCCCCGAGCTCCGCATAGACAAAGACTGTCTAGTAAAGAAAGAGAGAACAATCCTGTCTGAGGATGAAAGTCTTAAAAACTGCACACAACCTTGGACTTATCAATTCCACTGCCTCTTATCTACTAAATATATACAATTACCTAATGGAAAAGCACCAGTTTTAAAAGATAAGACAAGAAAAAGGAACTTTACATCTTGTTCAGTCTGCAGCTGCTGCCCGTTGCTATGGCAACAGACATTAAAAGAGATGCCTGCGGAGGATATATACTGAGAAGTCCCGACAACCGCAGAAATCTTCAGACAAAGAGATAACTGCTTTGTCAAATCACAAGACAGCAATTAGTTGCTGCATCAAAGGCTCCACTTTAGAGCTTTTTCTTTTTTTTCAGCCAACAGGAGGAAAAAACTAAAGCATCCTAGAAAGATCAATAGGTTTCAGGAAATGATCAAAGTTTGACCGGCGTCGCGCCAGCCATAAAACCCAATCAATGTTGACATCCCATGTCGGCTGCATGCACTGACTCCAACTAGGGCATGTGAAACTGTATGATATTATTTCAAAAGGACAACAATCACGTTCCTAATAACAGTATAAACAACAACAACTACACTGAGCATTCACTTCTAAAGGACAACACTGATGTTTAGAAAAGTTGCATAAAAACAACCTGAATATTCTGTGCAGCAGCTAACAAATGATTGTATAACATCCTGCAGAGTATGCTCTTAGAGAATAGAAAATCAGAAGTCACAAAGAGAGTCTATCTTTACAAAAAACAAACAAACAAAAAGTCACTGAAATTGTTCTGTATAAAGTGAGTCTGATCAATTTCCCTAAGAGTTCTTTCTTTGTTTTCATGAATGGCAAAGCATTAATAGTTCCTCTCTTTTGTTTTTTGGTTTTAAAAAGCATACAGTTGATAATCCACTGTGAATCATCTAAAGCTGGGCTCCATATTCACATGAGAACCACATTAATGTTTAAACAGCCTCTGACTGTCCGGTCATCCGTCCTCTCCTTCCTCTTTCTGGCTCTCCGTCCGTCCACTCCCTGAAAAACGTGCTTCTCCTCTGATCCGCTCTTCCGCTCGATTAATTCACAAAGTCACTGCCGGCAGCTTCTCTCCATCTATCCTCTCCTCCGTTTGGCTGCCTCCTCTCCTCTTTACTTCTCCTCCTCCTCTCTCTCTCTCTCTCTCTCTCTTTCTCTCTCAGCAGATGGTGAAATGGCAGTGCTGCCAGGATGGACAATGGCACTCCTTCATTGTGCGCCTCTTCTCCCCTCACGTCTGTCTCTCATTCCCACTTTCCTTTCACCTCTGTCTGTTGGAGGGACGGGCACGCTGTCTGTCCTCCCCTCCTCCCAGTCTGGGTGGGTGAAGCTGCCTCCCATTCTCTCTCTTACCGTCTCTTTCTCTCTATCTCACACACACACGCACACACACACTCACTCATGGCTGCTGCCTCTGCCCTCCCCACCTCCCTTTCTCCCATCCTACCTCCTTCCTGTTTCCTCCCCTTCCCCCCACCTCTCTGCAGCCTCACTCATTTAGCAGTGTACATGTGTATGCACAGCAAGATGCTGCGCTCCTGCA
Source organism: Epinephelus awoara (assembly GCA_035609425.1). Classification (NCBI taxonomy): domain Eukaryota; kingdom Metazoa; phylum Chordata; class Actinopteri; order Perciformes; family Serranidae; genus Epinephelus; species Epinephelus awoara. Next base: position 11,076,123 of record CM069300.1, read on the forward strand.
CATTAATGCACACACTCCAAAGGGAGATGGAGATGTGGGAGAAGGGACGGGGGGAGTGGGGGAGAAATGTATGTTTGTATGTGCATGTGTTTGGGGGGGGTTGTCCATGTTGGCTATTCAAGTCTCCTCCCTTATTCATGTTTGGTAACCTGAGAAACAGAGTGAAAGAGGGAGAGAAAGAGCGACAGGGAGGATGGAGAGGGTTCACCCTCCCTCTACGGACTGTGCAGACTGTGACACGAGGTCACTCTGTATAACCTTGATGAAAGTGGACAAATTAAAATTAAAATAATATTAAAAAGATTTTCATTCACATGGTAAACATCCCCTACGTTACTACACGACTAGAGCTCTCTAGGGGGAAAGAGGACAGGTTATTACCAGACAAGCACAATAACAACCGAGCAGAGGCAAACGGAAAGCAGAGATCCCACAGATAGGTCCCGAAATTCAAGCGTATCTGATGAGAAGGCAGTGTTGCGGAAAGCAGAAGGAACCACCCAAAGAGTGACACGGGGACACGGCAGAGTGGATATAGCAAGGAGTCCTCAAATGACACCCCAATATACAGCTCCCTGCAGTACTATGTTTGACCACTACAACGGCAGACAACTGCAGAGAGCTGAGGTGTCATTTGAGGTAAAACCCATCACCCTACACCACACAGTGATGGGTATCATAGTGATTGTTGAGGACAACCACCCCTCCACCCTGTAGCCTGCACCATGCCTTTAACTAGTGAAACACATGACACACTGTGGCTCAGGGCTGACAAAAAAATGTTTAAAATATTTTTTTGTTGGTGAATCATTTATGAGCTATCCTGAGTTTATGTTAAAAATGCTCACTCAGTTGACAGTTTATTAGCTACACCCAACTCAGACTAATGCAATCCTGCAGCTGCTGAACAGACCATTAGGCTCAATCAACACTTCTTTAAAACAGTCCTAACAAACACTGAGCATTACAACCTTAATGAAGGTAGGATTTATTGCAGGACTCTTGTATTGGACTGCATTAGTTTTAACTAATGTGTGTAAGATTTAAGGGGATTAAATGGCATCTAGCAGTGAGCACCGCAGATTGCAACCAGCCGGATTATCCGCAGAGGTCTCTCCCTCTCAAAAACAAACGGACCAGGTGATTTAAACCAGTAAAAATATGTAATAAAGCTGTTTCATGCTTCAAATCAGTGTTTCTTCAACGCTGTTTGGCATGTCAGAGACGTGTCACTAGCCTAGCACTTGCTAATGTGTGCTCACATTTGTTGTCTGATAACTTAAGTTTGAGGCGTTCAGGAGATTTTTATTGGGAGCCGAATTATCAGCAGAGGTCTCTCCCTCTCAAAAACAAACGGACCAGGTGATTTAAACCGGTAAAAACACTGAATAAAGCAGTTTCTAAGGCTGTAGTCAACCAAAGAAAATCTTGGTCGACTAAAGTCGCACATAATCTTCAACTAATCGATTAGTCGTGGGGAAAAAAAAGATCTGCACGTTATTTTTACTTCTGCGGTGGTGTGTCTGCGTCACTCTGCAGTTACACCTCCAAAACACTAGTCGGCGGCGGAGGACTGTGATTAGTGCTGTAAAGTTTAGTTCAAATCAAACTTTATTTATATAGTTGATTCAAAACACATTAAACTTAATAGAGACAGTTTCAAACACAAGTACACAAACCAGCTTCACTATAACTCGCAGCATTCACAGACAAACACTTGTCTTTATCTGGACACATTTTCCCCACAAACACAACATGCTAACGTTATTAGCACAAGTCTATGGCATTTTACATTGTATAAATTAGCCTAGTGTCTAGCGATCTTTTCCTCTTCTCATATAAAGCCAGGGACAACAGCAACATGTAACAAAGGTAACGGTACATAATTTGACTCCATTACAGCTCACAACATTCTCTGACAAAACAACTGTCTTATACTAAACACGTTTTCCAAACAAATACAACATGCTAACGTTATTAGCGCCAGCCTATGGCATTTACATGGTATACATTAGCCTAGCGACAAGCAGAGATTTCCTCTGCTCATAAGAAGGCAGGATAAATCCTTGAAGGATAAATCACACACACAACTTAAAATGCTATTTTAGTGGAGGCTTTACTGTCTTCACAATTTATTGTCTCTTATCTGTGAAATACAGGTAAATACAAGCTTCATTTCCACTGAGGGAAATGGTGTCAGTTTACAGAAATGGACGGGAGACCTGCGTCACTGCGACACTGAACGTAGGGTGGGTGAGTTCAACTTTCTGTCAACAATGAGGATGTTTTGAAAACACCCCATTTTCACAGGTAACTTAGCCTGTCCCCCCGCCACTGGAAATAATGGATTAATCCTGGAAAGCTGTTGATGTAGCACTTTTCTCCTTAAGACAGTAACACGTGATTATTCGACCAATGAGAATTTTGTCGGACGAGAGCATAGCGACCAAATAATCGACTAGTCGACCAGGAGACTACAGCCCTAGCAGTTTCACGCTACAAATCAGTGTTTCTTCAATGATGTTTGGTATGTCGGAGACGTATGACTAGCCTAGCACCTGCTAATGTATGCTCACCTTTTTTCTCTGATAACTTCACCGGGAGCTGAATTATCCGCAGAGGTCTCTACCTCTCAAAAACAAACAGACCAGGTGATTTAAACCAGTAAAAACACTGCATAAAGCATAAAATCCTACACACTGGACCTTTAATAAACTGGCAACTGAGTGTTGTTAAGAATAACTCACTCAAACCGCAATAAATTTAAATAAGCAGGGCTGCACGATTATTCACGCATGATTACACTCTGTGACCAGTTTCACACGATTGTAAATACTGGCATCCTCGCAATATTTAAATATTCATTTTAGACTTCTGCTGCAGGGGGAGAAACTTTTCAATAAGACGCCAAATGTGTTGTAAAAACAGTTTGCTTTCTCAAATCATCTGCAGGGGATCATACTGTATACTTACACTTTATACTGTAGTGTGCTTTATTCTGAATCTGTTGAATAATGGTCCTGTTTTCTGCCGCTGCCGAGAAACTCATCTAAATGGGTCACACAAAGCTCCACTTTCTTATTTCAAAGTCTTAAACTTCGCTATGTAATAGAGCTGAATTATAATAAATTGAGAATAGAAATGTAGGGAACATCTCGAAGAGACTTTGTTGTATGATATATTAGAAATGAGTCAGACTATATTCTGTGAATTATGACACCCCTACTAAAAACTGCAGTCACTATATCTAGAAAACTGATTTAGAGCATTTTTGGGTGTAATCCTGCAGCCCTAAATTTATAATTCATTAACTATAAGACCAATATTTAACACGACTGAAGATAAATTGACCAAATGATTACTTCCAGGAGGGTTTACTTAGTTTTATCTTACCATTAAACCTCTCATAAATCTCGAAATACCATTATTACCACTGATTTACATATCTGACATTAAGGTTTGACCTTTCAATTCGCCATTACGTTGTGGTGAGAAGAATCAGCCCCTTTGCCACTGTGTCACGTTGTGTTTTTTATTAGCTGGTTGTATCATTTGAATGTCTTACCATATATTCCATCGGCCAACACAGGCTGCCTGTGAGTCTGTAACCCTAAAAACACCAAACTGCACATCAGCATACTGTACACACACACACACACACGCACACACACACGCAGATACACACATAACTCAAGGAGCCAATCACAGCATGCTCCAATGCCGCCCTTGCAGCTACTTGACTCCCAGCATGCTTTGCTCCCAGGATCAGCTGTGGAGAGGGTCATGGGACCTCCTTGATATAAACGGCCCAATTGGTTAAGCACACAGAGACACAACATTGACTTGAGACGGGGCGAGATTGAGTGGGAGAGAAAAGTAAAAGACAGCGAGAGGATGAAAGAGCGCGAGTGAGAGGAGAGAGGCAATAATCCAGCGTGCATGTTGAAACACACTCTGTGGAATGAATGGAATTAACTGAAAGGACCGCATGTGTAGGATGTCTGTGTCTCGGCTTGCCCAGCGCGAGTCGGCGAGTGTGCGTTTTGTTTCTATGCATGAAGAAGAGGCAACAACCGAGGAAGCTGCAGCTAGTCAGTGTATATTAGATGAAACAGTCATAGACGGACCAAGACAGAGCTCTGGATCTAATGCACACGCTGCAGGGCCATATCTGCTGTGTGCCTGTGTGTACGTGTGTGTGTGTGTGTGTGTAATCTGATTTGACCCGCCTCACTCACCCCCTTGCGTACACTAGGCCAAAAAAAATGAGCGTAGATGAGTAAACGGGCCTAGTCAGTGACCTTTTCCCTACTGGAGTACCGCCAGCCGGAGACGCTGTCTAACATCAGTTCACATTACGGAGACGAGAAAGACAATGATGAAGACGATGAGCGCAAAGGGAGCAGCGGGAGGGGAGTGGGGGGGGGGTGGTTTGTAACTGACAAGTGAGAACCTCTCTGATTGGAAAAGACGTGCAAATACGCACGTGCGTACAGACAGCAAAATGGCAATCAAATTTTCAAAAATTAGGGGTGAGGGTGAACATTAGATTAGACAGGCATTCAGCGGGAGGCCTTTCTGCTGGTTTCATAGCTCACCAAGCACACAGCAAACATGTGAGACGGCTATTTTGGGTCGAGCCAACCCCCCCTCCGCCACCCGCCCTCTAACCACACTCCCACATCTCTATCTCCTTCCATCATTCCCTTCCTGCTGCCACTCTCTGCCTCCCTACACTTACAACTTCCCCCTTTGCCACAACGGTTTATTTGTCATCAACAGTGGTGTTTCTTCATTTGAGTTGCCTCTGAATACCAGCGCTGAGTAATGAAACTGTCGAATGCTTCAGGTCTTGTTTAGATATTTTCCAATCATATTTCATGATTCAAGTCAGAATTTTGCCAGTTTTTTACTATTTTATTTCAGAAAAGTTTCCCTGTCTTTACGGCTCTTTGTGCTGCTGTTTAAGTAGTTTGGCTTGTTTGGTGAAGAAAATAACAGGGTCACAGTTCACCTTAAGTGTTTACAATCCACAAAATAAGGCATCTAAAATAAGTATTGTTTTTGTGTTGCTATCAAAACTTGGGTGCATTGACAATCATTCATTTGGCAATCAATCCAAGGCACAGCAGATCAAGGAGAAGCCTCAACACAAAAACTGCAGCAACAGCTTGATTAATTAATTGACAGAAAATGAACTAGCACCTATTTTGGTAACTGTATAATGATTTTAGTAACTTTTTAAGCAAATACACCAATATTTGCTGGTTTCTTGCTTCTTAAATGTGAGAATTTGATGTTTTTCTTTGTCATACATGATAATAAGTCTGTTTTTTTCCACCATTTTAGTTCATTTTTAGTAACTCTTATACTTATTGTACTCCTATTGTTACTCTATTACCCACTGGTTTTTGCTTATGTGCTTTGAAAATACTTCTATCTAGTATATTTGGATATTTTTAGATACTCAATACTAATGTTTTAAAACTGGGCCAAGTGAGTGACCCTGACCACGGGAACCCACTGGCTGTCTTGTTGGTACTGATTGTGAATAATTGTGGTTACTGTGTTTAGAGTAACTCTAATATGAAGCATTCTCTGGCACAAGAATTGCCTTCAGGATAAATCAAGTTCTATTGAATTGAACTGAATTAAATAAACTGAATAGCTTTGGGTTTTTTAGACTGTTGATCAGATAAAACAAACCATTTGAGATATTACACAAAATAATCTTTAGTTACAACCCTATTCAACACTCCGCTGCACGTTCCACCTGGCGTGCTGTATTGTACTAAAAAATGTCTTCTTTCACATTAACTATTAACCAGGGTTCCTTTTGCTGTGTTGAGGTGAACATTAACACAGCTCAAGGTTTGATCCTGCTCAAAGAAAACTACATGGAAGCTGTTTCATTATAGTATATAACAGGAAAGTTGCCATTTTGGCATAGGCTATTTAAGGTCAACACACCTCCCTAGTCTGCAGACACACTCACAGTCGTTCAAAAGTAGATTCATTTGTTTTTCCATCACACCTGCTGAATACCATTTAGATCATGTTTTCCGTCCTGGTTCAACACTAACTTTTAAAGGCTTCAGCTCTTGGTTGCTGAAACTGAAAATATGGTTGCCATTTTTAGCCCGTTATTAGGATATAATGCAATTATGCATGAGGCTAATAATAAAAATGTGATAGAAGAGATTGTTTAAAAGCTTTATCAGAGCAACCGAACAAAATTCTTTGTATTTTGTTAAAATCAGTGCAACTTTATTTGCTTCGCCATTTCTCTATAACAGAAACCTGTGTGCACGCAAATAAACACAGTAATGCATGGGCAGCTTTGTCTGGTTCAAGTTCTGACTGAAACAGCAATATTTAAAGTCTCTGTTTTCATCTGCTCAACAAACAAAGTAGTTTAAATTGCTGCCTTTTTATCCTTTAAGTCCAATATTATCTACAAAATACAAATAAAGTGCTTTCTGCATCATAACAGCGTTATGTCACTACATATTTACAAAGCAGTCAATTATTTTAATGTCCCGAGTGTGATCATAATCTTATTGGTGATTTATTGTTCTCAGTATCAGCAAAGGGAACAATCTTGAACATGAAACAGTGATGACAGCTCTACCAGGAACAGACCAGGAAATCAGAATTTTGTCTGCTTCAGACCTGATGTTAACTTAACCCCAAAGTGACCTTTTCATGGCAGAGGAACAGCTTCAATCGCACACGCAACACATTACTCAAGGCTAGACGTGTGTGGGGAAGCCCAGACCTGCACAAAAGAGGTGACTTCTAAAGATGCAACCTTAGCTTTCTGCATAAAAAGAGATCGACCATGATAAAGACTTCAAGGCAGAACTGATTCATACTGATAAACTGTTTGTGTCTGAGCTGATACACCAATCAGAGCCAACCAGTCTTAATATATATACCACCAAGTGTTGTTATGGTGTAACTTAGGTTCTGTTTTTGTAAATAACACCCAGGCTACACTCACGTCTCATTTTTACCATCACACAGGACAGTATTTTAATCAAACTGCGGTTCACGCAGTGTACCGAGCGCTGAGCATGTTGCACTCCACCGAGCAGCACAGGAGGAAACACAGCTGAGGCTCAGTCCCATTGTGTAGAGGTAGAGACGGACAACCACATGCTATGACCTCAAAAAAAACAAACTCCCACAGTATGTTTCCAGACACAAACACACAAACATACCCCCACACTGGTAGACAGACAGATATAGTGCACACATCACACAAAGACATAGACGAACACCCCCACGGACGGATACACACACTCTACGTCCTGTCGACAGCCTTGACATGGTTAAAGGAGCTTAGTACCTCACCAGTGTCTTTTTATCAAAGTATCACAAGACTAATTCAAGGCTAATATCAGCGCTAACATTCACTGCTTACAAAAAAACAACTCTGTGTGTGTGTGTCTGTGGGTGAGTGTGCGGCTGTGTGCACAAGTGCAAACCTCAGTCAAAGGGAAGCTGCAACAATCACAAGCGTCACGCTGTGCCGTCAATCAGGACGAAAGCTTTCACCTTTGATTGATACGGTTTGAGCAGAATTGGACAGATCCAATTTTAATCAAGTGGACTTTGGATTGTGCCAATGGTGTGATAGAGTGGCCGAGATGCTCCGGCGCTCTGAGTGACAGATAGCGTCTCGGACTGTCCTTCCCGTTTGTGTTGTTTTTGTCCTTGTGTGTGTGTGTAGGTGCACACGCGTCTCGTTTGGCTGGCTCCTGACATGTGTCTGAATCTAGCGTTTTTCGGATCAGCTGTTGATTGGACCCTCTCTTCCCCTCCGTTTCATCAGCGGAGATAACTTCCACCATATAATATCGTGTCAGGGGCTGCTGGTCTGAGCGGTGTGGCTGACCCTGATAAGAGCACTGAGCCCACTGCTTTCAGTCGCCTCAATCATCCCCCCATGCCCTTGAGTCTGTTTCCATAATAGTCTGTCTGTCCTTCGCTCGTTCGCGGTGAACTTTAACTCTGTCACAGTGACCCTGCTTCAACACATCTGAGGTGTGCTTTGCTGATCGGTCTCCATGGATACGCTCAACACAAAAGAAAAAGGGGAGTATAGCTGTAAGTTTGCTGTGCGATTGTGTATAGATATGAGTGTGTGTGTGTACTGATAGGCTCTCTTGCTCATCTCAATGACAAGTTATGATGAGGACTTGAGATTCAGCTCGACTCTGACACTACCAGGAAACTTTTTTTTAATTGAGGCAAGTTTTAAAAGGAACAGTTCTCCCTAACATCAATCATACATATTTTTCCTCTTACTCGTAGTGCTGTTTATCAGTCTAGATTGTTTTGGTGTGAGTTGCTGAGTGTTGAGGTTATCAGCTGTAGAGATGTCTGCCTTCTTTCAAATATAACGAAACTAGATCACACTCGCCTTGTCGTGCTCAAAGTGTCAAAAAAAAATACATTTAAATAAACTCAACAGCAATGTCTCTTTCTAGATACCATGACCTGGTTACTTAAGATAATCCACAGACCTTGTTGTGAGCAGTTTAATGTTGGAACTATTTTCTTTCTACTGAACAACATCCGCCAACTGCATCACCACGCAGAAGGAAGAGTGCATCTGCTCATGGACGAGAGGCTCGTGCTCATGACAGCGTGAGATCTAAACATTGTTGTCTTCCAGGGCTGAGCAGGTGAGCTAGCAGTAGATGAATGCTTCCCTCTGTGTGGTGATACAGCTGGCAGGTGTAGTTAGGCAGAAAGAAAATAGTTCCTCCGTGAAACTGCTCACAACAAGGTCTGTGGATTATTTTGAGTCAACGGGTCATGGTTTCTGGAAAGAGACATTGCTGTTGAGTTTTTAGCTGCAACCACTTCGTCGGTTTAACAAAATTTCCCCACCCTTTGGTGGCCACAGTTTTTGCCCTAAAGAAGACTTCAATTTGGCTGTGTGTGTGTGTGTGTGTGTGTGTGTGTGTGTGAGTGAGTGAGAAGGCCATTGCACACCAAGACTGTATTTTTCATCTGAAATTGTCACACATTTAAAAATAAATATGACCTCACCTTGTGCCATTGATGTTTGCGCACTGCACCCAAATGACACATGCTTTTTTTCACATCCGTCAAAAGAGAATTAGTTGAGCAAAAAGCAGAGATGAAAATGTGTCGTAACCTGCAGGACACATAAAACGTGCAACAAGATAGAGGGACAGGGTGGATGGTATCATTTCATAACGCAAGTGACCTACTGTCAGCAGGTCAGATAGTAATATTCAGGTGGATGATGATGAAGAAGGGGAGGATCTATGCATGCAGACAGAGAGCGCATCAGTGTGGAGACAGAGAGGGAGGACACGTCAGCCCCTTCAGGTAACCACCCTGTCTTTTCATTTTGTCTTGTCATAACAAATGTAACAATAAACAGATCAGACTCAGCGAGGTTTCAACACTAATGATTTTGTTGGATGACTGGTTAAAAAAAACATACGAAAAATGCTGACTTGGTGTGCAAAGGCTTGAAGGTGGGCAGTTATAACAAAAATAACCGACTTGCACTAGTTTTTGCATCAATTAATCTGCCATTTTTTCTCAATCGTGTCGCCTATAAAAAGTCAGAGGAGAATGGGAAATCAGAATTTGTGTGGCTACACATTTTTGAAAAATAAACACCTGTCTCAATTAGATGCCCGGTCTGGTTGCCAAGCAAATAATTTTTTTAACCAGAAGTTCTTCGGGTGTATAAAACCAAGTTGTTGGCTATCTAAAATTATGTCTCCATTCCTTGAGTGCCCTGTAAGTTATTAATACTCCTCTAGTCCGTATAGGGATACACACAAAAGAATCAAAAGGGTTTTACATAAAAATTAGTCTAAGTTGTGAGTATTGTTTTAACAGGATAAAGTAGTGTTGCGTTGGTATGCCGGATGACATAATTCTCAAGTACCATTACTCACCCTCTGTGTCTGTCTGTCTGATGTTTGTCAGAGATAGATCAAATGAATAATTCATGATTGACATGTTATCTGAAGCCTGATCTTTAAACGAGTAACGATTCATACTGGTTTAGATAAACAATTTGATCGTGTTTCCTGATCTTTGCTGAGCAACAGTTTGGTGTGAGAGGATTTAAAGGCCTGTCCCAGATATAGGCCTGTTGATTTCAGCGATTTAAGCAAATAAAAGCCTGGGCTACTAATTGAAGTTTCACGCTTCCTATCTATTTGTCTACTTCAAAGTCAAATTCGTATGTCAGTTTTAGGGATGCACGATAATATCGGTACATCATCTGTATCGGCCTGTTGATTTCAGCGGTGTAAGTAAATATTAGGGGCGGCACGGTGGTGTGGTGGTTAGCACTGTCGCCTCACAGCAAGAGGGATCCTGGTTCGATCCTGGTTCGGAGTCTGCACGTTCTCCCCGTGTCAGTGTGGGGTTTTATGGTGTTCAAATGACTTGTTTTGTCTGATCAACAGTGCAATTTGCAAATATATTCAGTTCAATGTCATATTAAACCATGAAAATCTAAACATCACATTGGAGAAGGTGGACCCAGCAAATATCTGACATTTATTTAATGCAACTGTTAATTTATTATAAAATGTATACCTGCTTTCTTTCCAATATCCTATCTGAGAATATGGCTGTGTATTATAGATAACTGAAGGCTATTCTTTATTCATGTCCTGAACGCATCATGAGCTTGAGGCCACTCAGTTGACTCCTGATCACTGCCTATTTTAAATTAACTACAATACTTTAAACACTGACTGTATTGCTATAGTGTTGCTGCGGTACCAAGACCTGAACACTCGTCTGACAGCGCGAAGACGAACACAAGTTAAACATTTGTGCTAATGTGTGCACAGTCTGCTCCTGAGCAACTCTCTGTACAGTAACCCGACAGGCTTCACTGTGTCGTCTTCACCTAACATAAGGCAGAACAATGCTTCCCTGCGGGCACCACACACACACACACACACCAGGCGAAGTCAACAGTTTCCTAAAAACTTGTGTACAATAACTGCTACACTGACGCACAGCACGTAGCAGAGTACACACCATGCCCCAAAAAAAGTGTGGTCAACTTTAACGAGAACTTACCAGCTCTCTTCCTCCGGTTCCCTCGAGTTGCCCCTCCTGCCCACCGAGCTGCTGCTGCTGCTGCTGCTGCTGCACACACTTTGGCTTAATTTCATCTAACAGGCCAAAGGTTTGGTGTTTTTTTTAATCCGCCGGGCGCCTCACAGTTTTCACAAACTTCATGAGAGATCAGTCTAAACTTCTTCTTTCCTCTCCCTTTCCTTCCCTTCCTCCTCCCCCTGCCTGCCTCCCCCCTCCACGGTCACGACAGAAGCCACTTCCGCGAACAAATGGCAACGTCATCTGGCCGCGGATCCTGTGTGTGTGTGTGTGTGTGTGTGTGTGTGTGTGTGTGTGTGTGTGTGTGTGTGTGTGTGTGTGTGTGTGTGTGTGTGTTTGGCCCCTGTTTTGCACCTGGCCCATTCAGCGCACATTGCGCAAATGTAGAAAGCCCAGAGCGCGAGCCAAAAGCGTTAACACGTACCTTACCTAAAATAAATACCACATGTGAGCGAGTAAAGTTTCGTTTTCTTTGATTACCACAAGACTACAATTGGCAGAAAAATCACTGTAGTATCTTCATCTTAATATCAACCATAGTTTTTCTTAAACACATCTCCTTTAGCAGCGATTCCTTTGTGTTACTGGCTGTGTACATTCATTTATTATGATTTTATTACCACAGAAAATTGCCTTGTGGCTAATTCTGGCATGTCTACTTATTCATTTGCACTGTCCCTCCTTAAATAAACTAAAAAAAGCAAACAAACATACAAACAAAGGTGGTGTCTTTATCTTAATATCAACCATATTTTTATCTCCCTTTTTTAAATAGGCTGTACATATTGATTTATTAGGATTTTATTACCACAAAATATTACATTGTGAAATATAAGGCAGTATATACAATCAGTTGCCAGTTTATTGGGTACACTTAGCTGAAACTAATGCAGTCTGTAACCATAATTACTGCACACATTATATTTTGGGGTTATTTTTTATTACTTAATTGACTTATTTATAAATGGGCACATTATAGTATCATTTTTATTATTATTATATTATAGATTATTATTATATTAATACAAGAGGGTTCCTGGTTCAATCCCAGGAGGGAGCCCTTCTGTGATGAGTTTGCATGTTCTCCCCATGTCAGAGTGGGATTTCTCTGTGTACTCCAGCTTCCTCTCACAGTCCAAAGACATGCAGTTTGGGGATAGGTTAATTGGTGACTCTAAATTGGCTATAGGTGTGAATGTGAGTGTCAATGGTTGTCTGCAGGGTGTACCCCACCTCTCCACACCCAATGTCAGCTGGGATAGGCTCCAGCCCCCCTGCGACCCTCACGAGGATGAAGCGGTTAGGAGATGAATGAATGAATGAATGAATGATCCTCTAACACTGACGCCCTCTACAGGAGGAGGCAGAGCCGCCTGTTCTTCCTGCGGACACTGAGGTCCTTAGATGTGTGTGTGTGTGTGTGTGTGTGGAGATGTTGAGCGTGTTGACCACCTGACAGACAAAAACCCCAAGTGTTTGGACAAGCTGGTTAAAAAAGCTGGCTCAGTGCTCAGCAGGAGACACTAAGAGCTGTGGTGGAGAGGGGCACACTGATCAAAGCCTGGAGCGACAGAGGAGCAGCTGCAGCAGTCGGCTCATCTCACTGCGTTGCAGAACGGAGCGTTTCAGGAGGTCCTTCGTCCCCACGGCAATAAGACGTGATGTTTAACACCTCCTGAATGCAGTCACACACACTCACAGAGGGTTGCAAGTCTAATAAAACAGTTGTGCAATGACTTCAGCTTTCATTCACGTTAAATTGTTCAGATTTAGTTGGAAGTGTTTGAGAGCGGCCTTGATTTTACTGTATGACTATTTAGGAGGATGTGGTTTGTGGTGCTGTTGAACTGTGTCGCATTTAACAGAACAGGATCTCTACCAATAGGCCTGCCCTCACTGGCATAAATGGGGGGCACAAAATGAATAATAGTATGATTTTATAAAGATAAAAAACAACTGTCCCACTCACTCAGTGTAAAAGTCCATGGTACAGGCAGGCAGTCCAAAGATGCATCCGAGGAACTCTGACTGGAGTTAGAAATGCTTTGTTAATACATGTATAAACCAACGTGTCATCAGGATGATGAAGACTGTGTAGTCAAAACACGTCATCATTGATTTTTACATTGAGTGAGCTGGCCAGTTGTTTTTTTTTATCTTGAAGTGACTCTTTGCCCCGTCCCTGAGGAGCACCTAATTTTTCTTTTACAACTAATTACATCGAGCCATAACCCAGTGCAGCGCTCCCGATTTTTTCCTCAATAGTATGACTTTTTTGTCCATCTATATTTCAAACCATAGCGTGTTTGTAACAGTCACTAATTCCTGCAGTCTCCTCATTGCCATCAGCACAGTTTTGATGGACACTGATCACTGATTTTCAGAGAGGCTCCATACATTTTTAAGTGACTGTGTGCAGGCCAGAGTGGATCTTTACAAATGCATCACAGGCCTTTTCTCACAGACAACATCCACACATGTAACAGTAGGAAAAGCACAGGTGAAAATAATGAAATAAATGATGGCTCCATTCACTTTAGCTGTTCAGATTTCAAAGTCCAGGTATTCAGGCACTCACGGAAAGTAATAATGATAGCCTGCATAGTCAAAATACTAACTTAGGAAACATGTAATTAACATATCTCAAAAGTTGCACTTACATCAGGATTTTGCCTTAATTCTGACTTATTATCTTATCATTTTGACTTAATTTAAGCATGTTTCATCATATTATTTTAACTTTCCTGACTTCTCTTTCCCTGGCAGGCTCCCATATACCATAATATGCAGAGAGTAAAGTAATAATAATAAATAGTAATAAGGTTAAACACAATGGAAATACTATATGAGCCTATATTTAAATGCTAAATACATTACTGTTCGGTACTATCTGGGTGAGTCAAAATAATGAAATGCTTAGCCATAATAATAACTTTTAATATCAAAATTATGAAATATGTGTTATGGACATATCTCACAGTGTTCATTTATATCAGAACTTTGTCTTAATTTTGAATTTTTATGTCACTGTTTTGATTTATCATCAATATGTTTCATTACATTCCAGTATCTTCCCTTACTTCTTTACAACTGACTGCTTTACTTTTAAATACTTACATGATCTAACAGGCAAAAAAATATGATTGCTTGAATGAACTGTCTGACACCATCTGGGCATGAATGCACTAAGAGTTTCTTGGCATGATCAATACCACCATCAAAGCTTGAATGGAGTCCCTTTTTATAGTCTAAGCATTTAATGTATCTTAAACCACCGCTGTATTCTCAAACCAATAAAGTCCTGTGGAAAAATAAGTAACCCACCTTCCACTCTGTTTCAATATGCAGAGCCGCGGCGCCAGCATCACGGTTGCAGACATGTCATCATGCGCCACCTATAGACAAGAAACATGACAGCAGCGTGTAGTTTGGATGGTGGTACTTTGGAGTCCATCATCAGTTATTGGCTCCTCCAGCCGCATTAAATTCGTCATGCAGACACTAGAGAGAGAGAGAGAGAGAGAGAGAGAGAGAGAGAGAGAGAGAGAGATGTATGAAATGCATCATGTGCTGCACAGGCTACAGTATAGGGGAATGCATGTCTCCTTCCTTTAGGTTCCTGCTCATGTATAGATGAAAGGAAATGAGTAAGCAGACATATTGGCTGAACATTAAAACGACAGTTAATTGACATGCAAATACCATTAAGTAAAGCAAAGATTAAAACTGTCACAAAGACTGTATGCAGGGATACAGTCCGGCATACAGGACTTTGCAGGGACACACAGGTAGACATATTTACAGTGTGCAAAACATGCAGGTGATGGAGGAGTACAGAGTGGAAACCCAAAGGAAGAGATGGTGTCTGGGGATAGGACATACAGGAGTAAACGAAACTCTTCATAGGACAGGGAAGCACCCTACTAGACTGTGTGTAAAAAACTGGAAACTGCCAAACATGTTCTAACAGATTGCAACAGATATAGTGAAGACAGAATGTAGTTAAAAACAAGACTAATTGGAGAAAAGCACAGTATTACATTTGGGGAATATAACTGGAAAGACATCAAGGGAAGTGCATACGCTTCTATTTAATTACTTAAGAGTAACAGGAATAATTAAGAGAATTTAGTTTTATAAACAGTTGAACTGCTGCGCCACGCTCCAGTAGGTGGCGGTAATGCGTCTAAAAGCTGGTTTGCCAGCCGCCATTAAAACTCAAAGAAGAAGAAGAGGCAGCTGATATCAGAGTGGAGGTGGTGCACAGTGTTAGCTCGTAGGTAGACGAGTTGTCGGTACCGGTCGTTAAAGTAATACTTATCATATATCGCATTTACTTTAGCTGAACGACATACACTGCTCCACTCGCTGATTCCAGCATAACGGGACCGGGTTGCCGTTATTTCCGTGTACATAAAAAGACGAACCGTTAAGTCCCACCTCCTTAAACCTGATTGGCTCTTGGACCTATCCGGAAGCCTTTTCTGTGTTCTGATTGGACCGTGGCCGCCATGTGTTGTGAGTGACATGTAGCGACAAACAGTTGGATACATAACGAGGTCAAAGCGGCTCAGGAGTAAGTTTCCTCGATAGCAATGTTTGAAATAAGACATTATGTTTTTTTCGTGGTGTGTGGTCGTGGAGAGAAGTAGGCAGTAGAAACAGCGCGTAAGGTTGTATTGAAGCGTGCTTGAATGCTAGTGCTTGGTTGTTGCTAGTATCTCCAACAATGGGTTAACGTTAAGTAACCTAGCAAGGAGACTTTGCACATTTACACTTAGCTAAGTGTTTTCATAGTAGTACCCGGCGCTTTGACTTATATTGAGCCAGAATTTATGGTGTATTTTATAAATGTGACTGAAGTTCATTTCGCTGTCTTCTCACGTTAGATAACTTGGGAGTGTTACGCAATAGAAAGTGCAGTCAGGTGTATCTCCTGTCAGTCCTAGCCAAACAACATGAAGGCTAACGTAAATGTTAACACTGAAGCTACCGCACCGACACTGTCTGGACCCTAATGTTTCCTCATTTGACCGGTGAAATTTAGAAGACAGACCAAACTTGCAGTGTCACCACTTTATAGCTTGGCTTCAGTAGGAAGATGTAGCAGTGTCATTGATGCAGATGTGGCCACTGTGGTCAAGTAGTGTACTAGTTAAAGCAGAGTTAAAGGTCCAGCGTGTAGGATTTAGGGGGCAGAAATGCAATATAATATTCCTAACCATGTTTCCATTGGTGTATCATCACCTGAAATTAAGAGTCGTCGTGTTTGTGTTACCTTAGAATGATTATATTTCTATCTACATACAGAGCTGGCCCTCTTCTATGAGGTCCACCATTTTGTGTGTACAACAGCCAAGAGCAGACAAACCGAACCCTGACTTTACATAGGGCCATTTGCATTTTTTGCATCGGCCACCATAGTTCATCCACATGCTTGGCACACGGGAGAAGTTTCAGCTGGTTGCAGTCTGCAACCCTTACCACTCGATGCCATTATATCCTCCTCACTCCTCCTCTTCACAGACTCAGTAAATAGAATGAGATTTTTTCCCCCAACAACAAAATATTTGTAATTATTGAAGTGCAGTATCTTAGATGCAACTCATAGATCTCAAGAAACAACCGATAAGTAGTCATTGTGAGTCGATGCGTGTACACATTGCTCACAGTTCTTGCCTCTTTTCGCTTCCTTTTTTCCCCTTGCCTGATCTGCTCCTTTATGTGTCTCTTTCCAGACACTCCCTGGTAGGAGACAAGTTATGAAGGAGAAGAGGGCCTGAACTGAAATGAAACAATTTGGGACACTCTGTATGGGTTCTTCATGTTGAGGTAAGACTCAAGATTAATTTTACTGATCCTTTCAGGCATCATCATCATCACATAATCACAAAAGTATTAAGAACACACCAAAACAAAAGATATGAACAATATAAAATATAAGTCCTTTTTACTGTGTGCAGGACAGAGTTGCTATTGTTTGCTACTGATGCATAAACAGACATTCCAGATGTCTAAATCTACACTTGAGAGCAAAACACACATGCAGGAGCTGCTTTTAATTTGGTGTCACAGGCATTTTTTCCTCTGTCTTCTAGCCTTTCTTTTTCCAGGCTGAGTACAACAGTGGTGCGTGTGAGGAGACTCGCAGCTCAGCTCTCCAAGGCAACCATGTCCACAAACCACCAGGGCTCTAGTCCGTCCTTTGCAGCCAACGGGGATGCTCCCACTGCAGCCATTCTCATCATTGGAGATGAGATACTCAAGGTGATTTAGTGCTGAGAGACACTTTCTGTATTTGTATGATTGACAGTATCCCACAGAGAATCCTTGGAAATTTGCGGATTGTAGAAAATCTAAATAGACCCTGACCTTTTTTCCTAACAATTCTGCGTACTTGAAAGTATAATTTTATTTATATACATTCCAGCATGACACCCTAAATCATCAATATGCCTCGGCTCTCGCAAAGGCACATCGCGGTCTAGGGTCCACACTGTATATCCCCAGGAAAACGCTGTGATGGTTATTTGATGTGGCAGCAGTACTCATTTATAAAACGACAAGTTCAGCACTATTTCTTGACTTGACATGATCATGATTTAAAGATGAAGCCTTTGATTTTTGTCCAGTGTCATGTCTTACCCTCAAAACATGCTCGCTGTGAATCATTGGATTTTATCGAGCAAGACCTTGGAGTCTTTGTTAAAAGTGACCATTTGTTAATCAGTTATTCACTGTGTGTTACCTTGAATTTGTGAAGAAAACTATTTTTTTTGCATGCCTGTATGAGGACTGGAGAATTCAAAAAAGGAGAGCATTTTTTAACGGATTCAAGCCATTTAAGTTTAAGTGGTTTAACAGCAAAACTATATCAAAACATCTGTTTACACACTCTCACACAACTGATGCAGTATAAATCAAGTCTCATTTATCCAATACAAACGAGCAGCTTTGCTAAAACCTTACAATTTAAAACACTAAAAATGCGTTTGAACTCCCAAGAGCAAAATGCAAATACACCTGTTTGCACTGATACTTTAAATCGTGATGCTTCAGGGAAAATTCTTGTGGTTTGGAAGTACTGAACAAAGAACTTGATAAATGAGTCTTGGATTAAACTGAATGGGTTGTGTGACATTTTTTAACAGATGCTTTCATATAGTTTTGCTGTTAAACACAGCCCCTGTTTACTCCCAATTAATGAAGAATGCTCGTCTTTTTTGGATTATCCATTCACCGTGGAGGCATTTGAGAAAAATGAAATTTTCTGTAGGAATTCAAGGTAACGCAGTGAGTAAATTACAAACAAGCGGTCACTTTGCAGGTGAAGTATTCTTGTAAGTCTGTGAATGTAATGTCTAGGTGGAAACACTGAATTGAAACTAACTGAGTGCCTCTTCTTGACCTTCGTCTCTCAGGGTCACACTCAGGACACAAACAGTGCCTTTCTGACACGAGCACTAAGGAAGCTTGGAGTCTCTGTGCAGCGTATAACAGTCGTACCAGATGTACAGGAGATAATTGCCAAAGAGGTGGCCCTCCTTTCCCCTCAGTATACACACCTCATCACCTCAGGGGGCATAGGTCCTACCCATGACGACGTCACCTTTGAGAGCGTCGCCAAGGCGTTCCAAGAGGAGCTATATCCCCACCCTGAGCTGGCCCGACTGGTTGAGGAATTCTTCGGAGTGGTTGATGAGAACAGTGCTGCTATGAAGCTGGCCATGGTGCCTCGCTCTGCCAGTCTCAACTATGGGACCGACCCTCTGACTGGACAGTTGCTACGCTACCCACTGGTGAGTGAAGGCATCAAGCTGCAGTTGTTGAATGCTGGATGATGTCGTCAAAAAACAATAACTTAGATCAAATTATACCCAAGCTACAAAGGATCAGTACCCTCATCCATTTACTGACTGCCCGCCTGCACACTTCTGTCTGCTATCTGCTGTGCTGTGCAGTACCTTTTCAGTCGGCTTTATTTGGGCAAACAAAATTTGTTCAGCTGACACAACTTTCAGGAAGATGTTCACTCACTTTTCTGTCTGTTCCATTGTGTTCTGGGGATATTTTAGAAGATAGATTGCAACATTAACTGCTACCCAGACACTGCAGGAGTGAAAAGCAGCTTCTCACAATGGGCAAAATAATGACATTTAACATCTACGGCAAAACAGCAGTGTAAGGAATACACAACTGCAAATATTTGTGTTGCAGTTTGCTAAAATTTTGTTAATTCATTGATATTTTTTTGAAATGAAGACTATAGTATTCTGCATGGTTAATATCTGGAGTGCCTTATGATTATATTTAGGCACATTTACCACACATAGTTGTCCTGTGACAAACTGGTTTTCATCACCATGTTTCACCGCCTGTACACACCCCTGGAAACACCCACTTATTCAGTCGGCTCACTGATTGGTTCTCGATTTGCATTACAGTTCAGTTCCCTTCCGTTTATTAGTCATTCAGTTTTTGTGTGGTGAGGTTGAGAGCAGGAAAGTGTCAGTGAGTTTCGGTATGAGCAGCACACTCGTGATAATCACACAGTAAGGTTGTTAAATACCTCGCAAATGTTTATTCATCCACCACCGACAGCTGTGCTCCCGGACATTCTCCTGGAATACTCCATAAACACTCGGTTCTCCAGGATTGCTTCATTCTCTGTTCAGCTGATTACAGGCGATCATTAACCCACGCCCAGCAGAAAAACTGAAACTGCATTCCCAGATTAGTGGACTGACTGACTTACTGACTCTGTAAGTGATTTTCAAAACTTTGCTTGAAGGTTGTTTTTTGTGGGGGTTTTTTTTTGGATGGTATAAAAATGAACTGATTTGAACTTTGCTTTCATTTTGAACTGAACTTCATTTTTTCCCCTTTTTTGGAAAGAGTGATTGACTTGGACAAAAAGTATAAAAGAAAACCTGCAGTGGATTATTTTGAAGACTCTGGGACTGTGTGATTTCAGGCTTTTTGTCAGAGTGTTTGAATATATGAATATTTTGGTTTTGCCCTGAGATTGTGTTTTTGTGTTGTTCTTGCTGGCTCATATTGTCATTTTAAGTATAGGGTGTACGTGTATCCTTTGTGAGGTTTGATTGAAACATGATATAAATAGTAAAAAATAAAGATTTACAAAAAAAGGAGGACACAGAAAATCAAACTGTCGTAGTACATGTTGTAAAATTAGTCAGTAGTGCCAGTTATCAAATGAAGCAGCTATACAAATGTGTTTATTGACTATATTTATTCATACTGCAGGCTATTTGAAACGTGACTCTGATCGTACCATACCACACTGAGAACATATGATTCACGAGGGGCCATGCCTTGACGAACTGAAATTATGTGGTTTGACAGAAAACAGTTGACACCCTGTCTTTTAAGTCAAATTAAAAGACTCACAGAAACTCACTTAAAATAATACATTGGCTAAATATCAGAGTTATATCAATGAGTTTACATATTAAATGGGACAGACTGTTGCCTTGGAAACAGTGTAGTAACAAGAAAGACACCAAGGTTAGTTTCTAGATGTTAAATACCTTTTGAATACACGTTGTTAGAAGTATTGTACCTCAAACAGAATGATCAAACCTGTGGGTTCATTCCTCCACTGTATGACGTGTCCATCTTCTTCTCTCAGGTCAGCGTGCGTAACGTGTATATCTTTCCTGGGATCCCGTCTCTGATGGAGAGGGCTTTCAATGGGCTGGAGCACCTCTTTGCCAGTTCAGGGACCACTTTTCACACCCGTGAGGTAAAACCACAACCATACCTTTCATGTACAAATCCACCTGAGTACTGTGTTTGACAACCAAATGCTTTTCCGTTAGGTGTTTGTGGATGCAGATGAAGCAGAGATCGCCCCTGTGCTGACCAAACTGCAGGCTGGTTGGGGCCGTAAGGTGGCTCTCGGCTCCTACCCGGACTGGCTGAGCAACTATCACAGAGTCAGGCTGGTCCTGGACTCAGATAGCCAGGAGGAGGTGGACAAAGCCCAGACCCAGCTGCTGGATAAGCTGCCCAAGGGAAGCGTGGTGCCCCTGGTCACTGACCCTGTGTCCATTGCCACTGCCGAGGTGTACACACTGGCCAACAGCGGTGAGGGGGAGGCAGAGGGCAGGGGGTGGTGGAGGGTGGTAGTTGAACTTAATATGAAGTGAATATTGCAGAGAACTCGTACTCTTTACACAGGCAGTGGGACCAATAACGGAAGCTAAAAGATTAAAGTAATTATTGCTGTAAAAATCATAGTGGGTTATAAAACTGAATAGAACTGGCATGAGACTGAACAGAGAGTAGAATCAAGCGTCAATAAAATGAGAGAAAGGAGAAGCAGATATTTTAACTCTCAATTTGACACAAGAATGAGTGATTATTTATATTACGACTATGAAAATCTGACTACATTGATTGTAAAACTTCCTTTTGCTGTGGATTTCATGCCTCACAGGCGCACCGCTGGGCGAGAAAGTTTCGTCTGCACTGAAAACAATAGAGGCTGCACTGGATCAGTATTCGACAGAGGAAGTCTGCGTCGGCTTCAACGGAGGCAAAGACTGCACGGCGCTGCTCCATCTCTACTATGCAGCACTGAAACGGTAACGGGAGGGGAGAGGACGGGGTGAGACAGGTAGAACGTTCGGGGGTAGGGATGATTTAATCAGGACAAAACAAATGAGGGAAATGATATTACTTTAGCACAGTGGGACATCACTGTTAATGAAGAGGAAAATTAGTATAGCAGGAACTAGACTGAGGAAAATCTTGGACAAGGCAGTTTTCTGTTTAGACTGTGTTGGACAGATAGTGGAGAGATAGTGATAAGGATAAACATCTAATCTTTTTCTGGACCGCTCCTATGTATCTTTCTTTCTTTCTTTTTTTTTTTGAATGTCTCATTCCTTTCCTCCTGCCACTCTCAGGCGCTATCCAGATGGTAAAGACAAGGTGAAAGCCCTTTATATCCGAATCGTCTCTCCATTCCCAGAAATGGAGAGATTTCTCCAAGATACGATAAAAAGGTAAGCCAACAGCTCAACCCATTGCACACTGCCAATAAACACATTTCAGAACATTTTTAAAAATAGATTTCTGTATTTTTATCTGTATTTTAACTTTAAATTAGGGGGGGAAAAGTGTCGCACTCTGGCTCTATGTGCACCTCTCCTTTATTCAGATGATGTTTTGGCCCTCAGGCCTTCTTCAAGATCAACAGTCGAGATCAACAATGATGAAGAAGGCCTGAGGGCCAAAACGTCACCTGAATAAAGGAGAGATGCATGTGGAGCGGGAAGGAGCGACTCTTTTTGCCTATTTTCAGGTCTACTTCCAGTGATCAGCACCTCACTACCAGCCTTGGTGTGCGTTACTTTTCTGTAGAACACAATTTTACTTAAAGCTCTATTTGTTAACTATATAATAAATAACCTTTTGTCATATCCGCTTAAACTGTCATTATATCCATATATTGGTACATTGGACAGATAATCTGTAAACATATGTATATATAAATGTTCCTTATCCTTGAAGTGCTTCTAATGGCATTTGCAAGAATCCACCACATGTTAACAAAACCAATCAGAGCCGAGGAGTCTCTAACACAGCTGTCAATCATGTCAGTCACTGCTCGTACACTGCAGTCAAACTGTCAAACTCAGCAGCGCTGATCAAATATGAATCAAGATTCTGTTACTGCATTGCCTATTTCTTGCCTCAAATGACTTCAGAGACATATTTTAGTGGACTGTTTAGCTGTAAAATGAGAAACTTTGCTCCAGCTGGTTGGCGGTGCTTCATTTCGGCGTGACAGTTTACAACGTTGCAGCCAGGTCATAAAGTTTCTCATCTCTTGACCGCAGTTCAAGAGCAGTGACTGACATGATTGGCAGCTGCGTTAGAGACTCTGTTTGTTTATTTTCCTTAAGCCACAGTGGATCCTAGCAGATGCCATCAGAAGCGCTAAAAAGAGGCAGAGCAACATGATTTTTTTTCATAGATTGTGTGTATAGAGACAGTTAAAGCAAATATGATAAAAACATTTTTACCACTGGTAACCTGAGCTCGAGTCAACAACTTTTACCAGTGCAAATAATTCTGTGTTCTCTTGTTAAAAAGTGTCCTAATCCTTTATGTTACAGTACGTAACATCATTATTTGGTGACGTGTCTCCTGTAGATATGACTTGGACCTATTCTCAGTGGAGGGAAGTATACGACAGGCACTGAGCGAGGTGCAGGAGAGGAGACCGGAGCTGAAAGCCGTCCTGATGGGGACCAGGAGGAGTGACCCTTACTCGCACACACTCACAGCCATGTGTCCCACAGACCCCGGCTGGCCAGACTACATGAGAGTCAACCCTTTACTTGTGAGAGACACACACACACCTATACACACAAATAACGTAGATATACAGTTTCATTATGTCTTGATATTTTTTTCTCTTATTGTAATTTTCCTATCTTTGATGGTAAACGGTCAGATCATGTAAGAGGGTTTAGGACAGTGATACGATACTGATGGCGAATAGGCCCGCTGACCATTTTCTAATCTCAAATTGATTTGCATTGGGGATTTTTTTTGGTACTTTGAATGCAAGGAAGCTGCCAGAGTGCATAAAAAACATAAAAACAGAGCTTGTTTATTAAAAGTAAGTGTCAGGGGAGGAACTCTTGAATCTCCCCGACAGAGGTCAGCCCCGAATGTCCTCAAGTTCTAGAAATGCCACTTCATACACCTGACCCGGCTGCTGCAACTGGACCCAGCCTCTTGTCATTTTGCAAAAGTGTCCCCTGGGCAAAGTAAGTTGAGTATCCCTGGTCTAGGAGTAAAAACAAAATCGGCTAATTCTTCCATGTGAAGAAAAACGCATGTAGCCTTAATGTGAGAAGCACCTGCAGACATTAATTATATGTAGAAAAAAAACCCAAGCAGTCCTTCAGGTTGCCCACATTTTTAAAGATACGGCGTATATAGTGCTGCGGGGAAAACTGCTTTTTGACTGGTAATACAAATCTGTTTTCACTGCTCCAGCCAGGCAATTTCCCCTTGTTACACTTAATGTTATTTGTCATCTTGACTGAAGTTTCAGAGAGCAGATCTACAGGGTGTGAACAAAATATCACAGCACCTGCACAGTTTAATGCAATCCAACAGCCCCGCAGTAATACTGCATTTGTAAGGCTTTAAATGATGTTGTGAATAGTTTCGCCCTCCCTGGCACAAACAAATACTAGGGTACACCTGAACTATATAATGTTATCCAGTTGGCCAGCATTCAGTTTTGCTTTATTTCAGATTTGGCAAATGGCAAATGCTTTTAGATTGGCTGGTATCGGTCATACCAGGACAGCCGGAACGGTACATATGATACAGTAGCACAGAGCCATTGGGATCCACAGTGTTCCCCTGCATCATGACTCAATCACAAACCAATTAAATTTGATGTCTTGCAACACTCCACAGGACTGGACGTATCACGACATCTGGTCGTTCTTGAGGACGTTATACGTGCCGTACTGTATCCTCTACGATAAAGGGTAAGAATCTCCTCCACTCTCTGCATCCTCCACCGCACAACATCCCAGCTCAAGCGCAGAACTCCCTTGTCCTAAACGTCCCTGTCGACCCGCAGGTACACCTCACTGGGCAGTATGGACAACACCTGTCGAAACCCTTCCCTCCAGATGGTGGACGGGAGGGGGGTGACGCGATACAAGGCAGCCTACCTCCTGGAGAACGAAGAAGAGGAGCGAAACTCCCGTGCCTGATGTAGCCTCACTTTCTCGCCGTGTCACCTGTTGCTGACGGAGCCATGTTTTCAGATCTCAGATCACCTCCCCCCACCTGCACTCATAATGTAACTGAAATATAAACCATGGACATTTTTTTTTAAACCCTACATGTGAATGTTTGTGGAGTATCTGAGACTGCAACTGAAGTCTGTGTGCCTGTATATGAGTGTGCTTTTTGTTTTTACATGTGAGTTTCAGCCTAAAGTAATGGCTCTTTGTGCTGTTAAATAAAACATCAATGTGTGTCATCTTTCTCCATTGTCATGTTACTATTTTAAGTCTCACATATGGCAGCGCAGGGCTCTCTTGATTTATCTTATTCATGAGTCCATTTGTGTGATTTCAAAATGCAATATGAGCAAGCAAGACAGCCAGTGTGAGAATATATTGGTAAGTAATATAAGGCTGTGGAGGCTGTGTGTGCAGTAGCATGGACAGACTAGTGAAGGTCATCGGACAGGCTCATATTGACTCATCATTGTCTCGCTGAATATCCATATTTGCAGATCTGAGCATCCCCCTGACTGGAAAGCCTCCACCCCGGTGTTGCAGTTCTCTTTGAGCACCTCACGGGCGCGTTGTTCTCACTTTTTTCCCCCATTTAGCAGCCGTGATTACAATAAATTACCTTCTCTGTTTCCAGACATGATTGAATCCAGGCTCATCGATCCGCTCCTTCTCTCCCCCCGCCTGGAGATTAGTCAACGCCGCGCAGCGAGGATCGATACCGGCCGATCTAATAAAGCGGGTCGCTTACGAGGCCACCGCGGGGTAGCACACACTGTTACACCAGCAATTACCACCTCCAGCCCGGCCCCCCATACCCCCTAACTTATCTGTCCGGGCTTCACGGCTTGCTTGATTTATTAATAATAACAGTAATAAAAGAGGCAATGAACAGAGGCTTCATAATCACAGCAGAAATGTAATGGTGTGTGTGTTTTGGTGGTGCGATAAAAACACCGGGACATTGTCTGGAATGGTGATATTTATGTGCAGGAAAATTACATTACTATACACAATGTGTCTGAGATGGGCTCCCCAGTATGTGACTCAAACTTTGTCCTACTTGCAGGGTATATAATGGAATAATTGGATATATGGTATTGCTATATAATAATTTTACTGACTTATC
Organism: Epinephelus awoara; assembly: GCA_035609425.1. Classification (NCBI taxonomy): domain Eukaryota; kingdom Metazoa; phylum Chordata; class Actinopteri; order Perciformes; family Serranidae; genus Epinephelus; species Epinephelus awoara. The sequence goes on from CM069300.1 coordinate 11,102,199, forward strand.
CTTCCACAATATGTGACTTTTCTCATGAAACTTTAATGTTTTTATCCAGGCGGGCCTGTTACCTGCAGTAAATTTGCTCACTGATGGAAAATAACTCATTACATGTCTTTAAATATCCTACAAGCACAATTTCAGTGTTTCAAAATAAAAACAAAACAAAAAAACAAAGCCGTGATAATCCTATAAAACACATTATGATGTTATTTCCATGCAGGTTTTCACACAATAATTTAGCTTTGGTGTTTTGCTGCTTCTAAACATAATATTAAAGCAGGGATGGACATGTTTTTTTGCTTTGAATTATCATTTTGAGGTAAATTGATTGCATAATACAATGGTGATTACAGGATGACTTTGCACACTAAATACTGATGCACTTGAAGGCTAAAAGGTGCCATGTTTCAGGACTTTCACCTTGGATTTGTAAATAGGTCATAAGGCAGGGGATAGCTTAACCTGCTCCCTTAATAGCTTCCACTTCAGTTTGGTGTGGTGATGCCAACACCACCAGTGACTCTTATTTTTCTGGGGACATCTCAAGCTGTTCGACTGTTTTGTAAATGGATGAATGTTTCCAGAATAGCAATAAAAAGAAATATGTAGGTGTTGTTATTTAGAGGTTGTAATGTAATGGTTTCATTGGGCCAGCCTCTTGACATCAAACTGAGCTGCATGGGGCCTATGAATTTAAATAAGTTTTGCACCCCTGCCATAGAATAATGACACCATCAGCTTTTAGATTCAGCCTGGCTCCCTGTGAGCCTCGCTTTCACTCTGCAGTTCTGTGTGCCACCAGGTACGATCTCCCGAGAAAATGAATGCTTAATTTATGGCACAGAGGAAGTGCATCAACCATTGCGCAACCAAAACAGGAAGAGGAAAGCACCTTTGTTGTCACTGCTAGCTACTGACAGCCTTAAAAGTAGCATTACATTGTCTTAAATTCATTTTGGATGGGTCTCTTTCTTTGGTTAGGTCACTGTGGGAATTTCAGGTGTTTGCACTGCAGGAAACATTATTTTAACTGGAGGGAAACACTATCTGACAAGAGAGCAGACTTTGACACAACACCTGTGTGCAGGTAAATCCCCTGTTTTTGCCTCATCTATGCATTTAGATTACACAATGAGTCCTCACTGTTAAGGCCTTGCGAACCAACCTGCTTATGGAAATGGATAAATGCAAGTTTAACAACAAATGGCTTCAGTACAACAGTTACTTGTGGTGGTTAAAGATGGCGCCTTCAAATGCACATGGAGCAAATTGCACTTTTCAAACTCAACGGAGATTAAGATGGGAGAATGTCATATGCACGTGGTGCGCACATAGAGAGTATCATCAGTGTTATTTTACCTTACTATTCATTTTGAACTTACATCAATGTGTTTATTATTTAGTATTTAATTAATATTGGTCTTAAATTGAATTCAAAATGGTATTAAAAAGGTCTTTGAAAGTCTTACATATAACTTGTTGATGTCTGAAGACACCCTGGGAAATGGCAGACAACAGAAAACTAGATTAAGAAAATAAAATGCAGTCCTGTCCTGTGTTGTTGAGGAAAATGGAAAGTGATGTCACCACTTAAAAGATTAAACCATTGGTTTCCATCCTTTTTGGCTTGTGGCTCTGAACAGTGTCTGGTTTGGGCCCCTTGTCATATTTCAGCTGTCTGTGAGACGTTAAGCAGTTGCACTGAAACTTGTCATATGGTTTCATTTTAAAAACTGTTCAAGAACCAAAGAGGTACAATCATCCAATAAATTAATTTGAAAGATCAAAGATAAGAGACAATCCAAAAAAATGAATACAGATTTGTGTGGCGGAACTTTGTTTTTTCTCTTGTAACCTGCCTCATTAATCACGTCAGGACCTCCCAGATTTCTCTTGTGATACTTTGGCGGGGCTCGACACGATCAAGATAAAGTAGCTGAAATCAGCTCCGCCTCGACCGGCTCCAGCAGTGAGCTGCAGTACAAGATCTGACTATTCTTCTTCCACTAGTGCATTTCTTTCCACTACAGGGATACAATGGGCTGCTAAATTTATTTTGCCATTCGTATGATATCTCTGTAAAGTTTATTACGTTTTGTTCCATTGTTTGCCACAGTTCCATCTTCATCCTCTTTCACTTGTCACTCCATCACTCTCACTTGCCTGTTTCATCCTTCACTTCAGTTTTGGCTCCACCACTGTATTTACCCACTATCTACTGTAGTCATCACACCACTTCCTTCCTCACTGCCTTTCCTGTATAACTCCGGATTCTTGTTCAGTCCTCCTTATGAATTTCAAACTGATGTTTTGATTTTGACCTGGAAGACTGAGTCAGAAAAACGTCTTGGGTGACACAGTGGGAGGATATGGGTATTGACTAGGGGCCTAAAAGTATCCGGACTAAAATACTTTTTTGCGTGTGTGCGGTCCTTAACTGCATATTTATGAATATCTTATTTTTTAATTTCACACTGCTGTGCTTTTGAAACAGGGTCTGTTTGAAATCTACAAAACTGCAAACAAAACACTCTTGAAATTCTGATACAGCAAATAATGTGTCATCTGAGACGAAGTGGAACAAGCAGGAACTTAAAAAAAAAAGGCTATTTCTTTTTCCTCCTGTGCATATTTAAACTTAATTGGCTCTCCAAAGGCAGATTTTAGGTCAGCTGGTGGAGGTATGATCACAGCAGCCACTAAAGGTGATGTGAGGATAAGAGGAAGTGGGCTGATCAGAGTTACCTCCTCGTCATTAGCACCATAATTCCTCGCTGCTCTGCTGAAACACCCAAGAGTTCCTCCTCCAAACCACCCTGGTGGAACGCTTACATGTAACAGAATCTACACAGTTAACAGCATGTGTGATATGGACTCAGCATGTCTTGGTGTGACTTTGTGCCAAAACATGCGACAAGCTTTGATATCGGAGTGAACTATCCATTTCAGATGCTCAGATGCGAGCCTGCCTTGGTGGCTGTGATGCTTTCCTCTAAAGGAATATGTTCCTAATCCAATTCCTCAGCAGTTCCTGCGGTGTAAAACGAGACTTGAAGCAGCATGAGACAGCAATTCAGGCGATGTCCTAGGAGGGATGCTTAACACAGAGGATGAATAGACACTCCGTTGTCAGAAAGCATCAGGAGAGAGGGGGAGACCTTTGAGTCTATGCAAATTACCAACCCATCTGCATGTAAAGCCAACCGACCAGAACACGGGAAATAGGATGTTCAGTATCAAAGTGTCGCACATTAAAAGTGGATGAAAGTGAGAGAGAAAGAAAGGGAGAGAAAGTGGGAGGGAGAATGAGGAAGGAGGCTGCCTTGCTTTGCTTTGCTGCCACGTGAAGTGTGACTGACTTCAGCTCGTTTGTGTCTGGTTTTGGTGTGTTCAAAAAAAAGCCAGTCTCATAATCCTAAGTTTGTCACAGCTCGCAGTCCGGTACACAGAACCAAGACCCCCTGCTCGCAGCCGCACACATGGGATGCATTTAAAAAAAAAAAAGCCTCTCACACAGCAGAGCTCGCTTTAATGTAAAGGGCCGGGGTCTGTGAAGCTTCAACCAGCATGCTGAAAAGTGATGAGAAAGAATCTGCTCAGCTTAACTCAACTGGAGCTCATTTGCACTCAGCAGCCATAACTTAAACATGGTGCAGGGTGTTAGAAAGATGAGAGATTGTTTAACACTAGAAAGGCCCTGCCAGTGTTAGCTGATCCTGTTTTTAAAGATAAGTCCTGCCATGACTTTACTGAGTCCAATTTAATGTGTGAATCAATGTAAAATATCCCAAATCAGGCATGGAATGAATGTTTATGTATGTCTCCCTCCTTCAGATGTCATCTTGGTCATCTTTTTAGTGTGAAGAGTTACTTTTTGCAATGTTTTCAAAGTCTTCTTAGCTCACGCTTGTGTACAAAAATAATGGATTTGCATGAGAACACAATCACAAAAAAAGCCTTGCATGTTTGGTGATATATCTATTTCTCGCCTGAGCTCAACACCGTAACATCTTCTACGTGTTTCCCCCTCCTTTGTTATAATCTGGTCCGTCCACATTCATCACAGTTTGCATGACACAGTGGAGTGCCTGCTTTGTGAGCACGCAGCAGAAATAATTACACCGTTATTGGCTACCTGACACGTGTAACAGGAGGTGAATACCGGTGCGACAAGCAGACGTGGTCGGGTTTGGTTTTTATTTAGAACAAACAAACTCTGCTTGAGCCCAGAGAGGAAATAAAAGCCCCGACTATTATTCATTACCTGGAAATTAAATAGCACAGCGATTCATCAAGGCTGCAGAATTATTCAATGATAATCCTCAGAGGCTTTCACAAGCCAAAGTCTCGCACACAGAATACATTCAGGGATGAAACCTGGTTGGGAGCTACGTGTCTCTTAAGCTTCTCAGCTGTAAATGATGCAGTTAATCACTTTGTATAAATAAAATCATCACTAAAGACATTTACTCAAGTACCGTATTTATATTTCATGCTACTTTATACTTCACTACATTTTCACGGCAAACACTGCACTTTTTACTTCACTGCATGTATTAGATAACTGAGATCATTAGCACAAAAATATAAATCAACTAATAAATGATGATGAAGTCATCCAGCAGTATATAAAGCAATTAAAATGAGCTCCACATTTACCAGCTGCAGCATTAAAGTGATGAACACACTAATGCATCACTCTGTAATAGACTATAATGTACTTTATTCTGAGATAGGCCATTCCACATACTGAGTTCTTTTACTTTTTGTTCTTTAAGTACAGTGGTGTAGTGGAGGGTATACATTTTTTATCTGGTCTTTTACAGTACACCACATACAGCCAAAAAGCCACTGGAATATATAGAGGAGCAAACCCACTTCCCCCTCTGTAACAGAGTACGTACACCCACCTCATCAACACTGATGAAGTCTATTTTGATGCTAATAGTTTTGTACGTTTACTTCACCTTTACTCATGGTAAAATACCTGAGTACTCCTTCCATCACTGACTATACACAAATACTGTAAAATAAAAAAATAAAAAATAAAGATTTCTCCAAACCTGGCTGTGTTGTGTAATGGCATCCTTGGTAATGAATGCGCAAATGCAAATGTGTTATTTCAACAGACTCATTTATTTCAAATAATTTTAGGTGACATTTTGAATCCGCAATTTGATAAATGATTTAAAATGTGTGGGGCTTTTTTCTTTTTTTTTTTTTTGCTAGAAGTTTTAGGCTGTCAACTATCATTAGCAGAGTCAAACTTTGAAACTAGCAAAGTCTCTTAATAATTCAGTAATTACCCGACCACAACTTTCTGCATCTGTACAGTGACTGCACAGTTAAGCAGTTAAATCCTCTTTTTTAACAAAGCAGTGTTTTCATATAATTCTGGTTGTATGGCTTCTGTTGTTTTGGATGGTGTAACTGGTGATCAGCTGTAAGGGCCAGTGCCGATCCCGCAGGCAAAGAAGCCCGTTTAGGCTCCTTAACTGCCCATAATGTCAATATTTCTTGAATTTCTGGTGACCAAATGATGTTGTATGTGTGACAGTAATGGTACCCAGCTCCCAAACAGTATGAGGCAACAGTGGTGCATTGCATAGTGCCTTCACAGGAGGTTTAATTGGGTTTATAATTGTCACAGCAAAATTTGCCAATATGAGTAGCCATCACTGGGCTCCATGCATTTGCCTGGTTTGCCTCTCCTGACGATGGTGCCCCTGGTGAGGACCACTGAAAATATTCCTAACTGGGAAACCAAGTGAAGTGAAACCTCCCAGAATAAATAAAAGGGATATTCTTGAACTGAATTCTGAAGACACCCAAAGGCGTTTATGTGGAGGGTCTGCTTCACAGACTTAGCATCTTAAGCCAGTCTTTTACTCTCCACTGCATGAAGGGTCAAATACTCACCCTGGGAAATATATACTGTATCTGATTATAAAGTATTGGGGGGGAAAAAGGAGACGCAATACGTGCAAGAGATGTCAAGTGACATGTTGCTGATTGGTGAAGACTTTAACAAAGTCCTTGATCTCGAGCTCTTTCGCAGGACTACCACAGCTGAGAGGTTACCTCGAGGAGTAAATAGGATTCTGCTCTTTACAGATATGTGGCAGCAATGGCACCCAACAGAAAGAAACACTTTCCCGTTCCTTCTGCTTCTTTGTGCCGGAAAATGTTTTATGTCAAGAGCTGTGAGACTGAGAGGTCAAGAGATTTCAAACTGTGATTCAGTCCCGTTTCCTCATGCAAAAAGGTTTTTGGAAGTTGGCAGATGTTTATGGGAAGAAATGACAACTAAATATTAGATTCATGAGCTTTTTGGCACCTTTGAAATCTCTATCTGACTCTGCCTGTCGATAACGGTTATGGCTTCATCTCGGTGAAAACAGTCAAAACATAGCAGCAGAACTTGTAGATAAAATTATTTAATGACTCCATCAAAAATAAATACAGCATCTTGACCAGATTGAGCTTGTTTGGAATAACATAATAAGGACTTTCGGTGCTAAAATACCTGATGAATGAATGGCCTTGTATCACTTCACTGCCCCGAGGAGATGAAGTGATTATTTTCTTTGAATGATGCGACTTCAAAAAGATATAATGAATGAATTCAAAATGCAGAAACACATTTTGCTCAAGGACTCATCTCAAGGCTTTCAAAAGTTTTCAGAAGGACACTTCCTGCGGCAGGGACGCCCTCTCACCTTTGCTCACCTTGGTTCTGAAATATGTGAAACATACACTATTCAGGACTCTCAACCACAATGTCGCTGTGGATCAAGGTGTTGATTGCACGCTGAGAAACTCTTAAGTGTGATAAACATCCTTCCACAATTCAAGGAAAAGCTTGAGAGGCAAGTGTCCAGAACATCAACTCCCAGCTGAGGAGTAAAATGAAAGGAGAAACATGTCACCCTGCAATGATTTAAACATGGGCGTAGATTTGTTTCACTGAGTGGGACATATATATATATATATATATACACATATTTTTATGCACCAATTTGTGCCTTTTCTGCATTAATTTATGATGTTAGTATCTTTTATTTGGTCAAACTGAAAGCCCTCTGCTACTGTTATGTGTTTATTGGGGAGACAAATGCACTAAATATTCCTGTCCCCCAAAATCTACACCTATGCCAGATCTGATTTCACAAATACAGCAAAAAATATCCTTACATTTATTCCAGCAGACACATTTTATGCTGTAAAAATATCACTTGTATTTTTCACAAGCCTTAAAAGATGTTGACTAATGAGTGTGCTCTTAAAATGTCTTTATTGATGTAATTACAATATAATGAGCATTGTTTGCCTCTATTAATAGCCAGAGTTTTGTATTTCTGAAGATGTAATCAACACCGGCAATCTTCAGCCAAGGTCCAATTAAATACGGGCCAACATGAGGAAAAAGACCCTGCTGTGTTGAAATGTGATACAGTGTAATCACAGTGTCATTGGAGAGCTGTAATATGGATATGCAACAGAGATTGTTTTTTTCTCAACTCAGACAGATAGTTAAAACTAAATTTGTCATCCCAGAAATTGTTTATGATCACAGTCGCCCCAGAAAGCCTCGGAGGGAGCTTTGACGTGGGATTTTCATGATCTTCTAAATTTATATAATACGGCAACATCTGTCCGTAATTATGAAGTTTATTTCGGAGGGTGAGTTCGGTTCCAGCTTTAGCAGCACAGTGACGCACAGAGGAAAACATAAACACTGTAAAAGAAATATCAGAAATGTTTGTTGGTATTGTTGAAGCGTTTCCAGTCTGGAATCAAAGATAAAACATAAAAACCCGTCAATATCACGCTACTGTGTTGAAGCTTTGGTTTGTGCATGCTTCTGCTGGAACACACAGCTGAAATGGAAGTGGACACACACTCGCCTTTTAAGTCCTTTTACTTTAGCACCGGTTTAAAAAGTATCTCCCCACTTTCCGCTGATTTCAGTGTGCTTACTTCATCATTCACAATGGGCAAAGAATGAAAACATGGGCTTTGGAAATTTCTTCGTGAAGGTCAAAATCAAAGCCAGCTCATAACATGCCTCAACAGTGACAAACATGTCATCAGAAGAGATCAGAAAGCATGAAATAGAAGCATTAGCCCTATTATCCAGGAAATTGCCTTTCTGGCTTCACAAGAGGCTTCTACATTACAGCCTACATGAATGAAAATGCATTTGCAGCTTATCTGGATGTACACTTCTATATTTAAAAAACAAAAAAGCATCTCTGGCTCTGTATTCAACCTCAGCTCTGTGTTTACTGAATATAAATACAGTTACTACTTTAAGGTCGATGTATTGGCAATGATGCTTCAGGGTCTATTAATACCGGGAGTCTTATCAGGCTGTAGCTGCCCACAGATAAAAACTCAGCTCGATATTCCACTAAGTTACTCACATTACAATGGCCTCTTGCACCACAAGGTCATTGCAAGTCCCTGAAGTCTCCTTATCTCCACTCCCATGTGTATTACACTGGACGTGTGCGTTCCGCAAATAAAGTCGTATGTTTATGTGTGTGTGTGTGTGAGCGAGGTAAAACATCAGCACTTTCAAGACTTAAATGACGGACGACTGGAAGCGTTTAAATGCAATCATATTTATTTTGTTGTCTCGTCTGCCACGTATAAAAAAAGGCTCAGATTGCAGTTAAGTCTTCACAGAAGAAGCTTCATTCTTCACTAAAATGTGAAAGCAGAACACGTTACACACACACACAGGTAAAGAAATCAAAAATCCTAGTTGTACATGATAAATTTCTACATCGCTGAAATTATTTAACACATCTTCGACCATCAGTTTTATCACCCACTTAGGAAATTAACATAAAAATAATGGCATGACTGGTGTGATTTACAACATGAGGACAAATATATTAAGCGCCAACAATGTAGTTTTTTTTCCCCCAGAATAAACTGTTTAATAAATTAAACAATTAACCTATAGATTTTCTAAGCTTAAATCACTCAAATATTGTGGGGAAATAATTACGTAATTTTATAAATATATAAACCATTTAATTTCAACGAAAGATATCACACCTACTTTATCTTTAATTTGAATTTTAAAATAAATGACTTGTTCATTAATTATATTTTTACCAAATCTATGACAGTAAATTGGAGTGATTTCTTAAAACAATACAACAAATCACTTAATCTACATTGTAGCAGAGCATATTGACAATACCAGTAAATACATGTTTATCCAGAATATAAATGATTGTTTGTGTGTGCCACAAAATAATTTCTTAATCAGACATTTGGACTTAAATATCAGAGATCGTTTGCCACTAAAACACTGAATCGTGTAGTTACATGTCTCATTTTGCAGAATATAATCACTACACAGTAAAACCTAAAATTAAGGATCACGTAGAAAAAAAAAGGAAGACAACGGCAACATACAAAGGAACAAAAAGCATGTGTGCATATCTACACACCTGGTTGGTCACCACAAGCATCAACCAATCAGCCTCCTCAGTGGTCCGTTCAGTGGAGTGAGGCGAGCTGATGCTCTGTTTACCCATAAACCCCTCTGTTCTGTGCTTTATTCTGAAGCAGGGTGAAGGGTGGAGGGTGGAGGGTGGAGGTGGGGGCAGAACAACAGGGGGTCCGATCAGGGAGGACAAACTCTGTCCCAGGTCCCATTATCACCACACAGAACCACAATCTAGTGTCCAGTTTCTGAGTTTCTGGCCAGCCCAGTCTAACTCCAGTTAAACCAGTTTGATCCCAGTAGGGGGCGCAGGAACCCTGCTTGACTATTCCAGAATATTCCAACATTTCCTCCTAAAACACCTTCATTTCCAAAATCTAATTAGTCCGAAAAGTATAGTATGTTTACTTTAATCAGATGCAAATGGCACGGTTGAAAATGTGTCACTTATTTATGTCTAACAATGTAAAGAAGAAACAAAAGCCACCAGCTTAATGACTGACCTCCAACCTGAGCCACTCTGTACAGTAGTATGTGTTCATTTGGCCACTTTTTTAAAAGAAGGCGGGTCCTCGGGAAGGAGTAAACGCAAAACAACGAGTAGAAAATGAGAAACAGAGATGTGAGAGAACTTGTTTGGAACGATTCCTGACAGACTCATTGTTCTCCTGGCATCAGAGGAGGATATGAGCCTTATGACGAGGCCTACGAGTGATATTCTGTGTTACTACTTACACAACGGGTGGTGGGAGAAGAAAAACAACAAGACATGAATCACTGTGATTCGGCGTGTCGGTCCCTGAGTCACTGTGGCCCCGTTCTGGAGAAGTCGCACCGAGTCTTTCTCAGGTAAACCGGCCACAAGGTAATGTGTGTGTCATTTGCAGTAGCTTAGCATAGATTGCATCGTGTCATTCACTGTCTGAGCGTAGATTGCATTGTGTACTTGAACATCTGAGTAAATGTCTCCCGGCTCCCGGCAGGGAACGGGTGCGAGGTCGGCGGTGAGGACGGACGAGGGTGAAGTCAGGTAGTCAGCAGGAGGAGGACGACGGTGAAGAGGAGTGGAGGCGAAGCTGTCCTCAGTGAGCAGGCGCTACTTACACGTACAGTTTCTGAAAGAGAGAAGGAAACTTTATGTATGAAATGGTACGTATGAAATACACTTTGTGGCCAAAAATATGTGGACACCCTTGTGACTTGTGATCTGTACCTGTCATCCATGGCTTGAGCTCAACACCTTAATTACAATTAAGATAACTTCTTTTTGTTTTTTTGCTTTTTTCTTTTTGCCTTTATTTGATAGTACAAAAAGCGACAGGAAAGGGGGAATAAGCAGAATGACATGCAGCAAAGGCCCTAATTTGAAATCGAACCTACAGCTGCTGCAGTAAGCTTTAGCAAACTGGGCACACGCGCCATCAGGTGAGCTACAGGACACCCCACAATTTCTGAAAATCTTAATTTTCCGGCATATAATGATACTACGGACAATAACATGCCTCCTAACTTTGTGTCAACAGTTTGCAGAGGGCCCTTGATATCTAAATTTGGTGCAGCCACAGAAGAACTTTGCAGAAAGCACCTTTAGGATAACCTGGAACGCAGAGTGCAAGCCAGGCCTTGTCTCATTCATGCTCTTGTGGCTCACTGAGTGAAATCTCTGCAGCAAGGTTCCAAAATCAAGTGCAAAAATGATCCAGAAGAGAGATGTTTGTGACAGAAGCACATTAATGGCCATTGTTTTGGAAGGTTTTTAACTATTACATATATATGTATAGTATGTCCACATACTTTTGGCCATTTTATGTATGAGTATGTTCTCATGCAGTGTGTCTGGGATCCCTTGGGGGAGCTCAGAGTGACAGCAGGGGTGCCACCAAATTATTGTTTGATAATTTAGGTGTTTTTTCCCCCCAAAAAAATCAAAATATATCTGAACATACACATTAACATTAATACAAGATGTTATCAGCAAACAGAAATTGGCCTATTCACGAAAAACAGCAACAAAAAAACCCACTGAATTTATTGTACACAACATTAAAGGGGAACTTCACCCATTTTAAAAATTCATACATTTTATTCCTGTGGTCTTAGACTGTCCAAAACTATTAGTAAAAATGAACAACTCTCTCTAAAATCCAAAAGCTAGAGTGCTGAAACTCAAATTTGAGATGCCATGAAGTACAGAGTGAGTAGCTGCTCTACAGGCAATGAACGATGAAATACGTTCTCGATGACACTGAGAGCTCCCAGAGGAATGTTCTGAGTACATGGGTACATTTTCTGTTTCAGAACTGAGAACACTTTTACAGAATAAAGCTCATTTGGCTCCACAAAACTATGGAGCAGCTCCAGAGGGTGCAGAGGGTGAGGCTAATGCACCTAGCCATGCTACACCTGCTGAGTTAGCAGCTACAGCCAAGCACAAATGAGAAGGTCAAATTAATGCTCAGAGAGTTATCTCAAGTGCAACAGTAAATGTAGCAGGAGCTCCCTGTTCTGTCTCTCGTTGAGCGAACGGTTCTGTGAAAACCTGAAAACGCCGAGGACCCCCGCTTTAACTGATTCATGGTAACAAACCACATTTGAACTTGAGACAGACGAACAAAAAGATACAGAACTAGGACACATGCAACACAGCGTGTCAGTGTTCCTATGCTTAAGACTAAATTGGGTTTTGAAATGTTGCATCTCACCTTGTATTTGCTTTGAACCCTCTGATGCTGTAACAGGAGAGAGAGGAGAGAGAGAAGAGGAGGGAGAAGATTTAAATAAAGTTGAGGCCAAGAAACAAGTTGCTGATTAGTCATTTTTGCATGCTTAACTTTCTCAATAAAGCTGCTGCTTTGTGGAACAAAAGGAGCAAGAAACAGACAAATGACCAGGGGAAGGTATTTACCATTACTCAACGCCTTACGCCATGAAAAATGAGTACTGACTGGCTGTGCAACCCTAAATATGTCCCCTATGCAAATTCTCTTAAAGGTCGGATAAAAAAAGCGCTTGAGAAGCATGGCAACAGGAAAAGATGGTGTTATGTAAATGAGGAGGAGTAAGAATGATCGAGATTATACAGAGGGGGGATACAGGAAATGAAAGAGAAGGGGGTAAAAAACACGGGAAAATTCAAAATGACAGAGCGAAACCAAGAAGTGGACAGAAGATGAAAGGGAGACCCGAGTGAGAGAGTATGGCGGAGGGGGGGGAAAAAAGAAGGTTGGAAAGATTGAAACAAGGTCAGACAGAGAGAAAAGGGAGGGAGAGAAAGAGACGGGATAGGGGGGTGTTTGTGTCTGGGCGTCACTTTCTCAGCAGGGGGCGGACTAAAAGGAAATAATGGAGGGACGGATGGAGGGATGGTGAGGATGAAGGGATAGGGAGGGGTGGCAGAGCTGGTGAGATGAGGAAAAGGACAAAAAAAAAAAAATACAGGTGGTGAGACTAAAAAGCGGAAATGGTTAAAACCCCTCAGAAAAAGGAACCGCTGTGCAACGTGAGGATGAGGGAGGAAGGGTCAGGAGACGGGGATGAGGCCGCACAACTGCAGCTGCCATTAAATCGATCTACGGCCTTGAACCCACCTCTGACACTGCAACCCCAAAGCCTCAAACGCACACGTGAAGACAAAGTGTGTATTGATGTCTCTGGGAAAACCGCCACCTATCCACATGATCCCACTGCGACTGACTGAGATTACGAGACAGGAAATGGGACACTCGGAGCTCATCTGTTGTACAGTCACCACAGAGGGAGAAAGCATTTATTAAATGAGGGCTTAGCGTCGAAATGATGTGTTTGTCTGCAATATCCATCTCGCACCTACAGGTCTCTGCAGCAACATGTCGCTCTGGCAGACATGAGACACTAAATTACACCCAGGTTCTGTACAACTAACGACCATCTAGGGGTTAACGAAGCATTAAATAGCATGCTGGGCTCGGGCCTCTCGCTGAGCCCATGTGTGTGCACATGTGTGTGTCTATGCGGCTGTAATTGTTGAGTGTTTGTGGGGAAGAAATCAAAGCAAACACAAGAGAATAATACTCAAACATTTCAGGCTTTAAGTAGAGCTGCTGCACAAAACGGAACAAAAAAAAAATTATCATCATCGTGTTGATTTTTTAAATTGAAAAATAAGGCAGTTCTGTTATCACTACATGTTGTAATGCAATCTGACGACCAAACACTATTGATTAATTAGCTCCCCTTTCAAGTTTAAATTGTGTTGATGAAACTAAAGCATAAAAATGTGTACAATTTTAATTAATAAAGCATTTTAAATAAATTAACAAAACTTGAAAAATGATTCATCAGAAAAATATTTTAACTCCTTGATTCTAGCGAGTTTTTTTTCTTCAATTTGGATATTTTAGATGCAGCAAACACAGCTGTAAAAACAATTATATTATGACAATTACAAAAATGCTTTAAATCAGACTTATAATTTACTTGGTGTAGGAAAAACACTACTGAACAGCATCGATCAGCGTGTGTGTTTAACGCCACGCCGCCCTGCGAAATTAAAATGTTAAATGCCTTATGTTTACCCGGCTGTGTATGATATGTGTGTTTTGACCCGACTTAAATCACATAATTTTTCGCACAAGCCGAACGCGCAGGACCACTAGTTTGTGTCAACATCATCATTTCGGTCATGGTGAGCTCTGCCGCAAAATGGCGTCCGCGGTGGCGTGACTGTAAGAGCAGTGTCGTCTCTGCACTGCAGTCAGAAACATGCAGCGTGTGTAACTGTACATGCACAACCGTGGCTAAATGTGTGAGTGTGCGTGCGTGCCAGTGTGTGTGTGTGTGTCTCCAGTCGGCAGAACGCCCACTGCAGAGACAGACAGTGTTCCACCATCCCACCTCTCCTCTCGTGCCGCCATTTTACACATGCAGGAGCTAATGCTAGCCGACCCTGACTGTTTGCACTTTACTAAAATGAGAAATAAAACAAAGATGCGAAACGGCTAATGTACGAACGCAAATTGTCGAAAGCGGTTAAAGTCAAAATTTTGAGAGTCGAGTTTGGGATCCGAGAGAGCTCGTCTGGGCAAGTGGTGTGTGTGTGCGTCTGTGTTCGAGTTTTGTCCTTGTGTGTATCGAGTTCAGGGGGTACAAAGGTATTTGGGAGAGAGTGGAGGGGGTAAAGGAGGGCAGCGATGTAAGAAATTTCTAAAAAAAAAAAAAAGAAAGAAAAAGAAAGGGAGAGAAAGAAAGTGGGGAAAATGGTGAAGCTCTGCAAACTGAAATGAATGCAATGGACTGCTCACAGCGGGAGGACGACAGAAAAGAGGAAAAGAGAGACGGAGAGAGAACGGGAATCAATTAGAGAGAGAGGGAAGTTGGTCTATAATGGTTTCTCACAGTAGGACGGCGGTGAAAGAGAAAGGCAGAGAGGCAGAGCGACAAGAAGACGAGAGATAAACACAACAGGAGGAGTTTTAGGGAGAACTTGCAGGGAAAAAAAAAAACCCACACCAAAAAAAAAATGGTAAGTATGGAGTGAGAGGCGAAGCGAGCCGGTGAAAGATGCAATAGAGGGCTGCAGGGCGCTGGAGATTTCACATGACACCAGTCTTGCTGATGCCGATTCAGAGCCTTGTTTTCTGATGCAACGCGGGCTCAAGCACCTTTCAGCAAAAGCACTTTTCTCTGGCGGGATTCGTGACAGTGTTCAAATAAACATCACCACACACATCACTACACCGAAAAACATCACCAAAACCTAAAAAGCCAAAACATGCTTTTCAGTGGTGCGAGCAGAAACCAGGATGAGCAAACATTAGAGACACACACACATACACACACGCACACACACACACACACGGGATGTCATTAAAAGCATCCTGCGTCACTGAATCTGTCCTGCGTGGTTTGTTGTGTTCTTGGGTTAAATTAAGGCGATAAACACACACGTTCACACACCGGAGAGGAGACTGAGGGACTGGCGAGTTGTAGCTGACCTTGGAGCAATGACAGCGTACCTGACGGACCCTCTCACTGTCATCACTCTGTCCTTCAGACCCATGTGAGGCAGGTATGTATGTGTGTGTGTGTGTGTGTGTGTGTGTGGGCTTGCTAATAATTAATTCAAACACCCACAACAGGGCATCCCCACATGGAAATACCATTTAATCACATGCTTTCTGGAAGGGAAAAAAAAAAGTTTTGGGGAAGAGAAGGAGGCAGGGAGGTGAACAGTTTGAAGTTTAGATGAGAGATAAGATGTTACTGAAGGACGAGAGGCTGCTATCACCGAGGGCCACACACACACACACACACACACACACACACACACACACACACAGGCACGGTGCGCCCTGCTGCCATGCTACCTGTCAGATAAAAGGGAACCTGAGCAGGAAGGAACCAGAGGGTATGTACTGTAAGGTGTTACCACGGGGAACAGCACAACAACAGCTGTGGTAAACCGCCACTAATGGACAGTCGAGGAGAAAAGAGCGAAAGAGAGAGAGAGACCCCTCCGACTCCCCTCCGTCTCCTCTCTCATCCATCTCGTTCGCGCTCCTCTCTCTGGCCTCGTGCATCCTCATCCCGACGCGCTTGCCGCACAGCATGCGCGCGACAGAGATGGAGCGGAGCTGAGAGACGGGGGAGAGGCGAGTCGGTGAATAACTGTGTTGTAGATATGGAGATGCAACAAAAGAGATAGAGAAGACACAGGGAAAGGTGGAGGAGGAATGGGGGCGGTGGTGGTGGTGGTGGTGGGGCGGAGTCAAGGGGGAGGGAGGAGGAAGTGTAAGAGACTGCCATGGATGGTGCCTAGATTAGTTTTGCTCCAGTAGCGAAAGATCATAAAAAATGAGGAAGGGAGGAGAGAGCTGAGGAGACAGAGAGAAGGGGAGGATTAGTGCCACTTCAGGAATGACAGAAGACTAGAAAGAAAGAGCGGGAGGCTGGAGTGAAGGGGAGGGAGGGAGGGAGGGGGGGGGGGGGGGGGAGTGGAAGACAAGGAGAGGGAGATCCTGACATTTAGTCGGGATTAGTTTTGGTTAAGGAACAGGATGAGAGGGAGAGAAAAAAGAACGAGGGACGGAAACAGTACATGGAAGTACGTGCATCTTTGTCGCTGGAAGTCTTTCTCATGTAAAATAATGGGCTTTAACAGTAAAGTCAAGTGTGTGTGCATGTGCAGAGTAATCCAGGTGATTCCAAATATTTTGATTATTCCCAGGCTCAGGCAGGCCGATCGGGGGAATACCGTGAGAAGGTCAGAAGACTGCATTAGCATTTCCTCTCTGAGCAACTATCTGTGGTATTTCTAATTAATGACAGCAGGATAATTAACATATAAAAAAAAGTCATCAGCCTTCACTCTGGTAATAACGCAGCAAATTAGTCCCAGTCTCGCGCCGGAACAGTGATGGCATTTAAGAATTCATTTGAGACGGATGGGGCTCTTTTTTAATTCCGGTTTTTAATATTTCTCTTTCCTTGTCGCCAAAGTGACACGAATTTAATCAAGGCGGCGCGGTCGGGAGGTATTCGTTGGACGACATGTAGGAATTTAGTGAATGGTTCTCACATGCAGAGACAAACAACCTTGTGAGCAGCTTTTACTGGAATTAAAAAAAAAAAAGAAAAAAGTGTGTGTTGATTCAGCCTGGGACAGCGCGACAAGCCCCCTGCAGATAGCGCTGGGATGGGAACTGGGACAGACGTCTCGGACACGCATATGAGGGGGCGCACACAGAGAGAGCCGGGGAGCACACGCAAAGGCCCATGCAGGAGTGCACTTGAACACAATGTCCACAGACACAGAGAAGTGTTCATACACGTAGAAATGCCCACACACACACACACACATACACATGCACACACATACACCAACAACTGTACAGGGATTCCCACAGTGACTGGGCAACATTCCCAACCGGAATGGGCAGCTCACTGGACTGGAAGACTAACATTACTCCAGGCGCGCTCTGGATTAGATCAACTCTGGGAATTTCACACTGGGACAGAGAGATGGAGAGTGGGAGAATGAAGGAGACAGGGAGATAAAAAAAAAAAGGAAAAGAATGGAGGGAGGGGTGAGGGAAGACGAGAGAGAGAAGAGAGGGAACTAATGCTTAAAAAACCCTCAATCCAATTAGGTTTAAAAGCCAATGTGGAGTGGAGAGTGGAGTGAGCCTCATCTTACAAGGTTAAAGATAATACAAGATTCTGAAGGGTAAAGATGAATTTAGCTTCCTTGATAAAAGTGGAGAATTAGAGCATTGCAGCTATTCAGAAGGAGAGGAGGAAACAGAAGGAGCAGTAGTGGGGATGAGGAGCAGTCTAAACATCATGCCCTGGTAGTGGAGATGAGAGAGGCAGAGAGAAGAGTCTCGTGGTGTACAAAGGAGAAGCATGAAAGGAAGAGGAGATGAAAAGAGGAGTGTACTCACTGGGCTCGCAGCACACGGTGACACGCAACTTCATACATGGCAGAGGAGGGCCTTCATCTGCCGGTAGAGCTGGAAAGAACGACGAGATGCAGACAGAGAGGGAGCTTTAAATATGCTGCTTATCTGTTCAGCCCAACAAATGGTTAGTATTCAAAACGTGTCAAATGAAAACAGAAATTTGCACATGCTGAATCAAATCTTTCCATCAAATCGACACTTTTGAGAACTCTCCTGGTACTTTTGAAGAATTCTCGTGACAAGTGAAGCTAAAGAGCAGCGAGGTTTGTTTTTCTGTTGCTGCCAATATCAGAACGCCGTCTCCCTGTGTCACAAAGACACACTTATTTCCACAACTAAATAAAAACAATAAAACACGCAATTGAGAGTGTGACCATAAAAACAAAAAAAGAAACTGCTGCGATATCAATACTGATCACGGCTCATGCGAGAAAACAGGCGAACATCAGCTGCATTACCTGTCAGTTTAGCATTGCTTTTACAAAACAAATCTGTCTGGAAAGTGCAGTTACAGGGGCTTTATATTTGAATTATTCACAAACAGCTGCTAACTCAACAGGGACCCACCGCACAAGCTGAGTGTATGATCGCTAACAGTCTGTCTCACTTTGTATCTGTGATTTCAACTGATAGGATGCAGCACGGAATAGCAGCGGGGCCGTGTTATACGGCGCCGTCGACGGTGGCTGAGAGAGCTCAACTCACACAGACAGAACATCTTCATTTTGACAGCACAAATAAACGAAACAAAAGCAAAGAGAGGAACATGTTCACCAAAAACACAGACGCAACAAGCAAATGCAGAGATGCTGCAAGAGGTGCGCAACACAACAAGAGTGGGTTCCAACACGGTTTCCAGACGACACTAAACTCTGACCAACATGCCTCCACTTGCAAATTGCTAAGCATCACCACTTGTCGGTGATGTTGGAAGATGAGCAAATGATGTTTATGTCACTAACAAAGCAAATCTTAACTCAAGGTCTGTGTATAAGCTTCTCTCTGCAGATTCCACCTTAAACCTTAAAGGCCTAGTGTGCAGGATTTCATGGCATCTACCTGTGAGGTGTGCAAAGGCTAACTCAAAAATGCGATTGACCCTATCTAGAGCCAACGTTTGCTGTCCATTCTGGGATAGTACCGAATCATTACAGACTGCTAAATTAACCCAATAAACATACTGCTGGCTTATACCCGACAACAGTATAGTGGTGCTTAGTGCAAAAAACGTTAATTTGTACAAAGCAGCGACGTTCACGGTCGCACAGTCCTCGGCTGCTATTTCCAGTTCGAAAAGTGGTCCCTCCCCTTCCGCTACGTAGCCAAGATGGCGACCATTGAGGGAGAGAAGTGTCCATAGTTCCACACTCAACTTCTTGACCGTTTTGAGTGCACCATCCGGGTACTGTCAGTGCACTGCATTGTTCCATACTTCTCAGTGTGAACGCACTTATGCACTCAAAATATTAAGTGTAAGTACAGAAGTAAGCGATTTGAGACACAGCACATGACTTTGAGAAGAAAACATTGTTTTTGAATGAAGAACCCAAAAAAGGCGGACTTCCTTCATTGATTAAAGTAAACAGGGACTGCCTTTAAAAACCACAAGACTAAATCAAAACAGCCATTTACAAACTCTCACACAACTCGTGCAGTATAATCCAAGTCTCATTCATTCAGTCGTACGCTCAGTACTTTCCATAACACGTGCATACTCACTAAAACATTACGATTTACAACATGTCAGTACAAACTGTCTCAGGTATGGACGAGCAGCCTGAGTAGTGCATTTGAGCTCAGAGTTCAAACGCACATGCGTGTCCAGGCACACTCAGGGCGCGCTACTCATAGGTGGAGGTGTACTGCGCACACGACTGGATAAATGAGACTTGGATTATACAGCGGGGCTTCTGTGAAAGTTTTCTAAAGGATATTTTAATATATAGTTTATTAATAGTAACAATAGTTTAGTGTTTGGTGTGAATGTATGTTTTTTATTGTCACCATATAACTGTGTAAACCCCAGGAAGAATAGCTGCTGCAATGCAAAAGCCAATGGGGATCTCAATAAACAAACAAACAAAGGATGCTTGCCTCTTTTGGATTCTCTGTTCATTGTGGTGGCATGCAAAAAAACACCACCAAGGGGTTCTTCACAAATTCAAGGTAACAAGTGGTGAATAATTAATATGAGCTGGTCATTTTGTGGGTGAAGTCTTCCTTTAAAACATGTCTTAAGGGGATCTTAAGAGTTGTTTTGTCAGACTATTATTTCTAAGCTTAATATTTTGTTTAGTTTTAACAATGTGATCACATAATTTAGTGTTTGACTCTGACTAAGTGCATTTTTCAGTTTTCGCTGGCCCCTGGAAACGTTGCCATCCCCTCAAATGGCTCCATGTTAGGAGCAGCTGACTATCAGAGGATGTCAAGGTGTTTCCTGTTTGTGGGAGCTGGACATGGAGGAGCAGCGGGTGTCGGTCAGAAGGTCGGGCAGAGTCCCAGAGACAGTAGGCTGTCAGTGTCATAGTCTGTGGGAGCCGTCGAGAGGAGCTGAGCCGGGCTCAGACTGAGCCAACTAATGCCATTAGTGTTTCTAATACTATTGTAGTGTTCTCCCAGGCTAATGCCATTATACTGTCTCCAGTGCTGCAGGCCCATTCAGCCCACAGACCCCAGAGCCAGACATTTGGACCAACTTTACGCCTTATCTTTGATGTGGACAAAACACACACAATCGCTCGGAGCCCGATGTGGCCCGACCAGGGGGGGAGACACCCATTGTTGCTTTTCTCTGAACTGGCCTGAACAACCACAATAGCCTAGTGTGTGTGTGTGTACATATATACATGTGTGTTAGAGTGTGTGTGTGTGTGTGTGTGTGGAAGCGCTCTCTCATGCCCTCACAATGCTCCATTGTCCCTTGGACCGCAACAGTAATTTATGTAAAGATTCTTTCTTTCTCTTCGTCTCATCCATCCCTTTGCTCCGTCGCTTTTGTTGCTCTCCCTTTTCTTTCTCCAGTGTGGATTCCTCTCATCCGGCCTCTCTCGTCCCTCTGCCCCCCCTCCTCCCCTTCCTGTACTGTCAGACTGTGTCCATCTTTTGCTCTTTCTCTCTCTCTGTCACTCCTCCACGCTTCTCTACCTCCGTCTGCTTCTCTGCCTGCCTCTTTTCCCCGCTCCTCACTGTCGTCCTGTATTGATCTCCATTTCTTCCTCCTACACTTTGCGGTCCCTGTGTCTCTTTGTTGTCAGCTCTTCCATACCATGCATTCACTTGACTCTTTCATTCTCTGCCTTGTTTCATGTCCTCCCCCTCTTGGTTGGACTGACACCACAAGTTGTAAAAAGTAAAAAAAAAAAGAAAAGAAAAACTGATTTTACAGCCACTAAGCCATCTTCTGTGTCTCTCCCTCCCTTTTCTCCCTCCAGTGGTTTGAAATAAATGAGTGAGGGGAGAGGAGCACGGGAGAGTATAATGGGAAAAGAGGAAACCATCGCTATAATTGTGTAACAGCCTACAGGTTTAGGAAAACATCAAATTAATGTCATTCAGTGTGAATTTATGGAAAACATTAATGCTGTAAGCTGCAGTTTGCAGACACTCAAAGCCTCATAAAAAACACATCGGCTAAAGTTGCTCTCAACCTTCTCGTCCCGGCTGCCCGGCCACCACACTTCCTTCGACACAGGTGTCTTTGCACAGCCTGATGAACTGAAACATCAAATATTTACATCTTTTCTCTTTTCGGGCTGTTTTACCCGGCTTCCAGTGTGCGGAGCCTGAAGCGAATGTTCATTGCTTCACTGGAATAGAAATTTCCCACAAGAAAGTAAGTGATAATGCACTTTGCATATAAAAACACATACCTTTTAGCCATGTATTGAACCTCTACACTCTCTGAGGAACGACAGGAAACGAATCTGCAGCTCGATTAATAATTATTATCAATAAGCAGTGCTGCTGAAGCAGATTATCTGAGTCTGTAGTGTTTAACTCCTGGAGTTAAGGTTACCTAAGGACGGGATGTTACACAATTTAAGCTGTTTTCAAAGCTTCCACTCCGTTTTTTGCTGATTGAGTCTTAAATATTTTATGTTACAGTGAAATACTTGAGATCTCAACCCAAGTTTTAAAGGGCTTGAAGTCATTTTTCAAGCAGTAATTCCGAACATCACCTAGTTTCAGCTTCTTCACCGCAAGAATATGTCACTTTTCCTTTTCCTTATGTGATGACACGATGAAAATCTTTTGATATTTCACCAAAGAAAGGACAAAATGGGCGATTTGAAGGTGAAATACTATTTTAGGAAACTGTGATGGACATTTTTCACTATCCTTTAGTATTTTATGGACAATTAACGGTTTCCATCAGAAAATGGTCAACAGATCAATCGATAATCAAAATAATTTGCAGCGCTTACTGGCGGAAATGTGTCTGACAGAGGTGTGAGTATCATAGACTCTATATCAAGACGGACAACATGACAGCAAGCAAATACATCTCAACAGCACCCTGGTGGCTGGCTGCAGTTTCGACCATAAAACCCACTGCCTCCATGTTAGCAGATGGGACATAAGCCAAACTAAAAGTACACGTTAAATTGTTACAAAAGATGGTCTATGTCATTTTAGGTCGTTCTTGTCATGCTGCTGTAAGTTCAAGTGTTCATTTCTTCTGACAAGGTTGGTTTTAATAAGTTATTTTGTGCTATAAAAAGGGAGTGTGATGTCATGATTAAAAGCCATGTGTGGCAATGGGTGTGCTCGCGATTAATGAAGCTGCTCGTTGTTGGTTGGAGGGCAGGAACTCGATACCTCTGAGATCGCTACTGCACAGATCCTGTCCCCAAATGACATTACCAATGCAAGATGGCAGCAACTGTATTTGAGATATTTTGGCTTCATTTTTGTGCAGTGGGAGGAAGTAGAGACACGTTGTGCATCTCTGTATACAGTCACTGATGAGTGTCAACAACTGTCGAGTAAAATGAATTTTAAATGAACCTGCATGAAAATTCAGGACTGCTTTGGTACCTGTATCAAACTAGAAGGGCACTCTACGAATGCAGACTTCTGCCAAGGCCAAATGCCCTATCACACAACGTTAACACAAGCAAAAAATAATTAGTGGATTTGCTCCAAAATGAAATGGGTTCTCTCCTGGCCCATGCTTCCATGAAACTCGGGCCAGTATCGTAATCCTGCTGACAAACAAACCAAAAACATAACCACTTTGGTTGAGGTACATGAGACCCGCTTGAATCTCTCACTGACTGAATCCCCTGGCTAAATGATCCCCAACCACCACCTCCACAGAAACACACTCATCTTCTACTCACAGCTGTAGTAGTAGTGTCGCCCTGGAAGAAACTCAAACCCCAGCGAGAACGGTGTGAACCTTTGGATCTTCTCAGAGAAGCGTACTGGTCCAAATGGAGCGTAAGGCGTGTTACACTCCCACCTCTTGATGGCCCCTCTGGTCTCTACGCAGCCCTGGAAAGAGGCCTCTCCCACCAGGTAGAGAGCCAGCGTCTCCGGCTGCTCGAGGCCATGGCTCCCTTTGTTGGGGTAATGTGGGCAGTAAATGTCCAGGTAGTCATTCAGATTCACCTGGATGGACAGATCTCCTCCTGTTAACCTGGAAAGGAGAACGACAACGACATTAATATTTCACGCAACGATTACACAGAGTAATACATGACTGAAGGGGAAAGGGAGGCGGTGATTAAGCGCAGACGGAGAGAGAAGGAAGACAGATGACAGATATTCCATAATTCCTTTGTGCCTGGAGGAATGTGGATAGTTACAGCAGATGGATTGTTCATCAATATTACACATAACGATTACACAGGGAGATAAAGCAAAGTTGTGCAGGTCTTAAAGAATGTTTTACTATCGAGTTTATCGCAATGATACGACTGCACTTTACTTCTAAACCAGCGAGGGAGCGGTGTTGAGCGACAGATAGCGAGAACAACAATTCCTCATATGCTAATTAAGACCGTTGAGGGGAGTTCAGTGTAAAATAAACTCGGCTCCCTCCGCTCTCCACTCTCACAGCACAGATATACAAACTTATGCGGACGTGCGCGCGCATGCACAGCCACGTCTTCAGTCAAGGTTGACTGGCTTTCGGCATAACAACAACTCTGGACAAGACAGCATCATTAGAACAGAAGAGCTGCATAATGCATGCTCCTTTAGACTGCAGATTCTGACTTCCTGTCAGCCACAGTATAAAGAGTTACCCGTGTACAAACTAATATTGAGGAAGAGGGTGTGCGAGACAGACTGACGGAAGTCGATAGAGGATAAAGTCAGAGGGACGAATTCAACATGAGGAAATCATAGGATTGTTTGAATCATAACGGCATGAAAAGACAAAGCAGGAGACAATAATTCAGAAGAGAAATGTGTGACAAAGTAATTTACAAACTAAAATGGAGGAAACTAGTGCGGAGGAAGAGGGGATGAGAGAAAGACTGAGGGAAGTCGATGTAGGACAAAGTACAAGGGGAGCACTCAAAGACAAAAGACAAAGCAGGAGACAAATGAGGAGAGAAAATTGTACAAACTAATGTACAAATAAATATGGCGGAAACTAATGTAGATGCGAGAAAGATTGAGGTCGATGTATGAATCATAACTTCAAGAAAAGAAGCAGCAGGAGACATTAAATGAGGAGAGAAAACTAATGTACTAACTAATATGGATTGGAGGAAGTGGGGATGCAAGAAAGATCGAGGGAAGTTGATGTAGGACAAAGTAAGAGGGGTAAATCCAACATGAAGAAATCACAAGACTTCGTATGAATCATAACGGCACGAAAAGACAAAGCAGGAGACAATAAATGAGGAGAAAAAAGTGTGACAAATGGAGGGAGGGAATGTGAGTGATGGAGTGACATGAGACGAGGCCCAGAGGAAGGCAGATGGAGACTGATGAAACGAGGGCTGTTGAGACAGGTTAGAGCAGAGAGCTGGAACAAAAAAGGAAACGAACAAAAGCCAAAAGAAGGAGGAAAGTTGGATGAACAGGTGAAAAAAGAAAAGTGGAGTAAAGAGGAAAAGAAAGTAAAGTGTTTTAATTAGCGACCCCAGAGAGTCTGAGTGCAGACACACAGAGAGGAGAACAACGGAGTGGAAGAAAGCGCGGAGACGGACTTTAATTGGGCTCCTCTTCGCACGGAGCGCAGGAGAAAAGAATGAGGGGCAGAATGTGGCTTGGGCAGAAGGTTCAGGTCCATCAGTGGGAGTCTTTATAGAGGGGTGACAGAGCGGAGGAGAGAGGAAGGGAGTGCTGGGAGTCAGTGAAGGGGAACATGGGAGGGAAAAGGAACGTAGAATGGGGAGGGGTGGATGGCGGCGGACGGTGGTTGTAGTCTCAAGTTAAGTAGGCAGACAGAGGAGAGGCCAAAAGAATAAATGAGAAGAAGAATGAGCGCGGGGAGAGGAGGAGGAGGAGGAGGAGGAGGAGACAGAGCTGACGAAAAAAACTGAAATGAAACAGATAGACATGACAGGAAGCAGGAGACTGAGATGGTCCAGCAAATCTGCAGAGGGTGGCAAAGATGGATGGAGCAATGAGAGGAAAAATGACAAGAGACCGGCGGAGAGAAAGGGGGGCCATATGGCACGGCGAAAAGAAAACTGAAATAGAAATCCACGTTAACTTTGAACCCGAATGTGGGCGCAACGGTGCACATTTCTGAGTGAGATAATGGAGCAGAAAAGTGTGTGTGTGTCGCGGAGATGCAGGTGAGACCCTGGAGGCAGGTCTCACCAAAAGCTGCTTCCTGCTCAATAGCTAGCGTGCAGAATTGGCGATCTATCAACGGGACAGGACACCATCGATCGGGATCCCTCGCTCAGGACACACACACGCTCCTTCTGATCAATATCCCCTCTGCGAATGTGCGAGTGTGTGTGGCCACGTCCCGATAGCTCTATTACCTGTGTGTGCTAATTACAGCCGAACAAAGGAACTTGATTGTCTGGTTAAGGGAACACAAAAGCGCATAAGCCAGTGTCATCACGCGCACACACACGCACACACACGCACACACAAAGACACACACGAGCTACCTGTGGTGCTTCTGAGGCTTCTCTGAGGCAGAGGAATGTTTACTTAGGTGCACCAGCTGTGGAAGTGTGCGCATGGGTGTGTGCGCGTATGTGCAATGTAATAATAGACGTGTGCTGTGTCAACATGCTGCACCCCCTGCTATACATGTCAGTCACCTCAAGGTTCTTCTGCACTGCTCAGGTCCTGTTTCCCCCTCACCCACCCACCCCCCTCCAATCTGCATTCCTCCTCACCCCCTTCCTCTCCTCGATCTCCTCCCTCGTCTTTCCCCACTTCGGATGACATGCACTCATCCCCCATCTACTGCTGCACAGGTTGCACCTCCCTCCTGCTCTCCCACCTATTTCTGCCTCCTCTCTATCCTACATTACTGCCCCCCCCTTCCTCTCACAAGCCTCCAACCTGGGCTTGCGCCATATGCACGCCAGCAATTACAGAGACGGTGTGCTCTACTGATGTCAAACTGTCAGCCCTCTTTCTGTCCTCTTCCTCTCTCTGGCCCTGGTAGGCTTGGGTACGCCCTAATTACACTCAGCATCCTCCCCTCCTGCCAGCCACCATGCAGCAGAGCGGTGACAGCACAGGGGCATCATGGGAGCACCGAAGGGGCTGTGGGTGTAAAAAAGAACAGAGTGCTGGAGCAGCCTATCAGCGGGAGAATCCTCTGGAAGCTGAGGAGAGGATTGGTTTGGTCCAGTGCTGGAGCAAGAGGGGAGAGGGCACTGACACAGACAAGCACACACACACACACACATGTGTATTTCAGCACATGTGGGTGAATACACACACACACACGTGTTCACACATGTCAAGCACACACACAGACATGAAAGTACTTTGGTAGAATAAAACATGCTCCATCCCCCCTGCCAGAGGGTGATCGGTGACACCCTTCTGAGGACTGGTGCAAGCTCTTGGTTGATAAAGAAAACTCTCACCGAGGAGCCGAATCAAAAGTAGCACGCTGGGCTCTTCAATGGAGGACTTGAAAAGGCTACCATTTATCCTTTTTAAAATTGCTGGAAATCACATTCAAAATTCCAAAATTGAACATAACCAATGTCCTCCCAATGTGTGTCCGTGTTAACACGTCCACACAGAAGCACATATGCACGTGTGTGTGTGGGAGTGTGTGTGTGTGTGTGTGCAGATATAATGAAATGCAGGGGGTTGACTGTGGCAGAGACCTTTGATCCTTTAATATGAGAGAATAATTAAAGGAGCAACAATTCCACAACACAGCTTCAGGAATACAGAGTAGATACTCGATCACGCACAGCAGCTGCGTACTATGCATACTGAATACACTTGTGCACTTAACCCATGTACTGCACATAAACATGGGGGATACAAATAGACGACTAAAGTGAAAATGCTGATAACGTGCATACACTGTACGCATCCTAAATGTATAGTGTAGATACTATGGTTTTAATTAACACTTTCATGCATTAAAAAGCCTGCAGTAAAAGTCTGCCGGCTCCTTGTAGTGACGGCGGGAGGCCGAAAGGCTTGGTGGAGCCTCAGTTCTTCCGTGGTCAGTCACAGCAGGTTGATGGCTGACTCTGGCCACTACGCTGACTGGGCACAGCACGCTGTGGTCAGTGTGCCTTGGCTGGGCATAGCATGACACAGCTTCAGCCTCTATGGTGAGTGCTGTAGCAACACTCATGGTGAAACTGGAGGATCTTTGGTGCTCTCTGAGGATGACTCTGTGAAATGGTATTGTTTATTTCAGTTTTGATGTACCAGATGGGTTGGGTTTAGTGCGTGATGACAGATGAGTAGATGCCAGGTGAGTCAGTCAAAAAGAATAAAACAATGTCAGCTCTGACATACTTATTGTCTTAGTAGTCTGGGTGTCACAGTTGTGTTTCTTTAAAGCATGCCAGCATTTTTAACGGCTGAAGTTCAAGCTGAATTAAATTCATTTAAATGGAATTGCTGTCATCAGTGGATTACTTGCTGAGATGAAGTGAATCAGTGCAAAACTTTCACACTGGGTTTAACTCACACAAAAAAAAATCTGCTGCTATACAACTGCAAATGGTATTGATGGTATTAATATGGTATTTGAACATTTGCTTTACATAAATTGGACATACTTTCTGCAGTGGACATCCATGGACAGCTGCAGATGCACACAAAGTTGCATTCATACTACATTTGAGGGTCCGTGTTGATCTGGCGTTTTATGCATGCACATTTCCCGATCCACACTCCATGCCAGTTGTCCCGGCAGTCTTTGTATTCCTTTAAAGCCAAATTCGACATATGTGGGTAATGGTGGATCTCCTTGCACAACCTCTCTTCAAAACAAACCTCCAAAATTAGATATATGAAAGGTGCATACATCACCAACTGGATAGTAGTGTGGAACAAGCAATTATATGTTGCAACTGGAGCACACAGAGTCGGCGTGTGCAGTCTGCATAGCCACAAATTTTGGGCTGCAAGTGGACATCCACCAAGGGGTCATGCAGACACGGAAAGTATGATGCTGGCTTGATTGTCTGTTAGCAACCTAGCTAGCTGGCTAGTGCTAGCATGTTACCTCACCAGCCTAAGCAGCCAGTCAACCAGCCCTGCTCACTATGTCACCACCCTTCCCCACTAATTACTTCTGCTGTGCCACTTTCTGGTGACATCTGGGTGCTAAATCATAAAGAATTACACGCAAACATTTCTCAACACTGGTTTGACTAGAGAGGGACTGAGAAAAACTTTACACATGGAGGAAGAACATTTCTCACATGCGAGCACGCCTGAACACCAGTGTTTTGATGTCGGGCAGGTGAATAAGACCAGACTTTGGGTGCCTTTCATGGTAAAAACAGTGCTGTACGGTGGAGAATAATTGATGGAAAAGATGAGAGAAGTTTATGACAAAAGCAGCCCAAAGACAGTGCAGGAGGAAAAGAGGAAACAAAGCACAACAAAAGAGAGAGAACATTCTTTCCTTCAGGTTTCCAAAGCGTCTGTGACCTTTTGCTCCACAGGCTATCCTATCTTCAGAGGAAGGGGGAAAAGGAATCTTGCACCTGTAGTGCTTCACCCAAGAGTCACGAAGTAAGAGAGAAACTTCGTCTACTCGATACTGCACTACTTCCAGGAATCTACGTGCCTCAAACCTTGTTGCTCTTCATTTCCTCTCTCCTGCTTGTTCTTTTCTCTGCGCGGATGTAGAATCAGGACAACCCCCCCCCTTCAATCCCCTTCTATGAGCTGTGCCCCCCCTCCGTGCCAGCACAAAGCCATGCTGTGTCCAGAGCCCAAACACCAATGTTGTGTCTAACCTGGTGCTTACTCCCTTCAACGCGCACAAACAAGGACTTCACCCCCCACCACTGACCATCTGGGGCCCCCCACCACCCCGCCTGCCCGGCTGGCCGAGAAATCCCTTTACCACCCCCCCTCCAACCTCAAGCCCTCAACACTCTGCAGACCCCGCCTCTTTGGATTGTCAGTGTCATCAAACTGTGGCCAAAGACGGCGATCAACCACTCCTCACCGAGAGGAAAGAGGGACTTAAGGGGAACAAGCTGTTGCTCTTATCTGCTCTTTCCTGTTTGGTATGCCTGTGTGAGTGTGTGTGCGTAAGTGTGTGTGCTTCCTTCAAGGTCAGCAGGAAGTGTATCTCCCCTCTACACCAGACCTTTTGCTTTCTTTTCTATGACTCCTAATCTCCAAATGTGGTTGGTATGTGAACTTCCCTCCTCCTTTTCCCCTCTTCCATCTCCATTCACTTAAGTGTGTAGTTTTTCTTCACATTAGGCCTCATTCACCAACAGCGCATACACACACACATGTGTACTTTACCCCGTGTGTAAGTATGTGGGGGTTTCATCAATATTTTCTCATCTACATTTGTGTGCACACTCCAAACAAATTTAGGGCTGAAATTGGACATGTATAAAAGGTATGTAAAAGATTCTGATTAAGCTGTTAGGATGGAGTGTCTTGCCTTGCTGGAAGATGCTGCAGCCATGCCTTTAGGAAAGAGCACGTCTTCAGAGACCGACATAACATGTTTGAAGAGAGTGACAAATGACTGTTCAGCTGTTTCCGACTGCCAAGACATTCACTAATTTGCGCTTTGAGACAACTTCACTGCTTTCTCCATGATAAACCTCTCAGCAAATGTATTTCCTTATATCAAGAAATGGGTGCATGGCAGTATGCTGATTGCAAATAGCGAGCATGTGCCTGTCACCTTAGAGTGAGCTTGATTCACTGACATACTCACGCCGGTAAGAACAAAATTGGCTGGTGTGCACATGTCATGAATCAAACTGTAATTTTAGGTATCATGGTTTTACGGTATACCAGGGTATTTAGAAATTTCAAAGGTATGATTTTCAATAATGTCAAAAATACAGATGCTCCTCTTTCTATTGCTCCTCTATGGTAACTGCGAGTGGTGGGGATAACATTACGGGAACTGTTTGGCAGCATCACCCCAAATAGCTTTATCTTGAGATGACTTCTATGGCTCAGAAAGTAGAGTGGGCCATCCACTAATCAGGAGATCGGCAGTTCGATCCCCAGCCACCTCAGTATGTCCATGTATCCTTGAGCAAGATACTGAACCCAAATTGCTCCCGATGGCTGTTCCTTCAGTGTGTGCTGAAACTGAGTAGCAGGTGGCACCTTGTATGGTAGCACCTGTGTGTGAATGGATGAATGTGACTTGTAGTGTAAAAGCACTTTGAGTGCTGCTTTTATTAAACACATCATATCCGTTCAGCCTAACAATGTATTGGTATCAGCCATGGCAACAAGTGTAATCTGGTTTTTCAGCAAGAAGGACATTTATTTCCAATCTATTCAATATTCTATGGGTCATAAGTCTTTAAACCAGGCAAGACTTGTCTGAGTAGGCCAATTGCATATTAGAAACACACCACTGTAAGCTACACAATTACATACTGCACATGCTACAATAACTTCTATCACCAGTAGCTCAGCTTTTCATATTTAACCATCATACTGTCATACATCGCATACCCCTTTGAAATGCCATAAAAAGATATGAAATAATAGATACCGCCCAAGCCTTTTGTTAACACTTATTTTGTGCTCAAAGTAGGAACATTTCTACACATATTTTAGTAAATGGGGCCCATTGTATTGAAATGCATTGCGATCTGGGTGGCTTATGACCTCTGTGAAACAATTTCCTGGGGATGCCCTGCGCTATCAGACATACCTGATGCCTCTGCCCTCATAAGGTTAGAGGAATAAGAGCACAAGTGCAGAGCAAAGCATCACATAACAATATGAATTTTGTGCATAAGCGTTGGCGTCTTCGGCTGTGAGTATTATAGCCTAGATGAAGTGATTGGTTGCACCTTTCTTGCCCTGCAGCCTCCATTAAATGACCAGGAGGCACCGGGCATTCAAACTGTGTGGATCAGCAGGCTGCCTCCACAAACACACACACCTGCTGCTTCAGGCCCTGAGGGATTCTCAGCCCCAGGTTAAAGACAGACCCTATTTTCTGCCTGTTATGGCATAGGTCCCTCTGTGCATGTGTGTGTATGTGTGTCCATTCTGTGGGACTCAGCAGCACAACAGGATGTATAGCTACGGCCGTCGAGAGCTGAGGAAAATTGCATGATTCGGGCCCACAGGACCCATCAGTATGGAAACCAATCCATCGGAACCATTTTGATACGGCTGCAGGTCTGCAGAAGCCATCATCCCCCTTTGTGGCAGAGCTCTGTCATGCATAGGCACCGCTCTCCATGTGTGGTCTACTCTGATCCTAAAATAAGCTTTCCAGCGACTTTTCTGGGAGGTATGAAATTACTGTCCACAATATAAATGGACAAGAGTGAAGCCTCGCAGTCTATGGCTCGTTTTTTCCTTTTTGCCTTTTGCCCAAAAAACACACTGCAAAATGTTGCCTCACTGTGCCCACCAGCACGGTGGCAGCTCTAAGTGTTCCGACTTGACTCTCTCACCTGCTCCGTGTGCGAGGTGGCCACACTTGTAAGAGGAGCGTGAGGGGAGAAAAGGGCACGAAAAAGAAGAGTTTCAGCTCGCACGCAGAGAGGAGTGACGAGGAAAAGTGTGCGGCAAAAGAATTGCGCATGGGCGAGAGCGGAGTGCACGTACGGCGAGGGGCGTGCGAGGGGGTAAATAAGGTCAGACGTGCCGTTGCCAGGACAACAACCAATCCGGAGCTGGGATTGGTGCCAAGCCAATGCCCCACCCATCCATCCTTCGCTCCATCCGTCTTTTTTTTTCTCCCTGCATCCTTCAGTCGGACAGCCTAAACCTCAGAGTAATGAGTGCTCTCCATGTTTCTGCAGTCTAAATGGAGCTGCAGAGTAAATACAGGGCTGATCTGTACAGGTGCCAGCCTCGGATACATGGACCTGAATATAGCTACAGTACCTCACCGCTCAGACACTGACAGGACGAACTGTCGGGGGGGCGGGGGGGAGGAAGACAGTGACAGCAATGATGGGTGGACACAAAAAGCCATGATTCAAACTGTTTATAAAATCTATCAAAGTGTATTGCTACAAAGTGGCAGCTGGGCTGATCCACTTTGTCAACATCATTTGTCTCATGTTTATGTACTAACTTTGCTGTTTGGGGCCCTTCAGCTTTGCACACAGTGTCAAAGCAGATACATCGAGCTAAATAAAGGGTGTTGACAAATTAATGTTAACACTGAAGTAAATAACCGAGGTCGGTCATATTGGATTCGTGCCAACGGAACAGGTGGTGTGTGGCAGAGGGGGAAGTGGGCGATGTTTTTTCTTTCCTCCTATTGATTCTAAAAGGTTATATTAAAAACACTGATAACAAAAACTGACAAGAGTGTTTGTCAAGCGGCTTTATTCTGTGGACGTCAATCATACTACATGTGTTGGTCTTAAGCTGAAACAAGTAAATGATTGACAGAAAATAAGCAAAAATGCCAAATATGTAAAGATGAGCAGCTTTTCTCTGTTTTATATCAATGTAGATTGAATATCTTTAGGATTTTAGTTGATAAAATGTTTATATAATTAAATCATAAAAACTATAAAGATGTCACAGGCTCTGGGAAATTTTTCACCATTTTCTGACATTTTCATACACTAAACAATTAACTGGATAAGCAGATTACAGCTACAGTTGGTGGCTTTTATGATTATGTCATATTTGCTGAAACTCACTATATTCTGAAAGAAGTCACGAGACAGTCAGTGAAAAAGATCATGTCCCTCCTCCTCCTCTTCTCACTGCTATTAACGGTATTTGCTAGACTCTATTTCGGCTCATCGAAAACAACCAATCAGAGCCGAGGAGCCACTAACGCAGCTGTCAATCACAGCTTGTGAACTGCTGTCAAACTGTGATTACAGATGAATCAAGATTCTGTTGCTGCATTGCCTGTTTCTCCCCTCAAATGCTTTCCGAAACATATTTTAGTGCACTGTTTAGCTGTAAACTAAGAAAGATTGTGACCCAGCTGCCATGTTGTAAATAGACGACCAAAATACCAAGCACCACCCACTGATTGGACCAACTTACAGGTATCAACTACAGCTTTAATTAGTAAAAAATGGCAATAAGTTGCAACCCTAACTTGTTCATTTTTCTCTGGTTCTCTTCTCAGAGCAGCTTGTCCGTCTCTCTGTACGCTGTTGTGAATTTTGAGTTTTTGTTTCCCCTTCAAATCACAAAAAAGATTTCTTTTCATTTTTTTATGAGGTTGGGAAAAGATGATATGACCAATTTGCAGCTGTCACTTGCTTTACAAACTCACACTAGAGTGTGGCTTGCCAGACTTCTTTTATACACAACAAATGCTGCTAATTGGCATTCAACCAAATACGACCCATCTCTGTAGCAGCGTTTGTAATTATGATACATCAGTAAAGTGCTTTTTCCATGAGACAAATAATACACCACACAATAAACAGTTTTATATAGTGCTTTCTAGTTTTGTCTTGATTTATTTTAAAAAAGTTATTGTGTGTTTTTATCCCTTGTTTTTCCAGGGTCCCCTCATCTATTATATTAACTATACTTAACTACACTTATCTGTGCCGCAGGTCTTTCAGCGAGGCCCACCTGTGTAAGTGGGTTAAGGAGGACATGTGAGCAACATCCCTTAAAACACATACACACACTTACTCCTTACTCAGATACACTCTTTACTATAGTGAAAAGGGCGCTCGCAAAGCAAATACACTCGGCCAATAAATCAGACCTGGCTTTGAGAATCCATCATTTACTAAGTGGGTCACACTTCTGATGCCGTAGACACTCTTTGTTTCTTTCCCATTCTTGCACTCTGCTTTTGTAGCTCTCCATGATGTGAAGGTCAATGCTGGATGGGCAACATATAGACTGTTAATCCCAGGTGTGCATTCCCCTCCTGCTTTCCCTCTGTGTCTGATTATTTGCTGTTTGTTAGTGGAGGAATGGCCAGTTAGAGGGTTGGAGCTGTCCTTCAGTCAGTCAGGCTCGCACACACACACACACACACACACACACACACACACACACACACACACACACACACACACACACACACACACACACACACACACACACAGAGTTAAGACATGTCAAGGAAACCTGTCCTCCTAATACAGCCAACAGGCCTGAATAATTTAAAGAGAGAGACGGAGAGGAAAGGAGAAGATGGAGAGAAAGAGATTGGAGAGGCAAAAGAGTTAAGGAGTAAATAGAGTAAGCTGGCCGCTTCCCGTCCTTCTGACTCCTGGTGAACTTATTTAAAAACTTCTATACTTGGTTTCACTCCCATCTGCTTTCTTTCACCCCATCCTCAGCAGGTCTCATTTCCTCCCCCTGCCAGCGTGCCTACACCTTCTCGTCCGCTCTTCCCTCCATTGCTTCTTCCACCACCATTTCACCCACTTCGCCCTCCCCACCCTCCCCTCTCCGTCTTTCTCTCTGTTTATCTAAGCACTTTCACGGTCACTGCTTTGGAATCCCAGGAGTCTAAACTGGCCCCCCTCTCCCTCCCTCGCAGCCGATCCATGCTTCTCTCTCCCTCTCCATCTTTCTCCGTCACAACCGTTAAGATTCATATCGCTCTATGCGTCGGGGGTATGGAAGGTCCCCCTTATTCCCCCTCAAGGCAGCCAGCTTTGTCCTGTTCTAGTCACGCACAGCCAGCCACCCAGCCGCCTACCCCAGCCCTCACACACACGAACACATATTCGCACCAGAGGTCCGACATGTACAGTGATGTCTCACACCAATCAGCTCAAAGGAGACTAAAAAAAAATTATCAAGACATTCTAACAAAATCCATCCATTTGGCTTCAAGGCTTCTGAATGCGCGTTATTTATAAACTTAATACAGCATATTCAGCTCTCGTACATTAGCTTATCCATTGCTTTGCAGCGTGTGAAATTAAATTCATGCTTTTAACATTTGGGCTGATACAACTGGATGCCATTCTCTGCCTCAAGGCCGGATGCCCCTGAATTTCTTAGAAAGGCCAGTCGAGTTCCACAACACTGATGAAGGGTTTAGCACAATAAGAAGGAAGGAGAGGGGGGGTTGGATTTAGGAGCATAAGGGAAGGAAGTGGCGAGGGTCAACAGGAGAGGTGCAGACGGCAGCCTGACACAGTGCTAACAACAGCCTGATGCTGGACTGGGATTAACTGATTTATCTGGGATTAAAAATGACTGGTTGCAACTTGAAGTACAGAACCACAATCACCCAAAATTACAACTGGACACGCACGAGGTACAGAGCCACAGAGTGTGGTAAAAAGTACTGGGATATGGCCTAGAAATATATCACAATATTCTTAGGCATATCGCAACACAAGATATATATGTCTTGATATACTGAAATCTCCTCCTAATTTGGACTAAAATACTAAACTACTGAATAAACTACTGTTACAATAAAGTTTATCAAAAGATACTGGTACACAGATTACTGTGATAATAAAGGTAAAGTACTGTTAAGTTAAATATTGTTAAAATAAGTCAAATAAAGGACTGTAACGATAAAGTAAAATAAAGTACTGTTATAACAAAGTTAAGCACTGTCATAATGAACTTAAATTAAGTACTGTTATGATGAAGTAAAATAAAGTACTGTTACAAAACATTTAAAGTCTTGTTTTAATAACGTTAAATAAAGTGCTGTAATAATAAAGTTGAGTAAAGTACTTTAATAATAAAGTTAAATAAAGTACTGTAATAATAAAGTTAAGTAAAATACTGTTGTATAAAGTCAAATAAAGTACTGCTATAATAAAGTTAAAGTACTGTAATAATAAAGTTATATAAAGTACTGTAAAAATAAAGTCAAATAAAGTACTGTTATAATGAAGGTCAATAAAGTACTGTTGTATAATGTCAAATAAAGTACTGTTTTAAAAAAAAAATAGATAAAGTACTGTTATAATAAAGTTAAATAAAGTACTTTTACAAAAAAGTTTAAGTACTGTTTTAACAAAGTTAAAAAAATACTGTTACAATAAAGTCAAAGTACTGATGTAATAAAGTTAAATAAAGTACTACTAATAAAATTGAACAAAGTACTGTCATTATAAAGTTAAATAAAGTACTTTTACAATAAAGTTTAACTACTGTTTTAACAAAGTTAAAAAGTACTGTTACAATAAAGTCAAAGTACTGATGTAATAAAGTTAAATAAAGCATTGTTACAATTAAAGTTAGCTCTTATGATGAAGTTAAGCAAAGTACTGGTATGATAAAGTAAAATGAAGAACTGTTATAATAAAGTTAAATAAAGTACTGCTACAATAAAGTTAAAGCACTTTTATGATGAATTTAAATAAAGTGCTGTTATGATAAAGTTGAATGAAGTACTGTTGTAATAAGGTGCGTGTGATGTATCATGTTTGTTAAGTCTTTGTTTTTCTTTTTGTGTTTGTGAGAGATAAGGAACCATCGGAGAGTTGAGAGAACCGAAACACCAAAGCCAGTCCCCTCCCAGTGGATGAAAACAAACAAACAAACAAACAAACAAACAAAAAAAACATGACAATGTACACTCGATGCCCATGATATAGTCATTTTATACACCCCACGGGGAACCAGCTTCGATACAATGAATAATATCAATGTATCGATTATACTCAATATATCGCCCACTCTGAGGTGAGGGTTTTTTCTCCATGGTAACACAAAGTCCACTGTAAATCAGCGGCAAAGTAAGCAAATACCACAAAAAACCCAACTTGTTTGGGTATTCGGTATCTACCTTTGATGAAGAACAACACCGCTCCCTACAATTTTCCGTCCTGAAAGGAAATCCATCAGGGAACCTCCTTATATGTAAAAAAATGTAGTGAGTAAGGGATTTTCTGACTTTCATGACTAGGCATTTGTCACCCGGGTGTATTTTTGGGAGAACACACAGATTAATTCCACAATCATAAACACGCAGCGTCCGCTCCAGTGTTTTGAGAAGCGCGCTGCGTACAAGAACTCCATTTCCAGCTGAATAGGAGAGCAATGAGATTCATGAGTTCTCCTGCTACAAGGCCACAGCTATGGAGATTTGGGACAAGGCTATTCCCCCCCTCTCTGCCATTCAGCACAACATTACCACCACTCCTCTGGATGCTCTCCGACTGTGAATTACAGCCATCTGATCATTTCTGATGAATATAACAAAACATATTTTTGGACAGCGACAGAGAGCAATTCATCAGAAAATGACAGTTTGTATAAAAAATATGTAAAAAAAATAAACACAATTTAATCGACTTAGCCCCAAAGATTTACTGTTTGTACAGTACGTCAAGTATGCAACTCCCTATTCTGCATACTAACGTGTCAGCAGCCTGTCAGCGTTGTAGATGGTACCTTAGCGTCCCACAAAAGCAATAACACATGCACCATACCGCACTCATCTAGCTGCACAGCTGCAGGTTGATCAAAGAACTAATTCTGGAAGAAAAAAAAAAAACAGTCCACATTCCTTGAACTCATAAATAAAAGATTTGATTGGAACAAAATGTTGAGGAAGAAAAAAAAGAGAGGAGGAAGGGCAGAGAAGAAGAACAAGGAAGCAGAGAGAAGAAAATAGCAGTCGGAGTACCAGGAGACAGGGATCAAGCTGCGCATTACTGCACACCCGGAGATCATGTGGTACTGGTTATTGCTACAAAAATAACACATCCAAATATGCTGGCACGCACGCACACAAAAACCATATCTCATCATCGTACTGTAAGCCTCAGAAAATCTCAGCGCAGGCTTGTTTGAATTATGATACCACATTCCATTCATAGTTTGTCCTTTTTTTCCCCAGGTATAGAGGCTCTACTGTGATTTTACAACATGCATACCATACGCGATATGCTTAGTCAACACACACACTAACACACACACGCACACACACACCTGAAAGCAGTGTCAGTTCTAAATGGGGTGTGATTCCTACTCTGGTTCTCCCCAGAGTCCGAGCAGCCGTGTGTGTGCGTGTGTGCGCAGGCAAGGCGATGGTACTACTGGTGGTGTGTCTCTGTACCACACCTGTACACAAGCCTGCGTCACCAAGAGTGTGTGTGAGCCTCTGTGTGTGTGTTGGGGCGGAGGGAGGGAAGAGGAAGAGGAGGGAGGGAGGGAGGGAGGGGGGGGTTGCTCCTCACGCCTGCTTGTGACAGTGATAGTAATACCTGCTGACATCCTTTCTTCCCTCTCTCCCTCTCTCCTCTCTCACCTCATCCCTCCGCCCCTGGGGGCCTTCCCGAGCTGTTTTGGGAGTTGAAATCTGTTGACTCTTTCCCTACCATCCTCTCCTTTAACGCATTCTCCATCCGTCGCTCCCTCCACTGCAGGTCTAATGTTTTTACAATCTCTGGGGGCTGACGAGAAAAAGGAAGCAGAGAGGGAGTGTGTATATTCATATGTGGTGCGTGTGTGTGGCAGCCCAAAAAGAAACAGAGAAGAGGAATGTTTGTGTTTCACATCACTGGGGGCTGG
Source organism: Epinephelus awoara (assembly GCA_035609425.1). Classification (NCBI taxonomy): domain Eukaryota; kingdom Metazoa; phylum Chordata; class Actinopteri; order Perciformes; family Serranidae; genus Epinephelus; species Epinephelus awoara. Next base: position 11,141,145 of record CM069300.1, read on the forward strand.
AAAGTAGGCTGTGCTGCCATACTTCTGGGAGGCAATGGCAAAATAATATTAGTTTTTGTTCCACCATGGAAAAGTCTCCCAAAAATCATACAGCAGATTCAAAATATCTTCACATATGTCATGTGATCCGTCTCCTCTGGAAATCACAAAGCACAGGATGAAAGGTGTTTTTTAGGAACTGGGAATATAGCTGACAAAAAGTGTTACTTGAAGCTCTTTTTTTCATAAGAGAAGGTAATTCTGATAAGCAGAATCATTTCTACAAACGGTGCCATAACACAAAAGTTATACACCCCCTAAACACACACTCACACACGCTCACACCCCTTCAAGTATTTTTATCTAAGTGCCTCTTTGTTGTTGTCTTGATAAAGTAGAGTGGAGCTGTGCTTTCTACCAGGTTTATGAGTCCATAAAGTTTGTTCTGGTGTGAAGGCGGACGCTCCTATCTGTCCTCTACGGCTTCTGGATGCACACCATCTCACTTAAGACCGTACTGCAGTGAGCACGTGACATGGCAACCTATCTGCTAGCTCACAAAACAGGCTGAACAGGGGACACGATTGGTACACGTTACTCAATAAATAAAGACCGATGTGCAACGTACAGGAAGCACTGGGTGAGAATTCTTGTAATGTGTGCTCTGCTTTTTACTACTTAAAGGAAGACTTCACCCACAACATAACCATTTGTATATCAGTTACTCATCATGTGTTACCTTGAATTTGTGGCCAACACTTTGTTTTTCTCGCATGCCTCCATGGTGAAAGAAGGATCCAAAAAAAGCTGACATTCCTCATGAATTGAAGTAATTGGGGTCCACATTTAACAACAGTAAAACTGTATCTTGTGGAGGCTACTTTTCTGACTGTGATTGATCATGGCGACATATTTTTTATGCATGCAACCTCCTCCATTTTATGTAGCCTTGATTCAGTACACCATGCATCGCTACGTTTTATTACAAATGCAAAGTCCCTTACTCATCACTGCATTGTTTATGATTTAGTGGGTTGGGCGTCATTGACCACTCGCAGACAACAGCACTGGCATATTTTCATCTATAAAGCAATATTAGGCAAGCTTCCAGCCTATCTCTGCTCGCTTCTGTGTGTCAGCTCTGGTCGTTACCAGCTACACTCCTCCACGTGGTTTTAACAGATCTGGGGAAAACTGTATTTTCCCACTATGCACTATGGACATGGAATACTCTTCGGGCATCATAAAGAATGTGGTGACAGAGACGTGGTTGTTTTTCTTGAGAGGCCACTATGTTTGAATAGTTGTTGCTTTACTGTGGATTTTTATATTATATGTCGTACTTGTTGTATTTTAAATGTGTTTTGATTGGCTGCTACCTTTCAGTCTCATTGGGACGATATATTCCAAGCCTCATTTATCCATTTGTATGTCCAGCACTTCCCAAACACATGCACTTTCGCTAAAACGTTATTATCTTAAACTCTTCCGCCTAACATTTTAGTGAAAATGCATGTGTTCAGGAAGTACAAAGCGTACAACTGGATAAATGAGACTTAAATATACTGCAAGAGTTATGTGAGTGCTTGTAAACATGTCTGATAAAGTTTACTTGTTAAACGTGCCCCACTTTCACTCCCCCCCCCCCCCCCCCCCCATAAAAACATGAAAGTGGCAGAGGACTTTTATTTTGATATAATTAAAGACACTTCCACCATAAATCGATGCAGAAAATGCAAAAAATGATGCATCAAAATTCACAACGTCTCCCGCACTGTCTCCAAATGTGTGGCTTGAAAGATGCAAATTTTTTAAAGATTCATGATGAGATCCTTGAAAGTTTGCTTAAAAATGTAGAAAATTGATGTTCTTTCCCTCCTTGATGCCAACGACGGGACTCACATAGCGACCGAAAAAGAAGTAAATTATCGTATTCTGGGAGACCTGTATCAATATCTCCACAAGTTAATATAAATAACAAGTGCAACTCTGCGAACAAAGTGTTTCCTCACAGGCTTGCTGAGTAAAACAGACATTCCCATCTCTGCTCTCTGAGATAAAGGGCATCTGCAGCAGCTGTTGTACTCCTGAACATTATCTATGGACGACACACTTAAGCACCTTTGAAGACTTGAGGTTTGATGGCAAACATGTCTCAGTGTCCTCCTGGCAGCAAGAACCTTGTATGGTACAATAATCCAGGTTCCTGCTACAGCCTTTTGCTCTGCCTGGGTCAATACTAATTCAATTTCTGTCTCAGGGAATTCCCAGGTTGCCTCTTGGCAGGATTTCTGAGCTGAGTGGAAGAGCATTGTGCGAGGTTATATGTACTTGAGAGTGTGTGTGTGTCTGCCTGTCTATGCGTGCATGTGTGTGTGTATGTATGTGTGTGTGTGTGTTATTCTTAAATACACATATTGGCTAAACAACCAGCAGATTGTGTTAATTTGGTCAGGCTTAAGTCGATAGTGTTTCCCACATTTTTGAGCTTACGTATTCTCACGCCACAATTTAATTGCTGTTTTGTCTGTCAAAGAAATACACAGTTGGCCCGACACCTACAACAATGCCAGCTCATTGTGTGCCATGAGTGAATGAGTGAATGCACTCCCGCTCGGTGCTCACCAACAGCCCATAACCACCCTCTTCACACACATACGGCACAGCAGCCATTTTGTGCCAAAGCCAGGCTGCGCTGTGCCAACCCGAGCGGCAGACGACGCTGAACCTCATTTCATTCCACAGCTGTTCCGCGCCACTTGGAAACATTCGTACAATGCAACTTATTACAGCTTAATGCCACCTAATATTGATGTATGTGTGTACACAGAGAAACGGGGCAGGGTGCGGAGAGAAATTGGGAAAGAGATGGGTCCATATGCAGTCTGGCGATAATGCGAGGAGCCGGCGATAATATCTGGGTGTTAAATTGGTATCGATTGACTAAATATCCTGACCAGGAGGAGAGAGCGGCCGTCCTTTCATGCTTGTACGCCATGTCTGCTCCGACGGCTCCAAGCTGCACTGTGACTATCTGATCCATTTTAATACAGACATCCTCACCGCTAGGCCTCTGCCTCAACCTCATTTTCAACACAGTGTGCTTGAATCCACCTATGCATGTGTGTATCTCTGCTTTCAATTCAGCTGCAAAGATTATTTTTCAACTTTTATGTTGGTTTCATTCTGGGTACAATAGCCCTGAACAGCAAAATGGAGGATTACTGATTTCACACCTATAAAAGTGTCAGTTTGTCACCTATATCTACTTTACAAAACAGGGCCATGTGAGACTGGAGTAAAAGATGTGGTTGCACAATACTCCATCTGCACGCCCCACCTTTAAAAAACCAAGCATCCAAAGGCAGTAACACGCCTTTTCCCTCCAACACTTCACTCACACCTAAAATCAACTAACGAGTGGAAACAAAACAATGACCTATTTAGATGAGAGGCCGGCACAGCGGTTGGTAAATGTTCCCACAGCCGCACACCACTGGCCGGAATTGAGGATTTTTTTCCAGTAAAAGCCACTTTCACTACTTGCTGTGAGCGGAGGGGAAATCTCACAAAACTTGTAAAAAGCATGAATCATGTACAAGATCACAATTCAAAACTTTGTGTGTGTGTGTGTGCGTGTGTTTTAACAGGGCTGGGCATCCTGGTGCATTTCTGGGTTTTGTTTTTCCAGAAGTGAAATTTATCACACTCCATCTACTCTGAGGGAAATAAACAGTTCCCCTTTGCGCAAACCAGCAGGTCAGTTCTTAAAGCACCCACACACACCTCTAACAGAGCTATTGTTCCACTGAAATGAACTTCAACCGACAACAATGGCACCAAATGTCAATTCCAAAGGCGTACAAATCACTAAAATCACTGCCTCGCATTGTTTCCCTGACAGAGATGAAGGAGCTCAAGTGTACACAAAGTTAACTCATCCCCAGTTTACCTCCAGATAATGCACTCAATACCACAAACAAACAGACAGAGCACATTTACAGAGACAGATAAGGTACACAATCGCACTCGCACAAACACATCTCTGGATCTACAGCGCGGCGGCGAGTGGGACAATAGGCATTGACACAGAAAGACACAGTGAAGGAGGGAGACATTGATACAGTTTGATGACAGATGAGGAGAGAGAGCGGAGCGGAGAGAGACACGAGGAGAGGGAGAGATTGCTTTGTTAGCAGGACAGGGAATAAAGTGGTAATTACCTCACTGTGGGTTTGTTGATTATAGTTCAGCCAGGTTCTCCATGTTAATCATTTACCAGGGGAAGACAGAGATTAGTGTGGAGACAGACACAGTGAGGAGAGATAGCAGGCAGTACGAGAAATACATTTGCATGCACACACACACAAGAGGAGGAACACACACACACACACACACACATCGGCGGGTAAAGAAATCATAAAAAAGAAATAAAAAAAGAAATCAGTCGAGAAGTGCAATCATCTCTGACAAGACACAATTACAAACACTGTCTGCTTTCACTTTACTGTACACTGCATGTGTCACACACATCAGATTTGTGTGTGTGTATGTGTGTGTGTGTGAAGGTATGGTGTGCAGAATGTGATTTACTTTGGTATTTAAACTAGATCATTCATGAGTGCACACAAAGGGAAATGATGCATAAACAGAGCAGAGATTACACGGAAGACTTATGAGGGCTGCTTTCAATAAAGATACAGAAAACCAATACAAATATTCATCTCCTCACGCACCGTTTAAACATGCTTCACTGGCTTGGAGCTCGCCCTGAGCTTTTGTCGGAAGAGGGGAGAGAGAGAGACACAGACAGGAAGAAAGAAAGAGACAGAGAGAGAGAGACTTCAGAGGGGTCTGGCGTTGTTGTAAATGCTTTGAGGTCTGTGTCCAAACTTGCAGAGTGAGTTCCAGTGCGAGCGAGAGAGAATCCAGGTAGCAGAAATTGGTTATAATATTCCAATTGTGCCATATCTCTCCATTTTAATAGTAAAACACTTATCTCCGATTGAGCGCAGGTAAGAAAAGATAAGAGGAGTCTGGAAAGTTTGAGCTGCGATCCGGAGGAACTGTTGCAACAAGTTTGCCTCCTGTCATGTCGGATAAGAGGGAAAGCAATAGTAGAGGTGTAAGCCAAGACCAAGGGTAAGTCAGAGGACAGGGAAATGGAGTAGCTGATTTAAAGGTTCAGGTTTGGGTGACATTTATTCTCGTTACAGATGTGTGAGAAGCCCATATATGGGTGGCAAGAGCCTCTTTCAAGCCATCTCCTGCAAAAAATAAAGGTAATTCAATCTTTAAAGTTTGGGTGCTCCGAGTAAACTTCCTGACAGATCCTGAGTGAATTTATGAGGATGAATGTAGCACAAGAAGCAGACACTGTTGTATCAGCAAATAGGCTGGTCAACTTATTTGGCCCAACAGGTTTTAAAGCACACCGTGGCACAGAGGAGGGGGCTGAATATACCAATAAACTGGTCTGAGCTTGCTACTCGGGGGAGAGCTGAGGTATACTGTCAGCACACACTCAAGCTTAGAGCACCGCGGTTATAATATTTTACTAACCTTTAACTGCTCCAGGAAGTAAAAAAATAATTTCTCCTCTAATCTAACTATCGCTCTGAGAGAAACACCGTTATAAAACCGAGAACGATCGTAAACTCTGTTCATAAAATCATAAAAGGGCAAAGCGAACCACTTGAGCCTCACAATGAAAGAGGCCAGGGTGTCTTGATTCCGCGATGTTCAACGCTGACCCCGCACTCAGCCTATCACTTCTATTCCAGAGCTCCATTTTTCAATCTGGAGGGTGCTAAATGTGTGCCAGTTAAAGTGCTTCACCGGGCCTTTGTTACAGCCATATTAGCCAGCAAAGAACAGAGCAACAAGGCCCTTCAGTCTCCACTCCACTGCCCCCGCTTCATTAAAACCATAAATCTAGATGTCGAAAGAAAGGTGATGGCCAGAGAATGTCCTCTGTCATCCGTATTAAAGAGGGGCCTGTTTGCTCACCAGCTACAGTTATGTTATATACGAGCTGAGCCTTTAATGCGAGGTCTGTAACAGCAGCTTGCCCCTCTTGTCCTGTGGCAGAGATGGCGGTAACAGTGATTTTCCTACATAACCAACATCTACAAAGAAGGTTGAACCAAGAGACATGAACACAAACGGCCAAAACCTCAACAGTCTGCCAATATAGCTATTTTATTAAGACCTACACAACTTTGACACATTAGCTTGTAAAGTTGTGGCGTCAAGGCCCATACCAAACATACTTCAAAAAGCTAATGCCGACGACAGCTATCTGTTGTGTCGCCTCATGTTGCTTGTGTCTTGGCCAAAAAGTTGCACTTGAACACACCACGAAGACTACAGCCAATGTCAACAAGCATGTATGTTCTGCACCTGTGAGAGGATATAACTCTCCATAGCAGCAGGCAGTGCTAGTCTGTAATAGTGATTCAAAAACGGAAACCGGAAGACCAATAGGACGGATTCAAGACACTGGTTAGCCGGTTATCAAATTAACAACACAACCTGCTGTTGAAAGAACAAAAGATATTTACTGTATGCGAGTGAACAATAACACAAACAATTACAAGTTGTTTTTGCTTGAGACCTTAATGGCGACAAAAATAATCTTATCTAATATACCAATGTTTGTTTTGTTGTCACCATCCGTGCTCATCGACGGCCCAACCCTTGCCCAAGGACCGACCGGCGGCTTGGTGTTTCAGGGCCCTTAGCATACTGTTAGCGAGCAAATGTACAAAACCCAGCAGACAAAGACCAATGTTAGCATTTCAAGTTGTGTTTCAAGCAACCTGGTGTGTGCTCTGTTTTGCTCTCCACCAACTCCTGGGAGAAATATCTGGCTCTTTAGCTGCTAAATCCTTCCTATCAGAGCGATAACCTCCCGAGACCCGAACTTCTCTATAGTATGCATTTTTAATTTCTCTTGCTATTTGGGGTCAGTAGGACCCGATAAGTATAAAAAAACTTGGTCAAATTTTTTGCCATACCTAACTACAAACACTCTTAATCATATATAAACAAGTTTCAACCACAGAATGTGATCAGGTTTTGGACTTTGTCCACTTTTGGGTCAGGATCGGCTGCAGACTGACTTGGCAGAGATGGCTGCCATCTTGTTTCTACAGAGATTAGTTTAATTTTGCTCTGACTACCACTAGATGTCACAAAAAAGTGTCCTCAAATAAGTTCAGAGGAATTAAGTATGTTGTTGTACTGTTGATTATTTATCACATATCTCATCGGGTATTTTCTGATAGCACCAATAGTCAACTCTGACATATCGTCACAATATCAGTAGCATAGTATTTGGTCAACAAAACTGTGATATTGGACTACTGCACATCACCCAGCCCTACTTAAACCAAAACAGTTAGCTGAAAGATGCTTAAGTGCTCCATGGAGCTGAAGGGAACTGCAGAGTCAGATAATAATTCTCTAGAGGCTCATCACTACAAGTGGCTCCTTTCCCATTACATTTTGAATATAAAAATACTGATTGGAGCAGCTTTAAAAAATTTGCCTGGAGCTTTTTAGCATATTCATAAGTTACATGTTGTGGACAAACACACAAAAAGCCAAATGTGGTTATTTTGTAATCTAGAATGCCTCCTATACCATGAGCATGAGTGGAATCCTGGACCCTGCAGTGCAGTGTCATGCCAGCAAACGCGTCTCTCTCTAGTCCCTGTGCTCCTTTTCCCTTGCCAGGCTACATTTACAGGCCTCAGGACAACCTGGCCGGCTGGCTGGCAGCTAATAGAAAATATGGTATGGGAAAATGACTGAAGCTCAACTAATCACACCGCCAATATCCATCACTGGGCAGGAGGGAGTCGTGAGAGATAAAGGGAGCGAAGGAGGAGGAGGAGGAGGAGGAGGAGGGGGGGTGCAGACAAAAAAATGAAAAGGAGAGGGGATGTAACAAAGGAGGTAATGAAGAGTGAGGAGAGGAGACGAGAGGAGAGGAGAGAAGAGGAGAGAAAAAGAGTCCTAGCGGTAAACCCAAGGGATTCTGGACCGGGTGCAACATCACGGCTCTGTTGATAGCTTTGTGATTGGGTGGTGTTGCTGATGAGAGTGATTCTCTGCCACAGTGGGTTACCCTCCGCCGTGATGCTGATGGCATTGTGATTGTGTGGTGTTGCAGCCAACTGTGTGGCCCTGCCACAGACTGCGACCATTCATCCCTGAATCCCCAGGGAACAAGAAGGTGCTTCCTAATCCTCACAGTGTTCCTCCTCATCACATTTCTGTTGGATCCCAATTACAGGACTGGGTTTTACCCGCCTGGACACACTGGATACAACCTCAGCCGTACTCTAGTGCAGGATGAGTCCTGCAGACTTGACAAAGGAGCCCTTGGGGAAATCATTCATCCCGGGAGTCATATTTCTCTACATTTCTGCATCCACAAATGTAAAACACAAGACAAAACAGGGGCTGACAAAGTGGTCTCTGTGGCCAACGGCTATTAACTAAAAAGGTCATTCATCTGAAAGAGTGTTTGGGGGGACTGGGGCCTTCCGGAGAGAGAGAGAGTCTCTAAATAAGCGGGTGAGAGCGTGTGGTATTTTGGGCAGTTGTCTTACTGGCCCTGCAGGTCTCCCACCTCAACCCCTCAATTAGCCAGACTGGAACACCTGGATCAGCAGGTGAGCCTCGCTCTGCTCTGCTAATGGCCCCAATCACACTCACAAACACACACACCTTCCCATTATCCAACTACATATTCGCTTATGCACAGCAGCACTTTAGACTTTAATATACACCTGTGTCCTCAGAATGCTATCTAGGACACTATTTAGAACAAACACTTAGGAGGAACCCCTTACTTCTGGCATTCTATAAGTAGAGAAATAACTACCTGCAGAAGGCTGTGGACAGGTGAAAGCAAGGGTTAGAGTGTAGTCATTGGGATAAAGATAGCTGCGGGAAGAAGGTGAGATCAGGCCACTCTGACTCTACTGTAGAGTTCAGGGTTCCTCATTAAACTAAAAAATACCTGTCTGCTAGCTGCTGGAGCAGGTTTAAGTGATCATACCTGCTCTGCACCCCCTCTTCAATTAAGTAAACAAGGACGTGATGTGCAGCATAACAGAGATTCTTTAAACCAACAAAAGTCTGACTCATTTAGTTGGAATTGCTGTGGTCGTTGTGCAATGGCACGGCAGTGCAAGTTCAGACCAGCTATGTTTGCTCTGGCAAAGGAGGTTGAAATTAACCAAACTTTGCTCCTAACATGATTTGGCCCACAGTGAGACAGAGCAGCAGAGGAAATACAAACACTTCTCATGTAGTCCCGGGAGAGCAGCATCATTCAAGTGTTTTCTCACCTTGTGTTTGTAGAATTCCAAAACACCACGTGTCTTTTGGCCACAGCAGCCGAGATGAGGTTTAAGAGGAATATCGTGGCTTTCCAAGCAGGCGGAGCTCCGGGTGTCCCCATCCTGACAGCAGCGGGGGGCCTGCCCGGCGGAGACGCTCTGCACCGGCTGGGAGTGGCGCGCAACCCAGGTGTGGAGTCCCGGGCAGATAGGAGAGGCTCTGTGAACAACTTTCCCCTCAGCAGCTTCACCAACTCATCAACAAACGTCTACGTCATGTGCTGCCGCAGTTTCGCATCATGCATTAAGGTGGGCTGATTAAAGTCGCTCAAAAAAAAAAAAAAAAAAAAAGAACAGGTTAAATCACAGGCTGCTGAAAAGGAGGTGTGAACTTCCACTGTGAAAAGTTCCTGAGAGTCTCTCCGTGGTCCGCATGGTGGTTTTGAACCCTTGATCTCTTTCCTGTAAAGTAATAAAAAACACTAAACCCGAGTTTAAAGGTCACGGATCCACGCATACAGTCATCAGGATATCAATTGTAAATGCCAGCTGGTTTGGCAGCAACAAGCTGCGGAGTGCTGGAAGGGCGGATCCGCGGAGCAGAGGGCGGTGCCGCGGAAACTTTGGGCCAATCAGTGCACAAGGGTGTGGTGATGTATGATACTGTAGTGCAAGGTTAAATCCTTGAGAGGTGCGCCCACTGGTGTGGGGAGACAGTCTGTCACTGTTCCAGTTTTGCAGGGAATCCTGGGACCCTCTGTCCTCCTCCCCCCCACAGCCCACCCCTCCCACTGACATCTGGAGCTGGATAGTCAAGCTTCTTTAGACATAAGTCATGCAGTACGCCCCAACACATAATTTAAAGTCCTTGAGCAGCTCCTCTGCAGGACACAGGGGTACCTGGGTGCCTCTGAGCAGCTGGTCCTCAGATTTTAACATGCAAACTTTCTACTGCAACTTTCTTCCAACTTATAGTTACAGTATAGCTCCAAGTATCCAGGTAGGACATTATCACAAGGGTGTAGGTTTGGTTTCATAATTAGGGGGTTTGGGGGCCACCTCAATGACATTTTGAGTGTCATACACTTTATTTTCTGCATTCTGGTATTTCTTGTGCCCCCTGTTGTGCCTTTTTCTGCAAAAATTCATGGTGAAAATGTTTTTAATCTTGTCAAAATAAACTTTTAGCTTATACTTTGGGGGGCAATTGCACATGTTCTAGATATAAAGGGGGACGTGTCCCCTGTTTCCCCCCCGAAATACACCTGTGCAATGCTACATGTTAGATTGTTGCGTTCAGGTACCAACACACAAGATAATCAAACAGTGGGGAGCCACACTATCTCTTTGACTGTTGTCCGCAACATCCAGATTTAGTTCAGCTACACTCTTGGCAGCATGAGCTGTGTGTGTGTGTGTGTGTGTGTGTGTGTGTTGATGAGTATTAATTCACTGGTTGTTGTCAGCCACCCCAGGGGAGGGTGTAGTGACAGTAATCACTACGCCTCCATGGGCGAAAGCCACTGGTGGTCCTCTCTAATTATCTGATTTTCTAAAGTGTGTGTGTGTGAGAGTGTGTGTGAGAGATTACTATTGTTCCAGCACTATCACTCATCCGGACAAAGTTACATTGATAGTTTTGTGTTATTAGCTGCTGAAACTGCACGTTTGGCTATTTCCTTTCTGCAGGACTCCCTCCGTCCTTCTCTTGCTTTCTCTATCTTTTATCCTGGCTATGTGTGTGCGGTTCATCGTGTACATGTGCGTGTGGCACTAGGACTCATTAGCTCACTTCCTGGAGGTCCTGATCATTAATTTCCCATGATGCCTCAGTGCTCCTGTGTGGCTAATTTGTCCCTAGTGAGCTAGCGCTCCCTCAGCAAACGTGGAGCAGACCACAGAGGAGTAACTCACTCTGCAGGGGTCTCTCTCTCTCCCGTTTTGATTGATCTGTAGGAACAGACAGAGCCTAACAAATTTCGCAAGAGTGCCAGAGGTTAATAATGCTTTGTGAAAATTCATTTAATTCTCCCTCTTTTTCCTCTGAAAAACTTTCTAACTTTCCATTTGGAATTGTCTTCAGAACATAACAGTTTAAGTACTCAGTGGCCCTGCAGCTAATTCTTCTGTCTCCGACTATAAATTGACCAGTTTCCCCCCCTTGACTCAGATTAGATTGCAGAGAAAAGTGGTCTCATTTACCTCATGGGAGCACCAATTGAAATCTACAGTTATGATGCACCAAATTAAGTGCCGTGTTGATTGCAAAGCTGATGGATTTTGCACGTACTAATGGCCGTTTTAACTAAACAGGCAGAAATAGAAATCTTACCACTAACTTTACAGCTTCTCTTCACCCTCAAACCTTCTCTCTGTCTCTTCCTCCCCTCTAATATTTGTTCCAACTCCTGTGTGTCTGCTATTCATCATTATCAGCACTCTTTCCAAAAATCTTTTCCCTCTTTTTTCTTCAATCTCTATCCATCATTCGTCCTAATCTTCCCTCTCATTGATCTTCTCATTACTGGTCAAATATGTTTTTCCCCCACATCTCCTGGCACAGTTTATCTCAGCAAACATTTTTCTGTTATCCCACAGAGTTTGTCCTTTACTCCCTCATTCATGTGAGATTCCTGAGAGCCTTACATGCATTTCTCTATTGCATTAATTATCTGCGATTGAATATGCAACAATGAAAGTTTAAAAAACATGTTTATAGGTAGCTTTTATTTATGCGTTTAACACCCAAAAGCTCTATGTGGGTGTCGTCTGATCAGATCTGATTGACAGTTGCCTGGCAACATAAGCAAACAGCCCCACAACTGTCACCACATTTTGATTGAAATATTCTCAAACCCTGATTTGTGCACACAACTATTACATTTTTCCATCTGAGCTTGTCCCACTTCAGAATGGTGAGAGGAACACAGACAAAAACACAAATACATAATATTTCTCATGAAAGAACCAAAACTGGAAGACTGCATCCCTCGTACTAAGAAGCTGATTGAGAAAATAGGCTTTCGGGGCCTTTACAACATCCTCGGATCAAGCTAAAGATGATTCATGAATATGTCAAGTCGAAGTCCAAGCTTGTATTGATTTACTCCAGTTTTCTGTAACATGTCGAAACCTGGGGACAGAGGCTCAAGAAGTGGTCAGCTGTTTTTTCCCCCTGTGCATGCACAGAACAGAAGGTGACAAACTAAAGAAGAAACAAAAAACAGCAGAGTCAGGATAGTGTCAAAAAGAGTGATTGTTTTTTACTGAGACATTGTTGCGTTTCCTCTCATGATAGTGTCAAGAAAAGTTGTTGTTTTTAGCAAGTCATCATTGTTTCCAGTTGCTTTTAAGCCACCAAATGAAGTTGTTTTTCGCAACCTGTCACTGTTTTTCGACCAGGGATAGTGCCACAAAAAGCAGGTGTTTTGCACTGAGACATCGCTGCATTTCCATCAAGGATGGTGTTAAAAACAGCAATTGTTTTTTACAGAGACACCTCTGCATTTACTGCCAGGATAGTGTCATGAAAAGCAGTTGATTTTTAGCGAGTCATTGCTGTTCCCAGTGGCTTTTAAGCCCCAAATCTGGGTGTTTTTTAGCAACCTGTTGCTGTTTTCCTACCAAGGGAAGTGCCACAAAAAGCAATTGTTTCATACTGAGACATCGCTGTGTTTCCATTCAGGATAGTGTCATAAAAAGCGGTTGTTTTTTACAGAGACATTGATGGCTTCTCCAGCCTTATTGTGCCACCAAAACCAGTTTTTATATGGTCACACATGATCTTTTCCTTACCATAGCCAAGTGGTTTCTGTGTATAAACATACATTAACCACAGCATTGTTGAAACATAAAGTTTAAATGTATCCGTTACATAATAACATGCAATTGTAACGTATCCGTGGTATGCAGAAACATATAAAGCAAACATTTTTCTGGTGATCAGGTTGCAAAAAAAGGTTGTTAAAGCCGTCCAGGAAAGGCAGCCACGCCTTGTAGTATTTTAATAGAGCCCTGACTGTGATATCTCAGCTCTTCTAGCTTTAGGTGTGCCGTCACCTCTCTGACCCAACGGGCATGTGAAGGTAGAGCCCTGTCCTTTCACTTCAGGAAAATTAGTCGGCGGGCCAGAAGGGACGCAAAAGCCATGGAGTTTGATTGGCTACTTGAAAGGGACAAGCCTCCTGGAGCTACTCCAAACACAGCAGCTACAGGGTTCAGTTGAATATTACAACCGTACATCTGTGAAAGAGTTTCAGATATAGATGGACCAAAATGGGGCAATCGAACGACAGGAGAAAAACATGTAGTATAGGGTAGTGGGTACAGCATGACACCTCTGACAGGTGATTCTCTCAGTCGCAGATTGCCAGGTCTTATCAGGTTACCACATTCCCAATTCTTCTTCCAAACCAACCATCAGATGGTTAAGAGAGGGGCTTCAGATAGTTTGAATCATGTTATACAATCTTGAAGTGAGCCCAGTCTAACTTCAAAGTCGTCGATATCCAGCGCTTAGGCAGTGACTTGCGGTGTCAGAAACCAACAAAAAAAGGCATCATTTAACATCATCGTAACATCGGCATGCTACGTGGATGATTGTCATTATAATGTAACGATGCCTGGTGGTGTCAGGGGGGAAATGGAGCTTCGTCGTTGCGGCGCTGTCGTCATCTGTTTAGCTCGCCTCTGGTCCGCCTATATCAGATACACCGATGTGATTGGTGCAGCTTGGCTACAAGGGCATGGGTAATGAGCATAATTACTGATTGGCAGAGTGACTCGCTGAGCGAATTCAAATTGTGCTCTCGTGAGAACTCTGGATTTCCAGGGAAGACCAACGGCCAAAGGAAGAAAAAAAAACATCATGGAAGAGGTCAGCGATTCAGTTCAGGTCCTTTTGGAACCTCAGATTGAACGCTGAGTCTAAAAGGGGAGGTGTGAAAGCGGGGTTGTGGACTATGGCAGTGGATGGGATGATCTGTTTCAATTCAAAATGCGTCCTAAAGTGTGACCATATCTTACGGGAACTACTGACTACCAGGTTGCTCGAGTGGTGCTTTCTGCAAAGTGGCAGAGGGGCATAAAGTAATGAGGCAGGGTCCAATGGTACACGTGAATGTCGCTCCATGCTGGACCAAACAGGGCCACCCCCCTCCGGAGAATTACCACTTAGTATTTATTAGTATATGCCAAAGGAGTTTTCAGATCTCAAGGGGAATATTCCTTTAAGTCTCTTTTCATTTTTTCTTTCCCTACTGTTCCTCGTCTCTTGCTCTCTTCTTCATCACTCGCACTTCTCCCTCTCTTTTGTACAGTAGTGTCAGTAGCCTCTTAATCCTGTTATCTCCACATATACAGGCTGACACCGAGCCACTCGCCAGAGCTGTAATCAACTACCCTACACACACACTCACAAACACACTTGCGTTTTCTTAAACACTCACACAGCGTGAACACACTCTTCTCCTTGTATCGCTCTGTCTCTCCTTCTTACACACACACACACTCAGAGCGGGACTGGCCCCATTCTCCGTCTCCTCTGTAATCCCGCTATTTTTGGTCTCTTACTATTTTGATCGGCCATATGCCTGCATGTTTCATGCACATCTTGGCCTGTCTATCACTCATCACTCGAAAACCACTGCTTCCCATAAGATATCTTGTCTTTGCCTGTCACTCTTCGCTCTCCTCCTCTCTTTTACTCCACTCCACTTCCTCTCCTTCTTCTCAATCCATCTTCATTTCTGCATTTCTGTCTGTGGTCCCTGCAACTCATCAGAGAGTGCATTCATTTATTTTATTTGGCTTAATGATCAGCCAGGACTATTACGTTTTTTGAACTCACTTCCCCCCCCGCACAATAACACACAAAAGAAGCCTTTTTTCACGACTTTCTCTTTTTCTTTTATTTTTGTCATTATGTACTCTCTGGAGCGGCTTTTTTCCCCTGCCTTTCCTCTGCACGCCTACCACACTTATTTGCAACAGTGCCAATTTTATGGGGTCATCACTTTACTTGTGTGTATTTTTCATTCTCACCTTTTCATTTTGTAAAAGTACATTGTGTGCGGCTCTTTTCTTGCGTGTACCTCCGCTCTTTTCCTCCCCTTCTCTCGCTGCATCTCAGTTCCGTAATTACAGCTCTGGACTCAAGCAGTGATGGTAAATGCTTTTCTATTCCCCTCTCTCCATCACTCCCCCTCAATCTCCATCTTTCTCTTTTTCTCACCAAGCAAATTACATCTTGGTTACTATAGAGACGTGTTTATTGAATGCTTTTCGCCACACTTTCTTACTCCCCCCGTAGCCCCTTCCCCTTTCCTCCTCCCTTTTCTTTCCACAGCTCCACCTGTCTCTCTCTGTGTTTACTTTTTTGTCACACTCTTGTGTATTGATGGTCATCTGTGTGTCTTTCCCCTCATTTCATTTCTCTCTTTTGTTGTCTGAGGAGCCACCTCAACTTCTTTGGGGACTAATAGTTGCCATTTGTAAAGAAAAGATGAGAATTGAGTATGTTGGATGGATTTTCAATGCAGTAGTTGGGGCTATTGTTGTCGCCATGTACTACATATAAGCAGATAAAGAAAGCAAGGTTTCTTCTACGGCATGTGCTATCCATTACTATTGACTGCGTAAGTGGCCCTCACTGAATACAACACTCCGAGATGTGAGCAATCCGATTGTGTCTCGTCTTTCTTCTCATCATCACAGACACAGAGCGTCCAATCTGCTTGTCTGTCTTTCTCTATTGGCTTTTTTTCTCTTTTTGTGTTTGTTCATCCATCTTTCAAAGCTGCTGAGCCCTTTCTTCTTATGTCCCCTATCTTTGATGGAGGTGGAAATCAAACTTCAAAACTCTTTTGGTACTGATGGAGATGTATCCGTAGCATTACGTTCCCAAAGCTGGTTTCGCATGCTTGCACAATTTCTCTCCTTAGCTCCTTCTTTGATCAGACAGTAAAGCTGTGGTTGGTATCTTCAATAAAAATAATTTTCTGGCATATTTGCTGAAACTGTCACCAGATCCTGACAAATGTACACGAGACATAAAACCTGTGAAAAGAAATCATGCTCCTCCATCTCCTTGTGGTGCTTCTAATGGCATTTGCTAGAATCAAAAGCAGCTGAATGAAAACAACCAATCAGAAATGTGAAGTCTCTGTCTAGCAGTCAATCACTGCTTGTAAACTGTGATCAACCTGTCAAACAATGAATAAATATGCATTGCCTAATTCTTGCCTAAAATGTTTTAGAAACATATTTTAGTGTACAGTTTAGCTGTAAAATTGAGAGAGTTTGCTCTGGCCCATGAGTGAAGCTTGGTTTTCAACATGGTGGCCAGGTCACAAACTTTCTCATTTTACAGCTAAACAGTTCACTAAAGTTTGAAGCGAGGTATCCGCACATCCAGCTGTCTCAGATGCAGGTGCGTTGGAAAATATCACTTGAGTCTTTGAACAGAAACTCCTGCACACGGCTCTTGCTCTGCTTCACAATGTATCAGTAACACTAACATTTCAGTTCTCCTGGACCTTGGTCAAGAGTGTACACCACCTGTAGCTTTAAAGTGAGACCATGTAACTTTTCCCAGACAGCTGCCATAGTAGGCACATGTGACAATTACGAGACAATATCAAGCTAAAAAGTAGTGAAACTGTAACACAGGCTTAATGACATCACATACACAGCGATATTCACCTAAAGTTAGCATACAATGTCTTAAATTAGCGAACATAAGCTACTGGTCGGACCAGACCAAGTGAGACTGTAGCAGGAAAACACTGCGTTTGATTTTGTACAAACTCAACATTTAATTTGTGTGAGAGAAAATGTGTTAATTCTTCCTTCAATAAGTGAATAATCTGAATTTAAATCTTAATTTTGCCAATTTTGATCAAATATTAACAACCAGAATTACAGCTCTGGTTGTCAGAAGCTTGTTATACAGTACAGAAATGATCAGAGACAAATAGGTGTGCAACTGCATAAAGACATCAAGCTAAACAACAATAACTAAATGAACACTGTGTGGCTATTATGTAGAAAGAAGAAAGAAAGACATTTGAGCTGTTTTAGAGATACATGGGATGAGAATATACAGCTCCAGTGTAACACACAGGGTTGCAGTCTTGTTGGCACTGTACTATACAAGTCATAGAAGAGTGCATGGCAGTGCAAAAGATGAATAAATACTGCGTGTAATAAGTTACTTTGACTTTATATACACAGCTGTTATGTATTTCTACTGATGGACAGAGGCCGTGCTTCATTAGACGTTCAACATGTCTTCATTGACTTCCCCTCAGCACTTGGCCTCAGGGGAATTCCCGCCGCCATCCTAAGTGTCGTTGTGATCCATGCTGGTTTGAGCTGTAAGTGTACAGGGGATAGGTGCGTTCCATTTCAATCCCCCGCTCTTCCCCCCGCCCGTTTTCCCTCTGCTCTCCAAGTGGCCTCCGTGCGACGTATTGCTGTTATGTAACACCAAGGGCTGAGGGGAAGTGGAATTACAAATGGAATGCAGCGGAGTATGTATCGCGACGTTTTGACCTGTCATATAGGCCTAGTAGGAAAAGCATGTGTTACTAATAAAACATTAATGATGGCTCAGTTCTGTTCAGGTGTCCCAGTATGACAGTGAGGCAGCATAAACATCACCAAGAGCATGAAACTGACACAGATAAATAAAATTCAGCCATCATACATTGACAGTAAAAGGATGTTTCTTTTTGTACATGCTGTTGCACAATGACTGCTCCATGATATGTATGGCTTATGTGGGCATTTAAGATTTTGAACTTTGGGTTTTGTAGTACATCTTACTATTCCTTAGTGTGAGGAAAATCTCGACAGTGGTATCACAAAATTCTCCAGTCCCTGTCTCATCCTCACTGTGTTTCCATAGTGTTCCTCTGCCTTTCCTGTCACCTACTTTCTGTCCTCCCCCCTCCCCTCTCGCAGCATTTGTGGATGATTAGTAGAGTCAGATGGAGGCAAGAGGAGGACACGCGGCCCGCTCTGCATATTCATCTGTCCTTCTGTTCCTTCTATTCACTCGGCCCCCTCGCTGCGGACTCTCTCTGCGCTCTGTCCACTTTCTCTCCGTCCTCTCTGCGTGCCAGCAGTCATCCTCCCTCCCCCCCACGTACACCTCCACAATTTATCCTCTCCTCTCCTCCCCTTCTGTCCCCCTACTGTACTGCGTCTCCCTCCGCTCCTCCTCTCCATCCCAGATAGACTGAGCGAACCCTCTGTAGTAAAATTAACTTTGAGATGAACGAGGCTATGGCTGTTTGCGCATGCAGTCTGACACTCTGCCAAAAATGCAGTGAAGGTTATGTCTTGATCTATTTACTGCCAAGACACTCCACTTTTGTGACTTCTCCAATTATGCTCTGGTGTCTAAAAAGAATCAATCCACCTCCGTGCCAAAAAAGAGATTTCCATTTAAATACAGCCAAACAGGAGGCAGCGGGGCAGTCTAATGGTTGAAGTGACTGTCCCAGTACAACACGATGAGCTTTGAACCCCATCAAAGTGCCTTTGAGGAGGACACAAATCCCTTACCTGCTCAGTCATGTGGGTCTGAAAGAGATAAGAGAATAAATGAATATCCATCTTTTTTTAGCAGCTGTGTGCTTTGACAGGAGAGGCCAACACATACAAGCACTCGATTGTCATTGTGTGTGTTTTTATAAACGCTTGCTTTAGATACCAATATAGAAAAGTCAAAATGGTGACAGCGACGGCTTTGATGTAAAGTCATACATTTAAGTGGATCCACACTTGTAAAAGAATCAAAGCTGGCAGATAAAAGTGTCGCAGAAACAAAACTCCACTTAGTTTTTGTCTCTTTTTTTCTGACCTCCACATATACAGTCATTTCCTCGTTGTTACTGCAGCTTTCTTCATTAAGTGCACACACAAACCAGTGTTTTCCAGTTTGTGTCTTTGTGTCTGTAATCTCCTGACTGTCAGTGTGTGTTTTTGTGGGCAGCGATCTGATGGGGATTTGGCAGACATGCTTATGTGGTAGGAACTAAAAGCAAGTTAATTGTTCCCTTAGGAAACGTTCAAACAGGCTGGACCACTTAGAATTATGGGCTGAAGATAAAAATGCAGATTTTTTTTTTTTCTTCCCTGTCAATGACTTTTTCCCCATCAACGATTTTTCCTGTGAGTTATTACTGCGGAATCAGACACTGGCAGTGTATGTGTGTGTGTATGTGTGTGTGCGTGTGTGTGAGAGAGAGAGGGGGGGAGACTTTTGTGCCTGTTTGTGAATCTGTGTGTCATAAAAACTCCTCTCTGCTCTTCTTACATCACGACGTTTGACAGGTTTACAATGAATACCTGCAAACATTTAATTAAACGGGAAAACGCGCGTGTTTTCCAATAATCCCACTTCATGCTCTGTAATTAACTCTACACACACTTTAACTTAATTGCTCTGGGAGGAGACGTGCTGCAAAGTAACAAACAATATGCTCAGCCTATAGCTAAGACATAATTACCCTGATCAGATAGATTTACTTTCAGTACAGACACAGAAAAAACTAAATGAACAAGAGCGTAAAGTTTCTGTTAACAGGTTTTGCAACTCCCACGTGTGGATGCGGCGGCTGCTGGTTTGTCATTTGAATTATTAATTGCTAGTTATTTTCTTAGTGCTCGAGGATGTGGACTCTCAGACTGTTATCTGTCTGCTGTGGCGTTCTTCCCCTCTGCAGAAGATGGGTGAAAGTGATATCTCCTAATGATTGCCCTCTCATTCTCCCCTCGCCCCCTCTCCCCTCGCCGTCTTTCAGTAAATGAGGGAAAGTGATATGGTTCTCTAATGACCAGTGTGAATAATCGCCATCTAAATAAAGGCTCTGTTTGGTGCTAGAAATCTCCCAGTCTGTCTCTCACTATCTTTTTCATCCTCCCTGGCCCATTAGCTGATGAACATACTTCTCCAGCCTTGTCTCCCTCTGTTGATTTCACACCTATACTTTTTTGTTATTATCACTGTGTATCTCATGGCCAGAGTGCTGTCCCTCTTTCATCATTGATCTTCTGGTTAAAGTTTTTTTTTTCTTTCTTTTTGGTCCCATCCTTCCCTCTACCTCAAACCAGATGGTCCATCTTTTATGTGCTTGTCAGTTTGCACATCCCCAGTCCATTACAGCTGTTGGGTGTGTGCGCGCGTATGTGTATTTTCTCTCTCCACAGATCAGAGAGGAGCTCAAATTGACATCCATTTCGGCTGCACGTTTAGCTTTTATATCCTCAGCCGGAGTGAACGGTGAGAGGAACCGGAAGACATGAAAGAGTGGGAGAGTGCTGGGGAGATAAAAGAAAAGCACTAGAAAAACCTCGCTGTCTGTCCGCACGTTTATTTTGTGCTTACTAAAGTTCTTCTTCTCGCACATTCTCTCTCTCTTCGTTGGGGTGAGGAGGAGCTGAGTTATTAAAACGCCAACCTTTCCAACAAGAGGCAATAAATCAAACTAAATATCCAGGGGAGAGAGAGAGAGGGGAGAGAGACAGAAGAGGAGAGAGAGAGAGAACGTGGAAATGAAAAATAGGGAATGGATAAGTCTAGGAGGGGGATTTGATGAGCAGAAGGCTTGGGAAAGAGGGAGAGGAGACGCAATGAGAGAGCGGTATTATAAATTGATGTAGGGGATGAGAGGAGAAGAAAGTAGCGAGGAAAATAATGAGAGTCTCATCCGGCCGGTCTGATGCCTGCCCTCGCCTCATCCACTTTGATTACAGACAGACAGGCCGGCCAATCAGGGTTAATTCACCATCACTGCAAATCAGTCAGTCAGTGAGCGACTGATTTTCAAGGCAACTATAAATGTTTTCCACAGTTTGTGGCAAATGTGACTTCAACGAGAAAAAAATGTGGAGTAATGGAGACAAAAGAAGTGGATGGATGGATGTCAGGCCTTAACAGTGTGATGATGATGAACAGATGATGAGAGGAGTTGGATATGAACCTCAGTGTAACCCTCACACCATCTGGACCAGGAAAATTGTAGCCAATTGTAGAAAAAAAAAAGTACATTAACCCCTGGACGTCTACACCAAAAAACTCAAATTAAACCAAGAAAACGCTGGCTGGTGGATACAAACAAACCTGGCAATCCAGAGAAGACAGATGCTAAACTCCATGAGCTAATGGTATGCAGGGGCAGAGCCAGACTTTTCTGAACATTCAAGGGGGTCCAGGGGCATGCTCTCCCAGGAAGATGGTTTTTCCCATTTACGGCACTAATAGTTATAATAATCATGATACAGATGGTGGCTGCTGACTCTGAGGCCTAGTCCACACCAACCCGTGTACTTCTGAAACTGTGTATTATTCTATGCGATTTGGCTGCTTGGCCACACGCAACAGCACTTTTGGGCCCCCGAAACCGCGCTTCTTTGAAACCAGAGTCTTTGGAAGACGATGGTGCCAGCGGTTGCATGTAGATAGGATAACCGCAGTATTTTATTACCTGTCTCCACTGTTGGACGTCAGAGCGACGGTAAATAGCTGGTGAAATGGCAAACCAAACAAACATGCTGGTGCTAACTTTATTTGTGAGCGTGCTATCTGCTCTCTTTGGATGGCATATCCAGCTGCTAACGTCCAACGAAGGAGGCTGCTCCTGTTGCTGAGTTGCGGAGGTTCTGGATCCAGTTAAATCAGGCCAACAGAACATCTTCTTAGTTATATTAGATTTATTTCAGGAATAGCAAAGATTCAGGGCTTTTGAGAAAACATTTGGGACTGGAGCCCCAGAGGCCCCCCTGCTCCGCCCCTGATGGTATGTACTGTATAGTAATCTGTATGGTCAACTGTTTTTGCAGTTGGTATACCAGAAATCAACAGACTCTGCTATTTCAAAAAGAAACCAAAGTGTTCTTACAAAGATTTGATATTTTGTTGTTGTTTTTCATTTCATGAGATCTTTCTGGTGCTACTTTACCAGTATCTGTAATTTCTCTTAAAATTATGCAGCTGTGCTTAGCACTTTTGTACATCAACAGCACACTCAAAAATCAGGCGTCTTTCAGTGTGCATGCTTTTAGTATTTTGGGGTATATGTAATTTTGTCACTTTTCCTGTGTGAACATGCTCAGTGCCTGCTTAGAATTAGATATATTGTGACTCGGGATGCAGCTTTACTGTGCCAGTTTTGCCGAGAACAAAAGGTAGAGATGGAGCAACACTTCCAGCTACACTTCAGCCCGCATGAAAAACATGGGAGCCAAGTTCTTTACCAAAAAATAAAACTCGAATGCCAAGAGTTTCACAAACAAAACCAAAATTCAATGTTTAGTTGGGGAAGAACTGACTTTATGAAAAATATGTCGCAGCATGAAAAAGAATATCTCACCCCGTATGTTCTCATATTTTGCACACAATGATTTTCTTATCTTTCTGTATTCTATACTTTGTACTATAGAAATTAGCTGTGTGCATATAGCATTGTAGAAATCAAACAACTAGCTGATGAATAGATTAGGATGGACAGTTCATTCCTGGAATCAGCAGTCAGAACAAACACGGCCCATTTTGTATCTGGTCTGCTTTAGTTTGTATCTCTCAGGATTTTCCTTATCAGACTGAGTTTACTTTCAGCTATCACACAGACGTTTGCTTAAGAGTTGTGATTATAAGATTATGTTGCGCTAAAAACTAATCACTCAGTCGATCAGCAGGTTACTAAACAGTGAGGATTTTCTGCTCTCCTGTGTTTCATATCACTGAAACTGAATTCAAATGGGAAATATAGTCATTTTTCACAGTTCTCACACATTTTATCGACCAAACAGTGAATGAAAAACATAATTGATAGATGTATGCATAACACATAATGGGTTGCTGCCCAATTATGCAGAGCAGGGGTAGGCAACCTGCTGTTTCGGAGCCGCATGTAGCTCTGTGGCCCCTCTCCAGTGGCTCCCTGTGGTTCTGACAAAAAATGATATGGAAATTAAAAATGTTTTTTTTTTCTCACATTTTAATTTTCATTTATATTGTTGTAGGCCTAAAGAGATTTCTAACAGTCTTCAGAGCTAAAAATGTAGCCTATACCAAATAAAAAAATATTTTAACATTCCATCAACTAAAATGTGCATCAAACGTTTACGGCCTGGCGGTCAATCTCAAGTCGACCAGTCTTGAGTCTCCTTGGCTAGGTTTGCTATGATTCCAAATCCAAAAAAGAAAAAGGTTTGGAAGAAAACAGAGAATTTAATAGCACACAGACAGATTTGTTTGCTTTCACCGCCAATGCTGCAAAGCTTAAAGGAAATGGCCACTTTAGAATGAAAATACAGACGGTACTTACTCGCTCTCATGCCGACAAGAAGACCAGTGTAGTTTTTAATCCACAAAACTCATTCGGGGTATCGGAGGATAACAGCTAGCCGGATTTTTCCATACATTTGAAGTGCATGGAACCCAGGTCCAAAAGAGTAAATGTTGTCTTTTTGTCAATTTTGCATTCCGCGGCTTCAGGGCACTTGGATTATGACGGACGAGCCATTCTGATGTTTTTGAAATGTTTTATTACATTTTCAAAATGATTTTGGACTTAGGTTCCATGCACTTCAAATGTATGGAAAAATCTGGCTAGCTGTTATCTTCTTCTCTTCGAACGAGTTTTGTGGATTAAAAACTACACTGGACTTCTTGTTGGCAGGAGGGTGAGTAAGTACTGTCTGTATTTTCATTCTAAAGTGGTCATTTCCTTTAAGTGCCAAATAATCATATATAGCCCACTGCAGAGTGGCCACCTAGTGGTAAAACATATTCATGGCTGCTCGTTAAACCTATTAGCAATGCTGATAGGCTAATTTAGAGTTACAGGCTGTGCTCAATTCAGTTCAGTTCAATTCTAGAGAACTTTATTTATCGCAAAGGAAATTCTTGTGCCAGACAATGCTTCAAATTTACAGTAACACTAAGTACAGTAACCTCAATTATAACATTTTACAACCAGTATCAACCAGACAACCAGTGGGTTCCCACAGTCAGGGTCACACACTGGGCCCAGTTTGTAACAACAGAGTATTAAATATCTGGCGGAACATACAAATATACACAATAGAAGTGTTTTCTTGGAGCAGAAGCAAAAACCAGTGCCTAATAGAGTAACAGTAGGAGCGTGATAAGTACAAGAGTTACAAACATGAACTAAAATGGTGGACAAAAAAGACTGTGCCTGCTAATCAGGGTATATTGTGGTATATTAACCATTTGTCTTTATTAATCACACTCCAAATCACTGTGGGCTACTTGCTGTACATTGTAGACCTTGACCTGCACAACATGATCGTGTCACTGAATCAGCTTTGAATTAGAGACAGAGGCAGTCGAGAGGAGACACAGGACAGAGGAGGCAGTTTGAGCGTGACATTGAGAGGGCTTTAAGGTTAAGTGGTTAAATGGTTTAGGCCCTCTTAAGTGGCTGCCCCCCCCCCCCCCTTCATCCGGTGCTCCCTCTCTTTACCCCATTCGTCTTTAAATGCCTAATTTGAGAAGAGAGACATCAATCATAACTCAGACACAGCGAGAAGCACACGCACACACTCATTATTCCCATCCACATGCTGTATTAGTGTTTATAGACGGACTCTGTGCTGGCTTGTGGGTGTGTGTGTGTGTGTGTTTCTCTTCTTTAGAGATTCGGGAGTCTTCCAGGGTAATAGAGAGATTCAGGGAGCGTGAAAGAGAGATGGAGCAATAAAGAGTAACACTCTTGTTCTCTCTCCTCCATCTCTTTCCCCCACTGGACCATGAGATGGGCTGTATTTCACTACATGCATTTTTAAAAAGAAGGCAATTATTATTTGCCAAGTCTGAGCATAATTATGTAATTTTTAACAAGCTTCCTCTAAGGGCAGTGTTTTGTATTTTGAAAGTGTTTGACTTTGTAATGTATGAAAATAGAATTTAGGAATTTCCCTGCTGAGAAGTAATTTAAGGTACTGCTTCAACAAAAAGAAAAAGTAACAAGCGGATCAAGAGTAGGGTTGAGCTGGAAATGTGTCTGAAGACTGTCAGACGTCACACATCTATCAGCTTGTCTCCTTTGATAATGTACTAAATGTTTTCCTGCCTGCAATTTGTGTCTGATTTATAATTATTATGATTGTTTTATTCTCTGAAAAAGTCTTAAATTAGACATCACACAGGAACAGGATCTACTCAGTGACTTATCCGAGGTATTAACACCTTCACTGTGAAACTGACTTATTAATGTTCATCTTTTAACTAAATGCCTCAGCAGTCAACACTCGTTTTGAAATCCTGAGCAATTAAAACAGGGGAAGGTGCTCACAGTTTCTACCCTGCGCTGAGCTTATGAGAGCATTTCTCTTGCCTTCTGTGTGTACGTTTATTCAGGGTCTGAGGCAAGAGTTGACCCAAGTGAATAAGAAAACGGACTTGAAAGACAGGGGCATCATCCTACTGCTGTGAGCATGAAAAACAACTGTGAGCGCATGAAAACAAGATGATGAATAATGGAAAAGCAAACAGAGAGACTACGGTCAGGCTATTGTTTGCTGTTCTATCAATTTCTGAGGTGGTTGCGAAGAATCACATATTTTGACTCAGTGTTGTTTTCCATCAGAGCCTTAATTTACTGGGCAGCAATTTATTTATTTTTTTACATTTAATGCGTGTATCTTTGGGATTTTCTCCTCAGCGTCTTGTATTTTTGCCTCTTTATGCTCGAGGATCTGAGAAACATGTGGACCGTATATCAATGGTTTTACATTAATGAATAGACTAGTTAAAGTGCTTACACACACACATACACAAACACACTACCATGTCATACACAAGAGGTATCTGGCCCTATATGCTGCTACTAATTGAATCACGTACTACATTTCCTGGAGGATTAGTTTAGCCTGAAAGACCAGTGACTGCACGGGCTGTAAGACAGTTGGTGTTTGTGCATCTGTGTGTACACTGTGTATTCATCGGGATGGAGAACCTACATATCAATTATTCATCTTGTGTGCTGCTCAATCAGATACTCAGGAATCCATCTCTCCCTCTTTCTCACCTGCAGGGATTACAGGAGGTACGGTGATGGGACACACTACGCTGGTTTCACAGTGAATTAGCATGCTGCTGTTGTGCTGGCCAGGAGGGATGTGCCACAATGGTTACTGATGGAAGGTGGGAGACGCTCATGGTACTGGTCTTATTGGGTGATCTGCTGTTGCAATACAGTCCCAGCTGACTGTGTTTAACTGACAGAATTTCAACCTCCGTGGCCTCCGAGGGCCGCATAAATAATACAACCTAACCCTTGAAGGGCATAACATCCTGCCAAGGAAGTATTGAACAAAAGTGTAAGCTTTGTTAGCCGATGAAACATAAAGATTTAGCATCAACAATGTGGTTGTACTTGCAGAGCAGGATCTGAAGATGGAAAATCCTCATGTAAGTGCCACTCAAATGCATCTACTTTACACTGATCCAAATATGTTTTTAAGCCATCCATAAGCTCTGTAAGTACTGTGTACTTAAGCACAGTGGAGCTCTAAGCTACATAACATAAGATAGACTTTACTGTCCCCAAGGGGAAATGGTGCTCAGGCAATAGTGCTACACACAGCTGCAATCATCTTGAGACAATGTGTGGCCAACAAGACGGTACAGTGGTACATACAAAGACACAAGAAGAAATGATATACGACTTAATTGTGTAAAAAAAGATGATCAATAATATCGCACATGTATCGTGAGATAAATTATGAATACAAAGGCATAAAAATAAGGACATAAATCATCAAAAGCTTGCATCATTCTGACAATGCTAACATGCTGAAGTGTAGCAGGTGTGTTAAATATGTTCATCACCTTAGTTTTAGTGTGTTAGCATACAAATATTAATTAGCACTAATAAAGTGCAGCTTAGGCTGATAGACGTGTCCGTACATGTAACCCTCGATATCTGCACAAAGTTTTGGCACTTCATCCATTGCTGTCAAGATATTTGATTAAAAAAAATACAAATATGTCAAATTCATGGTGGCATTGGCGTCACCGTGACGTCATTCATTGGTTTATGGACTCCTGTTTTGAAGCCTCAGGTTTGGCATTTTGACCATCGCCATCTTGGTTTGTTGGAGCCAGGGTGACCAAATTAGGATAAGAGGGTTAAGCTGACTGAGAACCAAAGGACAAAGAAGTGCAAACAAAATTTTTTGCAAATCCATCCAGCATATGTTCAGATATTTCACTATGACCTGTTGGTGGTGCTCAGAAATTGCATCACCTAAGTCGTTAGATTTTATCTGGGACCTTGAATTTATAGCAAATATCATTGCAATCCATCCAACAGTTGTCAGGATATTTCACTCTGAACCACACCTGGCAAATTTATTGTGCTGCTAGAGGAAAAGTCAGGGCATCACCAAAGTCATTAAGGATTCATCCTTAATGAGGTGGGACTTCTGAAGTCCCCGTCCTGACCAAATATGCAGCATGGACTGGCAATCCTGGGCACTGCTGAGGTGCCCCTGAGCAAGGCACCCAACATCCAACTGCTCAGGGTGCCTGTCCAAGGGCAGCCCCCTCGCTCTGACATCCCGTTTAATGCATGTGCAGGTGTGTGTATTTGTGGCCTGTGTGTGTATGACAACAGAGTGAAAAAAGTTAATTTCCCCTCAGGGATTAATAAAGTATATCTTCTTCTTCTTCTTCTTCTTCTTGCTCTGAGGACAGTGAATGTTTGTATGAAATGTCATGGCAATCCATACAAAAGTTGTTGAGGTATTTCAGTCTGGACCAAAGTGGTAGACTGACCTATAGCCACAGCTTCAAGATAGAATCGCAGTCCAGTCACTGGAGGGAAAATGTTGGCATTTCACATTTCTCTATACCATGAATAAGTTACATTTGTACATTTCATACCGATCATATTAACTCTCCAAAGGGTTCTAAAGCTGACTTTGTCATGCAGATGAGGAGGGGATGGTTTAACTCTTGGGCGAGACACCTGCCAAGCTGTGGACCACTGCAAAACTGGTTGTGTTTTCGCAAGTTATCACTGTTGTTTCAGGGCTGGCTTGTTTTAGTGATACAACCCCGGTTTTCCACTGGGGATAGTGCCACGAAAACCTTTTGATTTATTTTTTATTTATTTAAGTTTTAACAAATCGCTACATAAACCACAAATTGTAGCATGTACATGGTTTGCAGAAACGTACAATGCCACCATGTTTTCTGGTGACTGGGTTGCACACGGATAGCTGCCATTTTTTTGCCTTAACTTCATACCTTCACTTTACTGTTATAGACTCTACTTACTGTTTTACTTTGTATTTATTACTTCTTATAATGCATTAACATTTACTACATCCTTGTTTACACTCAGGTTTATTAATTTGCAATATTTATTTATGTTTTAACCTACACTATTTTGGTGCCATGTCATAATTCCGACATCCCATTATTTCGACATCCCATTATTTCAACCTACCCATTGTTCTGAAATCTCAATGTTGCAATGCAAAAAGTTGAAAAAGCAAGCAGCAAGGGAAAGCAGCAAGAAACTGTGTTGTCGTGTTGTTTACTGTTGCCATGACGACAACGGTCGGTTGTTTGAGGGAGTAGAAACGATGTTTAAAGTTATAATTTTAACCCAAACCATGATATTTTCCTAACCATAACCAAGTAGTTCTTGTGCCTTAACCTAACCAGACCTTAATCGTGAAAATGAGAAAATGAGATTTTTGAACAACGGGACTTCGTTACAATAGGTTTAATATGGTCGGAACAATGGGATGTTGAAACATTGAGATTTCGGAACAATAGGTCATTTTCGGAACAATGGGATGTTGGAATTATGAGCGGACCACCACTATTTTATGTCATAAATTGAGATTTTGCTTTTACTTGCATGATTTTCTTTTTCACAGATATTCAATGAGCATTGATGGAGGGAGCCTGAGGCCTAAGTTTTTCATTTGAACTTGACCTGCAGACTGACATTGTCATCCCCCGAGCCTTGTCGCTAACATGGCTAAAGGCAAATCTTCAACATCTAGGATGAATACCTCAAATGATTGTTTTGTGAACTTCCTCCCCTTTTCCTCTGTGTAACCTTAAAATCAGCATGACTTCACTTACTTGTTCTCCGGTGCTCTGCTAGCTTCTGTTTTGTTTCTTTTATGAATGAAAGTTTATTGGTGCATTACCATGCAGCCAACCATACAGTAGGTGCTCTGGGGTCACCTAGACATGACGGACAGGTAGCCGGTAGCTTGTTAGTAGGCTTCAGCTGTGTGCACACTGTGACCTTTGACCTGAGTCTGGAACTGCAAACTGTTGGGAGTCCTCTGCTCTGTCTGCTTCGTCCGTCCGTCTGTCTGTGACTGCAGCAAGATGCTCACACCAAGTTCGTCTTCAAAGGTCAAAGGTCAGGGAGGAAGAATTAATGAGACTGCTTAACAATATTTTACAATATTTATGTTTGGTTGTACTATGTTGACTGCCATTAGATCACCACTGCTGGCAGATAAAGGCAGCACCTCACTCGCTTCAAAACAAATATATCTTCCACTGTAACTCTACCCAGCTCATGTAGTATTAAACTACAGATCGCTTGTCGAGTCACGGTCATGACACATGGCAGCTGTTATCGGGTCCAGCACGGCACTGAACAAGCTGTGTGTTTGTATGTGTGTGTGCCTCTGTGTATTTGATGAGATGCATGCAATTACTGCAAATCACCACCCTCAGCTTGTTACTGTGGACTTTGCTTTCCACAGCAAGAGCCGCCCAATAAGCTCACTTTCCTGTCCTGTGGAGCATCACAGAATTAACATGTCGTTCTTCCTTATATTGTTTTATATGGAAATAAAACTAGCAGATTTCAAACTGTCAGCTGTGACATTTTTAAATCCGGTGCTGATGTAATGCTCCTAACTTGAAAGTCTCCCTCTATTCAAAAATCTGTTTTGCTAATTTTTTCTTCATGTGAATGTTTGAGCTTCACTGAGCAGAATAATGTGCTGCGTTTGACACCAGAAGGCAGTTTCCACATTCATTTGCTGAAAGCTTCTCTGTGCTCACCTTAAATCTCAATTTAACACGTGCGTGTGTGAGCAGGATTTAGTGACATCACAACTAATTTGGAAGGCTGTGTCACATGAGTGTGATGTGGAAACATAAATGCTTTTAGCATTAATACACTCAGGATGAACTTTAGTAGGAGACAGCTTGTGTCCAGCAGTTAAACATTTGTAGTGAAACAAATTTGCATAATCACTTTTTGAATGGGCAAATTAACTTTTTGCGGGAAAAACATATCAAAAACAAATTATCATCGCAGCAGAGTATTTTAGTGTGTCTTTACAACATGTCTTAAGTGGGTCTACCTGTCATTTTTGACCCACCACATGGAAACTTGGGCTGACCATGAACTCCAGCGTCTTCAGTTCAAGTCCGGCCTTTGACCTTTGACAACCATCTCATCTCTCTCACCTCTCAGCTGTTACGTTGCTTCACATCACTGCTTCACGTTCTCGGCCAGAAAGGTGTCCTTGTGTGACTGGTGGACACACGGTGGACATAAGGAGGCCCAGACCGTGGATATCTTTGTAGGCGATCTCTGATTGTTCCTGACAACTCTGACAGCAGGAAGCAAAAACAAAATCCTCCGTCAATTACGACCATATAACTTGAGCCCCTCTCCCTTGGAGCACAACAGCAAAAGGGCGGGCCGTGTTACATTCAATTCAGTACAATAAAACACAGAAAATATACCTGACAGCAAGAGGTAAAAACAAATCCTCCATCAATTACAACCATATAACTCGAGCCCCTACACAAATTAAGTAACAGAGGAATATGTTTGCGTATTATACAATAAGTTTAGGCTAAAAAAAATGAACTTATAAACAGCTTAACAGCTCTAAAACATGGAAATTACTATGAGAGCACTTACCTTAGAAGTAAGGCAGGAGACACCCCTTTATAGGTGGGGTACCCCCAAAGTGAACATAGGGGTACAGAAACTGAGTATCAGATGTTTCACATACTGACTATGGAGGCCTAGGAGCGTCAGGTATGAACAACTGAAACAAATTTTGTGTACTTATAATACTTCATATTACAAATGTACATTTGACTTTGATACACATATTACTGCTGTATAATTGACCCTGTTACACTTGGATACAACGCAAAGACTCCAGCCAACAGCCAACTAGGACATATGTTTTGCACTGTTGTGAGAGGAAATAACTCCACATCAAGCAAGCAGTGATAGACTGTATCATTGGGGTGACACTGGAAGACTGACAGGACGGCTTCGAGACGCTAGTTAGCCAGGTAGGACGACCTGATGCTGAAAGAACAAAGGACATGTACCTTGTGCAAGCGAATGATGAATCATTTCTGCTAAATAGCTTAATTGCTAAACAATAATGTAACCTAATATAACAAGTTTCTTACGATCTCACGCCCTCGTCACTTTAGCTGTTTGTTTGCTTTCCCCTCTTCTGTTTCTCTTCATGTGCGCTGAGTTGAGTCAGAGTGCTTTAATTCCTTGGGTCCAGTGGTGCAGGACACACCTTAAAAACCAGGCCGACAGATGCTCACCAATGCCCAACACTGTCTGACACTATCCCCAGATATACCATCCAAAAACACTGGGATAGCAAAAGCTTTATGTAACTGATACCTCAGTTTAGATGATAGAAATATTTAACTGAAAAAGAAAACTGTATGAAAACAGTTGTCTCTATCATTCTTGATTCTGTATTCATTCACTTGTGAAAAGGGCCTGCACACACTAACAAGGAAACGTTTTTCCAGCAGCATTTTCTAATGTCTTACTGGGCTTTGGTATCATAAGAAAAATAAAGTAACTAAATGCTCACCATCATTGTCAAGTACGTGGATTTTCTCAGACCACAGCTTACTGAAATTATAAAGTGAACTGTGAAAACCACGACCGCCTGGAGGGTATAAAATCAATGTAAACATGTACATGATCAGAGTAAATGTGTGGATAATGGGCTGAACTAGTAAAATCAGCGAGCACTTGAATCGTTTAAGCACATTCTTGCAATCACTTGCATTGTGACCACAAAGCGGGTATGGTATTATTTTTGCTTCACACTGCGTGTATATGTATGCCAGAAACAAGAGCTGGCATGAACCACCGTCGGCTCCATCCAAACTTATCCCTCATTATTCCCTCCATCCTTGTGGTCTCATGAGGGGAAAGGGATGCGGACGACAACAGTGACAGGCTGATCCGCTCCTCAGTAAGAGCAGGGAATGAGGGGTGAGCCAGAGGAGGACAGTGAAACGATAAAGAGGACAAGAGTAGTGCTTAGAGCCTGTGTGTACAGGAAAAAAAAGAGAGAGAGAAGGGGAGAGAAAGCAAGATAAGAAGAGGTAAGTGGTTTACAGTGCTGTGTATACTGTATGTAGGAGGAGGAGTGGAGCAGGAGCAGCAAGACTAGAGGAGGCATTGACTGGCTTGGCGTAACAATAAAAATAGTGCTGACATGGTACAGTTAATGTGTGTGTGTGTTTGTCAGCACGTATACGGGGAAGTGGGAGAGGGAGAGTGCAGATGAAATCCTTCCCGGAGCAGTGATAAAAACAGAAGGAATGATGTGACAACAAAGGATAGAAATCAAAGTGAAGGAAAGGGGAGAGCACAGGTTGCTTCGATTACGATCCCAGATGTTTAATCGCACCTATTTAGTTAACTGCTGATGGGATCGATGGGGGGAAATTGAGAAGGGAAAGGGAAGATGGAGGGAGGAAAGTGTGGGATGAAAAGTGGCAGAGGACTGGCGACGGTGGCGGGGGCACGCGGGGAAGAGTCGTGCGAGGAAATGTGGTTGCCATGCAAAAGCAAGCGAAGAGCAGTGGAGGTAAAGAAGGAGGGAGAGGGAAAAAAGAGGGATGGAGGGTTGCGATGATGGATGCGCTGCTCTCGTTTCGTGCCCCCTAACGAAGACTCTAATTAGTGTTTGTGTAATTCCACACTGTCTCCTCCGCCTGCTCATCTTAATTAACTACATTCATCTTCCCCTCCCTCCATCCATCCCTTTCTCTCGCCCTCCCTCCCTCTGCCCTCCTAAAATAACATACTGACTGTCTGAACCCCACCTGGACCAGACCTGCTTTTACTTACTCACTATCTCTCTTTCTCTCCCTCTCCTCCCTGCCACTCGCTTTCTCTCCCCCCTTTCTCTCCATCCTTTCACTGTGTGCATCTGATGTCTCTTTTCTTCCCACCTCACCTTGAAAAAACTCTCTAGTCCTCTCTTCTTTTTTTGTGCTCTGTCTCTCTTGCAGCTGACTGTGTTAGTGCTTGCCCGGCGTAAAAGCCTGCCCACCCCTGTGAGTCTCCAGAGCCGTGTATTGTGACGGCCCATTTAGTCATTCTGGTCATTAATTTCATCAATAGGCTCAAGAAGTAGCAGCGACACCACTAGAAATACGTGGCTTCTCCGAGTTAGTCATACATTAAAGCCAAGTGACATTCCCCCTCCTACCAAAACAGCAAGCCGATAAATTCAGCAGTAACTCTAAAACAAATTGAGGACGACACGAGGCAAACAAAACAAGGAAACAGGGGAAAAGGAGCCACACACAAATGATTTCGCTAAATCTGGCTCTACTTCAGCTATTTGAGGGCCAATTGGGTTTAGGGGACAGTTACACAAGTGTTTGAATGGCAGTCAGAGGAGGAGGAGAGATAGAGGGGGCTGTGTGAAGTGCATTTACAGATGGAGATGACAGGGCTGTTGATGACTTGTCTGTATTGTGTTATTGTAGCGAGCTGCAGATGGATCGGAGTACCTGCCATCATTTAGCCCCACAGTCTGAAATGGCTTTCCTGCTTTCAGCCTTTCAGCAGTCAGTCAGTGTGACAAAGGACTGCTGGGAGTCAGAGCCTCTGTTTCACAGCACCCTATCTCTGCACGAACACACACACTCACACACATGCGTACGCAGTCGTAAATATTCTGCACACATGGGTACCCATGCACACAAACCCAATCAGACGAGCTGCAGAGGAGGGCCCTTAGCGCTCACTGTTGCACAAATCAGGTGCCATTCAAAGTCGGTAGAAGAGAGAAAAACATTTGTATTTATGTCTTGTGTTCTATATGTGTGTGTGTGTGCGCCTGTGTGTTAACATGTTTGTGTATACGTGCTGATGCTCCGGACACAGCAGTAAGCTCCAGTTTGCTGAGAGCAGCAGAAATGGTTTTTCATCCGCTTTGGTATGGACACCAAAGACCCACTTACACCCATAACGCACCATCACAACCCAGAATGCATTTCACCCTTTAAATTTGCAGGCTGCCTGGGCTGGCCCAGATAGCCATCATATTGCCCAAATGGAGAAAAGACACACACACACACGCACACACAAACGCTCAACCTACACTCCCACACACACACATGCTACATACATGTGATAGCAATTACAAGTCAATCGGTCCCACCTCCTGCTGAGGGTCAGAGGTTAATCTACCAGGGTTTCACCTGACAGCACTTCCTCATGGCTGCCGGGCGGGCAGAGGGAGGAGAGGGATGCCAAGAGCAACGGGAAAATAGAGATAGAGCGAGGGAGGAGGAAGCCAGGAGCAATAGGGCGACGGAGATAGCAGTGGGGACAGAAATAAGGCGATTGAGATAGAATGACAAAGAGGAAGCTACAGGCAAGAGAGAAAGAAATGGAGAAAGAGGAGACAGCAACAGAGATACAGGCGCAGAGGACACCGACTGTCTACAAATCATACCCAAAATGGGCAACAATCTCTCCCTCTGCCCGGCCGCCCTTTCAACTTCCCTCACAGATATGATGATGTCACCATCAGAAGCTCCGAGGAGCCGTCCTTGAGGGTGGAAGGTGCCTTTAGGCATTGATCTCAGATCAGCTTAGCCACTGGAATACCTAACCTTTAACAATAAAGGGAAAATGCAAATCTGACCTTAGATGACAGTGTAAGTTAAACCTTTTCCCACTCTCCTAATCTCGGTGCCCACTGGGCTCAGCGTCACCTGTGCTGCTGCTGCTGTGGATGATGAAATGTAGATGTTACAAAGAACGGTTGGCAGCTGGCTTTTTCAACCTGCACCTGTTCCTTTTCCATGTGTGTGCATGTGTGTCTGTCTGCGTGCCCGTGGGGGGAGGAGGGGGGGGTTCTTGTGTATGTGTTTGTCTCTGCGTGTGTGTGCGTACCTGCTGTCTTCAGTGTTTCTGTGCTGTCTGCAGAAGTACACTCGCGGGGGCTAATACAGTACTGAGACTTGTGATATATGAGGCGTCAGGAACATTTGTCTAAAGAGCCCCAAAGCCCAACCACTCTTATACACAAGCTAGCAGCAGTGCACATACAAATACTTGCTTGTAAGACGTAGACACACACACACACACACACACACACACACACTCTAACTATCTTCTTAAGAGGCCTTAACTTTTTACATTCTTACCAGGTTTGTAATTTGTACAAGCTATTGACGAAATAAAGAAAACTTGAGTGAGTGTGAATACAGATGTACTGCACATGATACAATGGAGGGTGGCTGCGGCTCAGGAGGAATCGGAAAATCAGCGGTTTGATCTGCAGCTCCCCTAGTCCCCATGTCGAAGTACCCTTGGGAAAGACGCTGACTGCTCCTGATCCACTCCCAATCCACATGGCAGCGGGGTCACTTAATAGCTTGATGAACACCTGAGGGATATTTTGGACCAGCTTTGTGATGGCAGCACCCACAACCACATCATCAAAACAAAACAAAAAAATTGGTAATCTCATGGCAGCTCACCCTCACCAGGTCAGTTTAATTTATGGCTAAAGTTACTATGTTGTTGCTTTTATAGTTTATGTGAAGTTGTTTGCAAACTGTCTCTTGAATTGGTTATTTGTGCTCATTTCAGTCATTACATTACCCAGTATCCCCTTTGTGTTATTCAGTGAGTTAAGTTTGTATAAAGCTGTAATTCATAACTTTAATACGAATAACTTTTGTTATATTTTCTGAAGCTGTTGCTGCATCCACACAGTAGCACATGAGACAAAATATCTGGGAAAAAATGGTATTCCACTGCTTCCTCGAGTTACTTGTAATGGCATTACTGCATGTGAATAAAAGCAGTCAGTCAGAGAGGAATCTTTAACACAGACGTTAATCATGTCAATCACTGCTCGTGAACTGTGGTCAAACTGCCATACTACGTAACGCTGATCAAATATGAATTAAGACTCTGTTACTGCATTGCCTATCTCTCAAAACATATTTTAGTGTATGTATATTTCACTGGACTATTTCAAACATGGTGGCCAGGTCACCATCTTTCTCACTTCACAACTTAACAGTACACTAAAATATGTGTCTAAAAAACATTTATGGAGAAAAGTAGGCAATGCTGTAACAGAATCTTGATTCATGACCAGTGCCACCTAGTTTGACCACAGTTCATGAAGAGACTGACATGATTGACGGGATTCAAAGCTGGGTTAGGGACTCCTCTGCTATGACTATTTTACTCAGATTATCTGTCTCATGTAATAAACCAACATGTTCTCATCCCAAGTCGTCAGTCGCCGCTTTGTCAGATGCCTCATATCTACATATTACATGCTAGGTATCCTTCTGCATCTGCTATTGATGTTCCGCCTCACCTCCAACATGAGGCGTTCAGGAGGCATCCTGATCAGATGCCCGAACCACCTCAACTGACCCCTTTCAACGTGAAGGAGCAGTGGCTCTACTCTACTCTACACTGGTAGGAGGCCCTAGGGCAGACCCACAACGTGCTGGAGGGGTCACATATTTCATCTGGCCTGGGAACGCCTTGGGGTGACCCAGGAGGAGCCAGAAAGTGTTGCTGGGGAGAGAAACCTTTGAGGTGCTTTGCTTGGCTTGCTACCCCGGCAGCCCAGTCTTGGAAAGCGGATGAAAATGGATGGATGGTTTGGCTCTACAGTCATACAGGAAGCAAACATCGGGCTCCCAGGTGAAAGTCCAGGGTTTGTTGGACCCGTCCGCCGCCCCTCCCACTTAGGGACTCTCCAGCTCCTTATATTGCTTCGTTACCAGCAGTGTTTCAACCTGACACAGTGTCATATGTATCATACAATCGCAACAGGTGCTGTCCAGCTGTATTATGAACTGGTGCTGTTTGTCCATGTATCATACTGCCATGACAGGTGTCATCCGGCCGACCGCTGGTGTATCAAAACACCATGAAAGGTTACGTCCAGCTGCTTTACATACTGATGCCCTCTGGTGGCATATCATACCACTGCCAAAGGTGGCCTTTGGCGTCAGATACCGAAATCACTGCCAAAGCGGCAGTATTCGACGACTTCAGAATAAGAATGAGCTAAATAAATACAGTGTGGATATAGTGACAGTTTCAGCAAATACGACAAAAGTCATTTACATAAGAGTTACCGGCTGTGGCTTTAGGTCAGTGTTTCTTTCTGTACCAGGTAGCATTTTGGCAGCTGTGGTGACTTGTGTTTGTCCAACACCTACGACACTTAATGCTGAGTTTTTTTTCTCCCTTTGACTTGTCACCCATGTGAATATATGTGGTACATATGGTGTGATCTCACATTTTCCCTTAAGTACATGATGGAGAGGACTCTTTCCCTCTGTGAGAAATGTTATTACTGATATTGTAGTGGTGAAATGAAAGTATGAACTATGAACTGTGAAATTATTCCACTGTTAGTAAGCGAGTAATCACCTCTGTGTGCCATTACTCTTAAATTTCTTTTAGAAAATTCTATCATGAAACTTTCATGTATTCCATATTTTGTATTTATGCACTAAAATAAAGATTTGTATTATTTTCTATGATGTGTAAGCTTGTAAGTCAAATGGGTTTGCTTTGGAGCAGCACATCCCCAGTTATTACTGCGGCCCTCCGTCTTCCTCATTTTCTTTCCTTTTCAGCCACTGTAAACTCATCTCTCCCTTCACTGATGCGTTCTGTCTGATTTATGTCAAGATCTCTTGTTAAAAAATGCAGAGTAAGTGAATACAGGCTTTTGTGTCTGAGTGTGATGGGGGGCTGTAAAAAGAAAGATTTGCAATTGTGCATCATTCTCTGTGTGTGACGCTATAGTCAGATATTTCTATCAATGCTACGTTAAAATGATACACCTCTCAGGCTTAGCAGGAGATTCCCCGCAGGGCTGCACAGCCTGGATTAATTAAAAAATGCATTTATTTATCCAAAAAGAGACATAAAACATCATCTCGACGCTTTAATAGCAAATGACGGCGGCAGGGAGAGTGTTGACTCATCACCTTCAGTTTAGATTTGTGTGTTTGTGTCTTCTTAAACTTTTCCCTACTTTTTTTTTCCATTTCATTTTTCAAACAAATCGCTCATGTGCCCTCCTCAGAAATCAATCAACAGTGGTACCCTGCTTTAAAAATAATGTCTGAAATGGGAAACTCAGCAGATTCCAGGTTCTTTTTGGATCATCTTCGGTCTCCTCTCGTTGAAATTGGGGATCATCCTCTCGCTGCTACTGACACTGACTTCTGATGTGGAAGTTAAATAAATAAAATCATTTCTCCATGGTAATTTTCGTCAAACCTGCCAAATGCAGCCTAAATATTTGACATGGAAGGAGAGAAGATCAGTGAGAAGTGAGATCAAAGGAGGGGGGGAGGGTGTGTGTGTGTGTGTGTGTGAGTGTGTGTTGGGATGGTGCAAGTAGTGATGAAACGTACTCTGCAGTGTGATATTTTCAACACCACCAAATTCCGCTCCATCTCCTCCACACATGGGAGTAATCTAAACTCAAAGCAACGTTAGTGTGTCTCAGCATGTATGTGTGTGTGTGTTGGTCTCCAGCCAGGGGCAACTATTCTTCATATTCCTGTCACCTACTCTTCTTCTCTCTCATCTTCCTCTGTCTCCAAAACAACACACACACAAACACACAAAACGATTGTATTTGTCTTTATCAGTCCCTCCATTTTCCTCGCCCCTCCTTGTGTTCGGCCTCCTTCGTTCAATATTTCATGCTGTTGAGAGCAGATCTATTCTGAGCTCTCTCTCTCTTTCTCTCTCTCTACACACACCCTCTCCTTCCTCTCTTCCTCCATCCCTCCCGTCTTCTTAAAAAAAAACCTTCCCTCTACACATCACTCTTGCTGTCCTCTCCCTCCTTCTGTACCTCTATAAATCTCTCTCTCCCCCTCACTCTCTATATCTCATTGCACTCCTAATGTTCTGTGCCCCATCTAACTCTTTTTCCCAACTCTGACTTACATTCTCTTCCACCCTTTCATTTCCTTTTCCTCCCCCTCCCCTTCCCTTTCCCTTCCCTCTGCTCTCCTCCGTCCCCTCTGCTGGCTCAGTTTGCGTGACTGTTCAAAAGTATCAGCTCCTCTTCTCCTTCCCTTAACCCCTCACTCCTTGTCTCTCCTCTTTCCCCCTTGGATTCCTCTCCAACCAAAACACAGAGAAAGCCCTGTTCTCTCTTTTTGCACCTCTTTCGTTCCTTGCATCCCCTCCCCACCTCACCCCCCTCCCCTTGCTGTTCTCCTTCTCCCATCCAATCTTAGTGGCACCTCTCCTCCTCATCCTCCTCCCTCTTTTTTTCCCCCTTCCCTCCGCCGAAGCTCTGTCGTACTCAGCTCCATCTCCTGCACCCCCCCTCCTCAGTCTCCTCCTTGCTCTTAGCCTGTACCAGTGTTGTTTTAGGCACAGCAGTGAAAGGTAAACAGAGAGATTGAAAATTCGTGTCAGTCAGTCGGGTGAGAGAGGGACAGGGAGGGAGGGAGAGCAGCAGAGGTGGTGAGGGAGCGAGAGGAGGCGGGGGGAGTGTCAGTACAATTTACTAACACAACAGTGAACAGCGAAGCAGGCCAAGACACAGAGCGAGCGGGAGGCGGAGTGAGAAAGAGACTCCCAGTTCAAGAATGCCATTGAAATGCAGCACACATACAAGTGTACAAAAATATAAAGTGTTTTGTGTACATTTACATGATGTTCATGTAAATACAAGGGTCCCGCTGAATTCATATATGCATGTGTACTTCCTGGGGCCCCAGAGAGGGATGTGACTCCTGGAGGGGCCTAATATCCCATCATCAGCGCTATGAGAAAGCTCCGATTAGATTTCGAGGTTGCAGAAAGGAGCACTTGACAGATGTGTTGTTGGCCGGCTCTGGGTTGGAAATGTCATAAGAGCCTCGGTGTCACCGCATGCAGTCAGCCCCGAGGTCGTTTCTCATAATAACCCCAATACAAAAGTAATCCAATAGCACTGCAACCCACGCCTGGAAAATCCAACCTGGATGATTAGAATTGACAGGGGCGTTTGCTGAAACAGAACATGTCAGCGTCTGTTTCAAAGAAACTGAACGGAGAGGCGAGAAGTGGAATTTTTGTTATTCAAAAAAGTACCAGATCGCTGCCTCTGCTGCTGTCCGCTTTTCAGACATTGTCCTCCTGCACCTGATTTACAGTTTCCTTTCAAATGTAGCCATATGGTGCATTTACAACCAGCTCCTTGTGGACACCACACAGTCAATCACTGATGCTTTATAGACTGCATTTTAAAGGGTCAGTTTATCTAAATGGGAAAAACACATTTACTCACTTAATTCTTGTCTAGCCGTGCATATAATTTAGGTTTAATTTGCATAGACACTTTAAAAATCAACAGCAACTTCTTTCCAAAAACAGTATCCCTGTTGTTCTGGATAGTCCACAAAACACACTCTAAACTCTTTCTAAAGGTGTGATAAAAAAATTAATTTTCTGTCTTATTTCACCATATTCTCATAGAACAGTTCATATGATATCCTATGAGTCAGCGCCCCATGAAGGACATTACATCCTAAATGTATAGTTATATAATTCACATACATTTACAGAGGCTGGGTTCAGGCAAGTTAAGTTACTGTGGTTACGTTTAGGGTGAGGATATACCTTAAAATGACTCAAAGTTCACTCGGAGTTCACATGATCCTGGACATGATACTTCAGGGGAAAGTCGGCATTATTGTGACCCATTCGCCACCTCAACCACCTTACAAGATCCCTCAGGGGTGCTTCCTTGTTTGCTCCTCTCTTGCTTGTCTCCTTCAAAATCCGTGACATAAGTACAAATTTGGGTGCATTACATTTCGTAGGAACACATACAAACAGTTTGTGAGAACAGCCTGCTTATTCTGGAGCTTTTTACCATATTCCATGGTCACCTTCAGGGAATGGAACTTGCTCATGTTATTCCACATGCGGTGCTGTGGAGGGTACATGCAGGTACTTTGAGAGTATCACGACCACTTTTTCTTGCTGTGTACAGTATGCCCACCTCTTAGCCAGAAAGCCACTGGAATATATCCTCCTCAGCCCCTCATGATCTACACACAGACCTTCTGACAGGATGATCACTCATGGGGCCCCTCAATGGCACTTGAGCAGGTTCTATTCGCCAAAGAAGACAGTTGGACGTGATCGAAACCTCAGGCAAAAGCTAGAGAATGAAACTGGAGTTTAAAATATCTTATCCGTTCATTTTGATAAAAAACTTTGGTTATTTTGGAAAGCAATGTTTCTCTGCAAGGCACAAGACAGCACAGAGCCAGGCTAGCTGTTCCCCTGTCCAGTCTCTATTAAGTGGGTTACCTCTGGGGCTGAAAAATTAAGCCAGCGCTAAAGTGCCAAAAACTGTTCCTTGAATGGCCAGGTGAGGCTGTCTCCAAGAACAAGTCAGTCCCCACAGACCCCCCATGTTACAATGCCCAACTTTAAAGCAGAAATTAACATGTTTGCAGCCTAGTATGAAAAAAGATCAAGATTTAAATGTTATTAAGGCTTAAATGTATGCATAATGGCTGCTTTGATTGGCAGGTAGATGCTGTCAGTTGACAATTTTCTACTAGGGAGTAATGGATCCATGACCTAACCCCAGATTTCCAGAGTGAAGGAGTAGCCACTGCTATTTCACTGTGTGTTTTCAGTTCATTAAAGTTAATTGTAACATTTTGGTTTTCTAAAATAGTCTTGTTTAGCATTTGGTTGTACTTGAAGATCCTCCAAGGAGTTGAATGTCCAGTTTTTCTGGTAAGTTCATTTTGTTTTAATGGTTTTAAACCTGTTTTTTTGTCAGTGAAAATTAGCATTAGCATTATCACAATTTACCATAGCCGTAAATACATCATGCTAATCAAGTCAGCAGCTTGCGTTGAGGTTAGCACCACACTCCTATCCAAATATGGTCTCCTCTGGATGCAAGTATCCAAGGTGGCAACGACCAAAAGACCAAACTTTGGGCTTCAAAACTGGAGTTAATTGTTGACGTCACTCTGGCTCCATCCATTAGCCTATTTCCTATAGTCTGTTGTCTTTATGCTAAGCTAAGCTAACTGTAGCTAAGCTGGCTGTAGCCTCATGTTAAACGGACAGACAGACATATGAGAGTGGTGTTAATCGTCTCATCTAACTCTCAACAAGAAAGCAAATGAGAGCAATTCCCAAAATGTTATACGATTCCCTCACATCTTTAAAAATCTTTTTCATGTTGTTCCCACCAAAAATAAATAAATAATTGTAAAAATTAATTATGACGGCTGAAATTTCAGAGAGAGACCCAAAGTCGTCTGCATGGACACCACTGGGGCTTGATGATAAAATATGTATGTATCTATGTTTATATGTACAGGGCATGTATATTTGATTGTAGCAGGTGTTTAACTGTGCTGCTGTGATAGCCCACAATGCAGTGTGGCGATAAACAGAGACACAACATGGGGAGACTAAGGAGAAATGATGGGAGCTAGGAGAGGAGGCAAAGGAGGAGTGCTCATTAAAAAAGTTGCATGCCCGCTGTAAGGGAGAGAGATGGAGAGAGAGGCATAGGCAGAGGAGACAAGTAGACCACCAGAGACAGAGAGGCAAAATAGCAGAGCCAGGTAGCAGCGATCGCAGAACGGAGAAAAGTTTGCATTGGAAATGGGAGGATAAGGTGAGGAGAAGAGGAAGAAGAGAGGGGGAGACAGAGACAGTGGGAGGATTAAATGGACAGCTCGTGAGAGGAGTGGAAGGACTGGAGAAGACAGAGGGATTCCCCGATGGCATCTCATCTCACTCTCTTTCTTGCTCTCCTTCTCCCCTATTTCCCTCCTTTTTTCTCCCAATAAATCATTCTGACTTCTCCTTAACCAACTCATTCCCAGCAGGCGGCAAGAAAACTGTAACAATCTTTCTCCTATCTGCTATCTCTCTCTTTTTCTCACTCCCTCCTCCTGTCTCTTTGCCTGTCTGGCCTGTTCCTCACGCGCACACACACACACGCACACACACCTGAGATGCACAGTTTGTAGCAGTGGAGGTGACAGAGGGAGGCAAATTACTGAACATTTTTACCACGTCTCTGCAGGACAGAGCCACAGTAATATATAACCGCAGCCACATTACAGTTGCTTGAAATAACTCTTATTGTATTAAAAGTAAAATGTTAATTGCTTTAATAAAATTTGAATGTGAAATTTATTTTATGGGACAATTTGCAAAAATAAAACAGCAAGTCACAGAACTTTGATGAAGTCACTATAACATCAGTGCAAACCTACAGTACACCTGGTTGTATATTTTCTTTATGGTGGATAGATTACTTGGAAGGGCATGCGCGTGTGCGTGCGCGCGGGCATGCGTGTTAATGTGCTGCAGCTATAAGAGGATTTCACATGATAATAGTACTGTATTAGACTGACTTACAGTGTCTGGTGGTGGATCCAAACAAGGAGGGGGTGACAGTGGAGGAGAATAGGCCTGTGTGTGCTTGCGTGAGTTTATGGCTGTTTTTTAAGGCTTTGTCATAAAAATGCACAAAAGTGTGTGTGTGTGTGTGGCTGGGGAGGAAGAGGTGGAGGAGGAGGAGGGGGGTTGAAAAATAGGCTGCAGATGGTGGCTGCAGACATATCTGGCAGAAGGTGTGTGTGTGTGTGTGTGTTGGGGGGGGGGGGGGGGGGTTCA
Organism: Epinephelus awoara; assembly: GCA_035609425.1. Taxonomy (NCBI): domain Eukaryota; kingdom Metazoa; phylum Chordata; class Actinopteri; order Perciformes; family Serranidae; genus Epinephelus; species Epinephelus awoara. The sequence continues at coordinate 11,185,495 of CM069300.1, forward strand.
AAGCTTTGCACTGGAGGTCGAATAGCTGACAAAAAGCAGAAGCAAAAAAAAAAAAAAAAAAACTTGAAGTCGCAGTGATGCCTGATGTGCAGCGACTCGGCCACAATATTGGAGGAATGCGCTTTTGTCGCTCGCAGGGGGTGGAGTTAGAAAGTGAACGAGTGCTGCCTACCAAACAGAGAGAGGGAGAAGGAGGAGAGAAAGAGAAAGGGGAGAGACGGGTGGGCAGGCTGCTCACCGTAAACGATGGTTGTCGGATAGAGTCTTGAAGACCTAATGAAACTGGCCGGTTGAATTGTTTGCAGGCGATTGCAGCGCGCAGCAGCCCCGGCGTGCTCTGCATCTCTCGGATCCTTGGAGCGGGGGAAAGAAAACTGCAGCAGCACCGAGATAAAGAACTGTTTTAAAAAAAAAACAGAAGAGGACTTTAATATCTGTTGTTTCACCACCGTTTTTTCCTCCACTCTTCATTTATCTTCAGTGAGCCCGTGCGCGCCTGCAGCAACTCTTTCCCCGGCGGAGAGGAGCGTTTCATGCCCGGAGGTAGACCGACCTCCCGCTTGGACCCAATACCGGCCTCCCACACTCCTCAGACGGGCTCAGAAGCAGCAGTTCCCGGTGAGAGAGAGAGAGAGAGAGGACCAGCTCATTCATTAAAAGGGGGGACCCGCTCATACGGACTTCCACAAACCCCCTTGTTTGAAACCCCAGGATTTGTTGGAGAGGGTGGGAGGGGAGGGGAGGAGGGGGATCGCAGTCTGCTTTATAGGAGGGAGGGAGGGGAGGTAGAGGAGGAGGTGGAGGTGGTGGTGGGGGGGTGTTAGTCACTTCACACCACAATAGACTTTTACAACAGTTATTAACCACAGCAAGTCTCATTGAACGTGTCCGTTTGTATGCATGCATGAAGCTTTTTGTTCTCCCCCTCTCCCATCTGATAGGCATTTGCTGGGATGTTTGAGTCGCGTTGTTTGGTGGGGTGAAGGGACCGAGAGAGTGGCCGGAGAGACCGAAAGGGGGACGGAGGCCGAGAGAGGAGCCGAGAGCATGGCTCTGGTAGCGCTGTCTCTCTGGGTGCTAACGAGTCTCACCTGGGCGGACGTGGTCCAGGTGTCAGCCAACAGGCATTCCGTTTACTGGAACAGCTCCAACATACAGTAAGACCCCCCCTCTATCTCTTACCAGTGTGTGTGTGTGTGTGTGCAGTTATATGCCATCTCACTTTGATCTCTCTATCCTCCACCTGTTAAAGGGATGAATTAAATGTCCTGATATGCACTCCCTGGTGTGTCAGGCTCACACCATCATCACACTCTCAGTCCATCTATGCTGTTTGGCTTGATTGTGTCCCTGTCAGTGCTTTACCAGGGTTACAGCAGCCATGTCCCTCATCTGTGTCTGTCTTTTATATAAGTGGAAGAAATGACTTAGATCCCCAAAAGCCATTCACACAGGCCTCTCATGTGTCGCTGTACGTGGAAGCTATTTTTGAGTCTCACACTGCTCAGTCAGACCCCCACTGGGAAGTCAAGGTGGCTCCGAAGCATCTTTTCAACACCTCCACTTGCACAACTAGTCCTGCATATTTAGTTTCTGTTCCTCAGGCCAACGTCAATGTGTGCGTTTGTCGTCCCCCCCCTCCTCTCTCTTCTCCTCTACCTTCAGCCATGCATGGTGAGGAGTAGAAAGAAAAAGGAGAATCACACGTGATCCCCTCTCCTTCCTCCTCTGTCTCCGTCATGTGGCTCTCCCCTCTCAGTCTTTCAGGGCTCTTTCTCTGTCTTCTCCTCTATCTGGTTCAATTAGGAGCACTTCTTCATCCTGACCCCATTGTGTTGTAGCAGTGTCACTATTCAATCTCTCCTTCTCGCTCCCTCTCCAACTTGCTCTCTCCTTCTATCCCTCTCTAACCCCCTTTCTTGTTTACACTCAGTCCGTTGGCCTTTTTGTTATCCTCCTAATCCGTCGCTCTTCGCCCCAATCTCGATTCAAGTGAAAACCCCTTTTTCTCTCTCTTCTCCTCTCTCGTTTTCTTTTTTGTGTGTGTGTGTGTGTGTGTGTGTGAAAGCTGCCTTTTTAATACTGTCCTCGTGAGTCCATGGCTCTGCTGCTGGATCCTTAAGAATGTAACGTCAGTCTGCTGCAACACACTGTAGGCTTATCTCTCTTTCAACAACTCCCAGTAAAATCTTGTTAATTTATGTTGTATATAACTGCGTTTCCGCATCCTAATCTGTGCATTCCTTCTCCTCTGCCCAAAGCATGCAGATCACATGTTGTAAATTTGCAACTGAATGCCAGATTTGACATGAAATATTGACAGATTTTCAAGATTTCACTTCAGGGAGCAATTCTCTGTGATCTAATGTGTTTAGATTGTCTCAATAACGTCGCAAAAATGACGCAACAATCAACCTAAATTTCAGGTCTCAGAGGTGCACAAGAGCGCATGTCACACACTAACACACACCTTCCTCTTCGCTCTCCATCTTGCAGTGAATCCTGCCTATGTGTGAGCGCTGTTTCGGCGACCAGGCGGCCCTTAAAACATCTCAGTTTGTGGTATTTACATCTTCAGCAGAATTTACTGGGCCCCTAAGATGAGCAGCCAGACGTACAGCGACTCACATTTTACGACTGCGCTTATTAAAGACGTAAACAAAATGAAAACTCGGAAAATACGCTGTTGTTTTTGCAGAAGGGGGATCAATGATTGTGTCCGCCGACAATAACTCCAGGCCAATGATTTTAGTTTACAGTGTGGAATAAAAGTACGAGAGGCAAGCGAATTTATGCCTCGACAACAGAATTACTATACATGAAGTACTGCGTGAAGTAATAGGAGCGGAGAACATAATGTTATTGGTGTTGGTACAATGCTGTAAACAATATTAGTTTTCCAGAATGCGAGAAAATTATTTTTGCGGCACATTTTAGAGAAACTAATATTGCGTGCACAGTTGCTGCTAATGCATTTTAGCTGATACATTTCTCTCAGTGTTGAGGAGGCTCATCTTCAATTTCTATACTTTCTTGACTCTGGAACAATTTGATAATAAATGCTAATGAAATTCCACCGTCGGTTTCCATATAAGACACAGAAGTTGATTAAGATAAAATGTGAGGGGGGAAAAAAACGCTTAAAGGCATAAAGGAAAAGGAAGTGAACCCGGGACCTTGGTACAATCAGCTCGACGTAACATGAGCAGCTTTGACCTTGGTAAATTGTATATTTAATTAAGTAATTTGTCAGTTGCCTTTCACTGTGTACTCAAGACTGTTTGTAAAGGGAAAGAAAGCTGCAGTTGATTTTTCTGACAAAGCAGTGGGAGTACTACAGCAGTCTGGAGCAGCCTAACCTTTAACCTGACTGTCCAGGACCTGAGTACTGCAGAGCCCCGCAGTCTCTCTCCTCCTTCTCTCTCCACACGTTGACTGCCAATACGCTTTTCATCCCAGCGGCGGAATATTCTTAGCCCCTGCAGTGTGAGTCTTAGTGTGTGTGTCTTTTATAAAAGACTGTGGTTAATTAAAGAACACTGCATCTCAGTGGACCTGCCTCATCCCTGATCTTCCCATCTCTCCCTCTCTCTTTCTCTTCCTCAGTGCACACATACACAGTGACAACGTATGAGCAGTGAGTGGGGATAACTTTTTTTTCAATCCAGCCTACTTATTGAATTAGGAGACAAAGGGGCCACGGACAGTGACACACAAAAGACAGATAAACTGCAGGATAACCTGTCTAATCCACCCTTTCATACACTTCCGAGCCATTTTTCGACGGCACAGATCCCATTCCCGGCGTTTATTTTAATCTCCGCACTCAACACCACAACATCCCACATTTTGTAGGGTTGGCTGGCGTGTCTCTAGCCGTTGGCAATCGGCCTCTCTGGAGTTTCTCTAACTCACAGTGCAGTGTGGAGGTTTAGAAGGCCAATAATAAGCTGTAGTATAGCTGTCAGTTTGAGTGGTAAACACATTGTAAAGCCTCAGGACCCCGCAGTTTCTCAACCAGCTTCTGACCCCAAGCCACTCATCAACCACAAGAGACAGGCTGAGACTGTTACCATGGATTAACTGCTCCACACACACACACACACACGAGCATGCACGCTTATAACTGTACATTTTCACATTTGACTATGATTACGCGAGTCCACACAAACACACACACACATGTCCCGGCTGTGTACTTTTTTAACTTCCAGAAGATGGATCATTTCCTGCGTTCGCGTCTTGCACAATGGCTGTTGCCACCGCCTATCAGTCACTTGTCACTGATATCCCTGGGCATGAGTGTGTGCGTAATGGTGTGCGTTTTAGTGTGTGTGAGGACTCGCGTATGTGTGTGTTTGCCCCGTTACAGATGTCTCTGTTCATTGATGGGTGACCGAAACAAAAACAAATCCATCAGTCCGTTAAATCACACATTATCTTCCACCACCTGGCAATTAACCACCGCTGTGAGTGTGAGTGTGTGCGCTCACGAGTGTGTGCGTGCGTGTACACGTATATGTGTGTAATCTAATAATGCAGCAGTTAACCGGTTTGCATAATAGATATCCGGTGATATCTCTTAATTTATCAGTTGTATATTTCGGAAGCGATTAGGTTGCGAATGAACAAACGCATAAGCATTTCTAGACAGTGGCTTTGTGTGTGTGTGTGTGTGTTGCATTTGTGTATCAATGACACTGTCACCTCAACGCATGCCACTGGAATGAAGCCAGCTATCGCAAGCAGAATTTGCTTCTCATATAAATGCACATGCGTATGTGTGGTAATCGATGCTGAGGTGGAACTTGTTTTATATTCATCCTGCTCGTCAGAGTGTGCAGAGACACGTCACGCAGGGCAGGAGAGAAATAATGCAAGAATATGAGAAGAGGGAGACAGTGAGAGAGAAATGCTGTGGGACTGGTTAGAGAAGAGGGGAAGTCAGGAGGAATACAGACGGATTTCGTGTTGAATTGTAATCGAGCAGGGGGAGGAGGGTCATCATAATAATGATAATAATACTTGGCCAGTGCCCCGATCCACACATTGAGTTCTCACATTAGACATCATAACACAGGCCCAGTGTATGTGTGTGTGTGTGTGTGTGTGAGAAACAGACGAGAGGATTAAGCAGGCCAATCAACCATCCCCTTGACAGCAACACAAAACTATCTGTCTCCCAGCCCCACTTAGGACAACAACATTTACATTTATGAATATCTGCACAAAGGAGAGTATTACTCACTCACTATCACGAGGCACACGGCCCGCCTGTGTGTGTGCGTGCGATGTGTGTACAACCCATCTATCATAGGCGTTTGCGCCGCTATGTCAGCTACCACTGTGGTGTGTGTTTGCGCACACACACACACACACACACACACACAAAAATAAAACCTCACACACAGGCTCAGTGATCAGAACAGTCATATAGACACAGTGATCAGGCTGTTCATTAGTAACGAATATTAAGGCCACATAGTGTATGGGTGAATGGATTCTGGTTGGGCGACGTGTGGGTGTTAAAGTGTGTGTGTGGCTCGCAGACGCTCGCATAGAGACGTCATTAATTAAAAGCAATAGGGAACACCTGTGTGATGGATGACTTCTGTGCGCATAATAAGATCCAGTGGTCCTCTCTCTACCTCTCTCTCGTGCTGTTGCTCTGTGTGTGTGTGGGTAGGAGTAAATACATTTTTCTGATTGGACGGAGATTGTCTGGTAGGTGAGCTGAGCAATAAGGGACGTGTACAAGAAAGGAAGGAAGAGAAATGAATTATTTTCTCGTCCTCTATCTTTTTTTTCTTTGGGGATGAGCTAGATTTCAGGAGTGTGCTCCCACCTCTCTGTTCTTCTCTCATCCTCCAGTTGCCTGATGGGAAAGCACTCTTGGGGGGGGGGGGGGGGGGGGGGGGGTACTTTGGGAGCTGTGTGGTTTAATGTGAATGTTGTGAAAGCTCTCTCTCTCTGTGTCAAATTAACTTGGACTAAATCTTTCCAGTGCTAGGAAATGTGTCGCCTTTCTTTGTTGTCTGCTTTTCCTTCACCTCACCTCAACCGCTCTTTCATTTTCTCTCCTTCTCGTCTCCTCTCCTCTTACACACTTTGAGATTTTGACCAAAGCCACCCTCAAACGCACCTCTTTGCAGATCCTGGAAATTTACACACACACATAAAACACTCGCATTGATCTTGAGAAAAAGACAAGCCTGAAATATCGAGCCCACCCCATTTTTCTACATCTCTTGATTGGCTCTTTCATTTCCTCAAACGCTGTCCCGCTTACATGATCGACTAATCGGAAGCATTGCTGTGAAAATGGAGAATTGATGTGCGGCGTTCGCGCTTGCTCCGTCTTGGATCAAACGCAAACCGGTCACTGTAATGGTTTGGATTCAAAGGCAGCGAGTTCTTAGGGATTTTAGGGATGTAATTCTGCTAAGACCAAGCTTATACAAGAGTCGGACCAAGTTGAGCAATTCTGATCCAGCCTGCCACAAAGTAAGGATTTTATAGTTGTAAATGCCTGGGCCCAGGATTGGTATTGATTTAAGTGACTGTTGATTCCACGCTCGTGGCTCAGTGGTTAGCAAAGACGCTTTGCAGACTGTGTTTATCAAGCCTTTCACAGTCATTGCAAGAAATTGCACTGAATGGTTGTCTAGAAGTAAAAGCACTCCCGCCTCAGAGTACGATTAACTTGTTTTGTCAATGAAGGTTCCAAGACAAGTATCAAGACGTAACATTTCACATCAATCATAATTATAAAGGTAAATTAATGGTGATTATTAAGTTAATGTGTATTTAACTAGGGTCATCCTGAACAGCAGGTTTTAGGTATCAAAGCATCAGTGAGAAATATGTGCAATTAGTCACTTTGACTGGGTATGGGGGGTGGTAATAACAGACAAGGTCATGAGTCAGACTTTTTTGCATCTAAAAGCGTGACAGTCGGCCACTTTGTTAGCATGGAGGTGACTAACACTAACTATAATGGCTAGAAAAAGAATACTTTGCAAGACTGCTAAGCTTTTACAGTTTCGGCTGGTTTGCCAAACTGGTTGTAGATTTGTACAATGCCAGTTTTCCTTAGTATATCTGGCTCTTTTTGTTTTAGGAGTCATCTTTGCAAATTTAAATAATTCCAGACGCTTGACTTTTTGGACATCTTGTTGGCATGTCTGTAAGCTTGTCACATGTGGTCAAACTGTCCCTGGCTGCTGGTGACTAATGTTGGATGACAGTGAATTGGAATCTGAGTTTAAATGTCCTTGTCTGAGAAGAAATAATAGTAATAATAAGATATAAAAGGAACACTTGAATACCGGTATGGACGTCACTCACTATGGCAACAATCGAGGCTTCGAAGCTTCGAAGCTTTCAGGTCAGCCCTAGATTCTACATGTTCACAACAATGGCCAGAGGATGCTGGTACAGTAAGTTGATGCAGGAAAAATAAAATACAGAAAATAGCATCACGGCGAGTGTTTCCCACAGGTTGAGAATTTATTTTTGGTAGTCAACCTCGAGGGAGGTGGAGGTGTAACGTGGTGGGCTGCAGTGAATTCACAAGCTAAGAAGAATTGCACATGAATGCTGTGTTCTGGCAGACTTTTCAGTCAATGCTCAGCGCCGTTGTTCGCATTTTCACACAAACTTGAACAGGAAGGAATAATAAATACAGGAAAATAGAAAAACATCTGTTTGAGCAGGCCACCCAGATAAATTTTATGCATGGGAAGTGTTGACTTGTAAAGTCAATAAAGGCTAAAACATGTTTGATAAACATGACACACTAATAATAATGGCTTGCGCCATTTAACACCGCGTACTTAAAGAACCCCTTTTAAATGTGAATGTGCATTGGTTAAAGTACTAATATGATGTTTGACTTTGCTGCCTGCCTGTTTCTGTGGTCTGAGCACGTCTGTGTGTCATTTGGGTAAAACATCAAGGATAATGCATGCAGAACCAATATGTGTTGATAATGTGATATGGATTTACTTGGAATGTGTCCTTATCAATGCTTGGGACCAGTGATTTATGCGATTCATGACACTGACAAATCACAGAAAGCCACAAATTTACGCAATTTTGAGGCAAATGTGTGTTATCAGGGCTTTGAGATCCAGACAGTGCATTCACAGTTGTTATGTCCCATGTAATTGCTGTATTTATTTGCTTTCAATAAAGCATGAATGGCATGTTTGGATGGTGCAGTGTTTCCAAGACAAAATCAAAATGTTGAATAGAGTCACTATGTTTTGAGAATGACGTTTGTTGCTTGAATTAAATTTTCTGTTTTCCACATTTGCCCAAACGTGCATGTTTATCATATCATTTGCCACCTGCTGGGAATGTCTAATAGCTTAGAGCAGCTCTGCAGCTCAACTAAATCCTGGAGCAGACAGGGTGACTCTTCCCAGTTTAAAAAGCTGATAAAAACGTCGTTATGCCTGAAAGGATGGCCAAATGTGCATCACTCTGAGATTTTTGGGCCGGTTAGGACCGGTTTTACAATCAGAGATGCTTGATAAATATGTTTCCAGGTTTCGTCCTTGTGTGCATGAGTCTCCAGCTGCTTCCAACAACATGCCATCAGTTAGATCGGACAGTCTGAATTACCCAAAGGTGGGACTGGTCGTGTGAGTGATTGCTCTCCTTGCTGTTCTTTGTGTTGAGGCCAGTGTATACTGTTTCAGAAGTGCTGTCTGGACAGTCTGAAAATGATGAAAAGCTCCGTTCAGGTGTTCGGACAATGTGGGCCCAAGTCGCCCAATTATTGTAAGTTTCCAAAACCGACAAGCTGACTGCCACACCTGTGTCCCGGCCAGGTGTGCACAGGTGTGAAAATGGGGTTGAGCTCCAAATGTGGTGCAAATTCTGAGACGGTCACGTCCATGTTGGCAACAGCAGAGAGGCTGTATGCTTTAAGAGGAGAATCGGAGGGATTACAACCAAATTTGGGATCAAGGTTGAGTCGATAAGATGGACTCCACTGTACACTACCAGATGCACATCGTATAGCTTTGTGGGGCCATGCTTTTGTCTTTAAAGCCTTGTTCAGACCAGAGATTTGCTACGAGACAAAGCTGTTTGCAGCTGTGTGAAATGGCCCGTCTCAACTTGACTCAAGCCGGTGTTCTGTCGACGTGTGCTACTTAGTGGTTCTTCGCAATCTTACAGTATAACATGGTGGTATTATACAAAATTATTCTGTAGTGGGAGCATTTTTCGATTGAGAATGTTGGTCTATTGAAATATGCTACCCCTGAAATCTCAAATAAAGATGTTATGATAGAGTATGGAAATATGCTCCTCATATTCATACAGTATACTTACCCCTGTGTGTAATCATCTTTGAATAAGGTAGCGAGACTCTGCTATATGGCAGCATTTTTCGACAAGGCAGCATAAATCTACAGAACGCCGGCTGATGGCGTCTGCGACTCGGCTTGTCATGTCGCCAGTAGCTTTTAGAACGTAAGGCAGGTCACCTGTTTCAACAGCCAGTCAGCCTGTAGGGAAGCCAGCTGGTAAAGTCTGTTACAAGCAGTCAGTGGACGGCATGTTCACTCGTTGTGGCATTCTCTGACAACAGCCCTCCGTCCCCGCTGAGCCCGACTCATTTACATCCCCGCTGCTTTTGACACTTATGTTGGTCTCCGTCCTCACAGTGTGTAGATGTCAGACAGTGGGTTGCTGCTGCCGCTGGCTGTTTATGAACACATGTCCTACACACATATGAAAAAACCCCAAAGTACTTTTAGAGGTGTTACTTGTAGCCTAACTGAAGCCAGAGGTTAGAATGGGAGTACAGACAGTTGTTGATGTGCAGATGATACACTGTCTCGTCTAGTTGTATTGGTGTATGTTTCAGAGTGCCAAGAGTAGTAAAAATGAAACTTAATTCAGATAAAAAAAGAATGCAGTATCACTGGGAAAGTTGCAAGTTCTGACTTGATTTTGGTCTGCACAGGAGCTTAATAATGGCTAAAGAACAGAGATCCATTTTACATTGCCGTTAAGTGACTTTTGGTTGCACTAAGACACGCAGGAGTTCACACAAAGTCAGACACATCAATATTGGCTCCTCCATTGGTGATTTCAAGATGTTCTGTGGCCTGTGTTCATTGTTCTGCACGACCTGGAGGTAATCCAGGGACAGTGTCTGTATGAGCAGTGTAAAGGCACGCAGAGGAAATGTAGAGCTCGCAAATGAGATTGAATAGTGACAGTAAAGTGACTAAACAGATCTTCTCAGGATGCTGAATTCTCAAAAATCACAATGCAGTAACAAGAAGCTGTGTGTCAGAGTCCTGCAGTGTTTGTGCTGATTTAAGTTATAGCGCTGCCGTCTGAGCCGGATGAATTGCTTTTTTTTCCTCCCTGACAGCCAAATTATTGAATGACCGTCTTCCCTCGTTATCTGTATCTGTTTTAGGCAAAATGCGGGGAGAAACAAGAATTTATCTTTCCCACCCATGTGTTAAATTTGAACAAATTGTCCACAGAGAACAAATCCCACAGCGATGGGCTGGAGGCAATACACGAAAACACACACACACACACACACACACATGCTCAGACGCACACACTCAATGTTGTTGTTGTTGATATTAACATTATTCTCCGAGCCGACGCCTAAGCTCCAGCAGTGTAATCAGGTGCTAATAACAAGGCTGTGATGTTTACAAGCTGTTTCAAAGCGCTTTATGTATCTATGTGTGTATCTGCGTGTGTGTGAGTATACTCTATGTGATGTCTACTCTATTCCTCGCCAGCGCTCTTGGGGCTTTGGGGAAGGGGGGGGTACTAATAATGTAGACTGTCAGCTCCAGCACACACACTCACATACACACATACACACACACACCAGATGCTCATATGGTGTGTTTGTGATGTGGCTAATGGTAGCAGCGTAGTGGCAGTGTGAAGCCATATGCTGAGCCTGATCACAACAGAGCAGAGTGGTCTAGCGTTAATAAACTCTACCGACATGACAATTAGGAATCCTCCACATAAAGACAATACGGTCGCACGTGAAAATGCAGCTGTTTTCAGCAAACGCACTGGGGAATCAACTGTCGGTGGGGAGGATAGGACAGAGGAGCAGCAGGGAGGAGAGTCGCTGCATTTGCAGGAGAAGTGTCTATTGTCACTGCTCGCTGGGCAGAAATGATGCTCATTGTTGAGCTTTGATTATGAATGTTGTTATCGGTTCATCAAGGCGTAAACAACTTCAGAGGTTTATTTGGCTTTATTCTGAAGGTAGCTTCTCTGTAACGGGTTTTCATTAGAAACAATTATGGCGAGATATGAGAAAGTCCTGATTGAGGAGGTTTGATTTAGCAGCCAGCGGAGAAAAAAACCAGCAAGGCAGGGTCCTCACTTCAACAAACTGCAGAGGACACAGAATTATGCTTATTCCATCCACAGAGAGAGCGCGGTAGAGAGGGAGAGAGTCTTTAATTGAGGTTTTATCCATTTAAGCTGTCACTAAGAGGCCAACTCTGAAACCTTTTAACCACTCTCCTCTCAGTAATGACACAAATCAGAGAGGAAATGTGTTTGTGTCTGAGCGCTGGTGCGACTGTGTGCGGGTGCGCGTGTGTTCGCGCGTGTCAGCGTTCGTGAAGCAGGAGGGTAATTATGCGGAAATTGGGAAATGGCTAAGTGAATTATGACCTTGTTTCAGCAGAAGGCTTTAATCAGTCCCAGCCAGGCCAGGGAGGGAGGCAGAAATGTTCGCTACCCAAGCACTCTTGCTCCTGATGGCAACAGCAACCAGTCAGTAAAGCTGTCAACCAGTCTCATGTGTCAGTGGAAACCACACGGTCAACCAGTAATTCATATGGCAACAGGCATATGAAGTCCGAGCACAAAATAATCTACGAGTTATATTCTATTGTTGTTGTTTTGGTCTTCCATTGTGTGGTGTACCTCCATGCAGGGTTGTACATGAGGTCTGGCTGTAATTCAACATCATCGTACAGTTAACTGACTTTCAGTGTGATCATATTGTAACGAAAAGGGCTCCAACTAACAATTATTTACATTATCAATTAATCTACAGGTTATTTTTTCGTTTATTCGATTATTTGTTTTACAGAATGTCAGAAAATAGTGGAAATTGTCAACTACCCAGAGCCCAAGGTGACGTCATCACATTGTTTTGTCCAGCCAACAGACAGAAACCCCAAAATGTTCAGTTTACAATGATACAAAATGAGAAACATAGTAAATTTAGGAATTTGAGAGGCTGGATTACCTCAAAAATTCAAAAATTTAGTTAAAAAATTGCTGCTCAATACTTTTTTTTTTTTTTTTTTTTAAAGTGAAATCACTTCAGCTTTTAACATCATGTCGTTTTACAAAACTCTGACATCCAAATTAGTCTCTCCAGGCATATTAGATCAGTAAATAAGCTATTTGTGTTTTTAAGTGTTCTGTCTGATGTAGCGTAGTCAAAAATATCCATTTATTAAAACATTTTGAATAGGTGTGTGTCTTATCATCTAATTCATGATAATACCAGTATGATTTTTAATATCATATGAAAATTTGGTATTGTGATACTTTGCGATATAACGACTTGTTGACATGTTGATGTCATACTGTTTCTCACGGCAAAAACAAGCATGGCTCAAAGCGAAATTATTACCGACTCTGTGGTGGTTCCAGAAAGAGGAGCAGCTTCAGTAGTGTGGAATAAACTTTAGTGTCCTGAATGTTTTATGAACAGCCCCGGATGTCTCACACTCAGTCAGCGGCTCCTCTGGCAGCAGCACAGAGTCTCCCCCTCTCCTCCCTCGCCGTGTGGACAGGGTTGTGTCGTTAAGTGATTTTGTCATAAACTTTTGGTAACAAAAAACGTTTGTTCCAGGTGGAAAAACCCCCAATTCAGTCATTAAGAATTTTGTTAAAAGAAGGAAATCACCTGTTGATTTTTATATATAGATCCCAGGGGACATTTTTGTATTTGGGAGCTGTTTAAATGTGTAATTTGTGGTAGATTTTATTTAGTTGCACTGTTAATATTGTATACAGAATCTGAATCTCACTTTGAGTTACTGCTGTTCACAAACTAAAGAAAGGAGAGATCATTTTTGTTTAGTTTTTACTGAATATTTTTGAAGACAACTGTTAACATGCCATCACATATTTTGTTGAAATTCTATATTCTTAAATTATTATTATTATTTTTTTTAACTACTTTGTCATATCGCCAAGAACAGTGTCAATACACAGGTACCAGCTTTGCTTTTTGCTCTCTCATTTCTAATGTTTACCACATTCATTTTGCTGTTGTCAGCTACTAACCAAGAAAAGATGTTTGTCTTGTACGCTCGTTGTATTTATAAACAATTTAAATAGTATATGCCTTCAATGTCAAATTTTCCCCATGTAATAAAAATGATATCAAATATTGAAATTATTCAAGGTACTGTATTGAAGGGACAAATTCCAGTATAGTGACAACACTAATCTGACGTGAAGCATACAGCACTTGAACAGAACATTACTCGGATTATTTTCCATTTTGTGATATATAGTAGCTCAATGTCAACGAGTAAATCAGCGGGTCTGAATCTGCTGACAGTTGTGCGTCTGCCGTACAATGAAAACATCTGTCTGCTGCAGGAAGCTTCACACCTGATGAGGAAATGACTCGCAAATCACCGGGTTAAGTACAAGATAGGGGAAGTTACTTTTTCTCTTTATAGCTGCTGCTGGGGGTTTTATGCTTGCGCGTTTACGTAAGTGCAGACATTTATGTTCATGTAAGTGCACAAATCGTCTGGCAAACCCCAGTGAGTCTAGCCTCAGCCTCAGTGGTGGGTAGAGCACTGAAAATCTATGCTCAAGTTAAAGTGATAAAGTAGCTGCTTAATAAATTACTCGAAGTACAAGTTACTTTCCATTTTAATATTTTTTTTTCATTCAGTCTGTCTCTTCTATTTAGTGCTTCTTTATTATATTGCTTTGTATTTTATTTTTTGCTCCTGATGCTTCCTCTTTGCACTTTCCCTTTGCTGCTGTAATGTTGAAATTCCCCGCTGTGGGACAAAGAAAGGATTATCTTATCTCTTATCTTACCTTACGCTGAGATAAGAACACTGTCCCGCTCTCTACTCCTCTCTTCCCTATCGTAGCTTGAGAAATAAACATTACACGTGAAAAATGAACATAGCTAATGTTAGCTACCGAACTACATATTCATATACAGTGTGTGCAACTTACTTCAATGTGCTTGCAGAGGCTAGAGGAGGAGTTTTTGAGATTTTGGTATAAAAAGTGTGGCCAAATGTGGCACGAGATTGTTGCTGGAAGCTGCTTCTCGTTCAGGGTTTTGCTCCATCATCACATTATAGTCATAAGACAGGTGGTGCTTCTTTCTTAGCTCGCGTCTTGGCATTAGTGGTAGAGGTGCTCCTCGCATGCTCGCCTGCCTTACACTAAATCCCATTTTGCATTTAGCGCAGACTTGTAACAAGGGTGTAAATGGCAAATATAGTGAGGTAAAAAAAATAGACTGCTGGCTCAAAAATATGCTCAAGTAAAGAGCAGAAGTAGAGTTTAAACAAGGGAACATGAGAAGTACTTAGTCCTCAATTAACCCCACTCTTACTGATGTCCATTACTTGTAATGCAGGGGTAGTACACCCCTGCTTAGCCTCAGCTGAACTGGTTCATCTTGGAATGAGCAAAGACAGGACGAGCATGAGCAGACTGAGGTGGAAACAAAGGTTAGAAAAAAGCAGCTCAGTGGACACATGAAAATTGCAGCTCATCATGTGATTGTCAGCAGCTTGCAGGTGGTGTTGCACGGAGCGAGGCTTGGGCCGGCCCATACACACTGTTGTGATCGATGCCTGTGCAACATGTCATTATGGTTTCCAACCGGCTGTGTTGTCTGTGAAAACATGCAAATATTAATTTTGGTGTAGCACTTTTCCTCCATCAGTGTTCATGTGTGTGTGTGTGTGCACATGGTTGCTTGTGTGTGGCTGTTGAATGTGTTTGCTTGTCCATGTATGAATGCCTCCTGCTGTGCAGATGTGTGTACGGTCAGCAACACTGCTGTGTGTCAGTGTGTCTGAGTGCCTCTCTTGGTTCTGGTCTGGCTGTCTATTTCTGTCAGTGTTGGATCGATGGCGTCCTACAGACACTGCACTCCTCTCCTGGACGTTTCAGCCTGCTCCTTCTCTCTCTCTTTCTCTTTCTTTCTCTCTATCTGCCGCTCTGCCCTCCCCTTCCTCCCTCTGCCTCTCCATCTCTCCCGCTGCCTCTCCCGTTGGCTCGTCTTCTCGGCATCACTTCTTCTTCTTCTTCTCCTCCTCATTGTCCTCCTCTGCATCACCGTACTACTCTCGAGTCTCTCTTCAGATCAGACAATGAGCCCTCAGTGTGTGTGTGTGTGTGTGTGTATTTTCTGAGAAATTCTTGCAGCTCCTTTATGAGGGATTCCTGTTCTTGGCTTTACATCTTGGCCAGTTTGTGTCGGTGTGCTGAATGCCAATATAATTCTGCAGCTCTTCTGTGGTTTTTAAGGAATTTGTATGTCTTTGTGGAGCCGGTGTGTGAGACCAGAGTCTGAAACATGTAGCTGATACATTTGTGTCAGTGAATAGATAATCACTTGGCAGGCATTTTAATCATCAATCAATCATTTTAAGCCAAACGCAAAAGATTCCTTGATTCAATCTTCCTCATGTGGGGACTTGCTGCTTTCCTCAGTTTTATATTGTTGATAAATGTGGAACGTTTTGGGGTTTCGGACAAAATGAGCTATTTTTAGACATCATCTTGGGCTTTGAGATTAGTAGATAATGATAATGAAAATATTAATTAGTTGCAGCTTTAATGTGAGTAAAAGTCAGGGATGAGGATAAAATCTTCTATCATGGTATACTGGTTGAAACAGTAAGTTACTTAATGGATCAGTCACTCTGCAACAACAACTATTTTGATAACAGAGGCTTTTCAAATGTAAGAAATTCTCTGTTTAATATCATTCGCAATGGATGAATTTTGTACGGCTGGACGACACACGAGAACTATTGAGAGGTTTATTTGTTATTGAAAATAATCGTGACTTGCAGCCTTTAAATTGCTCAGTTTAAATTGCAAGATCGATATAGATTTCAGTAATTTTGGGGTGAAATTCTGCTGAAAGAACCCAAAATCCTGCACGCTGTCAGTCACTTGTATAAGACCACTGGCAACTGAGGTAGGCAGATAAAAGGATTCCCCAAGAGCAGTGTTTATGTGGGTTTTTTGTGATCTTGGTGTTGTGGAGGATGAATTTAATTTTGTGTTCGATTGCCCCCTGGTCAGTGTCTTGAGGAAGCTGAGGAACCCCGATCTGTTCTGGCATTGTACTTGGAAATTCTTGGTTTTGCAAGAGTTAGAGAACATAGCATCCATCAGAGTAACCCCTTTTGTCATGGAAATTTAATGTTTTTATGGGTTTTCCTTTTGAATTTGTGGAACTATATATTATAACTCGTCATGTGGCCGTCCTGGTTGTTGTTGTCTAGTGCCGGGGTGTCAAACATACGGCTCAGGGGCCAGATCTGGCCCACCAAAGGGTCCAATCCGGCCCACTGGATGACTTTGCACACCTAATAGTGGTGCACTTCTGAAGGCTAAGAGGTGTCGGTTTTCAGGACATAGTTAAACAAACGTGTTTCCACCCTGACTAGAATACAGTTCTCTAAAAAACAATGAATGCTTTGTTTAAAGATACTGAACCTTGTGCAAAATATTGTGAACCAGCAGCTTCAGTGTGGTGATGTCAGGATTACTACACAGGAGTGGAAATGTATAGAAAAATGCACATGCAATGACAGTGAGACTGAGTGAATGAGGAAACTGAGACATATTGTTGAAATTGCATTTATTCTTCTGAAGACATCACAGGCTGTTTGCCATCTGTTTTGTAAATGGATTAGCGTTCTTAAAATGTGCTTATTTAAACTATAACATAGGGGAAAATTTGGAGGTGTTTGTTATTTAAAGGATATTATGCAATGGTTTTACTGGTCCGGCTAACCTGCGATCAAATCGGACTGTATGTGGCCCGTGTACTAAAATGAGTTTGACAGCCCTGGCCTAGGGGGCCCTCAGAGTTAATGCAAGGTGGCCAGCAAATTATTGTTTGATCATTTATTTTATTCATGTCTGAAAATAGGCATTAACAAGAATGCAACACATTACCAGCAAAGATAAATCAGCCTATTCATAAAAAAAAAAGAAAAATCCATTTAATTCACAGCACACAGCATTGATAATAACTGCTAAGTGCTACCCATGAATCCTTGTATGATGTAAAAATATATTAACCTGTCAATAATTATCATTTTAACAGCTAAGTATTTTATGCTCCATATGACGGTATTTTTATACGTGGCACTGCTGCTCTACTTGTTAATGTAGGCCCATGTACCACTCAATTTCATGTGTGTGGTGAGGGGACCTTGCTCCGTCTCTGTTTCAGTTAAGGGGTCCTTGGCCTGAAAAACTTTCAAGACCCCCGGACCAGTGTCTTGTAAGCCCATACAGGCTGGGCTCCATCTGGGGCAGGACACTCGAATCGAAGTCTAAGCACCATTAATGAAGCGAGTTCAAGGGATCAACAAGGGATGCATTTATCGATACAATTTTCTAGTGTGCAAGAACTTTGTGGTAATTGTAACCCACTGAAAAGTCTTCTGAGAAATCATTTATAGCAGAAACAAGCAGACAGGAAAGTCTGTTTTCATCTCGTCCACTGAATTAAATACCTGACAAATCCAGATACTTCATCACTGCTATGCAAAAATCCAATACTTCCATAAAGCAGTCCTAGTCATTGATTTGCAACCTTGCCTGTGATGGCAATTGACACATTCCTATTGACTTGCAGCATATATTAGTACACTGTATAGTCTATTCATCCAGCATTATCTCTGAGGTGTAGTGCATGTGTGTTCATGTATACCCTTGTGTTTTTGACCTTTGGTATGCAATGCATTTTTTTTTCATGTGCACATGCATTTACATGAGGGACAGCTGCGTCTTTGTGTGTACATGTGTGCACACTGAACAGAGTCCACGGTTCTCAATGGATGCAGATAGGAAGAGGATGGCTGAGAGCTAGAGATGCTGGCTGGCCTCAGTGCTAACACCCACGCTGTCTGTAGGCTCTGCTTTCCCTTCCTACGCTTTGAGGCTCGGGAATGTGCTAGCACTGCTGTAGTAAGGCCGCACATATGAATGAGTGTTTACTACCTCTCTCAGCCAACTTCTCTCTCCGGCTGGACTATCATGTTTTTAATGAAAGCGTAAAGTGCAGGGCGGCTGCTGGAGGTGGATATGTACACTGTCTTTCAGTTGTGTTATAGGGAGGGAGAAAAGAGGAGGGAGGGGTGGAGGATAGAGGGGTGGGGTGGGGAGGGGGTGTGTGGAGGATGTGGGGGTTGCAGGGTTGTTGTAATGAATGTACTGCAGTTAAAAAGAATTCTGTGTCACTTCCCGGGAGAGAGAGAAATAAAGGTGGTGGAGGGGGGCGAGGGAGATGTGGGAGGAGATGTTGAGAAATAGGATGTGTTGTGTTGATGGAGCAGAGTTCTTCGCAGCCAGGAAAACTCTCCTCCCATCCTAGTATGCACGTATATGTGTGTGTATGAGTATTTGTGATTGTGTGTGTGTGTGTGTGTGTGGTGGGGGGGTGCAGAGAGAAAGCGAGGAAGAAGGCATGTGAATGCCCCACAGCCTACAAGCATACCACCCACACACATTACCCACATGTATTAGACCCATACATATGCATAGTCTACACTCTACCTCTCTTTCCATTTCTTCCTTGTTTTTACCCCATTCCATATATGCACACACACACACACACACACACAATCCTACACTAACACACACACACATGCAGGGAAAACTCGTCTTGCAGGGACCATCTCTGTCATTACCTCCCACAGCTTCCTCAAGGGAGTACATTGTTATTTTCTTCCAGCCCTGATCAAATAAAGTGGAGCAAAGAGAGAACACACACACACATTCCTCCATGCGCAAACATATAGAATGACACACACCATATACTCCTATGTTTGCTAAACCGTGATTGAATAAAACACAGAATGATGACACCCATCCGCCCACTCGTTTCGTGTGTAAAAAAACTGTCGCTCACACCACACACGCTGAGTGTTTTACCCCCTTGAGGTGAACGGTAAATCCGAGCATATGTATTGCATCACGGGGTGCAATTTTTTACAGTATCAGTTCAGATAATCAAAGGCTCCATGACGCTCTCCTCTTAGAGCGGAAAGGTCTGCAGAGATGGGAGTAGATAGGCAGAGAAACTGGTTAAAACTCTGCATCAGCCATATCTGTGGGCCTCTGTTGTTGCCGGAGTGGAAAAAAAGACAGAGAGAGAGCCCACAACAAGAAAGACCAGACAGAGAAAAAGAAAATCATTGATGGAGGGCGAAGGGGAAGGAGGGGAGGGCACAGAAGAATAGAGAAAGGAGGGCCCTGCAGAACAGTACTGCCAAAACCGAGGTCAATTGTGATGAAAATGGCCGTTCACATGACCACAATAGCGGCTGAGTGACAGCACTAAAGCGGCATGGACGGGCTTATCCTGATCACTCAGGGCCTTGACTGGGGAAATCACAATGCCCTGGAGATCTGTCCTTTTTGGGCTTGGAGGATCACAGAGCGCCCACGGTCCCAAGCTTTGGCCCTGAAATGTCCCTGACATTACCATATCAATGCCGCCCCGGCTATTCCGCCAAGGAGCAGGGCGGCTAGCGATAGTGCCTCCCGGTTAGCATCGCCCTGTGCCTTCACAAGGCTATTCAGCGGGGAGTCAATGCTAACTCAATGCTAAGTATGAATGGGAAGAAGTGTAAGCTCACTCCTGTAGCGTGAACCCATGTCTGGCGGTCCATTCAGGCCGGTGTTTGTGTGTATATATGAGTGTCTCTGTGTGTGTGTCTCCCTCTTTATCTCCCTGCTCCATTTTATTTTTCCACATTTTAAGATGTTCTCATGTATATCTAGGTGCTTCTGTAGACTTTTGGAGCTGATAAAACAGCGTCCATAGCAGAGTATCAAACGTTTTCAAACACAAAACTTAGCGTGGAATTCTTGCTCTTTGTCACATCAAATATAACTTAACCATTTTATTTAGGCTTTGGTTTGACAACGTGTAACCCTTGAATTTATTGCAGGTATTTGGCTTCTTTTAGTAGATCTAGAAGTTTTTTTTAAACAGAAAAACAAGACTTCCCAATCACCCAGTGACAACTGGGCAAACATTTATAATGTGCCTAAAAGCTCCAGAATAGCCATTAAATTGATCTTGTGGCGGGATTATTTTCTCAGCTGCTGTTTCCAAGTCCAGAATTGAAACCCAACATGGGAGACAAGTCCTTTCAGTTCTTCAAAATGTTAGACTGAAGATCTACAGTCCCATGACAAATGGGCAAACTCCTCCTGGACTCGGTTGTACCAACACCTCCTAAGGCTACATCCACACTAATATGTTGCCATTTGCCAAACTATTCCTATGTTTATGCCTAGCATCCACACTACGCTGGTATTTTAAAACCCCTTAAATGGGGAGACCATTGAAAAAGCTGCAAAACCTGTTTTAGGTTTGAGAACTTTGGGATTTCTTTTAGTCTAGACGGCTGGAAATGGAGACTTTAGGACATGATGATGCAGACACCCACGTTTGCTTCCTAATTGGGTCCTATAAGTCACAACGTGTCAAGATAAAATCTTATAGCTAGGTCTCCATCCTGTGGTTTCATCCTTCGTGTGTGTACTTTCTACGGCGATGGATAACACTCCTGGGTAATGCTCTGTTTCCTTCTGCGTTGACCGTCTGATACTCATGAGGTCGTTTCAGTAACAGTTCCACCTTGCTGTCAGCCCAGTCATCCAATTGCAGAGAGCACGATTTGCCTCCTGTTAACTTCAATACGCGCATGCCCAGTGTGCATGAATGGTCATGTGATGTGCTTCGTAATGCATGTTAATATGGGCAGAGTGGTGGTGGCGCTGAAACACTTGTGTGTACGTAGATCATTTTCATTTTAAAACACCATCTCAAAAGGAGAACGCATTAGTGTGGATGTTGTCTAAGAGTCGGAAGTTCGGAGTAACCACCAGCTACTTTGAAACTAGTGATTTATGAAAGGGGGTTAAGAGTTAAGTAATGACCAAGTCGAGCTCTAGGAAGCTCTGTAGCTTTAAACAGGAAGTCACTGCGGTGTCTAAAGAGGTCACACTATTATCAGCTATGTCAGTATCAGCTTTGTCAGTTCGTTTTTTAACAGTTAAACCTGGCAGATATAACGTACATTTTTAGTAACAAAAAACAGTGCGCTACATCCTGTTTGTAATTAGTGATGTGGTGAGTTTGAAGTCAGTGTAACCGGCTCCTGCTGATCAAGATGACATCATTTTGAAAGCCACTAAACAGCCACTTCATGGACCTTGTGTTGAGATGTTTTGGTATCAGCACTCAGGTATCATATCGTCTCTAGTATCCATCCTCCGTAACCTTGTACAGCTCCCCTCAAATAAAAGAGTACTACAGTACAGGAGCAGAGTCGAGGGTGTGCAAGAGATGAGAGTGAGAGTGTGAGAACAGGTTACAACCTCCCAGTGTTGCGAAGATATCTATATCACGTGACACTTACAGTTGATGGCCTTTGATATCATTACAGTGCAATTAGAGGTATTAGGCAGTAAGAGTACAAGCCACAATGCAGCGTTAACCTCATTATTACGCGATGGGGAGGAAATGGATGATCTGGAGAAGAACGGCTGGTGTTTAAATGATGCAGAGGGGACGGAGGATGAGTGAGAGAGGAAGGAAGGAAGGAAGGAGAAAATCGATGGCTAAAAGTAAAGGATGGGAAACTAAAAGGGCAATGAAGAGAGGAAGACAGGTGAGATATTGGCCGTAGACTTCTTGCTTTGTCATTGGAAATCAGAGCCGTAGGGCAGGACGCTGTTTGATTTTGTTGTTCTTGTTTTAATCTGTCAGTCAGCACGCACACACACACACACACACACACACACACACACAAACACGGACAGCCTCCAGTCTGCCACTGAATATCGGCAGAGAGCTGAGAGGTTATCATGCGTCGTCAGGTGCCAGACCGACTCTTGGTAGCAGGTTTGTCATTTGTAATTAGAGAGTAACGGAGAGCTGGCTTGTTTTTTTTCTCACCTCCTTCTCCTATTCTCTGGCTGAAGGCTGTCTCTGGGTATCGACAGACAAGTGACGGCGCGCACACACACACACACACACACACACATACATGCACTGACACACGTTTGATGAGCCAAGTTTGATTCCATTAAGTGGAGTTTGTCAGTTAGTCGGTGAAGTGCTGGGGTGAATGCTGATTGCCAGACAGCGAATCCCACGGAGCTAAACAGGATCTGAAGCAGCCCGTACAAGACACTCACAACTCTGAGGGTGACTGAGCAGTGGCAGGCCTAACTATGATTATTTTATGTCAGTCACACACACACACACACACACACACACACACACACACACACACACACACACGCACACACACAGCCTATCTGGTGTTGTATGGCTATGTGGTCACGGTCCATGCGGCTCCGAGTTCTGGTCACGGTTAAAAAGGCTTCCTTCTGGAGAGGAGGGGGGAGTGGAGTCTTAAGACGGGAGAGGGAGATGCAGAAGGAGGGTAGTGGGGGGGGGGGGGGGGATAAGAGGAGCAGGAGATAATAGGAGAGGGCTAACAGTGGGGGTGGAGGGCTGGGATGGACCAAAAGAGGGAGTGAAAAGGGGAAGATAGAGGCTGAAGGTGGGTTTTTCCGAGTATGAAAGCCTGCGTGCCTCCATTCCTGTGCCATTGATGTATTCTAATGCTAAGTATGTAAGGCTGGGCCTCGACTGGTCTCTGGGAGAGACGAGCCTTTGATAGGCACAACCAAGCTCTGGGACAGATCCCTCGCATGCCATTCATATGCATATCTCTCTGTGTGTGTATATGTGTGTGTGCATGTACACACTGGTGTTTTTTTTGCCATTTAAGTAACTGTTTTTTTGCCATTTGCGCCAGTGGTAGATTGGTCTAATTTCCATATCAATGTGAGAATGTTTTAGGCTGTTTTGAGCACAGCACACCCTAATCCTAAATTACCCCCCAGGACCATGCTGGTGGATGTTTTTATGATCAGGCATCCTATGATTCTGTGTGTGTGTGTGTGTGTGTGTGTGTGTGGGTGTGTGTGTGTGGAGGGAGCTCGAGCAAGCAGCGTTTCGTGTGTGGCCGCGGTGTATCGGACCACATCTGATCATATAATTGGCCATCTGCAGGAGAGGGCAAAGTGCAGAATCTCAAAGATGACTACACCTCACCAGCCTGTTCGCGAGATGTGTGTGCGTTTGCAGCATGATGCAAACTACGTGCGTGCAAAGACACGGCCTCGCTGTTGTGCAGATCGCTTTGTTTGCTGTGTGTTCCGGTCCCCAACCGATTACGGCGTGAAATTCCACACACATTGTATAGCAATGGGGAGTCTCACATGTGGACAGGCACGCACAAACAAACGCTCACACACAATAACGCACCAAAGCGAGAAGTCAGAGAGGGCTGTTAATGACTGTCGAGGACAGAAAGGCAGCGGGACTGTGGCGGTGTCAAGGCTTTGTGACAGATGCTGGTTGTAAAATGCCTTGCTCACAGGTTTATTGTTATGAAAAAAAAGTAGCGATCAGATTCAGCAAGATTGATGCCATTCCTTTTTTCTTTCCCAGTTTTTCACACACACTCAGACACACACACACACACACACTCCCTGGGTCCTAATCCCCCCTCAGAGCCCTGGAGAGTCTCTCCCATCAGTGACCCTCCTTCCACTTGAGCACTTTGGTTTGTTTCCCTCCCTCCCCTTCCTACTCGGATTTGTTCTTCTACTTCAACCTCCTCTCCTGCTTGTTCATCTTACTTCACCTACTCTCACCCGCATACTTCACGGACTGCTGTGTATTTATCTGTGCGCGCCCCCTCCTCCCCACCTGTGCATGTGAGCGTATATGTGTTTTTGCCAGAGATAGGGGAGGGGGAGGAGTGTGTCAAAGAGTGCTCGCCTTTATACTTTCATTGCCTCTCTTTCTGCTCAAGAATATGATGGATGTTTCAAAACAGAGCGAAGCCTGAATATCAGTGCCAGCCACTGATGTTGCTTTCACCTCCAAGTGTGTGTGTGTGTGTGTGTAGGTGTGTGTGCGCTTAGAGGCACTGGAGGTTATTTGATCTCATTGTGTTGTTGGAGAGGAGGCTGCTCTCTTGCTTTATGACCGGTGCTGTAGGGAGATATTCAGCTTCACCTGCCTCTCCTCGACGATCCATCATCCCTCTCTCAGCAGACGAGCGCACTCCACTCATCTTATTACTTCCTCTCACACTCTCAGAAACATTTAAGACTTTCTCGCGCTAGCTCGCACTCACGTGCCGTAATGTATGCACATATTCTCAGACTCTCTCCGCAGCTTGTCCCATAAGCCGAGAGAAACAAGCAGAACTGTCTGCGTGTAAATGAGTGACAAAGCGAGTGCGTGTTACAATTCTGATACTGTTTCTGCGAGTGATTATAAGCCGATGCAGTGTGAAAGCATTGCGGCTCCTTCGTTAAGACGTTAAGTGTGTGGTAAACTGAACAGGGACGAGCACTCGGCTAATGACTGTTTCTGCACACTTCATCAGATTGCTCGGCCGCAATATTGCCTCATATCACTCTCTGGCACCATTGGCGCTTAATAGTGTGTGTGCGTTTGATAGTGTCTGCGTGCGTGCGTGTGTGTGTGTGTGTGTGTGTACATCTGATCACGACGTATATTGCTTTGTAGAGCCATTACAGTTTAATAGGCGTAGTGGAATGCACGGCGCGTTAATGCTCCGGCAACATGAAGTAATGACACAATAAAACAATTAAATATGGTGGGGGAGAATTACTTTGCGAACAAGCCGCACCTAGAAGCAATTTGGGCTGAGACGGAATAAACAGAAAGTACAGATCAGGCTTATTAAAGCTCTGCTGCTTCTCTCTCTCACTCTCTCTTCATTGGCTGCCAAATCTCTTGTCAGTATGACTTTATATCTGCTGATTCACAGACTGACGAACCAAAGAGAAATTCTCCTTGGAATTAGAGAGAGGTGATTTCTGAGTGATTATGTGCATGCGTACGTGAGTGTTTTCTAATTGGAGGTAATGCGTTGCTCGAGAGCACATTACAGTTTTCAGATTGAGGACCATTTCCATTATCGATCAGTCTGTCGATCTATTTTTTTTTTTAGATTAACAGTTAAGTCTATAAAGTGTCCGAAAATTGTGAAAAATGACCATGACAATTTCTCATAGCCCAAGGTGATGTCTTGAAATTGATTTTTTTTTTTTTCTGATGGAAGATATTCAGTTCTCAGTGATATTAAGTAGGGAACAGCTAATCTTTGTATTATAAGAGGCTGGAGGCAGCAAATGTGTGGCGTCTTGGCTTGATAAATGATGAATTACTATCTAGCCCGTAGACAGTTTTCTGTCAATTGACTTATTGATCAACAGACCAGTCATTACTGCACCGTCATCTTAATTTTTGTGGTAAGAAAATCATAGTCAGAAGTTCAGCAGTGTTGTATAAAATCTTAAGACATTTCAAAAACTAAAACAACGGTAAGCTGTTTTTTAGAAGCCTTTCTGTGGCAGCATACAAGTTCTCCCTTGGGCGGTCTGGTTTCCTCCAGCACCCCAAAATCATGCGTGATGGGTAAACTGAAATTCGTCCCTATAGTTGTGAACATGAACAATGTTCTCTTTAGGCGCCTTAATATTAGCTTAGGCCCTGGAGCTATGGACATGTTGGAGGCCTTTTTTCCTCCCCACAGGACAAATAGTAAATGGAGTGCCTAATCAGTTAACAGAATATAAAACTTGTCAATAATAAGACAAAGCTAGGTTATTAGCCAGGTGGTCTTAGTGCACAGAGGCAACACAAGAAGAGTAGTCTTTTCAATTAAAAAAACCTGCGTACAGTTCAATGCAATTCAATTAAATATTTATATCTATATCTATATCTCAATATCTCAAATCACAGAGGGCTTTGCGACATATGACACCCTCTGTCGTTGGACCCTCACACAGCAGATAAGGAAAAACTTGCCCTCCAATAAAACCCTTTAATGAAAATAAAGGGAAGATCTCCAGCAAAGAACTGATATAAAAACCGTTACAAAACCAGTTATTGTTTACCTTCAGAGGTGCTTTTTGCTGGTCTTCTTCTCTGCAAGCCCCTTGTTATCTCTGTAGCTGATGCATCGCTGTCCGATGCTACGGCTGCCCGATTTGTGATTTTGCGGAATTACAAAACGTGAATACATTTTGCTCCACACCACAGTGTGCTGATCATCCTTGCAAGACCTCTGCACCTTCCCTGATTGATGTTATTAATGGAAGCAGTGCAAATATATATTATGATTTTTATTTTAAAACTTTCCTAAGCTCATGTCTCTCGAGGCCCCCTGGTACTCAGTCGGAGGCCTGGGGCCTGGGATTGAAGCTGCGGTAAGCCTGTGCATTAAGGCGCCGATGATGTTGTCACACTGAAGAGAAACAGACGTCTAAATTTAGAGATGCTGAACCAAATAAACTCATGAAACATACTGTAATTTGCTGTGAGGTAATGATGCTCCCCTTTGTACCTTAGTGTCTTCTCTTTGTCTAGTTGGCAACAAAGTATTGTTTGATTTTTATTTTTAAGGAGTAACTTTGTAATATAACTCACTACAAATTCAAGGAAGTAACCGAGTAAAGTAAAAAGTTTGTTTGTGTGTGTGTATCTCTCAGCGCAGTACGCCTCTCACACAGCCAGCCAGCAGCAAACAGTTTTCCTTTTGCATATCTGTGTATGTAATATGAAAAATGCTACAACTAATGAGAAGCATCATTTTCAAGGTCACATCAGTGCTGTCTGGAGTTATGTTAGAAAAAGTCATAAATGAGCATCGAGATCTTTTCCCAAAGCGATATTAAAATCCGGCCGGCATCGGGCAACCTAAGAAACAGAGGCAGAGCAATTAAGGTCAGACCTCCAACCATATTCAGCGTGGGCGACAGCCATATGTGTATATCAGTGTTTAAATGCTGATTTGTTTATGTGTTGGTTAGTGTAGGAGTCAGTGTGACTCTAAAGTCTCTGACTCATCGACCAGACTGCGAAACCACCGGGAAACTCTGAGGCGATTCGTCAATTTTTATGTAGGCGTTTGTCTAAGAGTATCTCTCTCTCTTCTTCTTCTTCTTGTTCTTCTTCTTTCTTTGTCCTCTCTCTCTCACACGTGTGTCTTTATGTAATCGTTTGTAGAGATCTGTTGAGAATTAGAGATCGAAAACCCATTTACAGAGGTTACCTACGTAAAGTCAGCCTATTTGTCTGCTGTGAAATCGAAACCTTACCCTCTGCCGCTCTCTCTCTTTCTCCCGCTCTTTTCCCCCCTCTTTGCAACCGTCTCTCCCCCGGCCTCTCTCTCTCCGAGGGGTCACAGCTCCACAATGGAGGAGCGATAAGAGGAGAGATAAGATGATTGGGAAGAAATGAGGGAATTTGTTAAAGATAGAGGGATGGACAGAGAGGTCGTTAGCGAGGAATAAAGAGGAGGCCGAGTGTTGGGGTGAAGCCACATTTGATGAAGGGTGAAGAGCGAAGCCACATAAAGGCGTGTGTTTAGTTTTTTTTTTTCTTTTGTCTCGCTCCACACCAAGAAGATGATTTCCACCCTAAAAGTGAAACTTTTTCAGAAATGCTTTCAAAAGTTTAAAAACCATAAATGTCTCAATAAAATAAAATTCTCATTGTGAGATACTGCAGTTCTGATGTCAGCATCATAACTTTTACTAAATTCCTCAGTGTGAGATACTGAACATTTTAGAGCTGTGTCCGAAATAACTCCATACTTAATATACAGTGCAGTGATTTACTGTCCAGCATTGTGTTCAAGTGTCAGGGAGTGAAATGAACACACAGGGTTTTGGTTCACCGTCATGGGAGAGTGTGTAAAGCTGCCAATATCTGAACATAAGAAGCTGCAATAAGAGTATTTTGGGGCACTTTTATAGTACTTTTCTATGAAAAATGACTCAAACCGATTAGTCGACTACTAAAATAGTCACCGATTAATTTATTAGCCGATTAGTCATCGATTAGTTGATTAATCATTGCAGCCCTATGTCAGGGCACAAAATAAGATTTCTAACTGACAAAGTCAAACTGCTTACTGTAAAGTAAACCACTGGGCGATTGTTACAGAGTAATCACTGAATAAACAAGGTAGATATTTCAGACACAACCCAAGATGAAGTTTAAGTAAATCACCCTACGTGGACTCTCAACACAATTAAGTTGAGGTAATGGCGTTGTATTCATCACAACATTAATTTGATCCATATCACCCACCCTTACATCAGCCAGGCAGCAGCATTAAGCAGCCGACTGTCCATTTCTTCGGAGTCTCTGTGATCCTTTCTTTCTTAAGCAAGCATAGAAGATGATACCAGACTGGTGTGTCTTTGACACATCTTTACGTTCATGTTGTCAGATAATGTGCAAATAAAAAATGTAATTTGGCTGCACGGGATTCATCAAACCCTCACCCATGCCTCAGTTGTAATGATGTGTGGGTCAGGATCTTTTAAAACCCGGCCCGTTATGAGAGCTAATCCGCCTGCCTCACACGCAAACCTATGCGTTCATCAGTTGAGAGTGCCTGGTAATAACCATTTCTAATCACAACCTAGTTGATGTTGGCTGTACTGTCATTTCCAATACATATCACAACGTAAAGGATGTGATAAGTGGTTACATCATAGCCTAAGTATGATCTCAAGTGCGTGGCTGATGTCCTACATGCTTTGCGTACATGAGCACACAGCTGATAGGTACAGTGGTTTGTTTACATGATGTAACAGGGAGGAAGACAGGAGAAGAAAAGGTGGAAGGTGGATTATTGCACAATGTTGGTTAGTCGTTCCTAACTTCTTCCTTACAAGCCACCGCCCGACCCACAGGTCAAGCCGCAGGACCCGCAGGTTAAGGCTCAGCCCGGGGGCTACTTCTTGGTAGCGACGTTTGATCACTGCTTAGTATTACCTTGAAAACTAGATGATACAGGAGAGGAACAATTTTGTGTTTGCCACCTGTAAGAAAGGAAGAAAAGATCTTTTTTCAGCTTGGATGACAAACTTTTAGAAAAAGACCAGAAAAATTCAAGTGTAGATGAAAGTCTGGCACAAAAACCAGTGTATCAGAAATATCTGCATAGGCATGGTCATGGCTGAAGTGAGTGAGAGAGAGAGAGATTGGAAAAGATGGGTTGGAGGGAGGTGAGAGTGTGTTATTAAATGATGCGTGGCGACCGAAGGGGCGGTGGTGGTTTGAGGATTTACAGTGAGAAATAGCATGATGCGAGAAAAGAGGGGAGAGTGCGAAATGATGGAAAACAGGATTAGATAGACAACGCCGTGGGGAAGTGGTTTGGGCCTGTAGTGAGGAGAACTGTGTGAGTGAGTAAAGTGACAGAGAGGGCCAGTGCACGAACGTGAGAGAGTGTGAGAGAGTGTGAGAGGGGAGAGGCCTAAATGAGTCAAGGTAGGAAATCAGAGTGGATAAGCGGGAGCAGGGCGAAGGAGGACGGAGGGGATGTGTTGGGGAGATGGGTGAGGCAATGAGGGGAGAGGAAAGCAGAGGAGGGAGACAGAAAGTCAGTGTAACTGTAACAGAGTCTGACACAAAGCTCCGACCTAAGCTAATAGCCTGTCTATTAATAACTGCTGCTAATGACTGCCACTCCCCGTCACAGAATGGCAGAGAGCGTAATCCTTATTCATCAGTTTTTAACTTTTACTTCCTGAATAATGATCCTGATAAAGTCTTTAAATATGGAGGAGAACAGAGCGACCTGCTGAGTGATAATCATTTTCAAATGACATAGGAGCTTCAGCGGCCTGGGCCCAGTGAGAAGACTGGGATTAAGGCTGGACGGTTGCTGGTTTGAGTCCCTAGACTGGCAGAATATATGTAGGAGGGGGAAGAGTGATTCGAAAACAGCGACTGAAAACAACACCATTTTAAAGGAATACTCTCTCTGGAGCTCTTAACAAGGGTTGCAGTTATGGCTGCCCCCGATTAAGAATTTTCCTAGCCATCCAATAGTCGTCATTTAGGGCCATTAGTTGAAAAATACAGAGAAATACAAAACCATACTAATGAACCTTCATTAATATAGGCCTATATTTTATCTACAAGTGCACATCACACACTGAGCGAGCCGCCTGTTCCATGTTTCAGATGATACGTCATGTTTGTAGTCGACCAATGAAGATGAGTTTACATATCACCTTGGGTTCATCCTTCACTTTCTCAAAATGATCCCACACTTTGGATTTCCTGCCCGACATGTTATTAACTAGCCTGTGGAATAACCGCAGGGACCAGCCGTGTTCATTAGAGATCGTACACATGCCAGGTTTTTAAGCGCCTGGAAACTCGAGGTCGGGCGCTGGGCACTGGGCGCTACTCTTGTGCTCTCCTCGTGCCAGCTTTCAAGAGCACGGGGGGCAGGTTGTCTCTGAGGTTGCTTGGAAACCTTGTGTGTGTTTGTAAGTCCGCATTTTATAAACGGTGTTTAAATGTTCACACGTTTTGTCGTTAGAGATTGAAGTTATAAACTGTGCGCATACTTAAATCTGCACGAATGGATGATGTTCTTAAAGATTTTTTTGGGATATCCAGAGTAATTCCATGCTGTTAACTTTAATTTCTTTTTTGGAGGTGGATGGGAATCGATGATATCAGCCTCGCTTCTCTCTGACATTGTCTCAGACGTGCATGCACGAATGAGATTCTCCGTCTGGTTGCATTGTCTTTTTTACAGTACCGTAGAGAAGCAAATGTACATGGTATGATAAAAGTCAATTTTCATACAGTGGCATATCATGAAACCAGTATGCTGCTGACACCTTACATGTATCCCGTAACAGCAGCTGCACTGTGAAATGAAGGGCCTGGGTTTATTCCCACAGTGCCAATGCTGGTCTAAACACAGCCTAATGCTTTTCTCTCATTTAACAAACACTAATTTTATGCCCTTTAGCAAGGCACTGAAAGAGTTACTCCATTGTGACCAGAGCTGCTTTTTTTTGTTTTTCATCCCTTCATTGTTAATTCTGTTTTAATACGCATAGTTAAAGACATTTTTAAGCACTTCTTGCCATACCTCTCGGCCTCATTAATTCCCATTCAATTACAAACAGCACAGAAATCCCCAGAGACATCTAATTCAGTCAGTGAAGGTAATCAGTCAGTGTGAATGAGAAGCCAATAATTGTTTTTTTTAAAGTGTTGCATCAGCACACCGGCACCAGACAATACAGCTTAGCAAACAACAAGTTCAGGTTGCCACTTCATAAAAACGTTTACATTTCAGAGAGGAGTGAATAAACATAACACAGCAGGAAAAAAAAACAAGTGAGCCCTGAAGTTTGTGTTTCATTACCACTCTGATTTCCTCTCTTTCTCCTTTTAAAAAGATGGTGGACCTCAATTGATTTCTGGGTCATAGGCTGGAGGAAGGAAGGCAGAGACAGCAGGGATGCATAAATTGCGCATAAAGAAAAAATAGCAATCCATTCTTTGTCTCTATAGATGAGTTAGAGTCAGCCCTCTGGAAAAGCATGACCCAACAGATAGACATCTTAAATCTATAGACAAACCAAAGCAAGACGCCGCTGGCTGTTAATTAGATCGAGATCTTACAGCTTAAAACAGGCATCTCTGTAGTGTGATATTTATACAGTGCTGCAAGTGTTGCATTACACCTTACATTCCACATGAAAGTGAAGGAATTAGGGGTTAAATGTGTCGCTCAGAAACTTTGACATGTAGACAGGCAAAGTAGGCACGCACTGATATTGGCCACACATTGGCATCAGCCGATATTCACCTGTTGACTGCCACCAATAGCAGTAGCTGATGTTTTCCTGTTGTGTCACATCAATTGTGCAAAGGCTAAAAAGCAGGGCTTGAAACTAGAGCTTCAGTTGTCCTGGGGACAAACAGAGATCGTCCTTGGGACACTATTGAGACAAAAAGACGGCCTCAGGGGACGCGCTCCATTGTCCCCCTGATAGTGCTGCATTTTGTAGGACAAATCTGTGTTGACATCGACAGGAGAGCTTGTTGACTTTGCTGTTAGCAGCCAGTGGCCGGAACTAACAGCTAATGAAGGTTGCATTGAGTTACATTATGATGCCTTCAAGCCCCTTTCCAGTAAAAATTAGCGTGAGGCGAAGGTAAATTGTGAGGTTCTCATGATGTGTTGAAGTGTAATCCTTTGAAATTTAGTTTTTGATGAGAAACTTGAATATATTCAGTTGTATGAAGGAGAAATTTGTTGATATTTTCACAGCGATATACATATTAGAGAAGGAATTATGATGTAGTTTACAGTTAAGAGACTTTTCTAGCAGTAAGGCCTAATTAAAGAAAGGTTTCATGTGACAGAGGGTTATTTTGAAAGCTGTTTCATAAATGTGCATGATTGAATTTGTGCTCCTTCAAAGGTAGTGTAATAAAGAGCAGTTCAGTTATTTTTTAGAATGAAGATTTCTGTGTTTCCATGGCACTAAAGGGGTAATAAAAAACAACAAAAACATCAGTTTCAGCTACCGGCTATTGGCTAAGTTGTTATCAGCCCAGAAATTCCCAATAGGTGCATCCCTAAGGAGAAGCCTGAGATCAGCTGTTACTGTTACCTAAGCTACAAACAGCTACCACTGGAGAGCAAGTGCTCCAAGAGACTCCAGAAAATGAGCAGGAATGTGAAAACAAGGTGGAGCAGTCACTTAAACCTGTGCAGATCCCACAGAGCTGCTCGGTAACCAGCAGGAGACGCTCACCGCAGAATCAAAGATTCCCCAAAAATGAAAACTTAATTAAAATCTCCACAGTAGATTAAGCAGCACATCAAATAGATGCTTTTATTCTCATCATTAGCTCACAGAAAGTTTGATGTGCTAAATGTGAAATTGCACACGGTCCATGAAAGCGACAGTGCTAGTAAACAGTAACCAATTACACTTTACTCCACCACCTCCCTTCCTTCCCTTCTCTCATGTTATCCACCTTCCCACAGTTACCTAAAATCTGCTGCTTGTCTTTCATTGTTTTTTTTCATTCACAGTTATGCTTCCTCACTTCCTTTGCTTGCATCCTTTCTCCTTAATTCCTCCTGCTTACAAGGAAGAGATGTAAGGGTACAAAGCGAGGACGGACGAGTCAGCGCAGCACATATTTAATAAGTGGAATGTCTGTGCTCGGCCAAGCATCATCTTATACGACAAACATTCCAATTAAAGACTTCGGCGAAGGATGCGGTTCTGCGTCTCTCTCATCGGGCTTCTGTGGGAGGCTTTGCCCTCTGAGGACCTGTTGAAATGTCCTTGATAACAGAGGGTCCACATCGATTTTCAGCACACAAGCTGGATGTTGGAGTGTGGTGGAGGTGACAAACTAAATCTCTCTTTCCTCCATCTTCTCTCGCAGTCCAGACTGCCTGCCTGTCTCCTTCCATTTCTGCCGCATATCTCTCCTTTAACACATCTCCCCGTCGATCTGACCCCTGACACGCACGCACTCGCATACACAGGAAATAAGGGTATGCAAAAGCTGGAACACACACACTGTAATGTTTTGCTGTCTCTCTTGCTGCCCCATTTTGCTCCTTGCACGGTGGTTATGTAAAGACAAGACTCTCACTGCTGGCACTTACATACACACACATGCAAAAGACCATATATATAGAGGCATTGTCACATCGTTGTTAAATGGTGCGTTTAGCCCTCTGTAACGGACGGCGAGGGGAGCAGCGAGATGCAGAAGCGATATCATATAAGCGCAGTTGCGGCCAGGGGAAGACATGATGACGTGACATCGCCGCTCCCTCTCTCGCCATAACGGCCGCACAGAGAGGGAGGCGTGGAGCGAGCGGGGGGTGGAGTGAGGTAGGGAGAGAGGAAAATAAACAAGTTGAGAAAGAGAGAAGCGAGAGACAAGGGGGTAATAAAGGGAAGGCAGAGACATGAAGGCTGACACTGCACATTCGTACTCAGTGGGAGGTCCAAAGTGTTGTGTGTTTCTTACACCTCTGAAGTTTCTTTGTCTCATTTCGTCTCTCATAACACAACGCTGATGGGTGTGTGTGTTTGTGTGTGTGTGTGTGTGACACATATCTGGTCCTGTCTGCTGCTGCTGCTGCTGCAATAACTGGCATGTAGACGACCTTTGGAGTCACCAGGGTGGTATAACACACACACAAATGCCTGCTACATATAAATGAACAGCAATCTGTTCCTTGTTACAGCTCGTATGACTCACTGTAATGGAGCATTGCCTCAGACAAAGGGTCACACATACACACACACACACACACACACACACACACACACACACACACACACACACACACACGCGCACACACACAGAGCGCATTAGCCAAGCTTGAAGGTATATGCTGCTGGAAACACCAGTACAGTCCTCTCTCCCCCTCCCCTCCATTTTCTCCCTGACCTCTCCGGCCTCTCGCTCTGTCTCTTCCTCCCTCCCGTGACCACCCTCACTTCCTCCCTCCATCTCTCGCTCCTTCATTTCACACGTCACTCACTCCTCCCTTTTTTTTTCTCTTGCCAATTCCACCACTAGCATCTTTTTTTCTGTTCTCCCTGCAGGAAAATGTAGCTTAGGGTTTGCTTTTGCAATCAGCACACCAACAGATACAACAATAACAGCGACACAGTGGCATGTGCACACGCCGACACACAACATAAACAAGGATTTTAATTTGTGTGTTTATGCAAAGCCAGCATTTGCTATTCAGACCAGCCGACCACAACCAATTACAACCAATCCAATTACCTTCTACATGCAACACTTGATATCAAGAAAAGGTCTGCTTAGACCTCAGCGAACAATGCTGCGATTCAAACAAGCACATGCCGATGATTGTGTGTGCATTTGTGTGTGTGTGTGTGTTAGTGTGAGTGTGTGTGTGTTAGCTGACCTGCAGGTTATTCCCTGGTTGGCTCATCGTCATGTCTGATTGGCTGCCTGCCGGTTTCATCACATTGCACCAGAGACAGAAACAGACCTCATGGCCTCTCACCCACAGGTCCCTCTCTTTCCCTTTCTGTCTCCCTCCCTCTCCGTCTCTCTTTGTCTCTCTCAGTCCGACTGAGCCGAGCTCAGAGCCTGGTGTTGGCTGACTTTGGTTTTGTCTGGCAGGCCGAGCTGTAGGGAAGCACTTTGATTGAAGAGACAGAACAAAAGCTCACACTGCCATCTTTGAAGCAGCTGTCCTGCGCATGACAGTCGCACGCGCGCACAGATAAAACAAGCACACACGTGCCAGGCAAATCCACGTGGATACACTAACTGACACACACACAAACACACACACACACACACACACACACTTGTAGGCATACACATATGAGGACATATGAGTCAGCCTGCAGGAGCAGCTGTGACACCTGCAAAATGTGTATGTAAGCTGTCTGCTCCTCACACACATTAGCAAACAAATGTCCCGTTCTTTTACCTGCCCAATGCACACGCACTCATACATGCATCCACACACACACAGGCATACACACACACACACACACACCATCTGTTTAATATCTCTTTGTTAACAGCTAATGTTGTGGGTACTAAAGCTTCATCTTCATTTGCTCCAATTTTAGAGGGTCTTCAGAGAAACAAGCAAATGTCTTGTTTTGTCCCATCGACGGTCCAAAACACCCAAATATGCCACTGATGCCAGTTTTACATCAAATGACTTTTCGAGCAATTTCACAGTCGTAATTAAACTTCCAATGTCTGAATAAAATCACAACAGTTTTACTTCAGTTGGTGGCGCTCCTGGGATTTTGATCATTTGGTGTAAGGTGGCCATGAAACTCAGACTGAGCTGCCTCAAGTCAGTTTTTGTCTTGTCTTGACTCTCTGACAACATCAAAACTGTTTGATGTTGTCAATTTTTTAGTCTTGGCGCATGCAAACACTGAAGTTCAATGACGTGAACATTGTCAACAACTAATAGCTGCGCTCTCTCTAGCACCAAACAGGAAGCAGCAAACTGGGTAGACAGTGGAGGGGACTCCAGGGAGACACAAGAACAAGTCTTGGTTCTCTTGGACTGTGAAAAAAGTGGAGAAACTGTTGGAGCTGTGCAGCGAAGAGTTGGTGTTTAATTTGGCGTGTATCTGATCCACCAACAGGCACTTATTTTAGTGAGAAATCTTAATTTTTGAAACGCTTCCTCTCTCATTCCCACGGTCTTCTCCCACTTAAGTATCACAGCAAACCAACAGAGGCTGGCAGCACGTTGAGGTGACAAAATGCAAAATGCCAAGTTTGTATGCAAATACAGTTTGTCTTTATGGATTATATTGGTGCAGAATTGACAACAAGACTTTTGACATGTGACACCCTTTATCTCGTGTTTCTAGACTTATGTGTTTTGCGGACATGCAAGGAATTGTTCATATGTCATATTTCTTAAAGAGAGTTTGGCGTAGTGTTTCCTACCAAGAGCAGGATGGGAAATAATCTCAAAAGGAGTCTTGCTGTTTTGAAAATAGTGACCCTGTGAGATTTTCAGTGTTTGCAAAATCTGTGAGAGAGGGTGTCAAGTGTTTTCAAAGTCTTCTAGTGCAGTGGTTCTCTACTGGTTCTCCTTAGTCATTAGTTCAAGGTCCACACGGTCTAATACATTCAGCGTCATGCATGCATTTGATTTTGTTGTCAAGCCGGTTAGCTGTTATATATGTACGATTTTTTGGAAATCTAGATAAGGATCTGTATGTGGAATGAAAGTAAGAAAGAAATATGTTGATAATGGTATATCAGGTTCTGTTACAATGCTAAAATAACTTTAGAAAATGTTGTCTGTAAAAACCAGAAAAAGGTTGATGAACCAGACAATATTGAATTTGAATTAAAATCATCCCCTCCTCTCATAGTGTCTGATTTACTTTGCTTCTGACCAGGAAAAAGAAAGAAAAAATGATGGCACGTCTGAGCAGGAAAGGTGAGAAAGACTGGCTGACAGGGAGAAATAGAGGAGAATAGATGGAGGTGGCAGAGGGAAGTATTTAGAGTGAGTTAACTCTGCCTCAGAGAGACAAACTAAGTTCAGAGCCGCCGCTGCTGCTGTTAGCTCAGTGACAATGATAAACATTACAGCAAACTAATGGATGGACGAGTCGGCGGCCGCTGCCTCTGATGTTGCTTTATCTTCCCTCTGAACACCCAACACCATATTGCTCACAACCTCCACGGCCTCGGACAGCAACGTGTGCTGAGCAAATCGCCGACCGCACGGACCGACAATAAAGCCCAGGTTTGAATTTCAATCAGCCCGTGACCGGGAGGAGGGATGGAAAGATGGAGGAAGGCAGGCGGAAGGAGGGCGCTGATGAGAGGAGGAGAGATAGAAGGATGGAGGGATGGAGGGAAAGAGGGGGGAGAGATGAAGGGGTCAGCCCAGTGAGATAAGGGAGGGCAGGGAATGGAAAATGGAGTATGAAAGTGAAAGCAGATGGAGATATTTTACATAGAGGCAGATAGATGGATGACAGGGAGTGCGACGAGGGGACAGGGCGGAGAGATAATTACTAAGATAGAGAGGGAAGTAAACGACAGGAGAGAAAGAGGGAAAGGGATTACGACTTTACACCACGGTGGATAGATTGGCAGTGCCAGACGGAGAGAGAGGGAGGACAGAGAGGTTCAGGAGACGAGGGGAACAGGTGATGCCAAACAGAGGCAGAAAAGACTGAAAAAGAAAGTGTGTTTGAAGGGGAGTAAGGACAGTGAGCGGGGGAGAAAGTCCTTGCCAGAGGGGACGAAAACGTCAAAAAGCAAACACTGTTGATTCATTCCTCTCGTGTTTTTTTTATTTTTTTTGTGTCAGCTGTGCCCGTTTGTGTTCTCTTCACACTTACACACATCTGCGAACACGCACATGCTCACCAACTCATACGGCATCAATCCTTAGCCAGCTGCACACACACACACACACATACTTACACGCTGCCATTCATAAAGGCACAACAACGGCCTCCCAAGGCATGACAGCATCTTTTCATATTCCTGAAATTGGCTGAATCAAAGTGCCGTTAACAAGGCAGGGAGTCGGCCTGTCAAAAGAGCTCCACAGCAGCTGAGGTGAGCAGGTGGCACATCTGGTTTCAAAAGAGATATTTTTAAATCTCAAACCAGAAGGCAGCGATATACCAACGACAGTCCCTGAGTATTCCTGCATTCGCATTTTGGGCACTATCCAGTACAGTGGAGCGATACTGGAGGTGTATTGTGTCCCAGAGGAGGATGGTGGTAAACTCTGAGAAATAGAGTTGTGTAGTGGGAGGAGGTATTTTGGGCATCCAGGTTTCCGGATGTAAAAGTCCTTTTTCATTTTGTGCATAGGAAATGTTCAGTGACTAGACGCTTGGGTGGGCTTGAAACTCTCCTGGTTGAATCATCAGTGCGAAACATACAAGCCTTTTTTGTATAAAACTGAGAGAAAGTCAACTACGACTTCTAATATCCAGCCATCGAGCACGTTGTTTCTGGGAACGCTGAAAATTTCTGTGTGCTCAGACAGAAACGCTAAGCAAATCCTTCTGCTGTTTGGGGCAAATAAACACAAGAGGTCCAACAGTCCATTACAGGAGGTGGAAATTTGCTTCACGCCTTTACCATTACATTCAGCAGTTTACTTTTGGATTCAATTATAGATGAATTTGGCGACTGGGATGTGGTGTTTTCTTGCAACAAAAAAAACGTTTAGACCACATGCCTTCGACTGGCTTCTTCTCCATAGCAACAGCAGTTGAGGCTCATGGGTACTGTGGAATTTAGAGCCATACACATGGGTGTAATTTATGAGGGGTACACAGGGGACGTGTCCCTTCCACTTTTTTAGAAAGAAGTAGTTCAGTGGTTTTTAAACTTTTGTGCCCAAGGCACACCAACGGGCAAACCAAAATCTCAAGACACACCTGTATTTATATCTGTGCACAGTAGCTTCTATAGCGTGTTATCACTCTTATAATGACATCAGACAATAAAAATAGGAAAAAATAGGGCAAGTAGCTTTTCTTTCTTTTTTCTTTCGGTGGTAGGTCGTCTTCGCTGGTGCTTTGTCGTAATTTGCTCCATATAATAAAGCGATCCATTGTCCTGCTCACGGCTTTCTCCTTTTAATCATCGTCCCTCACACTGGCTGCCAATCAGGGCTCTCAGTGTGTTGCAGACTTATTATTCCCACACATGAACAGCGACAAATAAGTTCCCAGTGAAGGTTTTTTTTAATTAAATTATTTTAAATTACATGCTTTAGCCAGAGTTTGGCCTTTTATTTGGAAATGGATGCACACAACATACTGATACAGTCATTTAAAAAAACAATTTATATTTTTTGTATAGGCCCAGTTAAATGTTGCATTAATAATATTGTGGTTATCACAAAATCCCACGGCACACCTGAATTGGCATTTGAGAACCACTGCAGCTGCGGACCCCTCCACTTTATACAGTGTGAATACAAACGTGTGTTTAAAAAAAGGTGGAATAGTGTTTGTATGAAATAAGTTGTAGGAAATACATAGAAAAAGGAGTGAGGGGAATGGAAATGAGGATAACTGAAAAACTTAAAAGAATTTCAATAATCTGTAAACAATCTTTAAAAATGGTTACAGTATCTATTATAGTGGAGTTTGGAATGTCTGGTTTAAGATTCATTTAGATTCATTTTTAAATCTTGAGCTCCATGGGGGTTAATGGCATTAAAACCTTTGTTTTTGAAGTATTTCCAAAAGTATGAAAGAGATTTATTCTGCACTTTTTCACCCATGGGTGAGTCAATATATGATCAATTTCATCTCTTTTTGCAGTGTAAAATATTTTTATTGTGGCCATCCATTTCATGCAGGGCACATATTTGAAGAAAAGGGAATTCCCGCACACTGTCATATTGTTTTTTGCAAGTAACATGCTCTTAACACATCTGTCTACAAGTTTTTGAGGGTGTGCATGAGCCTCTGTAGTTTAGTCTTTATGCAGGGCACATATTACAATTAAAAATAAGACATGGTTGTGATTTTGTCTACTTGGGTAGGTGTATCTGACAAACTTTTTAGGATTTGTGTCTGTCCTAACTGTCCCCTCGCCTTCAAAATCAATACTCTGCGCCTGGCCGGACCAAATTGATGAAAAATCATGATTTCTCAGCTGTTGGCCGTAATGACATAAACATGTACGATTGTTATCCAGAACTCTTGAAATGGGAATTGGCAGTGGAGAAAAATACTTCTCCAGCCAGCAGTTCCTCCAACTTTGCACCTCTCCACAAAAAGAAGTAAATTATCACTCCTGCAGGTAGAGCTTGGCAACAAAGATTGAATTTCTCCAACTTCTGCCCTCTACTGTGAAGGTGAAAACAAGGTGCCGTTGGAAAATCCTGGAAAGTACACACACACACACACACACACACACACACACTGCACATTGTTTCCAACTCTCATTCTTGCCTCATTCTTACAAATAAAATGGAGGGCTTTTCACCAACCAGAATGGGCTTTCTCCGGCCACAGTGAGAACTAACAAGAGAGCAGCGCCTATTAGCAGATTGATGTCGGCTGCACCTGTGCTGACACGTTTTTTGGTGGAAGTGGGATGGAGGGATGAGGAAGGAAGGGCTGAAGGAGTAAAGAGATTAGATAAAGATGAAGCCCGTCTTGTAGCTGTCCTGTTTGCGTGTGCTCCTGTCTCTGTCTGCATGGATGATAGAATATGACGCTGACTTAGTGTCAGACTCTTTGCTGACACATACTGTAGTTAGACAGAGATTAGAGAAATGTGAGAGAAAGGAAGGGAGGGAGACAGAGAGAGGGTGAGGGATGGAGAGAAAGAGATAAAAGAGGACTGATGCCTCGCCTAGTGGAAGTCTGTGTTTTAAGTTGTCATTTCTGTAAAATGAGTGTGAATGAGAATTTACTCTCCTCCCGAGCCATTCTGTTTTTCCTCCTCCTCCCCACCCTCTTCTTATTCTTCATCTCTCACCTTTTGTGCATCCCCCTCCTCCTTTGTTCCCGGACTTTGCTCTGAATCTGTGCATTTGTTGTCGCTCTCTGCAAACTGGCCATGAGTTGGGCTTTTTCTGATTTACTGTCATTGTGACTTTGACTCTCTCGCTCGCTCCTTGTGAGGCTCATATTAAATTTTAATTCCCTGCAGTGGAGGGCCAGAGAGCCTGATAGTGACAGAGCCTGACAGAGGCATGGTACAGAAATATAGACAGAGTGACAGCTTAGAGGTGTGACACGTGTGTGTGTTTGTGTGTGTGTGAGACATAGAGAGGAACAAAAACATATGTTCGTGTTTGTCTCTGTCGCCTTTTTTTTCCCTTCACTGTTATTATGTGACAGCTGTTTGTAATGTCTTTAGATTAAGACTAGAAATGTGAAGTGAGCAAATGTACACAATTGTTAAAATCTCTTTGCTAAATGTGTGTGTCCGTCTGAGTGTGCGCGTGCCTTTGCCTGTTATTGCCTGTGCTCTGTCAGCAGAAAGTTGGCACTGAAACTGATAAACCATTATGCACGACGTGGGAGTGCATGTTTATGTGCCATTTTGTGTGTACGTGTGCGTGCGAGCCAGCCTGTGTGTGTTGGGTTTAATGATCTTTTTTGATGGTCTGGTGTAGCGGATATTGAGATGGATGGTCCATATGCTCTTTATTGTCCATGCATATTTCATATTCCAGCAGCAAAGCAGAGCAGAGCAGGCATTGCTTATATGGCCAGGATGTTGCACTGGGACGTGGGCTGACTTTATGAGTGCTCATATACACATCCCACCGCTTTGTCCCCTTTGAATAAACTCCCAAGTACGAATAAATACAACGCATTTCATAACACTTCCAGAAAGACACCTAAAAAAAAAATCCATAAACCTTAATGTCGACACAGAATGTCAGATCTTAAATGGACCCATGTGGCCACCCGCCACATGATTCAGCGCTCTTGTCACTGGTGCGTGTCACTCAGTGCAAAGGACAGTTAAAGTAATAATCTGCGGCATCTTTATATGAATAAACGCTAACGTCGCTACTTGCCATCCCCCTTTATAAAACACAATGGTGATTGAGCTGATGCCTTTTTCATTTCCTGTTCTTTCTTGAGAAATACCCCGAGGCGCACAGAAAGTGATGTCTTTTATGCTTCCAGCAGCAGCAGCAGTTTGTTTTGGAATAAACAGATGAAGAGCTCAATAGTTAGAGTGAAATAAAAGAGCGAAACCTACAGAAAGTCAAACCTCATCAAAGGAAAGTGGAGTGAATAAAAAAAAAAAAAGACATCACGGTGTTTCACATTTTTGCTGCAATATTTCAGTGAAAGGATAATATTTGTTTATTTATTTTTTGGGGGAAGTTAAGGGCAAAAGCACCTACAGTACGGTAAGCAATGATCGGTTAGCGCGGGAGATGTTGCTTAAATAATAAAAAAATAAAAATAAAGAAGGTCTGTGTGGATTACCACCTAAATTAAAGCAGTAAGTCACAGCGCAGACACATGCAGTACACCCACACACAAACAGAGATGGAAGAGAAAATCAGTTTTTGGCGTGGTGGAATTGCTTTGTCAAGTCCATGATGCACTTTCTCACAGATGTCACCTCCCACTGACTCATTTCACATGCACAAATTTGCGGAACTGCTTCGGATGTGGACATCAAGTTTATGTATTTGTGAGTGACACGTGTGAAAACATGAAGAAATTAGTACATAATGTCTGATATCTGAGCATCTTGCAGGGAAGGAAAGTTTCCTTTCCCTTTGAATAATAATTGGACGGATGACAGGGATGATATTTTTATTTACCACATCAGTTCTCAGATGCACTTCGAAAAGCCCCACACACTCACACAAGGGCCACATGAATGCACATTTTGCTGACTGTCTGAAGATGATTGATAGGTCGCCACTACATGCAGAGGCATATTGACTTCATGAGTGTGTGTGTGTGTGTGTGTGTGTGTGTGTGTGTGTGTGTGAGGGAGAGAGGGCGGGGACGACAGATTGACAGGCCAGCAGAATGAGACAGAAAGGGTGGGAGAGGTGTTGTCGGAGGAGGAGTGAGAGGACGTCAAAAAGATTGAACCTGAAATGAAAAATTGAACGAGAGACGGATGGAAGGACACTGATAAGGATGGAGAGACAGAGGAGGAGAGCAGGGCAGAGCGAGTGATAGTGGGGGAGAAAGAGAGAGGAGAGAGGGGGATGTTCCACTGATAGACTGTCGAGTCTGACAGAGTCTGCTCATGTTCAGTGGAGAGAGTCAGCCACATCATGAAATACTGACACCCACACACACACACACACACACACACACAAGCTTGTAGAATCAACAGGATTTGTGCGTAATCGTACACTAACAGGGTTTCTTAAACTACACCTCCGTTTACTTACATTTTAATTGCCGTGCAAGGCGCCAGCATGTGTTCTGCTGTAGCCTGTCCTCAAGCTAGATACTTTGCAAATTATTCCATTTTCATCAGTGTACTGCCCCAATTTCATGTTTCATTGTTTGTATCGACTTTCACAGGCCTTGCAGAGTTGTGCATTCCTGACAGGTAATTTACTGGAGTGTGAGGGAGATATCATGCAGCCGGACAGACTCACGGCCCTCTGTTGACTGACTGGTAACATTTCTCAGGCCTGGTTAGAAGGAATAATTAAAGATAGTGGGGCAAAGCTTTACACAGTTGCATCTAGGGCTGAATGCAGCACAGAATTATGCCAGTTGAATCAGATTTGGCTGTTTGATAAAAATATGGGTTCCCTTTATTCCATATTGAATTTGAGGGCTTGAACGTGCCTCGGCGGAACTTTCAGGGTGACAGCGAAGTTTATGTAATATTATATTACATGGTTTACTGTGCTTGTTTAATATTATATGGTAAACAAGCCAAGTTAGCCTAATGAGTGCTAACTTTGCTAATGACCGAACGAGAATGTGCAACAACATATTTTTTGGACACTTAAAGCTAGTGATTATTGTATGAAGTTTCTCATTCACCTTTAGTCTGGCAGTGGAGACATTAACAGCACCAAATCAAGGTTTATGTAAGGGACTGGCGGCAGGACGGGGCCATTGGCGGCATGGTTGTGATATCTTCACAGTTGCAGCTGGCAGCAGTTAGCGGCTAACTCAAAGAGGAAGAACAGCAGCTGAAAATGTCCGCAAGTTGGGAAAACAATGAGGTCCAGAAGCTCCTTACCAGCTGTGTAGAGGGCACGATCAGCGCCATATAGCGGGGATGGCAACTGATTGTTATTGCCATATAGATGTCTTGTTTAGAAAGCGCTGCTGACAGGTATGCTGTATGTCACACCAGAAGACAATGCTGTTGTATCACACCTTTTTGGCTTCCATTATGTTGGCACACTAGAATTACACATGGTGGTGGTATGATGCC
This sequence comes from Epinephelus awoara, assembly GCA_035609425.1. Lineage (NCBI taxonomy): Eukaryota > Metazoa > Chordata > Actinopteri > Perciformes > Serranidae > Epinephelus > Epinephelus awoara. The sequence continues at coordinate 11,230,148 of CM069300.1, forward strand.
GCTGTTGTTTGGTTCTGTGTAACAATGCAAAGGCGGCACAAAGAAGGGACTTCATAGCAGCCTTATAGCATCACCTCTGTGTATAAACGGCTTCAGGCTCACAGTTGGTCTGGGTCCAGAGTTGCCGGTACCAGAGAGCAGCGTCAAAGTGAGGAGCGCTCACTCCTCAGGCTGCGCACTGACTGACAAAAACAAAAAAGACTGCTCGACTTCAGGGAATCTCAGTCGACGGAGGGGTCTCCGACTGATGATTCAAGCCCCAGTTGCATCTGTAAAATCAGTAAGCATCCTCCACACACACGTAGCTGTTTAGCGATACACTGCACAAACTCAGAGTTTCCGTTTCCACTCTGAGTGCATCGCCACTAGTCACTTGTAAGCCTATTGTGTGCGGAGTTAAAATCTGGCATTGATAGATTTTTCAGCTCATTCATCACCCAACAAAATCTTTTTGTCTCGGTTATCACTTTGGCCTGCGAACTGTGGAAGGTCTCAGCACTGAAACATCTGTGCTGTGCTTGTCTTTTATGTTCTGCTTTGATAAAGAATAAAAATAGAAAACCCTCCAGATGAAGTGAGGCCGAACACTGTTTTTTTTTTTCTGAGTGCAGCCTCTCTTTTTTTCTCTCGTCCTTTCATTGTTTTACTCCATTGATTCCACGCAGCAGAAATTATTTTCCTAAATGGGTAATTGAGCACTTATCGCTTAGATTAGCATTGTGTCTCAATCTGCATGCTTTAATTTCAGGCCTTTGTGACCGAGTATATGTGAATGCATTTAATTAATTCTCCACGTCACAGTGCATTAATAGAACATCCATAATGCTTGCGATGTTCGAGCTCAATGTCATCTTCTATCTGACAAGAATACCCAGACGCATTAAAACACTTAAAGGCTTCATGCTGATGCCTGCTTGTCCTACCAAGTCTACTATTTATCTAGCTGCCCTTTTGTGCGTGTGCACGGTGTGTGTGTGTGTGTGCGTGTGTTTATCCATCTGTTGTACCCTGAGAGCAACAGAGCTTCCATTTGCTCCTAAAACTGCACTGTTTCTGCCCTTGTTGCAGTGTGTTTTATCTCTTTTGGAGCAAATTAAAAGGTTCGAGAGATGAATTTTAAACAGTTGTCATTAAGTTAGTTGATAGAAAAATGTCAGAATAATGTTTTTTTTTTCTTTCTACTCTTTTTTTGTTAGCAATTTAAGTGATTTAACAGGGTATAAACTTTAATTAAACATTCACTTCAGTCCTTTTTTCACCTTTGGATGTCCCCTCTAGTATCCACATGTAATCACCCTGCACACCTAGCTGGTCGTACAGTACATGACCAAACCAAATTTTGCCTGCAGCCCTTAGTAACACACCCCTGCTCTCCCCCTCTGCTTTTAGCCTTAATTCTTTGTTCCTTTTGCAGGCAAACTGAGATGCAACAAAAAAAATCGCCTCCTGAAAACGGTGTGAATTTGCCACAGTAATAGCCGATGATTTGTGATAATGTGGAATAGTAATAAGTGGTACTTAATTAGCCATTAGAGAGACAGAGGGGAGATGGTGGATAAAGAGGGGATAGATGGGTTTTCGCACAAAGCAATGAACCCCTGTAGCCCCCTTTTTTTTTGCTACAATAGCTCCATAGCTAGGGCTTCTTCTGTCGCCATGGAGACTAATGTTGAAAGCCAGCTGTGGTTTTGTCTTGGAAGCCCATTAGGCTGGAGCTCGGTTGGCACTGCTCTCTGTCTCCCTTTTCTTTCTGGCTTCGCCCCCTTGGACTCACAAAGGCAAAAATATCCTCTCCGTGTTTAACTTGTCTGTGATATCGGACATGGGTCAAATAACAGTTGCAAATCATTCGGAGCTTTTGTTTTACCCTGTTTGAAGTGCGTGATGGAGGATTTTTTTTTGTTACGTTAGCCAACTTGGCCACACATGCACAGTTGGCTCCGGCACAGACAAAAAAGCAAAGTGAGTTTTAAATAGTTTCCTGTAGTAGCTGATATCTTTTATAAGGTAGACCCCACCCACCTTGCAGTTCAAGTAGGTTAAAACAAGTGCAAGCAGATAAGGAATTATTTGCAAATTGTATCTGACCCAGGTCTGCTTGATGGATGGTGCTACTTCTCATTCCACATTGTCCCTCTGTCTGGCAAGCACTGTTTCTTGCCCTGGATCCCTTATTAAATGTGGCTCAGGAGAGGGATCTGAGTAATGTTGTTGTTGTTGTTGAGAATGGTTTATCCCAGCGCTGGAGCTCTTTTCCCCGCAGCCCTGATATTCAAGCCTCCAGACCCCGACCCAAACACATCAGTCAGCGGGACACGGGTGCCATGTGACTCGGCCAGGAAGTGGGCTGAGGAGGGCAGGGAGAATGATTGTTATGCAGCAGATTGATCAGGTTTCACAGGACACCGGCGAACTATCAATCTGCAGGACTGTACACACAGGGCGAGGGTGTGTGCGTTTTGTGTGGTTTTTGCGCGGGCGGGGTCAGGACTAGTGTTGTGTGTTTGGGGCAGAGAATCAATAGCTGGGTCAGAGGGTAATGTCTCACTGAGTGCTGAGTCTATACACAGCCATCAGACAGGATCACTATCAATCATGGGAGAGCTTAGGAAACATACACTCTCTTTCTCTTCTCCGTGTGTCTCTTTGCCGCTGATGGCCCGGAGTCTGATGGGATCACTATTGCTCATGTAAGGGCTTTGGGAACAGAGACAGCGGGAGATGTGGGGAAACAGAGAGATAGGGCGGCCCGGGAAGGATTGATGGGAGCAAAGTGATAGAATAAGAGGGAGAGATTGGTTGGTATTGGCAGCCGCTTGGTGAATGACACTTGAGAGGTGGAAGAAGACTTTAAGTGGAGAAACCCTTTGGAGCGTAAAATAGGCTGGGTGGGGACGTTTGTGAAATGGACGATAAATTAAAGTTGAAAACAAAATCAATAAACACGCAAATTAAGGTAAAGACCACAAGTCCCGGTCTCGTTCGCAGGTTAAACAACATTTTTCTTAATCGAAGTGCACTGTCTTTCCTCTTCCCCGTCCTTGTCGTTCATCCTTTCATCCGCCCACGTCTCTGATCTCCTCTTTCTCTCGCTGTTTTTTTTTTCCCCTTTGTCTCCGTATTCTGCACGTGTTTCGGCCTCGGCTTCCGCCATCTGTTGTTTCATGCAGTTGTTCATTTTAATTTCCACACATCCATCCATCTGTGTCATGTGTGTTCGGACAAAACCCACAAAATAAAGCGCGCGTGATTGATGACGAAAAAAAAAAAGACAGAAAAACATGCATGTGCAGGAGGACATGCTCGTCGTACGCATAATGGGTTAGGAGTGTGCCTGTCGAACGCGGTTCTGTGTGAAAGCGAGACAGCTCAGTTCAAAGGGCTAATAACGCCTGCCATTAGGTTTCGTGCTGCCGGAGCACTCTCTCTCACACCACACAGTCAATATCCACAGGCGGAGAGGAGAGGGGGAAGAGAGAGGGAGAGGATGATGGATGGAGGAAAGAGAGGAGGGGAGGAAAGAGAAAGAGTGCTTAAGAGCTCGAGAGAAGTGAGACAAGAGCAGAAAAATGGAGCAAACGAGGTAGAAGATGTAAGGAAAGGGTAGAAATAGAGAGAGAGAGTGATTCGGAGAATGCTGCCCGTGTTATGGGATCATGTCAGTGCCGCGTGTGAGGCCGCTTGGCAAGAAACCCTGTTAGCTGTAATACTTTGATCAATTACCAATGATGAACCATCGCTGTGCAGGGCAGGACTGTGTGTGTGTGTGTGTGTGTGTGTGTGTGCGCGCATGTGTGTGCGTAGCGGCCTTGACAGAAGGCAGCATATTCCAGTCTGTTGGACACACTCTAGACAGGTATTGATTTCAATGGGGAGAATTTAGAACCTACTCAACCACTACACCCTATCAGACACACACACACACACACACACACACACACACACACCTATACACACCTGAGACATAGACACAAACACACATACATGTTCCTCCAGTGGTTCAGGGAGATATGGATGGAGGGATGGAGAGGAAAAGAACAAAACGAGGTAGAAGATGATTAAAGAGAGGGATGCTATTCTTATTCGCCAGCAGTCACACATGTCGATATCTTTAATGTCAACCAATATTGAATTAGATGGCGTCACTGAGGGGCATGTATGCACACAAGTTTGTTTTAGAAACACTCTTGTCTGCATGCTTCCCTCTCAGGCAAAAGCCAAACTTAGACAGAAACAGAGGAAAGTGAGAACAAATGGAGGTGAGGAGACAAAAGAGAGAGGGAGAGCAGAGGGAGTACGAAGAGGATACAGTAGGAAGGACTCCTGCCTGTGTTTGATGAGGGCCTCATTGATGCTACAGATCTCTGGGAGTCTCCATTCAGCGGGGGAGCCGTTCAATTATACCTACCGCTCCGCTGGCTGATTGGAGTCCTCCCGCAACAATGTTAGCATCTCTGTACCGAACCGAGGTGGGATTAAGAATTCTGGCCTCGGGAGGCAGAGTGGCTTTTAAGTCCTGATTGGCAATCATTTGTAACACTGCTGGACAAGTTTTAATCCAGCCCAACCTTGTACCCATCAGCAGTGTCTCCTTTGATTTACTTTAACCTTGATTTACCTTGGCATGCATTTCTATTTTGGCAGTTACACACACATACACCTTCGCAACCCAATCAGCCACCCGTGGTTTTATACTTTTGATCACTGTGTACTTAGTAGTTGGGAAGAATAAAAAACTCATGGCCTTGTGTGCCCCTGTGGATCAGGTCCTCAGGTGTTTCATGCTAACATGTTAGCATTCCTCGTGCTAAGTGACTGTTGGCAGCTGGCGTTATCTCTTGTGAGAGAGTAATTGAAAAGCTCGAGCATCTCTAGGGAAAGTTTGCCTTTTGTGTTGTGTTATAATATGTAACTATTTTGTTGAGTTGTGTACTTACATATCCAAAAAGTTTCCAACAATGTTCAAACCCGGAGAAATCTGTGGCTATAATCGAGGACACAGCCTGTGTCATTTCATCGCCGTCGCCTGTCAGTGGCCTCATGATGCACTTTTTATGTCTTGGTCGTTTTTTAACCAGATGAAATATTTTAGTCATCAGACATCTTGATCTTTAGTCTCTAAAAAAACAGACTGAGCAGATGTTAGTGATAGCTTGTCTCTGGCCCCTGCCGTGCCAAACAGTGCCAGAGAAACACTGAGTTTTAACGTAAAATTGCTTTGTTCGGTGTTTTCACTGATTAGAATCATCAGGTCTGTTTGTTTTGGCGTTGAGGAGACCTCTGTGGATAATTCGTCTCGCAGTAAAAACCTCCTGAACGTGTGGATGTTAAGTTATCAGACAAAATAGGTGAGCACACACCAGCAGGAGCCCCTCTTTGACAAGCTGAACACTATCTAAGTAAAACTGATTTTTAACGACCCCCAGTCACAAAAATTACATATTGTATGTTTAAGTCTGAATGATTTTTAATCAAAGTCCCAGAGGGTTATGTCAGGACAGATAACTTAAAACTTAAAAAACCCTGCTCACTGTAAGTAAGACTCTTAAAAAAAAAAAAAGTGTAATCTATTACAACACACTGTCATAAGTACAATAATAGATAAAACATGACAAGAGGAAATTTTATAGTATCACTCATGAACGGGATTTGTAGCATAAATAACCAATAACTGAGACAATGTGAAGAGATTTAATTTTGATTAAAATTCAGGTATTTTTTAAGTTATTTCAGTGTTTTAATAAAAAAAGAAAAAGTAACTACCTTTACTATAAATGTGATAACCTCATTGCGGCTTATTCTGAATTGCTCTGCAATGAACTTCACTTCCTTTGAATGAAGAATCAATTAATAGATCTTTTTCACAGAAGTCATTTCACCTTGTTGTAGCAGGACAAAGCACAGGTTTTACTAATGACATCAATGATGGCTCTGTTCCATTCAAGAGTCCTAGTAAGCTATGACAGCGACAGTACACCACCGAGCACGATATCACGAACCTGAAACTGAAGAAGCTACGACCTTGGTGACACGTACACGAGTATATTTGGAAACGTAGCTTTTTGTTTTGGGCTTTCGTTCACATGCAAACTGCATTGCAGGTCACTGAGAATAGATCTTTTGTAAAACTGTGTCCAGGTTGAAGATTTTCAGGAACATTGTTTTCAGTGTTGACATGCAGACAGGAGAGTTTTTGGCTTGAGACGTTGGAGTTATCTCCTTTGTGAGAGCAACATTTCATGCAATGCCAGGCATGATCAAAATATTGCTGACTAACCTTACCTTGAGGACTTTTTACATGTTGACGTAGAAAATGTATTGTTCCTCTTCCACTGTATTAAGGAACGGAGGCGTCAGATTTAGCTACAGACGTCACTGCGCCAGGTAGCCTGCAGGTAAAACTTTTTACAGGCTTCTGATTGGGCAACACCTTCTTCTTCTTCTTTGTGTGGCTTCAGGGTTGTGGTTATTGCCACATGTTGGTTTGGCATGTTCTGACAGCGCTTCATTTGTGTTTTGTGTTTCATTTGGAGGAAGATTTCTTTCATAACCGTGCTTGTGTGTAGGAGGGAAAAACCCCGTCTTCAGAAAACCCTTTGTCCGTGTTGACTAGGCCTTAAAGTAGTTAAGCCATCATTCATGTTATTTACAAGTGTGCTTTTCCTACTGTCTTCCATGAAACGGCCCGATTAATGTAAACATGTGAATCCACAGATTATGTGATCAAACATTTAAAGCTATTTAGGACTAAACTAGAAAGTATGACCACATTACTCCAGTTTAAAAATCTTTACTCTGGGTACCTGTCACTCAGAGAATTGATTTCAATATCTCTGACATGCTTGTGACGTATGAACGTTTTAGGCACCTGAGGACATCTAAGAGTCAGAATAAAACATGATGAAGCAGCGTTTTCAACTCTGACCACCAAAGCATGGCGACTGATTAAATTATTTTTAAGCCACATTTACTCATCTGTCAGCCTAAAGCAGTCACATTTCCCACAAAACATGAATGTGTAATTACAGAAACAGCAAGATCCGCGTCCATAGCGACCGCTCCACCCAAAACGCCGTCTCGTCAATGTGAATTTTTTTTTTTTTCCAGCGGATGTCTGAGTTACAACATGATTGAGCTAACTGGAGTAGTTTCATGTCGTATCCGACAACAGGAGGCTTTTAACAGATGACGTCCTGATGTTAGCTTTGCTAACTGTAGCCACTGATGCTTTCTAGACATCGTGATTTCCCATAACTGAATAAATACCACACATAGCAACACAAAACTGCTTTGCTAGCTCAATCATGTAACTAAGATATCCGCTGGAAAAAATATTTTATTCATGGACTGTTTATTGAGTTATTACCTTATTTTTATATAGTCTATGGTTATTATAGACACAGCTAACGGCTAATGTTAACAGCTAATCTACGATAACCATATTATTAATTACAAAACGTGCACACAGAAATCGTAACGTTTGTTCAATCATTGTGTTTATAGACTTTACAAACATCAGATTAGTCTAAACGGTGATATAGTGACATGAAAATGTGATATATAGCTAAACTCTGCTGGTTTTCTACCCGAAGTATTTGTAAACAACGCGGTGATTCCCTGGGGGCACCGGCCAGAAATGAAGGGCGTGAGCGATCGCCGAGGCCCCTGCACTTCCGTTAGTCGAAAAACTCCGGGCTGTGTCTCCACCGATGGATTTCCAGATTGCAGAACCACAGACTGACCACCACCACGCACAGAGCAGAATGAATAATCTACCTGGCACACATGAATGATTTTAGTGCCCTCATTGCTTATGTGGTACATCGAACATGTGTGTGCTATTGTTGCAGATGCACGGTATATATTCAGTGTAATACCATGCTATGACTGTCATGGTTGAAGGGGAAAAACCAGCACTTACTAGCTTAAATCTTTGAGCTCTCCAGTTTGCCTCAGTGCCCTCCTTTGTCTACACAGTCTGCCATCTTACCAACAGAGAACAGCAGACTAAGCTGGTCCTCCAAGCTCTTGTTACAAAAAGGAATGATTGCTCTTACTGTCAAAGTGTTTTATTGATGTACGGTGCTCCAACAGGCCAGCCAGATAATAGGCAGGCAGGGGGTAACTCTGTGGCATTATGTTGCCCACGACTGATTTATATAGGCAACATACTCTCTCTCTCCCGCTCTCTCACACTCTCTGATGTGATTTTACAGTAGTGACATTGATCCAGGCCCACTTTGATCTTGCTCTTAGCTGTTGCTCTCTCTCGCTCCCTCCCGCTATCACCCTCCGCTCCCTGGTGGCCAGACTCTGCAGCTTTTAACCCCGACTACCCCTCGTCTCATCCTATAAACCCTCCCATCTCGCTCCCCATCCTTCCATCGCTCCATCCCTCTGGTGGATCTGTAGATATAAGTGTTCTTTCGCTCGTCGGAGCCTCGGCTGCGCTCGTCAGAGTTATGTTGTCGATAAAACGTCCCGCTGCATCTCTCGGCTCTCCCTGCTATCAGCTGCAACTAACCAGGTGTCACGTACCAAGGAGGAAATTAGTGAAGATCCAACACAAAATGAAAGGGAGGCGTCGGGAGAGAGCCCAGGAAAGCAACACATCATGACATTTCATAAGCTGCTCCGCCACTTACTTTCTGTATCGCTGTGTCTCTCCATCTCTCTTTATTTGGAATTTTCAGGGAGCATTACCATCCAATAAAGTCCAATATAATAAAGGGGAATGTAGGAAAAATCCTCCAAAATAGGGCTGCACGTTTTGGGATAAAATGAGAATGATGATTTTCTGAGTCGGATAGGATTTTCGCTCAAGATTCTCAGGGAAAACAGCTTTTGAAATTAAAATATTTATTGCATTCTGTTTTGTCTTGTAGCTACTGAAGGGAGAATATGATTGCGGCTGGTAGCCCTGAGAAAGCATAGGCCACATTCCCAACAGACAGTTTGTAGTCAACTGCTTCACTGAAACGATGAACATAAAAATTGAAGTCAAAGGCCGTTCAGTTCAGGAATCTTTCATTCTGTTGTCTAATAAGTTCAGACATTTTCTTTTTATCATCGTCCAGGAGGCACTGTGATTGAAAACTGGTATAAAATCATCCAGTGTGACCTCTGCATGTGCAATAAATACTAAATTACTCAAGACAGACTGGGAACGTACTTTATGGTGCTGGTGAATTGTACTGAAACATTTTTTTAATAATATAGTCTGATATTTTGAAACTTGATGACATATGGAGAAGCTACAGTTTTAGTCACACCAAATAACACAATGTAATGCTTATCATTCAGTCCAGTAAAATAACAGCACAAAGAAAAGCCTCAAAATCAAAGAGACATTCAGAATTTACACTATAAACTGGGATCAGTCTCTTCTGGCCGTCACTTTTGCTGTGCACTAGCCAACACAGAGTGCCAATCCAACACTAGTGCTCTTCTCTCAGTTTAAAATCTGTATGTCTCACTGTGTGGAGCTGATTGGGACCATTCTTCTATCTCATAAGAGACGTCAAAGGGACAGTTTGCTGCAAAATTGTAGTGCGATTTGTCCGTGTAGATTGTTTTGATGTGAGCTGCCAAGTGTTTAAGATGTCTGCCTTAACTAGATGTCACCTAGCTTGTGGTGCCGTTATCTTCAACACTTGGAAACTCACACAAAAATAATCTAGACTGATGTCATGTCTAAACTTCGGTCCAAAAACTGTGGCCCACGGACAGATTGAAACGGCCGGCGGCTTGTCTTTTAACATATACTATATGTGGCCCTCACAATATTGGTTGATTAAGCAAGATCACTGCATATTTTTTTGCTCACCTCACAATGGCAGGATTATGGAACAGCTTGCGAACAGTTCAGTGGGAGATAAAACAGTTGCATTGTCGAGCTTGTATGTTGTTTTTAAACACCCAATGTTCAATTGACCCTCACAGCGGATAAGGAAAAATTCCCCCCCAAAACACCCCTTAATGGGGAAAAAAACAATGTGATGCATGCTGGCCCTCAGGTATTTTTACATTATCTAATCTGGACCGAAAAAGTTTGGTCACCTATGCTTTAAGGACACGTTATCATTTAGCTTTATGTGAAAAAATTCATACGGCAACATTCATAACTTCTTATTCCTCAACTGTAATCTAATGTGGGTCGATCACAACCAGCCGATCTACTTAAAGGTCAGTATCAGCACCAGTGTGTCAGAAAGGTTTACTAAGTCAAGTCAGTCCAAGTCTCTGTTATACTGGATTAAATTATATTGTACGTTGGTTCCTACATTTCTAGTCACTTTGCTAGAATGTATTTCAAGCGTAACCTCTGTCGTCACAGGAGTCGTAGGTTCCACCACATTGGACACTGACAGTGGTCTTTTAGGTGGAAGGTGTGTGTTTGACTTTCCACCACATCCCTCCCTCTTGCCCGCCCTACTCGGACTTTCTCGCTATTTCAAATACTTTATTGCCACAGCTTGGATTTCAACATTATTTAAAAGCCTGATGTAGCGCGCCTTGTATTTAATTCCATGGGAATAAGAGCAGGTTGCTATTTCCTGATTATCCACAGCCTGAAACTAAAGCTAAAGTGGCCTCACACAGATTATTGTGACGTTAAAGCGTTCTCATGCCCATGTGTTGTATCGGGGTACGTGTGTGTATGTCAGAGACACACCCCCGTAAGATGTCACTCCATCAAATATTAAAAGCGGGCAGGTGAGATGTTTTCGTGTCACACACAGAAATGCTTGTTGGCACACACAAACGCACACACATGCACACATAGACACACACAGTGGGAATCCTAAAGCCAGCTTTTATCTCAGAGAAGTGATTTACTTTCAGATTACTCAAGATGCTCCGAGTTGCCCTCCCCCTCATTTTTCTCTCTTTCTTTCCTGCCATTATCCCTTCATCTCGGAGAACTTGCTTTTCTTTGGTAGCGTAAAACTCTCCAACCGCCTCCTTTTTTTTTCCTGTCTGCTCCGTTCTGGCTCTCTCTGCTCTTTTACTCAATTTGCATTCACGCCTCCCTGGTGGAACCAAACTCATCCCTCACTCGTGTTCTTTCTCTCTCTCTCTCTCTTTTTTGCATTCACTATAAATATAGTTCCCTTGAAGCATTTTACGCTTTTTTTTTTCTACCACTAATACCCTCTGTAGGCTAGTAAATGATGTAATGAGAAAAAGTGATGAGAGGAGAGGAGTGGAGGAGGAGAGCAAAGGATGGATGTTGAACAATTAATCTTCCGCTCATGTTAGTCTGAAAGGAAGGGATGAGAGGAATGGAGAGCAGGGGGAGAAAGACAAATTCAGGAAGGATTTGAGGAGAGCGGTAAGAAGTGATGGAGAGAGGGAGACATTGGGAACAGTGTTTCGATCTTCATTTAATAATTGAATAATAATCCCCCTTGAGACATGACCTAGAACTGGCAAAGAGAGAGGCAGCATCAGGCTGAGGATGACACACTGCTGCCCCCTTGTGATTTTATGATGTCACCACTATAACATCTGAGTGTGTGTGTGTGTGTGTGTGTGTGTGTGTGTGTGTGTGTGTGTGTGTGTGTGTGTGTGTGTGTGTGTGTGTGTGTGTCTGTGTCTGTGTGCGCACACATGCTCATCGGCGTGTGTATGATTTACAACTGCAACCTGTCTCTGTCACACAGATATGGGCCTGTGTCTGTGATGGGGAGAAAAAGAGGGCTTTTGGATGTCAGGAAAGAATCTATTTCACTTTGTCACACAAACTACACACACACATACACTCCCAGACACAGATTCAGACCTTATCTTCCTGTCAAGCCGAGTCTTTTTTGGGGTTGACGCTGATATATGAGCTTTGGGGGGGGGGAGAAACGTGGCCGGGACGTTGACGACTGACGTGAGCGCAATGTTACGCTCAGGTTGATGTACGAGCACTGGGGTTAGGGGACAACGCTGCGCTGACACCAGGAGAAGGAGCTGTGGCCCTGGGGCCTTCAGTCCATACTGAAGAGCCAGCTCCGCATTCTCTGCAAGCAGCAGCCCTGCAGCCACAAATACACACACACACACACACTTACACACACACCTGCTTTGTGTTATTAATAACTCAATAACTCTCAGACAAAGATTTGTTTGACCTCGAGTTAACGCTGAAGCTGACATGCATGCATCTAAAACAACACAGGGTACCATACGATGATGTGAGGTGTCATGTTGTCTTCGCTGTGATGTATGTGACGTTTGTGTGTCTAAAAATGTTGCACGGACAACTGGGATTTAGAGCCAGTTAACTGCATGTATGGTAAATGTGGACCTTCATGTTAACTATGATATCACACAACAAATAGCACAGCTGCATTATGTGTGTGTGTGTGTGTGTGTGTGTGTGTGTGTGTGTGTGTGTGTGTGTGTGTGTGTGTGTGTGTGCGTGTTATTAGAGAGGGTGCTACTAGGGTGTGTGATCATGTTGAAATATTAGTCCCCTTTCCACTTTTGAAATGAAATATTTTTAAATACATTATGAAATGTTTTGCACATGAAAGCTGTGTGTTGAACATGTTAATTCATGTAGTTATTTTGGGCGTTTTCTGAGCACTGTGAACGGCAGTCAATGCACGAATTGCACCATATAAATTACATTTATTTTTATTCATTATTAATGCTCACAGTTAATAAAGTTTCATTAGTTTCCAGAGGCAGTTTAGATGTTACACAGGCAAAAAAATAAGAATTTTTTTCACTATTTTGTGATTTTCCAGCAAGGCAGAAAGTAGGACCTCACTATTTAAAAAAAAAAATTCTTGAAATTACAATATAGCAAAGTGCAGGAGCTGCAATAAAATGTGTCACAGCATGCCGTTATAAATGAGGCATTGTTGAGCAAATATTTATTTATCTATTTTTGTGTGAAAATAAAATGCAAAATTTATCATTCCCTCTAAAATAATGACCGGTATCGCAATAAAAATATCTGCTGAAATAATAATAATAATAAAACAATATGATTTTAAATTTTTTTTGGAATACCGTGCAGCCTTAAAAACATGTTGCAGATGTTCATTCAGTTATTTATTTTGTGTGTTTTTTAAGCACTGTGAGCTGCGATCAATACATAATTTGCACTAGATAAATAAGATTTATTTTTTAATTTCATGAAGCACAAGGCTGATAAAATTTCATTCGTTTCCAGAGGCAGTTTAGACGTAATACTAGCAACTGACTGGCAGGCAAAAACAGTTTTTCCCCTCAAATTCTGCAAATACTTTGTGATTTTCCAGTGGGGAGGAAACAGTAAAGAACATGTCTAATTATGATGTGCTCACTCTAATTAGTTTGCCTGTGAAAGATGACAGATTTGTGGAAATGCAGTTCTTTTTTTTTTCTTTTTTTTTTTAAATGTCTAAATGAAACAGCTTTAATTAATGTTACTGGGGAAAAGTTAAATGATGTGTTTATTGTTCAACTTTATAATTACACTCAGCCTGACTGTCTGCTCTCTCTCTGTCTCTCTGTGTCCAGTCTGCGTAGAGAGGGCTACACAATGCAGGTGAACGTCAACGACTACCTGGACATCTACTGCCCCCACTACAATGACAGCCAGCGCATGGTGGGCACCGGCGAGCAGTACGTCCTCTACATGGTCAGCTACCGTGGTTACAGAAACTGCGACCCCCAGCTGGGCTTCAAGAGGTGGGAGTGTAACCGGCCCCATGCGCCCCACGCGCCCATCAAGTTCTCCGAGAAGTTCCAGCGCTACAGCGCCTTCTCGCTGGGCTACGAGTTCCACGTCGGACAGGAGTACTACTACATCTGTGAGTGTAATCAAACCATCACTATGTCAGTTCATGTTACTATAAAGTGCTTGTGTATGTCCTTGAAATACAAATGAAAATAAATTATATCAAAAGCGTGCTATCCTTGCAGGAGGTCATTAAGAGCAGAGCAGCGATGTGACAAACACTCCCCGCAAGATAAAACGTGTTATTCTTTTAATGTTAAGTGGATTTGGTGATTAACTCACTTCAGATTAGTCAAATCCATCCTCAGGTAATTTCAGGATAACAAATTGCTGTTTCACATCTAATCATATCACCCCGCAGTCAAGCAGACTCATCCATTTTGTTGATTGCTAATCAAATTAACTCACAACACCTTGCACAAATATGACGCTGTATAAATAATGAACACTTGGCTTGTCATGAAACAATTTAAAAACAAATATGTCAAGCCTAGGATGAATGTCTCATGCATTAAATGGCTATATAATGAGCGCAGCACTCATTTAACCTACATTACTTGATGGGAGATGTCTCTATGAAATTTTGTTGTTGAGCTCTGCAGCACAAAAATCAGAAGCTGCTCTGGACTTCACTGCAACGATGTCTCCTTGTTCTTTTGGTCTTCTGGGAGCTGAGAATGTATAGCAACTTAAAATGAATTTGGTGCAGTTGCTTGGTTATATTATTTTACTTCAAGACATTTGAATCTGAAGTTCAACAATTTAAATGTAGATTTTGTTTTACCAGCAGACACTTTGACTTGTCACAGCAGGAAAAGCTGTGTTACTAATGGCATTAATGATAGCTCTGCTCTGTTGTGACCCAGCAAGCCATGACAGTGTGACAGTAAATCAGCATGCACAATACCAGGACCTGTGCTTTTCCTACTGTGAAATGTCGAAATGTCTTGGGTACAAAAAGGACCTCTTATCTTTCCAATTAACCGTTTTATTAAGACATATTTAGACTTAAATTAGTGGAGACTGGTGACACTTTTTCAATGTTGCCTCTGTGCAGCAAGGTTATATGGCTGGTGTTTTTACATGTCCATCCTGTATCTGTATCTCGGGGTCAGGTGAGAGAATATCATTCGAAACCTTTGTCAGATGTTTTGGACCATTAATGAGGTGTTGTGAGTGATGTTCATACAGTCAGACAGATGTGTTTGTGTCGTGCTGCTCATGTGAGTGCCATATGTGGTTCAATGCAGCCATAGATCAGTTATAATTCTGTATAATTAAGTATATCTTATTTCCATTGCATGGTACGGCCCAACTCAACTCACTTTTGGTACCAGGTCCTTTTCTTAATTTGTTTTTCACTGCAGTGTAGGTGCGATTCTCAGCTGTTTGCCTTAGCGATGCCGCGTGAAACTGCTATAACACCATCTTTAATGCGATACTAGCTGGATTCTGTCATGAGCAACCAATCACAGGAGTGTCTGCATTCTGTCATTTGTAGTGTACGGTGTAGTGTCGATAAAGTTTTGCAGGCTGTCATTTTTACGTCAGTCCCTTTCTCACAAATGGGAAATCACAAGAACACCTTGAGGGAATTTCCTTTCTTTTAGGACAAACGTCTAAACGGACTCAACGATGAACTGACTAGAATAGAAGTGATCAGAGGTCAAGGTCACTGCGACCTGGCAACACATGTTTTTTGACCTCAACATTTTGCACAAATGTCCAATAGGATCAAATGGTGATGTGATGACACCAAAAGGTCAGCTTTTCTTGGGTGTCCATCTTGAAACCGTGCTGATTGTACAGATCTTCTGTGCCGCCCCCTTGAAGATGTGTGGGTTTTAGAATATTTAGCTTGTTTGCAGCAGCATCTGAGGCATCGTCTACTGTCATGGCTACTTATGAGTCTGCACAGACATGGATGTAGACCATAACTGGACTGCTTGGCTCAGGCATGTAACCAAAAGAGACAGTAATTATAGTTTAAAATCAGGGTTGAGTGAATTTAAAAAATATTGTGGTCGCTGTTGATGGTAGCTTGGCTCTTTAAATATTGCAGGTTTGCGCAGGATGTCCTGTGTCGAAGTAGTGACGGTTCTCAGGGACCAATCAGTCACTTTGAATCTCGACTGAAGTGGTACAGAAACAATACCAGGTACTATCCACAACTTGTGCAGATGGAAAACCAAAAATGAGTGAGTTGAGTCGTGCTGTACTGTGCAGTGGAAATGTGGCATTAGAGTAAAAGCGTGTTGAAAGTATTCTATATCAGAAGTTTCCCCCTGAAATTTCAGTCCTTGTCAGATTTGATAGTTTTTTGACTGAACTCTGCTGTGTGTGCATCAGTCCCTGTAGATGACAAGTTGTTGGCCACACTACTGAACACTTCATGTTGGGGGTCTCGTAGTAAGACACAAAGAAAATAGAGATAAAAATGATGTGCCACATTTGGTAACATGCAATAAAAACACTCTGACAGCCGACCACAGTCCCTGTTTTAGGTAGACGCTACTAGAACTCAACATACAGAGTGCTCATTTCACTCTGCAGTAATATGTACAATACAGTCTAGGCCTGACTATATTTAGAAAATACAGTTGTATGTCACAAACCGTGACTGTATAATGGCAGCCTGTGTGCTCCATTGCATCCTGGAATACCAAAATAACTTGTGTAGTGATGGATGTACCGTTTTATGCTATGTGTAAAATTGTATGTTAACTGTGTTTAATGTGGAACAGTCACGTCTGGCTCATGTAATGTGTGTCATAAGGTCGGCGTCAGCTGATACTGATCCGGTGGTTCAGATTGGTTCATTACATTTCAATCAGCAGAGACAGAAGAATGAAGTAAAGATGATATTTAATACAGAATATGAGTGTACAGACTAACAGATGGTTTAATAGAAGTCTTCTTTTAATCCTCCCCATGGAGTCTAGACACCGGTGGTGGTGGCTGATGACTCAGGATGATGGCTGATGAGGAGTATGAGGCTGATGAATCTGCAAAGACTAGGTAGTGATGGGGAGGTGGAGGGCCCCCACAACGGCAGCAAGAAAGAACTTTATTTAAAATGAGGAGCAGTAAGATGATAGGCTGACAGAGAAGGTGTGTTGCTGTGCTCTTGGTTGATTGTGAATCAGTTGACCTCCCCAGACAACGACACCCAGAGATAGCCAGTGAGCATGCATGCAAGGAGTGAAAGAAACTTACGACTTCCTGACTGAACTTTTGCTAGAGACCACATGTAGCACTAAACATGATCTGTTTTGCATTTTGTGTTTTTATAGCCACGCCCACCCATCATCACGGCCGCAGCTGTCTGAGACTACGAGTGTACGTGTGCTGCTCTACGGGTGAGTCTTCAGCTGTGTGTGTGTGTGTGTGTGTGTGTGTGTGTGTGTGTGTGTGTGACCTGTAATGCAATGCTTGGACCCGTTCTGTACCTGCACCCATCTGGCCACTCTACCCATCTGGCAGGCACAGGGCTCCCCACGAATCCTCACACACACACACACACACACACACACACACACACACACACACACACACACACACACACACACACACACACACACACACACACACACACACACACACACACACACACACACACGCACTGGCTGCATACAGATGCTGCATACACAATCTAAATACAGTCTAAAACAGGCAGAGCTATTAATACTCCTGCTGAGTTTCCCCTGCAGCATTTTCACTCACAGCACAGAACCCCCCTTTGCTCCTCGTTTTCTCTCCTCCTTTCTCGCTCTGTCTCTTTTTCTGCCTCTCCTTTCTCTTCCTGCGCTCCCTCCAAAGAAGCAGCAGCAGCAGCAGCAGCAGAGAGGAGCAGCTCCGGCTTTGAAGGCCCTCACCCCCTCCGCCTCCTTCCTCTCCTCCCCTCCTCTCGACTCCCTCCTTCCTCCTCTTTCACCCCTCCTCCCTCGCTCCCTGTCAGAATCCATTTATTGCTGTGTGCGGTCAGTGGGTGGCTATGTATATGTAGTGTTAACCTCTCGCACTCGCTTGCCTGCCTTCCTTCAATCTCTCGACCCTCTCCCACTCGCTCACTCGCGCACACACACTCACACACACACACACACACTCACACATATACACGCAGACTTTGATCCCTGGCCTGTCCGGTCCTTTTAACTTCCACAGCCCTGTAGTGTTAACCTCTCCTCCCTTTCACCCCCCCTCCTCCCCGACTCCATCGCTCTCCTTCCCTTTTCACACACTGCCTCTCTTCAGTTTGATCTGCCTCCCCTCACCTTCCCTCTTCCCTCTTCCCTCTCTTTCTCCCTCTCTGGGCTGCTGGCGAAGTTATGGCTTGTCAGTCTGCTCCGGGGCATTTTTAAAAAAAAATTTAACCCCTGCACCCTTGCCTTGCCGCTCTCTCGCCTGTTTCTCTCAAGATGTCAGGTTGAATCTAATTAAAATCTTTTAGGTTGGAGGAATGGTTTAACCCGTGCTCCCTCACCCTCACCCTCCCTCTGTCTCTGTCTCACTCAATTTCCTCTCTCCCTCTCTCTCTCCCTCAGCCTCTGACGTGGATGATGAGCCAGAGCCTACAGAACCAGACTACACGCTTAGACCAGGCCTAAAAATTGACGATATTGGTGAGTCATGCACACACTCAAACTTATACACACATGAAGTTGAGTAAGTATGAAGCACAATCATCCAGCCTGTCTGGATTTATAACGGCAGACATGGACTCATGTTTGTCAGTCAGATCATATCAGCCTCAGATTATGGAAATCATATGATTCACCCTATTCAAGCTGACATATTGACGTTAAATGATGATTACCCTGTTTTTTCGTATTTTCCGCAAATCCCATAAACAGTGTGTCAGTCCATCTCTCAATCTGTCCGTAGCGCTCAGCCACAAGCCCTGTTTCTGCTGGAGATGTTCATCTTTAAAAACAGTGCACGAAACTGCTTTATTGAAAAAAAAAAAACTTACTCATTTTCTTAAACAGTCGCAAAATTTAGGTTTTAGCAAAAGTTATTAAAACAGGTGTAACTGGTAGATTTGTTGGGGACTATTTTCAGTGGCGGAGTAATACACATTTGGTTTTCTAGTGCCTTCTTGCGGCTTCAGGATGGTGTATGTTGGACTCAAACTGAGCTGAAGCTTCATTGTAATAAGGGACCATGTCACTTTCATATCAGCACGGCACAGACAACAGTAGAGTCCACAGGTTGCATCCAGGCCGACAGGCAAAACCCAGGGCAGCAAAAACTCCCCAAAGCACTTGTCGCTGACCTGTGACTGTGAGCACATATTGAAATAAACTGACTGGAGAGATTGTGCTACTATGAGGCTTTAAAAAACAGGGTCGACAAAATCTGAAAATGCCCCCCAGCTCCAGTGGGAATTACACACGTCATTTCATGGGATTTGTTGACAATAACACAAATATAAAATATCACTATCCTTATGATTTAAATACTGACAACATATTGAACACTGGTGTATGATGACAGAGTGCCCAGTTCAGTGACCGTGCAGCATCAGAAGCGTCCAGCTAAAGTTAAATGTGCCATGTTCAGAAGAGACCTTCAGTGCAGCTAACTTCACAGCACCAGCTGGCTTGGCAAGCTGCTGATCACTGCTAAACAACTACATGCATATTCATTTCACACTTGTGGTTTTCACCCGGATATGCACAAAACACCGAGTTTCATGTTTAGTTTCTTTAAAAAAAAAAAAAAAATCATTCAGATTTCCTGTAGTTAACTTGGTGCTCCCACGTCGGCCTTATGTTGCTCTCGTCAGGGTTACACAACTGATGAAATCATGGGTGTCATGCTAAAGCTGTTAGCAGTGGAACTGTGTAAAATTTGGCAGCTAGTGAAGGGAGAGGCTGCGCAGCTGATCCATAAGTGACAACCTTTAGGATAATCTCTAAGATGATCATGTGGCTGCAGCACAATAACATGTACAGCTAGCCTGGCCGAGCTGCCACCCATTACACAACCACACGTGAGTATCAATCATCAGCCTGTCTTGCTCTCACACTCTTCTCCAAGGTAGCCTGTAAAATATGGCGCTGCTGTTGTTAATCTGTGCTCACATGCGTGCCACTGCGTAATAAATCAGTCTGCTCTCGTAACTGTTGTAAGAAAGCTCATCAGTGGCTGCGGCGAATGGCTGCGTGTCACACGAGTTTGTGGAGATACCTCTCCCTCACCTCTTTTTCCTCCCTCCATCATCCTTTCATTTCTTTTTTCTCCCTCACTCCATCTCCTTCCTCCACGCCCTCCTCATCCTCCCGCTCTTTAATTCCCGTCCTCCATTTTTCCTCCCAGAGCAGAAGTAGGAATGCAGTGGAGGGGAAAGCCACCAAAACTCAGTTTATTCACCTTTTGATGTGTGAAATTGAGTTTTTCCCTCCTTCAACATATTTTTTTCCCAGCACGATATTAATCTTAGGGTTATAGTACGCATTAATGCTATCACAGTGATGTAAGCTGTATTAAAATAGAGGATTTTATTCCAAAATTATATTTGTTTGTTTGATCTTTACCTTTCAGTAAGCGCAGATTGGCGTTACTTCACCCATACTTTTGTTTGCCACTACACTGCAATACATATACATTCTCATCACGTATTCCCACCACTTGTGCACCTTCCTTCCTTTTCTGCAAATATGTTTAAACACACAGTAAATGCAAAAGGTGCTCATTCCAGTCGTAGAAAATGTTCAGTTTTATTCAAGATCACACAGTGCGTACTTAATTACAAGCCACAGAGAAGAATATACAGAAAAGAAAAGGTTATTTCAACAAAAGACTAGCTGTATTGGATGTACTTGAAGAGATAAGGAATGTGAGCCACATGAAAATACTGTTAATATTAAGTGAACGGCTGACACAATAGCGGAGCACAAATTACCCCAGCTCCTGTGGGTCATTTTCACCTGTAGTGCTGTGTTGCCAATTAAATTAATAGGATAACTCAAGTGGTGCAAGAGGAAGTGAGGAAATCAGCAGGGAGCTGTGAAATGAACTGAAAACAAAGAAGCAGTAGAGTTTCCTATTCCCCTCCCTCGTTCTCGGCCCGCCAGACTGCCGATTAGACTCATCACATCATAGTTTTAATTACTGTTATTCAAAGTTCACGTCAGCACATTCTCACAAACACGAGGCGACGCGCAAACTGCTCGGTTCAAATCTGCCTGATTACCGCGTCTGAAAATGTTTAACTAAGCTGAATGTTGCAGGCTCATATTGTAAACCACCCCGTCTCTCTCCCCTTCACTGCTCACAGTTTATTTCCTGGGCGCTGCCCCTTTCAATCAGTGTCTACAGCCCAACAGTGGTTCCCTCCTGAATACGGCCTCTAGTATTAGATTTCATTTAGATCTCATTTACAACACAGATGGAATGGTGCTAGCAGCTCCCCGTGCAGCCATGTGATTACTGATGGCTTTCAGTGGGAGGATACTCATTTACCAACCCTGTTGGCTCAGGTTACTGCATCTGACGATCAGCTCCGGCCATTAGTGAAGAAAATCAGAAGCTCTTTCTTTAATGGGGTTTATTGTAGCAATTAGCACTCCTTTAAGCGACAGTGTGCTTGGGTTACTTTGCCAGCAACATCAGGTTGAGTATCAGTAGGCAGGACACGGCACAAACTGAATGTCGTCTCCATTTTTATAACATAATTTGTACAAAGAAGTTGTGTTATATGTTTGTTGCTCGTGTGACACTGACCTTTCACTAAGCCCCGCCCCTTTGCAATGGTCCATCAAGCTGTCGGAGCACGGAGCCCACACTGTAACTAACTGCACTCCCTGACGACATATTATCATATTTTTGGAAACAGTGATTGCAGAGAGAAGCAGACAGAGGGGTCTACAGTCTGTGTGTGAAGGATATATCCAGGATGTCAAACTGACTCAGCAGCAACAACAGGTTAAAAAGACAAAGATAGTTAGAAGCTAAAGCCGAACTATAGGCTACAGATCACAGTGTGAAAGTGAACCACCACATCACTGCTGATCGCCACACAAGACAATGAATATAAAGGGAAACTTTGCTGATATTGAACCAGCTGTGTGGCATCGCAGTGTGTGCAGATGAACAGTGTTTGGCTTCGCTCCCGTGCCGCTGCCAGCACCAGGACCACCTCTACCACTGGACGGGCAGGGATCTCCAGGGGGAAGTCAAACAATGTTCAAGTGCACACAGTACGATGACACACAGCTGGTTCAATATCAGCAAAGTTTCCCTGCTTCCCTTCAGACAACCATTTATGCTTGTATTCACACCTACGGCCAATTTAGAGTCACTAATTTAACTGATGTGCATGTCTTTGTGGGAGGACATAGAACCTGGAGAAAACCCACGGTGACACGAGGAGAACATGAAAACTCCCCCAAGGGCTCCCCCAGCCCAGGTTCAATGCTAATCAATGCACCACCGTACCACCATGTAAACTGATATTTAAAACATGTAAGAGTATCTTATGCTTCCTCACCTCCTCTCTCCTACCATAACCTGGAAACTGATCATCCTCCGCCGTCATGGAGGATCTTTGAACCCCTCAAATGCACAGTGATATCACTTATCCATACATAAACTACAGGATTTCAAAGGAATATTTACAACAACAGCAACACATTAGAAGACACACAGGTAAATTAACAAAATAAGTGATTTATTAACTAGAAAGCAATCAAAACAAGTTACACAAGTTAATGGGAGAAATCTGTAGTTTCAGCTGTGTAGGGAGTGAAGGAAAAGGAAACAAACACAAAGCAGAGAGTTATAGTAAGTTAAAAGTAAAAGGAACCATGCCAGGAAACCAGCACTAACAAAAATTAACTTTAACTTACCATATCTATAACCACTAACTAACCACTAACTAAAATTGTGCTCTGTAAAGAAATAAACTGTTCCTGCTTTCCTTGGTCTCCCACAAGGCCACTCTGTGCTGCTTTTAACTGAGCACCCCCTGGCACTTTTAGAAACAAATTTGAAGTTGGTTTGAAAAAGGAAGTGGGAAACAGAACAAAAAGACAACAACATTAAGAGCACTGACTGGGCTCTAGACCAGGCCCTAAATGAATAAAGGTGTCTTGTATATGTAAATAAAAATAAAAGGTCGGTTTGACAGGTGATACAGCTGTGCAGCACGTCATGAGTAACTGACGTTGCTAAAGACTGATTTCACTGAACCAAGGATTTCTCACTTGGCAGCTTCAGCTCCTCTATCCTGGCTCCTTTTCCTCGCCTCCTCCGCTCACATCTCCCGTGGGCGGGACTAAGACGCGAGGAAAGAAATGCAAGCGAGGGAAGCGAGAAGACACATTAACATGATGAAATTGCAGTTTCGAGCTTCCTGTTCCACTTTCAAACCACCAGCAGGAGGAATCAGCTGCTAATTAATACCAGGTGTGCCTGCCAATTGCTCAGGTACATCAATCAGGCTGGTGATGTCACAGCCTTAAAGTGCTTCTGAGATTTGAAATAAGCACCCGATGCTCTCAGCAACCTGCAATCGACTTAAGCTCCCGAGAGGCTTTTAAACCACAGTGAAAGGAAGGTTATGACCTGCTGGTGGCAAATGCTTCTTCTTTTGTTCTCTACCTGATGCTTATGAGGACACGACTGCACAATGCACAATATTTCGCAATATAAAAATGTGACAGTGTGCATCATGGGGATAAAATCAAATGGACTGTATAATTAACTCAACAGTTTCACTTCCCAAATGGTGCTTATTTTTGTTGTTTACATGCAGTCTAACGCCAGAGGGGGCAGTTAAATTACATATATGGACACCGTGACACTGTCAGATGCCAGCAGATGTTCACATTCACTTTTTAAAAAGTACACGGTTGCTTAGAAACGTAAAATTAGTTCTTTTTTTAAATGTATTTGTATGAAGTATAGACCTTTTCAAACTTGACAACTTTGTATTTCCTGTTGGGATATTTGTTAATGCAGAGGCTGACAGGAAGTAAACAGGGGCCAAAGCTGTTGCCTGAGCAACAGAGTAGCAACAAAAAGGCAACCACTGTTTTTTCGGACCAAGTTTAGTCACTGGCACGCCACTCATTTTACACGTTAAAGTCAATTTAACGGCCACAAAGAGGAAAACTCAGCCTCTAAAAATAGTTATGTACTCTCGTCTGTGGGTCTTTGTGGGGCTTCATTAAGTTTTGAGTTGAAAATCATGGGTATTAACCAGTCAGAGAGGGTCTAATAAAAGATGCCATTGTGTCAATTATGTCTCCAAAGTCCCTGAACTACATGGAGTTGCGATCCTGCTGTTATAACCCTTTAATGAGGACATTCTGAACAGAGCACACCACAAATTATAACTTCTATGATTACCACGGAGATGAGTCAACACCTCTCTGACAACTACAATTAAAGATAATTATTTTCATAAAACGTGCATTACAAGACTCATGAGTTGCGTGACAATGTAGAGTGGATTCAGCTTTTCAGAACAATACGTAAAACACAGTGTTTGGGGTTTTAAATGGTCATATTTGATATGTTGTTTTAAATGTGTCATTAGCTTGTTTGCCTAATATTACATACATGCATAATGTATTGTGTTGTATACATTTTTACGTTTTAGCTCAGTAAAAACACACACACACACACACACACACACACACACACACACACACACACACACACACAGACTCTTATAAACACAGTGGAAAGACTAAGATATCTCCTTGAACTTGTCAACATGACATTCAAATTCATGTACGCCTCTAGGTGTCTAAGTTTCCTAATTATCAGGCGGATGTTGCCTGCGTTTCTGCTCCATAATGTGGCACACACACACACACACACACACACTTTCATTCGTAACACACAGTCCTCTTGTGTGAGCTGACGTTTGGTGCGGGACCATGTCAGAAGGTCATGATGCACGTCACATGTCCTCTGCACAAGTATGCCAAAAACATGCCAATAATTATGTGTTTATCTGTGGCAGACGGTTGAGTGAGAGACAGTGTGTGCGTGCGTCTGTGTGTGTGTGTAGATGTGTAATGAGGCGATTAGTAGAGTCACATGTTAGAACCAGTTTTGCGAGGTGCTCCACAGTCTGCTGTGTGTGTCTTCAAAACCACGCTGCTCTGTCAGTCAGCGCCGGAGTAACAGCGTACCGACCCCTCGGCTCCATGCTCGGTTACAGAGCGGTCAAAGCATTTAACCTGAGCTCCGCTGCTGCATAGACCTCATTAGGTTGGCCAGCAGAGCATACCAGAAGAGGCCATCTCTAAAACCAGGTGTCAGCTAGTCATTACTCTGCTGTCTGACCCACAGAGCAGCTGGAAACATTCTGGAGCGTAGATACGGCGCTGCGTGGAAACACTGAGAATATCCCCACTTTACTGCGATGCCATTGGAGCGTTAACACAATAGCTCCTAATCAGCATCAGCCGTCCCGTGTACAGACAGAAAATTGTGCTTCTGTCTGGTCTCCAGTCTCATTAATCAAGTGACTACAGAGGGTGTGTCTGGCCACACGTGTGTCTCATAAGTGTAGGCGTGAAGCCAACTGTCTGGTGTTTTTGTACACGGACTAGACATCAACACTCAGCGTGGAGCTCGCAACAAAAGGCCGCAAACTATTTTTAGGGCATCACCAGGTGTACATGGAGGGGGATTGGGGCCTGGGGGGGGTTACAGTATATACAGTGCGCCCTTGTGTTAAAGTATGCAAGTGTGTGAGTGGGAATTATTAGAACAATGAGAGCTGTCTGGTAACAGCTGCAGCAGTCTGCCATGGCACTGCTGTCGTGTTGTCTTTGGAGCAGACTGAACATTTTTTTCCTTTTTTAATAACACATGCTCATTAGGAAACAAGTGGATCCACTTATATTTAAAGGGGCCATTCACACCAAAATCCAAAATACATATTTTTCCTCTTACCTGTAGTGCCATTCATCAGTTTAGATTGTTTTGGTGTGAGTTGCTGAGTGTTGGAGATATCAGCCATATACAGCTCAGCCAAGGAGGATGCCATTGATGTTTACGTCTCTTGTCCATGAGTAGATGCCGTGATACTATTGGTGGATGCACTTAGGTAGAAAGAAAATAGGTCCTACGTGAAACTGCTCACAACAAGGTCTGTGGATTATCTTGAGTAACTGGGTCATGATTTCTGGAAAGAGACATTGCTGTTGAGTTTTTTCAAATGTATGTTTTTGATGCTTTGAGCACCACAAGCCAGACAGGCAGACATCTCTACAGCAGATATCTCCAACACTCGGAAACTCACACCAAAACAATCTAGACTGATAAACAGCACTACAGGTAAGAGACAAAATATGTATTTTTGATTTCAAGGTGAACTGTCCCTTTAAAATATATAAGAGTAGAGTCGTCCACAGCCATCTTTATTCTATATGAAAATGTTCTGCTGTATATCGGCCTCTATCCATTATAGCATACCCAAAAAGTTCTATCAAGTCATGTGCACCTAAAGAGGCTAAAAGGATGCACCCCAAATAGCACCTGAGTGGACACTGTCCCTTTATTTCTATTGCAGTCCACCATCGCAGCTCCAGTAACATTGTGCATGTGTCACACCCCACAGCTCACATGGGGTCCCAGCTTTCATTTAATATCCTTGAAAGACACCAGGAAGAGGTATCAGCAGCTAATTGATACCAGGTGTGCCAGCTGATTGCTCAGGTGCATCAGTTAAGCGGACGATGTCACAGCTCTACTGCTTCTGAGATTGAGAATCAACAGCCAAAGCTCTCAACGACATACAATCAACTTCAGCTCCCTTGAGGCTTTTAAACCAAGGTTTTAAAGAAGGTTTATATCTGCTGGTGGCAAATGCCTCCTCTCTTTTATTCTCTTCTTGATGCTTATCAGTGATGTCAAAGTATATGACCTGGAACAACATTTAACAATGCAAAAATGTGACAATATGCATAATGTGGCTGAAAGACCGGAGTGTTGCAGTGTGACTGGGAGTGTGTCTCTTTATTAGAACAATAACTCTGATAACAGCTGCAGCTGTCTGCCATGGCACTGCTGTTGTGTTGTCTTTTCAGTGGACTTATAACATTTTAGTAGGAGTGCGACTTTGTGCTGTAAGCTGCCTTTTTTTTTTCCATTATAAAAAAAAGTGTTTTAGTCAAAGCCGTGCTGTGTAAGCAGATTATAGCTCAATTAGAAGCACAGATAAACTTATCTCTTTTTTCCTTGTTTTCCTTTCAAGTTTATCAAGTGCAGAAAAAGCCTCCGCTAGCATTGTAATGAGACGATATAAAGACATCACTCTCCCTCATTCTCTCCCCCCTTTTCTTTCTCTCTCTGTTCTTCCAGATGAATTTAACCCCTTTGTTCCCAAGCTGGAGAAGAGCGTCAGCGGAAGCAGCCCATCCAGGGATCGCCTTCTCCTCACCGTGACGATGCTCCTTCTGGCCGCTCTCTTCATCTCCTAGCAACGGCCATCCCATCAGCGTCACCATGCCAACTAGCCTTGGGAGGGTGTACAGTATCAGCGGGTGGGAGAGTTGAGGAGGGGGAGGGGGGGGGGGGAGTCAGGAGGAGAGGAGAGAGAGGAGAGTTGCAACACCACAAATAGAGCAGAAGGCAAGAGGAGCAAGAAATGAGAGTTTTCAAGCATCACAGTGTGTGTGTGTGTGTGTGTGTGTGTGTTTGTACAGCTGTGTGTTTGAGTAGAGTGTGGTTGTGGTGGAGTTGAAAGACCTTCAGGCACTCGGTGACACAGACTGAACCGTGTGTTCCATTAAAGTCAGCCTGTGCATACAGATGCAGGTGTGTGAGCGTGTGTCTGTGTGTGTGTGTGTGTGAGCGTGTGTGTGTGTCTGAACAGGCCACAGGTTGAGCTTGTTGAATCATGCACACCACACAAAGCATTTATACAACAGGAGAGGCGGGGCTGAAGTCCAAGTTAAAAAAAAAAAAAGAGAAGAAAAAGCATCAAATCCACCCACCCAATTGAAAATCATTTGAAGACTTTCCCCTGGATCTGATTGGCTGAAACACTTCCTTAGGGCTAGTTGCCATAGTTTCTTGCAACAAGAATTAAACTGAACTCAAATGAACTGAATCAGATAGATTTCATCAGAACTGAACTGAAATTGCCTTTTTTTGTTGTTGTTGTTATTGTTGTTGATGATCTTGATGCTGGGAACTTGTCCCAGTCCGCGGACGGGGGGCAAAAGGAACCAGCTGACAAACTGCGCAGGTCCTGTGTAGGAGACTAGTCAAAGTAGCTGATAGTTCATAAACGCACCCTGGGACTCCAGACGCCAGTGTTTTAGTTGTCATATCCACCGTCTGCTGTGTCATCCTGTGTTCACCGTCAGTCTCCAGCACTAATGAAGGCAACAGGGCTGGACGGGGTCGGGAGGGGAATTCAAAGCATTTAAACGATGAATCATTCACTTAAAGAAAAGAAAACGGGGATTTACTGTAGATGTGCCATTGACACAGAAACCGCAAGGGTTTGTTGATGTTATTAGTTGCCGTGTTACTTTTCTGTCCTGTCTTTGAAGTACTCGGTTAGTCCTCTGTCATCTCCGAGGTTAACGAAGCACACGATGGCTACGGAGCAGCCATGGATACACTCAGCAATACAGCCCTCCTCTCAGCCGACTGCAGGCCGTCTGGAGGAGAGCAAGAGGAGGAAGCGCGAAGGACAGTCACTCACCCATGCATCTACGCCCAGGCCCAGTCCCGGACAATAAGAAGCTCTCCACTGATCAGTGTTGGTGTAGCAGCCTGCTCCACCAATCTCATCTCTGTAAACCCATTCGTCAGATGCCACATGTAAACGGTTTGCTGTTGCTGTGTGAGTGTTTGGTGCGTGCTTGAAAGAGACAAACATATGTGTGAGTGTGCCACATGTGTGTGTGTGTGTGTGTGTGTGTGTGTGAAAGAGGAAGAGAGAAAGAGAGAGAGAGAGTATTTTAAATGGTACTAACAGCCTGAAAATACATCCACATTACTGTACATCTTATAAGTATGAAAATGCAAAATAAAAAAAAAAAATCAAAACACAAACTAAAGCAACAAGTAATACATACAAACCAAGTGCTTTGGTGGGGAGGTGCGGCAATTCAAAACTCAAACAACTGTACCAGTCGGTTGCTTCAGAATAGCGTTTCCATAGCAACTAGCACCTTATTCACCATGGTTACCCCACCCTGCCAACGATGGACTCTAGTAGGGCATGGCTTATAGTAGCTGATAACAATGATGAAGGTGAAAATGATTATAATGATAATGAAGGTGACGATGATGGACTGCAAGCCGACAGCTGGCCGAACCGGGTCACGCAGCGGCTCACCCACCGGCACGTGAGGCGTTCAAGTACTCGTGTAAATGTCAAACGGACAACAGAATGGAATAACAAACTGTCTTGAAATTTGCCAAGGTGAAATGTGATGTAAGCATTTTTACAAACTTGAAGCTCAGTTTCCTTGTGGTTGTTTTTATTATGTTTTTTATTGTTTTGTTGAGTTCGCTGTGGTGTATTTTTGGTTATCTTGAGGGGGAAGACGGGGGTTTAAAAGTTGGAGAATTGGGTGGGTTGAGCCATATTTAAACTTGGGCTGCACTCTGTGAGTCTCTTACTTTACGGTTAACTTAGTATGATTTCAAGAAAGATATATAGACAAATCATATATAGTAGCTGTGGTTCCCATCTGTTTTGGCTCGTGACCCCTTTAAAGGACACTTCAGTACTTACACACAGTGGGATGAGTTAACTTGTCACAGGGAATATTATTCAGACAGTTGTAAAATGTCTTCAGTTCTGGAGGGAATAAAACCCTGATGTCACTACAAAGTGATGATCATACTCATCACTTTGTTGAGTACTAGCTTTGTTTAACTTGCACGACACCTCTGTAGATGGCGTGTGAGCTATGAACTTGTGTTAAGCGCATTTGTTGCAATATGCTCTGAAGCACCAGGGGATGCCCAAACAGGATCTTCTGGAAATAAGAAGTCAACGAGGAAGAACGTTACTTGAAAACTAGGCTGCCTGGCGACTGTATTACACACTGTAGTGCCGCCAAACATCACATTTGTGTGCTGTCGCTTCCCTCGAAAGTCGAAATTGTGTCATACGGCTTTGTTTCGCCCTGGGTCGCCACTCTTTCCATGACCACCATCTCTCATATTCTTCCACACACTGCGGCAAAAAGCCTCTTCTTTCCTTTATGGTGGCTGTTTCTTTCCAATAAGCTAAGGCCATTTGACTGTCCTTGAATCTCTCAATGAAGAGTCGTAGAGACGTCTGTAGAGACAAATCTGCCCGACTAGTCTGCCCTATTGAAATGAAAAGTTAAGCCTGTGCAAGGGGCGTTAAGCCTAAAAAACTCAGAGCTTCACAATCAAGTGCTGCAACAACTTTCAGAGCATTTGCGCTTCACACAAAGGGATGATTGCATCATTTTCTTGCACGCAAACTACATAAACCTAGATTTACCCAGCAATTCCCAAGGTAAGCTGGAAACTACTGTTGCGTCCTCGTAGGGGGTCCAGTCCACCACGTTGGGAGCCACTGATATATAGGATTTTATTCTAAATTCAGGTATTTTTTACATCATTGTGTGCTCGTAGTTTGAGAATAATGTGGCTTTTTTCCAAAGTATGTCAGTTTGCTAGATTATTTTCTCAAAACTTTGGACAGCAAAAGCACATGTTTTTAAATTTATAGAAATGTAAAAGCGCTCTTGTCACCTCAACAAGGAACAGTTATGATACAGTCTGCAAAGCAGCCCAGGTGTATTTATGGCTCTTGGTGGGAGGGCGATGTAGGAAGGGTTTTGGGTTCTAGTGTGGAGTGGGAGGGTTGAAGAGCTGTGCGAGAGGGTAAATCACTCTTCAAGAAGTTGCACTTAAGAACTTAGACACGAGAGCAAGAAAGTGTGTGTGCGCGTGTGTGTGTGTGTGTCAGGGAGAGTAAGAATCAAAGCTCATTTCTGTTAATCACTTCATGTCTGTGTGCAGGAGCTTTAGGGTGAGACGCTGTCTGTCTTTGTGTGTGATGGTGTCAGTATGTGTGTGCGAGTGAATGAATGGGTGAGCGAGTGAGCAACAGTCTCTTTGTTTCTGCTCTTCCCATGTGTGCGTGAGCGAGCGCGAGTGTGACCGATTGTTGTCTGGCAAAACAAAAAAAAAAAAGCATTTAATAGTGTTGGAAACAACAGTTACAATCATGTTTACCTTCGACTGGAATGACTTTAAATGAACTTGAAAATAAACTGTAAACTGAACAAACCATAACAGAGGTTATAACAATGATCATGATAACAAAATAATAAGCTTACAAATCTTACTTTTAACAAGATGTGTGTTCGGCTCTTTATTTTCCTCCCTTCTCTAATCCCCCCCTCGCCCTCCCTGCGCTCTCTGTCTTTGAGGATCTGAAAAACAGGGAACAAGCATGGAGCTAATCCAAGACAACAGATGGAGGGGGTTGCAGGAAAGGTTTTACCTGGTATATTCAGTTCTCTGTAGATAATGTTGTTTGGGAGCTCACAGATGTGATTTTCCATATCAAAGTTGGTGTGGCGACGCTCTCCCTCAGCAGTAATACCTTTACACGCTCCGATTAGGAGAGATAAGCGCTTCAATCACCAGACCAACATTTGAATGACAATGGGACAGGCCAGCAGTGTGTACCTGTATGTCTGGACCAGCTGATGGAGGGATAAAGCTGCTGCTGATGTCGGAGCACAAGCGGGCTCACAGTCTGTGATCTTATGCAACAGGTCTCTGTCATGCATCATATTCTAGACTGAGTGACAGCAGAGCACGAGGAAGAAGATGGACAGATAGAGGTCAGCACTCTGGTAGGTGTTGTAGTAAGAAGATGTGAAAGACAAAAGTTGGTTAGTGAAAGAGGAGTACACGCAATCCTCTGGCAGCAAGTTGAGGTTTGGGCAACAAAGTAATAGTCTGCACAGAATCCATTTGTTTTGAATATTTATTTATTTATTTTTATGGCTGTTAAAAGGTTGAACAATAATCAGAAACATCTTAAACCAAGCCACCTCTCTGTTGACCATCTGCATGGTCGCAAGTGACAAGTAACCGCCAAGTCTCTGGATTCAAGTTCAAGTCAAAGCTGACAAATCCCAAGTCCTTAACTTTGAATTTTAAGTCCTAAAAAAGTCGCAATGTGCTATTCACTAGATGTAATGCCATCTTAAAAACAAAGTAATAATATACTAAAATAATGCTTTATAAATATTTAATTTATTTGTTGAAACAACTACTACTGAACGTAACCATAGAAAAGTATTGTGGACATTATACTTTCATAGCCTACAGCACTATTAACCAGTAATATAACTGAATGAATTTTGGCTGTGTCCATCCTGTCTTGTATTTAACTCCTCTCCTATTGGAAAAAATGTCCATAACGCTGTTTTCCAAAATGAAAGGTATCAAACATTTGCAAGTCAAAAGTGAAGTCAAGTCCAAGTGAAGTCACAAGTCACTCGATTTGAGTTGGAAGTCTTTTTTGATTTTGCCGATCTTGTCTAGATTCATTACATCTGTGGCTCCAGTCTGACTCATGTCCACATCTCTGCTGAAATGATTAGTCAAACTAATCCATCCATTGATCGACAGAAAGCTAACCACTATTTTGTCAGTCCTTTAATCATTTTTTGTCTTTTCCTGTAAGTGAATTTTCAAACATTTGCTGGCTCAAGTTCCTCAATTGCTTAATTGCTTTCTTAATTTTAATGTGATGCTGAACTGAGTATCTTTTGATTTTGGGTCGAACGAGACAAGAACTCTTAAGATGTCACCTTGAGCTTTAGGAAATTGCGACTGTGGAAAAAACTGCAGTTTATATTTCATAAACCAAGCGGTCTACAGGGAACGTTTCCCACTCTGCAAATATTTTTTTGGGCTTGAGTGTCACTTTAATGAGATACAATCACAAAGTCCCAGATTTGGCTCCCAACTGATAAGAGAGGGATAAATTGGAAGATGCGGTCCAGTTACTCGCTTTATATCCACTCAATCAGTGTGCAAAAACATCCACGTCTTTCTTGTCTAGGTATGCAGAAACTGTGCTGTAAAATGCTCCCTTTGAAACGTTATTACATTTAGAAAAAGTGCAATGCAATGCTCCTCGTCGAGTACAGATATATGAGATCCAGTTGTTTGCTGTAGGCTATTAACACAGCACTGAGGTGTCCTTATAACCCTGCTGATCTAATGCTTTAAAAAATATCATTACTATTTCCATTTGGTAACAGACACATCATCAGCCCCAGTGGAAGACGATCTCTACAGTGAATCAGACATCAGTGGCATTTGAGAAGTGAACCTGACGGATGAATGTGATGACTGGCACCACCCAACAAACCATATTCTGGCAACATTAAGTCTGCTTTTCTGAGAATCACCCTGACTCACTTCAGGGTGACATCAAGCTTCCAGACATATTTGTTGAATTTTTTTTTTTAAAAATTGTCAGAACACTCCCTCCCTTATTATTCACAGGCCAGTATTCTGCACATGGTTGCTGTTGTATTCTGGGTAAAGTCCAACCTGTCAGGAGCTAACACATTAACAGAATTAGCACGTCTGAATAATTCATACAGCCTAATTAAGTTAAAGTAAAAGCTTTTTCAATGTTCTTTCAATGATGCAGGCACGTCTGTGTTTTACACAAAAGATGAACCCAAGCTTGAAAAACAAATTTGCGTTAAAGGGCCAAAGTTTGCAACACAAACAACTGTGAATTTGCTTATTTCTCGTGGGTCTCACCAGTAGTGTGGGGGGTATACCCACTACTTTTCTTGCTGTTGACAGTATACCCACCTATAAGCCAAAAAAAAGGTAGAAATTTAAAGGAGAGTATATCCACGTCCTCCTCAGTAACATCTACCTAATAGTACACCAACCTCAACTACCACTACACCTCTGTGTCTCACTAATCCCTTTTCACGTCCCCGCGGCAGTAACCACTTCTGACCACTTGGTGCCGCTGTTCAGTCACAGCTCCGGTGAGTAGAGGCGCTGCTCCCTAATGCCCCTGCCTTGTAATCCTTTATCTGAATACATAAATCCATTAAAGCCACAATGGGCATTGTGTAACTGGAGCCGTGGGGGATTAAATGTGCAGATTTATTTCACTGGGTTATTTTATTTGTTACTTAACCTTTATTTAAACAGGTGATGTCACTGAGACACAAGGTCTCATGCTCAAGAGAAACCTGGTGAGCAGCATTCAGCACAAAGTCACAGGTAAACAGGACGTTCAAATGAAAAAGTGCCAAAGTGGTAGTTAAAAAATAACAAGAACAAACCCCTGCAGCTCTCCAGGTTTCTTAAAGTGTAAAATCCCCTGAGGGAAAAATACTGGACAGCTTCAGTTCCTGCTGTAGCGAGTCCCAGGCTGTGGGGGCAGAGCAGGAGAAGGCCTTTTCTCCAAGTACTGTATGAACAGAGGGGATGGAAAGAGTGACGAATCCCTGAGTGTGCAGACTGTGACAGCACTTTTTACGTAAAATGTAAGTGGATAAATAAGTGGGCTGCAGTCCAAGGATGGCTTTATAGATGAAGTAATACCAGTGCAAAGTACTGTGCTTGGATGGATTACTGTATGAGCCTAACAGACACAGGCAGGACCCCAATCTATAAGGGGCCATCTGGCCTTCATCTTCAAAATGTAGCTCAAATTAGCATGTACCAATCAGGAAGAGACTTAAAACGACCCCAAAGAGACGAAAAAGGACCAAAAAGAGACACACAGGAACGGGAAAAATAACCACAAAGGGGGCAGAACAGCACCAAAGAGGCACAAAACCACAAGAAGATGCATTATGACGGCAAAGAGACACAAAAAACAAAAAAAAGAGGCAACACCACCACAAAGTCTGTGATTCTTGCTCCTTTATAGGAGAGGTGGTGGGGTCTTTGGCATATCATATCCATCCGCTCATGGTTCTGTGCATAGATAAAGATGATCAGCTGAACTAAAGAGTATAGAGTGCATTGGTGTATGAAGGGTTTACAACTGGTCATGAACCTTAGATCGCATCCCCATAGTCCAGAGGAGTCAAGAAAGTGAAACTGAAAAACATTTGTTCCCTAAAAAAGAAGCCCAATTCTATGGTTACGTTACAGCCATCAATTTGCAGCATGTTGAAGCAGGTGAGTTCATGGAGAGTGTTTGCTAAGGCCCCCAAAAGCTCCGGAAAGTGGTTTTGGAAGTCATGGACGAGTACCCACACATACCAACCACTGAACAATTATGCAACAACTGAACATCCAAAGCTTCAGACTGTTTAAACTCGTCCTCCATTCATGAATGTCAAGGCAGCGTTTCAATCCGCATTCATTTATCACAATGAGTCAGGCTGAAGAGAAAATGTTCTGCCTTCTCTGATTGTGTTTGTTTAACAGAGAAAACAATGTTACGCATGAGCAGGCCTGTAAATATGAAGCTGTTTACAATTGTTCTGCCAATATCTGAAACACGCACACGAACAAAAGAATACTCTTCCGTGAGGGCCTCAATTAACTGTCTCCACTGCATGTCTAAGCTTACGTCTCAAAGAAGTGAGGAACACGTAAAACCTAATTTATAGCTGTTTGTTTAAGAGTTATTGCTGTCATAGCTAGCCTGTAGCTCATGTGGGCCTCCTCAAATGTCAAGGATTTAAAGGGAAACTCTGATTTATTACGACTTGGGCTTTATTTTTATAGCTATTGGTTATGACAACACTGTGACCACCAAAGTATTTGGTGGGATCACAAAATGTAGAAAATCCCCTCAAATAGGTCCACTGGGGCGACAAATACAAGTGGTCAGACAGTTATATAGGTTGTAAACAGACAGACAGGTTTGTGGCAGATTAGCTACTTTATTTGAAGGTAAAACCAAAAGAAGAAGAAGAAGAAGAAGAAGAAGATTGTCATATACACGCAGGCTCAAAATACACACACATGTACAAACAGAACCAGAACATTAAATGGAGAGATGCCGGAGCTTCGATGCACCTCGGCAGTGCCCAGTAGCAAACTGGCACCTCTCCTGCTACCAGTACCAGTTGCAGCCATGTGTACATGTATGCATGCTTACATGCGTTGTTGGGCAAACACTGAACAAAATTAAATTGCAACACTTTTGTTTCTGCATTTTTCACAGGTTTAAGTTAAAAATTTACTTAAATTGACTTTTTTTTAATGCACTCACTAGATATATGTCTCTCAAACTTTGCTTGCAAGTTTGTTAAAATCTGTGTTAGTGAGCACGTCTCCTTTTCCAAGTAAATCCCTCCACCTGACAGGTGTGGCCTATCAAGATGCTGATTGAACAGCGTCATTACTAC
This sequence comes from Epinephelus awoara, assembly GCA_035609425.1. Taxonomy (NCBI): domain Eukaryota; kingdom Metazoa; phylum Chordata; class Actinopteri; order Perciformes; family Serranidae; genus Epinephelus; species Epinephelus awoara. The sequence goes on from CM069300.1 coordinate 11,266,214, forward strand.
ACAGGTGAGTCTTGGGATGGTCTCAGTAAAATGCCACTCTAAAATGTGCAGTTTTATCAGGTTTTTCGGTCACAGATACTCCAAAGAATCGGTTGGTATCTGGTGTGACCACTGTTCACACGTCTCCTTTACATGGAGTTGATGAGGTTGTTGATTGTGACCTATTGAACGTTGGCCCACTCCTCTTCAGCGGCTGTGTGATGATGCTGGATATTGGCAGGAAATGGAAGACACTGTCGCACATGCCGATACAGAGCATCCCAAACGTGCTCAGTGGGTGACATGTCTAGCAGATGGGTTCGGATGGAAAAGGAGAAGAGCTTTCTAACGTGGATTTTAACAAATTTGCAACCAGAGTTTGAGAGAAATAATGTGTGCATAAAAGTCTTAGATCTTTAAATCTATTTTGATGCATTGCCACATTCTAAGATCTCAATAATTAGTTTGGTGAGTAATGTGTTATCAGAACCAATAGAACCAAATGGCCCGAACTACAAAAATTAAACAACATATGGTCTTAATAATTTAGAAAACATCAGCGTCCCCACACCCATCCATCTACAACACCCAATGACACATAAACAGAAAGAAAGACCACAAGACATATGAAACAGATGATGATCCCTCCTGTGCTGACACACACCCTGCTCCCCATGCTCCCTTAGTCACGTCTGTGTGGTGATGAGCTCTGTGACGGACGCAGCAGCGAGGCAAGGGAAGCCCTCCTACTCTGCCTTATGGCTCCTGCATATAAAACCTGCTCCCTGCCACGTGAACACGCCTTTCTGTCTGCACATTAATTCAGCTGATGATGCAATCAGCCTTGAATCATGTCTGCTGTTCAGTTCAAGGCAATGTACTGAACTTAAGGCGTGACTCCATCAACACAGATTTGTTCGGTGCTCATGCATGTTGTGAGCATGTAATTTGGGTATTTGCGTGTTCCAGAGAGACAGAAGGCGAAAGCGAGCTGAGTCACTGATGTCACGTTGTGGCACCCAGGGCCGCACTCAGAAAACCCTCTCACCCCCTTGCAAAGCAACAAGCCTGATTGAACTCAGGTGTGGTTGATCAAGCTTTCAATGGAAATGAAGCCTCCCCCCATATCTCCGAGATAACTGACGAACATCAGGGATTCCTCCTTCCCTCTGAAGAAAAGCTGACATTCATCAAATATTTTGGAACTTTTCCGTGTATTTATTTCGATTTGAATCAAAGGTGAACTTCTTGAACCTTATTCTTGTTCTGTTTTCTGAACTCTGCAAATACTCACACATGTTTTTCAGCCTTAGAAGAATCCTCACTTGAACACGGGCCCATAATTCCAGTCACAGCTCTGCCTGGCTGATGTCAAAACATCTCTCTCTGGCGCTTTGGAGGGATCCCATTGGGTTTAAACGATGCAATTTCATCACTGATCACTGATGCTGATCATTCCATTTCTCAAACCTCATCGTAAAAATCTTAAGGTTGAAGTAATAATCTGTGTTACTTTCATATAAATACATTTCTGCTTGTCTATGCCTTTTTAAAACCACATAATCTTTTTGTGTAACATTTCACATTTCATTTAAACTTGAACCCTTGCTGGGAAAATCTTCTTGAGAACAGGAAGTGATTTGTCTTTGTTTACGGATAGCAAAAGCGAGTTCTTTGAACTAAACAGAGGCAAACTCAGACAAAAGGGCGTAGCTTCTCATATAGAGGGAAGGAACATGTCCAATATTTTGGAAGGACAGAATTGTCCGTACTGTCACTCGAGCAAACTTGTTCACATCATCCTCATTCCAACAGTTCTGTGCATGAAAATATGGAACAAATCGCGTGTCTTGCATTCATTCATTTTGTGTAACTGCTTTTCCTGTTGTGGGTTGCAGCAGGGCCGGAGCCTATCACAGCTGACACTGGGCAAGAGGCGGGGTACACCTTGGACAGGTCACCAGACTATCACAGGGCTGACACATAGAGACAGACAACCATTCATGCTTACAATTACACCTACGGCAAATTTAGAGTCACAAGTTGCATGTTTGACTTTTCCAATATGCATTGGTGCATAAAACTTCACCAGAATGCAGCTGAAATGTTTGGCACTCCAAATTTCTCGGGGGAGGAACACCCGACCCCCGCCACTCTCCACTTAAAGTAACAGTGTGTAACATTTAGGGGGATTTAGTTGTCTGGCAGTGAGGATTGCAGATTGCAACCAGATTAAACTTCTCTTAGAATTCCTTCGGTGTTCATTGTTCAGGAGGTTTTTACCAGGAGCTGAATCTTGCAGCAGTATCAAACACTTTATGTCTCATATTGTTTGCAGATGACACTAATTTACTTGTATCTAATAAAAATATATCTGTACTCATGAATGAAGTTAATAGTAGCCTTTTAGAATTCTCCAAATGGTTAAAGACTAATAAATTGGCACTAATAAATTGGCACTTTATGATATTTGCAGTGAAGAAGTATTATGATCCGAAACTATTGAACTTGTCTATTAATGGTGAGGGAATAACTAAAGTTACATCCACACGATTTCTTGGGATCTTAATTGATGAAAAACTGTCACGGAAAGAACACATTAGTTTTGTTTGCAATAAGATTAATACATCTGTTGGGATTATGAAGAAAATTAGAGCTTTTGTACATTTTGTCTTGACTTTATATTACAGCCTAATATATCCTTACCTCACTTATTGCAACATTGTATGGGCTAGTTACTGTCCCACACAAGTCCTATTTCCAGGTGATTATACACTGAAGAAAACATACTTATATTCCATTTCTGCCAATATGTCCCCTGAATCCTGCACACTGGAACATTCATAGGTCTCCCCACTAATGTTGAAATAAAAGCCTGTGCTCAGAAATGACCATAGCTGTGCAGATACTGAAAAGAAAACCATGAAGAACAACTCAAACTGCAGCACAAAAAATCTTCTTACATCACTTCATTTAGGACTTGATAGTGATTTTGCAAAATGTCTTTTACATATCCTACGTTTAAGGTATTACAATCTGCAGACATCTTTCGCTTTCACGCTGTGAGCAGCACATCAGCGGGGAAATCGGATGACATGCGAACAGCCCCACAAGCTCCTCGACTGAGACTTTGGACACAGCTGAACTTTTCATCACCATCAGCCATGAAAAGGCAATCAGACCTCCTTGCATCTCCACCAATGCTACGTCGTGTCTTCGCCTGACAAGCAGAAAACAGATGAGATTTTGATTACGGCTTCTCAAAGCCTCCCAGTTCTCTACATCTTTGATTTAAATAAATGAATAAAGTTAATACCGTGTGGATTATGTTCTGTGCTGACATGACAACAATCCTATTGTTTTCTCATGAAGCAAAATTCATTTTTTCTCTAAAATTCCTTGGTGTGAATCGTGAAGTTATGACTGATCGTGTCTCCGGAGACAAAAACACACATGGTAAAAGTAATTTTGTTTGCATACACTTAGGCAGATATAAGCACATTTCCTCCCTGCAGACCAACAACCACATCACGCTGACTTTATTACACAGTGGGTATTTTTAACCAACTATATCTAAGGCTTTGATGAGATGTTGTGACAGTGTTGAACGCTACAAATTTCCCTCTTTACATCTTCTGTCTGTTTCGCCCCGTCTTCCTTTTTTGTACATTTTCCTTCTCCCCGACTCCCCATCCCTCACATGGATGCAACGTGCCTGGCCCCATCGCAACTTTGCACTGCCTGCTTTGCCGTCTCTCCGTTTTCTCATCCTCCCTCTGAACGGCTGCTCTGACGCTGTCATTCGCCCCCAGATTTATGCTTTTGGTGTTAGTCACTGCCTGGCTTTCCCCTCGTCCTCTCATCACATGTCCCCCTCTTCTCTAAGTTTAGCACTAATCCTCTATTTCTGAGACAGCATCTGTACAGCCTGAACAGATGGGAGGGTTATATTTACTCTGTCTGTCTGACACACACACACATCCATAAAATACACATGTACTTTAACACTGAACAAACACTGTAATACACGCTAGAGATGAAAGACTCATTAATAAAACTCTTGAGACTGGAGAGTAAATATGTTAATTGAAAGTGTAGTTTGATCATTCAACTCGTCCCTGTGAGGTTTGTCAGATCAAGACATTGGATAAACAGAGATTTCACATGCTTTATAGTGCTTGTACTTGTGTGTGTGTGTGTGTGTGTGTGTGTGTGTGTGTGTGTGTGTGTGTGTGTGTGTGTGTGTGTGTGTGTGTGTGCAATGTCTTGGAACTGGTCTTCTAGTTCAGGCAAGGCATCAGATAGAATTAATGGATTTAGATCTAATTGATTAATCAGAGCGTTGGAGTTGTGTGGTTTAACTGTACCTCTAACCTGCTATGCCCTCTTCTTATCCTCTAATCACCAGATTATCTGCTTTAAGGTTTCCGGAGTGACGATCATTGTTCTGGAGTTTTTTTTATTTCTGACAACAACAACAGCAGCAACAACAACTTTGCCCTAATCTGTTACGTACTGTATGACATTTGAATCTTTTCTTACATGCTTTTCCTGAGAGTGGTATTTGGTATTGTTTCTAAAAATTTTAAAATATTACGCATCTGTATAAAGTCTGCAATCTATCGTCATACAACAGTTTATATGATACATTATGCAAATGCACATACAATCGTTCTTATGGTATCTTACAAAATAGCACCCTATGAATAGTGTTGTCACGTTACAGACGTTACAGATGTTACATAGGCTAGGTTTAGGAAAAGAAACATGGTGATGACGTACCTTTAAATAACTCAAAGTTCAGTTAGTTTCAAACAGGATACAAACCATAGTCTCCTGGGGGAGAGTCCTGGGTGTGTTTGACTTTCCACGTCTTTATATGACGTGCAAGGTATCCTGGGTGCGTCTGGTTTTGACGCTCTGGGACTTTGTGTCACCTTATGTCTTTTCGAGATACACTTTTTTTTCTTTCAACAACAAACGCACGTGGATACATTTAGCCAACAAAAGCATGGTTAGGGTAAGAAAAAAATTACAGGTTTTGGCTTTTTATTCACACAGGAAGCTAATGTCGCTGATCCCCTCCACGACCCCTACTTGGATTTTTCAGCTCCTTTACTTACGTTGTTGTCTGGCAGCGTTTCAGCCTGACGCCATCAGACGGCGTTACTGATGCCACCCGGGTGCCTATCATGCCGGGGGTGAGTCAGTGTGTAACAGGCTATTTTCGTCGGTGTTTGCCATGGACGTCACTACCCAAGCACCGTATTTCACGACTTCACAATGAGACCAGGTTGTCTTTAACCGGAATTTTGCTTTTTATGCTACTTCCTTCTTTACTCCCGTCACTTGATAGCAGCCTTCATATACAAATTCTAGTGCATTACTTTATGTAGATATATGTAGTGACAATGCATGAGGACAGCCTGCAATCTGTGATCCAAATGTAAAATAAACAAAAGTCAACAAAATTCGTAAACTTCCAAACTGATAGACTAAACAAAATCACGGGCAGGATGGGTGTGATGTTTTGAAGACGCGTCATGTGGCTGATGGCAGTCAACTCAAAGAAGAAGTATAGTGGTTGTAAATGTCTGCAACAATGAAGTCTGGGAGCTCTGCACCCTCAAGCAGAGGACGAGGACAGCGCTTTATAAACAATAAAGCGCTGTCCTCGTCCTCTGCTTGAGGGTAAGGATGGTAATATGCTGCTGCATATGTTTTATGTCACACTAGAGGCAATGCTGTTGTGTTACATGTCACACCTGTCACACCTTGAAGTGGTTGTTGTGGTCACAGCTACTGGGAATTCATTTTTGTTAATTTCTAATTATACATGCAAAATTACCTGTAATAATACAGTAAAAACCTAACGAGAAATTAGACCTCTAAAAAGAAGAAGAGAAATAGAAGAAATACATGGCCACTAAAGAAAAAACAACAACCATTTCTGACTACCTCAAGTGGACAGTAAACTTTTTAAAGTTCTAATTATTTCTGTAAGACTCTAGAATCCCTGGATAACGCGCACATGATATTGGCTCAGTTAAGTGATATGTGTGGTGGGTGAGACATATGCAACAAGCTTGCCTGAATCATCTCTGTCGTCAAAAGCAAGACACGTTATGTGTGCACATGTACATACACAAACTCACACAACCTCATGCTGTACGTGCACACACAGTGACACACAGGGATGCCATCAGGTTGGACATATTGTGTTATTTATTCTCAGGCGGTGACGGATTTCTGCGCACATGCGGCACATGTGTACAAATACTGTACAACCACCTGCAGCACCCTGTGTGACCACTTTTCCATAATTCATGTATATATTCATTTATTCATGTCACAGGGAAAAAACATGTTTGCTTCACAACTTAAATGTCAGGTCATGATGACAGAAATGTTTCCCTAATATATAACTAGGTGCAGATGCTCATCAGCATGGTAACGTGACAAATCTGAGCTTGCTTAGTTAAATACAGCAATTTTCATGCTGACTTTTTAAAAATCATGTTAAATTGAAATGTGCAAATTTAAATTCTGCTCCACTGCAGTGTCACAGATGAATAGTTAAATTGATTCTAACTGTGGACTTGAAAGGTGACTTTAATACAATTTTAATAGCCTTGTTTGCAAAGAACAGTAGCTGTGCAGCTTGGAGTCAGTCACTTATCACAGATTCCACTGTGACAAGTTATCATGGTGGAAAAACAGTACCCAAAATCCTCATAGAAACTTATTTAAAACTCCTGAAGCATAATAAACTCAAAAATTGGCAGTGTGTTGCTTCTATTGGTCCCCACTGCCAGGGCACAGCACAACATGGAAGCTGTGTGTTTAGCCAGAAAAGTGGATTTGAGAAGTTTCTAAGGAGATTTTCGTCCCTTTTATAGCGCTATGAAAATGTGCCACCATAGGAAGATAAGGCGGACAAACTTAAAGGAGGAGTTGAATATTCTGGGAAATGCTCATTCACTTTTTTGCCAAGACACACTTGACAAAATCAATTCCGCTTTCATGTCTGTGCGTTAATGGAGCTGTCACCGGGAGTCCAGGGAGGGAGGGTGGGTTGGTGGGTCGTGTGTCTTCTGGGGCTCCAGCCCCAAATGTTTTCTCACAAGCCCTGAGTCTACGCTATTCCCTGAAGAAATCTAAGATAATTGGGTAGATATTCCTCTGTTGGCCTGGTATAACACTCAGAGTATTGAAGACCACATTTAGTTGGCATCGTCAGGAATCCTTAATTTGCAATTAGAGCAGCCCAGAGTATCATGGCATGGATTTAAGTATAACAGATTTTTCAGATAAACATCCAATCTGTGATCTCTACTCCAGCAGAGTATAACAAAAATAGGTTTCAAGATTGGAAATGCTCGGATAGGTATACCAACTTTTTACCGTACCTATGTTAGGTAACTTAAAAAAGTAAAATCAGATAATTTTGCCTCTTTTTAGGTGGCAGGAGTTAAAATTAGTCATCCTGAACATTCATGCTATGGTATTAGAATGATAAGGACAGCTGGAGTACACTTATATGTGAAATAGATCATAGGCTGCAGGATGTTTTTTCCCCTTGGCAACTTGCCTTCACTGATAGTCCATCTGTGTACCGAACCCTCCTCTTGACAAGTAAAGACTGTACTTTTACCTGAACTGTCTCCAGAGTTGTGTGTTTGAGTCCACGGTGACCTCACAAAACATGTTCAGATTTCATATGCTAATTATGGCAACATTTTACACCAGTGTCCAATATGGTCAAAGGTCAACTATATTGTGACATCATAATGTTCTACAACCACAGGATGTTATTATGTTCATAATAATCATATCTCAGCAACAGAATGGGAGACATTTGGTCAGATATTGAATTGGTGACTCTAATCTTGGTTGCCCACCTTGAAACCACCTGTTTGTATAGATCCTCTGTGCTGCCTGTGGGAAAGATTTGTGTGAAGGATCCATGTTTACACAGACATGAATGCAAACTGTAACTGCAACTTGACTGGTCTGCAGAGCCATCCAACAGATGAGGCGGTAATTCTAGTCTCTCAATGAATTTCTGTGAATCCACGTGTGATTCTGAGAGAATGATGACGTTCACGTGGCGTTAGTTCATCTGGATATTAGGAACAAAATAAAGGGCTTAGTGCTCTGCTTTACTTGCTGTTTGGCAAAGTCGAGCTTTCAAAACTCATGGGGTGCACATAAGTGCAAGCTCAACTGGAGCGGTGGATAATGGGCCACGGGGCATATGGTGTCGTCTGCTGCTTTGTCCCTAGATTTCTTCTTAATCTCTCATGTGTCTCATTTTGACTCTGTCTACTTTTCTGTCCTGCTTTTTTACTTGCTCTAAGAGTCCCATTTCCACTTTTATCCACACAAGTCCCTCAAATGCCCAACGACTTTGAAACAAACAGCTGAGCCGTCTGGCCAACACACACGCACATAAACACACACGCACACACACAAGCTGATGAGCACGACTGAAGCTGTGAGCACGATGCAACTTGCTGAGTGCTGCTTTGGCCAAATAGAGGAATTAATAAGGAAAAAATAACAGGCTGTCCTGGTGAGACACTGTGACAATGTGTACTGTGTGGCCTGACACATAATATAATACATCTCTAAGACCTCAGAGTATTTTCTACTGCTTTAAACTTTTATCTGATGTTGTTTCATCACTGTTAAAGGCTCACTGTGTGTAGTTTAGGGGCGTCTATTGACGGAAATGGTATATAATATTCATAGCAATGTATTTACTCGTCTATAATCACCTGAAAATAAGAGCTGCTGTGTTTCGTTACCTTAAAGTGAGCCTTTAAATCTTGGTTTTGATTTGCAGCAACTGTTCAAGTTCTTAAAGTTTCTGCCTTTGTGTCCTACATTAGCCTTATTAAGTCATCTGAAACTTTGACCTTTAAATACGTAGTCTGGATGCTTATCTGTCATGGAGTGACATCATACTGCATGTCTAATTATAAAATATATGTATCGGTGCATGCTAAATATGAGACTGAACCGAATATCAATCATGACACATTTCTAATTTTCCTGAGATAATGTTATGCTGTCAAAACTGTAATATGCTTTTAAATGAACCCCAGGTCTTATGAGTTAATTAAAAAACCTTATCAGTTTCTGCAGCAAGGAGTGATTTCAGTGCACTAGGCTTGGCTTCTTTCAAAGTGGTTTCACCATCGCACCTTTTTATTAATGCTAAATTCAATCCAGCGAGTCTAACATTCACAGAGATGCTTGTTTGTCAGTTCAATTTCGAGGTGACAACGCTGACAATGCTGTCATTATGCCCGTCATTTGTCATTTTCCCCTCAGCTCTCCTCTTTGTCTGTCTTCCATTCTTTATTTCTCTGTCAGTGTCTCTTGAAATCTATATTTCAATGCATCATTTCTCGCCGTTTGAAATGTCTCAGCTGCAATAATGCTGGAAAATCAGATCTAAACTCAAAGCCTTCTGGTTGACTCAGTAACTGCTCCGTTTCACACACTAACACACACTCAGACACTGATTACTAAACACCTCCGAGGCTGCAGCCTGCATCGTGACAATGTAGGTTATTGTGCATTTTGGGCGACAGAAAGGAACACTGATAAGCAAAAATGACATCCTATCAACGTGTCATTACACGTGCACGTGTGCGTCCTTATGTGTGTCTGCTTACATGCTCAATTACACGTGTATTTGTTAGCACACGTAGGCACAGAGACACCAAAGGGAAACGTCCTCCCTTATCCCCGATGCTCGGAACAGACAGACAGCGCAGTGGCCTAAGCCTGTAAAATGAGTGTATCATCCCGTGCCCCCTGGAACACAAATAACCTCTCTCATTTAGTCAAGACATGTACTAAACCCCCACTCATCTTCTTATCTCGTGTAATTACAAATCAGCAGTGGCTTAATGGTGCAGGAGCTCCATGTTGAGTTTCTCAAAGCTGTTCTTCTCTTGTCCCAGACCGCCCTTCTCATTTTATGGGGGTAAGTTACCTCAAATCAACCCTCAAGTTCTACATTTAAAATCTCCTTAGGATTTGGGCTTTATCTTGAGCTGTATCACACACAATCTGCACCCTCTGTATACATACCAGGGTCAACATTTTTGGCATGTGAGAATAAAAGCCAGATGCTAGAAACCTGAAATTTACAAAATGGAGATTTAATGTTTTTCCAGGACTGATTAATTTCGAAGTTACAGATATCTAAATACTTGTAATGATCTGCATAGATCCTCTGACATGTTTATGAAAGTTGCCTATTTGGAATGAGATTTCACTGAAGCGTATGGCTCATTATATTCCAAAGCTGTGGGCTTTTGTTTCCCAGCTTTGCCCCGATCTGTCGTGACCCTCGACCTTCACATCAACCAGATGCCAGAAATGCACCAACTGTTTTCATAATGACAGCGAGAAGTGGGGTATTATGACCATTGTATAACACAATCATGGTTATTATTGTGATGAATCTACATTGGTGCAGTAGATATGACCTCTATAGCCACGGGGGACATTTCATAATATAGATCAAAACCCTATCTTGCCAGTGCTGTCTCATTAAAACAACATGCGGCAATACAATGCCACTAACCCAGAGGTCGACTGTATTAGAGACAATATTTCCTGCAAAACTGTGTTAGTAATGAACTGCATTACCTAATGTATGGATTTGTTATCTAATGTTCTTCACAATTGGTCAGACGTAACCCCTACTTTGATCTCTTGTATCCGGATAAAGTCTCAGGTCAGTCAACGCTCCACCTGCTGCACACTTTACCTTAATGGTTGCTCATTAAATCAAAGTGAACTGTCCTCCAGATGCATCACTGTAAACGTCTTTCCAAGTGATCAGTTTGCAATATTTTGGTTCCCTGCAAGCTGCTTTCTAAAAGCAATTAACACTCACAAAAGCACCCATTCAGTTCCCTGTCTGTAATTGTGACTGTCACATTTTCTGCTGGAATTATAATGTAGTGTGGTCTGATGTTGTCTCGTTTGCTGCGGATCAAAAGATGCACTTCTGCTGATGCTTCCTTTCTGTTCTGAGCTTTAGGGTGCTGTTTGCATGCTGGTCACATATGAAATAGGAGTGAAGTGGCCACTGTGTCTGTAAAAGCAGATTTCTTTTCTGCCTGCACACATGCCATATCATAAGGATTGTTATGATACCACATTACCAGTGCAATTTCACAATCAAATCTAAATAATGCAAGTGCCTCCTCCTTCAATCACGACACATACAGACCCTTTAAAATCACACAAGCCTTCACAGTAATACTTTCAGCAGCAGATACATGTACCGTGTTAGAATATGAGGCAATTCTTACTAATATTTCTTATCCACAGCTGCTGACAGGATATGTGAGAACGTCCCCTTTCATAGCCTTCCAAAAGGCAACAGCTGAAGGACAGGTATTCATTTCTAATCTGCAACCTTTGATTTGTAATACACAGTTATGTTTGCCTCATCTGGTGTTTGTCTCATAAAATCAGCACCAGGCTTTTGCAAAAATAAAAAAGGTACACAAAATACACCAAATGCATTTTGGCGTTTTCAGTTTTCAGATGGTGATGTCCAGGGGTCACACTGGACAAAGGAACTCCTGCATGTTCCCACTCATCCTCACTCCATCCTGATGCAAAAACCCTGGGTTGCCGGAGGTGCATTTGTTCAACAAGCCATTTCCTCCTTTAAACAGCTACTCCAAAACACCAGCCTCCTTCAAATTCACTAACAAGGCCCGTGACTGCTATGGACAGGGTGCGGTGGTCCACAATCTCCTCTGCTCTCTCTAAACAATAAAACTAATTACATCAGTCATGCAAACTGAAGGATTACTGTATGTTGAATTGCCAGTTTATGCAATCATTTAAAGTGTTTAATCAGCTTATTACCTTAGTTACATTGTTGTGCACATTAATGCAAACAAAGCCATTAACCAAATGCAGCCTTTTTATTCAGGTACGTTACATAAATGACAGACAGCCTGCAAAATAATGTGATGACATTTTATGTCGCTGCCACTTCAGATGGACCTGCACATCTGGTTACTGTGTCAGTCATCGTCTTCAGCTGAACGCCTCATGTTGTGCATCATTTCAAACATAGTGATAAATATTTCAGTGTTTCCAGGAATGTGATTTCAGAAGGGTATAATCTGCCCTCAGGATATAGCCTGAGAATGTGTATATTTATGTTTTGGGGCTCTGTATATTCACATTTTTAAATGTATATTTTAATTTAGAATTGGAGTGCTGCACGCTGAGCTGCCAAATTATTAGGTACACCCACATAATCCGATAGTCAAGAGCCCTGTATTGGAAAACATGTTTGTGAGGCATATAATGGTTTTTATTGACGCTGTGTCAGAGTGGTGTTGATTCACTGGTGTTATTTTCAGCTGCTCAAGTGATGTGTCTCTGTGGATGGCAGTGTTGGTCCTTCACTTTGGTCCAGACTGAAATATCTAACTAACGATCACAGTTGTCATGAAATTTGGTACTTTGGTCTGTGAATGAATACCTGAAGATCTCAGCTGTGCTCTGTATTTTGTGCTATTTTTTTCTTTATCCTTTATTTAACCAGAAACATCTCTTGAGGGGCAACTACACATGACTACAAAGACCAGAAAAGTACCCAGACACTGGCATCTCTATGCCAGCGTTGCCTGCGTACAAAAATCCTGCAACAGTGTTTTGAAACGGCCTCGATGAACCAAAGAGTACAACGTCAAGTCCTTCTGCAGAGGATTTTACATATAAGGAGCTGCTTACATAAATGCTTGCTTGCCAAACTCTGTACATGCCCTGAGTACAGACAATAAAAACATGTTCTTTGAATGGAGAGCAGAGACATTTTCAATCTTTTGCTTAATGTAGACACATAAATATGCTGGAAGTAGGCCAATAATAGCTTTGTAACAAGAGAATGTCAATGAAAAAGTCTATGAAATTCAAAAGACAGCCACCCAACTCGAGCATACAAGATACAGCGATGAGTTGGGGGCTTGGTAATAAGTTGGGAATAAATCTCAATGCACCATTATACACAGAGTCCAGAGCATGCAAACAGTGGGATGCTCACAAATGTCAATAATCGATTACGTAAATGTTCACTGGTAACATGATGTTGACAGAATGAAAGAGGCAGAACTCAGTATACAGTGCGGAAATATTAGACTTAACTCGTAATGTATCTTTACATAAGGCAGCGATTACAAGCTTATTTTAATTTAATGTCTAAATAATTACATTTGCAAGGCGAATGAAGTGTACTGTGAATACCTTTCACGCCATCACAGGAAGACAAACATTACCAGAGAGGAGCGGCATTTAGCAGTAATGTTAACAAATGAGACTGGCTGACCAACACATGCTGCATCATCAACCAACTGAAAACAACTCTGTGAAGAATAAAGTAACTCACCTCAAAAATGCTTTTGCCCAGCCAGCTCAGTGTCTTGGCTTTTCCCGGAGCTAATGTGCAGCGGAGAGGCTGCTCTCCACTGCTGGAGAGGTTAAGACGACACATATCCCCCTTATTTTATCATCACCATACAGGCAGGAGACTGTAAGGTGCTTCAGATAGATAAATTCCGTAACTAACTAAAATAAAAAGTTATTATTACACAGTATGAGAATTGCACTATTTAACTATTTCTATTAATAATATTACAGTATGCAAACACTGGACACTATGCTGGCAAAAATATCCCACAGCGGGTCACAATGACCAACCTCAGATTTGTACAATCTGCCTGGCAATCCCTGGTTTTAAAGTTTTTGTATGGAAGCATTTTAGCTATAAGGTTTAAGGAGAAAGGGACCTGGATAAAATTCATCTGCATGGTAAGTATCAAGTAGTTACACAGTGAGGAAAATAAATCATGTATAGAAATCCAAGAATTTGATGTATTGTGATGCATCGACAGTCGTTTTAATATCGAATCACTGCCCTCTGAATCGTAATCACTGTTTACGTCACACGCTGAGCTACACGTTTTGTTACTTGCTCACGCCCCCCATTGCCCTGAAAAAGGCACATTCTGTATAAACAAAAGGAGGCAGGCGGCATTTTGCTGCACTCCCAGATTTTGTTTTTAAACTGCCAATGCTGAAAGAAGACTGATTGGGCTTTCATGCAAATTTGCAGAGTTCCTATCTAAAAAGGGCTGAATTGAATTGAACCCTAGTGAGCATGTTAGCATATACCTTGAAGGACTGCTGTGGCTAAACCTCATAGAGCCACTAGCATAGACATTCTTGTAGCACTTGTGTTGTTGTGATATTGGAGTGCATTAATATCCTGGCCCTAGTGCATCTAAATAGGGCTCCCAAATGACTACAGTAAGTGTGCTGCATGACAGATAATGTGCTGCTTTTAAAAGGAGCTGATTTAATTTTCCATGACTGATGCCTGCCCTCGCCACATCCATCGATAATGATTTCCTCCCCGTCAAGTAAACCAGTGTCACAATTTTGGTAATTAAATTACCAGAAAAAAAACCTCACCCAGGGACTTTGTGCCTTCTCCTTGTGTTATGTGTCATGGTTAATGAAAATGGGTCCCTAAACTTTTAAACTTAGTTCTATGTGGCACACATGACAGTCATTTGAAAACATCTATTTTGGGTTGTGAATGAAGAACAGGTTAATTATACAGAAGTTGATGTGATTTAATGCACCATGGGAAATTTGATCCCATGTTCTCCCTCAGGTCTGCACTAAGGACGAACATATTAGTTTGTGTAACACAGTCCAATAGACAGACCCAGATAAAATAACACACAGCCAACACACACACACACACGTATGCACTGACACACATTGTACAGTACATTAGAATGAATTCAAACGCCTCATTAACACACATCCTGCAGGCTGTCCTTGATTCATTTTGGCATCAACAGCATATTAACACACATGTCTACTGGGGGGTTATACCATTCTAGTTTACAGGCTATAAATACACTCACGCCCTCCACAGAAGACCTGACAAGTTCAAAAATACCACTCGTATCGCAGATGAGATTAAATGGTAAGAGTGATGGACAAACAAATGCATGATGAAGACAGGGCAGAGGGGGAGAGGGAGAAAGGAGATAAAAGGTGGGGATTACACAAATCAACAGCAGTAAGTCAGTGGGGCGGGACAGAAGGGTGAAGGATGATGGATGATAGAGAAATGGAGGGATATAGAGAGGAAAATAACAATCTGGGAACATCTGGACATGCCGGCGCAGAGGCGGTGTCTTACACTGACAAACGTGTACTCATACAGTACACACACACACACACCAGCACACTATCCCTCTCTCTTCCAACAGAGTATAAATCATTTTTATTAGGCTACATGACCCCAAAGGAAGTTTTCAGTCCTCCTCCTCGCAGAACAACACTGGATATTGTTAACACTGTTGTTTTGTGCGTTAAATCTGTGTTCTTCTTGTAATACAACCCCAGCAAGGGATTTCCTACGTTTCCCAGAACCATTCTCACTATCCCTTACGAAACATGCCTACATATCCAGCTATTGTTTATGTAGGTGTAGACCATGACGGGTGATAGCAGAGATGTTAATGATAGTAACAGCAAGAGTTTCCCGGTGGGAAAAAGTTGTTGTGTCCATTAATCAAAACACAACACGTGTTTTGGTTGTGTTCCATCACAGTCTTCCGAGGCTACTGCTGGTGAAGACATAGATATTTTTGCTTCCTCCTCTCCATAGGGGATTTCTTCCCGTTTGACAGCATTGAAAGTAAAGCGAAATGGTGAGTAATCTTGATCTGTAGCTCTGTGAGGGCAGCATAAACAAGTGATGTTAAGGACTTTTCCTTTACTGTTTGGTGTTTGGCGCATTCATCTCCATCCACATTTGGTATTTTTTGATGGTAATGGGCCTTTTTTTTTTTTAATTTACAAAAGACATTTTGACTTGTCACAGTAGGAAAAGCACAGATGTTAAAAATGAAATTAATTCCACTTTGCTGCTGGTGTCGTGCATGCTGGCTCACTGTCACTGTCAGTTGAACATTTGTATAGAGCAGAATCATCGTTAGTGTCAAAAGAAGAGGCTGTTCTCGAAAATAAGACTTAGTTTATAACCCATCCAATCATGAGGCAATAATTTATATATAACCCACATAATCAGAAAGGCTGCGATCACGTGACGAATGTGCTAATGTAAATAAAGATGGTAGTAGTATAAAGAGCAAAAGTCCGCTTAAAGGGGAACTAATGTTTTTTTCAACCTGGGCCCTATTTTCCAATCTACTTCTACTTCTACTTCTAAATGAGTGATAGGATGTCCAATATTTGACATTTCTCCAGTACGAAGCTAGGGCTGAAAAATTCGGACATATTTGTTGCAGCAAGTCAAAACACTAAAGTCTGACTCTGAAATCTCACATCTCGCGAGATTTGAGTTGTTGCAGGAAGTTACCGCTGGAGTGACCTTACAAATGCATGGAGTTACTCTGTTTGGAGTAGTCATGGCTGTATTTTTACTCAATTTTGACCAACTGGATCTGGATGAGCCATTTGAATTTGATGACCGGCCGTATTTATTTGCACACAGAGTACACAGACGTACACGGATGCAGAGCTCATTGAAACTGAAGAGCAGACGAGGAGAGGGAGGGAGCAGTGTTACTTCGGTAGCACATATACTAAAAGTGCAACAGGCAGAGGAACATGTCCGAATCCAGCTAAAGGTAAACACAGACGTTCGTGTCTCCTTTCCGTTATGTCGTTGGATAATTATACTAACAATCTGAGCCTATCTGTGTGGGAAAAAAAGCAAATATTGAACATTCTATCACTCATTTAGACAAAAGTAGACCGGAAAATAGGGCCAAGGTTGAAAAAAACATTAATTCCCCTAAGGATCAGTTGAGGTGGTGTATGGGTCAAATATACATAGGAGATGCATATTCTTGTCCTGTGTAAAAAACCAAGTGAACTCTGAATTACCCCAACATATGTTGTCACATCAGCATATTATGTAAAGTACGTTACGTGACAACAACCAACCATGATTCTTATCCTAAACCTACCCTATGTAACTTTCCTAATTTAAAACTAACCTACGTAACCTTACAATTAATATGTAACTTCACAATACATTTATAACTTACATAACGACACCAAACCATGATTCTTTTCCATAATCTAACCTAAGTAGGTGCGCTTATTTGTCTGGCGTTAATTCATTACATATCTTGCAAACCATTGTTTGAGGATACATTGATTAGCAACACCTGCGCTTTTCCTGCTGACAGATCAAAATGTCCGCTGTGAGAAAGAAAGACCTGTTACAGGATGTTTTTTTACTGTCGTCCTGTTTCATAGCAGACATTTTGATTTGTCACAGGAGAAAAAGCACAAATGTTACTAGTAGCATTAATGACAGCAATGCGCTATAGACGATTTTTCTGTTTCCCCCAAACAGTCTGAGGATGTGCGCACAACAGAGGGGCAGAAAACACAATGTCAACATAGCTTAAGTATTTACAAATGAGGCAAAATATCCTTAGTATTTTGTAAAATATTGAATAATTGTTAAATGAAATTTTTAAAAATTTTATTTAATTACTTGAATTAAATCATGTGAGGGATTTCAGGGGGGGATGTCTCTTTGGTAGAACTGTTAACAACTGACAGACATCTGAAATGTGACAAAGGGCCCCAACTAGACACTGATTGTGTGTAAGAGGTCACGAGACAAACAAACGTACACAAGGCTCACGGTTTTTAACGTAAAATCTTAAACTGAAAATGACTGTGGAATGACTCAAGTGAAGAACAACTACCTCAAAATTGTACTTAATTACAATACTTGTACTGCACAATGTACTCAGTTACTTTCCACCACTGCAAACTAACATCTAAAACATCGATCACAAAGCTTAACAAATATTTGCACAACTCATTAAACAGCCTTGAACAGTGAGCTGCCTCACCTTAAAACAAGTGATTCTTCCTCTGTGCAAAATTCGCCCACTTTCCAATACTTTGCGCTGGTGTATATAAAGGGCCCAGGGCCCAGGACTATTAGCTAATAGCAAATTTTGCACTCTGAGCTAACCTGTTGTGGGTGTTTTATGATTATTCTGCCTACTCTGTTCAGCTTTGGCTGCTGCAGCAGTACCTGTGACTGGCAGACAAATCGCCCCCCCATTAACTGGAGAGACTGTGGACAGGATGCACAGACTTGCAGTCTCTATCATATCATGTTATCTTGATAACTCCTAAGAGAAATATCATAAATGTCACTGTTTAGTGGCCATAAAGAAACTTATAAGCCTACCATTATATGATGATTAATAATCAATGCAGAGATAATATTGTCTATGCTGTTTGATAAGGAAGGTGTAAATGCAACAGTGCAAAATATACATATTTTTCTTTTTTACCTGTAGTGCTGTTTATCAGTCTACATTGTTTTTGCACGAGTTGCCAAGTGTTGGAAACATCGGCTGTAGAGATGTCTGCCTTCTCTTGAATATAATGGAGCTAGATGGCACTCAGCTTGTGGTGCTCAAAGAAAAATATATTTGTAAAACTCAACAGCAATGTCTCTTTCCAGAAATCATGACCGGTTATTCAAATTTCATGTAGGAACTATTTTCTTTCTATCAAAATACACCGACCAACTGTATCACTGCACAGAAGGAAGCGTGCATCTACTCACTGACAAGAAGCTCGTGTTTCTGACAGTACCAGATGTAAACATCAATGGCATTCTCTTCAGCTGAGCTTTAATGGTTGCTCATTGGTGCTAGGTGAGCTAGCAGTAGATGCACGCTTCCTTTAGCGCAGTGATACAGTTGGCGAGTGTAGTTCAGTAGAATGAAAATAGTTCCTGAAAGAAACTACATACAAAAAGGTCTGTAGATTATCTTGAATAACCGGGTCATGATTTCTGGGAAGAGACATTGCTGTTGAGTTTTGAGAAAGTATGTTTTTGTCGTTTTGAGAACCACAAAATGACTTGAGAGAAGGCAGTCTATTTATCAATCTAGATTGATCAATCTAGATTGATAAATAGCACTACATGTTAGAGGACAAATATGTATCTTTAATTTTGGGGTGAAGCTCAAAGCGCCAAAAACATTCATTTGAAAAACTTCAAAGCAATGTCTCTTTCCAGAAATCATGACCCGGTTACTCAAGATAATCTGCAGACCTTGTTGTGAGTAGTTTTATGAGGAACTATTTTCTTTCTACCTCACCAACCGGATTACCGTGCATAAGAAATTTTGTGTCCATCGCTAGCTCGCTTAGCACCAGATAACAAGCTAACATTATAGCTCAGCTGAGGAGGGCATCATTAATATTTACATCTCGTGCTGTGACAAGCACGAGCCGCTTGTCCATGAGTAGATGCACGTTTCCTTCTGCGCAGTGACAGTTGGTGAGTGTATTTTAATAGAAAGAAAATAGCTCCCACATGAAATTGCTCACAAAAAAGTCTGTGGATTATCTTGAGTAACTGGGTCATGAATTCTGAAAAGAGACATTGCTGTTGAGATTTATACTGTACGTACTTTTTGGTGCTTTTAGCACCACAAGCCGAGTGCCATCTGGTTCCATTATATTTACGAAAAGGCAGATATCTCTATAGTCACATCCTCAGCGCTCAGGAGAACAATTCAGACTGATGAAAAGTACAGATAAGAGGAAAAATATGTATCTTTATCTTAAACTGTCCCTTTAAAATGACAAACTGAACAGATTTTTTTTTAGGAGGCATACTTCTGGAAAATTTCTACACTGTATTTATGAACAATTATATTACTGATTATATTATTCACTGAGTATGGAAGAGGACCCGTGAACAAAGCTTTGCCCCCCTTCCCTCAGTTGGCCTGTCCCACTCCTGCTGTTGTCACAGTTCATTTAACAATAACGTGGTGTGAAAGGATTTAATTAGTACCATCAGCCCCATCATGTGTAACATCACATGCATATCATTTATAATAACAGGCGATATGCTGTCATATGTGTGTCCAAGTGTGTGTGTGTGTGTGTGTGTGTGTGTGTGTGTGTTTGCCTCCACTGCAACTGCTGATTCTAAAGATAAGGTTTTCACACTGACCAATGATCAGCAATCATTAAACCCAAACAAACTTTCGCTCCTTGTCTGTTTTGTATTCCTCTCTCGTTTTCTTTCTCCCACATTAGTCTCAGATCTCTTGCTGTTCTCCCTTTTTCTCTTTATATCTTGTTTGGTCCTGTCTTGGCTCTAACAAATGGCCGGTTAATGAGTTTGTTCAGTGATGGCCTTGAATGCCTGCTCTTCTCACGTTGGTACACACCCCCGCCAACCCAAGCACAGAAACACACACACACACACGCACACACACACACACTGATACACACCCACACATACATACACTGAACTAATTGTTTCCCTTTGGACACAAACAGAATTCTGCTCAGATCCATCACTGAGCAGAGACAAACAGAGTTTTGACAGACACAGAGAGCTCTGTGGTACAAGGAAGTGGCAGCGAAGCCAAACAGAGATTGGGTGATTGATGCAGGCGTGAAATGATGGTGAGGACGAGGAAGAGACGAGCAGAGGCTTTGATCTTCTCTGACCTAGAATCAAGAGCTGGGCCACACTAGTTCATGTAGTGTCAGACTTACAGTAGGTGTAGTACAACTCTTTACTCATATGCCAAACATTGTAATTTGTGCTCTGTTTTACTCCATTTTTTATCATATATTCAAAGGAAAAGCTTGATGTTTTAGAAACGTATTCGCTTGCTTGCTGAGAGTGAGATGAAAAGATTG
Source organism: Epinephelus awoara (assembly GCA_035609425.1). Lineage (NCBI taxonomy): Eukaryota > Metazoa > Chordata > Actinopteri > Perciformes > Serranidae > Epinephelus > Epinephelus awoara. The sequence goes on from CM069300.1 coordinate 11,287,007, forward strand.
CCGTGTCGTGGCTGTACACTAAACATGAAGCTACCCCCAGCTGCTGGTTAGCTTAGCGAAAGACTGGAAACACGGGGAAACAGCCTGACTGCTAATTAATGAGCTATAAAGGTGCTGGTGGGCGGATTTTGTGACTTTCAGGTCTTTATGCAAAGCTAAGATGGATGCTGGTGGTAACTTAATGTTTAGCATACAGACATGAGCAGTTTTGGGAAGGTTATGTTTGTCTTGGAACAGAAAATCCCACACACTGCTCTCGCTTCTCGTTTCGGTCCTCCTGGACCTTTATCATTATTTCCAACATTGAGCTTAAATAGAAACTGCCCCACCCATTTCACAGGTGTGCACAGGTGTGCATTAAGGGAATTACTCAGCTGTGGGTGTGTTTCTCAATAACTGACAGCAGCCTGTGCACCATATGTCACATACCCCACAAATGTAAGAAGGGGAACAAAAAAACATATGGAAAAACCTAGAAAACTCAAACTCCTTACATCATAAAGGCTATTTACAGTATTATTTACAAATAATGTTGATTATATGAATGAACACATCGGCCTTGTAGCTTTCATAAATTATTCAAAATGTTCAGCATTGTATACTCGTATGCCATGTATCATAAATTGGTCTTTTTAGATCCCCAAATCCATTATAGCGTGACATGCCATGGTGTCTCATCATTAAATCCTTTGGGAGATAGTGTTTGCAGATTAAATATCCAGTACGCTTCTCTTCTGCTATGTATTAGATGTTACCAGCTCTCTCTGGCAGAGCAAGTTTTGCAGTGCCCTGGAACCAAAAAGAAATGATGAGGTTACTTTTAAATGTAACAGGTTACAGATCACTAGTCACCCTGTTAAAAATGTAATAAGTCATGTCAGCCAATAAGTCACACATAACCACTTATTGATTGCAGTTACATTATCTTACCTGTAGATGTTTCCTCAGGTTTGACATCAAACTTTACTAGCTTTACTTTGGACATTAATGTTGGAGCCCTTTTCTGATTTCAGAAGAAAAATATTGTTGACTTTCCTCACATACAACTTACATGACCACTTACCTTGGTGTGATGCGCTGGTCTCGTGCACGGCAGATTAACGTTGCTTAGAGCAATGTGCACTGATTTGACTGGCAGATGAAAGACGGTGCAAATTTAAACAAGAGACGCAATCAAAAACAATGTTCAAAATCGGAGCATACTCTGCCGAATGAATGGAGCCTGTCTGGACGTGGAGACCGCTAGCTCCTTGTAAGCCATCCTACCCTTCATGGTGTTGCACTCAGATTTGTCTCAATGGCTTTGCTGTGCTGCGTTGTCCAGAAACATGCAGTATAAATCCTCCCATATTACTCTTGGCAAGACAGTCTATAAACACGTTTCAGAAACTGCAGAGCCTTTTCTTTGCTCAGACTGGATGTGGATCATGCAGAGACGACACGTGACAGACAGTTTAAAACATAGGAAACAGTTTCATAATGGAAATGATTTGACAAGAAGAGTCTTTCTATGCTGCAAAAGCACCGAGTCCTTTACTGTGGCCTTGGATATTATGGCAAAAAGATGCAGTACGATAAAAGATACTCTCTCTTCTCAGTAAGATTCTTAGCACCTATTGCTTCACAGATTTACTGCAGCTCTGTTTGCTCAGCTCAGACCTCTTGTCTACTGAAACCAAATCAAACCTTAAATAACAAAGTCAAAGCTCACAAGAGCAGACAAGCTATAATTTGCAGGTATAGGGGGAGACACTGTGTAACAGTTTGTGTCTCAGCATCTACACTTACTAAATATTTGTCAGAGCTCTCGCATTTTGACACAAAGTAGCCTGCCCTTACTTGTTTACTGCAAATAGCCATGTTTGCAACCTCTCCAACTATATTACAAAATGCATTAACAGTTGATACAGGAGGTTCATTGTCAAAACCTTGCACCACTGTCAGGGTAAATTCATGGCTTACATTTTAACAGTAAGAGTGAAGAACTAAAGATGACACACTTGCAAAAAATACACATGAAAACTGATACATACACTAAGAAGCAACTCTCCTAAGGTCTAACTCGCTAACCTGTACCCATTAGATGCTTAGTACCTCGCAAAGAGTGAGTCCAAAATACAAGTTTGCTGCCTCAGTCAAGTAACCAGTCAAGACACCCTCTTGCTGCACATTGCTGTGAAAGCCCACACAGGGCAGCTGTGTTAAATCTCTTCCTCTGAGGTTTTGTAATTTCTTCCACTATCTGCTCAGTGTCACATGGCGGATGAAGTATTCTTTGGGGACAGACCATGTCTCTCCCTGCCTTGCCCCATAGACTTGAGACTTCAGTACAAATGCAAGCACACCCCCGAAGCCCTGTTTCCACTGAGCAGTACGGTTCAGTTCTGTCTGGTGTGCTTTTTTTCTGTTTCCACTGTGAAAAAATGGGGACAGTAATGGAAACTTTCCATACCGTCCCCATTTTTGGTCCCCCCTCTGTTGGGGTACCTAGAACAAAGATCTGGTACTAAAAGGTGGAGCTGGGAACACTGCAGTCCGTTGATTGGTCAATAGCGGACGGTCACTCTGCTCAGGGCTGAGTTGTGGCCGGTTTTGAGGCTCATGTAACCACTGTTAGTTTTACATAACTTGCTTAACTTACACAACTTTGACCATGACTTCAGTTTTTATTGTTTCTCTTGGATGACCTACTCTTTTAGTAATGAGTGGATCTTCAAGCTTCAAAAATATATTTAAATTTCAGCTGCATTGGGTGAACTGCGTCGTTCCTGTGGCCTCCAGCAACGCTAAACCCCTACGCTTACCTGAGAAGGACTAAATGCACAAACCCACTATTTTTGAATATCCCCCTTGAGAGAAAATGTTGGGGTGCAACCCCGCTCTGTAGATAATAAACGAGGTGCAGGCTGATAAAGGAGGAAATACAGAAGGGTCTAGGAACAATGTCTGAAGGGTTACTTTTGGTTCCAAAAGCACCATACCGAAAGTTTCTAGTGGAAATGGGGCTTATCTGTTTTTCTCACCAACTCTTCTGGAATGCTGAACAAGGTATACAATGGACAGATAGATTTTTATATGCTGTCAGCCATTAGCTAGCTACAGTGACATGGTGGTTTGAAATAGGCAAAGATGGAACACCTTGTATTTTACCCAAGAAACTACTCTTTAATCTAATACAAGTCACACAGTTCTAATTTAAACAGTATCAGTACTACTGAGAAAATAGAAGTGGTCCAAAGAACTACTTTCACACCTGAAAATCAATGTTTTGCCTGTAAAATCTGACACGTCTTCACACAGCAATGTCAGGAAGACAGTGCTCATACAATAAATGTATTACATGACTCATAGGTCATCCCCCGCTTGGTAAAAGTGGTGATGGCAACCATCCCGTTGTTGCAGTCATACCCAGTCTTCCCTACTAGAGCGGTGATATTAAACGGGTATCACTGACTGTAGCACTAAGCAGAGGGTTTCAGGTTTCAGTGCCTGGAATAATGCTGACAACACCATGGCATCACACAGGGGTGGACAGATGAAGGAACACAGTCCAGGTAGTGAGATAAACAGGAGTAGTGTTTCTGGATGATGTAAACAGTGTAGTATCAGTGACCCGCCTTAACAGCAGGCATGATGTCACCATGTTTAATTTGTGATAAGTCAAAAGGCCACAAGGATCCCTGCCTGGTTTGTTCTTTCTTTTTTTCTGCCCTGTTTCTGATTTCCCTCCCTCTCTTGTATTATGGGAATAATGTTTTGCCAGACTGCACTGTTTAAGTTCTGATTGTTCTGTTTTTACACGAATTTTTAACATTTTTTTGCAGGCTATGTCAACATCAATTCCACGTGAATTATGTTTGCTCTTTTTTCTCCCATTTTAATTCTGTTTCTTTGTATTTCTCGAGCTTCACATTCTCTCCGGCTCACATTTTCACATCAGTGCACGTGTTTTGCTTTTAGTCTACCGACCCCAAAGTCCATGGGCTCCCTCTGCTAAGATATTCTGGCATGCCATCATGCATGCACACATAAACCCACATGCTTATATACACTAGCAGATACCTTCCACACACTGGTGCACAAGGCAATAACTATGCACATGCATGCACACACAGAGACAATGGTGGTCTGAGGAAGGGACAATAGTGCCTGTGTAAGACTTAGTGAGTATTGCTGTGCCTGTCTCTGTGGGAGTTAAATGGATTCCAGCCAGACACACAGAGAGAAAGGTTTTTCAGAACTGACTTCACAATTTACATCGTCTGTTCGGCCAAAACGACACAACTTTCAAAGTCCGTTCTTGAGAAACATGGGCGAACTTTGCACGTACACTTGTGAGATAAAAGTTTTATTGAGTTATGATAACGAGTACGGCCGCACAGGCTCTCCCTCTCTTGTTTTATATCTCTTTCCTTATGGCTTTCTTATCTCACCTGGAACAAGGTGCACACACACCTGGTTGATAGTTCCCACAAACGCGGTGCTCGCCATGACCTTATGCACGTACGCTTACACGTGGGACTCAGCGCGGCAATACATCATGTTAACGTGAGCATGCAGCGAGTGACTATGCACGTACAGGCTCCCTTCTATTAATCCTGCAACATAATGCTTACTGGCATCTTTTCACTGCCTCCTCGTGACTGTTTGTGTTGTGTGTGTTGGCAGCTTGTACAATGTGAGTTAATTGCCAGTCCTACCTCCTGTATATCCCATAATACCACCCAGCTGTGTCCGTTGTTGCCAAGGTAACCTAGACTGACCGGCCAGTCAGAAGCAGGACCTAATTACAATCTGCCACCCTCCGCTCTCTCCCCCTTTTTCCATCCCTACATCCGTCCTTCTCCGCCTGCATAAACCTCTCCTATCCTTTCATCTCCGCACAACTCCGTCTCGACAGAAACACGAAAAATGTGGCTTTTTGATCGATGTGTGAGACAGAGTGCTTACTGTCTGCTGTTTTAAATTCAGTCTGTCTGAATCCGTCTGATCCTCCTGACCCGCAGAGACCAAGCAGGCCGAATCAGGTTCAACTGTAATAACCAGTCCGTAATGTGTGAAGACTGTAGTGGACTGGAGCGTGCATTAAGGACACAGGGATCAGGGCTGAATGTCTGGGAAAACTGCCCTAAATACAGTTTGTCCTCTGACCATCTTTCTGCTTAATTCACACAAGCAAATGCACAGCCTTCAATTTCTCCCACAGCTGTATTAACACTGTACTAATGGCAGCGGACCAGGATCCTTTAAGCTGTAATAGGTGTCTGTAATGTTGTTCATAAGTAGGGATTAGCCTACTGTTAGCTGTCTGAAACTATACGGACAGTGCGATGTAGGTCAGGGCAGTCCCTTCGGACAGACACTGCATGCATGGACATACCATATGTGTACATACACCCTTTTCTTTCATCCAGTGTTTTCTTTAGCGGGTCAGACAGACTATCTGAGTGATGCTGCTCTTGTTTAGACTGCCGTATGTCCACACATTAAGTCATTCTCTGCAGAAAAGTCAACACCAATCCTAATAAAACATTGACAGTGCCAACAAGCGCACTGGACGTGGATCAACAAGAGTCAAACACCTCATTGCTCAAGCCCAACGCACATGCACCGCACCCAAACACTCAGAAATAGACCACCCAGTCCCCAGAGACCCGTTCAGAGCTGTGTTTGCTTTGGGTGTATACCTAAAAAAAAAAAAAGAAGAAACAAAAAAAGTGATTTCATCAGCTTGGCATCTTGAATTGACATCATCCATTTTTCCGTGTGAGGGTGATTTCTGTTTTTCTTAGCTGCCGTGTTGATTTTAGCTTTCCGAACAACAGCTGCTCGTGTATATTTTCTGTTGTCTCGCTGTCAGTCATCCTGGTTCATGTGGCAGAGCAATAATTGGTGCTGTATTTGACTTCAGCTAACCTCCTCAGACGAGCCAGCAGGCTATCTTAGTCCTCTGTTCATTCAGTCCCCTCTCCTCTTTCACTGCTCTCTCCTCTTTCCTCTTTTTAGTACCAGAGTCATCTTGTCACTTATTTCCCCATTTCTAATCTTACATTTTCTTTTCTCGTGTATCTCCTGAACCCAATCTGCATATTTCTACCTCATTTACTCTCTCCAACTGAATCAGAGTCAGGCACTCTTCTTCTCCCATGCCCTGTAGATCTGCGTAGTGACACGGAGCTGTTTCTGTTACCCTCCAAAATAAATTTGGCTTTATCGGGACAGAGATCAGGTTACCCCCCTCCTTCACCCCCACCCTACCCCTCTTTCCTACTCTGTCTTTTCTCCTCCCTCTTTCTCTTTCTGTTTCTGCTTCTCTCTCTCTTTTTTTAAACCTCCCAATTTCCTTGTATCTCCTGAAACATTTCCTTTCTTACCTATTTCCACCATTTTTATTCCTGCCTTAAAATTCAACCTCACGCTCATTTCCTGCACTCTCTGGTTCCCTTGTGGGCTGCAGCGCAGTAAAATGAATGGCATAATTAGAATCACACACTCTTAATTGGCTCTTTCCCAGCTCCATTCATAACAACTCTATTTAAAATCACACCCCTCTCAGGGTGCCTGCGTCTGTGTGTGTGTGTGTCACTGGAGGCAAAAGTGTGAAATTAAGCTCGCCAGAATGCAGTAAAAGCAGTGAACTCTGGACACGGTGTGTGCGTGCGTCTGTGTGTGTTCCCAGTGTATGTGTGTGGAGTGCACTCATTAGCCCATGTCCTCTAATGAGAGCCACGGGTGGTTTAACACCTCGGCCCTATAGACAGGGCCCGGCTATGCCAGGCTGAATCCAGTCTGATTGTAATTATGGCAGTCAGTCTGAAGAGACAACAGTGCATTAAAAGCCCTCTCTCTCCTACGTCCTGTTCTGTAATTAGAAATGTCAGAGCTGACCTATTGCGTATCTTTGGCCATTTCTCTGCCCTGCTTCTACAGAGACATACAAGACAAACAGCTGGAGAGGGAATTGAACCGGCAACCCCGTTGGCAGCCATCTGTAATCAGGGAATAATTTCCAGTGCCGTCATGATGGAGTGGAGGCCAGCAAAGAGGTGATGCAAAACTACAGGGATTGGTCCCATGACTGTGTGTGCATGTGTGTGGAACAGGAAGAGAGTAGTGTGAGCACATGAGTGCAGCCCTGAACCACAGCGAGCTCGCCACAGTGAAGGACTGCAATTAAGCTTTTTCCGAGAATAGTGAGAAAACAGCAGAGAAAACAGTCAACTTCTATACTGGCTGTACAGCTTAAACAAACACACATCACAGTGTGTGCAGCACATGCCAAACTACACTCCTTTTCTCTTTTTAGATATAAAGAAATGCCACTTCAAATGTGTCTGAGAAATCCGCAATTGCAAAGGCAGTTTACCGCTGATTCGCTTATCAGCAAACCTACACACCTCGCAGAATATGACAACCTTGAGAGAGCTCAACTTGAGAGAGTCGTCGGGGTTCACTGATTAATTTTGCATTCATATCACCCGCCAAGCTCATTTTAATGAAATTTCAAGTTCGCTACATTTTTATGCATGTGGAGTGGAGGCCGGCAGTACAAATCAATTTCAGAAGTTGACATTTTATTGAAATCCATATCAGTGTTGCTTGGTGGATCGCATGAATGCTAAATGCACCTGTGGCTCCCAATGATTTTGAAATCCTCTTAAGTCAAGCAGGGTAACATTAAACAGTAATATTTTGCTGTGGAGAATGATAATTTTCTTTGACACAAAGGGAGGCAGAATGGCACATCACAGAGATGAAATAGCAAGGAGACATCTTAACACAATCCAGGAGCCATTAATAAGAAAACCACACTTTCATACCTAATTACTGTGTATGCACAAAAAAGACCCAAAATCTAAGAAAGAAATCATGATGACAAACACTGAAGAGAGTGTAAGAGTAAATGCACATAGACATGATGCAAATGCAAACATACTCAAGCTTCAAGACAGTCTGTCTGATGTGATGTTGATAAAAGCATAAGTGAGTTTTTTGTTTGCCGTAATCACTTCCAAATTTGACATCTGCCTATGACTGATTTAGGCCAATGCACTGACATACTCCATAGTGTTTTCACACTAAAACACACCGTAGAGTGCGCTTAATGTGCACACAGATTCACAAACACGCACACATCTCTGTGATAGGCATAGCCACTGACGTTAACCCAGTTAAGTATGATATCCAATAATGGGATTAGATCCTTTATTCCATTGACAGAGAGGAGAAGAGTAAAGAGAGGAGGGGTCCCTCATGCACTGAGACGACCATAAAAATCAATCCTCTGTGACGCTATGGGATTCATTCTGATGCTCGATTTCTCCTCCTCTATACCCTCGCCAGTTGAAGTTAAACCAGCAACAGATGTGAGATTTTAGAAGTGAGGTGATGCACAGATTAAATGACAAACATTGAGAGTTCAGAGAGATGATGCACAGTGCTTGGAAGCTCACAGCCCTTAACCTTAAGCCTGTTATAACCAGACTTACTGCGCCTCCTCTTCATACCTTATCTCCCCGCATAGACGTGGACACAGTAATGCGATTGCTTTTAATCGTGTAAGAGTAACAATAGAGACTTTAAGGAGGTAAGTAATCCCGTCCGGTACTGTTTTTTGACTGTTCATTGTGTACGCCCCTGACCTGCCCTTATATAGTATTCCAGCTGACCTCTAGCTGGAGGGCTGTATTAGATAACATACTTCCACTGTACACACATTGTTGTTTTAAGGAGGAAGAGGTGAAGGTAGGTGTCAAGTGGATTGGAGGCTCAGCGAAGTCCTTTTTTTTTCCCTTTTAAACCTTAAAGTTTTAAATGTTACTGTTGGTGAATATACGCACACTATTGCGCAAATGCAACCTGGTCTCTCTTCCAATTCGTCACACTGATTCTTGGTCAGTGGCACTCGACATCAGACACCGCCGCACAGAGGCACCCTTAGTAACGGTATGAGACGCATTGGGCAGCCGCATTTTGTGATGCTCTTAGTAACTACCATAGTATAGAGAGCAAGAAAGTCTGCATTGGGTAGGTAGGAGTGAAATGCATGAGTCAAAGAAACGAGTCGAGTTATTGTAATAACGCTGTGTGCTTGTATGTGTAGCATACGATGCTAGTGACGTATATCACGTAAAAATATATTACGTTAGAAACAAACAAATTATTTTAAGCCAAACTATGCTGTTTTTTTCTAAGTCTAACCATGTGGTTTTTGCATAAACTTAAGGAAGTGAACAAAGAAAAAGAGACTGTACGCATGTTATGAACAGAAACTGTACATTTCCTGCAAAAAGTTTTTTTTTTTTTTTTTTTTAAAGTGCATGAACAAGCAATGACACAACATCCCTATGTGTCCAAAACTGAAGCTGGACACTGAGGGCTACTTAGAGCTTTATATTTTGACATGTAGAGCCACTGACCAAGCGTCTGCATTTGACGAGTTGGTGGCGAATTTGACACGGGTCGTGTAAACAGCATTTTCCATTTGGATATTCTGAATCAGGCCTTTTTCCAAATTTACCATCCTCCAACTAAGAGATGTTGGACATGCCAGTATAATTCAGGTTTTAGGAGTATTCTTTGGACAAGTACATATTCAGTATATTTATCTCAACTGGGGTTTTTGCTGCAGTTTGTGACACGCCGCATCTTCCCTGCTTACAGTCAGCTATGTGCATTGTCGAAAATGTGTTATACACAAACCAGCTACAGCCAGCAGTTTGCAAGGCTATGGTAGAGATGCATGCCTAAAAGAGAAGCCCACGTTACAGGTCAAAAGAAGAAACACACCTACATTTAAACACATTGAAAGACTTGGATATCCACAGGGATTTGGATGTGCGCAAATATCACAATGCCGACCTTTATAAGAAGGCGGCTGCAGGAATTTTGATGCAAAGAAGCAAAAAGGCACAAGCGGCTCCAGCTGTTTCACTTTTCCATATTTTGATGTGATTAACAACATGTTAATGAGAGTACGCATGGCTGCACGGCTGGAATATTAATGAAGTATTTATTTTCATTAACAGCTTGGTAGGAATATTTTCGGAATAAGGGCAAAAACTAGAATGTTTTATGCATATAAATGTAGTCGTTAAATACAGGATATGGGAATCCCACCAGGGAATATTCATTCAGTATTTCAAGTCTTACATCAGTGTTACACCCAAAATTGGCATGTGCCAGATTCTGTGATTCCATGTGTGAAAGCTATGAAACAGTTTCTACAGGTTTTGCCAGCTAGGCTACGCACATGGCAACGATCAAAGCCAAATATGACCATAAAGTTTCCATTTTGCCTGCACGCACCCATCCAATTTTGATTCTGTTTGGAGTTCACTTCCACTCTTACTGTCTTTGTCAAAACCAGTCTATGATCAAGGGACGTGTAATCTGCAAAATTTATTATGATGCATCCCATTCATTTTTGAGGCTGCACTGATTGTGCATCCTGCCACAGTGACTAAGACGTCTTGGTCGTGAGCATATTCCCTCTCCGACAGTCCTATAAAAGCCCACATCAGAAAGGAACATTTTATTTGAATGAGTTGAGTCCCTGATGAAAACACTTCTCCAAAAGACCCTCCCATTCCTTGCAACCGAATGATCTCAAAAACATCCTTCAGGTTCTCATGAGCCTCCTTCCTTTCAGGATCAATACGTGTTTTCGCGTGCCTCTAACTTAATCAGGGTATTTTATTCCATTAGTCCGTTCTGGTAGAGGACACCATCTGTTAGCTGTTAAGAGCTTGGGAGGAGACCACCGCCCAACTGAACTTTCAATCACTGCCTGTTTTAACTCTCCAAGTAACCTTCAAAATGTGACCCGACCTTCCCTCGACCCATCACCTGCTGTCATCAGAGAACTGGACGCACAACCTGTCTGCACCTAGCTAACTTGGATGATTTCAGTGCCTGCGTGTCCATAAATCACTCAAGGGAAGCATTCCTACCTGTGTGTGTGTGTGTGTGTGACCCTCATGCTGATCAGGTTTGGCAGCAATGTGATAGGAGAATGTTGTGCATGTATCCATCTTCCAAGGATACACTATCCAAACTTCCTAGCGTGTGTGTAAGTGTAGTCGGATTTAGCTCCTGCACACTTGTGAAGACTGACTAGACAGCTCACTGATCTAATATTTGGACATCTTGGTCTATAAAGACATTCTGGAAAGTCCCCATACTGACTTGTGGGGTTAATATCTGAAGTAAAGGCTTGAATAAGGTTGTGGCCAGATTCAGATGTACCAAATAAAGGCAAAAAATCCTTTGTTTTCTTGCAAAAATTTGACTCACTGAATTAATTTCTGAGATCTGAGGCCACAACAACACTGCTTGAAGATTCCAACAGGGCAAAGAAGGTCAAGTTGTAAACAAAAGCTTAAATTCACCAAAACAAAACTGAAAAAGAAAACAAAGGCACGCATTTAAATCTCTACCCATCTGTGCATTACAAGTGGGGATTAGACTTTGCAGACTCCTGTACTAACTTTGACCTTCCCTACATAAGTTTGGAGCTTAGATTGTTTTTCTGTGCATTGAGATTTGAAAGTAACTGAGACTTTGGGTGTGTTATGGGGACAGTTCACTCCAAAGTCAAAAACACATATTTTTCCTCGTATTTGTAGTGCTGTTTACTAGTCTAGATTCTTCTGGTGTGAGTTGCCAAGTGTTGAAGATATCAGTGGTAGAGATGTCTGCCTTCTCTCGAGTATAATGGAACTAGATGGCACTCGGATTTGAAAACTTCAACAGCAATGTCTCTAGAAATCATGACCTAGTTGCTCAAGGTAATCCACACACCTTGTTGCGAGCTGTTTCATGTAGGAACTATTGTCTATCTTTTTACCAAACTACACCCACCAGCTGTATCACCACACAGAAGGAAGCATGCATCTACTCATGGACAAAAAAAGACAGCCCAAAATGTAAACTTAATTGCCGTTCTGTTTAGCTAACCTCCAAAGTTAGCTAGCTCAGTGGTGCTAGGTGAAGTAGCAGTAGATGTGCACTTCCTCCTGTGCAGTGATATGGCTGGCTGGTGTAGTTTAGTAGAACAAAAATAGTCCCTACATGAAACTTCTCATGACAAGGTCTGTAGACCTACTGTAACCAGGTAATTATTTCTGGAAAGAGGTATTGCTGTTGAGTTGTTTTGGCACTGTGAGCACCACAAGCCGAGTGCCATCTAGTTTCATTATATTTGAGATACGGGTGGCATCTCTACAGCTGATATTGCCAGCTTCGGCAACTCACACCAACACAATCTCAAATAGCACTACAGGTAAGAGAGAAAAAAAAAGGTATTTTTGATTTGGTGGTGAATGTGGTGGAGATAACATGACTAGAGTTGACAATCTGATGCAGGGCCACAGCCAGGATTTTAGAAATGCTCAGGTAAGGAGAGCAATCTTCCTCTAGCAAAACTACTTCAGGGAAGGATTGATTGACTAGCCATCATTAAAGTCTTAATTTTTCCAGAGTATTACAAAAAAGTATTTTATTTATTCATTTAGCTGTGAAATAATATTTTTGTTAGTTTTATCTCCCTCACTTATGGTGAAGATGTTTCAAATATTAGAATCACTCTTCTGAAACCTAGTGTGCCTAATATGTTCATTAATGGAGGATGTTAAGTCTCCTTTGTGTTATTAAACTGCCTGCATTTCCAGAGGGAAATTACCTTTGTGTCCTCATTAGTAGCTTTGGCCTGGGTATGATCGCTCACGTCTCTTGCCCTGTTGGACTGTTGCAGTGGCACTGCCACATCCACAGATCTACACAACTAATGGTGTGTAAACTATCATAGCCAACAGAGCTGATTATAAAGATAAAGTCATGCTGTAAAAAGAAAATACATTGTCATGTAAGACCTTCTACTATAATACACTATCAATACAATGCTCTCAGTAGCAGGGAAAAAACGATACCTGTGTACATGTGTTCTTGCCTTTGTGTGGTAGTGTGATAGCTGGACTAGACATTTCTGCCACCCACTTGTGTCATTCAGGAGACCCTAGTTTAGGAGATCACCATGGTGACCGCTGTTTGGCAAGGGGCACTCACACAAACACAAAAACAAATACACATCTCCTGTTTGACTAGAGAGCACATCAATTATTAATGGGCTGTGTTCACTAAATTCGTTTCCAGTCTCTCATTATAGGCAATCTCTTCAAGGATCACATCTGTGCTCCCGTTCTGAGTGACTCCTCATTGTGCTCATTATCATCATCAGCATTTACACAACGTGATCTCAGGGATCCTTTACAGAATATTTGAAACTACAAAAGCCTGCCATACAAAAAAATCTAGCAGCACAGAAGAGCATAATAAGTCTAGATGTGAGGCTGAGTGGCTGAGTGTGGGTGGATCTGCCGGTGTTATATTGGAAGTTGCCTTTTGTAATTACATCTACAGTTGTTATTTTTTTCTAGTGGCACATTAGCATTATGCCACGCTTCTGCTCAACAGGAGGGAACAGGAGATGCAGAGATGATGGGTTCGATAGAGACTGATTGATTTTGTGTGTGTGTGTGTGTGTGTGTGTGTGTGTGTGTGTGTGTGTGTGTGTGTGAGCTCCTGGGTTGAGCGTGTTTACGTGTAGAAGGGAACAGGGACAGCCCCCTGACATGGCGAGTGCCAGACTGAGTGTTCTTGATAATTAAGCGACTGTGCGATTATGCAATGAGCGTGACCGTGCCAATGAGAGACAAAGAAAGAACAGAGAGACAGAACAGGAGGCAGAGAGGACGACGTGACTCGGTTGGAAGGATTCATGTGAAAAGAAAGAAAGAAAAGAAAAGAAAAGAAACACCACTGAGAGGAAACAAAAGTATTTCAAAGAAGCATTTAAGAATAAAGTTGTTTGGTGCGTTCTTCTGTTGGTCGGATGGAAACTTTTAAGTTAGGATTTATGCTACTAGTAAGCATGCAGTAAACTATATTTGGAGGGGGTCAAGCAATGTATGTATGCATCCAAAGAATGCTAACGTATCCATGACACACATGTATGAACTTTGCCCTTGCACCTGTAACATTGTAACCTTAGCAGACTGTGAGCGTTTATGTCTGTGTGAGTGTGCACCACAGGACCTAAACTTGGTTAGCTGCAGGCCATTAACTTCTTGCCTTCACTAAGTTGTTGATCCTTTGGGTCTAGTCACAGACACATTCACCATAGCATGCATGTTCATGCATAGTCTGAGGGTCACTTCACCAAAGATAAATCATATTGTTTTATCACTCATGGATACTAGTATGTGGACTTTTGGAAATTGTGGCTTTTCAAAGGAGTTTAAAAAAAGGATGCTGATATTTGCTTCCATTTAGCCACATAACCATTAGAGAAGTCGGGCGCTGATGCTAGGCTCTCATTTGGCATTTCAATTTATGATAGAGGAGATGGGTGAGGTTGAGGTCAGGGCTCTGCGCAGGCTAGTCAAGGTCTTACACACAGTTTCTTTATAGCCGTTGCTTTCTGCACAGAGGCATTGTCATGTTGACGGCCTTCCTCAGAATCTTGCCACAAAGTTGGAAACACACAGCTGTCTAAAATATCATTGCACGCTGCAGCATTTTGATTTCCCTCAATAGGAACTATACAGGCCAAGGCCAAACCATTAAAGGAGTAGTGGTTCATTCTGAGAAATATGCTTTCCTGTGGCGACTTAAAGAAATATTTCACTGCTGGAAAGATTGTGTTTTTACAAAACTAGGCTGTCTATGCAGTAGAAAAAATACTCTTGGAATTGGTGTTACAGGACCAGAGAACACAGAGAAAAGGTAGAAGGTAGGAGGCAGAAAACCAACGACTAGCAGAATACAATGCACTGAGGTTATGCGAACTCGTCAGCAAACAATATGATGACCAACTGGTAACAAATGATCTCCTATTACAGTTCAACAGTAAACTAAAATATGTTTCTGCAACACATTCTCACTTCGACTTTGTCAGATAACGACGCTTAGTCATGGATCTTCCACGTCGACATTTGATGTGCAAGATAGCCTGGGTGTGTTTGTTGTTGACATTCTGGGACAGCGTGTCCACAGCCTGTTACATGCATTGTGTCTTTCCAAAATACACTTTTGTTTCCATAGGAAATGTACAGTTTCATACGGGAAGCAAGCAGGTGAATGTTGGAAATTGTTGGACCCATCCACCACCCATCCCACCCACCCTACTTGGACTTTTTGCCGCCTTAACATTGTTGTCAGACCGCATATCATGCTGATGTGAAAGAACAGCTTTTTCATCTGTGTCCGACGAGGAAGTGATTGCCCAGGCACCCGTATTCGACGACTTTGGAATGAGATCGGGTTGGTATGTGAAAATATTTTATGTGAGCAATGCAGTAACAGAATCTTGGTTACAATTTGAGCAGCGCTGCCTAGTTTTATCATTTGATCTGAGATTTTTCAGCCTCCATTTTCAGGATACAAGAGACAACTGATACATCTCTTTAAAGTTCTCTGTGGAGTGTTTTATCTCTAGTTGAATTATGGAGCTGTTATTCCATTAGTAGGCTCCTGCTTTGTTTATCTTGTGTACGTGCTCATGGTTGACACAATACACAGTCATGCCAATGGCGTCACACCATTCCTCATATCAACAGGTGGTGGTAACTACCTGCCAGCTAGTAAATGTCAGGGTTGGAAATTCTTTTTTTTCCCCACCTGCCACTGTGGCTGGTGGATTCCAAAATCTGCCAGCCACTCTATACACTACTATTGTTACTTTGATTGGCAAGGGACGCAAATATAGCAGCCACTTGCATATATTACCAGCATTTGGCTGGTGGCTGGTGCTAATTTCCAACCCTGGTGAATGTGGATGTAAACAATTCTGGATTAAAATTGATTAAAAAACAGCTTTGCACATGTTTTATGAGGAAGGAAATACATTCACTAGGTTTGTTAAAGCTCAAGGATACTCACTGCATTTGGTGAGTAACACTGAATGTACTGTAAATGTAACTTTAGTCTGTTTACCAGAAAGTTTGTGACATAAATATGAAGCTGGAACAAGCATCTTGTTAGCTTAGCATAAAAACAAACTGTATGTAATAGGAAATAGGGAGAAACAGCACAGAGGGTAACAAAATCTGCCGACTAACACCTCTGAAGCTCCCAAATGATCAAT
Source organism: Epinephelus awoara (assembly GCA_035609425.1). Classification (NCBI taxonomy): domain Eukaryota; kingdom Metazoa; phylum Chordata; class Actinopteri; order Perciformes; family Serranidae; genus Epinephelus; species Epinephelus awoara. The sequence goes on from CM069300.1 coordinate 11,303,151, forward strand.
TTATATGTCGTTTGTTCAAGAGTTCTGACACACTGAGCCAGCAGCCAGCTGTCGGTCAATGTTAGGCTGTCGGTGAGTGTCTGATGCCCTAGTTGTTCATGTTGTCGGTTAGTGAAATCACTCTGATTCACACAGTGCATGAGAATAGAAATGGAAGTGAGGAAAGTAAACAACAACCAAAGTCAGCAGAGCATAAGACCGAAACAAACTTGTTACATTAGTAACGACTATATTTTTGACCACAAAGCTCTTTTGCAGAAACAGTTTGTAATTGTTTGTGTTATTGTTTACAAGTGCATTGTATCATTTGTTCTTTCTGTGTTGTTAATGTGCGTTCAAATACAACTTCTTGGCCAAGTTACAGATGACGTGACATTCTTTGCTGCTAGTTCTTTGACATCGGTTACGTGTTCTAGCCCTTAATGTGCCTACATAAAAAAGTGAAAAATGATGATTAATGGTTTTACAGGGTTGTGGACATCAACATCATTTTTATTTCCCAATATGCCAAACTATTGTTTTAAAGCGAGCTTCAGAGTAATAGTTAACAGACACGCCTTTCCCTATGCTTCCAGCCACTGTGGTCACTCATATTGGGAAGTTAGTTGGAATGGGCCTGTGGAACAAATAACATTATTTTGAGGAATCAGAAGTCAATCAGATCACCTGCGAAAGGATTATCTGTCGACATCTGGCTTTACAGTGGTTTTCAAAATCCTGCATCAGCCTTTTTCTAGATTAGGGATTCCTCAGGTGTCCCCACATATCAGCAATACTGAGGCACTGGCACATTTCACTATTAACAATAAGCACTGTGCATGATGAAGCTGTTGTCCAGGTGATGAAACATTAAGTTGTTCTTTGAGAGCTGCTTATTTTGAGTTCAGCTTGTCAAAAATGACTCATTTCAAACTAAAGGACAAAGCAATGCAGAGCAAATTCCTTGTGAACTAACATCCCTCCTCAGCTGCAGTCTGATCAATTCTATTGTTGGCTCGCTGGAAAAAAAAAGGGCATGAGAGATGCATATCATCATAACAGAGCAATCCACTGCCGGGAGAGAAGCAAGCGAGCTCTTTCTTACTCAAATGCTGATATGAACACATGTACCCACACACATGCACACATGTAGACACAGCCACGCACATATGTACACACAATTATGCACACATGTAGCCAACAGCCGTGCATGCACACATACACACACAACCACCCACGCACACCCTTGGAAGAAGCCACTCACACTTCGCCCCCATAGAGTACATGTCAGTCCATCTGGGATCATTAACACTATGTTAATGAATATAGGGCTGGGGCCAGGAGCATGTGAGGAGAGGAGAGAGAATGAGAGGGATGCAGAAAGAGATGGAAAGAGAGAGGAAGATAAAGAGGACAGAAGGTGGGAGGATGGAGGAGGATAATGGATTCTCTCCTAACAAATGCACTGCCCGAGGTACTTGTAGGGGAAGAAAAACAGGGATAAGAAAAGATGGAAAGTGAGGGGAGGAGGGAAAGTAGGAAGAGGAGACCCGAACCACACCAAGATGGGGAGAGTACGAACTGAAAGGGAGCAACAGAGCATAAAAGAGGGTAACGGGACGACGCTGAGGAGCTAGTCAATGTGAAAAGACAACATGAGACAGTAAAGTAAACGGGGAGAGATGTACCCAGTGCGGTCTGGCCAGGAGCTGATGAGGGCTCTGTGGAAATAACTGAACAGATGAACAGAAGAAAGGGAAGGAAGGAAAGACAGCAGAGACAACAGATGAGCTGAGAGAACAGGCAGGGAGACAGACAAGGAGATACAGTATAACAAATGATGGCAGAGGCGATTCAAGATGAGTAGCGTGGTTAAATATTTCACCGGGGTTTGTTTGTGCTTTTGTGTGCTGGTGTGTGTGTGTGTGTGCGTGGGCATGGGAGTGAGAGTCCCTGGGAGACAGAAAGGAGGACAGAGCGGCGGGGAGGGAGCGAACGAGTGAAGTGTGCCTGTTGACTGCGCGAGTTAATGATTCCTGCGGTCTGAATAGTGAGACAGTGTTAGTCCAGGAGGGAGGGAGGAGGTTCATTTACCCCCTGCTGACGCACACATGCAACATTGTTTTAGTTTGTTTGTATGCGTGTCCTTGGCTTGTTTTGATACCCCGTTAGCTTATGTGTTGCACGTTTGGAAACAGCCCAGCATCCATGGCGACTTTCCAGAAGATGCTCGGAGCAGAAACACCACCTCATTACGTGTTTGTCATTGCAAGAATCACTACTTGCCCCCCAGCCGGGCTAAATCTAGACACATGGAGCGCTATTAAGCAGAAGTGTGCCTCCCTGTGTTTGAATGGGGGCGACCACCTGTATGCAGATGAATGGGTGTGAATAGAGACCGGGAGACATGCCTTTGTGGTGCTGGAGAAGGAGCAGCTTGTCGGAGTGTGCCGGTATGAGCCAGAGGGCCAAGGGCCCACAGGAGGCCGGGGATAAAGGGACAGAGGGCAGCAGGGTGACAAGCTGTCCATGTGTAGATGAAACAATGCCAAGTGTTAACAAGCCTAAGCTGGCGGTAATGACAGAGGTTGGGTGAACAAAAGGCAACTATTTGAAATGCAATCTGTGATCAACTAAAGTCAATAAGGAGCATATTACAATGATTTAGCCCCTTTAAGCCCCTTTATACCCTTTTTATTGTATCATAATGTTGTTGTTCCCCATGACCTTTCATTTTCCAATAACAGCTAAGATTATTCTCGGTGGGAGAGGCTTGGAAGGAGAGGCACAAATGGCACATCAGCAGCTGAGGCAGAGGCTCGAGGGCACGGCGAGTGATGACGTGATGAAGTCAGGACAAAAAAAAAAGAGGCAGAAACGTTTTCAACATCTTGCTTTTTTCAATGCGGCAACAGCAGAGGCAGCGGCAGGGATCGGAGAGCACTCCTACACAGCTTTAAACTTCAATGAAAACCTGTGCAAGCAAATACATGTATCTGTGTTCATACGCTCACCCGAAAGTTACTAAGTAGTTTCTCTACCATCCCTGTTTGGCTCATTGTTACGTTTCGGTGACGCTGACGCCCAGTGTTTCCACCATGGGCGGATTATACAATAATAAAAATAATGGGCCCCTGGGCACAGATATGGAAAGGGCCACTCCAATTCTCCTACGCAGGAGTAAGACACACAGGCTTTGTGGTAGGTTAGGTTTTCTTTGTAGGTTCTATCCACCTTTTATATGTCTCTTTGAGGACATTTTGTATCTCCTTGTGGTTGTTTTGTTTCTCTTTGTAGTAACTTTGTGTCTCTTTGTGGTTGTTTTGTCCATTTTTGAGGTTATTCAGTGTCTCCTTGCAGTTCCTATGCCTCTATTTGTGGTCTCTTTGTATCTCTTTGTGGTCATTTGGTGTCTTTTCTGGTTGTTTTGTGTGTTTTGGGGGTTGTTTTGTGAGTCTTTGAGATGATTTTGTCCATATTTTTTAATCATTTTGTGTCTCCTTTAGGTTGTCATTGTCTCTTTAAGGTAATTGTGTGTCTTCTTTATCCTTAAGCATCTCCTTGTGTCATTGTGTGTCTCTTTGTGGTTGTTTTACCCATTTTTGTAGTTATTCAGTGTCTTTGCAGTTTCTTTGCATCTCTTTTTCTTTTTATGCCTTTTTGTGGTCATTTGGAGTCTCCTCCTGGCTGCTACATTACAGTTTGACATTTGACATTTTGCAAGTGAAGGCCAGGGGGCCCTTTGACACTCTGGGCCTGTGGTTGTGTACCAGGCCTGTTCAGTAATCCATCCGTGGTTTTCATGTGTCTTTTACCCAACTTTTTAAAGTTTCACTCCGCCTCATTTCGATTTATTCTCTCGTCTCTATTAAACACCCCTGCTTCATATTTCTGTGTGTGTCTCAAGAAACCTCTTCAAATCTTAAGACAGAGATCCCTGACCAGCTCTGATCCCAGCCTGGGGCCGACAGGATGAGTGGAGAGGAAGAAGTGGAAGAGAGGAACAAGACTGAGAATTTAATAGGCTGAGGGGGGGGAACGCTGTCTTTTTTCAAAATAGCTGTCTCCCACATATCCTTAACCCCTCTTATCAAAAACATTTATTCTAGCTGGACTGATACTTTTCATCTTCCTCTGACACCATCTGTTTTTGTTTTATGTGTGTCTTCACTCCCCAAAACTCCTCTGCACGGTCCCCTCTGATAAAATACACTGGAGAGAAATCAGGGATTGGCAGGTATAGGTTGTACCATGCGCTCTCTGCGCTTCCTTCTGCTTCATTACGTAAGTTATGTAATTGTGGGATTTCCATAGCATGTTAAACAACTTGTAGCAGATACTGTGACGCCTGGAGACAAGTCCCTTGGAAATAAACAAGGCGGCTTCCGTTTGCTGAGAGGTTTGTATGGCTGTCAGGTCTTCCCCCAGACTTCCTTTAATCCACTTTTAGAGCTGTCGAGCTTTCCATCATCTCAAACACTTTTTTTTCCCTGTGAGTTTCTTTTTTGAGGCATCAAGTTTTCTGTGCTTTACTGTCATTCGCAGAAGCCTTGGTCTTCCCTGTCTGTGTGTATCTATGTGTGCCCGTACGGGCTGTGGGAGGATTAAGTCTCCCCCAGAGAGTCATCCGTGGTTTCCACTAGTTACAACACATATCACAAGAGCCTGTAGAGAGGACTTAAATGTTTGTTTGCATGCGTGTTTCTCTCTCTGCGTGTTCGTGTACATGTATCCCAACCATCTGACTCTTGGCTGCAGCAGCAGAGAGGAGGTGTATTTGTGGGTTGTGGATTTCTAAATTTGAGTTTCTGTCTTGCTACATGGTTGGTTGCTAGATGTGTTACATGAACGTATCATGAGGAGATCCCATGTTTGAGCAGCGGAAGTCTTTCTGGCAGCGAGGGGCACTATGAGAGTCACTCCTGGTGTTGTGTGTGAGTGAGAATTGGGCCGGTGAATCACTGGCTGGTTTTGGAGCTGCTGTAACAGTATTTGCATTTCAGTCATTCTTTAGAGGAAATCAATACATGTAGTTGCTTCTGGTGTCAGTGGAGCTAAGTGGAGGGCATTACAGGAATAGCTGCTTGTATATATGAAATCACCTCAGAGGTTTTGCATTAGAAGAATTTATCATGACCTGGACTTGCACTCATTATTCTTCATCAAACATGAATTCACTTCCTCTATCCTCTTCCTCCTCCTTTACCCCTATTTTTTTGGGAGACATTATAGAATGGAAAAGCACCCTCAGCCATGATTAACCCCCCACTGCCTACGGGATCTACAGTCAGTGTGTGGGTGTGTGTGTGTGTGTGATCATGTCAGTGCCAGGACGTGTGTCTGCTTGCCCAGCCAAGCCTTGGGACAGTCAGACACTCAGCTTGTCTGCACATACAAATACACACACAGGCACACACACACACACACACACTCCACTTCCCCCGCAGCTCTGGAGCTCTGAACCAGCTAACCTAGGCTGGGCTCCATCTCTGCCCGAGGGAAGCCCTCTCCTGCTGGGTCCACAATCCCGCTGACACCCCACGGTCTGGACTTTATCCACTCCATCTGTGAGGTTGTTTTCTAAAGTTACCTGTCTGGGGACGCGGCTAAGCGGAGACCACAAGATTAGACTGGCTGATAAGATGGTAATAATTCTCTAGTATCTGACAAAAGGCAATCAGTACAGCAGCGTGCCTAGACAACAACACCCTGCAGGAACACCTCTCTGCACAGGGTTCTCAGATGACTGAAACGCAACCACCGGGACGACCAGCACCAAAATCTTATCAGTATGTGATATATAAAAGTAATTTGTGTCTGAACCATAAGTGCAGCAACATATTTACAGCTCACCGCAACAACAGACAGTGCAAAACCATGCAATTTAGCAGCATACAAAAAAACACAAGTTGACAAACTTGTATAACAGCGTATAATGACAACCCAACACCTCAACACAATATAATTGCAACATATAGTGCATCATAACACAATGCAACACGGCTGAACAACAACACATGACTGTTACGACATAAAAAACCATTCCAACAACAACAGACACCAACATATCATAAAGGCTGTTGAAACTTACATTACTTATCAAAATAAATAATTATTTATCAGTGGGAAAGTAGGCTACCATTTATTTAAAAGCTACAGTTACCTGTCAGATTAAGATTTTACATTAAAAACATATAATTAATGTATGAAATGACTCATTATTGTAGATTAAACTACCCGAAAGTGTAAAAAGCAGTTCAAATGAGCATTTACATTTAAGTTCTGCTGACTTGATCTGATGATATCATAACACAGGCAGTGCTGACACACAACACTTTGTTTGCAATACTTCTGTATGTTTTTGATTGCCAGACTTGAAGGATAATACACTATTTGTACAGTGTGTTATTATAACTTTGAATTGTCCATTGCCATTTTTGTGATTAGATGTTTTTAGATGGTCTTATTGTGAATATTCCCACTTGTGCTTTTAACTGATTTTATTTAACATCTTATGAAACCTGTTGACATGATTATAATTAAGTTGCTCCTAAGTCTGAATGTCCTTCAGATGTGTGTTTTTTAACTTCTGTTTTCACTTATGTTGTTTATAATTTCTTATCTTATCAGGTTAATGTTCCACTCTGACTCATATTAGTTTAGTACTCTTCTATGGTGTTATTAAAGCTCTAGTAGAGTTGTTTTTGTGTTTTGTGGTGTAAAGAGTGAGCAGCTGGAGGGAGCGTCTCCAGTGGCTGCGCTGGGCGGGCCATTCACTTTGCTTTTCACTGCTATTGGTTGGCGCCGCATCGAGGGGTGGAGCCACTGCCAGACAAAACAGACAAGTTGCGCTCCTGTGAACCAGTCAAGAGTTGCAACAGTGTTTAGTGAGACGCCTTAGTTTGAACAGCTTTGATTACTACTCTAGGTGCGTAAAATCCACTGTGCGTATTTACGCATTTGAATCTTCAACAGCAGACGTATTTTAGAGTTGTCGCTTACTAGCTGAGCTTGGTGACGTTCCTTTGGAGAAGAGGAGATATGGATTTGGTGTATCTGGTGTGTTTAGCGCTGAGCATCGGTGCTTGGTTCGCCTGTGCGGAGAGACACAGCGTCTACTGGAACGGCTCGAACCCAAAGTAAGTCCTGGTTTGTGCTTTTGTGCGCTAAAATGTTGCGTGTGTGTTTGTGCCTGAAGTTAATATGTGACTAGTAGTGAAGTGGCAATCACTGCTTTGTGTGTGTGAGTGTGTGTGTGTGTGTATGTGTGTGACTGTGTGTGTTCCATGAGGTCCCCAGAGGCGAGTGGATGTCATTTTACTACTTTCTGAAAATCCCACATGTAAAGTCCCCATGTTGCGCGCAGTGTCATTACCCAAGGGCCCCGAGGCTGAGCACGCTCCTAAACTGCTACAACCAACCTTGTTGTTGTTTTTCCATTCATGTGACAATTAAAGGTTCGTGTGACGTTTAAGGTGTGTGTGGTCTACCTTTTAAACCCGCCTAACAGGATTGCGATCAGGGTATTAGACTACACAGCAGCAGCGGGGCGTAAAAGCAGAGGATTGTGAGCGAATGCCCAGACAGATGGACAGATTCACCACTATATTTAACCGCAACACATAGACACAGACATACTCTAATAGTAGAAAATAGACTGACGAGTATGAACTTGGCCAGTGACGCTGTCTGTAGGGTCTGCACCTGTGTGTATATGTGTGTGTGCAGTGTGTGTCATGGAAAGTCTATAAATGAAAATCAGTGGGTTCATTTCGTAATCAGTTTTATAGAGATGCATCAGGACTGTCAGTAAAGTGTTTCTTCATTGGGGAAGATAGTGATAGTGTGTGTTTGTGTGTGTGTGAGAGAGAGGCACATATTGCTGATTATTTTGTTCTGAGGTCAGAAATGTAATGCTATCCGACCACTCAGTGGGATCGATGGAGCTTGACAGACGCGCAATATCGCAGCGCGATTTATTGAGCTTTTAGCGTGGAGCGAGTGATCCCCCCACCACGCTTGAAAGACAGTATTATTTTATAACCGAGCTGAAACAGAAGGACGGTCCCCGCTCCTCTGCTGCCGAGAGAGGTCGATTAAAATCCGCCACCGAGACTAAACAAGGGCAAAAGCCATTATAGCCTTTTAAATCTTGTCTTGATTACATTACTGGCTCTCTAATTGCCCTTTAAGAATGACAATAGACGCGGGGCTAAACAAGGAGCCCCCGCAACAAGGCAAACAATTGTCCTGATAATTGGATAAGGAGTTTAATGGAAAGTCCTGTCGTCACGAGCAAGTGCTTGTGTCATGGGTTAGTCCATGCATGACTCACCACCGGGTTTGACCCACCTGAGTTTTACACCTGAGTCACCACACACACAGAGTGGGGAGGAACTGTGGTTCAGGTGAGAATGAAAGGAAAGAGAGGAAATGTGACACCAAGAGGCTTTCTGGGGGTCTGGGTACAAAGAGGAAACTGGGGCTCCAAGTTTTAGTTCAAATAAGAGAAGGGGAGCGGGGGTGGTCTGCTGTCTCTAATCCGGCCCTGGACTATTTCTGCTGTCAAATGGGAGTTGTGTAACCAGAAGAAAAACCATAATAATACTCTAATCCCTATTGCTGGATGTCTAAACATAGACCCTGACACAGACAGACATAAACTTCACACACATCACAAACATGTGGCTTTTCTGCTTCTGTCATATCTGTCATACTCCCAGTCAACCGAGACCGTTCTCATTCTCCGTCGTTCACTCAAGAGCTACAGGGAAATAGTTTCTCTGCCACAGAATTTGTTTCAGGAGGATAATGGCAGCTAAAAGCCAAAATGAAACCATTATCGGCTGACCCCCACATGCTACTCATATTATATTTTTTGGCCAAATTTAACAGCCTAATCTCCATTACTCCACTGTAATCCCTCATTCCTCGACCCCCCCCCCCCTCCTTTACCTCTCACTCCTTTCTCTTCTCCTCCACGTTTCCATCATCTCCCCTGTCTTCTGCTTTCCAGCACCTGCCCCAAACTGTTCCCCGTTCCCCAGTGATCAATCAGTCACCTGTTCTGAGGATCACATTGATCCATCAGCGGGGCTTTGACAGCAGCAGGCCGTGGATAATTGATGCTAATTGATTCTTAGTCTGATTGTGAGCGGCAGTGATTTGTCATAGGTGGAGGACGGTGACCAGATGGCAGCAGTCTGCCCATTCATGTAGTCTGAGGAGTATAGAGGAAGTGAATTAAGCTGGCAGCAGTTTAGGTGTGTGTGTGTGTGTGTGTTTCTCTGAACACAGCGTGTGTAGGAGTGTGTATGATTATCACCAACCTGTCAGTGCAATTTAATGTAAACCCGTACTCCAAGTCCCTGTAGGGATGTGATACAGAGTGAGTGTGTGTACAGTTTTCTTACATGACAGGTGGAGAGGCATGTTTTTCTAAGTCTGGTCCGGTCTTGTTTTTACAGTACGTGTCTCTGCCTGTGTTGATCACATGAGCGTGTGTGTGTGTCAGAGACAGAGATAGAGTTTGAACTTGTGCTGCCCTTTAACACCTTTTAACGGGAAGTGATTTTGTTGTTGTGGAACCGAGTACGTAATTGTTGATGTGTCTGCTGTGTGTGTTTGCCCCAGCGTCAGAGTAAGATAAGGAGTGGCTGTTACCGGAGGCAGTCTTACCGAGACATGATAAATGTGTGACTCACACTTACACACACTGGGGGGCAAGAGTGAGGACTGGGATGTTAATATTAGCTACAGCCAGCATTCCTCTGCGCTGTTACTATAGTCAACTCCGTCAGCTGTGTGTGTGAGTGTGTGTGTGTGTGCTTCTCTCACTGTACCTGTCTGTTCCTCTCCCCATCTTCACTCCTCTTTCACTCTGTAACAGCTGGGTCTCCTCCCAGACTGGCCCTGAGCCCTCCATCTCTTTCCCCCCTCTACTTACTGATTCAAGTGCATACAAGATCTACTTTTCTGCACAGATGTGCTATTAACACAGTCTCCTTTATAGACGCTATCTCTGTGTTATTTGGCTGCTTTCATCCATCCGGAGTGGCCCGGCTTTATTTCCCATGCTCCCCGTATCTGTGCAAATATCTTTATCAGGAGTTTGGTGTAATGTAATATTCTGTTTATCTCCGTCGGAGTCTGGCTCCGTCTGCCAGTGCTGTTATTGAAGCAGCCGGGCCTGCCCGTACACGTACAGTACATGTGGCCTGGAGGATGCGTCCCCCCCCCTAACATGTGCATTTTATACATTTTGTTCCCCCTTCTGTCTGTCTCCCTTTCCACTCATTACGTTTACCCCTCCCCACCCCGTGTCCCGTCTGGTTGCTGGCCTCTAATCTCACCAGAATGAGAACACACACACTTACGCACACACTAACATAGATTACAGACAGCTTGTAATCTGACCATCTGACCCATAGACACAAACCCATCATCCTGCTGGCTTCATTCTATATATATATATATATTTATGATCCTGTGATGTAACTTCTGTCTGTTTCATTATGGCATCTTTCACCAGTTTGTGTGTATCTGGGTTATTGTGTAATCGTTACAACATAGATATATATATATGTAAATATATAAGTTGCTTAATAAACCTGTGGATGTCAGAGTGGATCTTTCCGACTATAATCACCCAGATGTCCTGTAGTGCTTGTAATTGATTGTTGTGATGCATGATGGATCTCTGCATCAGAACAATCAATTACGATCAGTGCAGGACATCTCTACTTATCTTGCTGTACATCCTTCCAATTTCATATCAGAAGGCTTTGTGTGTATTCCCCTCTGATGTAACCGTCCTCTTACCTAACACACTTATAGACATACTTTGATGCATCACAGCACCCAGCAGCACCTGGGCACCGTAGCGACCGCATAAACTACAGTTCTGTCTGTGTCTCAGGTCTGTGGACACCCTCCTCCCCCGCCACAGTATCCATGTACCTCTGTTTTCTCTCTGCTCTTCCTCTCGCTTCCTTATCTGTGGTCCAGACTTCCTCCCCTCCCTCCATCCGTCCCCCTCTTTCTCACAGACCTTCCTCTGTTTTGGCCCTCAGTAGTTTTCCACCGGAGGAGGACAGAGCACCTCTCAGCCCTCGCCTCTGCTAACACTAGAGGGGCCTGCTTTTGCCTAGCGTTATCGTAGTATGTGTGGGCAAGCATGCGTGCGTATGTGTGCACTGCTCATTCATAGCATTTCAGGCATACTTTGGCATTGCTGTCCCCTCATAGCCCACCATCGCCCTCTAAAGGGCAGAATTGGCAACAGATTTCAGTCAGATGGACTCCAGTTGGAGTATTTAAGGATGTTTTGCCTTCAAAACTTTTTTCTCACATGAGACAAGTTAAATATTTAATGTGGATTCTTAGAAGTTACTGAACTTGTTCCCTCTCTCTCTCTCTCTCACAGCAAGACAGACACAAGCGAACAGATTAACTCTCCGTGACCCCAAAACATATTAAACCAAGCATGATACCATTTGGCCTTCTTCTATTCATCGCAGACAGAATGGGAGGCTACAAAAAAGGAGGCCGGGTGAAAAGATTTCGGGGGGCAGAGAGGCGGAGGAGGAGGAGAGGCCCGGGGTGCAGGGTGAGAGAAGGGTGAACTGGAGAAAGGGATTTGTGTTGAGAAATTAGCCTGGATGAAGAGCGCTGGTATATTATGTCAGCGTTAAGAGACAGGAGAAAATAGAGGAGAGGGAGAGGGGGGGATGGGCCTATTTTTGGAAGAATAAAGGAGAGGCAGACGGAGGGAGGAGAGAGTGGACAGTGATGGATGAAGGGAGGGGATAAGTTTGGAATTGAATAAGTGAGAAACGGCAGGGTTGACAATTTTAAAAGCTCATCTTCCAAGGACCAAAAGGATTCTCAATGTCTTCACTATATTATGCGTGCATATAAGCACACAGATTAACATGGAGTGGAAACTATAGAGTTGAGTGCTGGATTTATGGTGTAAGTAGGGACAGAAGATCTTATTGGTGCCTCGCAGAGGAAGAATCCCACTGGGTTTCTTATTGCAAGACAATGAGATAGAGAAAGAATGAGGGTAGATTACACTGGAAGCTAATATAGAAAGACTTTTCGGTGTATATTAGATCGGCTTTAATGGAGTATCCCACCAGTGAGCAGCTAAACCCATTAGAACCACTGACAGCTCCTCAGCCTGTGTGAAAGGAGGTGTGAATCTGCCATGCCACAGCAAATTAATAGGGTATTAAGTGTACACGTCAAAGTAAAAGTGTGTGAGAGTGCGCAGGGAAATTTGATGAGTACGCCTTGTGAGAACATCGTAAACCATCCAAACCGCAGCCCCCTCCCGTACACCCCCGATGTGACATTCCAGTGTGTGCACACTTACTACTGATTACCTGCAGAGCAAATGGCGGAGGGGATGCATCTGTTTGGTGTTTCAGTGGTGCTGACTCGCTACATGGGTGCGTTGTGTGTAATAAATATCTTCAGCGCTGACTCAGACTGTAGCATGCGTGAGTAAGTCGCGACCCTGAACTCTAACCCCTCGACCCTGGCTGGCAGTTTGAACTGCTCCCCAGAGGGACGGTGAAAGACAGAGTTCCTGTGTCAGTTGTTTGACCGAAACCAGTGAGAGCTCTGGGGACAAACTGCGGGGACAGCAAGGAGATGACGAGAAAGAAAGGAGGGATGGCAGGAGGAAAAAATGGATGAGGTTTTAGAGGACAATTGCAAGACTTCAAAGCTTAAGTGAGGAGGACAAGTGTTGGAGGAGTCACCTACTGTCTCTGTAGCTGTTACCCTTAGAACACACACACACACACATACACACACACACACACACACACACACACACACACACACACACCCCTTGCCCACTGACGCAAAAGCAAAAGTAGCTCTGTAGTGTGAGTTGACCTGTTTGCGGCAGAAAGGAAGAAGGACTACAGCCACCTTCAACCCTTGCTGTTTGCCCACACCTCAGTCACATGCAAGAAAACACACGCGCACACACACACACACACACACTGAAACACACAAGAGGCTTCAGTAGGCATTGATAAACAGATGTGCTCATGAGCCCGGGGCATGAGACGCCCTGAATAAGGGTCTTTAGAGAATCCCTCCCCCTTGAAAACACACACACACACACACAGACAAACTAACTCACGGGAAGAAGAGGCTGTTTGAAAAGTAGGTTTGCAACATCTCACACACCTGGCCCTCACTCTCACATACGACATAGCTATCACGTTAATGCGACTCTCACTCTCCCGAGAGCTGTCAGTCAGGGCGAGAGCAGACGCAGGGAGATACAAGAGTCTCCAGGAGTGGAGAGCTTTGATGAGTGAAACCTAAAGTAGAGGGAGCAAGGAGGATGGAGGGGAAAGACACGGGCTGTGCACTGTAAAAGTCTGACCTAGTTCAACAGGCATCCATAGGGCCATTGTTTTACCAGAAAGGAAGAAGAAGCATTTCTAGACAACTCAAATGCAACTGTGAAAGCGCTAAAATACTCTGACAGTCATATGAGCACACATATAACACACATCCACAGCAGTCAGGGCAGTGAAAGCTCCACATGGGGTAAGGTACAGGGGTTGAAGGGGCCCTGTAGCCTTCAGGCATTCTGTCTTTGGGGAGGGAAAGGGTTTAATTACACCTCATTCATTCCTCCTCCCCTTCTTTTTTAGAGAACACGTTGGCCCCAGACCCCTAACAGCTTTTAATTAGCCAGACCAATGGAGGAGAGGAGGGGGGAAGGGGAAATGAGGAGGTGAAGAGAAGGATAAAAGGAACGTTTTCTTAAAAGCACGAGTTGTGAATGAAATTAGCAACAGAATCTATCTGTTTTGTTGGCTTCTGACAAGCCGGTGTTTTCATGCGGAGGTCGGCAAGGCCGCTAACAAGGACGCAGTGTGGGAAAAAGGTGTATCCCATGCAATTTAAAACTACTCTTCACTTCAGAGGGAGCAACTAGAGATCTCCAAGTGCCTTGTTTTCTCCGGCTCTGTTATTACTGGTCTGACTCAAAGAAAATGGAGCAGAGAGGAACAAAATGAGAGCAGAGATTATTTAGCCAATTAGGCTGCTACAGGCTGTGTCTCTTTCCCTTTTCGTTGAAACACTTGAAACACACATACAAACAAAGGCGTGCACCTACACAGGAGTGTACACAAAGAGCCTTTTCTGAGAGAAAGCAGTGATTGCATGGGGAGGGTGGTGATCAGCCTGTTAGCCCTGGATAACAAGTGTAGAGTTGTGCTCGGCTAACAAAGCATGTTTTGACAGGTAGGTTTGCGCTAACTGATACACACACACACACATGCAGAGGCAGGAAGGAGGGGTTAGAGGCCCAGATTTGGAGCCAGCGTGTCTGTGACTTGGCCAGGGGGGTCCTAACAGGAGCCGCAACAACAGGACAAGGGGGGCCAGGGGCCACTGCGTCCCACACTTTGAAGCCGAGGCACAAACACACAAAAACAATGGCGGACACGCAGGGGCTGTTTTCTTGTCACTTTCACTCTCTGCAACACGCTAAACACAAGCATCCACAAGCAGTCATTCAGTTTAAACACAGATCAGATTTGAAGATTAGAGACCTGTGACCCTCCAGGATGTAATCAGAGTGATACACACATATCAATCTTTCTTCACCTCCTGTCTTTTGGCTGATCTCACAGCAGTAGCAACTACCAGCAAGCTGCAAAGCCCAAATTGCAGCCTAGCGCGGCCTCACCTGCAGCATGTTTACGATAAAGGAAAGACTCAGTAGTAATGAGAAAGTGAAAGCGAAGCTACCAGGAGTTGCGCATAAATTCATTTCCTCCTCTGCCCCAACAAAGTAGTCCCTTCCTGACTCATAGCTTCTTATTAAAAATCAGTAAAAGTTCTGCTGAGGTGAAAATTTAACAAAACTTCCTGGAAAGTGCTTCAGACTGAAAATCATTGCCACAGATGCGCAGTGCAGGATTCATACCTATTTTTTACCGTCTCTTCATTAGGACACCAAACAAGCACAGGAAGTGAGCAAAGAGGAGACGGGGAGGCTTAAAAAGAGCCATAAAACTAAATGAAGGGTAAGGATGAAAAGAGGGAAAGAGAGCGACAGTCTGACTGTCTCCACCCACTCTGTTTCTGTCTTTGATGAAATCAGGGAGAAATTGAGAGACAGTCTCACATAGAGACAGCAAATTAGTGTGAGGAGTCACAACTGGCGCTTTGGCACTGACGGACAAACATCCAGGTGAGGAAACTATAGTGGCACAGAAACTGTTTGAGTAGACCTTGTAGACAGAGACACTGGTTTACACAGATAGAAAGGTGAACTGGCAGAGAAGGTGAAAACAGAGATTTAGGAAATCTATGAAAGAAGGTGTGAAGTGAACTTTGTGCTGCCGGCAATAGGGAGGAGAGCAGGAAGGTGTGTGTGAGTGGGATGGCGGTGAGGCTTTATGGGATTCTAGGTGTGTTTCCTCGTCTGTAAACAAAGTGAACAAGTCTGGCCCGATCAGGCTCTTTCTAATTCTGTCACACTGACAAGTTTGCACAAGTATACGTCAAGACTTCAACACAAACACCCTCACGTGTTATCTGACTGCCACCTTTGTAGCTCTACCTGTGTGTTAACATGTTATTCGTGTGAGTGAGTCGCTGCGCGTGTCTACGAGTGATTAGCCCGCATTGTTATTTGCACTGTGTGTATTGAATGAGCCAGCCTCTCAGGGTGTGTGTTGAACACGTGTCCTGACAGACAGTATCTGTTATTCATGGTGTTAATTCTGCAAAATAAAAGAAAAACACTTCCATGGGTGAGGAGCTTTGTCAGTAACCTCCACCTTTCTTCCTGTCTCCCTGCAGCTTCCTGTGGGACGACTACACAGTGAACGTGCGCATCAACGACTATCTGGACATCATCTGCCCCCACTACACCCACGGCGAGGTGCCATCGCATTCAGCCGAGCGCTACGTGCTGTACATGGTGGAGAGGGAAGACTACGAGGTGTGCAAGCCTCACTCCTTCGACCAGCTTCGTTGGGAGTGCTCGCGGCCATTTGCTCCCCATGCGCCTGAGAAATTCTCTGAGAAATTCCAGCGTTTTACTCCCTTCACCCTCGGCAAGGAGTTCAGACAAGGAGAGAGCTATTATTATATCTGTAAGTGTCAATGAAAGGATTTTTTTTTTTACAAAATTAATCTGATCCTGAGATGGTTTCTTGTACTAAAACTTGCCCCTCTTTCTGACTCTCCACAGCCAAGCCGATGCATCACCACGGCCAGGAGTGTTTAAGGCTGAGAGTGGATGTTGTCGGGCCTAAAGGATCTGAAAAGCCCAATCTAGATAAGTCCAAGGCGGAAGATACAGGAAAAAGCTCAGATGGAGGAAAGGGGAAGTTTCCTGCTGCTGCTGGAGGAGTTCACAACCCGTCTAACCGGCTCCCAGCAGGTGAGGATTCTTCTGAAAAAATACCAGACAGACGCAAAATAGTCACAACAGAGAGCTCAGCTGGGTGTGTTTATCCTGCCTGAATGATGAAATCTAATATTGACGCTCCCTCCCTTTTCTTTCTGCAGATGACCCTGCTGTGATGGAGCCAAATGTCCAGAGGAGCATCGGCAGCTCAGGAGCACAGCTGGTCTCCTTGTCGCTCTTCTTCACCACCATCCCAGTCCTATTAGGCCTGATGCTACACTAAGGCTGAGCCGGACGCCACAGCAGAGACAATGCTAACCTAATGCTGGTCATTGGGACCACAAATGAACTCTCAAAGACTTTTTTATGAACAGATTTTTTTATACAAGAGTGGACAGTGTGTGTTTGTGTGTGTTTGTTTGAGTGAATGTGGAACGTGGATCGTTCCAAAGAAGAGGACCTTTTTTTTTATGACTTTATAATGAGGATGGAAGTTCTTATTTTTAAGATGCACTCTTTTTTTCGGTCATTATGAACAAAACTGCGAGCAAACTGATCAAAAATACATAATGGGTTAGTGTCAGATTTAAAGAATGACAAGAGGATTGCATTGTCTTCGTTATCCTGTGTTTTCACCATTGGTACAGAGTTGCATTACACTCCTCATCTCCAGGTGTTAATGTCATTTATTTTTCTTCCTCTACATGTAGAGACATTATTAATTCTGTGTATTGGAAATGTTGTCGTCGACTGCCAAAGTGGTATGCATTATGTAGGATTTTTTTTGTCATGTTGTTGTGTAGCACTCAGCTCCCTGTTAAATCTCCCTGAGTCTGTTATGTCTATTCAAGTCTGTCAAAGCACCACTGATAAAAAAAACAGTTGCTGTGGTTTAGATGAACACACACATTCAGTTCAGTTATAAGAGAACACAAGAAAACAAATTGTCTTATTCAGACCAGTGGTTCTCAATCTTTTTTTTGCATGCCTCCAGCTGCCCATGCAGATTAAACAAGTTAATTGTGCTTTTTTACATTTGATAATATTAAAAAATTGATTTGGATCCTGCCCACAAATTAGCCACAAGCTAACTCTGTTGCAATTACTTTTAATTGTGTGCCGTGCCTGCAAAAACAAACAATAATGAAATACATTCATTTTTTGTGTCACAAGTCGCCACTAGTTGATTACGTGTTCTGAGGTTGAGAGCCACGCAGACACATTCAGATATATTATATAACTAACAGGGGTTTTCGGGAGCTGAGCTTCTCCAGTGCTTACGGTAATTCACTCATCTCTACTGTACATGGTACACTGGTGTGCAGATGTGGTTCCACTCGCACATTGTCAAACCTCAAACTGAAGGGAATTCCCAGAATACACTTACAGATGTTTGTTTTCTTGTTCTCGCGTCATTTTGTAAATGTTTATATGTAAATGTGTATATAGAAAAAACTATAAGAAGCTGTTTTATGATGTGAACAAAATCTTCAGTGAAATAAAAAAAAGTGATGTAATGAAAATCTTTGTCTGGTTTTTATCATGTCTTGTGGTGTTTATTTTGGGTCTTAAAAGTCCACTGACATCATTGAGATTTTGATGGATGATACAATATTTTAAAGCGATCCATCTCCCTGTGTGATGACATCTCTCCATTCGCCTCCACATTTCCACCCCCGGGTCTTTCCCAACCTCTATTCTCATCCCCTCTTCTCTGCCCTCTCCCGTCTTTCATCCCTGGTGACATGGCTTGCCCTGGCTTAGATTTCACAGTCTGAAAACCAAACACGAGAACCGAGTGGGGGGACGATGAAGGAGCGAGAGGACGGGATAGTGCAGCGAGAGAGGCCCACAAGCAAACTGACAACTGGGTGTGAAAGTGTCACTCTCGCCTCCTCACTCACACCATTTTTTCCCCTTTCTTTTACTGCTCTGCACATGCTCTTTAGAGGATCCATCTACACAGTGGTGTGTTGGAATGAAGAGGAGCGCAGCGCACACACACACCTTCATACCTGCAAACCTCAGAGCTGACTGAAAACTGTTAAAAGTCACCATCCCCTGTAAAACCACGCAACATATAGATTCAAAACCAGGGCATAAAACTGAGTTGTTTGTCTTTCCATAATCACGTCACAGTTTAAATTTACTGTAGATGATCACACGGTCTCAGAAATCTAGCACCCATGTATCTGTGGAGGCATGCTTTCACTGTGCCTCATGAAACAGACCAAACATGGTGGTATTCACAGTAATGTGGGCCTGGGTAATGTGTTGTGATGTCATGCAGCAATGTGCAAAAATGATGAAATGCAGCCACACTGAATCTGTGAGATTTAAAATTAATATAAACAAGGGCGTAGGTTTCATTTCAACACTGGGTGGAACACATATGACACAGGGGCTTGGGGGTCAGCTGCCAAAAGTATCTGAGCATTTAACACTTTTTTTCCACCAATTTACACATTTTCTGCATAAGTTTAAAGTGTAAATGTTTTTCATTTTGTTAAAATATTGAGCAGGACGCGTCCCCTGCATACCCCCTCCCAAAATCTGCAATTAAAGGTTCAGTGTTTAGGATTCAGTGGCATGTAGTCATTAAGGACTGCAGATTGCAACCAGCTGAAACTTTTCACAGTTATAATTCCTTCAGTGTTCATTGTTCAAGAGGTTTTTACCAAGAATCAAATTATCCACAGAGGTCTTCTCTCTAAAACAAATGAACCAGGTGCTTAAAACTGATAAATACACTGAATAAAGCGCTTTCACATTATAAATCAGTGTTTCGCCCACGACATGCTAATGTCTGCTCACCTTTTTTCTGATCTGATCTGATCAGGAGGTTTTCACTGGGAGCTGAATTATCTACAGAATCCAATTATCTTCTCTAAAACCTACAGCCAGTCCAGTTTCACGTTGCAAATCAGTGTTTCTCTGACGCTATTTGGCGTGACGGGTGGCTAGCCCAGCACCTGCTAATATGTGCTCATCTTTTTTCTCTGATAACTTGAGATCCAGATGTTCAGGAGGTTTTCACCAGGAGTCGAATTATCCGCAGAGATCCAAAACAAACCGACCCGGTGATTTAAACTGGTAAAAACACTGAATAAAGAGATTTCACGTTAAAAAAAAAACAGTGTTTCTTTGGTGGTGCTTGTTGCAACTGGGCTTCTTATTACTATAGCCA
Organism: Epinephelus awoara; assembly: GCA_035609425.1. NCBI lineage: Eukaryota > Metazoa > Chordata > Actinopteri > Perciformes > Serranidae > Epinephelus > Epinephelus awoara. Next base: position 11,322,722 of record CM069300.1, read on the forward strand.
ATGAAAAAATGTGAGCCAGTGTTTCATTTGTCCATTCTAGGCTACTGTAGAAACATGGTGGTGCAACATGGCAATCTCCATAGACAAGGATCCACTCCTTGTGTATAAATGCCTCAATGTAAGGTAACAAAAACATAACAATTTTTATTTTCAAGTGATTATACAGTAAAGAAAACATACTCATTATCTGTAGTATATCCCGTTTCTGCCAATATATCCCCCTAAATCTTACACACTGGACCTTTAAGCCTATAAAACCCACAATTGTCAGGTGATGATGTAGTATTCAAATTATCCAAACTAAAAGCACCCATTGTGAAATAGGGTACCAATCAGGGTGTCACATTACTGATGCATATGGTACATCTATGTGAATCACACATGAAAACACTTAAATTGGAGGCAGTGATAGCAAGGAAACTGGAGATCCAGAAACGTCCTACATCCAGTTTCATGCTCTCCCTAAAACTGCAATGTTTTCATAAATTAATGTTAATATTATGTAAAATCTTAATCTGCAAAATGTCCAGTAACTGCAGCCATCAGGCAGTTTCAGAGTGAAAAGCACAACTGTATTGTAATGTAGTGGGTCAAATATTATATAACAAAAAAAAAGCAACCCAAAAGTTGACTAAATGTAAATGTTATTTCTAACAATTACAAACAAAAGTGTATTCTTGAAATACAATGTAATATTTCAGACGTCTGGAATTATGGACCATTTGTTATTGGATTACATTTGAAATGTGTTTGAAAAGACAAATCCAGGGTTATCAAGGCTAGACAAAGTTTTGTATAAATGACCTTTACGCATTTAAAGGACCCTTGAGAAGCTTCAGAAATGACAATTTAATAACAGAAACTAGAGACAAAAGAGCATCTATGTAGAAATGACATTAAAAATAATGACATAAAAGATTAAGTGGGAAAAAATTAAATGTCAACCAGAGGCAAACTTTTAAAAAAAAAAAAACACCAGAACTCAAAGAAAATGAAGGAGAACAGCGGAGAAAATTATACATCAAAGACTGTTTTGAAAGGTCAAGTTTGAGAGATTTTTGAAAAGTGTAAGTGAAAAAGGGTGCGCGTTAAGAGCTACACAGCGACGAGGCTGCGCCGCTGAAAGGCTCATCCACCCCTGCAGCTCTGATGTCCTGTCAGCTGGACAGGGGAGGGAGGAGTCGGCTGATCACACAGTCCATGACAGTGGACGGGAGCAAGAGAGGTGAGGATGGACAAAGGAAGTTAATGAGCACTTTTAAGATGATTAGCATGAAATTCACCTGAACTTTGCTAAATGGAAAGGCGGTGGTAATTTAAAGATCTAATTCTCAGCTTGAGATATGAATCCTCATTTTGAATGTTGGATTTAATATCCATGAAATAACACTCCTCAGCTTGAATGGTCCACTGACTAGTTGAAGAATGATGTATGGGATGAAGTGAATCACACTGGTGCACCCCAGTGGACTGGATTTTTAATTGTTATTTTGAACAGTAAAATCGTTGCGTTGCTAATTTGAAAACCCACAGTATATGCCTGGAGCTGACAAACTGGGAGAAAGGCACAATAAGATTCTCCTGCAACAAGCAGTACAGATAAACCAGTGTTTACCCGTGTTTTTCAGCTCATGATCCCTCATCACAGGCTGCACATGGTGGCCTGAGGGCTTTCAATGACCTCAAACAGATGATGTGTTGGGTGGGAGGAGTCACTGAGGATTGATCTGGACCTTCTGAGGCAGCAGGAGCTGGGGATCTCTTCCAAGGAGGGCGGAGGGCTGCCTTTGTTGGAGACAAGTTGGAGACCTTACTTACCGAACCAGCCTACAAGAGGCCCACTGGCCTTCCCCTGCAAAATGTTCCTGACATTAACATGTACCGACCAGGAAGAGACTTAAAATAACTGCAAAAGAGCCCAAAGCGTCAAAATTACCACATAGCAACAAAAATAGACTACAAAGAGACACAAAATGACCAAAAAAAGACACAAATGGACCAGTACCGGACACAAAAGGACAGCTTAGAGAAACAAAATGACCAAAAAAAACATAAAATGACCACAAAGAGACACCAAATAACTACAAAGACACACAAAGTGACCAAAAAAGACACAAATGGACAGCAGAGAGAAACAAAACGACCAAAAAAGGCACAAGATGTCAACAAAGAGACAAAATAGCTACAAAGAGACACAAATGGTCCACAACTAGACATAAAAAGGACAGCCAACAGAAACAAAATGACAAAAAACAACAACAAATGTCCACAAAGAGACACAAAATGGCTACAGAGATACACAAAATGACCAAAAAAGACACAAATGGACCAAAACCAGAGACAAAAGGACAGCAGAGAGAAACAAAATTACCACAAAGAGACACAAAACGCCCAAAAAATACACAAATGGACGCCAACCAGACACAAAAGGACAGCCAAGGAAAACAAAATGACCAAAAAAAGACACAAGTAGACCACAACCAGACACAAAAGGACAACCAAGAGAAACACAATTACCAAAAAGGGCACAAATGTCCACAAAGAGACACAAAATACCTACAAAGAGACACAGAACGATCAAAAAAAGACACAAATGGACAACAACCAGACACATAGTAATAGTGTTATATAGTAATGCTTGCATACATGTTAATATATGTGTGTGACACAGTATTGCACAGTTTGAAATATATATTTTTTAAACCTAGGCTGCACCTGCTTTTGAGAATCTCAAATATGCAAATAATCTATTTGCTTATGGGTCAGCTCATCATGCCTCCTCCTCTCTGTATTTCTCAGGTGATGCTTTTTTATCCTGAATGAAAGAACACTTCATTTCTATGATGAATAAAGTCTAACTGACTTTAACTCCCACTGTGCGAGCTCTCCCTGCACAGTGGCTCCTCTGGCAGCCCTGCATCCATCACACTGTAAGGTCAAAAACTATCCCTGATTCCTTCCAAATCTTCCAACGTGATGACGTCAGCGGTGGCGTCCGCTATCGTTTCAGCGCCCCATTGGAGCAAACCCACCCCAACTGCTTCCCAGCGCGGCCAATGAGCTCGCAGAAACATTGTGTACACTGATTGCAAATACGGAAATACAGTGAGATAAGCAGGACGTCCGCGTAGTAACTCCGTCTTTAATTGCATGCAGTGTGTGCGTATTTGGTGAAAAGCAGACATTGCACGTGAAATACACCTCCGGGTTGTGTGTGAGATTCTTCTTCTCTCTTTCTATGGATTTATTGCCGCTTCTGTCATGGGCCTGCATCGTGTTCACAGTCGGGATGTTCTCGACTGGACTGTGAGTTCAGTTTCTCTTTAGTGACATCATGCTGTCAGGGAGATTTTACATTCTTACTTTCATGCATTGTGTTTACTGGCTGGGAGGAAGCATGAGGGCAGGAGGATGAAGTGTGTGAGCCCATGTCAGTGTCACAGTGATGGGGATGTGTGAGGGAATGCAGTGTAGTTATTTGTTTGTTTGTTTGTTTGTTTCCAGGACCGACCTGAAGAAGATGAGAGAATCCAAAAGTGCTGACAACATCCAGTTTCTCCCCTTCCTCACCACATGTCTTAAGTGAGTGGTGTGTGTGTGTGTGTGTGTGTGTGTGTGTGTGTGTGTGTGTGTGTGTGTGTGTGCGCAGTCCTTACTATTATTGTCCTGCCATGCTGCCCCTGCACATCTAATACTCCCCCTGTTTCCATAGTAACCTGGGCTGGTTGTATTATGGGATTCTGAAGACGGATCAGACGATCATCCTGGTCAACGTCATCGGAGCTCTACTCCAGATCCTCTACATCATCGTGTACCTCCATTACACCACACACAAGGTCAGCGAGGCCCCAGGTGTCGACCGAGGTCACGCAGAGAGGATCCGCTTTTATTCGAGTGTGTTGTTTGTTTGCACAAGTGCCTCTCCCCATCTGTGTGTGTTTGTTTGTGTTTGTTTTACAGAGGCTGGTGATATCGCAGACTCTAGCTGCAGGGGCGGTGCTGACCTGCGGTTGGTTCTACTTCACAACAGTTCTTTCCGAAGGAGAGACTCAGCTCAGCCAGCTCGGCCTCACGTGTAGCGTGGTCACCGTCAGCATGTACCTGTCCCCGCTCACCGACCTGGTACCTGCTCACATCCAGTACAGACAAACACACAGACAGCATGTGTAAAGTCAAATGAAAAACATAAGGAGACAAGAAAACATGGTCTAACATGTGTTACTCAGTGGTGGAGAGTAACTAAGTACTTTTACTCACGTAGCTACAGTAGTTAAAGGAATATTCCTACCACAGAATGACCATTTGTACATCAGTCATGTTGTGTTTGGGATGAAAAATTTGTTTTTCTCACATGCCTTCATGTAAAGCCGCAAACAAATTGATTTATTGATTGATTGGGACCATATTTAACAACTGCAAAACTATATCAGTACATCTGTTTACGAAAAAACAACTCAAACAGTATAATCCAAGTCTCATTTATCCAGTTGTAGTCGATTTAAAAAATTACGGTTTTAGCGAAAATGCTTGTGTTTGGGAAGTACTGAACATATGACTGGATAAATGAGACTCTTAGCCCCGTTTTCACCACGCTGACGTTTTCAGAACAAAATAGAACAGGCTTCAGTGAAAGTCTCTTGATCGGATATTTAAAAATAGTGGGTTTGTGCATTTAGAGTGAGGATTAGAATTTATGCAGTTCAATCAGGAGAGACTGGTTTTTATGGTAAAAGAATATTTATTAACATGTGAATGTATGAATAAGAATGTGGAAAGTCTTTGGCGATAAGACCCCGTAGAGATGGTTTGATTTAAGGAGGGTGATGAACCCATAGTTGAATAGGGATCTAGACGCTGGTGGTGGTAGAGGTGGTGAAGATGAGATGAGAAGAAGATGGAGAAGTGCCGATGATCCGGATGAGTGGAGGAATGAGTCTTTGAGAGCTTGTCCCGGACTCTGGATACGATGGCTGGAGGTGAACAGGGTGGAGGAGGGTGCGGAGATTCTGCCTAAATTGATGGCTGGCATCAGCAGAAGAGAGAGCAGATTTAAAATTTTGCAGTGGCATCGTGATAGGCCGAGATATCGTGGCAAAGTGTGATTGGATAACTAGAAGAGTGAACGCCCATAGTCAGCTGATTAGAGGGAGTAGTGAGAGTGGGATGGAGAGAAACGTGAAAGGGTGAGCACAGAGAAAGGTCTTCCTGATTGAACTTACGCTGAGCTTCATTGCGCATAATCGAAATTAACATATATTTTTAAACGCCTGAAGATCCACTCATTACTAAAAGTGTCTGTCATATGAAAACTAAAGTAATGGTCAAAGTTGTCGCAGTGAAATTTAAGGTGTGTTGATGGATTTACGGCGTCAGCTCATGCATTGAGTAACATAACAAGTAAACGTTCCACCTTAAAAGTCGCTGGCAGTCGGCCCAGTGAATTAAGTTATTTTTTCTCAGACTCCAGCTGCTGTGAGAGGCAGCAAAACATCCTTTATTTTATAGTCATAATTTACTAATATTATGTAAAACTCTCCACGGTATAAACAGTGGTCACATGAGCCTCAAAACCAGCCACAACTCAGCCCTGTGCAGAGTGACCGTCCTCTACTGACCAATCAGACTGCAGTGTTCACAGCTCCAGCTTTTTAGTACCAGATCTGTGTGCTAGGTACCCCAACTGAGGGGGGACCAAACATGGGGACGGTACGGACCGGTTCCATTGGTACCATCCACAACTTTTCACAGTGGAAACGGGGGGAAAAAGCACATTTTATTTGGTGATATATCTTTGTGTACAGTTCTACTTGCATTTTACTAGAGTATTTCCATTTTCTCTCTACTACACTACACGTCATAATCACACTTTGTTCTTTTTACTCCGCTACACTTATTTGACACATAGGTTTAAACAAATGTGTATTGTAATAGGTAAGATAAGTGTAAATCTCTGCTGGTGCTTGGGGTAAAATTTCCGAGCCACCTGCTGTGTTCTGCTCATCCCTCTCCTACACACCTGTTTGGAAATAGTTGTGTGAAGTACTCCTTTGTTCTGAACACATGAATGCATCCATAGTTATAATCCAGTAATATGATAAATATATTAATCCAAACTGGGCCATTCTACATCATGAGTAGTACTTTTGGTGCTTTAAGTATAGTTTATTGCTAATGCTTTCGTACTTTTACTCAAGTAAAATCTAGAGTATTTCTACACTGTGGTATTGCTACTTTTGCTAAAGTAAAAACTTATGTACTTCTTCCACCACTGCTGCTAATATGCACATTATCAAAGTGACATAAAGACGTGATGAAACAGTTAGAAGCTTAGTTGACGTGTCTATAGACAGATCAATTACCAAACTAATTTCAGCCTTTCAAAATATGACAATTTGATGCTCATCTGTGTTTTATATATCACAGTTAATAGCTTGTTCTGTGGAACAAAAATAGCAAGTTTAATCAGTCAGTCGTGCACCAGTTTACCAGTTGCAATCCTAATATACGTACATCAAATTGATGTTCATGGCATGGTAATAGCAAGCAAGACAACGCCTTTTGATTTTATTGTAATGTTTCCCTAATTAGTGTCATGAGATTTAATTAATCTAGATATATTTTTTATCACAATAATTTGTTGTTTATTCATCATGCAAAAATTCTTGTGATAGAGGGTAAACAATGAGGTTTGCGAGTTACTGCTCAGCTCAAAATGCAGGCAGTAATTCATGCGAACTAGTCATCATGGCTGTTTTTCTGCCCATTAAAATCCAGAAAAACCGGTCAAACACAGATGTTTGCATTTCTAAATGCAGCAAATATATGCCACTGGGTTGTGCAAATAACCCACGGAGCAGAAAAAAGACTTGTGAATATTTGTTTATGCCCTTTCACCTTTAAAAGACAGAGCCTCACAGAAAAAAATGCATACTGTGCAACCTGCAAATTTACGTGTTTAGGCAGCATGTTATTTCTGAGCACTGAATGTGTTATTAAAGCTGTTTTCTGCAAGGGTCACAGATCATATAAACTTGACAATATTTGCTTCCAAACGCGACTGTAAACAGCACACTCAGTCTGATTTTCTGACCATATGCCTCGCTGAGCTTCTTCACAGACAGCGGGCAGCATCTGTTCAGTTCAGGGTCTAAGTATCTCCACATGTCAATGCTGCACGTGCAGCTATTTGCCAGTTACAGCATAAATCCCCTGTTCTCTCTCTTTCCTTTTGTCCCTTTGTCTCATCTCATCTTGACACTCCGTCTACTATCCTGTTTGTCTCCTTCCCTCCATCTGCCTCCCAGCCCCAAATGACCCTCGGTCAGTTTCCTGCCTTTCTTTCCCTCATCTGTGTCTTCCTGTTATTCTCCGTCTCCGTCTGTGTCTGTTTGTGCCTCATCCCCTCTGTAACATTTTGTTTCCTCCTTACAGTTTATATTATTTTATGTTGGCACTTATTATTCAAAGACATGACAGTTGTTTAAATGCAGAGATAATAGCGCACAATTTCTGTCTCTTATGGAAGGAATTCATAGTGTTGAAATCAAAAAAGTGACAGAAATAGCTGTGTAGAAAGGAAAAAAAGTGTATTTGGTCACATCCACACAACTGGTCATTGCTGCTTTAAGTCAGATGGGCACAAATACGTCAAAAAATCCTGTTACAAATTACAAATACTTGCAATCAAACGTATTAAATTAAAATAAAAGTAATTTATAATTTGAAAAAAAAACTCAAATAGTTTTTTTCTGCTGGAAGCAGGGACGATAAGAGCAGTGAACCAAGACAATGATGCTACCAGCTGTTAAACCAAAACATTGAACTGATAGATGCAGAAACACTCCATACAGCTGGGTGAAACTGCACAGTTGGCAATTATTGTTTGCTGGTCACTTCAGATGACCTTTCACATCAAACATAGTGAATTGATCCATTTTAAGTGTAAAAAACTTTGTTGACTGACTGTTGCTGTCCTCTTTCTCTCTTCCCTTTAGGTGAAGATAGTGCGCAGTGGTGATGTGCAGTGCTTGTCCTTCCCTCTAACTGTAGCGACCTTCTTCACGTCAACCTCCTGGGTCCTGTATGGCCTGCAGCTGAATGACTACTATATTGTGGTAGGACACAGTGAATATGCACCTGAATCACAGCTTCAGTAGTGTTTCGTAAAGACCTTTTCCCCGTTTCAAAGTGGTTTTGGTAGTTATAGCTATATATATATAGTAAATATAACACTCATGTTCTCTGGTGCACCTTAGTATTATACAGTGAAGGCTTCTCCTTTAAACTGGTTACTCTCTTTACAGCGATCTGAAGGCAGCAGGTATGTGTTTCATCTGAGTGATGTTGCGCACTGTTGAACAGCAATTACGCACGGCAGATCCACTGCTTACATTTATACATTTAGTGCAACCAGCATGAGGCTGTTGTAAAATAACCACAGACAACCCCCCCCCCCCCCGTACTTGTACTTGTGTGTGCATCAGACATGCCATATTGAAGAGCCACGTTTCTTCTGTTAAGACAGCTCTAGGAAAAATTGTGAATCTGTGTGTTTGGCACGCTCCTGATGCACTTGGTAATGTGCACCTGACTGTGATGTGGCCGCGCCGCTTGGTTCATGATAGTATAGAGCCTTCGGCGTCCTCTTCTGTGCACAGAAAGTGGGTGCCAATGAAACATAGTCAGACACACTCATCTCACACCCTAATCACACAACTGATAAGAATTAGATAATCATGCTACACCATTAGGGACACTAAAACACAATGAAGAGGCTTTCAACACCTCAAAACCTTTAAATAAAACAATGACAGAAGCTATAGCCAATTAGATTACTTCAAAACAAATGACAATAGCCAGTATATATCATACCACATATCAGTTTAACATGCTTTTCAGAGTCTCGCCATATTCAGAAATATTAAAACACAAAAGGATTAAATATATTTAAATAGCAAAAGTTAAGACATAAGCTCAAGATGAATATCAATAACAACTTTATCTAAATATCCAAGAAGCAGAGGGACATTATGAAAAGCCTTTCATGTCATAGTCTGTAGTCCGTCCATGAGTTGACAGGGTTCTCAGATGGTGGGTGTAGAGTGTCAGATACATGACATTCCTGGAATTTAACCCCCTGTTGTTGCGTAGAAAGATGTTTCAGCATAATGCTGGTCTGGCTGGAAAGGAAGACTCAGGGAACCAGTCTAAATGCTGATGTATCATTATTCCAGGGGTGGCCGAACTTTTTTGATTGTGGGCCATATATCAAAAAATATAAGGGGTCACGGGCCAGACGATGTAAATGCATCTTTTTTTTCAACCACTTACACAGCAAAAAAATCTGAGTTTCGAGACCAGAAAAGAGCGTTAGTTGTTGAAAATTGATTTTCTATCAAGATTACTAGACAACTCAGTAAATAGTTTAAAGTTTGACATTACAATCATTTATTGGTGGGACAATATAGTACTCAAAGTAGGCTACTTCCTATCTTCCATGTTTTCAGGTCCGCCGCCATGTTTACTTAGTTAAATGCTTTCAGAACATGGCACTCTTAAATACTTGGGCAATCAACAAAATTCTGCAGTGTTTATTTCTTGAGGTATCACCGCTGCTCTGCTGCTCCGTTGCTAGGGACGCCATAGCAACAGCCTTAGACTGAGGAGCATCAAAATCATTTAACATTAGTCCACACGGGCCAAATAGGATCGTAGTGACAAAATGCAGCATTTTCATCTCAGCCTCAGACTTACTGCTCATCAGGTCATCGGCAGCGCTGTCACCAACCACAGCCAGTGGGCTTGTCAAGAGTGTGGTTTGAGGTCCAGCTCCATCTAGCCAGACATGGCAGAGAGGGGAATCGTGACCTGTCGAGGGATGCATTTAAGCTGAAGACAGGTGAAAATGGAGTGGAGTATTTTACCCTCTCCGACAACCCTGAAACAAAAAATCACAAAGGTCCCAGAGATCCATGCAAACAAATTTACAGAGGATGCATTTTCGGAGAGCCACAAAACCCAACTTGTCCCGTCACATTTATAAAAAAATATTTATCTCTATATTTTATTTCTATATTTTAGTAGTAAGCCATGTTCTAAGCGGGATAATGTATAGTGAGCCAGTGACAGTTGAAAAATCGGCTCACTATACATTATCCCTTACTTAATGACTGCTAATCAATTACTGTAGCGGAAGCTGGAACATCTCATGTTCAAATTAAGAAGTGCAATGACAAGGCTTGCTTGTAGCAGTTGTTTGAGATGAAAGTTAACTTTTAAAAATTGGCCCGCAAGCCATTTAAATACAGGCTGCAGGGTTGTACTTTGGCCGCATCTGCATTATTCTATAGCCGTTATATTGTGCAATCAACATTTACGTCATAATGATAAGTTAAATCTAAAAACATGTCTATTTCCAAGCTATCATCCTTAATTCTTCTTCCTGTTTGTGTTTATTCCAGGTTCCAAACACGCCTGGGATCTTCACCAGCCTCATCAGATTTTATCTGTTTCAGAGATTTGCGTCTGTCAATCAGAGCTCGCCGTCCTATAAATCTATGCAGATATGAGGATATGAGGGTGGGGGGGTGGGGTGGGGGAGTTATGAAAAGAGATGACACATCTGTTGACGCTGCGGAGGGCTGCAGCGAAGATCTCCCATCACCTGTCTTGTGCTTTTAATCATACAGAGAGACAGTGAAGAGAAACAAACCATCATCTGGCGGCACCACTGATGACGTGGAGACAATGTCGTGTTTGTCATCATGTCCGTGGGGGGGGGGGGGGGGGTTATAAGTTATAAGTTATTAAGAAGAGTGAAAAAAAAAAAAGTCTTTGATTCAGCTATTTTCTGTCTGCAGCTATTTGTTAAACCTGTGACCTGTGTTTCCTCTCTGTGTCCTTCAAGTGCCTTCTGTTAGATCCTGTTTGCCATTACAGATTAATGGCAGTTACTGATCTACCAACATGTCAGGAGACTCGCAGTCTGTTTGTAATCCAGTGAGTCGGATTGAACCGTCCTCACCTCATACTAGCCAAAGATTTTATGTGAGTTGTAACTTGCTGGCTGCTATTTTTAATATCGCATACAGTCGATCTCTTCCCTGGTACTCATGTATGGAATAATGTAGTAAATAGTTTCATATTTTTCCCTGGTGAGGCACAGATGATTTCGTATCCCCTTTAGAGTTGGTACTCATGCTTCTGCATTACTGTGCAGATAGAATATTGAGTCATATCTGTGGCAGTACGTCACATTTGTTCAGAATTGTTTACAATATATTTTACGTCCAAGTCTTTTGATACAGAATGTGTATGCTGGCTCATGTCTGAGATTAAATATCATCTACTTATATTGTTAATGCTATTTTTTATAAGCAATTGTGTAAGAGATTAAATGTGATGAAAGACGATATTAACACCACAGGATTTGTTTATAAGAACGAATGATGTTTATTTTTCTGCTGGCTGGTTGGGTAATAGAGTGTCGCTTGTCTCCTCATTATTTTCTGTAATAAGGACGTGTGCTTTGCGAATGAAACAGCTGAGTGTCAGTGCTGAGTCACTCACTTCTAAAGGATGTAAGATCACTGAATAAAAAAATAAATTTTTACCACAACCATTAATGACTTTTATTTGCTGATTGTTTGTGAAGTTGTAAACATGGTGAACATGAAGGATTTTTTTTGGGCTCAGCAAAGTGAGAAAGCTGCACTTGACCCTTTGAAGTAGGAAGATTTGTGCCGTAGTTGTGCTGGAGGTTTTGTTTTGGATGCAGTAATGAGCGCATACATGCAGATGTGTGGAGATAAGCATGTGTGTGTGTGTGTGTGTGTGTTTGGAGTGGTTGTGCAAGAAGAGACAAAAGCCTGTTTGATGGTGCAGCAGTGCGAAAGAGCTTGTTTGTGTCAGTGTGTTGATACAGAGAGGGTAGTGGTGGGAAAGGCCACGCCAGAGGTTCTCATCCCGTGTGTGTGTGTGTGTGTGTGTGTGTGTGTGTGTGTGTGTGTGTGTGTGTGTGTGTGTGTGTGTGTGTGTGTGTGTGTGTGTGTGTGTGTGTGTGTGTGTGTGTGTGTGTGTGTGTTACACTGGCCTCTCTTCCTGAGCTCAAAGAGCCTGCCCCTGACAAGAGAGCACACAGACACAACACTGTATTGTGCTGGAGTTGAGTGTTATGTAGAAAAAGCTTAGCGGTGAGGACTGGAGGTGGGAGATAAATGAGCTGCAGTTGAAAGAGGGAACAAGAAAGAGAAGGGGAAACATTTGAGCAGGAGACGAGGAAGGAGAAGAGAAGAATGTAGAAATGAGACAGGTAGGACACCCGAAAACCTGGGACAAGAAGAAAAGTATTCCAAGTACATGTCTGTTGTAGCATAACAAAAGTTTCGTCCCGTAAGGGGGATACTCAGCTTGCTTTCATCAGGGACTTTTTTGCAAAATGACAAGAGGCTAAGGGCCAGTTGGTAGAGTGCTCCAGGGATGACATTTTTCTGTAGGCTGACACTGAAGTTAGCACCACCCTGGTTCCCTCGACAAAAGCCTTTGGGATTTTTTCCATTGGATTTTGATTTATTGCAGAGAAAAAAACTCTGTGGCAAAGAAACATTTATGATACTTAGCTGTTTTGTTTAGTAAGATAATCCTCACAAATGCACACCACTTTAATGATTGTATAAGCCTAAATGCAGGCGCAGGAGGTAAAAGCTATAACATTAGGCTATCAACAAACTACACCACGATCGCATGAATCAACCTCCCTACCACAATGAAGCTGCAAAACTGCATCTGGCATGATGTTTTGTTATTTAGCCATATGTTAGCAACTGACTATTCGGATGGGATTAGTTTTACATAGGGATGTGGACTGATGTCAGTTTACTACAGGATGTCTGTAATATAAATGTCCGATTCGCATTGGACAAGATGGGAGTGGTAACTCGGTTTGAACCCTGGCATCACCCCCCTGTCGGCATGTGCGTGCTACGTTGCTTCCTGTGAGCATCAGCTGAAGGATAATAATGATTAATGATTAGCCCCAATATGAAATATTGCCCAAGACAAGGATTGTGTGTACACAACGATTAGTAATATGGATTTATATTAGGCCTACCTAACACAACCAGAAGTCTCGTGGCTCTGAAAAGTGCTTTCCTCTCGACCTTTTTGATTGCTCTCCCACGTAGGGCTATGCGATCATGAGAGGAATGTCCACTATCACGACTGCCATATAAACCGAATGCTTCATCAAAAAAATGCGGAAAACTAGTTGTAAGTGAGGAAAAATGGTTGTAAACAGGACGTGACGAAACATTTACCTACATTCTTACAGAGGATCGATTAATATTACCCAAGATATTTTCTCCGGACCGTTTTACAGAAGGTAAAAGTCGCCGGAATTTTTACTGACATTATCTGTAATGATTACAGACATGGTGCGCTCGGACAGGACTAAAATCCCTGGTAATAATTACTTTACCCCACGTCTCCATGTCAAATTAATCCCATCTGAATAGGAAAATTCACAAGTGGGGTATTTACTGACAGACTTAATTTCAGGCTTCTGAAAGAAAAACCCATTGACTTTTAGGCGAAAGAAGCGGGAGTGCTAAAATGCAAATTCACTTTCAGGTTTAAGGAGTCATTCCTGGAGTGCTCTATAAACAAACATTAGTAATATTTGTCTGATAAAATGAATGCATTCTGCTCCCCTGCTCTCCCTTAGTTTTTCCCCTCTACCTGCCAGCCACACCCCCCTTATCAAGACAACTCCACTCACCTGTGCACACAGCTGCTCCTCATCAGCACTCCCTGCATATAAGCAGCCTTTCCCTCACCGCCAGATTGTTCTTCAACCTCATGCAAGATTTTCTAACACTTCTTACCAGCCTGGTCTTCTGATACCGTCTATGTCGTCTGTTTCCGGTAAACTCACCAGCCTTCTGTCCCCGACCACGAGTTTCTCTAGTTTCCGTCTGCCTGTGGCTGTGTGGTGTTTTCTTGCCTCGACGTTTCAGCATGAGGGTTCCTGCCTGCTTGTTATCTGTGCCTGCTGTCGGACTGAACTGTTCGGATCCGAGGACGTGGACCCTGAACCCAGAGACTGTGTGGGGTCTGAGCCCGACAAAAGTACTTTCAGCTCATGTTCCTGCTACCTTGTGTATAAATAAAGGTCATTACCAGCTGTCACTGAGTGCTGCATTTGGGTTCAATCACACATCGTTACAGTAGGTTAGGTAAAATAGTGATTTTTACCTAAATGCTAAAAAGGTTATAATTTGGCGTGTTAGCATGTTAAAATGTGTTAGTTACTCAACGAAGTAAAGTTGATGTGAAATAGATTATCAGGTGTTTTGTCACATTAAAATACTGGACACATTAAAATTTTGACTTGATGGTGGTGTTTGGTAAAAGGCTGGGAGATCAGCAAAGTAAAGACAACAATGTGCAGGATTTATTGGCATCAGGGTTAGGTTGCAGAACTATAACTTCTCCTGTGTGCCAATCATGTTGGAGTACCAGAGTGGCTGATGCAAAATGTGAACGGCCCTTTCTAGAGCGAGTGTTTGGTTTGTCAATTCTGTGCTACTGTACAACAACATGGCAGACTAAGAGGGGACCCGCTCAGTATGTAGATATACACAGCTCAATCTAGGGCAACAAAAACACAACAGTTCTTAATGTCAGGTGATTCTAACTGCAAACAGCTACAAATATTATATTACATTTCTTCCAAATCCCACACACTGGACCTTTAACAAATTTTATGGCAATTTATAAAACCGTTGTCGAGACATTTTCAACCAGTGTTATTGAACTTGCAGCTCCTCTTTAGCTCCTCTCCAGTGACTCCTTGTGACTTTGATAAAACATTATATGGAAAAGATATACTGTGACTTTGACATTTTTATTCATCATTATTGTAGGTTTAAAGTAATTCTTAGATTCTCCAACTGTAAAATTGTGTAGCCTATGTACCACATTAAAAACAAGATCATCATCAACTGCATCAACTGAAATGTGCATCATACATCTATAGCCTGGTGCCTTTTCCTCTAAATTTTGCCAAACCCCAATAGCGGTTTCTAGTCTTGAGCCTCCCTGCTCATAGCCGCGAGGCTAGCTATGGATTTGTTTGCTGTCACCACCAACACTGCAAAGTTAAACTATTAAATAATCATAAATAGCCCACTGCAGAGTTGCCATCCATGTGAACTTCATAGCGCTAGAGGTAAAGTCAGGGTCACCAAAGTGGCTAGAATACATCATCTGAGGACTGTGAATGTGTACAAAGTGTCATTACAATCTATCCATTACTCGTTGAGACATTTCAGTGTGAAACTCTGCAGCTGAACTACCCACTGACTGACACTGTCATCCCATCTGTGTCTGAGTCTGAGTAGGCCGTAAGACAACAGAAGAGAAAGGCGTATAAGAGAAGACAAAAGTAAAATTTGGCACAAGAACAAGGAGAATCTATGGATTTGGCTTGTTCTGTCATAAAGTTATAACATGACAAAAGTTCAGGAGAAAGAAAAAAGATTAAAAAACGTGGGCAGGATAGCGCAGACGAGCGAGTGCAGACGAGTGAGTCAGACTCATCGGGTCTGATAAACAGCTCGGATAATGTGGGAGCCTTTTGAATAGGAATTAGTCATTTAGGAGGAAAAGGAAGGTGGAGGGAAGTTTAGGCAGGAAAAATGAGTA
Source organism: Epinephelus awoara (assembly GCA_035609425.1). Classification (NCBI taxonomy): domain Eukaryota; kingdom Metazoa; phylum Chordata; class Actinopteri; order Perciformes; family Serranidae; genus Epinephelus; species Epinephelus awoara. The sequence continues at coordinate 11,338,424 of CM069300.1, forward strand.
AACGATGAGTCCAGGAGAAGATAAGGGCGTATTGGATGTTGTCCATTATTCTGGTTAAAAAAAAGAGACATCAATGAGGTTGGAGGGACAATGCATGGAGTCAGCTAGACTGGCTGCCCACACCCCTCATTACAAACTACGGCTTTATTACAGGCAGGAAATCAAAGCATGGTCCTTACGATAGTGTGTACATGTCTTTGTTCGACAGCCAAACAGCGACACGGAGCCTATGTTTTGTATATGAATGTGTGTGGAGGAGTAGGGGGTGATGAGGGGGTTAATCAGCCGAACAATGAGTACAACACACAAACAGGATCCCTCTGTTTCCTGAAGTAGAGACTGTCTCCTTAAACAACACACACAAGCTGACTCTTGCGCTTTTGCACACATCCTTAAATCATACACACATTGTATGTACAGTAAGTTGTCTCTTTAGAGAGCCACTCCCACAGTCTCTCCCCCCCACAAACACCATGTGTGCATTCAGATGTCTATTTTTGTCATTATGGGCGAATTCTGATCTATGGGTTTTGTTTCCCCTCCGTAATTACACACAACAAAGTCTCTGCTAACATGCAGTCTGCAGCCAGACAGTGTGCACACTCAGCATATAAACACACAGCATACACACAGCACACTGGGGGGCAGTCAGCAGCCTGTGCACTTTCTACCATCAGTAAAAGCACACCTGTCCCAGCTGCTGTTTTGAAGAGAACAAGAGGGAAAGAAGGAATGTGCTTCTCTCAGTTTTCCTGTCAGCCCCTCACCCCTCCCAGCCGACTTGTTTATCTAATTATTCCCATGGTCAGCTCATCTTCGCACACAATGTCACATCATTCCTTCTTTCCTCCTTGTGTTTTGCTGTTCCCAAATCATATATTTTACTCTTATCTTCTTACACCCTCTCTGTCTCAATTTATCACTCTCCTCTGTCGCCTTTCATTCCAGTAAAATGACTTGGTGGTCTCGCAGTCCCACATTTATGAAATAGCCACACAGCTGATGTTCTGTACACTCAGATCATCTGCAGTGATAATCAGGTCTGTCTCGTGAAGCTGTCAGCCCGTGTAAGATTTATATAGATTTTAAAAGCGGAGCAGAGTGGAGCGACACAAGCTTTTCCTCGCTCTTGTTGTGCAGCAGATTTCACTCACCGACTACACATAAAAGTCCCCAATTAGCATTCACACCGAGGCTTTCTGTTATAGCTTTTTATTGGTGTACATGTATATGCGTGCGCGGCCTTGTTTGTAGATGCATTCGCTGCTGTAGGTATTTATGGGGAGCCATGTGTGCGGGGAGTAGCAAGTGGCTTCCTATTCCCACTTTCACCAGCTTCTCCACTTTTGTTTTGATTTTGTAATCAGCATTTTCCCCCTCAGAGGCTGGTGGCTGCACAGCTGAGGGGCTGCGTGCAACGTAAGTAACACACAAAGACCACCTTCCTTTTTCTCATAAACACAATCACATGTGCATAAAAATGTGACTCTTCAGCTCTTTTACTGTTACCAGTTGGCGCTGTAAGACCTTTGCTCTGTACGGAAATAGATATACAGGCAGCCCTCCGGTGTGTCTTT